>CM057337.1:143821762-146221762 GCA_030015575.1 Agapanthus africanus | reverse complement strand
ATATTAGTTTAGGGACATCTCGGTCCATTATCGCTGTTTTTGAGGCGACTGTTAGTTTAGAGACATTTCGGTCCTTTATCCATCTTGCACGCACGTGTATTTATTACGTGACGAAATGAACAATGGTGATATAGAATGTACCCAATTTTGGGCACGATCCGATTTGAGGTCTACACATCAATTTGGATGTACACTAATGTAAAAGAAATTGTTGGTCGTTGGGATCTGCCACCTCTCTGAAGACGTTGAGAAATTACAACGACGTGTATCAGAGGTATGAAGAGATATACCCTTAAACCAAATCCCGTAATTGAGGGGAAAAAAGGGTGATGGTCCTAAGAATCGTTAGTCGTATTTGAGACTAAAATTACCTTAGGAGATATGAGATAAATATCATTTTGGATATCATCAATGACAGATCTTTAGTCATATATGAGACTAAAAGCAGTTTGGGAGATCATGACCAATATGGGCTCGGTTGATTTTAAAATCAAAGGGGTTTAACCTTAGGAAATTTAGCCAATTTGTGCTGAGATTGGGTTCTATGCCGCCCAGTAATGTTAAACACTGGTATATGCAGTGCTCACGTGTATTTCACATGGGGGCATTAGAATAGTGCTGAACACTAATCTTTTCTGGCGCTCACGTATTTTTCATGTGAGACGCTCATATATGGGTGCTACCCTAACAAGGTTAAGTACTTAGTCATTTTGACTGATCATGGAGTGCTAAGAACTTTGCATGGCACTCACGTGGGAAGCACGTGAGTGCTGAGCAGTGATCTCAGGTTTTATTTGCTCACCCCCTTTTTGTCATAAGTGCTAAGCACTTGGCTGGGGCTCACGTGTAAAGTATGTGAGATGCCAGATTTTGGATTTCCAAGAGTGTTTCACATGTATTTCACGTGATTGCTTTGTGTTGGGCTGCTTTATTTGGTGGCTGCCTAACCTACACAGAGGGGTTTTCCTCTGCTCTTTGGTCACTCACGTGGGAAACACGTGACGTGTTTTTTTAGTTTTTTCTTCTGTATGTTTTAAACATTCATGTGGGAAACACATGAGGCAAAATAACAGTGCTAAGCACTAATTTTTACTCACGTGAGACAATAAGTTCGTCTCGTTTTCAGAGATATTAATCTCTGTTAATGACTTTTTAGTCATTGATGATCACCAAAATTTCTGTTTTGAAGATCTTAAATCATCATCATTGTTATTATTGGAGAACTAAGTTCTCTTTTACTTTTATATGAACTAAATTCTTTATGTTGTGTTAAACCCTAATATTGGGGGAATTAAATTCCCAGAACATATATCCTTTTTCTTTTTCTTTCTTTTTCTTTTTAATCTAGTTCTTATCTCTAAGTTTTGAGTCTGAACAAAAGAATCTTCTCGATGAGAATTAAATTCTCAACTTGTGGGGAGATTGCTCTTGCAAATCTCAAAACAAAGGAAGAACTAAGTTTTTATATGAAGGGTTTAACCCTTATATCCGTTATATTAGTCCAGAGGGATACTTTTAATCTCTTTTTTTTTATTTGCCTAGAGTGTTTTGAAGGAGGAGAGTCTTCTTCCTTTGAGAACTAAATTCTCTGTTCTCTCAAGAGCTCACTGTATTTTTGCAGAAGCTTATCGGGGGTTTCCTCTAATTTTCTCTCTCCCCCCGAGTCTTGAAGCCTCGGGTCATTTATATAGTGGAGACAGATTGTTAATTGGTTTTAAGAAAATCTCTTATTGAGAAATTCCAATTGATTTAATTGATCTCAAAATTGATTTAGGAAATTTTACCCACCGTTGGATCGTTGATCCAAGTGTCTCTGTTTTTACAGAATATGTTATTCTTATTTTAACAAGATGGAGGGAATATTCTCCCATATATAGAATAAAATTCTATTGAACGGTGATATTTTTATCACCATTGGATTTTTAATCTAAGGGTACTCGGTTTAACAGAGCACGATGTTTCTTTGTTTAGAAAGATATGGGAAATATTTTCCATCTCATTGGATATTTGATCCACCAACTTTCCGTTTAACAGAAAATATCCCTCCCAACAGAATTTAATTCTATATTTAATCACCATTGGATACTTGATCCAACGGTTTCTTATTTGAGTAGAATTTAATTCTACATATGGAAGTGCCCTCACGTGTTTAGGCTTATTTAGTTTTACGATTTGGCGTCCATATGCCCCGCATATGGGCGTTCACGTGTTTAACACGTGAGGCTATTTTGGCCTATAGTTGTTTGACTGTAGCGCCTATATGCTTTGCATATAGGCGCTCACGTGTTTAACACGTGATACTTATTAGCCTATCAATTGTTTAATTGCAGCGTATATATGCTTTACATATAAGCAAGCGCTCACGTATTTAACACATGAGGCTTATTAGCCTATCATTTATTTAATTACAGCGTCTATATGATTTGCATATAGGCGCTTACGTGTTTAACACGTGGGGTTTGAGTTGCGGGAATTTTCTCCTCTTTTCCTTTTTTTTATGAGGGAACAACTATCAATTATTATGATGACTTTTAATTCATCGTTCTTTAAAATGAAGTCCTTGTACAGAAGAAGTGTCTCAAGGATTTCTTTGAGCTCAGCGGTTTCGACTTTCTCAACCGGTCCAGTAAAATTCACTGAAACCGACCAAAGAAACAAACACCTATCAGACTAAAGCGTCGCCCCGACCACGGAGCACATTGACAATCAAGTCTCATTTCATCAGTTATTGTAACTGGCCCTCTAGCTCCATCACAAAATAAAAAGGCAACATGCTTCATACAAAAAGTCTTTTGAGTCTGGATCACGATCCCAGAACGGTAGCTTGGATCGACGAGAACTGAAGCTTCATGTTTCAAATTTGAAGACATGTATTGGTATTGAAGGCCCTTCCTACTAATCCTAACTTAATCCCCCTCCAACCATCGCCTTCTTCGTTATAACACCACTTAACATTTTACCAAGGGGTTTCTAGCAAACAAATCTTAAGATTTAAAACCCACTCTCTATTGGTTATCAATCTCTCTTGTCTTATGGATAAGAAATCATCTTAATTGAAGATTTGTTTAAGGTTATCAAAGTTTCAATTACTCTTTTAAGAATGGAGTCTTACCTAGTTTACATGATAGGATTCTACTATAGTGGAGTTGGTTCTTTTAGTTTTATGGAAGGGTTGACTGCAAAGACAATGTAGGAAGGCATTAACTAAGTTATAAAAGGAAACAAAAAAATTAAATCCAAGTAGGCAAAGATCCAAATCATTGGCAACAAAATGTTAGGGATTTAGATATTAGACTTTGGAGCCTGGGCTCCTTTAGCTCAAATATCCAACACCACATATTTAAAAAGTTAAATAAGAAAGATAAACGAATGAAAATTTATATTTTAAGATCAATTCTTGCAAACATTAAACAATTTCATAAAGTAGTGAACACATCAAATACATTATATTTTTTTTGAGAACTTTTACTTTGAAGCAAGGGCACAAAACACGGGTATGGAAACGGACACGGGACATGATAAATTTGTAAAAAATGATAAAACAGGGACACGATTAATTGATTGCTATTTATAGTTTGTATGGAAACTTGGAGAAGAGGTAACTTGTGATTCGAACCGGACCCATAACAGTGAGCAAACCCAACCCAAATAGCCCGCACGAGCCGCCTCCACTTCGCCACATCACGCGAGCCTCTCTCACGCGCTGCCACATGTGCGAGGGAATGCAAAGTAACCCGCTCCTCATGCCGTGGAAGCAGCTGAAACAAAGAGGAGTTTGTCCTGTCTCTTCTGTCAATGCTATGTGTACCAAAGTGAGCGGACAAAGAGATGGAGGTGGGGTGGAAAGAAAAGGCGAGAGCTTGCTCAAAAAGGCCTGCTCAGCTTGGGCTGTTCTCATGGGTCTGCTTCTGGGCTTCACCGGGGCTTGTTTTTTGGGGTTGGGAATTTACATCATAAATCAACACCGTCTTGTCCTAGATAGCTTTCCGCAAATTATTCATACGGATATTAGATTTCTTCCTAAGCTCCCGTCTAATTTATAGAAAATCTCTTCGTAGTACTGCGTAAATATAATTCAAGTGGAGTTGTTTATAAACCACTAAAAGTTTAGGTTATGAATCTATATTTGCCAATATCCAAGTTCTGTAGTTCTTCAGGACAACTTGATATATATTTCGATTCAACTTGATATCTAGTATAATATTGATTGTGGTCAAGAGAAGTAGAGCCAGATGACACTTCCAAATTAACGCTATCAGCTAGAGCAGACCATCAAGTCATTTAGGTTCAAGGATCAACAGCCACCCAGAAAGAATTTGTCATGACATAAATTATACAAAATTCAAGCTTATATATGAAGATCATTTCCATTACTCGTAGTATAAGAATACAAAATGACACTAATGTAATTACACCAATCATAAAATTTGCATTATCCATTGCGAATTCAATATAAACCATATGATAACAAAACTAAATCCAAAATTACTATACGGATTCGCATTACATATTAGGGGTTACAATTCGTATGATCACAAGGGGAATTAATCTAAACCAGCTTTACAAAATGCATTACCCCTGGGATATTTTGAAACTCATATTCGCTTATCTGAAAGAACATCGTTGTTAATATATATTATGTTATATCCGCAATTGTGCTAATAATGTTCTGGGCTATTGAAATAAGTTAAACAAAGATATAAAACATCTAATGTACAGAAAATCAACATGATTACAGAAGCTGCAAGTGTTGTGCTTGCTCCTGTAAGTGTAAATTTGCATACCTGTAAGTGCTCCTACATATTCTAGCACGCCTCGCACCTAGAACTACAATGGAGATATCTTTACCCCTGTCATATGATACAAAGAAGACCATCTTCAGAGATGTTAATAACTGATTCATCCAACCAGTTCAGTAGTTTTATTTCAAACAAATTATTTTTCCAGAAGCACAAATTTTACCATGATAATTTTATAGATACTTTCTGAAACCATAAATTTAAGAATACTGCACTTGCTTTTCTAAACTCATGGAACTTGAAAGAACCACTCAATCTCTTTAAATTTCTCAACCACACAAATGCACTCCGAATTTCTTTACCATCAGCAACATGATGTTAAAACGCATGATTCCTGAATCAGAACGAAATCTTTACCACCGGTAAATTTCCTGTAGGGCCTCTATGGAGTTTGGCTTCTTTTCCTGCACTCAGGAACTATAACTTTGCGAGTTTGCGTAAACATCAGCATTACAGGATATATGTGTTGTTTTTAGCAGAATTTAATAGCAAGATCCTGAGTTATTACTGAATTAGATGACTAAACAGAACATGATTAAGTCTAACAATATGGAACGGCATAAACAAACGCTCAATTAACCATGCTTTGAAGAATGGCTCATATTATCGAAAGTGACTGTGCTCCGAAACCCATTTCAGTAACAACAATATAGTCACTTTGGTATATCAGAAAAACAAATATGTATAATCATTTTGGTATATCAACATTCAATTAGCCCATAATTTCAAAGAAGGATTCTTATCAGATAAGCGAATCATTTTATACACATCACTGATATTAATCCTACAAATACATACTCGACAAATCACACCTCACATTTACGGCAGTACTAATTCAATCTAATGCACCAACTTCAATTTCTCCTACAAAACAAAACCATTATCGGCCTCCAGATAGAGATATAGCAGAGAGACTAGATATCGATGAAGACGACCTATAATAACTAGTGTACCCTTCATTTTTGAAGGGTGTTATAGTTTTAAACCCCAAATAACTCGGCGGCAACTCAGGGAGTGGTGCATCTCGGTCCAAAAACTGCACCACTTGTTGCATACTAGGCCTAGCTGTCGGCATCGGGTTCGAACATAGCAACCCAAGCCTCAACACTAACTCTACCTCATACGCGCAATACTCTTCACCCAATCTGGAGTCCACCGTTTCAAGAACTAACCCCTTTTGCCAGCTAGCAAGCACCCATCCTATCAACATCACCTCCTCGTCTCGTGCACTTGGCTCGACCGGCCTCCTCCCGCAAGCCACCTCAAGAAGAAAGGCCCCAAAAGCGAAAACGTCGTTTGCGGTGGTGGCCTTGCCACTTCTTGCAAGCTCTGGTGCGAGATAACCCATGGTTCCAACAATATGAGTGGTCTGAGGATCAGTCCCATGATCATATAATCTCGCAAGGCCAAAATCTCCGAGCCTTCCATTTAATTCACTATCTAATAATATATTGCTGGCCTTGATGTCTCTGTGGATCACAACCTTCTCCCAATCTTCGTGCAGGTATAAAAGGCCTGACGCCACGCCACTGATGATCCGATACCTTTGAGCCCAATTAAGAGTGGGCTTTGTTCGATCATATAAGAACTTGTCAAGGCTACCGTTGGGCATGAAATCATAGACCAAGAGGAGCTCTCCTCTGCGTCGGCAGTAGCCTAAGAGCTGGACTAGGTTCCGATGGCGGAGCTGGCCGATGCTGACAATTTCGGCCACAAATTCTTTCATTCCTTGTCTTGATCCATGGGAGATTTTTTTAACGGCGACCTCCACCTTGGAAGTAGGCAACACTCCTCTGTAGACTCTGCCAAAGCCTCCGGCACCCAGTAACTCTTTCTCTTTGAACCCTTTTGTCGCTCGAAACAAATCCTTGTATGAGAACCGATGAGGCCCGTATTCGAACTCCCAATCTTCACGTATCTCTGCAAATTTATTCCTCCTCCATACCAGCAAAATGGAAGCACCAATCGACAGAAGAAACAAAAACGAAGCGACGGGAACCCATATAGCGAAAACCATTGAGGTGCCTTTGGGTTTAGTAACAGGAAGAGAAGGAAGCTTTGCATAATCGATCGCCTCAGCAACCCCATTCATCTTGAAGCTCCACCCGAGAATGTAATGGGCAGTATGAAAAGCACCATTGGACGAAGAAAATCCAACATACATAGTATCAAGCATCAAGCTCGAAAGATCAATGATTGAAGATAGGAGCGGCCTCCTAGGCTTAGGCATTCGCATTGGTGCTAAAGTAACATTGAGTTGCGTCATCTTGCCATCAAAATCGACCCACACCTGCATTGGCTGGCCACTGATAAGGGTCAAGTTCTGAAACAAACCGGTACTATCATCGTAGTAGCCGGCAGTCGTGGAATTGTTGGATTTCAAGCTATTGATATCAATTCCAACATGGTTGTTATTAATATCCGCAAACTCGGGATTTATAACACTATCAAGCTCAACGGCAAAGATATGATTGGATGAGTTGCCATTGTTTTTATCATTGAAAACGCCCATGTACTGGCTCGCGAGAGCAGTAGATAGGTTTGTGGTGGGAGAAATGAGAAAGGCGATGCCGTTGCCACCGATATCGGGAACCTCGGGCTGAACACCAAACACGTAAGTAGCTGAGAAGGAGCGAGTTTTACCAGACGCAGACTTGAAGTGGAGAGGTTTCGGATAGAAGGCATGGCCCTTTGTATGCGACGTGCTGTTGATGAGCTCAAGGAGGCCATTCGCTCTAATGTTCGCGATGCCGTCACAACTCAGGTTGACTCCACTGAATCCATTGAAAGTGAAGTCGTCGTCGCTTGCAGCCGCGAGCTTTCGCAGGAGGAAGAAGAGGAGCAAGAAGAACATCTTTACAAACATATTGAGATTCTTTCAATATTGAAATAATACCTTAGTTTAATCTACAAGATTATACAAGGAAGAACAAGTGGCCTGTTTCAGTCCTTTCAAAATCATAGAGTTCATTATATAGTTCTTATGAATTGATTGTCAAAGAATTTGCCAAATCACAACCTACAGTGCCTAATAAAATCAAAGTCTGTTATGAATTGATTGTCAAATAATTTGCCAAATCTCAACATCACAACGTACAGATACCATTAAGACTTGAGGAATGCATCCATTTCTATACCTGATAAAAACAAATAATAAAAGACTCGAGGATACATCCATTCCAGTGCCTAATAAAATCAAAGTCTGTTCTTATGAATTGATTGTCAAAGAATTTGCCAAATCTCAACATCACAACCTACAGATACCATTAAGACTTGGGGAATGCATCCATTTCAATACCTGATAAAAACAAATAATAAAAGACTTGAGGATACATCCATTCCAGTGCCTAATAAAATCAAAGTCTGTAGACTTGAGGATAGTCAAAGATGAGAAGAGCATCAAACAGATACCCCATCCCTCATTTGTCAAACTTGTCGACTGAAAAATTCCAAGATGAGATGAAGATGGCTAGCAACATTATTATATCAGAGGGCCAAAGGACAGTTCCAAATTGTAGGGCCAAAGGACAGTTTGGATTGATATGTACAACCAAACAAGGCCTTGTTATTGCCAAAATTAATTTCGGATAAATTGCATAATAACTCCTCGATGTTCAACTACTCTGCAATTTAATACCTTATAGTTTTTTTTATCAACATTTTAACGCCCTAATGTAATTCGCCGTTAGCACTTTGCTAACTTCAACTATCACCGCCGTGTCCATTTTGAGGGGTTAGCGATCCCCTCAAACCACAAAGCAATTAGGTGAACAATTAAAAGGTTACAAGACTTGTATGGTTTCTTCAAACCCGATTCTTCCTCAGGGAACAACAATACCAAGAAGCAAATAAAGGTTACAAGAGATGCATCCCTCTACCTCACACACATCTCCCTCGTCTCCCATCCCTCTTTTACTGTCCGCACAAGAGAGTCAAAGTACAACTACTAAACACAATAGAACGCGTGATGGTAATTTACTCCTAGGGCATATGATACAACACAGCCAAAAATGTTCTTTGATACCAAACAAGCAACTGCCAATTTATTTAATTTTCCTTTATGACTCTATGAACACTCAATCCAGTATGCTTTCAAAGCTGTCTCTTCTAGCTAAAGAAAACAAGAATTTTATATCCACTTTTTTAGAATCTATCAACACATCGGCTTTATTATTCTCATATCAAACAGCCAACAATACGCCCTAGCTAGGTTTGAGCAAAGTACTAGTATACTACAAATACTAAAGAAGAAAGCAGCAGGTTCCATGACAAAAACTATCAGCAACATCTTGAGAAGTAAGAAAGAGTCGCTGCCGACGAACACATGATACAATCATCGAAACCTAAAGTGTTTGACAACGAGATGTTGCCAAAGCCCTATCAACTCGGTGAGAACAGGGGGAGTTCTACATTCCGGTTCAAGATCTGCATCGCCCTTTGCATGCTAGGCCTAACTGCTGGCATCGGATGCGAGCATAACAAACCGAGCTTCAACACTAACTCCACCTCCTGTGCGCAATACCCGTCTCTCAATCTCGGGTCCATTGTGTCTATCAAAGATCCACTTCGCCAACTCTCGAGGACCCAATCAATGAGTACCAGATCCTCACATGTGTGATGCCGGACTGGTCTCCTACCGCAAGTAACTTCAAGCAGCAAGACACCAAATGCAAACACATCAGTCATGGTTGTCGCCTTGCCGGTCCTAGCAAGCTCAGGGGCGAGATAGCCCATGGTTCCAATTAAACGATCTGTCCCATTATCGCATAATCTTGCATGGAAGAAATCTCCAAGCTTCCCATTAAACTCGTTATCTAACAACACGTTGCAGGCCTTGATGTCTCTATGAATCAAAACATGCGGCTCCCAGTTGTCATGAAGGTACGAGAGACCCGATGCTACTCCTTTGATGATTTTGAATCTTTGAGCCCAGTTAAGTTTAGGTTTCGTTTCGTCGTATAGGAATCTGTGGAGGCTACCATTAGGCATGAAATCATAGACCAAAATCAGTTCTCCTTTGCGTCGGCAGTAGCCTAAGATTTGGACAAGGTTCTGGTGGCGAAGATGGATGATGCTAACAATTTCAGCAACAAACTCTTTCATTCCTCCCCTCGGTTCATGCGAGACTATTTTGATAGCAACCTCCTTACGGGAAGAAGGGAGCACCCCTCTGTAGACTCTACCAAAGCCTCCAGTTCCCACTAACCGCTCGTCTTTGAACCCCTTTGTCGCAAGAAATAAAGCTTTGTATGAGAATCGATGGGGCCTGTATTGACGCTCCCAATCTTCAAGCAGCTCGGCATAGATGATCCTCCTCCTTACAATGAGCATAACAGCAACAAGGATCAATAACACAAAGGTACAGAAAGCTATAGGCAGCCATACTTCCAAAGGGTTCAAACTACGGCCCTTGGTTTTAATTCGAGGAAGTGATGGAAGCTTAGCATAATCAAGTGGTTCGGCTGTCCCATTCATCTTGAAGCTCCATCCAAGAATACAATGAGAAACAAGAACAGAACCTGTCGATGAAGAGAAGCCAACATACATCGGATCAAGCATCACGCTTGAAAGATTGACGGTCGAGGATAAAAGCGGCCGATTAGGTTTAGGCATTTGTATCGGAGATAAGGTAACGTTGAGTTGCATTTCATTGCCATCATAATCCACCCACACTTGCATCGGCCGGCCGCTCATAAGAGTCAAGTTCCTAAGCAAACCAGTGACGTCCTCGTAGTAACCGGCAGTACTGGAATTGTAGGACTTCAAAGTGTTGATATCAATTCCGACATGGTTGTCATCGATATCATTGAATTCGTGGTTTAAAATGGTGTCGAGCTCGACAGCAAAGATGTGATTGTTTGGGTTGCCGTCGTAGGTTGTATTGAAGAGGCCTAAGTACTGGCTTGGGAGAGCAGTAGAGAGGTCGGTCGTGGGAGAGATGAAGAATGTGATGCCATGGCCACTAAGATAAGAGATCGGAGAGAGAATTGCAAATGCAAAGGTAGTGGAGAATGAGAAAACTTTATTAGATTGAGACTTGAAGTGCAAAGGGATCAGATGGAAAGCATGGCCCTTTATAACCTTTGCTTCGTTCGTTAGCTGAAGAAGGCCGCCGGGTGTGACAGATGCGATGCCATCAAGTTTCAGGTCGGAATCCTTGAATCCATTGTAAGTGAAGCCAGCTTCACTTGAGGTTGAGCTCGTAAGTTTTATAATGAAGAAGCAGAAGAAGAGTGAAGTCTTTGTAAACATCTTCTTAATTTGGTCCTACAAACTTGGGAGCTGCCTCAAATTAAACTATATATAAGCACTTCAGACATTTAGATGTGGTCTCCATCAACAAGATGACCATTACAAATTCACACAAACCTTTGTTTTTTTCTGTGGTGATTTCAGGGTTTAATCCTTGTTTAAAAAACATTGTTCAGGTTAAGTCAATGAAGCAAGTCTCCACCACAACCCCATACATAATTTCCACCATCTCAAGTAATGGAAATATCCAAGCTCAATAATGAAATTCTAGATACAAGACTTGGAATGGTCTATCGTCAACTGATGAATCAATTTGGAGGTGGAGAGAGCACAGAAGGTCTCCATTCTTACGTGTGGAAGCGGAAATTGGGGATGACAACAAAGAAACTTAAGAGGATAAGAATGGAGCTTTAGAAACCAAAATTTGACTGGAACAAGAGTCTTCAACACAATATTCATTCACTAGAAAGAAAGAAAAAATCTTTTGTTTCCCCCCCCCCCTTTATAACAGAGATTAAATAGAATGGTCATCCTGTAAAAAGTTCGGAATTTAACGTTGTTAAATCTTCACATCACAACCTAGAAACCCTGCCCAGCCATACAAGAATTTGACTCCGTTTGGCAACGTTAAATCTTCACATCACAACCTAGAAACCCTGCCTAGCCATACAAGAATTTGACTCCGTTTGGCAACGGAGAACGGTTCCCGAAACCATGGTTTCATGAAGTTTTGAGGCTAAACTTGTTCGGTCTAGTTTGGCAACAAGGTTTCCAATAGATTAAATTAAATCGAAACTATGTTTTGCATGAGTGTGAACCATGATTTTATAAAATTGGGGTTTCGTGAAGTTTGGATCTTTTAATCCCTCTTCAATTCTTCAATTCCTCTCATTTCAGAAACCATGCCTCTTGAATCCATGGCCACAAAATTGTTGTTTGTCCTTACCTCAAAACCCATAGCATTCTTGGTAAGGATACAATATAGCCACATCCAGGATCATTTGGACCACGATAGAAGCTGCGGCCAAAGAGCTTCTCACCGACGTTTGGTGGCTTGCGACAGACACGTCGTGCAAGAGGAGCACCATAAAAACAAGAATTTGTTGGTTCTAGGCCTAGCTAGGGAAGGGGAGCTCGAAGATGAATCCATGGCGAATTTATTAAAAAACACCCAAATCCTCAACCTCTGAATTTCGATTTTGTTACACCTCGCTTCCCAAAAAAAGTGAAGAGCTAATGTGACATGGTCTACAACCTAACTGTATTAAAAATGGTCTATTTCAATGTATTTACATTAAGCGTATGAAATTTATAACATATAGGATATGTACCAAAACGAACTAATAAAAGCGGAAGGCATTTATTTCCATTAACAAAAACTTTATTACATCCCAAAAGAAATGAGTAAAATAAACTAAATATAGTTTAATTATATCGAAGGAAAGGAGCAAAGCCCTAAACATGTGGGCAAACAAAAAAATTGCAACTAGCTAATCTTCCATTGCTAAATCCGCATAATTTTCATTAGTAGGCTCTACACTTTGATCCTCATCATAATACCCGTCCTCATCTAACAGACATTGCAGAGATAGAGAAAGAGAAAAAAGGAAAGTCCGTCAACGAGTTACACTCGGATAAGATGTTGGATATGTATGCCATAGAGGTCTGTATTGTATAGAATAATGGGAATATGTATATGTTGGATATATATGCCCTAGAGGTTTGTATCGTATAGGATGATGGGGATATATATGTACAGGATAATCTTGCTTATTTATATAGTATACTATTTGAGTTGTCTTTATCTGAACATGTGTATTTGTTTTTCTTACCGTTTTGTAATGCTTATACATGTTGATAAAGACTCGTTACAGTAGTATACAATTTTGGTTTGTTTTTATCTTACATATGCATATGTTATACTCGATATCACATATGGCGGATACATATTGATAAAGCCCGTAGGATTTTGCTTGACTACCAACGTTATGATGGCAATCATACTTGTAGGAGTTGGATGATCTATAAGCACATCCTTAAAGGTTCCAAGTCGCAGGAGTATCGAGACTGGGCATCGATATTCCAGAGTAGACTTATGTATACATTTCTAGACCCCAACGGGGGCTCACATCCATTGGTGTGATCATCTAAGATTGTATACAGGTGCTCACTGGGGGTGAGTACACTGGACGGACTTGCCGAGAACCTCTAGATGGTATTATACCTATCGTCAGATAGCGGTTCTTAGATGACATGAGCACAGGTTAGTCTTTAAACCTGAGATCATCATTTGTCTCATGTGAGTTCCCGCTATACTTTGATCACTACTCTACCATGGCTCTACTAAGTCGTGCATACAAGTTTTGGTTGGGTACAGTTCCGAACCACATGGAGGCAGTGAGTGATTGTCAGGGATTCATCTCTCCCGGTATTGGGAGTCGAAATCATACTGTGTCCGGTTGGCCAGAACCATAAAACCTTGGTCAAGGCAGTTGAGATTTACTGATGGTTAGATCAGTATTTTCTCGGATCGGTCCTGAGCCGAATTGACACGACTTATCAGGTTATTAGGAGTCTACGTTTACTACCCCCTAGACCCAGTATGCGATATGCTTAGACGAAGAGACCGGACTGTACGGAGATCGTCACGGATAAGCTCAGTAGGGGTCTGAATGAGCTTGCTCGTCGGCCTTCCTTTCGACAGGTATCTAGATAGCCGTTACGTGCAGCTAGTGCCGCCGACGTGCTTGTGGTTAACCCCACTGCCAGCGTACTGTCAAGTTTTTAGAGTCCCACATAGATGGTTTCTCTTGTTCAGGGGAAATGATGTAGTGGTTGTATTTTGATACGTCCAGGATTTCGATCGAATGATAATACTAGCCGGCTTACGATTAACCCAGATTATTAAATCGGGTATTGATTTAATAATTTACATATGCATATTTTGATATGTATATTTTAGTGTTATCTGGGCTTTCGATCGGACAGTTGATTATACTAGCCGGTTTAGGATTAAGCCGGATTATTATATCAGGTATTGATTTAATAATTTACATATACACATTTCGTTATGTATATTCTAGTATTATATTCTGTGTATGGGTATTCATATTTTGATACGAATACGGATATGTATATACGGTAGAGTGTATTCCGTATTTATACGGAAAACATTCTAGAAGGAGGACAGCCCATTTCCATGTTTTTTCTTTTCTTGAAAATTGAAATGAGATGGATGGGTGAGGTAGCAAGGAGAATGGTGTGAAGTATGGTTGAATAGGGTTTAATTCATTTGTCTACGCTATTCAAGCATGGTTGGATTTTATATTTGCAAAATTCATTTGATAAAACCATACTTGTATTATTTGTTTCATGATGAGATTTTTTCATTTCAAATTCATTTGTCTACACTATTCAAGTATGGTTGGATTTTATGTTTGCAAAATTCATTTGATAAAACCATGCTTGTATTATTTGTTTCATGATGAGATTTTTTCATTTCACCATTCTGTTTCTCTCTCCATTCTTGAGCTCTTTCTTTCTCTTCACCCTACACACTCATGAGTTGAGAATCAAGGGTGAAAAGAGGTAGGAAAAAATATTAGAACAACAAACTACATCACTAGACATTTTAGATTAGCAACCTAGAGCTTTTAATTGCTCCACTAGGTTTTTGTGTGAAGCTAGAGCCATGAACCACATCTCTCGGATGGATCATCTTCGACGGAGGAAGATCGGAGATCAAGCTTGATCGTGGAGACCCCATGGAGCTAAGGATGACGGTAGAAGACCGAAGGACACGAATCTTTCGATATGACTCTCTTATCACAGTAGCTAAACTCCTCATGTTTACTAGTTTAATGTTTGGTTAGATTCTAGGTAGTTGTTTTCAGCACCAAGTTTTTAAAAGTTAAAGTTTTTCGTTCCGCAACGGCCGCGGTTGGCGGCCAGGACGCCAGGAACTCCAATATGGTATCAGAGCCACCCAAACATTATAAACTAGTAGTAGACAATGCTTTAGTTTCAAAACCGAAAAATTCCGATTTTCGAAAACCCGCTCTCTGTCCAAAATATTTTTGGTTTCTGAAATTTTTTTAAACAAGTGCAGAGGCTTACTCTTGATATGATTGTGACACAATGAAAACGAGGAATTTTCACCAAGATAAAACCGCTAGAATCCTTCATATTCCCGCTACCGGCGGTTTTGCGGTGTTTTATGGTCCTTGTTTTCATTCAGTGTCTTGGGTTTTAAGAATTGGGATTTTTGGTCTTGTATGATTTGCCCCAGATTTCACTTTGTGTTATGTTTGTTTTGGGGCAACTTGGAAGTTTTAGAACTTGAAAATTTTGCATCGTTGATCTTTGTGATGTGGTGTAGGTGTTTTCAAACGTCGTCTATTTGCTATATGTCATTTAGACGGGGTTGCACATATTTGTTTCTGCTGCTGTATGTTCATATCTGTGATGGTTTATTCGGATTGTCGTGTTGGATAGCCCTTAGTTCAATGGTAGTTGTACAGTTTAGATTCATTTGTATATTCATTATTTCGGAGCAAGCGTCTGACATGTGGACTATCGTCTCTGCCAGTTTGTATATTCTTTTAATGGGGCACAGCCGGATTGAGATCGATGTCACCATTGTATATATTTTTCTTTTATGTACTAGGATTACCCCGTGGAGGAGTGCTCAAATAGCCAGGTTCTAAAGGGAAGCGGGCCTGCAACTTATAGCATTGAGACCGAGGGGGCCTTACTCTAGAATTGGCGGGCTATTCGCCGCACTCGTAGGGGTATAGAATGACCACAAAGGGGTGCTCAAGTTGCCGGATTTCATGAAGTGCTGGATGGCCATTCACTTAGTTGATTGTGGTTGCCTCACTTCCGGGATTTGCGGGTAACTTGCCATACTCGTAGGGGTCTTGGTTCTACATTGTACAGGCTATCTACACGATCGGGAAATGTCGAGTTTCATTTATGGCTTAAATGGAACCCGGGGCTCCTAGATTATCCACTATTCCATATTGCTTATCGTTGTTCTGTGATGTTGCTTATATCGTGCATGGAACGAATGGTTATACACACACACACACATACTAGTAGAAGTTGTATATGTTTTGCATCTGCGCTAGTCCAGCTCCCGCTCTGCCGTTAGTTAAGTAACCTAACGGTGCATGATGCGGCCCCGTGGCGAATGCAGATGGCATATACGTATATTTTATTTTCGTTCTTTTCTGGTGTGATAAGATTTAATTGATAGGACCACATTAATTCTAATTAATATAAGGAAAATTAAACCTAAAAGATGTTGTTGGAACAAATTTCGAAAAACTATAGTCATATTTTTTCGCTTTGCATAGTGGTATTCAGTTAGGAATATCCCGCATCTCATTCAAGGAAGCAAGAGCCTAGATCCCTTCACGAGGAGTGACATGTTGAGCAAAAGTTTATGTTACTATAGATTACTCGGTTTTCTTCAAAACCACTTGTTTTAAAAACGGAGCCCAAACCACTCCTTTTCAAAACTACTCGATTCTTTCAACGATATCAAGTTCGTTGCATTAAAGAGTTTTTCGCCAAAAACCCATCCGTAGCCCTCCATCATTTCTTACTAGTATCACTTAGTATTCATGCTATGTATGTTGCCCTACATCAAAGCATATTGAATAGTAGCTGGGTAATACTTGTTTGCTGCATAGATATACGATTATTTAAGACAGTCATACAGTTATTTTGGCCTACGTCAAGAACCTGTACGGGTGGGTCTAAATTAATTCAGAATAATGACGGGTTGAACTTGACTAACGACTTATGATATGTTGGCCTACATCTAGGTCATAAGCGTTAGGGGCAAAAACCACATCGGGGGTTTCAAATGTACAGGAACCTTGCTAATGTTGCATACCTTCTGGAGTGTGATGATTAGAGTGGCTTCCATCTAGGTTATCACGCTATGATAATTAGATCCCGATCCTACTGATGAGTGAGATTACTCTTGGGAGATATTTTTCACTTCACAATTAGCTAACCTATCAGGTGTCTAGAAAGATGTTAACGGGGCTACACCTTTACGGAAACGAGGTTTATTCTAATTAGGTCTGTGCGAGAGCACGAGGAATCTCCTTTTGAGTACCAACACCCACCTGGTTAAACGGTTAGCGAACTTGTAAGGTGTAAATGATCCCGACTAGTTCTCCTTTTAAAGGTTTGGAAAAGAATTCGAGGAAACAGTAGGAGCCATCCTGATTAGATAATCTAATAACCAATCTAACCTTGCAAGAGCGCACACTGAGTGTTTCTTTTCTCTCTCTCCACGTAGCAACAATGTCACGCCTTAATCAAGATAATAAAATGTTTGATTTGACCGAACTAGCTTATTACACTGGGCTGAGGAACGTCGGTTCGGCTCTAACTTATGACAACTGTCACGAGTATGAGCAAGGGAAAGAAGACTGTAAGGAATTCCGGATGACCTTAATGAAGGAGAAGCATTCTAATGCATCTTCTTTGGGTATATTTGTTATTAAAAACTATTTTTTGATCAACCCTACCTCCTGAGTACTAGATACCGGATCAGGATCTCATATCTGTAATTTATTATAAGGACTGAGAAAAAATAGAATGGTTGGACCGGATGATATGTTCTTCAGAGTAGGGAACAGAGTACAAGTTGACGCTACTACCGTCGGTGAATATCACCTAGTATTGCCAAGCGGCAATACTATGATTTTAAACAATTGCTACTATATACCTTCCATGTTTTGCAATATTATATCAGTTTCTTTACTTGATAAAGATGGATATAACTTTGTTCTAAATAGAAATATCATGAACATTTACCTTAATCATGTACTGGTTGCAGAAGGTACATTTTGTAATGATATCTATGTTCTTAATCAAAACACAGTCTTCAATATACAAAACACACATAAGAGAAAGAGTTCAGATACGAACGAAACCTACTTGTGGTATTGTAGACTTGGTCATATCGGTGAGAAAAGACTAAGTAAGTTGTATAAGGATGGATATCTGAATCCATTTGAATTCTCATCCTATGAAACTTGTCAGTTTTGTCTCAAAGCAAAGAAGACCAAATCTCCATTCACCGGACACGGAAAAAGAGCTATAGAGCTCTTGGGACTCATAAACAGTGATGTATGTGGTCTGATATCTATACATGCAAGGGATGGGTTCTCGTACTTCATTACATTCACTGACGATCTCTCTAGATTTGGATATGTGTATCTTTTGAAACACAAATCTGAAGCTTTTAAGAAATTCAAAGAATTCAGAAATGAAGCAGAGAACCAGACTGGCAAAAGCATCAAGATCCTCCAATCTGACAGAGGATGGGAGTACTTAAGTACGGAATTCCTAGAATACCTGAAAGAGAATGGTATTCTTTCTCAGCTTACTCCTCCATACACACCATAGCACAACGGTTTATCGGAACGGAGAAACCATACCCTATTGGATATGGTTCGCTCCATGATGAGTAGTGTTGATCTGCCTCTTTCATTTTAGGGACATGCGCTTCAGACAGCGGCATCTCTGTTGAATCAAGTTCTGACCAAATCCGTGTCTACCACTCCATATTTCATATGGAGTGGAAAGAAACTATGTTTTAAATTCATTAACATATGGGGTTGTCCGGTTTATGTTAAAAAGCAAAATTCGGACAAACTGGAGGCACGATCGATTCTTTGTAAGTTTGTAGGATATCCTAAGAATTCATTAGGATATATGTTCTACCACACTGAGGAACAGAAGGTGTTTGTGTCTCGCCACGCCACCTTTTTGGAAAAGGAATTTCTTGCAAAAGAAATTAGTGAGAGCACGGTAGAACTAGAAGAAATTCTGGAACCACAAACTGAAACTGAAAATTTGGTGGAACATCAGAATTCAATAATCCCGGACGAATCTTAGCCACTCCGCAGATGTAGTAGAATTTCTCATCCGCCCGAGAGATACTACGGTTTTCTCATAGATGAGGATTGAGAGGATTGCATTTTGGAAGAAGATGATTCTACTAGTTTTAAGCAGGCCATTACTGTAGGGTGTTTTTCATCACCCCGTTGAGATGGGAATACGCTTCGCTTGTCAGGCATACTACAGATTCCCCCTGCCTAGGGTAGGCCGGAGTTTATTGATTGTGGAGATCCGAATCTCTGGCAGCCGCGAACTAAGCTTCCGTTAATTACCCCTCGTCTTTGGAGCGAGGGAACCTCCGATTGACGGATCAAACTGGTCATGTGAACTCAATGTGCAATATGTGTATGTGTGTCTTGAGGGGTTTTGGATATATCGGGGGCCTCGCAGAGTTTACGAAGGTCCCACTATCCGGATAGCGGGCTGGAGGTCAAGAGGGCTAGCAGCCCCCTTACGGGGTACGGGGCAACGCCCGTTAGAAAATTTTTTCTAACAGGGGACAGTGTTATGGAATGTGTGTGTGTATAAAGGGAAAATAGCATCCAAAGGATACATGAGCGCGGGCGCCTCATGTGCCTAGCACGCGGGCGCTGGACGCCGGGCGCCGGCGCCCCACGTGTTTGGCATGCGGGCGCCGGTGCCCCACGTGCTTGGCACGCGGGCGCTAGACGTTACCAAGAAAAGGGGCTTAACCCCTACACTGGGAGTTGTACTCCCGATTAACTTTTGGAGTTGAACTCCTGAAAAAGAGGACGGAGGGGCTTAGTCCCTGTACTGGGAGTTGTACTCCCAAAAAGAAAGATTTATTATTATTTTATATATATATATATATTTGTGGAGTTAAACTCCTAAGATATTTTCGAAGATGATGAAAGGGGACCTCTTTCTTCTCCCTTGAGCCCTAGGTTTTCTCTTAATCCTTGGATCTTTCCCAAAGTGGGATTTTTGGAGGTTGATCTCCTTCTTCCTCCTCTCTATTGGCTGGATCTTGGAAAAAAGAGGGTGAGATTTTAAAAATCTCATCTTTTGGAGATTTGATTGAAGATCCGCGTTCCCCTTTAAAGGTTTTTCTGGTGAAAAACTATTTCTTTTGGGAAAAGAAAGAGTGAAAGTCTTGATTTAATTAAAAAAAAGGGGAAGCAGGTTTAGAACCTTGAGCAAGGAGAAAGAGGTACAGAAACCATAATTTTGGGGGAGAATGAATTTTTTTTATTTCATTATCATGTTGCCTTTTATAGGCTTACAAATTTATACATAGCCCCTTAGGCTTTACAAAATGGCATTTTGCCTATCCCATGCCTCATGTGCTCATTTCTTTTGCACATGAGCCATGAGTTTACAAAAATTTTGTTTTATGCCTTTTTTCTTACATTTATTCATAAAATTACATCAAACTTATTTTTGGCATGGGGGAGACCGGCTGCTTCATGTTCGGGCTTGACTTGGGTATGGGCCCACTTGGCCTAGGCTTGGGGCTAATTGGCTTGGGGTTGACTTTGACTTTGACTTGGTCAACCGGGATATAATTTTTTGACCACAACAAAGTGTCCCTGTCAATAAATGCACCCCGCGTGTATGTGTTGTGTGCATGAAATTGATGGATCTCATTCACGTAGTGTGACTTGATTTGGTTCCCACTTTTAGGAAGCTGGCACTACCTTTTTTATGACATGGACGATCGATGTTTGACGTGTCTCCTAGACGGAGTGTCGGTGTATGACGTATCCCAAAGGCGGAGTGTCTATCTTGGACGTTTTCCCGAGACGGAGTGTCTGTATATGACGTTTCCCCGGTACGGAGTGTCGCTGGTCGACGTTTCCCCAGCACGGAGTGTCTGCGGTCGACGTTTCCCCGGCACGGAGTGTCGCTGGTCGACGTTTCCTCGGCACGGGGTGTCTGTGGTCGACGTTTCCCCGACACGGAGTGTCTGTGGTCGACGTTTCTCCGGCACGGATTGTCGCTGGTCGATGTGTCCCCGGCACAGAGTGTCACTGGTCGACGTGTCCCCGGCACGGAGTGTCTATTTGATGTTTCCCCGGCACGGAGTGTCAGTATATGATGTTTCCCCGGCACGGAGTGTCGCTGGTCGACCTATCCCCGATACGGAGTATCGCTGGTTGACGTTTCCCTGGCACGGAGTGTCGCTGGTCGACTTGATTCCGAGGCGGGGCATAATTCCGACAGGGAAGTCGCTGGTTGACTTGCCGATTTGATGTGATTTAGGTTGACATTAGCATCGCTACACTGGAATATGGTACCAGGAGCGAATCATCATTTGCCATGAGGGGATTTCTCTCGTTCCCAGTTTAACGACTTAGGGATCATATATTCCCAGTTTAACAACTTAGAGGTCATCTGTTCTCATTTGAACGACTTAGAGGTCATCTGTTCCTATTTTAATGATTTAGGGGTCTTCTGTTCCCAGTTTAATGATTTAGAGGTCATATGTTCCCATTTTAACGACTTAGGGGTCTATTGGATCGATTTGGAATTTCGGGATAGGGGTCGGCATCAGCGTTGCTAACACTGAAGCACAGGTGCCAGGGGCAATTCATCATTTGCCTTTACCCGTTGGGGAGCGATGGCTTAGGAGACAGGTTTAGGTACCTATCCCCTAAGGCTTTTCAATTTTATGAGCTGTAAGGGTCCCATAAAAGCATTTTCTCTTTACGAGTCGAAAGGATCCCATAGGTATATTTTCTCCTTAGGAGTCGTAAGGACTCCCAAGTGTGTTTTTCCTTTGTGAGTCGTAAGGATCCCACGAAGGTGTTTTCTTACGAGTCGAGAGGATCTCATAAGTTTGTTTTCCTCATGTATCATGAGGACTCATGAGTGGGTCTTCCCAAATGGAGCATAATTCCAAGGGCGGAGACCGGCCGCTGGACTGGTGATTGCGGTAGGGTATGGGTGTGATGAGAATCATTTGAGCCCGTGGATTATATACGGTAGTCAACTTGGGAAATAACCGTATGGCTGGAAGAATTTTGGAAAATTAGATTTTGGTTGGCATCTGCATCGCTGCACTGAAATATGGTACCAGGAGCGACTCATCATTCACCGTTGGGAATTTGAATTTTGGTTTGCGTCTGCATCGCTGCACTGGAATATGGTACTAGGAGCGACTCATCATTCGTCGTTTAGGGATTTGGGATCTGGATTTTGGGTTGGCGTCTGTATCGCTGCACTGGAATATGGTACCAGGAGCGACTCGTCATTCGCCATTTGGATTTTTTTTACCGTGATTGCTCTATCATTTCAGCTTTTCTTATCGTGAAGGTCGCGATTGCCCTATTATTTCGGCTATTTATTTGCGGTTGCCCCATCATTTCGGCTTTATTTTCATCTTTATTTTACTCGCTGATTTTTATTGCGAGTTGCCCCATCATTTCGGCTTTTTTTTCTTCTTATTTTCTTTCTTTTATTTACACATTCTTTTTTTTATTTACACACATTTTTTTTACATTCCCAGTTTAACGACTTAGGGGTCGATTGTTCCCAGTTTAACGACATGGTGGTCGTATGTGTTTGCTTATCCCAGCTCCTCGAACTTTGATCTTGGCGGAGCTGTGTTAATGACCGTAGCTCTGTGGCTTGCCGATACAACCGAAGACTGTGAGGTTTTCCCAAGCTTGTATTGGTTCTCTACCCAATCTTTGAAAACACAACAGTCTTCAATGTTATGATTCACCACTCCATGATACGAGCAGTATATGGGATTGTCGGTCATGTTCATTTCATGTGGCCTCTTTGGAATAGACAGTTGCAGACCGTTGTTCAATGCGTCCTCGAATATTTTGCGGACTTCATCCCTCCTGAAGGAGTACACTTTCTTCTTTCTCTCCATTAGAGTAGGTGCCCTTCCTGATGCTGGTCCTTGAGGCCGATCAGTCTTTGGTTCGCCTGTTGTCCGCTTACCATGTTTAGTGTACATATCAGCGGGACTGGAGACTGATCGCTGCCGTTTTTCGCAATGGTGATCCGCTTTTGGGCTGGAAGGGGTATCAGTTGGTTGTTTTCGGATATCGATTCCTAGCCTATGAACCAAAATTTGATTTTGCTGTAATTGCAATCGGGCGACTTGGGTCATGAGATCTGCCACGACGTTTACCAGCTCGTCGATTTTGGAATGGACCTTGGCCATCTTTTTGTCTCTGTCCTGAAGCTGCTTTTGAAGCCATTGGAATAATGCGTGTTCTATAGTTCTGGGTATGACAACGGGGTCATCCTTACCGCCTGTGATTGGTTCAGCAAGAACCACGGTTTCCTTTGGCTTAATGACCTTATCGGGCTCTTCATCATTTAGACTGAGCCGATGTTGGGTAGCAACAACTATGTCATTGTCATGGGTATGAGGCGTAGGAGGACTTGTTCCTCTGAGCTCCATCATGTAGACCGTATGGGTTGTGTACCCGTCTATTGCTTCTCCATTGGCAATGTTGCTCGCTTAGCTCTTAACTTATTGCCTTGGTCCACTCTTTCCAGAGAAAGGTAGATGTCTGAAAGGATCAGGTTCCCAAAGGACATCAGTCTCTGTTTGTATGAAATTGGCGGTCGCAACTTGACTTTCTATTAACATGCCAGGGGACAATGATATTTCTCCCATCTTGTATTGTTCCTCGACCCAATCCTTGAAGATGCAACAGTCTTCAATAGTGTGTCCTAGCACTCGGTGGTATGGGCAAAAATTGGGATGATTAGTCATGTTCGCTTCACTTAGCCTTTTGGTTCTGGTAGCCGCAGGCCATTCTTCAAAGCATCTTTGAATATTTTAAGAACCTTGTCTCTTCTAAAAGAGTAGATCTTATTTCTCCTTTCCTCCAAAGTTAGCCCTCGAGATTTGTTAATCTTTGCTCCACCCGCTCTTCTGCCTATTTAGAGAATCGGTGCTATTGGAACTCTCGCTTTTTCGGTCGTCGTCCCTTCGATGTTTCAGTCTGTTTGTGAATTGGAGACCTTGAGTGGACTCGGGCTTTGAGTGTTCCAATATTTGAACCTTCTTGGTCAGCTCTTGGAATGTTTTGAGGCCTGCGGTGCACAGGAAAGGTTTCATCCAGTTGTTCAGATTTTCTATAAGATGACAATCGGATTGGTCTTGCTCCAACGGCGGTTCATATTTGACAGAGAGATTGCGCCATCGGACTATAAAATCTATATTTCATTCGTTGTTCTTTGGCTCGGTCCTTATGAGGTCGACAATGGTGATTTTATCGCTGACGCTCATGAACCTTTGCTTGAACATGGTATCTATTTGAGCGAACATCGTGATCGAGTAATCCGGTATGCTTGCATACCAATCGAAAGCAACATCCGTCAAGCTATTGACAAACTGACGGAGAAAGAGCGCATCATTGCCCCCAGTATTCGCGCATGATACTTTAAATTGGGCAATATGCCGGTTCGCATTTCCTGTCCTATTGAACCTTTCAAATTTAGGGACGACATAGCCAGTGGGAAACTCCACAAGATCGTACCGAGCAGGATATGGTCTCCAACAATTGCTGACATCTTTTTGCTCTCCGACTTCGGCTACCAATGTTTTGACTTTATTGGCGACTAAATCCATAATTTGATCTTAGTGTTAGCGGGTTGTTGTCATCGGTAGTCAAGTCATTTCCCAAGATAAGCTACGGGCGACTTTCATGCGGCTCGCCCACCTTTGGATTTGAAGGAATAGACGTCGGCTTCCTCGGGACACCGTTCCCCGGTTCATGAGCAGAGCCCTGCGCTTGATTGAGCGACTGAAAGGCAACTTAGGCTGTGAGCTGTAAAACAACGTTTGTCAAGTCGTCAATTTTGGTGTAAAACTTGGCCATATCATTGTCCTTGTTTCTGAGCTGTTTTTGAAGCTCTTGGAGAAGTTGCTGCTCTGCTGTCTTGGGATAGAAGATTGGATTCTCTTCGCTTTCCGAGCCCGACTCCTCATGAACTGAGAGATCTCTCTGCTTATCAGCCTCACTGGAAGGGTCTTCATTATCTTCCATAGGAGGCTGGTCTTGGAAAGTGGCAGCCACATTCACACCCGATTGGATTTGAGATGTGATGGCCCCGTTCTTGCTTTTGTTGTGCGTGTCCATCATGTACACGGTGTGAACCACACATCCAGCCATCTCTTTATCTTTGGCAGCTGATTTTTCGAACCGCCGTCATGGTCCTTCTTCTTCTTGGAAGGATAGGTGACTGAAGACTGGGTCCTTGGGTGGCGCTGTTCAGATCGCAGTTTTCTTGACCCTTGCGGTCATGGCATTCTTTTAGACCAATTTCAGTGGTTCAAAAGAGTTAGCGAACTTTATAGCCAACTCAGCTATTGTTGCGAGGTAACCCTGTTTTTGGAACCTCATAAAGTTCAGCGTAGCAAGAGCCCTAGCCCTTTTGTTGGCTTTGTATCTGAGCCTTTTCTGCCTTAACTTTTCGATTTTGAGGGCTTGACGGGCATCCGTCATCCAGGAAACCATCGTGAGTCGATTAACGGGGAGCTTACAAAAGATACCCGATTGAGCAGTTGTCAGGGGCACCGCTAGAGCTTGCCTGAGATGCTTTGTTGCTTTGTTGATGTTGATGGCCTTGCCTCAACTGGAGCAACGGAGAGTTGTTCGGAAATGGATTTGTGCTTGGGCTGAGGTGCCTTCGCGGCCATGGCATTCGGCATTTTCCCTTTTGAAGCTGGTTTTTCCATCACCGGGGCTTGAAGAGCAGGGAGGGAGTTAGCTGGCACAAACAAAATAGAGCCAAATGGTAGCAGCGGCTCCTCCCACTGTCGCCCGAGACTGGCCGGGAGGACCGTCCTGGCGTCCATCTTCATCGTGTAGGAGATGGGAGCTACGTCAAAAGCTGAGCTTGTCCTTGGAGACATTTGTTGCGTCCAGAGATTGTAATTTGAAATTTGTTAACCTGCACAAAGAAGCATGATTTCAGTACAGGCAATCGATATGTATTGACTAAGTTCACATGAACGTTTAACCCGAAATATGAGAGGAGAGATTAGACCTACCGGACGTATCAGAATCTGTAGGGTGTTTTTCGTCACCCCATTGAGATAGGAATACGCGTCGCTTGTCAGGCGTACTATAGATTCCTCCTACATAGGGTAGGCCGGTGTTTATTGATTGTGGGGATCCGAATCTCCAGCAGCCACGGACTAAGCTGCCATTAATTACCCCTCGCCTTTGGAGCAAGGGAATCTCCGATTGACGGGTCAAACTGGTCATACGAACTCAATATGCAGTGTGTGTATGTGTGTCTTGAGGGGTTTTGGATATATCGGGGACCTTGTAGAGTTTACAGGGGTCCCGCTATCTGGATAGCGGGCTGGGGATCAATGTGGCTAGCAGCGCCCTTGTGGGTGCGGGGCAGCGCCCCGTTAGAAAAAATTTTCTAACAGGGGACAGTGTTATGGAGTGTGTATAAAAAGGGAAAACAGCGTCCAAAGGACGCGTGGGCGCCAATGCCCCCACGTGCTTGGCACGCGGGCGCTGGGCGCCAGCAGGAAAAAGGGCTTAGCCCCTACACTGGGAGTTGTACTCCCAATTGACTTTTGGAGTTGAACTCCTAAAAAAGAGGACGGAGGGGCTTAGTCCCTGCACTGGGAGTTGTACTCCCAAAAAGAAAGATTTATTATTATTATTATTATTATTATTATATATATATATATATATCTGCGGAGTTAAACTCCTAACATATTTTCGAAGATGGTAAAAGGGGGCCTCTTTCTTCTCCCTTGAGCCCTAGGTTTTCTCTTAAGCCTTGGATCTTTCCCAAAGTGGGATTTTTGGAGGTTGGTCTCCTTCTTCCTCCTCCCTATTGGCCGAATCTTGGAAAAAAGAGGGTGAGATTTTAAAAATCTCCCCTTTTGGAGATTTGATGTAAGACCCGCATTCCCTTTTAAGGGTTTTTTTGGTGAAAACCTATTTCTTTTGGGAAGAAAAAGAGTGAAACTCTTGATGTAATTCAAAAAAAAAGGGAAGAAGATTTAGAACCTTAAGCAAGGAGAAAGAGGCACAGAAACCCTAATTTTTAGGGAGAATGAATTGGTTTTTTTTTATTTCATCATTATGTTGCCTTTTATAGGCTTACAAATTTATACATAACCCCTTGGGCTTTACAAAATGGCATTTTGTAAAGCCCATGCCTCATGTGCTTATTTCTTTTGCACATGAGCCATGGGTTTACAAAAATTTTGTTTTATGCCCATTTTTCTTATATTTATTCATAAAATTATATCAAACTTATTTATTACATAATTTTCTTCTTAGCATGGAGGAGGTCAGCCGCTTCATGTTCGGCCTTGCCTTGGGCTGGGCTTGGGCCCAATTGGTTCGGGGTTGACTTTGACTTTGACTTGGTCAACCGGGATGTAATTCTTTGACCCCAACAATTACCAGTAGGGACTCTGATAAATGGTTGGATGCTATGCGATCCGAAATAGAATCCATGTACACCAACAAAGTTTGGACTTTGGATGTTACTCCTCCTGAGGTAAAATCCGTTGGATGCAAGTGGATCTTCAAAAAGAAAATTGGTGTAGATGGACAGGTGGAAACCTATAAGGCTAGACTTATTGCAAAAGGTTTTCATCAAAGATCAGGAGTGGATTATGACGAAATCTTTTCTCCAGTGGCTAAGCTGAAACCCATTCGGATCCTACTTGTCATTGCTATCTACCATGACTATGATATCTGGCAGATAGACGTTAAAACGGCTTTTCTAAATGGAAGTTTAAAAGAGTGCATTTATATGGATCAGTCGGAGGGATTCATAGACAGTGGGAGCAGCGGGAAGGTGTGCAAGTTGCTTAAATCCATTTATGGATTAAAGCAAGTATCACGAAGCTAGAACATCTGTTTTGATGAGACAATCAAGGAATTTGACTTCATCAAAATTGAGGATGAGCCATATATCTACAAGAAGATTGTAGAAAGAACTTTCATATTCCTAGTCTTGTACGTGGACGACATTCTCTTGATAGGAAATGACATTCCTATGCTGCAATTGGTCAAGTTGTTCTTATCACAAAAGTTCTCCATGAAAGACCTGGGTGATGCCTCATACATTCTGGGGATTAAGATCTACAAAAATAGATCCAAGAGATTGTTGGGAATTTCACAGTCCAGGTATATAGAGATCATACTAAATAGATTTAGTATGGAAGATTCCAAGTGCGGTAATATACCCGCTTTACACAGAATCGCCCTCTCCAAAGAGATGCCTTTCCAAGACTGACGAGGAGAGGGTTCGCATGAGCACTATACCTTACGCTTTGGCAGTAGGATCTATAATATATGCGATGTTGTGTATCAGACCAGATGTAACTTATGCGCTTAGCGTGGTGAGCCGGTATCAGTCAAATTCAGGTGAGAATCATTGAACAGCTGTGAAAAACATTCTCAAGTACCTGAGAATGACTAAGGAGATGTTCTAGGTTTACAGTAATGAAGAACTCCAGGTTGAGACCTTTACCGACTCAGCTTCCAGAGTGATAAGGATGACAGCAAGTATGTCTCGGGTATTGTGTTTACCCTCAGCGGAAGGGCGGTCTGTTGGAAGAGCTCCAAACAGGACACCGGCGCAGACTCGACGATGAAAGTTGAATACATTGTTGCCAATGATACCGAAAAAGAAGCAGTCTGGATGAAGAAGTTCAGTATTGAACTTGAGGTGGTGCTGTCCATTGTTGATCCGATACCTTTGTATTGCGATAACAATGGGGCTATGGTTTTAGCGATCCACGGTCCCATCAGAAATCCAGACACATCTTGAGGTGGTATCACCTGATCCGGAAGATAAAAGCCCGGAGAGTGGATACGAAAGAAAACACGGCGGATCCTTTTACCAAAGCCCTCCCTCAAGCGCAGTTCGAGCGACATTTTGAGATGTTGGGTATGTGATACGCCAACAACTGGCCCTAGAGCATATGTTGGGTATTCGGTACGTCAATTACAGGCCTTAGTGCAAGTGAGAGATTGTTGGATATGTATGCCCTAGAGGCCTGTATTGTATATGATGTTAGGGATATGTATATGTTGGATATATATGCCCTAGAGGCCTGTATCGTATAGAATGCCAGGAATATATATGTATAGGGTAATCTTGCTTAGTTATATAGTATACTATTTGAGTTGTCTTTATCTGAACATGTGTATTAGTTTTTTTTTATTATTTTGTATTGCTTATACATGTTGATAAAGACCCATTATAGTAGTATACTATTTTGGTTTGTCTTTATCTTAACATGTGCATATGTTATACTCGATATCATATATGACGGATACATGTTGATAAAGCCCGTAGGATTTTTCTTGACTACCAGCCTTATGATGGCGATCATATTTATGGGAGCTGGGTGGTCTATAAGCACATCCTTAAAGGTCCCAAGTCGCAGGAGTATCGAGACCGGGCATCAATATTCCAGAGTAGACTTGTGTATACGTTTCTAGACCCCGAAGAGGGGTAGTGGTTGGTCCAATAGCGATTGGTATGATCACCTAAGATTGTATACAGATGCTCACTGGGGTGAGTACACTGTACGGACTCGCCGAGAACCTCTAGATGGTATTATACCAATCGTCAGATAGCGGTTCTCAGGTGACATGAGTACAGGTTAGTCTTTAGACCTGAGATCATCATTTGTCTCGTGTGTGTTCCCACTATACTTTGATCACTACCCTACCACGGCTCTACTGAGTCGTGCAAACAGGTTTTGGTTGGGTACAGTCCAGAGCCACATGGAGGCATTGAGTGATTGTTAGGAATTCATCTCTCCCGGTATTGGGAGTCAATATCGTATTGTGTCCGATTGGCCAGAATCATAAGACCTTGGCCAAGACAGTCGAGATTTATTGATGGTTAGATCGGTATTTTATCGGATTGGTCCTGAGCCGAATCGACACGACTTATCAGGTTATTAGGGGTCTGACGTTTACCACCTCCTAGACCCGGTATGTGATACTCTTAAACGAAAAGGCCAGACTGTACAGAGATTTCCACGGATAGGCTCTGTAGGGGTCTGAATGAGCTTGCTCGTCGGCCTTCCTTTCGACAGGTACCTAAGTAGCCGTTACGTACAACTAGTGCCGCTGACGTGCTTGTCGTTAAAACCACTGCCAGCGTATTGTCGAGTCTTTAAAGTCCCATATAGAGGGTTTCTTTGGTTCAGGCGAAATGATGTAGTGGCTGTATTTTGATACGTGCAGGGTTCCGATCGAATGATAATACTAGCCAGCTTACGATTAAGCCAGATTATTAAATCAGGTATTAATTTAATAATTTACATATGCATATTTTGATATGTATATTCTAGTGTTATCCGGGCTTTCGATCGGACGGTTGATTATACTAGCCGGTTTAGGATTAAGCTGTATTATTAAATCAGGTATTGATTTAATAATTTACATATACACATTTCGATATGTATATTCTAGTATTATGGTCTGTGTATTATTCTACCTGTTTAGGTATTTGTATTTTGATATGAATACGGGTATGTATATACAGTAGAGTATATTCCGTATTTATACGGAAAATATTTTAGGAGAACACCTCATTTCCATGTTTTTTCTTTTCTTGAAAATTGAAATGAGGTGGAGGGGTGGGGTGGCGAGGAGAATGGTGTGAAGCATGGTTGAATAGGGTAGATCATTTGTCTACACTATTCAAGTATGGTTGGATTTTATATTTGCAAAATTCATTTGATAAAACCATGCTTGCATTATTTGTTTCATGATGAGATTTTTTCATTTCACCATTCTCTTCCTCTTTCCATTCTTAAGCTCCTTCTTCTTTTTCACCCTACACTCTCATCAGTCGAGAATTAAGGGTGAAAAGAGGTAGGAAAAAAACTAGAACAATAAATTACATCACTACACACTCTAGATAGCAACGTAGAGCCTTTAGTTGCTCCACTAGGTTTTTGTGTGGAGCTAGAGCCATGATCAACATCTCTCGGGTGGATCATCTTTGACGGAGGAAGACCAGAGATCAAGCTCGATCACGGAGACCCTATGGAGCTAAGGATGAGGGTAGAAAACCGAAGGACACAAATCTTTCGGTATAACTCTCTTATCACGGTACCTAAACTCCTCATATTTACTAGTTTAATGTTTTGTTAGATTCTAGGTAGTCATTTCTAGCACCAAGTTTTTAAAAGTTAAAGTTTTTCGTTCCGCAACGATCACGGTTGACGGCCAGGGCGCTAGGAATTTCATCATAGGATTAAGGGTACAAAAGGAACAAGTGTATAATGGTATGATATGTGTATAAAGGTATGATGTATATGTGTATGAGAGTATGGGGTATATGTAAATAAGGGTATATTGTATGAGATATCTACTAGGTAAAAATTCGCATTAGTTTGTTAAACAAGGGACCCGATACTCGTGATTATTCCGTTGTGGCCACGGAACAACTGAGAAGTGAAATGCACAGTTTCACTTCTCGGAATCATGATCAAGTAGTAGGGGAATCCGAGTTCCGTATATCCTTGCCTGATTAAACTACCCATCTCTATTGTTCAGTGTAAGGATTTTGACGAATTAGAGTTAGTGCGTATATCATTTAGACATGGAATTTCCACATTGTATGGCATCCCCGTATTGGATATTCGCCCTTAAAGTAGTGTTAGTATTCGCCCGTAAATCGGGTTAGTATTCGTCCAAAAATCGGATTAGTATTCGTCCGAATATCGGGTTAGTAGTCGTCCATATATTGGACTGTTCACCCTGCCTGCAGGGATCATCATTTATAAAATATTACATACCTAGATTTGCGTATTCTAACCCTAACCGTATCATGTATCATGTATGTCGTAAATTTGTATTCAAATGTTGATCTCATTTAATATGGTTTTCCACAACCATTCATTTTATTTTGTTACCTTTTAAAATTTGTAATGTGGATCATAGTATTTTATAGAAACCTTAGTTAATAAGGATCATGGTATTTAATTGTAGTTATTATTTATAAAAAAACATGGTATTATAGACTAAATATAATTTGGGAGACCCATGGTATTTTAATGAAAGATTATGGTATTTATTTGATATTTTCTTTTAATAAAGATTTAGGTATTCTTTTGGGAAATATCTTTTTATAAAGGTTATGAATTTTGTTGAAAATAGCCTTTTAGTAAAAGTCGATGTATTTAAAGGTAATTATATCCTTTTAGGAATGATTAAGGTATTTTATCGTAAATAATAATTTAAAAAGTCATGGTGTTTATTTGGAGATAACATTTTAAAAATACGTCCGTGTTGGCGACCACTGCACAGGCGGTATAATTTGTGTCATTTTCAGAGACGATTGCTTATTAATCATGAGGTATTTACGTAAAACATTACTCTATCAGGCCATTTTATTAAAGATGATATTCTACAAAAATAATTCCGCGTTGACAACCGCTGCACATGGACGACAGAATTTGTGTCCTTTTTAGGAACGATTACCTAGTAACCACGGGATGTTTCATGTAAAATATTACCCTATTGGGTATCTTATTAAAGCTTAGTGGTTATAGGCTAAAAATATTAATATAAAAATATTCTCTTTAAGTGAAAGAGTGTTAAGGTGAAAAAACCATTATATAATTATTTAGATTAGTGATACCCCTTATCAAACGGTAGAGGGATTTTAATGAAATTAAAATAATTAGTGAATAAGAGTAAAAATAAAATATCATTTTAATGTGCCAAAAGTTTTTTTATTCACATTGTCCTATATCATATGGGTACTTTAATTAAATACAACGTATTAATAAAATGATGGTATTTTGTGGAAGTTACCTATTTCGAGATCTAATTGGTATCATAGGGTAAGATTGCTATATCAATTTAGTATCCAATAAGCAAAGTGTAATTTTTCTGATCATGGATATGTGTGTGTATGAGGGATATGTCATTACCCCGTGATATCAATATTAAATCTATGGTTTTATAAATTTGATGGTATTATAATATGAGCATGCAAGGCTAAGTTTAACGTCATATTAAGGCAAAATTCAAGATTAGTATTTAGATCTAAGAATCTAAAAGAAAGAAGGTGATAGATGAAAATAGTGAGGCGGATCCTATCTTGTTTTGAGATGAAGATTTAAGAAGCCGAAACGTCTCGTTGCACTAAAACACGAATATCTCCGCGTTCTGATTTTTCCTCGCTGATTGGGTGGAACCTCTGCATAGGTGTCATCGATACGAAGGTCTAGGTATTTTTATCAGAATTTTCGGTGTCCTGTAGTGTTAGAAAATAGAGTATGAAGGTCTTTCTATATAGGGTTTCAACTGATAACAATTAAATCCCAAATCTGTTTAAAAATCTCAGCTGAAATTATAAAAATCTATGCAAAAAATCATAAACTAATCATGCCCAATCATTGGAAACCATCAGCTGATGATTATGCCGCCGCCGCCGCTTAACTAAGGCCATTGGATCTCGATCCAATGGCTTAAAGGCCATTGCCTCGTCACAAAGCAGTGAGTGTGTGAAGCTCATGCGGTTGCGCACATGGGCCCCACCACAAGAGTGCCAGCAGGGCCTGGGCTATTGGATCTGAGATCCAACGGTTCAGGTTTCCCCAGAAATATTTTGTTTTTGTTTTTGTTTTTATATTTATTCAAAACAGTTTTTAGTAAACCGAATTTGTTTTGAAAAATTTGTTTAAAATATTGTAAAATATGGGGGAAATATGAGAAAAATTCTAGAAAATATATTTTATTGTTATCTTCAGTTTAAAATTGATTTTGGACTAAAACTAAATAATATTTCCATGTCTAAAATATTTGTTGGTTATTATAATTATTTAAAAGTCTAGTTTATCTTTTAAATCATTTTAATTTTGAAATGATTATTTTAATTAATAATATAAATATATAAATTATTTTAAGACATTATAAAATTTCATTAAAACGTTTTAAGCCGAGAAAAAAATATAAATAGATTTTAGCAAATTCCATTAATTATATTTAAATGCTTTAGAAATTACTAAAATTATTATTAAAAATAAAATCATTAAAATAAAATATCCATCAACAAAGTACGCCAATAATTACTTGATACAAGAAAATTAAATAAAAGGTCTTTTATTAGGTATTAGAAAATACGGCCGTTACAGGTTTAAGAAAGGAAAACCCTAAAATCCAATTTGGTGAAGAAGTGGGTTAGGGATTTGGGGAGATCTGTTTTAAATAAGGCCACATCAAACCACCGTTAACGTCTTTCATAGAGTTAAAGGAATATTCCTTTATAATTTTTCTGATAGTTAGGGGGCTGAAAGAGTAACTTAAGAGATTAGGGGGCGTGGGGGTAAATAGTCATATTAGGAGGGCAATAAGGAAAATATCAAAGATAAGGGGGCATGATGAAAAAAAACCCTTTATAATTTATTAAATTGAGGTTTTAGAAAGTTTAGATGTCATTTGACAGTGCACTACGTTGGTTGTTGTGACGAAAGACGATGTGAATTTCATGGTAGAACCGACAAAGAAACGGCAGCGGTGGATGACGATATACTGAGTGGGCCGGAGAGGCCAGAGATGCTGACGACGGTAAGTGCCGGCAACAATTGAATGATGATGAGCGACGACCGGGATTGACTGAGGCGGGAGATGATGAGCTACGACGGAAGGCGGAGGACGAATGCGGCAGTGGTGGTAGTCATCGGCAATGAACAACGAAGGACGGCGGGGGTGGCCGGCAACGAGAGACAATGATGGAGGTCGGAAAGTGGAGACGAGAGACGGCGACGACTAGTAGGGAACGATAGAGGATGAGCGACCGATGACAAGAGATGGCGGAGGCAACGATCGGCGACGAGAGAAAGTGACGTCAACCAGTGGTGGTCAATATTTAGAGATGACGACGACTACCAGTAGCAGGCACCAATTGCAAAAGATTGTCGGCGATGGAGGTGAGCACCGTGCAACGGTAAGTAGGCATTGATTATATTAAGTGCGAATATTTAGGGGGATATTGGAGATGACGACGACTACCGGTAGCAGGCACCAATGGCTAAAGATTGTCGACGATGGAAGTGCGCACCGTGCGGCAATAGTCATGGCATTGATTGTATTAAGTGGGAATATTTTGTGGGAATATTGGATAGACATAAGTAAAATGAAAATAAAATTGCCACTATTTTTGGTTATTGTTGGATATAGTGCTCTCAAGATAATTATTGTAATTGCAGGTAGACGATTATGATTATTGAGGGAGGACCTATACAGTTAGAGGGAGGACCTATACAGTTAGAACAGTCTTGCTCGAAATGATAGTATGCTATATGGTTTATCTTTATCATTGATGTGTATACGTTTTACTTGTTATTACGTTTTGCTAATATATAATGATGAAGCCTATAGAATTCTTGCTTGACTACCAGTATTATGATGGTGATTATATACGCGAGAGTATGGTAGTCCATAAGCACATCCTTAAATGTCCCTAGTCGAGAGAGTATCAAGACTGGGTGTCGATATTCCGGAGTAGACTAGTGTATACGTTTATAGACCCCGACGAGGGGCGGTGGCCGGTCTCACAAGCCATTGATATTTTGTTGCCTAAGATAGTATACAGGTGCTCACTGGAGGTGAGTATACAGATTAATCCTTTGACCTGAGATCGTCATTTGTCTCATGTGAGTTCCCACTGTACTTAGATTACTACCCTACCACAGCTCAAAAAAGTCGTGCAAACATGTTTTAGTTAGGTACAGTCCCAAGCCACATGCAAGCAGTGAGCGATTGTTAGGGATTCGTCTCTCCTGGTATTAGAAGTCGATGTCGCGCTGTATTCGGTTGGCCATCACCGTAAATCTGTGGCCACGGTGGATGAGATTTACTGATAGAAGTTCAGTAGTTTCTCGGTTGGTGATGAGCTTGACTTCGGCACGACTTATCGAGGGGTCTGTCGTTATCCACCCCTAGACCCGATATGCGATGCTCTTAGACGAAGAGACCGGGCTGTATGGAGATTGTCACATTCAGGCTCAGTAGGGTACGGACGGATTTAATTGTCGACCTCCCTTTCGGCAGATACCTGCGTAACCGTTATGTACAGCTAGTGCCGCTGACATGCTTGTGGTTTTGGATTTATCCAGTAAATCACTGCCAGCGTATTATCAAGTCTTTACAGTCCCATAAAGAGGGTTTTCTCAGTTCAGGTGATATGATATAGAGGCTGTATATCGATACGTGTAAGGGTCCGATTAAATACGTGTACTTGCTACACAGAGTTTAATCGGACGGTTGATAATACTAGCCGATTTAGAATTAAGCCGAATTATTAAATCAAGTTTTGATTTAATAATTTATATATATAATATCTATATTCTTAGTATTATTGTTCACTATTAATTTTCTCTCTCTTGGCTATCCGTATTTTTATACGGATAGGCATATATGTGTTTCGATACGTATACCGGGTTGTATTCTGATACGTATACCGGGTTGTATTCCGTAGTTATACAGAATACTTCTAGAAGGAGGACACCTCATTATTGATTTTTCTTTTAGAAAATCAATTGGGAATAAGGAGGAGCGTGAAGTGGCTTTGGGTATAGTTGTGGACATGCAGAGAGGGACGAGCTTCATTTGTTTATTACAAAATGGTTGTGATATTTTATTTGATGGTAGAAAAATGATTATGAAGTCATTCTCTATTTCATCCAATACTTAACTCATTTTGCATGAGCTTCTCTCATCCTCTCCTTCCTTCTTCTTTGATGCTCTCTTGAACTTTGTTTTCTAGTGAAAATGATAGTGGAAAAATCCTACATCCCCACACTCCATTTCCAGCAAGCTTGGAGTGTCGGTTGCTTTACTAGGTAAAGCTTAAACTTGGATCGGTTTCCCTCGGATGAATCATCTTGGCAAGAGCGGTCTCCTCTCAAGTTTGTTCCTGACGGCCTACGAAAAGCTTGGAGGGGTCTTCCACGATTGGGTGGACACTCGACAAAAGTTGTAATCTCTAAACCTTGTATGCTTAGTTTTCTAGTTTAGTGTTTGGAACGATCGTTAGGGATTAGTTTCTAGTGCTTTCGTAAAAAATTTGTTTTTTCATTCTGCATCAGCCGCGGTTGTAGCGGCAAGGGCAAGGAATTTTCAATGGTATCAGAGCCAACCAAACACTAGAATTAGTTATAAACAATGTTATAGTTTCGACGCTGAAAGTTTTCCCGGATCGAATTTCGATTTCCAAGTTTCTGTCTTTTTTTGAAAAAGCACTTGAAATTTTTTTAAGTATTGGAGAAGATTAGTCATTGAGCAAGAAAACAAAACATAAAACCCAAGGACCTAACCCCAAAATCTGGCAGCTTATTTACTCATTTTGACCGCTTTTTACGCCTCAAATTTGAATTAGGTCCCTGGATTTTTGTGGTTGGGAAACTTGATTTTTGGTATACTTTGTTTTTGCCCAGGTCTTAGTTTCTGTGATCTGGAGTTGTTTTGGTTTGTCAGAAAGCTTTCGGTCGAAACTTTTACATTGTTTATGATCCGTTTTTGAGTGTGTGTGTTGTTAAACATTGTCTAATTGTTATGTGTTTGATTAGACGAGCTTGCACACTTGCTTGTATTGCTTGTTGTGAGATATGTGTGTGTATGTGTGTGTGATGGTTTAGACAAATTGTCATGTTGGATAACCTTTTGTGCGATTGCTTGTACAGTTTTGATTTATAATGTTGTATTCATTTGTTCAGGACGAGCTCCAACTTGTGGCCACTGTTTCCGTATTATGTATATTCTTTTATTGTGGCTCGACTAGGATGTGGTCGATGTCACCACTATATATATTTCTTTTCTGTACTGAGATTAACCTAGGAGAAGTGCTCAAGTAGCCGGGTTCTAGAGTGCAGTAAGTGGCTATCTCATGGAGTTGAGACCGGGCCGTCTCGCTCTAGAATTGGCGAGTTGTTCGCTGCACTTGTAGGGGTTATAGGATCAACCCGCGGAGGAGTGCCCAAGTTACCGAATTCTAGAAAGCGACGGATGACCGACTCATGTTATTGAGGGCGGATTATCCAGTTTCTAGAATTGGCAGGTGGCTTGTCGCACTCATAGGGTCTTGGATCGATACTGTACAGGCTATCCACACAACCGGGGAACGTCGCGTTTTATTTGCGGCTCAAATGAAATGCGAGGCTCCTAATTTATCCGCTATTCCATATTATTTACTGCATGCCTGTGATGTTATTACATGCATGTATGTATGTATGTATGTATATGTATGTATGTATGTATGTATGTATATATATATATATATGCTTCTATATGTTTTGCATCCGCACTAGCCCTGTCCCCGCCCTGCCGTAAGTTAAGTAACCTTACGATGAAGACCTTAGACCCTATGGTGAATGTGGATGGCATATAAAAGTATGCTATTTTGGTTGTTTCTGGTGTGGATTAGAAATTTAATTTGATGGGATTGCATTATATGTTTAATGTAAGGAAAATAAACCTTATATGATGTTGTCGGAACCAATTTTTAAAACTACTCGATTTTCTTCAAAACCATAGTCATATTCTTTTACTTTGCATAGAGGTATTCGGTTAGAAATATCCTACACCTCATTCTATGAGGAAAGAGCCTTGATCCTTTCATAAGGAGTTCACTTTTAAGCAAAGGTTTATGTTACTAGTTTTAAAAGCGGAGCCTAAACCACTCCATTGCAAAGCCATTCGAGTTCTTTCAACGATATTAAATTCATTACGTTAAAGTTTTTTTGCTAAAAACCAGCCGTAGCCCTCCATCATTTCCTACGAGTATTGATTAATATTTGTGCTGCGTTTGTTGACTCCGTCAAGACACAGTGTGCGGTAGCTAAGTGGTGCTTGTTTGTAGCAAGCAATGCGATTGGTTAAGACAATCATACGACCTTGTTGACTCCGTTAAGGGCTCGTGCAGGTGGGTTTAATGCAATCAAGATAATGACGGGTTGAACTTAAATATGACCCTTTGATTTGTTAACTTCGTCAAGGTCACTTAGGTCCTAAAGGCAAAAACCATATCGAGAGTTTCAAATATAAGGGAAATTTGCCAAGTTTGCACATGCTTTCTGGAGTGTGGTAATTTTGGTCAGCTTCCATCAAGGTTGTCACACAATGATAGTTGGGTCCCGATTCCTACTGATGAGTAGGTATTACTCCTTAGGAGATTTTCACTTCACAATTAGCTAACCTATTAAGTGTCTAAAAAGTGTTGACGAGATTACGTCTCTGCAGAAAATGGGTTATTAAATTGGGTCTGTGCGAAAGCACGAGGGACCTCCCTTGGAGTACCAACACCGACTTAGCTGAACGGTTAGCAAGCTTGTAAGGTGTATATGATCCCGATTAGTTCTCCTTTTAGGGTTTGAAGGAGAATTCGAGGAAACAGTGGAAGCCATCCTGATTAGATAAAGTGATTAACTAATCTAATCTTAATAGAGTGCACGCTGAGTGTTTCTTTTCACTCTCTGTGACAACGACTCATGACTTACCTTAAACTAAAACTCATTAACCAAGTTAACCGAACCTTCTTACACACTTTGAATTTAGATTGTCATGATTCACGACAAAGTCACATATTTCCCTGCTACTTCTACTTTCCATTAGCCTTCTTCAGAACAGTCTGTATCACTACGATGATCCATATTGCTTGGAAAGGTGATCGTATAGTTACATACGAACTCGAAGAAATTATTTCAGTTGAGAATGGCCACTGGTTCTGGAGAATTTGAATTGTATTATTCGGTTGTCTCTTCTCTTTACCTTCTCTCAGGTTACGAGAGCTCCTTGTATTTAGAGAGTACACCTATTACGTTTATTGAAAAGTCTTCTTCCAAATCTTAGGCTGGTGTCGAAAGGTAGGAAAGAAAGAAAACCGATTAGCCTAATTCTGGTGTACAGAACGTAAGATGTAGAGATATATAAAGGGTTGGAGTGAGAGCAAAGGAAATTGTGATTACTGTCGTAAATATGGGCAGTGAAAGAGGCATTAATAAAGAATACTTGGCCACTCCTTGAATATTTATGTTTCAGAATTTCTGTGATGTTATTATTAAAAACTGTTTTCCCAATTGATTCTGACTCTAGGGTATGTATATACAAGATTATGACATTACAGATACTGAGTAGGAGTAGAATATTGGGAAATGGGCTCAATATCGGAATTCGTAACAATTGGTGATATTGGATTAAATCATCTGGTTTTCCTTACGGCAAATATTTGGTTTAGAATAACCATTGTTATGCACCAATTTTTAAAATGAAATATTTGTATCTTTATTTTATAAAGTGAAATATATATTTTGAAAATTGTGTTCTAAACACTACCTTTTTCAGTTGAGAATAAGGTAAGGTGCATTGAATAACGGTATAGACATTCTTAACCCAAATACAATTTTCAATTTACAACACATGGAATTTGAGTTAGTGTACTCTTGGGACTTATACATAGTAATATATATTGTCCAGTGTCCTTTAAGACCATGGGTTGATACTCTTACTTCATTCAGGTTTATCTATGAGTTCTCTGGTTTTTGACACGCATTCATTGAAATACAAGGTCCAAAGATTTTAAGAAGTTTATAGGTATAAGAATAAAATAGAGAACCATACGTTGGAAGTATTAGGATTTTTCGAAGTGATCGAAAATGTAGATACTTATGCTAGGTATTTCATTGTAGTAATACTGAGAACTTGCTTCTCTCACAGGTTACTCATTTGTGGGTGCGCTCCTTGGTAAGTAATGTTGTATGGCCTTTTTCCATTTAGGTAATATGCACTGGATACAGCTGCATGACATTTGAATCTGGTTCCATCTAAATTAGTGTCTTTGATTCTATATGGACATAGAATGGTTGCATATCTTGAGGTTATTAAGATATGGAGTTATCCGGTTTCTGTTTAAAAGCAGAATCCAGACAAACTCAAGGCACGCTTCAGTAATAGCAGTTTGTGGATTATCCCATGCATTCGGTAGGGTTTTGCTTCTACCATTTTCAGGATCAATGTTACATTGTTCTTGACTCGCTACCTTTTTATAAAAGGAATGTTTTTGCAAAAGAAATTAGTGGAAGTATGGTAGAACTGGAAATGATTGCAGAACCACAAACGGTAACTGAAAATTTAGTAGAACCTAAGAATTCAATTAGACTCGACAAACCATAGCCACTTCGCAGATTTAGTAGGTGACTTTAGTTACCTAAGAGATACTTCAGTTTTCTCATAGACGGTGACAGGGAGGTCAGCATCACTGTGATGATAGACCTACTAGTTGTTAGCAGGCCATGCGAAGTGGTGACTTCCGAATGATGGTTGGATGCTTTATATCCAAGTTGGGCTCCATGCACTTCAGCAAATTATGGAATTTGTTGGGTGCTCCCGAAGGGGTAAAACCCATTAGAAACAAGTAGATCTTTCGAGATTTATGCAGGTGGAAAGATATTAACCTAATAAAGCTAGACTTATTGAAAAGATCTTCATCAAATACTCGGCGTGGATTGTGATGAGACTTTTTCTTCAGTGTTTACGCTGAAGTCCATATGGATATGACTTAGCATTGCTGCAGTTCTTGACTATGATATCTGGTGGGTGGATAGCTATAACGTCTTTTTAAATGGGAATTTAGAAGTGCACTTGTATATGACTCTGCTAAAGGGTTATCATAGTCAGTGGGAGCAGCGGAAGGTGTGCAAGTTGCTTATGTTTATTCATAAACTAAAGCAAGCATAGTGGAGACGGGTCATCTGTTTTGATGTGAGAGTCAAGATGATTGACTTCATCAAAACAATAGATGAACCTAGTAAGAACGGTGTAGGGAGTTATGTTCTGAGATTTAGATGACATGCTCTTGATAGAAAGTGATGTTCATATACTACAATCGGTCAAACTTTGGTTGTCACATGTGTTTCTCCATGTAAGATCTGAATAAGATATCACGAATTCTGGTGATTAGATCTATGGTTTTAAATCTAAATTTGGGAAGTGTCCAAATCCGGGTACTTAAACAACATTCTAAAAAGTGTTTTAGAATGGATGACTTCTGACGTAGTAGTGTAACCGCGGGTAATGGAGCCATCCTCTCTAAAAAGATATCTTCTAGACTGATGAGAAGAGAGACTTGCATGAATGACATATCAGGCAATTGAGTCAATCATGTGATGGCTTGTACCAAACCAAAAGTTTCTTTTGCACTTGCTGAGATATCAGGGATTCCAATGACTAGATCTATATTGATAGATCTAGATTTGGGAAATTTCCCAATTCGGGTATTTAGACACCATTCTAAAGTAGTTTAGAATGAATGGCTCCAGGTGTGGTAGTCTACCCATAGCTAATGGAGTCACCCTCTTTAAAGAGTGTCTTTCAGACAGATGAGGAGAGAGATTCGCATGAATGACATATCATTTGCTTAGGCAATTGAGTCAATCATGAAATATCTTGTACCAAATCAGATATTGCTTCTACACTTGCAGTAGTAAGCAGATATTAATCCAATCCTAGAGAAACAAAAGAAAGTAGTTAAGAACATAAGAGGATGTACTTGGTATATGGTAACGGCAGCCATCTCAAGAAGGCGGTTATCGGTTCAAGCTTCCAAGGTGACCTGGATGATAGAGATGTTGTCAGAGTTTTGAGTTTACCCTCTTCTGAGGAGCAGTATATTGGATAGGTTTCCAATAGGGATACTGAGGTAGACATGGTGCAGGATGTTAATTATGACTCAACAAAACATACAGCCCAAGAATTTTTTGGATAAAATTGTTCATTTATGAGCTTGGTCCCATCAAGTATCTTGACAAGTTCTTGAGACGGGGTATCGCTCAGTTCGGAAGACTGTTGATCTCCTCGAAGTTGAGATATAAAGAGAGGAAGTTGGAATATTGTAGCGAATCCACTCATTGAGGTTATTTCTCAAACACGGATGTTTCATAAACACGGTTTGCGAAACTGATTAGTACAGAAATTGGGTATTCGGTAGCATACGGGATGCGGATATGCGATACCACAATAATTGGCCTTAAGTGCAAATGGGAAATTGTTGGATATAGTGCCCTCAAGGCAATTATTGTAATTGCAGGTAGGTGATTATGATAATTGAGGGAGACCTATACAGGTAGAACAGTCTTATTCAAAATGATAGTATGCTATTTGGTTTGTCTTTATTATTGATGTGTATACGTTTTACTTGTTATTACGTGTCGCTAATACATAATGATGAAGCCCGTAAGATTCTTGCTTGATTACCAGTATTACCATGGTGATCATATACGTGAGAGCTGGGTAGTCCATAAGCAATCCTTAAATGTCCCTGGTTAAGGAAGTATCGAGACTAGATCGATATTCCGGAGTAGACTGGTGTATACGTTTTTAGACCCCGACGATGGGCGGTGGCCGGTCTCACAAGCCATTGGTGTTTTGTCACCTAAGGTAGTATACAGGTGCTCACTGGAGGTGAGTACACAGGAAGGACTTGCCGAGAACTTCTAGATGGTATTATATATATTGTCAGATAGCAGTTCTCTAATGGCATGAGTACAAATTAGTCCTTTGACCTGTGATCGTCATTTGTCTCGTGTATCTCACAGTACTTAGATTATTACCTTATCACAGCTCAAAGGAGTCGTGCAAATAGGTTTTAGTTGGGTACAATCCTGAGCCATATGGAGGCAGTGAGCGATTGTCAGGGATTCATCTCTCCTGGTATTAGGAGTCAATGTCGTGTTGTGTTCGATTGGTCATCACCCTAAATCTGTGGCTACGGTGGATGAGATTTACTGATAGAAGTTCAGTACTTTCTCGGTTGTGATGAGCTCGACTCCGGCACGACTTATCGGGTTATTATGGGTCAGACATTATCCATCCCTAAACCCGGTATGCAATGCTCTTAGATGAAGAGACCGAACTGTACGAAAACTGTCACATTCAGACTCAGTAGGGCATGGACGGACTTGATTGTCGACATCCCTTTCGGCAGATACCTGAGTAGCTGTTATATACAGTTAATGCCGCTGATGTGCTCGTGGTTTTGGATTTATCTAGTAAATCACTGTCAGCGTATTGTCGAGTCTTTAGAGTCCCATACAGAAGGTTTTCTCAGTTTAGATGATACGATATAGAGGCCGTATATTTTTATATGTAGGGGTCCGATTGAAGTCCGTATAGCAATACGTGTACTTGCTACACGGACTTTAATCGGACGGTTGCTAATACTAGTCGATTTAGGATTAAGCCGGATTATTAAATCAAGTTTTGATTTAATAATTTATATATATTTTTTTAATATCTATATTCTAGTATTATTGTTCACTATTCATTTTCTCTTTCTTGGTTATTCGTATTTTTATACAGATTGTCGTATATGTATTTTAATACGTATACCAAGTTGTATTCCGTATTTATATGAAATACTTTTAGAAGGAGGATACCTCATTATTGATTTTCCTTTTAGAACATCAATTGGAAATGAAGTGGAGGATGAGGTGGTTTTGAGTATGGTTGTGGACATGTAGAGAGGGATGGGCTTCATTTATTTATTACAAAATGGTTGTGATGTTTTATTTGATGGTAGAAAAATCATTATGAAGTCATTCTCTTTCATCCAACACTTAGCTCATTTTGCATGAGCTTCTCTTATCCTCTTCTTCCGTCTTCTTTGATGCTTTCTTGAGCTTTGTTTTAGAGTGAAAATGATAGTGGAAAAATCCTACATCCCCACACTCCATTTCCAGCAAGCTTGGAGTGTCGATTGCTTCACTAGGTGAAATTGGAGCTTAGATCAGTTTCCCTCGAGTGGATCATCTTCGGCAAAGGCGGTCGCCTCTCAAGTTTGTTCCCGATGGCCTACGAGGAGCTTGGAGGGGTCTTCCACGATTGGGTGGACATACGACAAAAGTTGTAATCTCTAAATCTTGCATACTTAGTTTTCTAGTTTAGTGTTTGGAATGATCGCCAAGGATTATTTTCTATTGCTCCTATAAAAAATTTTGTTTTTCGATTTCATATCGACCGCGGTAGTAGCGGCAAGGGCATTAAGAACTTTCAATCTCACTATGTGTTCCCAAAAATATTATTTGTGTCTAGACTCTAGAGGTGTCAAGTGGGCAGGGCGGATCATCCACGGACGAGTCATTACAGATAGCGGGTAAAACAGACACTGGTAAAAATATCCGGATTTAAACGGGTGTTAAATATCTTGCTCATCACCCGACCTAAAATGAAATGGGCGAGCAGACGAGTGTGCAAGTAACCCATTGATAGATAAACAGATCATACATGAATGAGTTAACGGGTAAGCTAGAGTATTGTGACATATTTTTTTGCAAATTAAAAGGATAAGATTCAAAAGAATCATATGTAAAGGTATTTTGGAGTTTGAATACATTCACAATATTAGCTAAAAACAATATTTACATTCAAATATGAGAAAACAGAGCCGCGGGCCCAAAACTGCAGTGGCCTCTCACATGGACCAGTGGAACCCAGGGGCCTAACTACAAAATGGCCATCGGGCCCCACTGGCCCATGTGAGAGGCTACTGCATTTTGGGTCTGCATGGTCCCTGCAAGTCCCGTTTTCTCTTCAAATATATATTCTAAAAAAATTCTTAGTAGTATTTATATTAAATAATTTATATATATATATATATATTCTTATGATTAGAAACATTAATGATAAGTTTTTGAATATTTTTTTAAATAAGTCTCAGGTAAAACTCAGGAAACGAGGGGTCAGGCTGACTCGGTGACAGGCCGGGTAAAACCCATGAACCCACGGGTTAGATCGATCTGGTGATACTTGTAAATGGGCGGGTCAGATACGAGTAATATTTTAACGGACAGTAAAACTTTGACATAACCTATGCGGGTTAAACGGATAATGAGTCGTTATTGACACTTCTGTGTCAAAACAAGTTGGATAAATTTGGTTGTAATATAGGATTTTATTTTAGATTACGACATCGATGCATGCGTTCCAGTTGGATAAACCCGGATCTGCTAATTTTCTTCTTTACTGGGACGATGCATGCGATTCAGTCCGCGTATTTCTCTTCTCTGATGAAGCAGGCATCGATGAGTTTCTTGGTTTTCTCGATGACCTTTTCTTGCTCCCTTCTCATTCTTCGAGGAGCTTATTTGACTAGCTTGGCATAAGAAGATATAGCCAGCTTATACACGGCTACTTCAGGGGAGAGGCCAGACATTTCTTTGTACGTCCACACGAAGCAGTCGACGAATTCCCGTAACAGGGCAATTATCTGTTCTTTCATTTCCTCTGACAAGAGTGAGTTGGTGTAGGTCAGCCTTGGACTGTCGAGCGTTCCCAAATCAATCTCGGTTAGCTCGTCAAAGGTTACTTATCCGCCATCTTTGAGCTCTCGGGGGGCTTCTTCTGGCTCGTCTAGCTCATCGTAATCATTTGATTTCCCGCTGGCTTCACCAACACGAATGATGTAGCATGCTTTGACGTCAGGTTGAATAAAACCTATGCCCCTTCTATCTGGGATTCGTCCATCGATGAGTGCTCAGACTTGAGGCGGATACCACAGCCCCTCATAAAACTTCACTTCGTATTCCGTTTGATATAAACGACATCCGCACATTTTAAAATATTCCCGCTTCTCGGACACATAATATCTGAGATTGAGGACGGCTCTTATGTCTCTCATATGAAAGGCACGTGACAGACAAATCGTCCAGATGCACGACAGGATTTGACCCATAAAACAAGATGCCCTTCTGTCCACTTTTCCTTTCGGGAACGTAGAAGGTTTTCAGCTGGTCCATGGTGGAGACCGACAACGCATCAAGCTCTTTGCACATCTGCTCCGGCACCCTTGTGACGGCTAGATACCCTTCTGTAATTTCAAAGGTCTCTCTTAGCTTTGCTTTTTTCACGAGAGCCCAATTTGCACAGCTGTTGCAAGACGGGTCCTCTTCTTCTGATTCTTCAGTGTCCCTGCCTAAACAAGGATGAATTTTGTTGCCGGATGGGCCTTCAATATCAGACTCGTTCGTATCGCTACCGAAATGAGGGTGTGTTTTACGGAAGGACGGACTTCCAGCGTCGGTCTCATCAGTGTCACTGCCGAAACGTGCGCGCACCTGGGGGCTTTTGCTTTTGAAAGTGACAGCCATTTTGAGTTTCGGAGTCATTCCGTCTTTGGTCAGTTGTGGCTCGGTATTTTGGAGGTTCACAAAGAACCGAGAATCTTCATATCGGACTTCATGCACACCGAACAGCTGATATCTCCGTCAATGTGTCTTTCTTCGCCATTTTTTTTATATTTCATGCACTGGTGGAGAGTTGACGAAACGATGCCGTAATCGTGGAGACACGGCCGTCCCAGGAGAATCTTTTAGGACGTGTCAGCATCGGTCACGTATATCTTAGTTTCAGTTTGTAGATCCCCAAATTTGATCGGCAGAGCTATAGATCCCAGAACTTACTGGAAGTTTTGATTGAAGCCTTGGATGGCTATTCTTTCTCTTGACATGTGTCGAATCAAATGTCCATTGACAAACTCTTCAGAGTCCGCAAGTTCATGATTTTCACTGAGAATCCCGGATCAATCAATATATGATTAATCCGATCTCCGTCGTTGTATCCTGTCACGTAAATTGGTCGGTTATGCTCAGCTGTTCCCAGTAACAGGTCTTCATCCTTAAATGTGACCGCGGCTGTATGCAGTGTGTATTGGACCTCTTTCATATTAATTTACGCAAAACGAGACCGACACCGCTCGGGCTTTTGCAGGGCATGAATGAGAACATCTCTGAGCTCCTTGGATGGGACCAGAGTATCATAGATGCTTAAGAAAGATGAAAGCTTCCGGAGGTGAGCCAAGACATTGTAATCCACCGGAGAAGAACTCGAATCTTCATGAGTCGGCTCTACGCCGTTTTCTACAAATCATAACAACATGGCTGATATGACAACCATTTCTACAAATCCTACCATACTGATGCACCAAGTCACAACTAAAGGTGCAGGTCTTAAGGAAAATATTAGTGACCACAAGATTTGCAGTAACCTCTCTTCTGATATTGTGGAGACCCTTTCTCTTCCTCACAAGCCTAATACTCTTAGCAAACGTTTCAAGAAGCTTCCTCGGGCTTATGGGCCTGAGCTGCCCGGACATGGGCTGAAATCTCAAAAGAGAAAACTTCAAATTGAAGATATCATAGAACCTGGAACCAACTTTTCAAAACAAAAGGATCAACGCATCAAAGACCCCAAGAAACAAACAAATGTGATCTTGGACCAACAAGGTAATGAGCAGCACAACGATAACAATAGGGCGGAGGCTGTTAATCAGCCCTGTCCTCAACAATGAAACTCCTTGTCTGGAACTGTCGAGGGTGTAGAGGGGACCGGACAGTTCTCAACCTCCGTTCCCTCCTTCGGTCCACATCGCCAACTATTTCATTCATATCAGAAACTCGCTCTTCCTTACAACAGTCACTTTCTACTATCTCTAAAAAGAAGAAGAAACCGTATTCTATTGATATTGGCTCCTAATGGAGAGTGGAAATCAGATGCGCATTCTATAAGGAAAGCCTTCACGGGATACTTTTCGGAACTATTTCTATCCTCCTCTCTTCCAAATATCCCCCAACGAGTTCAATTTTTCAAAGCAAGTGAAAGATGAACAACTTGATGATTTATATCGAGAACCAACAGACGATGAGATTACTGATGTGGTTAAATCTATGCATTCAACTAAGGCACCAGGACCTGATGGTCTCCCAGCACTCTTCTATCACTCTGGATGGGATACGGTAGAGCATGAAGTGATTGCATTTGTTAGAGATGTATTCAACTCCTGTAGCTTTCCTGAAGGGGCCAACCAAACTATACTCACACTAATTCCAAAGAAAAAGGAATGCTCAATCCCTGCAGATTACATGCCTATTGCTCTATGCAATGTATTATACCAAGATAGTTGCGAAAATTATTGCTAACAGGTTACGACCACTTTTAAACGATCTCATCTCGCCGAACCAAGCCGCCTTTGTTCCAGGAAGGCAAATCAATGACAACTTTGTTGTTGCTCAAGAGCTTGTACATTGTATGGGAAAGAAAGGAAGAAAATCAAGGTGTTTTGCATTCAAAGCCGATATGTCTAAACCATATGATAGAGTTGAATGGACTTTCATTCACGAGGTCCTCAAGAAGTTCATTTTTTCTGAGAAATTTGTACGTTTGATTCAGGCTTGTGTGTGCAACATCCATCGCAATCAATATCAATGGTGAAGCCAACGGTTTTTTCGTGCCATCTCGAGGTATTAGACAAGGATGCCCCCTTTCTACATACTTATTCATTCTTTGTTCAGAGGATCTTTCCACTCAAATTTTCAAGGCTGAGCATCACCATGAATTCAAAGCCATGAGAATAAATCACCAAGCACCTTCCATCTCACATCTTATGTTCACAGATGATTTAATGATATTTGGAGATGCATCATTTCGGAATTTGGAAGCAATCAAACATATTCTTCATCTCTATTCGCTTTGGTCGGGACAGGTTATCAATTTTGAAAAATCTTCAATTCTTTTTTTGCGAAACCTGTCCGCGGATGCAAAAAATGAGTTAGCAGGTGTCCTGGGTGTGAAATTAATGACACGAAATGAGGTCTATCTTGGAACTCCATTGTTCCCTAGAAGCAACTCAATTTGTGCTCATAAATTCCTAGTAGAAAAGATGCATAGAAAATTAAATGGATGGAAAGCCTCCCTCCTATCTCGTGCCGGTCGAGAAATTTTAATAAAAACGCCGTTGACCTCAATTCCTTCATATCACATGCCTTTAGGTATATTTCCTCAAAAAATAGAAAACGGGTTGGAGGCACTATGATAAATTTTTATTGGGGATTCCAATCAGGAGGCATACATCTTTTTCTCAAATCTTGGTCTCAGCTGCAAAAACCAAAAGCTATTGGAGGCCTTGGGTTTTGTCGAGTAGACGATGTCAATCTAAGTATCTTTATGAAGGTTGGATGGAGAATTTTATCTTTATGAAGGTTGGATGGAGAATTTTATCAACACCTGACGCTATGTGGGTCAAACTTCTAAAAGCCAAATATTTCACAAAATCAAGCTTTCTCAATGGCGCATCAATGGGACATTGCTCTGCCTTTTGGAGAGGGGTTGAAAATTGCAGGGATTATCTATCAGAAAGATGTGGCTGGTCTATGGTTAACGGCGAGGATGTTCACATATTTGATGACTAGTGGACTCTTTCGAGCACACCCCGAATCCAAAAGCCGACAAACTTTCCTGCAGACATCCAATTGGTGGGTCAGCTCATTGATCACACATCAGGTAATTGGAATAACAATCGCATCCATTCACTATTTGAACCATGCACGGAAAACTTGATATGCAGCATTCCTATTAACAAATATGAACCTTGTGGTAAAGACAGATTCTTGTGGCTTTCAGACAAAAGAGGACTATATTCAACACGGTCCGTAGCCTAACAATGCATCCCTCGAGCGTAGGTAACAGAGAACTCTACAAGAAATTATGGACTCATAAGGAGGTGCAGCCGAGAATCTTGCACTTTATTTGGAGAATAACGAGTGATGCTCTCCCGACAACTGAACGTTGAGGAAGGGTATTATTGCATGGAGATATCAAGTGTCCATGGTGTCACCTTGAAGCTGAGAGTGGATCATACCTCTTTTTGAATTGCAGCATAGCTAAGGAAGTATGGAAAGCCTCAAAATTTAACAACTTAAATGCTAGTGAAAGCGTACACACACTACTAGAGAAATGGATAAATGATGGGAATGATTCTGAAGGAAATTTTAAAATCGGTTCTATGTACTTATGGATGCTATGAAAGGCTCGATGCAAATGGGTATTTGAAAATACCCCACCCTCGCCTCCTATCATCGTTGCCCAAACAGTGGCATCACTGCAATTCACCTTACAAACCGAGGATAAAGCTCAAACATCAACCTCCTTTGAACTGCAAAAGAGTGCATGGTCTAAGCCAAATGAAGGATTTCTAAAAATCAATGTTGATGGTGTGGTTGGAGCATATAAGGCAAGTGCAGCAATCATTGTGCGAGATCATGAAGCAAAAGTCATCAATTTAGGGTCAGAGATGCTACAGCAAGCAGACGCGGAGATTTCTGAGGCAAGTACAGTAAGGATGGGTATTTTGCAAGCTCTAAACCATCTTGAGATACAATGCATAATCGAGTGTGATTCGATCAATATTGTGCAGTGTATAAACGATTGCAGGATGACACCACCATGGTCTATTGCACACATCATTCATGAATGTCAACTCTTGCGAGATAACTCACACATTATCATTAAGCATGTCAAGAGAGGTCTCAACAAAGCAGCACATTCTATCGCACAATGTAGGCTTCGTCAAGATTTGTATAGATCATGGAGTATGCAAGAATTACCTTGTCTGTTTAAACAAGAGCTTAACCTTGTAAGTTCCAACATTTGCTTATTATAAATAAAGCTACGACTTCTTTTCAAAAAAAGAAGTTTCCTACATAAAAGTTTTTTTCACACATGAACCCAGTACTGCTTGCTATTTATGAAAGGACCATCACACAAAAATTTCTCCTTCGATTTTGAATCAAGACAAGGACTTAGAATAAGTTGGAAATTTATGGGATTAATTGCTAAACATAGAAATGAGAGAACAAAAATTCTCTAGAAGCAAGCAGTACTGAGATTTCCAATTCTGAGATTTAGAATGAAGATTAGTCTGAATCAGTTGACATAATTCAATCACAGATTTTAATTTGCGTTTATCATTTCAAAGGAACGAGCAAGACATTTCGAGGATTATCTTATCGGGAAGAAATCTATATATTTTTGTGTGACTAAAACGAAGGTTAAACTTGTACGCCCCGCATTTCATTAAATGAAAATTTTAACGAAACTTAAAAGGAAAATCATATCAGGAAGAGATCTTTGATCGGGTAATAATAAACTTGCTGTGGAATAAAAACCATATTAGGCTTCTCTCAAAATCTTTAATAAAGAAATAAACAAATAAGAAATTTTGGCCTTGTAACGTTGAGTAAGACAACTTCTTCCATTGCTAAAACAAGAAATTCTATTAATACAATGTTCTGATATGAATGATAAAGTTCATGACTTCCACTTAATTTCATGTCAATGAAGAAACAATAAGATGAACATAACAAACGACGATAAGGGAGCATCGTGCCAAAAGGCAATGGAAAGGAACAACAACACAAGGGACCGATACCTGCTGCATCTAAATGGAGAAATACCATTCTTCAGTTTAGCTTTGAGGCATCCTTTGGTTCATGTGCATTCCATTCTAACAGCATCCATATGATTGATGTGCCTACAAAACCATGCAACAGAATCTCGTAAGCGAAAACCTAAAATTCTTTCTGTCAAGGATTATACATTACCAAGAGAAAAGTAGTTGTAGTATAAAACCGTAGAGAAAAAAAAGTAGAAATACAGTAGACAGATCAACTAAATCACACTAAAACTTAGATTAGGTGAATGGTTGAATATCTTCCTTTGTCACCCTATTAGTTGATGATTAGGTGAATGGTTGAATATCTTCCTTTGTCACCCTATTAGTTGATGATTTTAAATCATCTGATAATATACTTATGTATTAATTCAATTTTCTGCAAGCATGATATTCCCTGATGTTTGAGCATCATACTTGGTTTTAGTAATATTTACCCTCTCAGATGACCTAAGGTCACTACAAACTTGACTGAAAGTTAAACTTTGAAAATTTAGCATGCTGTTTTCATATTGTTTATCACTCACATTTATTTAATAATGGATCTCATGTGTGCATTTGCATCTAGATAGGACTTTTTTAGAGCCGCATACATCATTTCCTTGTGATTGTCATCTCGCACCCATAGCAATTATTTTCAATAGCCATACTATTATCATTCTGTAGCGCTCCCACATAAAGATATATATTAAGGGCATATTTGTTTGAACGGAAGTAACATGTAAGTACCGAACGTAATATTGGAGTAGCTTGCTTCCGATACTTCGGTTGTTTGTTTTGACGAAAATGGAGCTTGGAAGTTATTTCATAGTGATGGGATGGATTCTACGTGGCATGATTACTTCCAAAATTTCATTTCCCTCATTTTGGATGGGAAGTAATTATGAGGCACAAGGAACAAGAAAAAGAATTAATTATTTAATTCTTCTTTTTATTACTTCCAAAAAGTAATAATATATTACTATTAAAATTGTACTTTTTGTGTTTGTTTTCTTTATGAAAGAAACCTAGGAAGTTGTTTCATTTTTTTAAACCTAGGAAGTTGCTTCGTATTTTACTTTTTCAAAAAACATACAAACAAACATTAGAAGTAAGATTAGGTGTACTTCCATGACAACTTTTTTGGAAATTACTTCAATATTACTTCCAATTCTTCCGGTACTTCCGGACAACCAAACATGCCCTAAGTGGACTATCAAAATTTTGTTAAGAATATAACAGCTTCTTCTTCCTGTACAAACCTAAGAACAAACATTTGAATCGGATTTTGTCAACAATTTAATACTATGAGAATTTTACATTGTCCTAAAGAAGTACATGATAACTCTTCACCAGAAAAAATGAAAAGGAAATATCGTTTTTCTCAAAATTTTGATTATATCAAATATTAGATGCAATATTCCCTTTCCTGTAATTTCGTATACATATCTTATATAATGGAACTGAACAAAGGACATGATCTGAACCTGATGCCCATGCTACATTTTTGTAGAATGGCTTGACATCAGATGTTTCAGATTGAAAGTGATAAATAGTAAATCAATTTCGTCGTGCGAAAAGCATACAAGGCTTGTATATGATACAATAGTTTTGCACTTCAAAAATATCCTATAACTATAAATGACTGTGATCTCAAAATCAAAGAGAGCCAAACATTGTTCATGTAAGCTTGAGACATAAAAATTAGCCATTTGAGATTTGATGCTATTTAAGCTATTTAAAAACCTTCAACTCCAGATAATTGATTTAAATTGTTTTGTCGCCCGACTCAATCTGAGATAAGGTGTTGATAATTGTCCTTATAACGGGTCTTAGCATCTCAAAAATGAACGATCTTTAAATTTAATCAGCAATTAGATCACCATATACATATGTAGAAATTCATGTCTATCCCAGAAACAAATTATAATATAAAAACAGTTCAAAACTACTTTTAAATGCGATATGAGGTTCAGATAAACAATTGATAAGAGACTATCATGACAGACAAAAAATTCTAGAAAGAAATTCTGGAGAAATGCCAATGAGTAGACAGAAAAAGAGTGCTGATACCTGCAAAAATGCCAACTGTGGTCAGATTTGATGCAGCCATCGTATCGTATATTAAATATTCAGTCAGAAAATGGCCGAACGCATAGATGAACGATAGAAAGGTTGCGATATATAAAGGCTTGTTGTCGAGGTTGAAGGCACAGAGCCAACAAAGAGTGCAAGTCAAAAGTGTCCAAACTCCAAATGTTCTCCCATGAACATCACTCACTACAGTTCAAATTACATACAATTAGAATCATCATCCATTAAACAAAATGTTATTTATCTACACAAACTAAAATAACTAGGAGAGAAAAAACGATAAGATAAAGCCAGGGGGAGATCTATGTAAGTTCCAGCGGGCGCAACTGCCCCGACCGAACTTTTTTTATTCTTAAAAAAATAGATATTAATATCGGTTGCAAGCAAGTGTTGCATATAAGAATATAATTTATACATATATGCCATAAAGTATTGATAGTAGAGTCTACCATAGATTGTAAGTTAGTTTATTCCCTAAGTAGATGTTGGATTCGGTGCTCGCTACTTGCAAAATTTATATTTTTATACTTAAATTAAGTGGTATGAGTCCAATGTTCTCTTATTTTGATGGAAAACGTAGATTAAGTATAAGATAGTGAACTGAGAATCTAGCAATTTATGATACTCCTCGGACCAATCCTTTAATCTAGTTTGTTGATCTTACTCTCAAGACAAGATGTAATTTGTCATCATATACGATACAACTATGTCGACAAAAGAGATAGGTTTTCGAGCAGAAAGTATAGTGGTTTTAATATGATTAGGAGCTTAATTTATTTAAACCCATGTTGTCAAGCAGTCCACTCTATCATATGTTGATGATCTCATGCAACAAATAATATATATGGATTGTGGTTTCAGATAAAAAAAAATATTTTAATTATGTGTGCTTAGAATTCATAATTTTCTTGACAAGAAATTTAAGACTAATATGAATAAGGTTGCCATCATGCTCGATTCGTAAAGCTTGCAGCATTGCGCAATTTGTTTCATTGCTGACCGCATTTAAATATAAAAGCATGGTTTTAATTGAAGAACAATATGTATTAGGGAGGAAAAGCGTTTTTACTTTGGGTTTTGGAGAAGACGGCGAGGCGAAGAGCCCAGATGTCGAAGAACCCGAACCACACCGAGGCGAGTCGGAGAGAGCCCACTAGCATCAGCCACCACCCTAGAGCCCTCATCACCTCTCTCTCGAGTCACACACACAGAGACAATTTCACAAACAGGTAGCGGGCAAGAGCAATAAGGAATCTGAAGAGAGACCGGAAATTATTTGCTAATGATAATGAATCACCACGTGACTTTACACGAGGCGATTGTATATTATTCGCTACTATCGGGTCGGGTTGATACTGTTAGGTATCCAGATCGGATAGACCCTTTCCATTATCGTATGGGCCCATTCTTTGGGTAAACAGGCTAAATTTTTTAAAGCGCAACCAAGCCCTTCATAATTATTTTTTTAATTTTTTTTACAGGGGAAATGGCCCGTAGGCCTCACACAAGCACACATCACGCCGCACACACGACACGCACGCACTCAAAGACCCACGAATTTGCCCCGAAAGCTTTAATTTATGGCCATTTTTTTCCTCCTAGGTTCGAACCCCGCACTCTATTCAGGAGGGAAAGTGTCATACCGACTGAGCCATTACTCATCGAACTTTAAGAATGTCATGAAAGTTGTTAAATATAAAGTATATTTTCTCAGCCCTCACTCATAATTTCGGAGGTTTGGTGCAGTAGTTGGGGATTTTCACATAGTATCAGAGCAACCTAGGTTTGATTTTCATCGGACGGGGCTTTTCATATGGTATCAGAGCAACCTACGTTTGATTTTCATCGAGCGTGTAATTAATACGGATTTATTTAAATTAAAAATACCGCTGCGCAAAAACACGAATTTCAACCAAAGGGCTTTCGACTTGAAGGAAGTATTAGGAAATATATTTTATATTTTAACAAAAGTTTTCATTAAACTGGCAAAGTTGTCTGAAAATACTAATTGTGTTAGCTTCTTTAAGACACGAATGGACCGAATTAACCTCCAAAGGACTTTATGCATGAAAAAACTGGAATTGTAGTTCCATAGTATGAAGATCACATGAAATACTAACAGATTTCAAACTCCTAATTTCTGCTCCATACATTCAACATTTAGCAGGCCGGGATATATATAGCAATCTGAAAGTAAAAATAAATAATAATAAACTTATATTAATAACTCATCAGTCATTATTGAATAGTGCGTATTGCCTTGCTTTTTCCCTCAATGAAATAAAATAACTCACCAATCATTTTGGTATTCAGTTGAACATTTTTTTAGTTGCAGGCAAGACTAATCTGTTAAATGCTTACACTCAGATTTATTGAGAAGTAGCAATAACAACAGTTCTAAAGCCAATTACAAAATGCCACCGTCAAGCTCACATTTGCGAAATCTAAATCATGTGGTTCTATAAGGTAGTGCTCTGCGTTGAAAAATTTCCGTAATTCTTGTCGTAATTCTTGTCATCGGAGTCCAATCATGCCTGCAAAAAGATTAGCAATTCCCGAAAATGAAGTAGGTACAGCAGCAACGAACATTAAGAATAAGCTACATTAAACAGTTTTTCTTATAATGATGTTATTATACAATCGTATCTTTTAAGCTATCTTCATGCATATCCTTAGACCTCACTCAAACCCCCATTGCTTTATCAACTACAATTATATCACTCCTTTTTAACAGGTGAATTTAAAACAGAGTCGGGATTCTGGGGTTAAAAGGGGCGGCAATAAATATGGCAATTGCTCTATTTTTTTCTCCTTTAATCTTTCTACTAAAAAATCTGTAAACAAAAATATAGGTCCTGAAAAGCATAAATAGCAGAAGGAAATTGATTCAGTTGATTTAACAATTATATCCATGTGAGGCATAGATGATTCTGATCTTGCATCGATCAATATAGTTCACAATTTTCTTAATTTGCAAACCATTTTGTGATGGTAAATAGGGTAATTATCAATATTTAAAAATAATGAAGGAAAATAAACGCACAACAAAGGTCACGGCAGTAATGCTACCAAGAATTAGGGTGGGGGAGGAAATATATAGTTGTAGAAATATATAGTCGTTAAGTTAGCAAGAACACCTTATGTTAATTCCTTGCATGTTCATATTATGCTTATTGCTATTTCCCTTGTTGTTCACATGATTTTGGTTTTTATTGCTTTATACCTATGTTGCAGAGCTTACCGAGCGTTAGATCGCTGATGGGCATTTCTCTCTCTTTTGTTTCTATTTTTGAAATGTCCGTCAGGTGACCTAGGTAGCACCGAAGAAGCTACTTTTGAGTTCGAACCCTACCGGGGAGGACATGTCAGACTTCACTAGCAACGCAGACTTCTAGCTCTTCAGCCTGATTTAAAAGCTTGCTCAGTTTTTGTTTTATCGCACTTGAACAATTTGAAGTTGTAATAAATATTTGGATTTGTTTTGTAATAAGATGATGTTGGTGTGATCTCAATTCTTGCATTTATTATCTGCTCCAGACACTTAGCGTATTTATACGGATAAGGAGTGCTTATCTGTATAAATACGTCGTGGGCCGTGTTACGCCTCCGTCCTATACTTTGGGGAGCGGGGCATGACAATCCCTTTGTCGTAGTCCTCTCTTACACCTAATCTCCCTGCCTAATTCCCTATTCATGAGTATTTTCAATATACCTCCTCATACACATCTTTTCATCCTGTCATTCCACTTTTCTCCAAATCCCCTCAACCCCAACACTTTCGAGACACATTCCTAGTTCACCGAGCCGTAATCTTTTTCAAAGTACAGTTTCAACGCAAAACCTTTTTCTTTATAGCGGTGACAGCGGAAAACCACCGCATGAACGAAGGCGACGGAGTCCAAAATACTCGTTCCTTTGAGAAAACATGTTTGCTCCTTCCCAATCAACCCATCAAGAATCGAGTTTAGTCTTGATGCGAAGATCTTAGTAATAATCTTGAAAGATCCATTAAGCGGACTAATTGGACGTAAATCTCCAATTCGAAGCACATTGCTTTCTTAGGAATCAAGGTGATAGTTGCATACTTAATTCTCTCAAGACTCCCACCATCCTCAAAGAATGTATTAGTAACAGACATAAAATCATCCGTAATAACATCCTAAAATTCAGAGTAAAAAAGAATCAAAAATCCATCAGGCCCTAGTGCATTATCCATCCCTAACACCGCAATCGCTTTCATAGCCTCCATCTCTTGAGTCGGGACCTCCAACTCATCCGCCAACATAACACTTAACCCTTGCCTATTGGACCTAACTAAAGATCCCCCATCTTCAATCGCCGAACCAATTAAGGTTCTAAAGTGCAAATGTACCGCCTTCTTAACCTCATCCTCATCGGAAACCCAATCGTCACCAACCGTGATTCTGGAAATAGTGTTCACCCTTCTTCTCCCATTAGCTAGCCTATGGAAGAAACTCGTATTAGAGTCCCCTTCTTGTACCCACTGTACCCTCGAACGTTGGCGCTGATATATTTCCTCATTACTCGCAATGTCTTTCAATTTTCCGGACACAAAGTCATTGAACAGTTTGAGGCCATATAGAAGAAATAGCACTACTTGATGCAGATTGATATGTTAGAATTACTTTTGGATTTTTTTCCAGACATTGCTGTTGCAAGAACATCAAACAACCATTCAAAACTTTTGATTGTCTCGTCATATAGTAATGCCGCACCAAAAATAATCGTCTATTTATAATGATTATTCACACCAACTAATGGTGCAAATGGCCGCCCATAATTGTTAGTTGGGAAATTGATTCTTGGCCCACTTTGAACAGATGACTTATTTTTAAACCCACAAATTTCCAAAATCTTGAAAACCCCAAAAAATAAATTTTGATGTTAATTTTAAATCTAAACCCTGAATTGTAGACGTATTTATGTATGCATTGCATATAATACCTTTTGATATTTTTTAAGATATTAGAACATGGAATTTTTTGGATATCCAAGATATTAGAGCATGAGATTTGTGATTATGTAACCCATAGTTTTCCATGGCTTTTTTATAAGTCTCTCTTTATCATTATTTTTCCTAATTTCCTTTTTAAGCTCATCTTCTTTCTAAACCCATCTTCTTTATTGTTGTTTACCCTCTTTATTATTGCTTGTCCTAATTTCAGACTTTTTTAATTATTCCCTCTTTATTATGAACCGCCTCAGTTTCAGCCATCGTGAGAATGGAAATGCTGGAAATGGGAGAGGAGATTGGGGGATTGGGAAAAAAGATATGGGAATAAGAGGAATCAGATTGGAGATTAGAGATTTGAAAGAGTAGATGCAGAAATTAGAAAAGGATGGGGGAATCGGAGAATTGGATTGGAGATGAGGGAATCGAAAACAAAATTGCAGATTTTGGAAAGGTGATCGCGGAGAAAAAATGGAGAATTGGGAGAGAAGCATCAAGGAAGAAGGAGCGAACCATGGCATTCGCAAGAGGAAATCATTCAAATAATTTTTTTGAGAGAAGTTTTAAGATGGAAATTTGGGCGTTACAAATTAGATGTGTATTTTATTAAAAAGAATGGGGGTAAACTTGAAATTTTTGTAAAAATATCCTAAGTTTAATACACACAATCTATTTTGGGCTTGAAACATTTTAATTTATAAGTATTGAGTGTTTTCATAATTTTGAAAATATGTGGGTTTAAAATAAAGTCATCTCTCCAATCCTTTGCTAGTTTTATGTGTCTTATCGAAGCATATAACATCACCAAAATATTAGTAATCAACCACTGATCTTGCATCTGCCCCAACGATGTTGGTAATTTGATCTTCCTCATCAAGCTGCAAAAATGGATTTTCAATGGCCTTACCTTGTAGATATTGTAAAACGGCTCCAACGGCTCCAATTTTCATCGCAAGCTTCATGTTTATCCTTAAGTAGTTTTTGTAGGAAAACCTATCTAGACGACCGGCTTTCAAGCTCATCACGTCATATGTTTTCTTTTGTGATATATATTCCCGCCTTTTCAACTAATTTGCTCTCGTTGCATGACCCATGGTAACCTTTCTTGGTGAGACAACCTGATGATTGTGATAATTCATAAAACTTACGAACTCCATATTGGCCATTCTTTTCTCGTTTAATCATCACACGTGCTTGACAACCTATTCTTCATTTGCCTTCCGCCCCCCCCCTCCCCCGCCCCCCAACTCCAATTTCCGTTTTTCGATGATAGCCCTCCTTGTAGAACACAAATATTCTCGATGTCGATATTGTTAGGTTATTTTGATTTAATATATAAATTCTGACAAATAATTTTGATTTATTTATTTTGGAATTTGTTGATTGATTTATACATAAAATCATATAAAGAAAAGGTTTAAAAATTACTTGGGAATTATTTGCTTGTAATTAACTGGAAAGGTTAAGGATTAAATGGGACTTATGTAAAATTAGCAGTCTCAAAGTATACTTCAACACTTGAAAGCCTTCAATGGGTTTATGTATTAGCGGTCAATGTATTTAAGACTTTGTAGTGTTCAGAAGGAAAAATGGGACCGTATATTTGGATGAATATTTTAAGCACATCTATGTTCATGTTTATCACAAAGTGGTGCTTCTAACGATAAAAACCCATGAGGCCCAAATTACTTCTGGATAGGACCGTGTAATTTTACTGTTTGATTTGAACTCAAAAGTTGCAACCTTTCTAATTACAACTCTTTTGCGCCTCTGTTAGATATAGGTAAAGGTAATTATTGTAATTGTACATGGACATATATAAATAAAACAATCTTATTTGAAATGATAGTATGCTATCTGTTTTCCTTATTAGTTATGTGTATATGTTTTAAGTGTTATTACGTATCGATAATACATGCTGATAAGGCCCTCAGGATGTTACGGGACTATTATGATTATATTGATATCGTAATAATGAAGCCTAGATAGTTGACTAACGCATTCTAAAAAGTTCCTAGTCGTGAGGGTTCGAGACAGGAAATCGGCATTCCAATGTAGACTAGTGTATGCTTTATTTGATCTGGTTGGAGGGTGATGGCTGGTCTCGTAGCCATTGATGTTTGACACTGTGGGATTGTATACATTTGCTCATTGGAAAATGAGTTCACTGAATGGATTGTCGAGAATTTCTAGTTGCTATCGTACACAACTGTTGGGTAGAAATTCTCATGTGACAATGGCATATGTTAGTCTTAAGATCTTAGATCATCACAGTTACCTTGTGTGTAGAAGGCCATGCTTTGATCAACTGTAACTCATTTTATGAAGTTACGTAGACAGGATCTTTTTGGGTACAGCTTGAAGCACATAGAGTTAAGTGAGCGATCGCGAAGGGATTCGTCTCTCCTAATATGGGGAGTTGATGTCGTTCATTATTTTGATATAACTGTAACAAGAAATCCTTGGCCAAGGTAGATAAGATAAACTGATAAGGGTTATCAGTTATATCTTAGAGGTTATCAGTTAAATATCAACATAACTTATTAAGTTATTAGGGTCTGACAGTTTACCATACCTTAGACTCAATATACGACATGTTCTGACAAAGAGACTGGACTGTACGGTAGTTGTTACGGGCAGGTTGTGACTAGTTAGGGTGAGCTTGCTCACCGACCTACTCTTTCGACGTATAACTAGGTAGCCTTCACATGCAGCAAGCGTCACTGTTGTGCTTGCGGGTTATACTATTCATGGGATTAATTCAAAAGTTTTTCGGATGTAATCGAATTAGTGTGATCCTATTAACCCACTGCTAGCGTATTGTCGGGCCTTAAGAGTCCTACAGCCGAGGTTATTCTCCCCAATAAAAATGATGCTAAGGAATAGACTCGTACGTATAGTTGATACATAGGGGAGTTTAATTAAATATGTACATCGGATATACATATGTTAATTAAACATTGATAATATTAGACGAAGTATTTGCGCCGACTATTTATGTCAATTATTGACTAATTAGTTGTATTACTTGATAACATGGGTTGACCATTGTTATGCCTAATAAATTAGTTATTGCAAGTAGTTGTAATATAAATAATTTATAAGAGACAATGTGCAGAATAGTATCCATATGAGATATCGATTATTATTAGTATTATCAAAGTATTCTCTCTTGTATTTGTGAAGTATGAGATATTTCTTATACTCTTCTAGAATTGTAGCGTAGAGACATTACATGACAAAAGAGACAACATAACTCAAAAATCAAGAAGAGAGAAAGAAATGAGGGTGAGAGTGGGTGGGTGTTCCCTTTACATTTTTAGAAAGAGAGAAGAAACGAGAGAGCTCTACATGTGTTATGCTCTCCATTCATTTTCTCACTTGATCCTCTTCTTCATCATCACCTTCATCTTCTTCTCTCATGTGTTGAGAACATAAGAAGAACAGAGAGAGAAAAGAAAGTTTTTCCTTTTGCATTCCTTCCTCTTGTAAACTAGCAAATTGTGAGAGCAAGTTGCCCCATTAAGAATGCACTTAGTAGAAGTTGGAGTTGGAGTGGTAAAGCTTCAAGGTGGATCATCTTTAGTGCGTAGTAAAAAGATCAAGTTTCATCCAAACTTTAAGAAGGAGATCAAAGTATGGGTTGTTCGCTAATCGTAGGGAATCACACGACAAAGGTTGCATCTAAAACCTTAGTTAATCCAGTATAGTTTTTGTTATTTATAATTGCATGCTTGGTGGTTTTTCTTGGTTGTAGTTCGTAGTGAAAGTTTAGAATTTTTTGTTCTATATACCGTCTACGCTTGCAAAGGTTACAATCGAGTCACTGTGAACTTATAGTCCCGAAGCCTTTAGAAACAACGGTTAAAATTTTATTTAAAGGCTCAAATTGACAAAAAGTCCCCGGACCGCTTAGAACTTGTGTAAAAACCCTGGGCTTTTGGCCTTGTTAAAAAACCCCTGGGCTCAATAAAAAAACCCTGATATACAATTCCCCACTCGTATTTTTGTTTAACCCCAAACGCCCATTGTTCATGAGGGTTAACAGTCCTTTACAACTGGATTTAAAGCGGTTATAGTACAGAAAAGTTGCCTGTAATATCTAAAGACTTGCCTGTAATATCTATTTTGTTTTCATTTTCCCGCCAAATATACTTCTTTCCCACCAATAATCTAATTTCCTGCAAAAAATCTAATTTCCCGTCAAATATATTTGTTTCCCACCAAAACCCTGTAAATATTTTTCTACTTTCATGTAATAACGACGCATTTGCCTGTAATATCTAAGATAATGCATGTAATATCTAAGCTGTTGCATGAGTTTCCTATAATATCTAAGTAATTGCATGTAATATCTAGCAGTTACTTATAATATCTAAGCATCGCCCAAAGAAGGAGGGATATTTTTGTAATTGCATTTAAAATAGAATACAAGGCCTAAATGAAATATAGCCCAGAGGGTTTTTCACAAAGATTTTGAGCATTAGGCCCTTGTAACGACCGTAAAATCTTAGTGCTTTCTTTTCTTCAAGAAATACCCTTTTTCTTTGAAACACTTGTATATATATTTATTTCCTTTTAAATAATATGCACGGTCCATTCTTTTATATCTTGGTTATTACACTGCAATGCTATTCTATAGTTCCTAGGTTCGAATCTCGACTGAAATATTTTAATTGTTATTTTAAATTCCCAAGTTTTAAAATAATATCATTTTTTTATATCCAAATATTTATTAATATTTTAAGAGAAGAGAAAACATTTTCTTTTACTTAAAAGATAAAATTTATTTGTTTGTATTAATTAATTTGTTTGTTATTTGGATATATTTGTTTTGACTGTTTTTTTGTTCTGATTTTTGGAGGATTGATAGGATTTTAATAAATCTTAACCGTAAAATTAACCCTTTTTCTTCTATGTTGTAAGCTAAAATACCGTGACTCCGAAATTTCTTCTCCTCTTTTCTTACTGTCATCTCTAATTTGAAGCCTTAACCTAAGGAAACAAACGAAGGAAGAAGAAGGCTCCAACCCCGTTACCTCGATCAAATCGAGGCATTCTTTACTCGTTGTGAAGGCGATCTTAGATCATTCTCTTTCGGTAAGTTTCCTTTGTCCGTTAATTTATATTTTCTGAAAGCTCTTATCATATCTTCCTACAAAAATTATGTGACTATTGCATATTGTTCGGCATGATTTATTACATTTTAATACCGCTCATTTTCTATCATTTTGTCAATAAACAGTGCTATCTAATCTGTGTCTGCTCATTAGTATAAATTATAGGTACACAAGCAAAAACACTGGAGACGATACACAACATGCACCGAAACGATAGTTTTTAGCCGGAACTGCAAACGGGACAGAATACAGATCAGATTGAATGGGTTTGCAACAAATAAAGAGTTGTGTACAAAAATAATTCTTATTTTGGTCCAACATGGTCATGTGTGAACAAGTGTGAACATGGACTTGACCAAATGCATTAAGTAGGCAAACATCATCATGGTGTTGTACAAGTTGGTGCACAAGTGTGCATAGTAATGAGTATTTGAAAAAGAGTTGATTTGAAATGTGAATCATTGCAACTTGATCACTTGCCTTCTCTGTTCATCACTCTAGATTTCACCCATGTGTGAATTACAATAAATTACAACTACCGGGAGATAAACAAGTGAACAGAAGACTATAGACCAAAGGTGGGCCCCAGTATCCAGAACTTGGCCGCAATTTTAATCTATTTAGCCGCAATTTGCGGCCATGTCAAAGCCAATTTGGCTCATGCAACTTGTGTGGGTCCCTGGTGGTCTTGTCAGTCCATTGGTATATGCAACTTCTGCTTCTTCAAGTTCTATGAATAGCAGATTAGTTTGTGAGGAAGGAATGTATATTTTCACTATTTGTAATCACTCTTGCTAAAATTTTATAGTTCTTTTGATTTGATTGAGTTCTTTGCCTTCCTTTGGTCTTGCAACTTCTATCTTTAAGCTTGAAAGATTAGATTTTGGTAATTGAACTCATTTTGCTTATACTTGGATTCCATTTCAATAAAGGCTTCATTGAGTTTAAATTGTGGTTCTTGTATCTTTTCTTTATTTCTTTTCTTGCATTCTCTTTTATTTGCTCATTTGTGTTTCTTTTACATGATGTGTGAGTAGTTTTTCACTTAGGCAATGATGAGGTAAGTTGATAAATGGCTTTGCCTTCCAACCCCTCATTCTTGATTCTTATCACTTTTTGCACTTCTTTTCTTAATGTGTACAATATTATTGTGTATTTGCTTGATAGGATATGTTGTTTTGAATGGTTGCAAATCAATCTTTAACACATATCACATTCCTTCTTTACATATCATTTTTGTTGCATTAAGAATTGAAGTTGAAAAGAGTGTAAAATTTAACTAAGTGTAGTGAACTAGCTAGATAGAACATGTAGCCATACAAGCATATATTATATACTTGTTAACTTCACTTAGCTCATTTTATCCTCATTTCATCTAAAAACCTTAAAAATTTGTATTTCTTTTGTACCTATTTTGATATCGTATCCTAAAAACGATACTTTGTAATCGGTTTAGATGCGGCATGCTTTTTAAATCAAATAGAAACTAGAAATGGATAGTGAATCAAGATTGAGAGTTGTGGGTAACGCCATATGTCAATTTACGAAACCTTAGATTAAGTTTTCCGTATATATCATTTTATTCTTTGCATCGCTTCATTTGTATAAAAAACGTGACAAACTCAAACTCAAAACCTTTGTTTCTAACTCGAAAGAACGTCGTGATATCCATTCCCTGTGGATCGATCCGTACTTGTCGGATTGCGTCAACGCACCGTGCACATGCGGTATTTTATAACTCGAGAATCACTTCGTGCAAAACTTTTTATCAAAAACCGACATATCCGATATTCAACCATATCCTTTTCAAAAGCACGACATCGTGAATCTCCAACAAGTTTTTGGCGCCGTTGCCGGGGAGTGGCAACATCACATAGTTTATTTTGAGTTATCTCTATATATACTTTCAGAAAAACAAACAAAAAAATAAAAAAAAAGGTCAAAAACAACACAAATTTTAAGACTTTTGTAAACTTTTGCTCTCTGTTTTTGATCAGCTGTTGTTATGAATGTTATTGAAATATTTTGCATATAAAAAGGGGACACTAATAGAACTAGGAGAACAAACTAAACAACTGGAGCCAAACCATCACAAATTGGCCGCAGTTTTAATCCCTTTGGTCGCAATTTGCGGCCTGTATGTGACATTTTGCACCAATTCTTTTTGTGTTTTTTCTAATATTCTGTTATTGATCCATTGTAATGTGCAAAATTTCATAATTATGTGTTTACAACACTTTGGCCATAAATATCGTATTGTGCACTAAATATCGTATTTCCGACATTTTCAGATTTCGACGAAATTACGAACTGCGATCGTGCGGAGTAAGGAGCAAAGTCAAGAACAAGGCGTTAAGGAGTTATAGTGCCAAAGATTAGGGTAGTTTGACCGGCATAAGCGAACACTCAAGCAATCACGGATTGACTCAATGAGGGTTTTTTTAACCCAAAAATTTGAGGTATGTACTTTTCTAAAAACACTTCCTCTCAAATCCGACGCTCCAATACTTCGATTTTCTACAGGATTTCTTTGCAAACTACACCGCACAACTGCCAAAGAAAACTAACCATGTTTCTTGCAGCGCGCCGCTTATAACTTAAAAAACGATTGATTGATGATTTGAACAACTTTTTATTATTTGCGCATTGCATGAATTTAATACGGATTTAAGGGTAAAGAACCCCAACAAGATACGGTTAGGGATTTTATCACCCTTCTCCATAGCCCACAAACCACAAAGAACGAGCATTTTTCACACCCCGGGTAATATTAAAAGAAATTATACTTTCATACTCTGAGGAATTCGCGCTCAATAGGGAAAAGTTGATTGTATTTCTAACATCGCCTATTGTTATATTGTTCAAGAAGTGTCTAGAAAAGGGTGAAAGGCGCAACCGCCGAAAGAGAGAAGGTTATTCTAATTAAGGAACTTCGTGAAAGCGTTGGATAACCTTCCTTCCTCTCTGCACTGACCTGGCTTCTTGATCAGTTTATCTTAGGCCCGTTTCGCGATACACTTTTACTTCACAAATCAAGTTTTTTGAGCAGGTCTAGTTGATCTAGGTAAACCCTAGATTGTTTAGGTGTGTGAAGCGTGTCATGATTGTGTTCTTGATGTGTTTTTTTGTGTGATATTTCTCGTTTGTGAATATATATAGGATTTGTAAACAACACTTTCTTCCAACACAAAAATTAGGATTTGTAAACAACACTTTCTTCCATTCCCTTAGTCTTTTCCTAACTACGTTCGGATAGTGCATGTCGGCTTGGACTAGATATTCAAAGTCTCGATTAGTCCGATTCCAGATTGTATCTTCCGACTTTTCTTTACCATCGGATTCCTTGGAACCGTCCGAGACATTCTTACCTTCTACTTTATCCGAGCCGTCCGATTCTATTCTTCATTCACATTCACCTTTTTCTTCTCCTATATCACCGACGATGACGGAACAAACAATCATAGAGCAGCAAGAAGTAGCGTTGCAGGATAGATACCACCCTCACTGTTCATCCCTACCTTCGTGCATAGTATTGCCCACCATCACGGCAAATAACTATGAAATCAAACCACAATTCATACCGCTACTCCCTAAATTCCATGGACTCGAGTTCGAGGATGCTTACCTTCTAATCAGTGAATTCGAGGGAGTATGCGCTATGATGAAAATCTAAGGAGTAGGTGAGGATATTGTTAAGCTCAAGTTCATTCCTTTTGCGCTTAAGGACAATGCGAAGAGTTGGTTAAACAGTTTGTCAGCTCGATCGATTACGAAGTGGGACGACTTTGTGAAAGTGTTTCTCAAGAAATTTTACCCTATTCACAAAACGGTGCAAATCCGAAATGAAATCACAATTTCAAACAAAAAGAGGGTGAAATCTTTTGGAAATGCTTGGAAAGATTCAAGGATATCTTAATCAAATGTCCCCACCACGGTTTAGAACAATGGAGGCTTTGTTAGATTGTCTATGAGGGTTTAGACTCCAATTCACGCATGATAGAATCTATGTGTCAATGCAAATTCCTGAGTTATGGTGCTAAGGACGCATGGAACTTTTAGAAGAACTAGCTGATAAAACCATTTAGTGGGAGAGTGTGAGTGAGAAACCATCATCGTTGACTAGGGGCGGTGCACACATAGTTGACAACTCTATAGTAGCTGAAGCAAAAATCGCCGCTCTTGTATGGTGAATGGAAGCTTTGGAGGGCAAAAATTCACTGTCACCAGTTAACCAAGTTTCTCAAACGGTATTTGCTAATTATCAGCATCCTAGCCACATAGCAGATGAATGTTTGTTTCTCATCGGGTCCCAGGGACACGAAAACGTTAATGCGCTGTATCAAAACCAGCGTCCCAGGAACGACCCTTTCTCATAAACGTACAATCCTGGTTGGAAGAATTATCCCAATTTCGCTTGGAATCAGGCACCTTTTCAAAACAACAATTCAAACCCGCCTTTCCAACAATTTCAAAATTCGAATTTTCAAAATCAGAAAGTGGGATACTCAAACAACCAGCCCCAACAGCCAAATCAGCCCAACCCAACCTTTACACCCTCTGGGTTCGTCCAAGACGACAAGAGGGTGTCAACCATTGAAAAGGGGTTAGAAGTTTTGATTAAAGCCTCCGCGTATACTACATCTAGTCTGGCTACTTTCATGCAAACGTCTGGTCAGTTGCATAGCGCTAACACACAAGCGATAGCCAAGCTAGAAATTCAAATCATTCAACTCGCTGCTGCAGTGAATGAAAGTGAAAAGGGAACATTCCCTTCCCAACCTGTGACAAATCTGAGAGAACAGAAAAACCACAACGCTCATGTTGTTCAATAGAACAACGTTAAGAATGGAAATGACATCACCGTCCTAAGGTCAGGACGCACGATTGACAACAAGGTTGTCAAACCTAACGACTCATCCAAATGTACGGTTGTCAATTTACCGGCACATGTCTCATCACCTGTTCCTTCTTCCGGTCCGTCTACTTCTTCGTCTTCTTTACCATCTTCCTCTTCACCTTCTTCTTCTTTGTCGTCAGCTGCAAATCCTTCAAAACAACCAGACTTACCACCAAAAATTCGTCCAACTGTTCCAGCTAGAACGCTCACGCCTTCTACACCTCCTCCATCTGCAACTTCTTCGAACCAAATGTTTGAGCCCAAGGCTCCCTATCCCAATAGGTTAAAATCATAGAAGCCTTCTGCAAGTATGGAAAAGGTATTAGAAGTCTTCAAACGTTATGAAGTTAACATTCCGCTGTTGGACGTAACAAGTCCCAGCGTATGCAAAATTTCTTAAGGATTTGTGCACACAGAAACGATGCACGAATGTACCAAAAACAGTCTTCTTGGTTGCCACTCTAAGCGATGTCTTGTCTAAATCCATTTCAGTAAAATATAAGGACCCTGCTTGTCCTACTATTTCTTGCACTATCGGGGATAAGCAAATCAATCGAGCTTTGTTAGACTTAGGGGCAAGTGTGAACCTGCTCTCTTACTCAGTTTACGAACAATTGGGTTTAAGAGAATTGAAGCCGACCAAAGTGACTCTGCAATTGGCAGACCGATCCACAAAAATACCGAGGGGAAAGATCGATGATGTTCTGATTAAGGTCAGGGAATTCATATTCCCCGTAGATTTCATCGTACTGGAGACTGAACCTGTCACCAATCCCAGCGGTCAGATTCCAGTCATACTGGGGCGGCCTTTCCTAGACACATCCAATGCGTTGATCAATTGTCGTAATGAATCTATGAAACTCTCTTTTGGAAATATGGCGATTGACCTCAACATCTTCAGCCTAGGAAACTAAGCGAGTAAAAGACATGATGACACATATGAAGTCAACGCTGTACATGATATGTCTGAGGAGGAGACATTTGAATTCAACGATGAGTGTCTTGAAGAACTGTTTTCTGAGGAATTTCTTTTGCTTGAGAAGCTAAGTCCCAAACAAGCTTCCTACGCACATTGGGGGCCCCAATTTGAACCACTTCGTAATGAACCGACCCTCGAAGTGCGACCATCAGTGGAGGAGCCACCTAGACTTGACCTCAAAGTTCTTCCTGACCACCTCAAGTATGCATACTTGGGCGATAACGAAACGCTTCCTGTTATAATTGCAACCGACCTTGCGCCTAAGCAAGAGTCGGCACTCATGAATGTTCTGAGAAAGATCATAGTAGCAATTGGTTCGTCGATGGCTGATATCAAAGGAATCAGCCCCGCTATCTGTCAGCACAGAATCCATATAACCGATGATTCCAAACCCTTCAAGGATCCTCAACGCCGGCTTAACCCAGTTATGAAAGAAGTGATGCGGAATGAAGTGCTGAAGTGTCTTGACAATGGGATTATTTATCCTATATCTGATAGCAAATGGGTAAGCCCCATTCATGTTGTACCAAAAAAATCGGTAATCATGGTGATCATGAATGAAGCAAATGAGCTAGTCCCAACCCGCACACAGACTGGTTGGAGGGTCTATATTGATTACAGAAAGCTCAATGCAGCAACCCGCAAGAATCATTTTCCGCTGCCCTTCATTGATCAGATGCTTGAACGCCTAGCCGGCCATGCTTATTATTGTTTTCTTGATGGATATTCCGGCTACAATCAAATCCCGATCGATCCAGTGGATCAGGACAAGACGACCTTCACTTGTCCTTTTGGTACATTCACCTACCGCCGCATGCCCTTTGGGCTGTGCAATGCACCGACAACATTTCAGCGGTGTATGATAAGTATATTTTCTGACATGGTAGAGCAATTTTTGGAAGTGTTCAAAGATGATTTCTCCATCTTCAGAGATTCATTTTCTGAGTGTTTGAGACATCTGGAACTTGTAATGATACGGTGCAAGGAAAAACATCTCACACTCAATTGGGAGAAGTGCCATTTCATGGTCAAACATGGTATTGTGTTAGGTCACATCATCTCTGAAAATGGCATCGAGGTCGATAAAGAAAAAATCGACGTCATTTCAAGTCTCCCACCTCCACAGACTGTCCGTGACATCAGGGCATTCTTAGGCCACGCCTGTTTTTACAGGCGTTTCATCAAGGATTTTAGCAAATTGGCTAGACACTTGACTTCTTTGCCGGCTAAGGATATTCCCTTTGAGTTCAATTCTTAGTGCCTTACTGCGTTCAAATTGCTGAAATCGGAACTCACTTCCGCTCCGATCTTAAGTTCACCAGACTGGAACGAACCTTTCGAGCTGATGTACGATGCTTTTGATTGTGCGATAGGTGCTGTCTTAGGACAGCAATTTGAAAACAAGCTGCACGCAATCCACTACGTGAGTAGGACGTTGAATGACGGACAGCTGAATTACACCACCACTGAGAAGGAATTCTTAGCTGTCGTATACGCACTTGAAAAATTCCATCCATACTTGATCGGGACCCATGTCACAATTTACACTGATCATTTTGCACTTAGGCATCTCTTTGAAAAAAAGGACGCCAAAGCCAGATTGATACGTTGGATTCTCCTTATTCAAGAGTTCGACTTGACCATCAAGGATAAGAAGAGAACTAACAATGTTGTTGCCGATCATCTGTCTCGCTTAACAAATGGACCAATTGAGGAAATTCCAATCAATGAACAATTCCCAGATGAACAATTTCTCTCCATATCAGTCAAACCCTGGTTCGCTGATATTGTGAACTATTTTGTCACCGGAGAAACACCTTCTTTTTGGTCAAATCAGTACAAGTCAAAATTTCTCTCCCAAGTCAAATTCTTCTATTGGGATGAACCATACCTGTTCAAGTACTATCCTGATCAGTGTAGGGTTACTAGGCACTATCACAAGGCTCATAAGGCATCAACCATGCCAAATCTAAATTTTTTCAAGTGACGAACAACCTAAAGCGAGGATCTTTGCTAGAGTTTTAGGGTTAACAAAGCATGTAAACAACTTTACATCTAAAGGAAAGGGATTACAACCTTTATAGTCCGCTCCTTCGCTTCATAAGCTCCGAGTAGTAGTTCCTTCGTTGCGATCCATGAACTGCTGGACTCTAGAGAGGCTCCACAAGCTGAATGATCCATGCTTGCTTGAAGTCTTCCTTTTCAAAGATGATCTACCTTGAAGAATTTTTAACTCAAGCTCTCACTTCTCTAATCAAGTATTAATGAAGTAAACACCCTAATCTAAGTGGCTAGAATAGATGAGGATGATGAAGTAGGAATTTAGCTCTCTTTTGTTTTCATTTCTCACTTTAATTCATCACTTTACAAAAATCAAGAAAGCTTTTTCAAGAGGAAGAAGAAGAAGAAATCTATTTGTGATGAATAATGAAATTATTCTATGGTTACAAATCAACCATGGGTTAATCATGAATACTTAACCCTTGTAGAGAATGAACTAGGGTAAAGGGTTTGGGTTGGGTTAAGAAAATATCTACAAAAAAATATCTAAGCTTAAAACAAAAATAAAGCTTCTAGAAGTTTCAAGAAAAAGCTAACCCAAATCAAACCCTAACTATGTTTAATCTCCACAAATCATGTTGCATTTGTAATCATAACTTGTTACAATATTATATATCACATATATAATATATTTTTGTAACAAAATAAAATAATACAATTAACATATATCGCATATATATCAATGTATTATCCGGTGTGAAAATGAATCAATAAAGTGAGCTTATATTAGATAATATAATGTAATACATCACATATATAATTATACATTAAATTATCGAATCAACACTTGATCCGACAATCCGGCTATATCGCATATAACCGACTAATATATCATGTACCGATTCATCGAATCAACACTTGATCCGATGACCCGGCTATATCACATATACCCGGCCGATATCATATATCGCGAGAATAGAATACGATATCTCATATCGTATTATTCTCGGTCCTGCACATATCACATATGTGCTCCTACTCCATTTTGCCTGAGTCAAGAGACCTCTGTGTAGGACTCTAAAGAATCGTCAATACGCCGGCAGTAGGTGATGATCATATCAAACACCCACAAGCTGCAAGCGGTCAGCTAAACGTAATAGCCACCCAGGTATTGAGCGATCAGAAGATTAACAAGCAAGCCTGTACATTCTCCTGTGAATCCAATCAGTAACACTACCGTACAGTCCGATCTCTTCGTCTGATATGTCGCATATCAAGTCTAGGGGTGGTAAACGTCAGACCCCAGTAATCGATAAGTCGTGTCGATGTGAGGCTCATAACAGGTCGAGAAACTACTGATAATACTTACCAGTAGCACTCTATATCAGCCCTGGCCAAGGACTTCCAGTTATAGCCAATCGAACACTGCACAACATCAACTCCCTATACCGGGAGAGCCGAATCCCCTCCTATCGCTCATTGCCTCCATGTGATTCGGGACTGTACCCAAAAGCCACCGTTTTGCATGCCCTCTTAGACGCGGTAAGGTGGAAATCAAAGCACAGTGGGAATCACGCAAGACTCTATGACGATCTCGGGTCTACAGACTAACCTGTACCAGTGTCACCGGAGAACTGCTATCTGACGATAGGTATATTACCATCTAGGAGTTCTCGGCGAGTCCGTTCAGTGTACCCAATCTCCACCGAGCACCCGTACACCATCTTTGATGTCAAACACCAATGGATATGGGATCATCCATCGCCCATCATATGGGTCAAGATGCGTATACGCTAGTCTACTCTGGTGTATCGATGCCCTGTCTCGATACACCTTCGACTAGGAACAGTTATAGGATGTACTCATTGACTACCCTGACCCCACTAGTATGATCTCATCATAGTCCCAGTAGTCGAGTACATATCCTAAGGGCTTTATCAACATGTGAGAGCAAGACAGTAAACTAATACAAGTCAACATGTTAAGACAAAGTGAAACCAAATAGCATACTATCATGCCGAGCAAGAAATTCCTCTATATATATATCCAAGCATCCACTATAATATATATCATATGTACAACAATGGCCTCTAAGGCATATATATAACTAACAATCTCTCACTTGCACTAAGGCCAGCTGTTGTGGTATCTCATACCCAACATCCCGAAGAGTCTCTCAAACTGTGTCTGGGGAATGGCCTTCGTGAATGGATCCGCAGTGTTGTCCTTCGTATCAACTCTCCTGACCTCGATCTCCCGGCGATCAACTATCTTCCGGATCAGGTGATACCGCCTCAGAATATGTCTGGACTTCTGATGGGACCTAGGTTCCTTGGCCAAAGCCACAGCTCCATTGTTATCACAATACAAAGATATTGGATGTTCAATGGATGGAACCACACCAGGTTCAGTAATGAATTTCTTCATCCAGACAGCCTCTTTTGCAGCTTCTTTGATAGCGTTGTATTCAGCCTCCATCGTCGAGTCTGCAACGGTTTCCTGTTTGGAAATCTTCCAACACACCGCCCCTCCATTGAGGGTAAAGACAAATCCCGAGTGCGACTTAGAGTCATCCTTATCACTTTGGAAGCTCGAATTGGTAAAGGACTCCACCTGGAGTTCTCCGTTACCATACACCAAGAACATCTCTTTAGTCCTTCTCAAGTACTTGAGAATGTTCTTCACAGCTATCTAGTGACTCTCTCCAGGATCTGCTTGATACCTACTCACTATACTTAGTGAGTATGCTACATCGGGTCTGGTACATAGCATTGCATACATGATAGAGCCTACTGCCGAAGCATAGGGTATCCCTTGCATGCGAGCTCTTTCCAAATCAGTCTTAGGAGACATCTCTTTGGGGAGAGTGAGTCCAGAGATCGTGGGTTGGTTACCACGCTTGGATTCTTCCATACTAAACCTCTTTAGTATGGTGTCAATGTACCTGGATTGGGACAATCCCAGTATCCGTTTAGATCTATCTCTATAGATCATAATTCCCAGTATGCAGGAGGCATCACCAAGATCTTTCATTGAGAATCTTTGTGATAAGAAGAGCTTGACCGATTGCAGCATAGGAACATCATTTCCTATCAAGAGTATGTCATCGACGTACAATACGAGGAAGACAACCTTACTCTCTGCAACCTTTTTATATATACAAGGTTCATCTACGTTTTTAATGAAGTCAAACTCTTTGATTACAACATCAAAGCAGATGTTCCAACTCCGCGATGCCTGCTTTAACCCGTAGATGGATTTAAGCAGCTTGCACACCTTTCCGCTGCTCCCACTGTCTACGAAGCCCTATGGCTGAGTCATGTACACGCACTCTTCTAAATCACCATTTAGAAAGGCGGTCTTAACATCCATCTGCCAGATTTCGTAATCATGGTATGCAGCAATAGCAAGTAGGATCCGGATGGACTTAAGCATAGCCAATGGAGAAAAGGTTTCGTCATAATCCACACTTGGTCGTTGACGAAAACCCTTTGCAACAAGTCTAGCTTTGAAAGTCTCAACTTTTCTATTTACACCAAGTTTCTTCTTAAAGATCCATTTGCTCCCAATGGGTTTTACCCCTTCAGGAGCAACTTCCAAAGTCCATACTTTGTTGGTGTACATGGATTCCATCTCAGATCGCATTGCATCCATCCAATTCACAGAGTCCCCACTCGTGATGGCCTGCTCGAAGCTAGTCGGGTCATCATCTTCCATGATGCAATCCTCGCTCCCACCATCTAGGAGAAAACCGTAGTATCTCTTAGGTGGATGAGGAACCCTACTAGATCGGCGAAGAGGCTGGGGTTCGTCAGGAACTACTGAATTCTCTGGTTCCATCAAATCTTCTGTCGTAGTTTGTGTTGCTGGAACCTCTTCCAGTTCTACCTCATCGCCACTAATTTGTTTCATAAGAAAACCTTTTTCTAAGAAAGTGGCATGTTGAGAAATAAACACTTTTTGTTCCTCGGGGTGGTAGAAGATATACCCTTGTGAATTTTTGGGATATCCTACAAACTTGCATAGGACAGACCTTGCCTCGAGTTTGTCCGGATTATGCCTTTTGACATAGGCCGGACAACCCCATATCTTAACATACTTAAGAGATGGTCTCTTCCCCTTCCATATCTCATATGGAGTGGTAGGCACTGATTTGGTAGGAACCATATTCAATAGGTGTATGGCTGTCTCAAGCGCATACCCCCAAAAGGAAATAGGCAACTCAGCATTGCTTATCATAGAGCGTACCATATCTAATAGGGTGCGATTCCTCCGTTCCGATACACCGTTGTCCTGTGGTGTATAAGGAGGAGTAAGCTGAGAAAGAATCCCATTCTCTTTAGATAGTCCAGAAACTCATTGCTCAAGTATTCTCCTCCTCGATCAGATTGAAGGATCTTAATACTTTTGCCCGTTTGGTTCTCTACTTCGTGCTTATATTCCCTGAATTTCTCAAAAGCTTCAGATTTGTGTTTCATCAGGAACACATGTCCGTATCTTGAGAGATCGTCAGTGAATGTAATGAAGTAGGAAGAATCGTTCCTGGCATATGTAGACATGGGTCCACATACATCACTATGTATCAGCCCCAAGAGTTCTGTAACTCTTACTCCGTGTCCACTAAACGGAGTTTTGGTCATTTTGCCTTTGAGACATGACTGGCAAGTGTCATAACATGAAAATTCGAATGAATTCAAATATCCATCCTTATGTAATTTAGCTAGCCGTGTCGCATTGATATGACCTAGTCTACAATGCCATAAGAAGGATTCGTTCATTTCTGAACTCTTCCTCTTGTGTGTGTTTTGTACATTAAGTATTGTAGTTTGGTTGAGAACGTACATGCCATTATTTAACGATCCTGATCCTATCAACTTTTGATTCAGGAATATGTTCATAATATTATCCTGTACTACAAAATTATATCCTTCTTTATTCAATAAAGAAACTGATATAATATTGCATATCAGGGTCGGAATGTAATAGCACTCGTTCAGAACCAATGTATTACCATTTGGTAATACTAGGTGATATTCGCCAACTGCTTTGACTGCAGCATTTGCACCATTCCCTACTATTACGGAATGATCACCCATTCCCAGTTCTCTACCTTTATGTAGCCCACGTAACATATTACATATATGGGATCCCAATCCGGTATCTAATACTCAGGATATAGAGTGAACTGAGAAACAGTTCTCGATGACTAACACACCTGAAGATGATGCAACGGCATGCTTGTTCTTCGTTTGGGCGGCGTGAGAATCCAGATATTCTCCTATTTCCTGCTCAGTCTTATAACACTTATAAGAAAGAACGGGACCAACGTTCCCTTGCTTAGTATAATAAGCGGGTTCAGTCAATACATCCATGTTATTATCTTGATTAAGGCCTGACTTGGTCGCTACCTGGAGAGAGAGAGAAGAAAACACTTTAGCGTATGCTCTTACAAGATTAGATTGGTTATTATCTTATCTAATCAGGATGTCTCCCACTGTTTTTATCAAATCTTCCTTCAAACCCTAAAAGGAAAGACTAGCAGGGATTAATTACACCTTACAAGTTCGCCAATCTTTCAGCCAGGCCAGTGTTGGTACGTTGAGGGAGGTTCCCCGTGCTTTCGCACGGACCTAATTAAAATAAACCTCGTTTTCGCAGAGGCTTAACCTCGTAAACACCTTTCTAGTCACCTACTTGATCGGTTAATTGTCCTGTGTAAAATTCTCCCAAGAGTAACTCTTACTCGCAGTGGGTATCGAGATCCAACTATCTCATAGGAGGTATGCAATCTCATTGCAAATTTCAACACTTGAAATTCCCGATAATGCTTCTGTCCCTAACGTGCTATGACCTTGATGAATGCCAAACAACCCATAGTCCGCTAGTCAAGTTCAACCCGTACATTTCTTGATTGAATTAAACCCACCCGCACGACCCTTGACGAATGCCAAACAACGCCGTATGAATACTCTAATCCAATCGCATCGCATGCTACAGATAAGTAGTAAATAGCTACCGTACACTACGCCTTGACGAATGCCAAACTACCATAGCATGAATACTAATTAATACCTATCTGAAATGACGAAGGGCTACGCAGGTTTTTCAGAAAACCATGAGCGTAATGAACTTGATATCGTTGTAGAAACAAGTGATTTTGAAAAGGAGTGTTTTTGAGGCTTTTTCTTAGTTTCGCTATAGAGGTCACTCCCGGTGAAGGGATCTCGGCTCTTTCCTTATCGAATAAGGTGCAGGATATTTCATAAATACCGCGGTGCAAAGCAAGAACTATAGAAGCAATCAAAAACTAAACCATGAGTTTGTAGCATCTGCCAGTTTTGCTAAAGAGGCCACTCCCGGTGAAGGGATCTCGGCTCTTTCCTCATCGAATAAGGTGCAGGGTATATCATATATACCGCTATGCAAAGCAAAACTGTAGCTACTCTTTTTATAAAGTTTTGATTCTACAACATCTTTTAGGTTTCTTTTCATTTATTAATCTCATTAATAAATCCTATCAGTTATGCTTCCTAAGCATCACAGAAGAAACGAAAGCAGTAATATTTATATATCATCATATATATATAGTATAAGCATTCGTCTCAGGCAGTAATATGATCTCATCACAGAACATTGCAGCAAAAGATTACATATGAAATATTAGATATATTAGGACGTCCGTATTTTATATCGAGCCTGTACAAAACACGGATTCCACGGTCGCGATGAATAGCCAAATCCACATCCCTAGACCCCTACGAGAGCGGCAAGCAACACTGCCAATTCTAGGGTTAGGAGACCCGGTCTCGACTCCTCGAGATGGCCTCCCACTGGACCCTAGAACCCGGTTACTTGTGCTCCCCTCCTCGGGTCTATCCTAATGCGGAAAAGTAAATAATATACAATGGTGACATCATCCTCAACCCGGAAGTGTCCCAATAAAAGAATATTACATACAAATGAATTTTACATGAATGAAAATTAAAACCCTCATCTCACATAAAACCCCCGGCTATTCAGAACACGATGATCCAATATAACATATCACAGCAACACATAATATCTCATATCATCAACGTAAGCAAGTATGCGTATCCCGATAGTTGTTGATGTATAGCAACGAAACCGGCGATACACCACATACTACGCTTACGGTCACAGAAAAAAATGTAAAACTACAGCATTTGGAATCCACAAATACTTTAGACATCTTAAATCCGAAATATCACATATTTCGCATTTCATACCTAACTATATGAATTCCACATATTGTATCACATTCCAGATAAATAGACAACGTTAAACTTTCCGATCGAATAAACAAACACCCAAGATTTCCCAAATAGCTCAACACTTGAGCAGAGTTCAAAAATCCCAGAACATGTCACTGCGCCAATGAACCAGCCATAGAAGGGTCAAACCAACACCTCACATATGGCAACGCTAAACTACCACAAACCCTAGGGTTCAATGGCAGTTTTGACGGTCACATAATCGAGTTAAGGTTACGTTCTTCTAGAGGGTCCACAGATACGCTAGCATGATTTCCCGAAAGTTTTAAACAGAGGAAAAATCCAACACTTGAAAGTTTTCCGTCATGAAAAAAATGAGTTATTGATATCCGTTCGAACCTTTTAACACGTTCTAAATTACCCGAAAAACTAAATGATGTTAAACTTTCCGATCGAATCAACGAATTCCAAAGATCTCCAGAAAACTCAACATTTGAGTATTATTAAAAATTCCTAGAAGCATGTAGTAATACCTATGGATGTTACCCAGAAACATCTACCCCTGATACCCAAGTATGGCCGCGGAACCGCCGCTAAAATCCTGGTATGGCCGCGGTTCCGCGGCTACTTTAAGGAATTAAGGGTTCGTCTTTCACTGTTATCCATAAAATCACCTGCTTAATTTTCTGAGTATTTTTAATAGGGAAAAAACCATCTTTTAAAAAAATTTCCAGAGAGGGGGTCAAATATGACGTTTCGGGGTTCGATCGAACTTTTAACTTCGTTTACACGTCGCCTAATACTCTAGCTAAGCTCTGATACCACTGTAGAGTTACTAGGCACTATCATAAGGCTCATAAGGCATCAACTATGCCAAATCTAAATTTTTTCAAGTGCCGAACAACCTAAAGCGAGGATCTTTGCTAGAGTTTTAGGGTTAACAAAGCATGTAAACAACTTTACATCTAAAGGAAAGGGATTACAACCTTTGTAGTCCGCTCCTTCGCTTCATAAGCTCCAAGTAGTAGTCCCTTCATCGTGATCCATGAACTGCCGGACTCTAGAGAGGCTCCACAAGCCGAATGATCCATGCTTGCTTGAAGTCTTCCTTTTCGAAGATGATCTACCTTGAAGAATCTTTAACTCAAGCTCTCACTTCTCTAATCAAGAATTAATGAAGTAAACACCCTAATCTAAGTGGCTAGAATAGATGAGGATGATGGAGCAGGAATTTAGCTCTCTTTTGTTTTCATTTTCTCACTTTAATTCATCTCTTTACAAAAAGCTAGAAAGCTTTTTCAAGAGGAGGAAGAAGAAGAAATCTACTTGTGATGAATAATGAAATTATTCTATGGTTACAAATCAACCATGGGTTAATCATGAAGACTTAACCCTTGTAGAGAATGAACTAGGGTAAACAGTTTGGGTTGGGTTAAGAAAATATCTACACAAATATCTAAGCTTAAAACAAAAATAAATCTTCTAGAAGCTTCAAGAAAAAGCTAACCCAAATCAAACCCTAACTATGTTTAATCTCCACAAATCATGTTGCATTTGTAATCATAACTTGTTACAATATTATATATCACATATATAATATATTTTTGTAACAAAAGAAAATAATACAATTAACATATATCACATATATATCAATGTATTATCCGGTGAGAAAATGAATCAATAAAATGAGCTTATATTAGATAATATAATGTAATACATCACATATATAATTATACATTAAATTATCGAATCATCACTTGATCCGACAATCCGGCTATATCGCATATAACCGACTAATATATCATGTACCGATTCATCGAATCAACACTTGATCCGATGATCCGGCTATATCACATATACCCGGCCGATATCATATATCGTGAGAATTGAATATGGTATCTCATATCGTATTATTCTCGGTCCCGCACATATCACATATGTGCTCCTACTCCGTTTTGTCTGAGTCAAGAAACCTCTGTGTAGGACTCTAAAGAATCGTCAATACGCCGGCAGTAGGTGATGATCATATCAAACACCCACAAGCTGCAAGCGGTCAGCTAAACATAATAGCCACCCAGGTATTGAGCGATCAGAAGATCAACAAGCAAGCCTGCATATTCTCCTGTGAATCCAATCAGTAACACTACCGTACAGTCCGATCTCTTCGTCTGATATGTCGCATATCAAGTCTAGGGGTGGTAAACGTCAGACCCCAGTAACCGATAAGTCGTGTCGATGTGAGGCTCATAACAGGTCGAGAAACTACTGATAACACTTACCAGTAGCACTCTATATCAGCCCTGGCCAGGGACTTCCAGTTATAGCCAATCGAACACTGCACAACATCAACTCCCTATACCGGGAGAGCCGAATCCCCTCCTATCGCTCATTGCCTCCATGTGATTCGGGACTGTACCCAAAAGCCACCGTTTTGCACGCCCTCTTGGACGTGGTAAGGTGAAAATCAAAGCACAGTGGAAATCAGACAAGACTTTATGATGATCTCGGGTCTACAGACTAACCTGTACTAGTGTCACCGGAGAACTGCTATCTGACGTTAGGTATATTACCATCTAGGAGTTCTCGGCGAGTCCGTTCAGTGTACACAGTCTCCACTGAGCACTCGTACACCATCTTTGATGTCAAACACCAATAGATATGGGATTATCCATCGCCCATCATATGGGTCAAGATGCGTATACGCTAGTCTACTCTGGTGTATCGATGCCCTGTCTCGATACACCCTCGACTAGGAACAGTTATAGGATGTACTCGTTGACTACCCTGGCCCCACTAGTATGATCTCATCATAGTCCCAGTAGTCGAGTACATATCCTAAGGGCTTTATCAACATGTGAGAGCAAGACAGTAAACTAATACAAGTCAACATGTTAAGACAAAGTGAAACCAAACAGCATACTATCATGTCGAGCAAGAAAGTCCTCTCTATATATATCCAAGCATCCACCATAATATACATCATATGTACAACAATGGCCTCTAGGGCATATATATAACTAACAATCAGATCATTAGAAGATTCGTTTCCAGCTCTGAAACGAGAAGTGTGTTATCTTTTTGTCATGACCATGCTTGTGGGGGCCATTTTGGACCCAGAAATACGACTGAAAAAGTTTTGCAAAGCGGCTTCTACTGGCCGATGCTTTTCAAGGATGCTTTCGAATATTGCAAAACTTATAGCCGATGTCAGCACATGGGGAATATTGGAAAACGAAATCAGATGCCCCTGAATTCCATTCTGATTGTAGAGATTTTCGATATCTGGGGTATCGATTTCATGGGGCCATTCCTGTTAATTGCAAAATTGTTGGAGATAGTGCCCTCAGAGTCAATTATTGGATCACAGGCACGTGATTGCAATGATTGAGGGAGGACCTATCCCGGTAGGACAGTCTTACTCGAGATGATAGTATGCTATCTGGTTTACCTTTATCATCGTGTACTGCTTTAGGTGACCTGACACGTCGCTATTACACGTTGATAGAGCCCCTAGGATTCTTGCTTGACCACCAGCAGTATGAGGGCGATCATATAAGTGGGAGCTGGGGGTCTACAAGCGTATCCTTAAAAGGTCCCTAGTCGTGGGAGTTTCGAGACCGGGCATCGATACTCCATTAGTAGACTAGTGTATACAGTCGAGACCCCGACGAGGGGCGGTGGCCGGTCTCACAAGCCACTGGTGTCAGTTGGATCACCTAAGATGTATACAGGTGCTCATTGGGTTATGAGTACACCGGACAGGACTCGCCGGGAACATGCTAGTTGGTCTTATACCTGACGTCAGATAGCAGTTCCCAGGTGACATGTGTACAGGTTAGTTCATCGACCTGGGGATCGTCATTTGTCTCGTGTGAGTTCCCACTGTGCTTTGATTACTACCCTACCACGGCTCAAAGGAGTCGTGCAAACAGGTTTTAGTTGGGTACAGTCCCGAGCCACATGGAGGCAGTGAGCGGATCTTCAGGGGTTCGTCTCTCCCGGTATTGGGGGTGAGGTCGCGCTGTGTCTAGGAGAGCCATTACACGAAGTCCTTGGCCAAGGCAGGAGATTTACTGGTAGGTATTCCAGTAGTATCTCAGGGTGTTCTGGGCTACACTCCGACACGACTTGTACCGCTTTTGGGGGTCTGACTTTTACCAACCCCCTAGGCCCGCCATGCGATGCTCATAGACGAACGGACCGGACTGTACGGATATTGTCACTGACAGGCTCAGTAGGGTGTCAGGATGAGTTCACTCATCGACGTCCCTTTTAGTCAATAGCTGGTGGCCCGTTATGCATTGGCTTATACCTCTGACGGGCTAGTGGTTAAATCCACAGCCATAGTATTGACGAGTCTTTAGAGTCTACCACACTTTCAGTTACTCAAGCTTTCGGGCGAAACGCTGTAGAGGCCGTATGGAGATATGGCAGGGTCCGATCAGATACGTGCGGTATTGCACGGATCAGGATCGGACGGTTTGTACTAGTAGCCGTATAGGTATATGGCAGGGTTCGATCAGATACGTGCGGTATTGCACGGATCAGGATCGAACGGATAATACTAGCCGGCTTTGGTTTAAGCCGGTCCTAGTTTAGTACAGTGTAGATTTTGTCTCTTTGCATTTGTATCCGGACGGAATACAGATGCGGGTGTGTATGCACAGTTTCGGGGTTTTCCTGTAATTTATTACGGGACCAGTTTTCTGGAGTTGCCAGTTTGCATTCCGTTCCGACCGGTTTTCCTTTGTTCTTTCCCGGCCGGACTTTTCCGATGGAGGGGGTAATTTGCAGTTTTGCAAATTACATTTGTGGAGGGGTTTTCTTGCATAAAGAATGATTATGATAGCTATCATTATCTTTTCCACCATGCTTTTGTTTTTATTGTGACATGAAAGGGTATGGTTTGAAAAAGGTGAAGCATGGTGTATGTTTGTATGTGGTCACCCCTTTTGTATCTCCTACAATAATCTCCCTCCTTGATAATGTTTGATTCCTCCACCATTCTCATATTGATTGGGCCGGCCACTTCTTGAGGTGGAGAGAAAATGAGAGGTTCATTTTTGATGCTTCATTTGTTCATCTCATTTCCTTGCAAAATTGGTAGCTTCATTTCCCTCCAAAGTTCAATCTTCATTCCTCCATCCAAAGGCAACAAACCCCAAAGAGACAAGTAGCCTCTACATTACACTTCCTACAGCAAATCTTGGACGCGTCGATTCGCCAGCTTCGTGCCCGAGTTGCCTCGGTATTGAGGTGGGAGCCCGTAAAAGATACAGGCGACGTGGTGCCCTTTCCGACGAGGAGGAGACGGACGGAGATCCCGCGAGGAGATCGGAGTGGAGATGAAGACCGGAGGACTCGGATCAGTCGGTACATCTCTTCCCTTTCTTGTTAGTAGCTTAGACTTGTTAATGGTTACGATCCGGAGTTTAGTGCGCGGTGGTGCCGGTTTGCAAAGTCCGCAAAATTAAAGTTTATCACCGCTTCCGCATTCCGGCGTCGGATTGACGGCCGGGGCGCCGCCGTGCACTTACAGTGGTATCAGAGACTCGCCATTAACTTCGTCTAGCTTTGTTTAATGTGTTTTACGTTTCCGATCGAACAAAATCCCGAAAACGCGTATTTCAAGCACATCAGTTTCTGTCGAATTTTTTTTGAGTCCAAAAATTTTTCAGGTTGTCTCAGAGTGATGTGCAGGGAATTAGAAACATACTGTAAAAATTTGGTACCATGAACTCACTGTTCTACCGCGAAAGCGCGGCCAAACCCCTGCTTGGGCCGCGCTTCCGCCGCAGTAACAACTGTTCATGTCCCCAAAACTTTGCAGAATGTTCCTGAGTTGAAAATGTGTTTTCTGGAATATTAAAATTGGGCCCAGGTTTTCTGTGAGTGCTACAGTTTTGTTTGGGGGCCCACTTGTTAAGGTTTGATCAATCGGAAAATTTTAAACACATTTTTCACAGTATTTACATTATATCTGCGACCGTGAATGTCACTCGATCGGTAAATCCTGTCTAACTGCTATAGCCCGGTTAGACGGATTTGCGAACGTGATTTTCATGTTGATGTTCTATGTTTTTGCTGTGATGTTGCGGATCGGTCGTGGGGGATAGCCTGGATGCAATGCTAGTACAGTGTTGTTGTATTATGTACATTCGGTATTGCGGGGCGAGCGTCCGACATGTGGACTGCCGTCACTGCCTGTTTGTATTATTCTTTTGGGGCATGACCTGGTTGCGGTTGATGTACCCGTTGTATGTATATTTTACTTTCTGTACTAGGATTACCCCGCGGAGGGGTGCACGGATAGCCGGGTTCTAGAGGGCAACGGGCCTGCATCTCAGGGCATTGAGACGGAGAGGGCTTCAGTCTGGAATTAGCGGGCTATTCGCTGCACTCGTAGGGGGTACAGGTTGACCCAGGAAGGGTGCCCAAGTTACCGGATTCCGTGAAGTGCTGGGTGGTCCATTCACGGTGCTGAAGGGGGCTGCCTCGCTTCAGGATTTGGCGGGTGACTTGCCGCGCCCGTAGGGGTCTAGGATTTCATTGCACAGGCTATCCACACGACCAGGGGAACGTCGGGTTTCAGTAGTGGCTCTGTGAAACCCGGGGATCCCAGATATCTGTATTGTTCTGTGATGTTGTACATTTCTGTGATGTTGCATTTTATTCACGCCTTGAGCGAAATACTATATATTGGTATATATATTAGTAGATGTTGTATATGTTTTTCATCCGCGCTAGTCCAGTCCCCGCTCTGCCGTTAGTTAGCTAACCTAACGGGTGATGACGGGACCCAGTGGCGAATGCGGATGGTATATACGTACGTCAGTATATTTTCGTTCTTTGTGGTGTGATTAATTGATGGGACTGCGTTGATTCGGATCAATGCAAGTTAAAACAAACCTAATCTGATGTTGTTGGAACACTCTTCAAAAAGCTGTTATTGCAAGGACGTTCACTTTTGTTTTGCATCGTGGTATTCATTTGGAATATCCTGCTCCTCAGTCGACGAGGCAAGGGCCGAGATCCCTTCACCGGGAGTGACCCCTTGGACAGAAGTTTGCGTCAGGGCATTAACTTCACTATAGCCGATTGCTTTTGCTTTGCATCGTGGTATTCATTTGGGATATCCTGCACCCCATTCTACGGGGAAAGAGCCGAGATCCCTTCACCGGGAGTGACCTCTTTAGTAAAGGTTTTCGTCACTATATTTTCTAAAAAGCTATCCGTTCCTTCAACGATATCAAGTTCATTACGTTAAAGGTTTTCGCCAGAAACCATTCGTAGCCCTCCATCATTTCAGTTAAATATTCGGTAGTATTCAAGCTATGTATTTTGACCTCACGCCAAGGCATAGTGTTTGGTAGCTGCCGGGTATTTATCTGTTGCATAAATAGATGCGTTGGTTTGGGACAGTCGTACTACTATTTTGGCCTACGTCAAGGGTATGTACGGGTGGGTTCAAATTAACCTGGATAATGATGGGCAGAACTTGACATGTGACTTATGATATTTTGACCTCACGCCAAGGTCATAAGAGCATGGGGCAGAAATTACATCGAGAGTTTCAAAAGAACTGAAACTTGCCAGATATGCGCATACCTTCTGGAGTGTGATACCGTGAGCGGATTCCGTCACGTTATCATGCGATGATAGTTGGATCCCGATTCCCACTGATGAGTTGGTTTACTCCTCGGGTGACCCTGACTAATTCTTCTTTCAGGTTTGGAGGAGAATTTGAGGTACAGTGGGAGGTTTCCAGATTAGATAAATTGGTAACCATTCTGATCTAGGATAGAGTGCACGCTGAGTGTTTCTTTTCTCTCTCTCTTTGGCAGCGACCATTGACCCGACCCTAAGATTATGACTCAGTGACCAAGTTGACCGAACCTTCTTAACACTGGCTTTTGGATTGTCAGAGTTGCGAACCTCATTGCCACTCCTACTTTTACCCTTTTCTCCAGGACACCCCGTATTACTACGAACGTCCACTTCCATTGGACAAAACCATCGTATGGTTAGATACGAACTCGAGGGAATTCGAGGATGGTTTCCGGTTCTGGAGAAAACGGATAGGACTATTCAGTTGTCTTTTCTTTTCACCTTCTCTCAGGCTGCGAGTACTCCTTGGTTTAGGAGTAGTACACCTATTACGCAAATTGGATAGTCTTCTTCCAAACCATAGGCTGGTGCCGACCGGTAGGGAATGAAGAAAACCAGTTAGCCTAAACGGTGTACAGAAGGTATTAAGTTAAGACAAATAAAGGGATTAGTAAGAGGGCAAAGTAAATTGCAACAGATATTCACGACCAAACCAAGTATTCCTTCGCCAATCCTAAATCACCTTTGTATTTCTCCAGGACACTCCGTATCACTACGAAGATCCACAGTTTATTGGATACTCCATCGTATGGTTATATACGAACTCGAAAGGAACATGTTCCAGTTCGGGGATGGATCCTGGTTCAGGAGAAATAGGAATAAAGTACATTCAGGTGTCTTTTATCTTCACCTTCTCTCGCGATGCGAGTGCTCCTAGGATTAGGACAGTACACCCTTTATGCTTTTTGGATAGTCTTCTTCCAAACCATAGGCTGGTGCCGAACGGTAGGGAAGGAAGAAAACCATTTGGCTTAAAGGGGTGTACAGAAGGTAATGACTAAAGACATATAAAGGGATTTGGAGAGGTGGCAAAGAATTATACGGTTATAGTTGTGCATCTGGATAATGGAAGAGGCATTACTAGGAATACCAGGATACCCCATCGGAACATTTCAATGTTTCAGTTCAACTGTGTACTGTTAATGGAAAACTGATTTCCCGATTAGACACTTACTCCAGGGTATGTATTTACCAGGTATGATTCTCACATCTGTATGGTTTTACAGATGATGAGTGGGAGTAGGTTATTGGGAATTGGGTGATCATCCTCATTATATCGGGATTCGTTGTAATCGGTGATATTTGAGGAGATCACCTGGGCTGTTTGCCGGTCGGCAAATATTTGGTTTTGAATATCTGCTGTTGTGCACCAATTTCAAGTTGATATATCTGTACGTCTATTTTCATAGAGTGAGATATACCTTTTGATATTATGTCGATGACATTTACCTATATCAGTGGATGGTTAGGTAAGGAGCATTAAACAGCGGTGTAATTCTTCTTAACCGTAAGTACAGTTTTCAACCTACGACACACAGTGAAAGAGTTGTTAGACTCAGCGGACTTATACAGAGTATTGTATGTTGTCCAGTGTCCATTAGGACAGAGGGGTTGGTCCTCATACTATATTCTGTTTACTTTTAACTTCTCTAGTTCTTAGACATGTGTTTCGTAGAAACACAGGGTCTAAGTTTTGAGGAGTTATAGGTATTTGAATAGAGTAGAGAACCAGGTGTAGCAAGTATCGGGATTCTTCAAGGTGATCGAAGATGTAGATACTTGTGTATGGTATTCAGTTGATAGTAATGATAAAGAGAAATTACTTCTTTTTCAGATTACTCATAATTGGAAGCATTCCTAAGTTGAGTAACGCTGATCGGCCTCCTTCCATTTAGTTGACATGCGCTGGGGACAGCTGCATGATTTGAATCTGGTTCAATTAAATCAGTGCCTCTGTTTTTATATTGGATATAGAACAGTTCATATCTTAACGATGTTAAGGTACGGGGAGTTGTCCGGTTTATGATTAAAACCAGACACTGGATAACTCAAGGCACGTTTCTGTAATGGCTGTTTGTGGGTTGACCCAGGCTATGACGCGGGTTGACTTTCTACCATCTGGATGAACAATAGCAATATTGTTCTAGACTCGCCACAGTTTTATTAAAAATGGATTTTTTTTCAGAAAACAGTAGTGGGAGTATGGTAGAACTGGAAGTAATTCCAGAACCACAAACGATTACTGAAGATTTGATAAGGAACCTAAAGATTCAATCTGGATTGACATTCCATTGGCCACTCCGCAGATAAGGTGGGTAACTTCAGGCACCCGAGAGGCACTACGGTGGCCTCAAGGACGGTGATAGGGAAGTTCTTGTTTACCCACAATTGCCATTGCTGTTGTTCCAGGTTACGAGACCCGGCGGGAGGATGAGTATAGCGTCGTTCTAAAACTAGTTTTAGAAGTGTACGTGTATATGACTCTGCCAGAGGGTTGTCGTAGTCAGTGGGAGCAGCGGAAGCATTGGTGGACAGGTAGCTTATGTCTATTTATAGACTAAAGCAGATGTAGCGGAGATAGATCATCTATTTCTGACGTGACAGTCATAGGTTTGACTTCAACAGAATAGGAGATGGATCTGTTGAGAAGGTAGTAGGATGTGATGTCATGGTATTTGGATGACATACACAAAGTAGGAAAAGAAACTCCTATACTACGATCGGTTATACTTTGGTCGTCACACAGTGGTTTCTCCACAAAGGAAATGGATTTTATATCTGACATACTGGTTACTGGATCTATGGTTTTAGATCTAGATTTGGGTGGTTTCCCAATCAGGGTACTTGACAGCATTCTAAGAGTATTTAGAATGGACGATTCCTGGCACGGTAGTGTACCTGCAGGTAATGGAGTCACCCTCTCTAAAGGTGTCTTAGAGACTAAAGTAGAGAGGGATGTACATGATTGGCAGATCACTTGCTTAGGCAATTGAGTCAATCATGAGATGTCAAGTACCACACCAGATGTTGTTCTTGCACGAGATGCAATAAGTTGACATTGATCCAATCCTGGAGAAACAGTCGGAAGAAGTTTTAGAACATAAGTGGATGTTCTAGGGATATGATAACGGCTGCCTCCTTTAGGAGACGGTTATCATTCCAGGCTTCCAAGGTGACCTGGACGACAAGGAGGTTGTCAGGGTTATAGTTTTCCCTCTGACGAGGGGCAGTATTTTGGACAGGTGGTCCGAGGCAATACTGAGGGTGGTATGGCGCAGGATACTGATTAAGTTCAGTTGACGATACAGTCTAAGAAATTTGGATTTGGAGTTCATTTATGAGCTAGGTCCCATCAGACATCTAGACATTCTAAGACAGGTATTGCTCATTTCGGGAGATGGCTTTCTCCGCGAACTTGAGATATAGAGAGACATAGAAAGAAACACCACAGGCGGATCCACTCACTGAGGCTATTCCTCGAACGCAATAGTTTCGCAAACGGATTTTGTGAGACTGACTAGTAGGGGAGTTGGGTGTTCGATATCACACAGGCTGTGAGTATGCGACATCGCAATAATTAGCCTTGAGTGCAAGTGGGAGATTGTTGGAGATAGTGCCCTCAGAGTCAATTATTGGATCACAGGCACGTGATTGCAATGATTGAGGGAGGACCTATCCCGGTAGGACAGTCTTACTCGAGATGATAGTATGCTATCTGGTTTACCTTTATCATCGTGTACTGCTTTAGGTGACCTGACACGTCGCTATTACACGTTGATAGAGCCCCTAGGATTCTTGCTTGACCACCAGCAGTATGAGGGCGATCATATAAGTGGGAGCTGGGGGTCTACAAGCGTATCCTTAAAAGGTCCCTAGTCGTGGGAGTTTCGAGACCGGGCATCGATACTCCATTAGTAGACTAGTGTATACAGTCGAGACCCCGACGAGGGGCGGTGGCCGGTCTCACAAGCCACTGGTGTCAGTTGGATCACCTAAGATGTATACAGGTGCTCATTGGGTTATGAGTACACCGGACAGGACTCGCCGGGAACATGCTAGTTGGTCTTATACCTGACGTCAGATAGCAGTTCCCAGGTGACATGTGTACAGGTTAGTTCATCGACCTGGGGATCGTCATTTGTCTCGTGTGAGTTCCCACTGTGCTTTGATTACTACCCTACCACGGCTCAAAGGAGTCGTGCAAACAGGTTTTAGTTGGGTACAGTCCCGAGCCACATGGAGGCAGTGAGCGGATCTTCAGGGGTTCGTCTCTCCCGGTATTGGGGGTGAGGTCGCGCTGTGTCTAGGAGAGCCATTACACGAAGTCCTTGGCCAAGGCAGGAGATTTACTGGTAGGTATTCCAGTAGTATCTCAGGGTGTTCTGGGCTACACTCCGACACGACTTGTACCGCTTTTGGGGGTCTGACTTTTACCAACCCCCTAGGCCCGCCATGCGATGCTCATAGACGAACGGACCGGACTGTACGGATATTGTCACTGACAGGCTCAGTAGGGTGTCAGGATGAGTTCACTCATCGACGTCCCTTTTAGTCAATAGCTGGTGGCCCGTTATGTATTAGCTTATACCTCTGACGGGCTAGTGGTTAAATCCACAGCCATAGTATTGACGAGTCTTTAGAGTCTACCACACTTTCAGTTACTCAAGCTTTCGGGCGAAACGCTGTAGAGGCCGTATGGAGATATGGCAGGGTCCGATCAGATACGTGCGGTATTGCACGGATCAGGATCGGACGGTTTGTACTAGTAGCCGTATAGGTATATGGCAGGGTTCGATCAGATACGTGCGGTATTGCACGGATCAGGATCGAACGGATAATACTAGCCGGCTTTGGTTTAAGCCGGTCCTAGTTTAGTACAGTGTAGATTTTGTCTCTTTGCATTTGTATCCGGACGGAATACAGATGCGGGTGTGTATGCACAGTTTCGGGGTTTTCCTGTAATTTATTACGGGACCAGTTTTCTGGAGTTGCCAGTTTGCATTCCGTTCCGACCGGTTTTCCTTTGTTCTTTCCCGGCCGGACTTTTCCGATGGAGGGGGTAATTTGCAGTTTTGCAAATTACATTTGTGGAGGGGTTTTCTTGCATAAAGAATGATTATGATAGCTATCATTATCTTTTCCACCATGCTTTTGTTTTTATTGTGACATGAAAGGGTATGGTTTGAAAAAGGTGAAGCATGGTGTATGTTTGTATGTGGTCACCCCTTTTGTATCTCCTACAATAACCTCCCTCCTTGATAATGTTTGATTCCTCCACCATTCTCATATTGATTGGGCCGGCCACTTCTTGAGGTGGAGAGAAAATGAGAGGTTCATTTTTGATGCTTCATTTGTTCATCTCATTTCCTTGCAAAATTGGTAGCTTCATTTCCCTCCAAAGTTCAATCTTCATTCCTCCATCCAAAGGCAACAAACCCCAAAGAGACAAGTAGCCTCTACATTACACTTCCTACAGCAAATCTTGGACGCGTCGATTCGCCAGCTTCGCGCCCGAGTTGCCTCGGTATTGAGGTGGGAGCCCGTAAAAGATACAGGCGACGTGGTGCCCTTTCCGACGAGGAGGAGACGGACGGAGATCCCGCGAGGAGATCGGAGTGGAGATGAAGACCGGAGGACTCGGATCAGTCGGTACATCTCTTCCCTTTCTTGTTAGTAGCTTAGACTTGTTAATGGTTACGATCCGGAGTTTAGTGCGCGGTGGTGCCGGTTTGCAAAGTCCGCAAAATTAAAGTTTATCACCGCTTCCGCATTCCGGCGTCGGATTGACGGCCGGGGCGCCGCCGTGCACTTACAATTCCCAAACTCTTTTGGGAATTTGTACATCTTATTGGATGTAGACTATGTGTCCAAATGGGTGGAGGCAGTGCCTTGTCGAACCAATGACAAAATGGTTGTCATGAAATTCTTGAAAGAGAATATCTTTTCTCGGTTCGGCACACATCGCACCATCATCAGCGATAATGGAACGCATTTTTGCAGCCGATCTTTTGAATCACAGATGAAGAAATACTCTATAAGCCACAAATTGTCAACACCCTACCATCCTCAAACTTGCTGTCAGGTTGAAGTCTCTAATAGAAAGATTAAATAGATTCTGGAAAAGACTGTCAGCCACAACCGCAAGGATTGGTCGTTGAAGTTAAAGACGCGCTTTGGGTATTTCAGACTGCCATCAAAACAAATTTAGGTATGTCTTCATACCGAATCATTTTCGGCAAAGCATGTCATCTGCCTGTTGAATTGGAACACCACACATTCTGGGCAATCAAACAACTCAATGTCGACCTAGAAAAGGCCGGTGAGACACGGGAACTTCAACTGAACGAGGTCGATAAGATACACAATAATGCGTATGAGAACGCCAAACTCTACAAGGAAAAGACGAAAGTCTTTCATGACAGGGCGATTCTCCGAAAAACTTTCACGGTAGGCCAAAAGGTTCTACTATACGATTCCAGACTTCATCTATTTTCAGGAAAATTGAAGTCACGATGGACTGGTCTGTTTCTTGTGCGCACCATTTTTCCGCATGGTGCAGTTAACATCGAAGATCCAAACTATGGCAACACTTTTAAAGTCAATGGCCAGCGTCTGAAGCCATTCTTAGAAATGCCGGTAGAAACGGGGGAGCTCATGTTTTTGCATGAGCCGCGTTATCTCGATTAATCACATCCCCACATCTTGTATATACAAGTTTTTCCTCTTTTGAGTCTTTTTGTAAATATTTGTTATTTTTTAAATTACTTTTTTTTGGGGGGGGGGGGGGTTATATGAAAACTGCTGTTCCCGCCAAAAATTTCTGCGCAAAAGAGGCCAAGGTATCAAATGGCAGTGATACGCTTAAGAAAATGCGAACCAGTATCTTCCGGCCTATATTTTGATAAACTCCCGAAGGAGAAAAAGCTAGATTCTGATGATATTGGAAGCATCTCGAAAAACTCTTCGATTTGATATATTATGGGCTTCATAATTCATCCGGGATCAAAAGTTATGAGCAAATATGCTATGCATTGTTCCCTGATTAAAAATCAGGAATTACCTCAATGAGATATCACGTGCTCACACGTGATCAATGATCACGTGTTGACACGTGATAGTTAAAACAGAAATAAAAACAAACGGCTGAAGAAGGACCCAATTGGGGGTTACGTGCTCATACGTGACCAATGGTCACGTGTTGACACGTGATAGTTAAAACAGAAATAAAAAACAAACGGCTGAATGAAATACCTCAATGAGGTATCACGTGCTCACACGTGCCCAATGGTCACGTGTTGACACGTGATGGTTAAAACTGAAGCATAAATAAACGCTGAGAAAAGGACTCAATTGGGGGTCACGTGCTCACACGTGACCAAGGGTCACGTGTCAGCACGTGACTGGCTTCGAAAGCCTTACAGTTTAATAGAATTAAATTCTAAAAGCTTCTAAATCTTTCCAAATGGAAAAGGATTATGAGGACCGTTGGATTAAAGATCCAAGGGTGATTAAAAATCACCAATTTAAGGAAAAAATCTTAGACAAGGAAAGATTTCCCCTAAATCTCACCGAAATAACAAACAGAATATCTTTGGATTTAAAATCCAACGGTGAATAAAATTCACTGAATGATCTAAAGGATCATATTAATTATGAAATCAATTAATATCTTTCAATGAAAGATTCACAAAACAAATAGATTATTTTCTTTCTCCTATAAATAGGAGCCAAGAAAAGAAGAGAAGGGATCTACCTTTTTTTTTAGAGAAGAACAGAGAGAAAAAAAGAGAGGAGAATTTAATTCTCAAGAGAGAAAAAAGAGAGGAGAATTTAATTCTCAAGAGAGAAAAGAAAATTTCTTCAGAAGAGAAAAGAAAACCCTAGGTGAGAAAAGAAAGGGGATCAAAACTTCAAAAAAGAGAATTTAATTCTCAAATTTAAGAGTTTAACTCTTCTACACAAAAGAACTTAGTTATTCCTCTGGTTGAAGATCTGCAAAGAGCACATCTCCCCATAAGTTGAGAATTTAATTCTCATTGGGTTGAGATCCTGCCATGCAGATCCAAAACTTAGAGGGGGAATTGAGTTTAGAGAATTTAATTCTCCCAAAACAAAGTTAGGGTTTAACCCTATATGAGAATTTAATTCTCCCAAAGTTACAGGAATATAATTCCTTCAAGATGGACAGAACTAGGGTTTAACCCTAATCAAGAATTTAATTCTTTTACATGTATGGGAATTTAATTCCCCTAAAGGGAAATTAGGGTTTAACCCTATATAAGAATTTAATTCTTGCACAATAGGAATTTAATTCCTCCAAAATCATAATTAGGGTTTAACCCTACAGAGAATTTAATTCTTAAAAAAATAAAGAGACTTAAAAGATCTCCATGCATGCAAAGTCTCCATGCATGCAAAGAACTAAGGTCACGTGGCTTCACGTGACCCCTGAAGAGATCCCCAGAAATGAGAAGGAGGAAAGCTTTGAGGCAATGCCTCACATGCTCCCATGTGACCTACAAAACACAGAAAGAAAAAGCAAAGGAAATATGAGCTTTGGGCGCTCTCACATGCCCCCACGTGACCCCTTAGAAAGTACTTTAATGAGTAGTGCATAGATCTCCATCACGTGTCAATACGTGATGCTCAAAAGATGAAAAAGTGTTTAACACTTAATTGCAGAACAAGGAAAAGGGATCTGGTCCCACTTTTGGGCGCTCTCACGTGTCCACACGTGACCCCTCTTTCTTTAGTGTTTAACACTAATTTGGGGATTATATTTCCAGTGTTCAACACTGATTGTTTCTAGTGTTTAACACTAAATTGAAGATTATATTTCCAGTGTTTAACACTGATTGTCTTTTAGTGTTTAACACTAATTTGAGAGTTCTACCTTCAGTGTTTAACACTGTTGTTCTTTAGTATTTAACACTACTTTTAGCCAAATTGGCTAGTTCTCCAGAGGCAAAAAGTCCCTCCTCCAAATGAATCTCAAAATTGAGGAAATCAAAGACAAAATGTTGTCAGAGCCCCCAAACCTCTATTTAGCACTGCTGAATGATGAGGGGCTGAACCTAGACAAATGTCTAATGGCCTAAAGGGCCGATATTTCAAACATAATTGGACTTAGCCCAAACTGGCCATAAGTCCTCAAATCATCTTGAACTGAGCACATCTGCTCTTTCAACCAACTCCTTGGTTCAAGGGTACATCTCTGAAATCCTCTGATATTTGTCGTTGTAATCCTTCAACGTCTTCAGAGAGGTGATGGGTCCCGACAACCATACATTTTATTGGACCACTATGTCCTTAAACTGGTATTGGACCACTATGTCCCTAAACTGGTATTGGACCACCATGTCCTTAAACTGGTCATCGACCGCAATGTCCCTAAATTAAACAATTGAGTCCAAATTCTCTCTTGTTGGATCTAAACGATCCCGTTAAGTTGATCTTAGTCTGAAATGAGACTAACATATCCTTAACAAACGTTTAAGTTGATCTTAGTCTCAAATGAGACTAGCGTATCCTTAAACCAACCCCTAAACCCAAATCTAAGAAAATACGGATTTGGACTAATCCACGTCCTACGGGCGACAACATAAATTAGTCTCCGTATACAATCCACGGGCAACCAAAAACAAAACAAACACCCACGACACGAAGTGACCATCTGGAGAAGGAGAAAGTTGTTACCGCAACGCGGTAGCGTAATTAGCTGCAGGGGCTTGCGCCTGCAGGGAAGAGCGTCCCCACAATCAAAAACCCCTCAAACGAGGGGGAATCTGACGAAGTCTGCTACATCGGCCACATCCGTTTAAACCTCTAATACATGGTGCCATAAATCAACTTGGCATCTTCGGAGAGGTGGACGGATAGCCCCAATTAGCATCTGCTCCGAATTTCAGGCAAGACGGACCTACGCGGTCGCGTCTCTGTATTCGGAGGGGAATAGATTCTGGCACGCCCGGTGGGACCTTTTCCTCTTTCCACTCCACACTTCGTGTGTTGTGTTCGCGAATGAATCGCGGTTTGTTATGGTTGCCTGTGGATTCAAGGTACTAAGATTTGGTGTCTTGCTCCGTGCAGAAAATCGAAAATTAATGGCTTCAAACTGCACTCATTGCAACAACTCCCACTCCATCCTAGCCGAAGGAGTGACTTACGGGCCCCAAGCGGCCTCCATCTTTGCTATGCCGGTGGAACATGTCACTCAGGCCACCACTGGATTGTTCTTTGGGACCATGCTCCCACCTATGAGCTTCAACACCGCTGTACCATCACAAAAAGCTCCCAAGAAGTCGGTCTTCGATTGGCTTGCTACTACTGCGGCACCTCTCAGCGGGTCACCCAAATCAAGCGCCTTGATCTTTAACAGGTTGGGCCAAAACTCATGTGGGCCCATGAAGAAGCCTGCAATACTAGAAGGTGCTATTCCAAAGAGGATAGCCATCCCTGCTCCCGAAGTCGTCAAAGCGGCTTCCCCTGCCAAAGGGTCAGTCTTCACAAGACTGACTATTTCAGCTCCCACTTCAGACAAAGTCTTCAAAGCTACTTCTCCTGCCCAGAGGTCTGTCTTTGACAGATTGCACACTGCTTCTCAACGGACGTCAGTATTCGAAAGGCTGATACCAACAACCCTCCGCCAAGACAGGGGCATGATGAAGTCTTCCCCATAGCTGAACCAACACCATCGGCACGACATGCTCGCCGTCGTCACTGGCACCGAGTAAGAAAGGCTGGGGGCATCTCTCCGTCTGGACTTACTCCACCCGCTCCAATGGTGGAGACCGATGCTGCTATTCCAACCGGGAACAGCTTTGAATTGCTGAACAAGGTGCGCGGGAACTCTCCTACCGCCGTACTGAAAAGATCTCCTCCACCCGTGGAGAAGGTTACAGAATTGAAGCCGGAGCAACCCCTTCAGCGGCTTTCTTCTAAAATTTACAAAGTCTGGCGACATGTTCAAGGATCGGTGATTGAGCAAGACCACTCTCGCCGGCCAAAGAAGCTTAAAGCTTGACAAAGAGAAAACCATCCTGTCAAGCCATCAAAGGCAACAGCCGTCTGGGTGCCCACTACAACGGCTCCCTCAACTTCGACCACCCACAAGAGGAGAAGGCCAGAGAAAGTCCCCGCATCTGCGATGAATCACAAGGGCACTGAGCCTAAATGCCCTAAGTCTGGGGGCATGGTGATGCATATCGTCTATATGGCATCCGGAAAAGAGGATAGCCGTATCTCCATAGGTCATCGACCGCTTACACGATCAGTGACTAAGGCTCAGGAGCAACAACAACAAAAGCTCCAAGAAATGCTAACACAAATGGCCGTACTCATGGGACCAAAAGAAAGCCTGGAAGCGTCGCCGGAGCAGCGTCATGAGCTAGAAACCGATACTGAGTTCCTTCGGAGAATCCTTGAAAAGAAGGACAAAGAGGCAGCGGAACAAGCTGCCAACATAAAACAAATGGCGTTCTTATTCCAAGACATGGTCGGGATGATGTTACAGCCGGATCCCCCAGCTGAAAATCCTCCGATTATTCTTGAAGACGACAGGGGAGAGACATCGAACCCTCCTCCGGCTCTTTCAGTAGCCAAGGAGGAGACCGTCTCAAAAGCTGCCCTGGATGATTACATTGTTTAGCAAATACGGGCTCACCAGGCGAATGAAGTGGCTGGGCAGATCGTTAAGACCGGATGACCGTATCCGGGATGGTACGATCAGATCAGTTACCTGCCGGGATATACGATCCCTAAATTCCATGTGTACAAGGGGACAGGGAATCCACATCAGCATGTCGCTCAATTCAGGGCCTTATGCGGCAACACTGGAGACGACGACAAACTGTTGCTTCGCCAATTCGTCGGCGGCTTAGCACAAACGACCTTTGAATGGTATTCGGAGCTACCTAACGACTCTGTCAAAACATTTGCAAAGATGGAGCTACTGTTTACACAAAGATTTGCAAGCGCTAGTGAGCGCACCCCGATCACCATATTGATCAACGCCAGGGTAAGGCCAGGCGAAACATGGGTTCAATACGCAATACGATGGCGAAACTTATGGTCGAAGTGCGAACAACGCATCGAAGAAGCACCTGCGGTAGGCATGTTCGTGGGCACTCTTGATCCTCAAGCGACCATCTCGCAATTCATGATGTTCTTCAAGCCAACTACTTTCCAGGCCTTGATTGACAAGTTGGCCCAAATGGATCAGATGGATCATAGATCATCTCTTTCAAAGACGAATCCTCGGAATGAAAAGAGGAAAGGAAAAGCAACTTTCGTCGCCAATTCTCGACAACGGCCGAGCAACTTAAAGCCGGTTGTCCGTCGAAACAATATGCGTCCACGTCCATCCTTTGAGGAAAGACTAGGACGTCCTTACTCGTTTTCTCAGGATAAAACAAGGAGGCTGTTTGAACTAGCAGTGCGCAACAGACTCATCAATCTGCTGGATCCAAAACGTTCGTTGCAGCCAGGCGATGTCAACAATCCTAATTACTGCCCTTACCACCAAGCAGTAAGCCATCCAATTGAGGATTGCTTCGTCTTTAAAGGCTGGATCGAAGACCAATACCAATAGGGCAAATTTGCCATGTCCGAGAATTGGAAGGTGAACCCACCACAGCCACACGCTCCTAAGAAGACGGACACGCCGGGGGCATCATGCTCTTTCACGGAAGAAGCTCCGTGGGAGGTCGCTCTTTCAGCCAAGACTAAAAGAATGTTGAAGGATCTCCAAACATGCCCGGCGATCAGGTGAAAAAATCCACTGGAACCAGAGATCATCGAGGGAATGCTGAAACCACGCCCAATTCCAAAGATCGGTGACAATAATCAAAGCGCTTACACCCAGCCGTCAAAGTCTTCGAAGAAGAAGACAACCAAGAAGCCCGTGAAGCCTGATGACAAACGCACGGACCTGCAAAGGCAGATTGACGCGTTTGAAGAATACAATCAAAAAGCGCGGACTCCAATCATACTCCAAGAATTTCTCAGCCACGTCCTTGAGGATGGAGATGATGACAATGGAGAAGACTCGTCGGATGAATCTGAAGATTTTGTGGCAAGCTGCCATGTGATCTCTCACTCGTCGATAAAGGACGAAGGAGCTCCTTACACAGAGAAGCTGTGGCAGATCCTGAGCCAGAACTTCTAGGACCATCAGACGAAATGATTGATGCATTCATGAACGAAGCCCGTCTTAAAAGCAAAGCTGATCGAGAGCGCGAGATGGCCATATTCGAGAAAGCCAAACGCCGACGACTAGATGAAAGGGTCGAAACACTCCCACCGGATCAAAGTACATCCACCGCAAATAAAAGCAGGTTCAAGATGAGGAAAAAATTCGCCAAAGCCATATCGATAGGAATGAAGCCGCCACCCTTTGAAGGAAACACTCCTGATGAAGCGGATGTACATCCTAGCTACTGCTTATATCATCGAAAGATTGCGCACCCAACCGAAGAGTGTAATGCCTTTAAAAACTGGTGGCAGGGATACGTTGCTCACCGGCAGCACGTTCAGTGATTGAAGCGCAAAGCTCGTCGGAAACAGAGAAGCACGACAAATGAGCATATGAAAACTGCCGGCAACGGTTACATGGTTAACGGCAGAAGATCGCAAGCTCTCACCTTCGGGAGCAATTCTGAAGAAGAAATGACTCTCATCCCTCTCTTCAAAGAATCCACCTCAGGAAAAGAGGAAGAAAAGAAGAACCGCGAGAACGTTCAGCTGCGCAATAGCACGCTACCCGAAAAGAATTTCGGACCCGCAAACAAGGGATCGAACAAAAGGGATAAGGGGAATAGAAAAGCGACCTTCGTCGCCAACGCTCAACAACAGCCGAGTAACCCGAAACCGTTTGGTCGTCAAAACAAGAAGCCGCGATACCTCAATGAGAAGTTGAAACGTCCTTACTCGTTTCCCAGAGATAAAACAAAGAGATTGTTCGAGCTAGCGATGCGCAGCGGGCTCATCACACTGCCGGATCCAAAACGTCCGTTGCAGCCAGGTGACGTTGACAATCCTAACTATTGTCCTTACCACAGAGTAATGGGTCACCCACTCGAAAATTGCTATGTCTTCAAAGGCTGGGTTGAAGACCAGTACTAACAGGGCAAGTTCGCGCTGTCCGAAAAATGGAAGGTGAACCCATCACAACCACATGCTCCGAAAAAAGATGGACATGCCGGGGGCATCGTGCTCTTTCATAGAGAAAGCCCTATGGACCAAAAAGTCTGTAAACTAGAAACTCGCCTCAAATATGGCAACGATAGACCGAAACGTCGTTAAACTAACGATAGACCACTATGTCCTAAAACTGGCTGATGACCGAAACGTCGTTAAACTACTCCCAACCCGCGGCATCCCCAGGCCGACATGGTAAAAAAAAGAAGAAGAAAAAAAGGGTACGTCCACAAGCAAGAGGGGAGCGGATGAAAACCCGAAAGGGCTCCGTGAGTAAAAACAGCAGGACTACCGACGATGTTTGTGAAAACCCGAAAGGGCGCATGTTCCCCTCCGAATGGCGGCCAAGACGACGAGAGACGTCTTGCATGAGATTTAGGGCAGATGCTATTTGGTTTTATCCGTCCACCTCTCCAAAGATACCAAGTTGATTTATGGCACCGTGTATCGAAGGTTTAGATGGATGCGGCCGATGTAGCAGACTTCGTCAGATTCCCCCTCGCTTGAGGGGTTTTTGATTGTGGGGACGCTCTTCCCTGCAGGCGGAAGCCCCTGCAGTTAATTATGCTACCGCATTGCGGTAACAACTTTCTCCTTCTCCAGATGTTCACTTCGTGTCGTGGGTGTTTGTTTTGTTTGTGGTTGCCCGTGGATTGTATACGGAGACTAATTTATGTCATCGTCCGTAGGACGTGGATTAGTCCAAATCCGTATTTTCTTAGATTTGGTTTTGGGGGTTTTGGTTTAAGGATACGTTAGCCGTATTTGAGGCTAAGATCAACTTAAATGTTCGTTAAGGATACGTTAGTCCAGTTTGAGACTAAGATCAACTTAACGGGATCATTTAGATCCGACAAAAGAGCATTTGGGGGCTCTATTGTTCCAGTTTAGGGACATAGTGGTCCATTGAATGTATGGCGGTCGGGACCCGTCACCTCTCTGACGACGTTGAAGAATTACAATGACGGATGTCAGAGGAGTTCAGAGATGTACCCTTGAACCAAGGTTGATTGGGTGATCCATAGTCCAATTTAGGACTAAAGTCTATTTGAAGGTTTAAGGATACGTTAGCCATATTTGGGGCTAAGATCAACTTAAACGGGATCGTTAAGATCCGACAAAAGAGCATTTGGGGCTCTATTGTTCCAGTTTAGGGACATAGTGGTCCATTGCCAGTTTAGGGACATGGGGGTCCATGTTCCAGTTTAGGGACATAGTGGTCTAATACCAGTTTAAGGACATAGTGGTCCATAAAATGTATGGCTGTCGGGACCCATCACCTCTCTGAAGACGTTGAAGGATTACAACGAAAAATATCAGAGGAGTTCAGAGATGTACCCTTGAACCAATGAGTTGGTTGAAAGAGCAGATGCGCTCAGTTCAAGATGATTTGAGGACTTATGGCCAGTTTGGGCTAAGTCCAATTATGTTTGAAATATTAGCCCTTTGGGCTATTAGACATTTGTCTGGGTTCAGCCCCACATCATTCAGCGGTGTTAAACAGAGGTTTGGGGGCTCTGACAACATTTTGTCTTTGATTTCCTCAATTTTGAGATTCATTTGGAGGAGGGACTTTTGCCTCTGGAAAATTAGCCAATTTGGCTAAAAGTAGTGTTAAACACTAGAGAACAACAGTGTTAAACACTGGAGGTAGAGCTCTCAAATTAGTGTTAAACACTAAAAGACAATCAGTGTTAAACACTGGAGATATAATCTTCAATTTAGTGTTAAACACTAGAAACAATCAGTGTTAAACACTGGAAATATAATCCCCAAATTAGTGTTAAACACTAAAGAAAGAGGGGTCACGTATGGACACGTGAGAGCACTCAAAAGTGGGACCAGATCCCTTTTCTTCGTTCTGCAATTAAGTGTTAAACACTTTTATATTTTACTTTGGAGCATCACGTGCTGACACGTGAGGAGGATTCATGTACTGATTGTTAGAGCGTCTGCTAAGGGGTCACGTGGGAACACGTGAGAGCGCCCAAGGCCTTTATTTCTTTTACTTTTTCTCTCTGTATTTCGAGAGTCACGTGGAGCACGTGAGGCGTTGCCTCAGTGATTTTTCCTTCTCATTTCTGGGGATCTTTTCAGAGGTCACGTGGGGACACGTGACCTTAATTCTTATTCGTTCTCTTTTGATCATTGAGGGGGAGGGTCACGTGTTACCACATGATCAAGTTATGTTTTTTCTTCTCTGCTCATTGAGAATGGGGGTCACGTGTTACCACGTAATCAAGTTCTTTACGTGCATGGAGATCTTTTGAGTTCTCTGTTATTTTTAAGAATTAAATTCTTTGTAGGGTTAAACCCTAATTATGACTTTGGAGGAATTAAATTCCTATTGTGCAAGAATTAAATTCTTAAGTAGGGTTAAACCCCGATTTCTTTTTAGAGGAATTAAATTCCCATATATGTAAAAGAATTTAATTCTTGATTAGGGTTAAACCCTAGTTCCATTTTTTTTAAGAGGAATTAAATTCCTGTGGATTTGATAGAATTAAATTCTCAATTAGGGTTAGACCCTAGTTTTGTTTTGGGAGAATTAAATTCTCTAAACTCAATTCCCCCTCTAAGTTTTGGATCTGCATGGCAGGATCTCAACCCGATGAGAATTAAATTCTCATTCTATGGGGTGATGTGCTCTGTACAGATCTTCAACCAGAAGAAGATCTAAGTTCTTTATTTGCAGAAGAGTTAAACTCTTAAATTTTGAGAATTAAATTCTCTTTTTGAAGTTGATCTTTTTCCCCTTTCTCACCTAGGCTTTTCTTTGTTGAGAATTAAATTCTCCTTTCTTTTCTCTCTGCAATTTCAAGATCCCAGAATTCTCTCCAAAGTTTTCTCTCTCCCCCTTCCATCTCCTATTCTCCCCTTGGCTCTTATTTAAAGGAGGATGAAAAGAATCAATTTGTTTAGCAAATCTTTCATTGAACGATTTGATTTGTTTTCATAATTAATATGATCCTTTAGATCATTCAGTGAATTTTATTCACCGTTGGATTTTAAATCCAAAAAATATTCTGTTTGTTATTTTCGGTGAGATTTCGGGGAATCTTTCCTTGTCTAAGATTTTCCCATAAATTGGTGATTTTTAATCACCCTTGGATCTTTAATCCAACGGTCCCCATAATCCTTTTCCATTTGGAAAGATTTAGAGAAATTTAGAATTTTAATTCTATTTGGAAAGATTTAAATGATCTTTTTCAGAATTTAATTCTGTTGAACAGCAAGACTTTTACAGCCAGTCACGTGTTGCCACGTGACCTTTGATCACGTGGGAGCACGTGATACCTCATTGAGATAATTCCTGATTTTTAATCAGGGAACAGCGCATAACACATTTGCTCATAACCTTTGATCCCGGATGAATTATGAAGCTCATAATATATCAAATCGACGGGCTTTTCGAGATGCTTCCAATATCATCAGAATTTAGCTATTTCTCCTTCGGGAGTTTATCAAAATCCAGGCCAGAAGATACTGGTTCGTATTTTCTTAAGCGTATCGCTGCCATTTGATACTTTGGACTCTTTTGCGCAGAAATTTTTGGCGGGAACAAATGCCCCCCACTACTTTGCCCATGTAAGTATGTACGTGGGTGAAGTAGTGCAGAGTAATGCATAGCGTATAACCAGTTTCGGGTTGGTATATAACTTTCAGAATCTTGATCTGAGAAGATAACGAGTGGACACAAGCGTCGTCATTTATCATTGACTAAAATCTCAACTCTTAAGGGATATAGTTCCAAACCCTCATCCCCATGAGCCGCACCCTTCCATTTTTTATGTCTTACTCTGGCGTGAAGTAGTTTATATGCTCATGAGTAGCTTCTCCATTTCAGTGGCATGTAGCTTTGGCAAGTGTGGCTCATAGATGGTCTATCTTGAACTCTTTGCTGGGCAATGGTGGCTTAGGAGACAGGGTTAGGATCTGCCACCTAAGACTTTTCAACTTTATGAGCCGTGAGGGTCTCATAAAGAATTTTCTCCCTACGAGTCGAGAGAATCCCGTAGGTGTATTTTCTCCCTAGGAGTCGTGAGGACCTCCTAAGTATGTATTTTCTCTTGAGAGTCGTAAGGATCTCATAAGAGAATTTTTCCCGCTTACAAGTCGAGAGGACTTGTGAGTGGTTGTTTCCCTCCTTGTCGAGATTCGACTTTAGAGAGTGTGACCCGTGAATAGTATGCAAGAGTCTGTTTTGGACTGACTTGCAGGGCCCCAGTGCTTAGGAAATAGGTTTTTTAATCCCCATTGCCTAAGGCTTTGCCTTACGAGTCGAGACGAATCGAGAAGTTCTCGCAAGGATGTTCTAACGTCACAGTTAACCTCCGCTCTTTACGATAAAGGTCCATTAGGGTCTATGGTACTAGGATTTTGTCAGTCGTACCGTCGCGTTGGCTGATGTATCACTCGATAGGCAATCTTGCTGTTCGAGTAGCCTTGCGACTGTCGTGTCTCTGATCCCTTCGGGGGCTGGACAAGACGTCTTCAAGCAATCTTCCTAGGCAATTTGACCATCGGAAAAGCAAGCGTTAGGAATTTGCCATGCCGCTTTTTACTTGAGGTTAGGCTCGTTTTGGAGAGCCCCGATGAGTCATAACCACTCCGCGCCGGTGTGGGATGATCTCCGATAGTCTTTCAGGTTTTATATGAGTTGCCGTCAAGACCCTGAAGCTAGGAATTTGTCCTTTGCTTCGTTTGCTGGCACTGCGTCTCCTGTATCGAGACGAATGTCGCGGTTGTGTCTAAGTTGGTGGTGAACCGTCGAGGCTTGGAACTGGGAATTTTGTTGTGGCTCCGTTTGTTTGATTGTCGCGTCTGAACCCTGCTGGAGGAAGAATGCTGGGGTGACATCTCGTCTGCTGTATCAAGACAAACGTCGAGGTGGTGACCACTCCATGTGGGATGATCTCCGGTAGTCTTTCAGGTTTTATATGAGTTACCGTCAAGACCCTGAAGCTAGGAATTTGGCCTTTGCTTCGTTTGGCGGCGTTGCGTCTGCTGTATCGAGACGAATGTCGAGGTGGTGACCACTTCGCGCTAGTGTGTGATGATCTCCGATAGTCTTTCAGGTTTTATATGAGTTGCCGTCAAGACCCTGAAGCTAGGAATTTGGCCTTCGCTTCGTTTGCTGGCATTGCGTTTGCTGTATCGAGACGAATGTCGCGGTTGTCTCTAGGTTGCTGGTGAACCGTCGAGGTTTGGAACTAGGGATTTTGCCGTGGCTCCGTTGTTTGATTGTCGCGTCTGAATCCTGCTAGAAGAAGAACACTGTGGTGACATCTCATCTGCTGTATCGAGACGAACGTCGAGGCGGTGACCACTCCATGTGGGATGATCTCCGGTGGTCTTTTAGGTTTTATATGAGTTACCGTCAAGACCCTGAAGCTAGGAATTTGGTCTTCGCTTCGTTTGCTGGCACTGCGTCTGCTGTATCGAGATGAATGCTGAGGTGGAGCTGGGATTTTGCCGTCACTCTGCTTTGTTTCGACCATGGGGTCTTTTGTTGACATCGCATCTGCATCCTGCTGAGGGAAAAAAATGCTGTCGTTGACATCTCGTCTACTGTATCGAGACGAATGCTGAGGTAGAGCTGGGATTTTGCCGTCACTCCGCTTTGTTTCGACCGTAAGGTCTTTTGTTGACGTTGCATCTGCATCCTGCTGGACTGTGGAGGAACGCCGTCGTTGGCATCTCGTCTGCTGTATCGAGACGAATGCTGAGGTGGAGCTGGGATTTTGCCGTCGCTCCACTTTGTTTCGACCGTGAGGTCTTTTGTTGACGTTGCATCCGCATCCTTCTGGACTGCAGAGGAACGCCGTCGTTGACATCTCGTCTGCTGTAACGAGACGAATGCTGAGATGGAACTGGGATTTTGCCATGGCTCCGTTTGATGGCGTAACATCTGTGTCATGCTGGAATGAGGAGGCCCACCGTCGTTGGTCTCCAGGCTGCAGATGTTTCCATTGAGATTTGGAACTAGGGACTTTGCTATGGTTCCGTTTCGTTGCGACTCTGAGGTCGGTTGTTGACGTCACATCTACATTTGGTTGGAGTGAGGAGAAACGCCGTTGGTGATCTCTAAATTGTCGATATCGACGTCGAGATCCTGAAGCTAGGGATCTTCTTTTGCTTTGTTTGTTGACATTGTGTTTGCAATATTGTGACAACTATCGAGGTTGCCTTTAGGTTGTCTATGAACCGTCGAGATTTGGCTTCGCTTTCTGGTGGAGCCTGTTGGGAAGGTATGGTTCCTTCTTTGTTTGTGCCTCTGGATTGTATACAGGGATCGATGTGATCTCACCTGTAGGGCAAAAAGTTTCATTCTTTCATCATTCATTCTTTTATTCTTTCCGCGACGCTCTATCATTTCAGCTTTTTATATCACAAAGATCGCGATTGCCCAATCATTTCGGCTATTTTTCTTTTTACTCGCTGCTTTTTATTGCGAGTTCCCAATCATTTCGGCTGTTTTTTCTATTTTACTCGCTGTTTTTTATTGCTAGTTGCCCATCATTTCGGCTGTTTTTGTACGCATACATTTTTACTTGCTGATTTCGTTGCAAGTTGCCCCATCATTTCGGCTATTTCATATGCATTTTTGGCTCACTGATTTTTTTTATCGCGAGTGTGGAACTTGGAATCTGATGCCAATCTTAGCATCAGCATCGCTACGACTGGAATATTGCCAGGAGCGAATCATCATTTGCCATGAAAGGACTTGGAATTTGATACCGTTTCAGGCATCAGCATCGCTACAACTGGGATATTGACTGGAGCAAATCATCATTTGTCTCTGTCGATGTTGAACAAAGGTGGCTTAGTAAACCGGGTTAGGGTCCTGTCGACCAAGTCTTTTGACTTCATGAGCCGTAAGGGTCTCACAAAGGTATTTCTCCCTACAAGTCGTGAGGATCTCGTAGGTGTGTTTTCTCCTTGGGAATCGTGAGGATTCCTAAGTGCGTGTTCCCCTGTAAGTCGTAAGGATCTTATAAAAGGGTTTTCTCCTTATAAGTCGAGAGGACTTACAAGGGTTGTTCACCATGAGAACATATCCCTAGTCACGGATAGGACTTGGTTAGGGAAATGTTTATTCGCGCCCGTGGATTGTATACAAGGGTCGGTATTGAGCCACTTGTAGGGCAATATCGAAAGTTGTGGGGGGGGGGGTTTGCTTAGGAACAGGTTCAGGTCTCTGTAACTTAAGACTTTCAAATCTTATGAGCCGTGAGGGTCCCATAAGAGAGTTCTCCTTACGAGTCGTGAGGATCTCGCAAGTGTATTTTCTCCTTTGGAATCGTGAGGATCCCTAAGTGTGTTGCTCCCTTCTGAGTCGTAAGGATCTCACGCTGGTGGTTTCTCCCTACAAGGTCGAGAGGACCCTGTAAGTGTCCTTTAACGAGGTTGCGCCCTTTCGGGTTTTCATAAACACTCGCCGGTAGCCCTGCTGTTTTTACTCACGGAGCCCTTTCGGGTTTTCATCCATGCCCATTTTGCTTACGGACATACCGTTTTTTTTAACGAGTCTGCGCCCTTTCGGGTTTTCACAAACATCGCTGGCAGTCCTGCTGTTTTTACTCACGGCGCCCTTTCGGGTTTTCATCCGTGCCCATCTCGCTTGTGGACGTACCGTTTTTTTTACCACGTCAGCTTGAAGATGCCGCGGGTTGGGAGTAGTTTAACGACGTTTCGGTCATTTGCAAGTTTTAGGACATTGCGGTCCACCGTCGCCATATTTGAGGCGAATATCTAGTTTACTGACTTTTCGGTCTATGGGGCTTTCCCTTTGAATGAGCATGATGCCCTCAGCATATCCATCTTTTTCGGAGCATGTGGTTGTGGCGGGCTCACTTTCCAGTTTTCGGACAACGCGAACTTGCCCTGTTGGTATTGGTCTTCAACCCAGTTTTTGAAAACGTAGCAGTTTTCGATCGGATGGCCCAATACTTGGTGGTAATTGCAGTAATTAGGAGTGTTGACATCATTCAGTTGTGGCTGGTGTTTCGGCTCCGGTAAAGTGATAAGCCTGTTGCGCACTGCCACTTCAAACAGCCTCCTAGTTTCATCCTGGGGAAATGAGTAAGGACGTTTCAACTTTTCATAGAGGGGTTGTCGCTTGTTGCTTTGGCGAACAACCGGTCTAGGGCCACTCGATTGTTGTTGAGCGTTGGCGACGAAGGCCGTTTTTTCCTTCCCTTTATCCTTTTTGTTCGATCCCTTGTTTGCGGGTCCGAGATTCTTTCCGGGTAGTGTGCGATTGCACGGATGAATGTTCTCGCAACTCCTCAACTCTTTCGTATTAGAGATGGATTCCTTGAAGAGAGGGCCGAGGGCTACTTTTTCATCGGAGTCGCTCCCGAAGTTGAGAACTCACGATCCCCCGGGATCAACCCTATGACACTTGCCGGAAATTCTTTTACGCTCATCTGTCGCATTTTTCCGCTGTCTACGAGCTTCACGCTTTGTCCTGTTGAAGTGTTGCCTGTGAGCGACATACTCTTGCCACCAACACTTAAAGGAGTTGCAGTCTTCAGTAGGATGTGCGATCTTCTGATGATATAAGCAGAAGTTAGGATGTACGTCCGCTTCATCAAGATGTATACCACCAAGAGAATTTTCTCTGAAAGAAGGCAGCCTCATCCCCATCGATATGGCTTTGGCGAATCGTTTTCTTATCTTGATCCTGCTTTCATTTGCGGCGGATGTACTTTGATCTGGTGGGAGTGTTTCGTCCCTTTTATCTAGTCGCCGGCGTTTGGCCTTTTCAAATATGGCCATCTCACGCTCCCAACTGGCTTTACTTTGTAGACGAATTTCATTCAGGAATGCATCAATCATTTCGTCTGATGGTCCTAGAAGTTCAGGCTCGGGATTTGTCCCTGGTTTTTCTGCATCCAAAGCTTCTTCACCGTTTATTAACGAGTGAGAGATCACATGACAGCTTGCCACATAATCCTCAGACTCATCCGACGAGTCTTCTCCATTGTCATCATCTTTGTCCGCAAGGACGTGGGTGAGAAATTCTTGGAGTGTGACTGGGGTCCGCGCCTTTTGATTATATTCTTCCAGTGCGTCAACATGTTTTTGCAGATCCGTGCGCTTGTCATCTAACTTCGCGGGCTTTTGGGTCTTCTCTTTCTTCTTTGAAGACTTTGACGGCTGCGTCTGGGTGTTTTGCCCATTACCACCGGATTTTGTAGTTGGGCACGGTTTCAGGATTTCCTCGACGATCTGAGGTTCTAGCGGATTCTTCCACCTGATCGCCGGACATGTCCGGAGATCATTCAGCATGTTTTTGGTTTTGGCCGAAAGGGCCACCTCCCATGGGGGCTCTTCAACCAAAGAGCACGATGCCCCCGACGTGTCCACCTTTTTAGGAGCATGAGGCTGTGGCGGGTTCACCTTCCAGTTTTCGGATAATGCGAACTTGCCCTGTTGGTACTGATCCTCGATCCATCCCTTAAAGATGAAGCAATCTTCGATTGGATGGCTTACCGCTTGGTGGTAAGGGCAGTAATTAGGATCGTTGACATCACCTGGCTGCAGCGGACGTTTTGGATTCGGCAAATTTATGAGTCTGTTGCGCACTGCCAGCTCGAACAGCCTCCTTGTTTTATTCTGAGGAAACGAGTAAGGACATCCTAGTCTTTCCTCAAGGGATGGGCGTGGACGCATATTGTTTCGACGGACAACCGGCTTTAAGTTGCTTGGCTGTTGTTGAGTATTGGCAACAGCGATCGCTTTCCCTTTCTCAGTTCGAGAGTCTGGCTTTGGAGGAGACGGTTTATGTCCCATCTGATCCATCTAGGCTAGCTTATCAATTAAGGCCTGGAACGTGGTCGGTTTGAAGAACATCATGAATTGCGAGATGGTTGCTTGCGGATCAAGAGTGCCCACGAACATGCCTACCGCAGGTGCTTCTTCGATTCGCTGTTCGCATTTCGACCACAGATTCCGACATCGTGTTGCGTATTGAACCCACGTTTCGTTTGGCCTTATCCTGGCGTTGATCAGTGCTGTTATCGGGGTGCGTTCACTAGCACTCGCGAATCTTTGTGTGAACAGTAGCTCCATCTTCGCAAATGTTTTGACAGAGTCGTTAGGTAGCTCCGAATACCACTCGAAGGCCGTTTCTGCTAAGCTGTCGACGAATTGGCGAAGCAACAATTTGTCATCGCCTCCAGTATTGCCGCATAAGGCCCTGAATTGAGTGACATGCTGATGTGGATTTCCCGTCCCCTTATATACGTGGAATTTGGGGATCGTATATCCCGGCGGGTACCTTATTTGGTCATACCAGCCCGGATAAGGTCGCCCAATTTTAACGACTTGGCCGGCCACTTCGTTCGCCTGGTGAGCTCGTATTTGTTGAGCAATATAGTCATCCAGAGCGGCCTTGGAAATGGTTTCCCATTTGGCTGTTGAAAGAGCCGGAGGAGGGCTCGATGTCTCCCCTCTATCGTCTTCAATAATGATCGGAGGGTCTTCAGCTGGGGAATCCGGCTGTAACATCATCCCGACCATGTCTTGGAAGAGAAGAGCCATTCGTTTTATGTTGGCAGCTTGTTCTGCCGCTTCTCTGTCCTTCTTTTCGAGGACTCTACGTAGGAAGCAGCGTCAGTTTCTTGTTCGTGACGCTGTTCTGATGATGCCTCCGGGCTTTCTTTTGGTCCGGTGAGCGCGGCCATTGCAGTCAACATCTCCTGAAGCTTCTGTTGTTGTTGTTGTTCTTGAGCCCTTGTTATTGATCGGGTGAGCGGTCGGTGGCCCGTCGAAGTGTAGCTTTCTTCTTTTCCGGAAGCCATGTAGACAGTATGTACCATCATGCCCCCAGACTTGGGGCATTTAGGTTCAGTGGTCTTACGATTCGTCGCAGTCTCAGGGATTTTCTCTGGCCTCCTTTTCTTTTAAGCATTTGAAGTTGAGGGGGGCGTCGCAGCGGGCACCCAGACAGATTTTTGTGATTTGGCAGGATGGTTCTCTTCTTGTTGAACCTTCGCCTTTTTCTGTCGGCTAGGGTGATCTTGATCAATTACTGAGTCCGGAACCTGCCGCCAGGCTTTGTAGATTTTGGAGGATAGCCGTTGAGGGAGCTGCTCCGGCTTCGCTTTTGGTGCATTCTCCACGGGTGGAGGAGATCTTTTCAGTATGGCGGTAGGGGAGTTCCTGCGCACCTTATTCAGCAATTCAAAGCTGTTCACGGTTGGAATAGCAGCATTGACTTCCACCGTTGGAGTCGGCGGAGTCAGCGGAGTCAGTCCAGAAGGAGGAATTGCCTCCAGTTTTCCTCACTCGGCGCCAGTGGCGACGTCGAGCATGTCGTGCGGCCGGGATCATTTCAGCTTTAGGAGCGACTTCCTCATGCCCCCTGTGTTGGCGAAGGGTTGTCGCTAGCGCCAGCCTCCTGAAAACTGACGTCCATGGAGAAGCAGTGTCCGATTTGTCAAAGACAGACCTTTGGGTAGGGGAAGCAGCTTTGAGGACTTCAGGAGCAGAGATGGCTATCTTCTTTGGGATAACACCTTCTGGTATTGTGGGCTTCTTCACGGGCCCATTGGAGTTTTGACCCAGTCTATTGAAAACCGATGCACTGGATTTGGGCGACCCGTTGAAAGAGGTCGCAGAAGTTGCAAGCCGATCAAAGATCGACTTCTTGTTCGCTTCTGGTGCGGGCACTGGCATGGTGAAGCTTGCAGGCGGGATCATGGTCCCGAAAAACAGACCGGTGGTGGCCTGGGTTACTTGTTCCACCGGCATGGCAAGGATGGAGGCCACTTGAGGCCCATAGGCTACACCTCCAGATGAGGCGGAGTGTTGGTTGCACTTGCATTTTGAGCAGCTCGAGCAGTTGGATGCCATTGATGCTTAATTTCTGCGCCAGGCAAAAGACCAAATCTTACTAACTTGAAACCCAAAGGCAACCATTAACAAACCGCGATTCGTTCGCGAAGACGACACACGAAGTGTGGAGTGGAAAGAGGAAAAGGTCCCACCGGGCGTGCCAGAATCTGTTCCCCTCCGAATGGCGGCCAAGACGATGAGAGACGTCTTGCCTGAGATTCGGGGCAGATGCTATTTGGTTTAATCTGTCCACCTCTCCGAAGATGCCAAGTTGATTTATGGCACCGTGTATCGAAGGTTTAGACGGATGCGGCCGATGTAGCGGACTTCGTCAGATTCCCCCTCGCTTGAGGGGTTTTTGATTGTAGGGAGCTCTTCCCTACAGGCGCAAGCCCTTGCAGTTAATTACGCTACCGCATTGCGGTAACAACTTTCTCCTTCTCCAGATGTTCACTTCGTGTCGTGGGTGTTTGTTTTGTTTGTGGTTGCCCGTGGATTGTATACGGAGACTAATTTATGTCGTCGCCCGTAGGACGTGGATTGGTCCAAATCCGTATTTTCTTAGATTTGGTTTTGGGGGGTTTTGGTTTAAGGATACGTTAGCCGTATTTGAGGCTAAGATCAACTTAAACGTTCGTTAAAGATACGTTACTCCAGTTTGAGACTAAGATTAACTTAACGAGATCATTTAGATCCGACAAAAGAGCATTCGGGGGCTCTATTGTTCCAGTTTAGGGACATAGTGGTCCATTGAATGTATGGCGGTCGGGACCCGTCACCTTTCTGACGACGTTGAAGGATTACAACGACGGATGTCAGAGGAGTTCAGAGATGTACCCTTGAACCAAGGTTGTTTGGGTGATCCATAGTCCAATTTGGGACTAAAGTCTATTTGAAGGTTTAAGGACACGTTAGCCATATTTGGGGCTAAGATCAACTTAAACGGGATCGTTTAGATCCGACAAAAGAGCATTTGGGGCTCTATTGTTCCAGTTTAGGGACATAGTGGTCCATTGCCAGTTTAGGGACATGGGGGTCCATGTTCCAGTTTAGGGACATAGTGGTCTAATACTAGTTTAAGGACATAGTGGTCCATAAAATGTATGGCTGTCGGGACCCATCACCTCTCTGAAGACGTTGACGGATTATAACAACAAATATCAGAGGAGTTCAGAGATGTACCCTTAAACCAATGAGTTGGTTGAAAGAGCAGATGTACTCAGTTCAAGATGATTTGAGGACTTATGGCCAGTTTGGGCTAAGTCCAATTATGTTTGAAATATTAGCCCTTTGGGCTATTAGACATTTGTCTGGGTTCAGCCCCTCATCATTCAGCGGTGCTAAACAGAGGTTTGGGGGCTCTGACAACATTTTGTCTTTGATTTCCTCAATTTTGAGATTCATTTGGAGGAGGGACTTTTGCCTCTGGAAAATTAGCCAATTTGGCTAAAAGTAGTGTTAAACACTAGAGAACAACAGTGTTAAACACTGGAGGTAGAGCTATCAAATTAGTGTTAAACACTAAAAGACAATCAGTGCTAAACACTGGAGATATAATCTTCAATTTAGTGTTAAACACTAGAAACAATCAGTGTTGAACACTGGAAATATAATCCCCAAATTAGTGTTAAACACTAAAGAAAGAGGGGTCACGTGTGGACACGTGAGAGCGCCCAAAAGTGGGACCAGATCCCTTTTCTTCGTTCTGCAATTAAGTGTTAAACACTTTTATATTTTACTTTGGAGCATCACGTGCTGACACGTGAGGAGGATTCATGCACAGATTGTTAGAGCGTTTGCCAAGGGGTCACGTGGGAACACGTGAGAGCGCCCAAGGCCTTTATTTCTTTTACTTTTTCTCTCTGTATTTCAGGAGTCACGTGGAGCACGTGAGGCATTGCCTCAGTGATTTTTCCTTCTCATTTCTGGGGATCTTTTCAGGGGTCACGTGGGGACATGTGACCTTAATTCTTATTCGTTCTCTTTTGATTATTGAGGGGGAGGGTCACGTGTTACCACGTGATCAAGTTCTGTTTTTTCTTCTCTGCTCATTGAGAATGGGGGTCACGTGTTACCACGTGATCAAGTTCTTTACGTGCATGGAGATCTTTTGAGTTCTCTGTTATTTTTAAGAATTAAATTCTTTGTAGGGTTAAACCCTAATTATGACTTTGGAGGAATTAAATTCCTATTGTGCAAGAATTAAATTCTTAAGTAGGGTTAAACCCCGATTTCTTTTTAGAGGAATTAAATTCCCATATATGTAAAAGAATTTAATTCTTGATTAGGGTTAAACCCTAGTTCCATTTTGTTAAGAGGAATTAAATTCCTGTGAATTTGAGAGAATTAAATTCTCAATTAGGGTTAGACCCTAGTTTTGTTTTGGGAGAATTAAATTCTCTAAACTCAATTCCCCCTCTAAGTTTTGGATCTGCATGGCAGGATCTCAACCCGATGAGAATTAAATTCTCATCCTATGGGGAGATGTGCTCTGTACAGATCTTCAACCAGAAGAAGAACTAAGTTCTTTATTTGCAGAAGAGTTAAACTCTTAAATTTTGAGAATTAAATTCTCTTTTTGAAGTTGATCTTTTTCTCTTTTCTCACCTAGGATTTTCTTTGTTGAGAATTAAATTCTCCTTTCTTTTCTCTCTGCAATTTCAAGATCCCAGAATTCTCTCCAAAGTTTTCTCTCTCCCCCTTCCATCTCCTATTCTCCCCTTGGCTCTTATTTATAGGAGGAGGAAAAGAATCAATTTGTTTAGCAAATCTTTCATTGAAAGATTTGATTTGTTTTCATAATTAATATGATCCTTTAGATCATTCAGTGAATTTTATTCACCGTTGGATTTTAAATCCAAAAGATATTCTGTTTGTTATTTTCGATGAGATTTCGGGGAATCTTTCCTTGTCTAAGATTTTCCCATAAATTGGTGATTTTTAATCATCCTTGGATCTTTAATCCAACGGTCCCCATAATCCTTTTCCATTTGGAAATATTTAGAGAAATTTAGAATTTTAATTCTATTTGGAAAGATTTAAATGATCTTTTTCAGAATTTAATTCTGTTGAACAGCAAGGCTTTTACTGCCAGTCACGTGTTGCCACGTGACCTTTGATCACGTGTGAGCACGTGGCCCCCTGAATGTACTCCTCTTCTGCGCTCTGTCCTTTGCCGCTGCTTTAACCATCACGTGTCAACACGTGATACCTCTTTGAGATAATTCCTGATTTTTAATCAGGGAACAACGCATAGCACATTTGCTTATAACTTTTGATCCCGGATGAATTATGAAGCCCATAATATATCAAATCGAAGGGTTTTTCGAGATGCTTCCAATATCATCAGAATTTAGCTGTTTCTACTTCAGGAGTTTATCAAAATCCAGGCCGGAAGATACTGGTTCGTATTTTCTTAAGCGTATCGCTGCCATTTGATACTTTGGACTCTTTTGCGCAGAAATTTTTGGCGGGAACAGCGCAGCCTCGTAAAAAAGAAAGGTACGTCCACAAGCGTGATGGGCATGGATGAAAACCCGAAAGGGCTCCATGGGTAAAAACAGCAGGACTACTGACGATGTTTGTGAAAACCCGAAAGGGCGCAGACTCGTGAAAAAAAAAAAACGGTATGTCCATAAGCAAAATGGGCACGGATGAAAACCCGAGAGGGCTCCGTGAGTAAAAACAGCAGGGCTACCGGCGAGTGTTTGTGAAAACCCGAAAGGGCGCAACCTCGTTAAAGGACACTTGCAAGGTCCTCTTGACCTTGTGAGGAGAAACCACCCGCGTGAGATTCTTACGACTCACAAAGAAGCAACACACTTAGGAATCCCCACGATTCCTAAGGAGAAATTACACTTGCGAGATCCTCACGACTCGTAAGGAGAACCCTCTTATGAGATCCTCACGGCTCATAAGATTCAAAAGTCTTAAGTTACAGGGATCTGAACCTGTTCTTAAGCAGCCACCACAACTTCCGATACTGCCCTACGAGCGGCTCAATGCTGACCCTTGTATACAATCCACGGGCGCGAATAAGCATTTCCCTAACAAAGTCTCATCCGTGACTAGGGATATGTTTACACGGTGAACAGCCCTTGTAAGTCCTCTCGACTTATAGGGAGAAAGCACTCTTGTAAGATCCTTATAACTTATAAGAGAACACACGCTTAGGAATCCTCACGATTCCTAAGAAGAAAATGCACCTACGAGATCCTCACGACTTATAGGGAGAAATACCTTTATGAGACCCTTACGGCTCATGAAGTCAAAAGCCTTAGTCAACAGGATCTTAACCCTGTTTGCTAAGCCATCTTTGTTCGACATCGACAGAGGCAAATGATGATTCGCTCCTGGTAATATCCCAGTGGTAGCGATGCTGATGCCTAAATCGGTATCAAATTCCAAGTCCTTTCATGGCAAATGATGATTCGCTCCTGGCAATATTCCAGTTGCAGCGATGCTGATGCTGAGATTGGCACCAGATTCCAAGTTCCACACTCGCGATAAAAAATCAGCGAACCAAAAATGCATATGAAATAGCCGAAATGATGGGGCAACTTGCAACGAAATCAGCAAGTAAAAATGTATGCATACAAAAACAGCCGAAATGATTGGGCAACTCGCAATAAAAAGCAACGAGTAAAAAGAAAAATAGCCGAAATGATTGGGCAATCGCGATTTTCGGGATATAAAAAGCTGAAATGATAAAGCATCGCGGAAAGAATAAAAAAAATGAAAGAATGAAACTTTTTGCCCTACAGGTGAGATCACATCGATCCCTGTATACAATCCAGGGGCACAAAAAAAGAGGGAACCATACCTTCCCAACAGGCTCCATCAGAAAGCGAAGCCAAATCTCGACGGTTCATAGACATCCTAGAGACAACCTCGACATTTGTCGCAATATTGCAGACACAATGTCAACAAATGAAGCAAAGGAAGATCCCTAACTTCAGGGTCTCGACATCAACATCGACAACTTAGAGATCACCAATGGCGTTTCTCCTCACTCCAACCAGATGTAGACGTGACATCAACAATCGGCCTCAGAGTCGCAACGAAACGGAACCATGGCAAAGTCCCTAGTTCCAAATCTCAATGGCCACTTCTACAGCCTGGAGACCAACAACGGTGGGCCTCCTCATTTCAGCTGGACACAGATGTTACGCCATCAAACGGAGCCACGGCATAGTCCCTAGTTTTAAATCTTGACGGTTCACAGACAATCTAGAGACCATCTCAGCATTCGTCTCGATACAACAGACGAGATGTCAACGACGGCGTTCCTTCGCAATCCAGCAGGATGCAGATGCAACGTCAACAAAAGACCTCACGGTTGAAACAAAGCGGAGCGACGGCAAAATCCCAGCTTCACCTCAGCATTCGTCTCGATACAGCAGACGAGATGTCAACAACGACGTTCCTTCGTAGTCCATCAGGATGCAGATGCAACGTCAACGAAAGACCTCACGGTCGAAACAAAGCGGAGCGACGGCAAAATCCCAGCTCCACCTCACCATTCGTCTCGATACAGTAGACGAGATGTCAACGACAGCGTTTTTTCCTCAGCAGGATGCAGATGCGACGTCAACAAAAGACCTCACGGTCCAAACAAAGCGGAGTGACGGCAAAATCCCGGCTCCACCTCAGCATTCGTCTCGATAAAGCAGACGTAGTGCGAGCAAATGAAGCGAAGGCCAAATTCCTAGCTTCAGGGTCTTGACGGTAACTCATATAAAACCTGAAAGACTATCGGAGATCATCCCACATCAGCGTGGAGTGGTCACCACCACGACGTTCGTCTCGATACAGCAGACGAGATGTCACCACTGCGTCCTTCCTCCAACAGGATTCGGACACGCCAAAGCAAACGAAGCGAAGGCCAAATTCCTAGCTTCAGGGTCTTGACGGTAACTCATATAAAACCTGAAAGACTACCGGAGATCATCCCACATGGAATGGTCACCACTTCGACGTTCGTCTCGATACAGCAGATGAGATGTCACCACAGCGTTCTTCCTCCAACCGAATTCAGACGCGACAATCAAACAACGGAGCCACGGCAAAATCCCTAGTTCCAAACCTTGACGGTTCATCAACAACCTAGAGACAACTACGACATTCTTCTCGATACAGCAGACGCAATGCCAGCAAACAAAGCGAAGGCCAAATTCCTAGCTTCAGGGTCTTGATGGCAACTCATATAAAACCTGAAAGACTACCGGAGATCATCCCACATGGAGTGGTCACCACCACGACGTTCGTCTTGATACAGCAGACGAGATGTCACTACAGCGTCCTTCCTCCAACAGGATTTGGACACGCCAAAGCAAACGAAGCGAAGGCCAAATTCCTAGCTTCAGGGTCTTGACGGTAACTCATATAAAACCTGAAAGACTACCAGAGATCATCCCACATGGAGTAGTCACCACCTCGACGTTCGTCTCGATACAGCAGATGAAATGTCACCACAGCGTTCTTTTTCCAACAGGATTCAGATGCAACAATCAAACAACGGAGCCATGGCAAAATCCCTAGTTCCAAACCTCGATGGTTCATCAACAGCCTAGTGACAATCGCGACATTCGTCTCGATACAGCAGACGCAATGCCAGCAAACGAAGCAAAGGCCAAATTCCTAGCTTCAGGGTCTTGACGGCAACTCATATAAAACCTGAAAGACTATCAGAGATCATCCCACACCAGCGCGGAGTGGTTATGACTCATCGGGGCTCTCCAAAATGAGCCTAACCTCAAGTAAAAAGCGGCATGGCAAAATTCCTAATGCATACTCTTCCGATGGTCAAACTGCCTAGGAAGATTACTTGAAGACGTCTTGTTCAGCCCCCGAAGGGATAAGAAACACGACAGTCGCAAGGCTACTCGAACAGCAAGATTGCCTATCGAGGAATACATCAACCAACGCGACGGTACGACGGACAAAATCCTAGTACCACAGACCCTAACGGACCTTTGTCGTAAAGAGCAGAGGTTAACTGTGACGTTAGTACATCCTTGCGAGAACTTCTCGATTCGTCTCGACTCGTAAGGCAAAGCCTTAGGCAATGGGGATTAAAGGACCTGTTTCCTAAGCACTGGGGCCCTGCAAGTCAGTCCAAAATGGACTCTTGCATACTATTCACGGACCACACTCTCCAAAGTCGAATCTCGACAAGGAGGGAAACAACCACTTACGAGTCCTCTCGACTTGTAAGGGGGAAAATTCTCTTGTGAGATCCTTACGACTCTCAAGAGAAAACACGCTTAGGAGTCCTCACGACTCCTAAGGAGAAAATGCACCTACGGGATCCTCTCGACTTGTAGAGAGAAAAGTCTTTATGAGACCCTCACGGCTCATAAAGTTGAAAAGTCTTATGTGGCGGATCCTAACCCTGTCTCCTAAGCCATCACTGCCGTGCAAAGAAGTCAAGATGGACCATCTATGACCTACACTTGCCAAAGCTACATGCCACTGAAATGGAGAAGTTACTCATGAGCGTATAAACTACTTCACGCCAGAGTAAAACATAAAGAAATAAAAGGGTGTGGCTCATGGGGCTGAGGGTTTGGAACTTCTCCCTTAAGAGTCGAGATTTGAGTCAATGATAAATGACGACGCTTGTGTCCGCTCGTTATCTTCTCAGATCAAGATTCTGAAAGTTATATACCAACCTGAAACTGGTCATACGCTATGCATTACTCTGCACTACTTCACCCACGTATATACTTACGTGGGCAAAGTAGTGGATGGCATTTGTTCCCGCCAAAAATTTCTGCGCAAAAGAGGCCAAGGTATCAAATGGCAGTGATACGCTTAAGAAAATGCGAACCAGTATCTTCCGGCCTTTATTTTGATAAACTCCCGAAGGAGAAAAAGCTAGTTCTGATGATATTGGAAGCATCTCGAAAAACCCTTCGATTTGATATATTATGGGCTTCATAATTCATCCGGGATCAAAAGTTATAAGCAAATATGCTATGCACTGTTCCCTAATTAAAAATCAGGAATTACCTCAATGAGATATCACGTGCTCACACGTGATCAATGATCACGTGTTGACACGTGATAGTTAAAACAGAAATAAAAACAAACGGCTGAAGAAGGACCCAATTGGGGGTCACGTGCTCACACGTGACCACGTGTTGACACGTGATAGTTAAAACAGAAATAAAAAAAACAAACGGCTGAAGGAAATACCTCAATGAGGTATCACGTGCTCACACGTGACCAATGGTCACGTGTTGACACGTGATGGTTAAAACTGAAACATAAATAAACGCTGAGAAAAGGACTCAATTGGGGGTCACGTGCTCACACGTGACCAAGGGTCACGTGTCAGCACGTGACTGGCTTCGAAAGCCTTACAGTTTAATAGAATTAAATTCTAAAAGCTTCTAAATCTTTCCAAATGGAAAAAGATTATGGGAACCGTTGGATTAAAGATCCAAGGGTGATTAAAAATCACCAATTTATGGAAAAAATCTTAGATAAGGAAAGATTTCCCCTAAATCTCACCGAGAATAACAAACAGAATATCTTTGGATTTAAAATCCAACGGTGAATAAAATTCACTGAATGATCTAAAGGATCATATTAATTATGAAATCAATTAAAATCTTTCAATGAAAGATTCATAAAACAAATTGATTATTTTTTTTCTCCTATAAATAGGAGCCAAGAAGAGAAGAGAAGGGATCTACTTTTTTTTTGAGAGAAGAACAGAGAGAGAAAAAGAGAGGAGAACTTAATTCTCAAGAGAGAAAAAAAGAGAGGAGAATTTAATTCTCAAGAGAGAAAAGAAAATTTCTTCAGAAGAGAAAAGAAAACCCTAGGTGAGAAAACAAAGGGGATCAAAACTTCAAAAATGAGAATTTAATTCTCAAATTTAAGAGTTTAACTCTTCTACACAAAAGAACTTAGTTCTTCCTCTGGTTGAAGATCTGCAAAGAGCACATCTCCCCATAAGTTGAGAATTTAATTCTCATCGGGTTGAGATTCTTCCATGCTGATCCAAAACTTAGAGGGGGAATTGAGTTTAGAGAATTTAATTCTCCCAAAACAAAGTTAGGGTTTAACCCTATATGAGAATTTAATTCTCCCAAAGTTACAGGAATATAATTCCTTCAAGATTGACAGAACTAGGGTTTAACCCTAATCAAGAATTTAATTCTTTTACATGTATGGGAATTTAATTCCCCTAAAGGGAAATTAGGGTTTAACCCTATATAAGAATTTAATTCTTGCACAATAGGAATTTAATTCCTCCAAAATCATAATTAGGGTTTAACCCTACAGAGAATTTAATTCTTAAAAAAATAAAGAGACTTAAAAGATCTCCATGCATGCAAAGAACTAAGGTCACGTGGCTTCACGTGACCCCTGAAGAGATCCCCAGAAATGAGAAGGAGGAAAGCTTTGAGGCAATGCCTCACGTGCTCCCACGTGACCTACAAAACACAGAAAGAAAAAGCAAAGGAAATATGAGCTTTGGGCGCTCTCATATGCCCCTACGTGACCCCTTAGAAAGTACTTTAATGAGCAGTGCATAGACCTCCATCACGTGTCAATACGTGATGCTCAAAAGATGAAAAAGTGTTTAACACTTAATTGCAGAACAAGGAAAAGGGATCTGGTCGCACTTTTGGGCGCTCTCACGTGTCCACACGTGACCCCTCTTTCTTTAGTGTTTAACACTAATTTGGGGATTATATTTCAAGTGTTCAACACTGATTGTGTCACGACCCGCAGGGTACGGAACGTGACTGGCACTTAAGTTACGAAACGTCTCAAGACGTCCGTAAAATAAGTAAGCCAAAGCCCAGAAACCAAAACCAAATAAGCAAAAGAATGAAGGAAAACCAATCCATTGAAAGCGAGTTTATCAAATAAGTCATATAAAAACCTTTTTTAAAAAACAATACAAATTTTTCCGAAAATTTCGGCAGAGTCTCCTTTGTAAATACTGGCCCCCAAAATGGGTACAACAAGAATATATATGAATCCAACAAATATGGCATCCCCAAGCGGGAGCTAGCTCTTCGCCACAAGGCGGTCACAAATCCCACGCAATATAAAGCAGCAACATGCGAAATAACCATAATGAAGCATAAGAAAAACAGCATGTCGACTCAAGTGAGCTCGACCCCAAAATACAGCATAAAAGTCCACAAACCTCACAGTCTCATCTCTAGGTCAATATACAATAATACTGGTAGATACAGTAGATGGAGTGCTCTAGATACAAAGAATATACAAGGTGGTGCAAAAATAATGATATAACCCACCTAAGAGCAAAACCTCGAGTCCAGGCAAGAGAGCAAAATAAGCAAGTGCGCCCGCCGCTACTGTACTGACGGAGCGGACCTGCAAAAGGCTGTGGCACAACGGGGGTGAGTTGCCAACTCGTGAGTAATAAATAACATCTACACAGGCTATCGCATGCATGCACACAAGTATTCTAGTATCTCTAATACAGGTATGACTGGATGCACCAGCAGGTGTGTATACAACATCAGTGTACTAATATGAATGCAACATGAATATCTGAGGTCTCAATAGGTATATATAAGAAACAAGTTATCTCTTTTTGTTTTTTGAAACTCTTTTAGAATGCCAGCATAATACTCAAGAATCGACGAGAACCGGTGTCCAGCAACGACACCTAAAAGCTGTCTCAAATCTCATAAATCCATGTCATAGTGTCTCTGGCCTCAGCCATCCGGCTGACCCATCTCAATATCAATATCTCATCCTCTCACGGCCCCGGTCGGTATCCTCGGGATATCCGCCGTGCCCAATGAAGTCACCGGTAGGTAATCCGTCCCCTGCCAGGCTCATCGTCAGCACCACGAGCTTCTTGCCCCGGGGTACCCTACCGGGCCCACCATGTACCCGAGACGGTTCATCCAACTCCTCGAAACGGGTCTCGAAAACCACAGCAAACTCATGGTGGACGACACTTACATCACTAGAAAGCCGCAATTTACATATTTTTAAAAAAATATAATGAGTTTAGAAATTTTGCGGTTTTTCCCCGAAATCCAGAAATATCATAAAATCTCAAGAAATCCTCATAAGTGCATATGTCAATGATAATGAATGCATATGGTATCAATAATCAAGTTGCGATGTGTGATTAATAGATTAGGCATGAACAAATAATATGATGAGGTACATGCACATGAATAGCAATCCTACGATTTCATTTTAAGGAATTAAAGGCAATAGCACAGGTTTAAGCATCAATTAGTTAAAGGTTTCAAATTATAGGTTATCTAGTGTGGTGGCATGGCAATTACCAGGGCGTGTGTGTAAGCATGAATAGTGCTCGTGCTGCATATAAAAACCCTGGCAATGGTGCAGGTGTCCTATAAAATGGGTTCGCATATGTATGTCAATATAAGGCATGGATGCAGCAAATAATCATATAAGTATTACACCCCTAATTACTAACATCACTAAGAATCTTTTAAGTTACTAAAACTATCGGGCGGCTTGCGCCATCCAACGATAGTCCCCCGTAGATGTTACATCTACTCACCGGAATCCCTGGCTAGCTGTGTCCAATCACCGCTTTCCCCTTTCGTGCCGCGTCTGACGTCTCCGCGACTGAACCTGGAATTTACATCAATACCAAATATAAGGTTACCTATCAAGACTGACGCAAAACCCAAACGAAAATACTAATGTTCACTAGCTAGGTACAACGTGCACAAGGTCCGCGGAACACACGCGAAAATCGCAAAAATCTACAAGAAAGTCGATTTGGCCGCCCGGCAAAACTAAAACCCGACCACTCAAAAATCTGCACACACGCATCCTAAATGTCATAGGATATCTCAAAAATATCGCCAAGATCTCGCAAATAGTTCATCACAATATTTTAATAAAAACTAGTAAGCACAAAACTTGCTAATTTGGTGCAATATCGAAAATTAAAGATAAAGTTATCACAATCCAACACAAACATTCAACCACACAACTAGTTAGCCACAATCACATAATTCCAACTCATTTACCATGCTTCAAAACCATTTTCCAAACACAACCCTTTCTTGATTTTTTTCTTATTAGCAATTGCAATTAAAAACCATACTAGAAAAACTTAACTAACACTAATTTCAAACCCAATAGCAAGTTCACCTCTTAGATTTAGGTTAGCAAAACACTAGATAGCAAAGTAAATTAATTAACCTAATAATGGATTTCTAAACCCTAATTACAACTCAAGCCATGAACTATAAAAAAAACTAGATTAGAATTTAGCACAAAATTAACACTTCAAGGTTCTAATTTAGCATACATTAAACTACAATTTAACCAAAGATTGAAATTATACCTCACAATTCCAAACCCTAGGTTGCTCTAGCCTCCCAAGATGCCATCTTTCTTCTTATTTTAAACTAATAGGGGTGTGAGAAGAGGTAGAATAAGGATTTGGGTTGAATTTGTGAAGGATTTGTGGATTCTTCTTGGATTTTGAGATGAAATTAAAGCAAAAGAGATGGAGAAATGGGGGAATTTTTTTTGGGCTGTTGCTGCTGTGGTTTCAGCAGTGGGAGGAGTGGGGAAAGGTATGGGGAGTTGTGGAAATTTACACAAAGTCAAAAGCCAACTATCTCACTTACAACCCATACCTTAATTAATATATTTTAATCAAACATAAGGTTTCCATACAAGAAATGGAGACAAAATGAGGGGGAAAAATTCATGGCTGCTGAAATGGGTGGTAGGGCTGGCCAAAACAAGAGGGGTGAGGTTGTGAGTGATTGCACAAAAAAATTCTATGCAAAAAGAACCCTCAAGTTACAAAAATTGCAAGTTTTAGCTTAATTTCAATAAATTTCGTTTTCTATAATAAAAATTAGTTAAAAATCAAAATAAAATACTAAAAATTTATATTACAACTAGATTTTAATTAACAAGATTTTAAAGCTTAAATTTAGCCCATTTAAATTTGTATTTATCGCTAATTTAATGTATTTTCTTACCGGCTTAAAATAATATTAAAAAATTGAAAAATAGGGAAAAATTTTTAAATGCCCAAAATTTAATAAGTAACTCATTAGCTACTAAAAACAAGCAATTATCTATCCATTTTAGGTATAATTATCCCTAAACTGCAAAATAACAAAAAAGACGGTTTTCGGAAAAATACCGAATTTTCACCGATTTTCAGGAAAACACCAAAACGACTTTTCAAGACGCTACAATCTTCCCCCCTTAAACAAATTCGGTCTCCGAATTTAAAAAAATAACTACGCGTACCTTCGAAGAGATGGGGATATTTCTTCCTCATCTCGCCCTCGGTCTCCCAGGTAACCTCCTCGCTGCTCGGGCTACGCCAAAGGACCTTGACGGTTGGTATAATCTTCGACCTCAACTTCTTCACCTGCCGATCCAGGATGGACACCGGCTGCTCTGCAAAAGAAAGGTCGCGCTCTAGTTGGACTGCCGAGTGCTGAATCGCATGCGAAGGGTCGTGAAGGTACTTGCGGAGCATCGAAACATGGAAGACGGGGTGAACATCGGGAAAGCTGGGAGGAAGAGCCAAACGATATGCAACTGCACCGACACGCTCGAGGATCTCGAAGGGACCTACGAATCTAGGGCTAAGCTTCCCCTTTTGCCCAAAACGCATCACGCCCTTCATCGGAGAGACTTTCAGAAAAACATGGTCGCCAACTGCGAACTCTAATCTGCGACGGCGCCTGTCTGCATAGGATTTCTGTCTGCTCTGAGCTGCCCTCATCCGGTCTCGAATCAACTGTATCTTCGCTGTCGTCTCCTCAACAAGCTGCGGCCCCAAAATACTGCTCTCGCTGAGCTCTGTCCAACAAACGGGCGATCTGCATCTCCTCCCATACAATGCCTCGAAAGGTGCCATCTGAATAGTATCCTGGAAGCTGTTGTTGTAGGAGAACTCCACTAGAGGTAAATGACGATCCCAGCTACCACCAAAGTCTAAAACGCACGCTCTGAGCATGTCCTCGAGAGTCTGAATGGTCCGCTCTGACTGTCCGTCAGTCTGCGGATGAAATGCTGTGCTGAAGCTCAAACGAGTGCCCAAAGCCTCCTGGAGTCTCTGCCATAGTCGGCTGGTAAACTGAGTGCCTCAATCTGACACGATACAAGTCGGTACGCCATGTAGTCGCACGATCTCGTCAATATAGAGCTGAGCATACTGAGCGAAGCTGAAAGTGGTCTTCACTGGTAGGAAGTGAGCCGCTTTCGTCAATCTATCCACGATCACCCAGATGGAGTCGTACCCTCGACTGGTCCTGGATAGACCCACAACGAAATCCATCGAAATCTGCTCCCATTTCCACTCTGGAATGGCTAACGGCTATAGCTCTCCTGCGGGCCTCTGGTGCTCGGCCTTGACTTGCTGACAAGTCAGGCATCTCGAAACGAACTCCGCAATGTCCCTCTTCATCCCGTCCCACCAGTAGGTCTCTCTCATATCATGGTACATCTTGGTGGAACCGGGGTGGACACTATACACTGATCGGTGTGCCTCCTCAAGAATGTCGCGCCGCAATCCATCAGCATCTGGTACACACAGTCTAGATCCATATCGTAAAATCCCCTGATCGTCAATCACGAACTCGGAAAATCTGCCCTGTCCCATCTGTGCCATGATCTCTGAGCAACGGTCGTCACTGCGCTGTGTCTCATATATACGGTCAAGCAACTGTGGGCGTGCACGAACATGCGCGAGCTGTCCCCCTGTCTGAGTGAACTCGAACTCAACTCGGCTGTCACATAACATCTGCCAATCTGCTGACGACTGCCTCTGCACTGCGTGCAAAAAGGATAGACTACCCCCGGGCCTCCTACTCAACGCATCTGCCACCATATTCGCCCTGCCTGGGTGATATAAGATCTCGCAGTCGTAGTCTTTCACCAACTCCATCCAACGACGCTGTCTGAGGTTCAGGTCTCGCTGCTGAAATATGTACTTTAAGCTCTTGTGATCGGTGAATATCTGACATGACTCGCCGTATAGGTAATGTCGCCAAATCTTCAGTGCAAAGACCACTGCAGCCATCTCCAAATCATGAGTGGGGTAGTTCTGTTCGTGCCTCTTCAACTGCCGAGAAGCATAAGCGATCACCCGGCCATGCTGCATCAATACGCATCCTAATCCCACCCGCGAAGCATCACAGTAGACCACAAATCCGCCTGATCCCGAAGGCAAAGATAATACCGGCGCCGTAGTCAAACATGTCTGCAGCTGCTGAAAACTGCGCTCACACTCCTCCGTCCAGACGAAAGGAACTCCCTTCCGGGTCAAACCGGTCAAAGGTGCAGCTATACGGGAGAAGTCCTGAACAAAACGCCTGTAGTAGCCTGCCAGGCCTAGAAAACTACGGATCTCAGTAACCGATGTAGGTCGGGGCCACTGCTGAACAGCCTCAATCTTCTTCGGGTCCACACATATGCCGTCTCTCGTAACCACGTGACCCAAGAATCCGACGCTGTCCAGCCAGAAAGCACACTTGGAGAACTTTGCGAACAGCTGGTGCTCCCTCAGAGTCTGTAACGTAATCTGCAAGTGCTGCTCGTGCTCCTCTCTGCTCCGGGAGTACACCAAGATATCGTCGATAAACACGATGATGAACAAGTCAAGATACGTCCTGAATGTACGGTTCATCAAATCCATGAAGGCTGCTGGGGCGTTGGTGAGACCGAACGACATCACCAAAAACTCATAGTGGCCATAGCATGTACGGAAGGCTGTCTTCGGTATATCCTCCTGTCGAACTCGCAGCTGATGGTATCCTGATCGCAAGTCGATCCTCGAAAAATATCCCGCACCCTGAAGCTGGTCGAACAAATCATCAATGCGTGGCAACGGATATCTGTTCCGAACGGTAACTTTGTTCAGCTGGCGGTAGTCGATACATAAGCGCAAACTTCCGTCCTTCTTCTTGACAAACAGGACCGGAGCACCCCACGGAGAAACACTCGGTCGAATAAGCCCCTTATCTAACAAATCCTGCAACTGATCCTTCAGCTCTCGAAGCTCTGCCGGGGCCATCCGATAAGGCGGTATAGAAATAGGCCCCGAGCCGGGAATCAAATCAATGCAGAACTCAACATCGCGCTCAGGCGGTAGCCCAGGTAGCTCATCAGGGAAAACATCAGGGAACTCACAAACTACCGGGACCCGGTCTAACGGAACCTCTGCAGCTCGAGTATCACAAGTATACGCTAAGAATCCCTGACATCCCTTCCGCAAGAGCTGACCAGCGCGAAGAGACGAAATTAAGCTGGGAAGGGTGACACTGCGGTCTCCCTGAATAACAAGGACTGGCTCTCCCAGAAATCTAAATATGACTGCCTTCTCACGGCAGTCCACCGAAGCATAACAAGTGGCTAGCCAATCCATGCCCAGAAGCACATCAAAGTCCAACATATCGAGGAGAATCAAATCAACCGATGCATCCCTCTCCCCGATACGAACGGAACACAATCGAAATATAAAATGAGCGACAAACGACTCGCCTACCGGAGTAACAACAACAAGCGGATGATCTAACGACGACGACTCATGGCCCAACATCGGTGCAAAGTGTGTAGAGACGTACGAATGTGTGGAACCTGGGTCAAATAATACCCGGGCGTCGAAAGAACAAACTGGAAAGGTACCTGTCACAACGGCATTGGATGCCTGCGCATCCTGCGGTGTCAAAGCAAAAACTCGGGCCTGTCCTCCACCGATAGCGGGCTGACCTCGACCTCGGCCTCTGTCACCTCGTCCTCTCTGAACAGGACCGCCGCGTCCACGGCCTCTGGGTGCACCTAACTGGCGTGGAGCATCGCCTGTGGTAGGAAGTAGGGCTCTCGGAGGAGGGGGTGGCGATGGTGGTAGGGTCACATGCGGAACTGTCGCTGCTCCCTGTCGTCTCGCCGGACAGTCTCTGACAAGATGGTGCAAACTCCCGCACCCAAAACACCCTGGCGACGGCTGCTGCCCCTGGGGATAAGAACCATATAACTGTCCCCGCCCAAATCCTCTGCCAGGTCTATCTCTCGGAAAGAATCTGGCGCGCTGCCTCTGAGACGGTACATCGGTGCGAATCCTCTTCGGCCCAGAAACGGCCGAAGTCTGTGATATGCGTGCCTCCATCCGCAATGCCGTATCCATAGCAGCTGAATAAGTGTCGTAGTGCTGGGCGCCAATGGCAAGATATAGCTGGGCATCAAGTCCCTGTACGAACCTCTTCACCATCTTCTCCTCGGTATCCACCAAATACTGAGCATATCGGGATAACTGTGTAAACTGGATGTCATACTCAGACACCGTCATCCCAGGTGTCTTGACTAAGGCCTCGAAGCTACGAGCTCTGGCGTCACGAACGCTCTCTGGAAGGAAACGGGTTAGAAAGACCGCTGTAAACTCGACCCAAGTCATAGGCGGTAGACCTGCAGCTCGACCTCTCAAGACTGACTCCTACCATGTCTGCGCGAGACCCTCTAGTCGGAAACTCGCAAGCTCTACCCATCGATCATCCGAACATCTCAGCGAACGGCAGATCCTGGCTAAACTGTCAAGGAACGTTTGTGGGTCCTCCGCTGCCTCGGTGCCGGTGAATACTGGAGGTCTCAGCCTCATGAAATCCTGTAGTGAAACCGGGATGGTCACGGTGGTAGTAGTAGGAGCAGGTATCATGGTCGTCTGTGATGTAGTAGGTACGTCATCCGGTCTCGGTGTACGACTGGCTGCAACTAGGGATCCTACCATCTGACGTAGCTCCTGCATGCCTCCCATCATCTGTCGCAACTCCTCCATACCAGTCTCGAGCCTATCCATACGGCCTGGGGAAGGTGGATCGGTCTGTCCCTGCGGCATAGGCATACCACCCTGCTCAGTCCTAGTCTCGGACGAGCCAGCTCGAATCTCGTCTCTGGCGGCAGCCCTCTGTGCCCTCGTAGCCTTCGGCGGCATAGTGGCTGTTACAGGAAAAGGGGTAATAAGAACAGTGCAATAGGATCATAGGATACACGGAATTGAAGAAGGAATTTTCAAGCAAGTATATTCTAAAGTCACTTAGGCGGAGTACCGTATCGTAAGTATGCCGCGGACATACATACGCTACGTTACCCTACTTAAATCACTTACTCCATCTACCAAGGGTCATCCTACACTCAAAAAGGTAAAACCTATCGTTCTGATACCAACTTTGTCACGACCCGCAGGGTACGGAACGTGATTAGCACTTAAGTTACGAAACGTCTCAAGACGTCCGTAAAATAAGTAAGCCAAAGCCCAGAAACCAAAACCAAATAAGCAAAAGAATGAAGGAAAACCAATCCATTGAAAGCGAGTTTATCAAATAAGTCATATAAAAACCTTTTTTTAAAAACAATACAAAGTTTTCCGAAAATTTCGGCAGAGTCTCCTTTGTAAATACTGGCCCCCAAAATGGGTACAACAAGAATATATATGAATCCAACAAATATGGCATCCCCAAGCGGGAGCTAGCTCTTCGCCACAAGACGGTCACAAATCCCACGCAATATAAAGCAGCAACATGCGAAATAACCATAATGAAGCATAAGAAAAACAGCATGTCGACTCAAGTGAGCTCGACCCCAAAATACAGCATAAAAGTCCACAAACCTCACAGTCTCATCTCTAGGTCAATATACAATAATACTGGTAGATACAGTAGATGGAGTGCTCTAGATACAAAGAATATACAAGGTGGTGCAAAAATAATGATATAACCCACCTAAGAGCAAAACCTCGAGTCCAGGCAAGAGAGCAAAATAAGCAAGTGCGCCCGCCGCTACTGTACTGACGGAGCGGACCTGCAAAAGGCTGTGGCACAACGGGGGTGAGTTGCCAACTCGTGAGTAATAAATAACATCTACACAGGCTATCGCATGCATGCACACAAGTATTCTAGTATCTCTAATACAGGTATGACTGGATGCACCAGCAGGTGTGTATACAACATCAGTGTACTAATATGAATGCAACATGAATATCTGAGGTCTTAATAGGTATATATAAGAAACATGTTATCTCTTTTTGTTTTTTTGAAACTCTTTTAGAATGCCAGCATAATACTCAAGAATCGACGAGAACCGGTGTCCAGCAACGACACCTAAAAGCTGTCTCAAATCTCATAAATCCATGTCATAGTGTCTCTGGCCTCAGCCATCCGGCTGACCCATCTCAATATCAATATCTCATCCTCTCGCGGCCCCGGTCGGTATCCTCGGGATATCCGCCGTGCCCAATGAAGTCACCGGTAGGTAATCCGTCCCCTGCCAGGCTCATCATCAGCACCACGAGCTTCTTGTCCCGAGGTACCCTACCGGGCCCACCATGTACCCGAGACGGTTCATCCAACTCCTCGAAACGGGTCTCGAAAACCACAGAAAACTCATGGTGGACGACACTTACATCACTAGAAAGCCGCAATTTACAAATTTTTAAAAAAAATATAATGAGTTTAGAAATTTTGCGGTTTTTCCTCTAAATCCAGAAATATCATAAAATCTCAAGAAATCCTCATAAGTGCATATGTCAATGATAATGAATGCATATGGTATCAATAATCAAGTTGCGATGTGTGATTAATAGATTAGGCATGAACAAATAATATGATGAGGTACATGCACATGAATAGCAATCCTACGATTTCATTTTAAGGAATTAAAGGCAATAGCACAGGTTTAAGCATCAATTAGTAAAAGGTTTCAAATTATAGGTTATCTAGTGTGGTGGCATGGCAATTACCAGGGCGTGTGTGTAAGCATGAATAGTGCGCATGCTGCATATAAAAACCCTGGCAATGGTGCAGGTGTCCTATAAAATGGGTTCGCATATGTATGTCAATATAAGGCATGGATGCAGCAAATAATCATATAAGTATTACACCCCTAATTACTAACATCACTAAGAATCTTTTAAGTTACTAAAACTATCGGGCGGCTTGCGCCATCTAACGATAGTCCCCCGTAGATGTTACATCTACTCACCGGAATCCCTGGCTAGCTGTGTCCAATCACCGCTTTCCCCTTTCGTGCCGCGTCTGACGTCTTCGCGACCGAACCTGGAATTTACATCAATACCAAACATAAGGTTACCTATCAAGACTAACGCAAAACCCAAACGAAAATACTAATGTTCACTAGCTAGGTACAACGTGCACAAGGTCCGCGGAACACACGCGAAAATCGCAAAAATCTACAAGAAAGTCGATTTGGCCGCCAGGCAAAACTAAAACCCGACCACTCAAAAATCTGCACACACGCATCCTAAATGTCATAGGATATCTGAAAAATATCGCCAAGATCTCGCAAATAGTTCATCACAATATTTTAATAAAAACTAGTAAGCACAAAACTTGCTAATTTGGTGCAACATCGAAAATTAAAGATAAAGTTATCACAATCCAACACAAACATCCAACCACACAACTAGTTAGCCACAATCACATAATTCCAACTCATTTACCATGCTTCAAAACCATTTTCCAAACACAACCCTTTCTTGATTTTTTTCTTATTAGCAATTGCAATTAAAAACCATACTAGAAAAACTTAACTACCACTAATTTCAAACCCAATAGCAAGTTCACCTCTTAGATTTAGGTTAGCAAAACACTAGATAGCAAAGTAAATTAATTAACCTAATAATGGATTTCTAAACCCTAATTACAACTCAAGCCATGAACTATAAAAAAAACTAGATTAGAATTTAGCACAAAATTAACACTTCAAGGTTCTAATTTAGCATACATTAAACTACAATTTAACCAAAGATTGAAATTATACCTCACAATTCCAAACCCTAGGTTGCTCTAGCCTCCCAAGATGCCATCTTTCTCCTTATTTTAAACTAATAGGGGTGTGAGAAGAGGTAGAATAAGGATTTGGGTTGAATTTGTGGATTTTTCTTGGATTTTGAGATGAAATTAAAGCAAAAGAGATGGAGAAATGGGGGAATTTTTTTTGGGCTGTTGCTGCTGTGGTTTCGGCAGTGGGAGGAGTGGGGAAAGGTATGGGGAGTTGTGGAAATTTACATAAAGTCAAAAGCCAACTATCTCACTTACAACCCATACCTTAATTAATATATTTTAATCAAACATAAGGTTTCCATACAAGAAATGGAGACAAAATGAGGGGGAAAAATTCATGGCTGCTGAAATGGGTGGTAGGGCCGGCCAAAACAAGAGGGGTGAGGTTGTGAGTGATTGCACAAAAAAATTCTATGCAAAAAGAACCCTCAAGTTACAAAAATTGCAAGTTTTAGCTTAATTTCAATAAATTTCGTTTTCTATAATAAAAATTAGTTAAAAATCAAAATAAAATACTAAAAAATTATATTACAACTAGATTTTAATTAACAAGATTTTAAAGCTTAAATTTATCCCATTTAAATTTGTATTTATCGCTAATTTAATGTATTTTCTTACTGGCTTAAAATAATATTAAAAAATTGAAAAATAGGGAAATTTTTTTAAATGCCCAAAATTTAATAAGTAACTCATTAGCTACTAAAAACAAGCAATTACCTATCCATTTTAGGTATAATTAGCCCTAAACTGCAAAATAACAAAAAAGACGGTTTTCGGAAAAATACCGAATTTTCACCGATTTTCTGGAAAACACCAAAACGACTTTTCAAGACGCTACAGATTGTTTCTAGTGTTTAACACTAAATTGAAGATTATATTTCCAGTGTTTAACACTGATTGTCTTTTAGTGTTTAACACTAATTTGAGAGTTCTACCTCCAGTGTTTAACACTATTGTTCTTTAGTGTTTAACACTACTTTTAGCTAAATTGGATAGTTCTCCAGAGGCAAAAGTCCCTCCTCCAAATGAATCTCAAAATTGAGGAAATCAAAAACAAAATGTTGTCAGAGCCCCCAAACCTCTGTTTAGCACTGCTGAATGATGGGGAGCTGAACCCAGACAAATGTCTAATGGTCCAAAGGGCCGATATTTCAAACATAATTGGACTTAGCCCAAACTAGCCATAAGTCCTCAAATCATCTTGAACTGAGCACATCTGCTCTTTCAACCAACTCCTTGGTTCAAGGGTACATCTCTGAACTCCTCTGATATTTGTCGTTGTAATCCTTCAACGTCTTCAGAGAGGTGATGGGTCCCGACAGCCATACATTTTATTGGACCACTATGTCCTTAAACTGGTATTGGACCATTATGTCCCTAAACTGGTATTGGACCACCATGTCCTTAAACTGGTCATCGACCGCAATTTCCCTAAACTAAACAATTGAGTCCAAATGCTCTCTTGTTGGATCTAAACGATCTCGTTAAGTTGATCTTAGTCTGAAATGAGACTAACGTATCCTTAACAAACGTTTAAGTTGATCTTAGTCTGAAATGAGACTAACGTATCCTTAACAAATGTTTAAGTTGATCTTAGTCTTAAATGAGACTAACGTATCCTTAAACCAACCCCCAAACCCAAATCTAAGAAAATACGGATTTGGACTAATCCACGTCCTACGGGTGACAACATAAATTAGTCTCCGTATACAATCCACGGGCAACCAAAAACAAAACAAACACCCACGACACGAAGTGACCATCTGGAGAAGGAGAAAGTTGTTACCGCAACGCGGTAGCGTAATTAACTGCAGGGGATTGCGCCTGCAGGGAAGAGCGTCCCCACAATCAAAAACCCCTCAAACGAGGGGGAATCTGACGAAGTCTGCTACATCGGCCGCATCCGTTTAAACCTCCGATACATGGTGCCATAAATCAACTTGGCATTTTCGGAGAGGTGGACGGATAGCACCAATTAGCATCTGCCCCGAATTTCAGGCAAGACGGACCTACGTGGTCGCGTCTCTGTATTCGGAGGGGAACAACTGCATTTAAAAACACACCCACACCTAAACCGAGACCCCATCTCAGTTTTCCCAAAACCTCAAAACCCCTTCTTCTTTCCCAACTTCCTCTCCCAAGATCCACCCCCAAATCTAAAATTTGGCCGCTGAAATATTTCTCAGGGCCGCAAATTGCGGCCAGATCAACCCTTACCTCGACGAGATTTTTTCCACTGTAAGATCATCTCCTTTTATGTTCGAAGTTATATGCAAAATCTGTCAATTTTAAATATGGTGGCTTTCGAGTGTGAAAAGAATATTTTTGAAATCTTCCCCGATGAAACTTATGGGGAGTATTTTTACGATGAAATTTGTCAAAGGGGGGGGGTGGGATTTCTTAGTTTATAACAGTGACGATCTCTTTGGAATAAGAGAATTGGTTGAGGATTTCTATGAAGCTTTGAGAAATGGAGAGCCCGGGTCGGGATATGTTGAGTTTTTCTTTCGAGGAAGACGAAGAATTTTTCAACCGGAAATGATCTCGAGAGTAACCAACATTCCGATGAGGCTTGGAAATCAACAGGCAAACGATTTGGCTGTTTATTGATCGCTTTTAGGCGATTTTGTAGAATTGAAGGGCAAGAGGTTAAACCCCGCGCAGATGTATCGGAATGTGCTTGCGGTTTGCCGATAGGCAAACCGCAACATCAGGGGTATTAGCCATGTTTCCTCCTTCCAGGATGGAGTAAGGCATATCGTTCATTGTTTAATGGAAAATGATCATCACTTTTGTGTTGTGACCCAATTGTTCAGTACGATCATGAAGGGGATGGCTTAGAAGAAACCCATGCTGCTTGTATTGGTGACCCTCATTTCTAAGTACTACATGGCGAGGGAAGAGTTCGATGGATATGCGGCCTCTTATGCACATTGGCCAGTTGAAACAGAGCGGATTTCACAGGGATATACAGGCCGCCATTATGAACAAGAGAATTGGACAAGGGAGAACCCGAGTGAGCAATCCGGACCAGAGGATTCTACGGAGGCACTTCTTCACAAGCCTGAACCAGATAATGAGAAGGACTTGCAGCGCTTGACATTTCGAAGCATCCACCACATGCTGAAGAAGCAACAAAAGATGCAGGAACAATTAGATAGAATTGAGGCGGCTCAGCAAGCAGCACAGGAAGAAGCAAGTGGTAGTAGGAAGGAAAAAGGGAAATCAAGAAGACAATGAAGACATTGTCTAGTTCGAGTTTGGGGATAACGAGATAAGTTGGTTCATGTATATAGCTTGTAGTTGCATTTGCACGTTTCCTGCATTTTCGCACTTTCTTTCCTGTATTTTCCCCCTTATTTTCATGTAGTTTTCATTGCATATTTGCTTTTGTACTGCATTTTACTTATTGTACTGAAAAAAAATTTAAAATGAAAAAATTCAATGTTAAATTTTCCTTTTTGTATATACAACCATAAAAATGTGAAAAAAGAATTTTTTTCTATAAAGCATAAAAGAACTTTGTCGTCAAGTTAGCTAGTAGGAAAACCTAATTTCGAAATATCGACGGTTTTTGTTTGATAAGTTTGAAATAACTAGATCCTACTTTAGAAATTGAAAATCCGAAACGATAACCCTTCTTTGAATTTAACTATAGATAAAATACGTCTTTTTACATCACCATACACGTGTCGTAAGTTTTTGAGAAACGAGAGAACGAGTTTTTTTATGTCATAAAAACTTTTAAAAAGATCGATAAAGCTCTTAAGGATCAAAAAAGTTGTTTGGAGATAAGTAATATCAAGAATAATTCATAAAGTAAGATGAATATGAAAGGGTATTATTGAAGCTATAATAGAGACCAAGTCTGAAAAATAACCCATCTTGATTCTTGAGTGATTACACACCCATATCCACACAAAACACGTCTTTTGATCTAAAAAAGAAAAGAAAAATCAATTGTATCTCCGTTCGCATTACTTTGAGATTTTCACATATAAAATAAGTCTTTTTGTTTTAGGGCCTAGGTAACTTGGGCAATTAAGTCCGCCGGGGTGTTTTCACACCTAATATCCTAAAACCATCTGGTTTGGGTGCATTGACCCAAAGCTCACTAAGAAACCTAGAAAGTCCATTTTAAAACAAAGTCAAGCAACTGTTTTCTCCGAGTTAAAATTCCTCACGGTTCTTTGTGTGAGAATAATCTTGGTTAAAGACTAGTTTACTATAAAAATACTTTTTAAACGGAGATATACAGATAAAAGACTATTGCACGTTCACGAGGGTGTGTATGATACAAAATCAGGTAATAAGTGGAGTGAAGAATAAAGCTTAGTCCTCTGTTGAAATTAATAGAAACACTGATTTGAAACCAAATTGGAGAACGAAACTTGAAGAAAAAACTTAAGTCTTAAACAAACTAGTGTGATCCTTCTGAAGTTTTTGGTCCATCTTTGACATAAACTCTAAATCAAAGTTTCTTGAAACATAACGATGCTATTCGCACAAAGCACGAAAAGACGTATAGGATCTTGGTTAAATAAAAAAAGCAAGGAGTGAAACAGAGGGTCCGAAGTTTTTTTACTTAGGATAATAGAATTTCTAAGCTTTGATACTACGTCTTAGTATTAGAAACGACAGTTACCTCACGAAAACTTGCTTGACGGGATTTTATGGGTGTAATCCGCTGAAAACCCTCAGGAGACAAAACTCCTCTTACTAAGGACACCTAGAGGTTTAACGGCTTGTTGCACGGGATCAGTGCAATCGCGTTTCCTGCGGAAGTGAGGTTAGGAATTTTTGTTTTGCTCGAGACGAGCAAAAAGGTAAGTTTGGGGGTATTTGTTCAGCACGATTTATTACATTTTAATACCGCTCATTTTCTATCATTTTGTCAATAAACAGTGCTATCTAATCTGTATCTGCTTATTAGTAAAGATTATAGGTACATAAGAAAAAACACTGGAGACGGTACACAATATGCATAGAAACGATGGTTTTTAGCCAGAACTGCAAACGAGACAGAATACAGATCAGATTGAATGAGTTTGCAACAAATAAAGAGTTGTGTACAAAAAATAATTCTTGTTTTGGTCCAACATGGTCATGTGTGAACAAGTAACATGGACTTGACCAAATTCATCAAGTGGGCAAACACCATCATGGTATTGTACAAGTGGGTGCACAAGTGGGCGCATAAATGGGCATGGTAGTGGGTACTTGAAAAAGAGTTGATTTGAAATGTGAATCATTGCAAATTGATCACTTGCCTTCTCTGTACATCAATCTAGATTTCACCTATGTGTGAATTACAATAAATTGCAACTACAGGGAGATGAACAAGTGAACAGAAGACTATAGACCAAAGGTGGGCCCCGGTATCCAAAACTTGGCCGCAATTTTAATCTATTTAGCCGCAATTTGCGGCCAAGTCGAAGCCAATTTGGCTCGTGCAACTTGTGTGGGTCCTTGGTAGTCTTGTCAGTCCATTGGTATATGCAACTTCTGCTTCTTCAAGTTCTATAAATAGCAGATCAGTTTGTGAGGAAGAGATGTACATTTTCACTACTTGTAATCACTCCCGCTAAAATTTTGTAGTTCTTTTGATTTGATTGAGTTCTTTGCCTTCCTCTGGTCTTGCAACTTCTATCTTTAAGCTTGCAAGATTAGATTTTTGTAATTAAACTCATTTTACTTGTACTTGGATTCCATTTCAATAAAGGCTTCATTGAGTTCAAATTGTGGTTATTGTATCTTTTCTTTATTTCTTTTCTTGCATTCTCTTTTATTTGCTCATTTGTATTTTTTTACATGATGTGTGAGTAGTTTTTCACTTAAGCAATGGCGAGGTAGGTTGATGAATGGCTTGCCTTCCAACCCCTCATTCTTGATTCTTAGCACTTTATGCACTTCTTTTCTTAATGTGTGCAATATTATTGTGTATTTACTTGATATGATATGTTGTTTTGAATGGTTGCAAATCAACCTTTAACACATATCCTATTCCTTCTTTACATATCATTTTTGTTGCAATAAGAATTGAAGTTGAAAGGAGTGTAAAATTTAGCTAAGTGTAGTGAACTAGATAGATAGAATATGTAGCCATACAAGCATATGTTCTATACTTGCTAATTTCACTTAGCTCATTTTATCCTCATTTCATCTAAAAACCTTAAAAATTTGTAGTTTCTTGTGTACCTATTTTGATATCGTATCCTAAAAACGATACTTTGTAATCGGTTTAGATGCAGCATGCTTTTTAAGTCAAATAGAAACAAGAAATGGATATTGAATCAAGATTGAGAGTTGGGATTAACGCCATATGTCAATTTACCAAATCTTAGCTTAAGTTTTCTGTATATATCATTTTATTCTTTGCATCGCTTCATTTGTATAAAAAACGTGACAAACTCAAACTCAAAACCTTTGTTTCTAACTCGAAAGAACGTCGTGATATCCATTCCCTATGTATCGACCCGTACTTGCTGGATTGCGTCAACGCATCGTGCACTTGCGGTATTTTATAACTCGAGAATCACTTCGTGCAAAACTTTTTATCAAAAACCGACATATTCGATATTCAACCATATCCTTTTCAAAAGCACGACATCGTGAATCTCCAACACATATTTTCATCATATAGTTTTCCTAAGTATTTATTCATGTTTTATGAGATTTTACAAGCTATATCGGTTTACTTTTCGCTTGAGATATTTGATACGTGATTACTATTTTATATGTGATTGATATTTGATTTATGTTACTGTTTACTCTTTTTTGTAGAAAATTCATGCTTGATACAGTAAAACGTCTTTGCTATGGGGTAATGGGGGAGTTGGGGAAGGAATAGAGTTCTATATATCGAGAAGGCGATAAATGCTATTGTATACGGAACTAAGTGCCATGTCATAAGGGCGGGGGCTGCCTCTTGAATTCATGGGGGCTACCTCTAGAATCCCCATATGGTATTCTGACATGACGAACGAAATATCTTTATTACATATAGAACCTTTATGAGTCAAACCTATAACTGATTGCAACTTCATGCTGTATATGTATATATCTGTTTTGCACTTCATCTTGAACTTGACATGACTCCGTGAATATATGAATCCGTTAACTCATGAATCTAACATGTATCTATAGTTTTCAAGTATTCATAAATACATGCTAGTACTTGTGTTAACTGTTTAATCAAGAATATCATGGGGATGAGGTAGCTCGACGAATGAGGGTATTTACGTGTAACAGGGTCATACATGATCGCCGTAGTTCCGGGTATTATGGAACAATTGCATTACTAACTCATGAATCTCTTGAATCCATGTTTCTATTGTTTCGAGGGAAAACAGAACATCTTCGTTACGTCTAAAACCCTCACTAGTCGAACTTATAAACTTAAAACCTGATAATACCGTTTAGAGAACAAACATCATAATATTGTTATCATTATATTTATTGCTATTTATACGTACTTGATTGTTTCCTTATTTTTTTTTATATATCATGTTTCTTTTTAATACTATTTATTTTTTTAAAATTGGGAACTTACCGAACTCTAGTTCGTTGACGGGCATTCAATTTTTTGTGTTTTCTTTTTTGGGGAATATCCGTTAGATGACTTTGAGACAGGAGACCAAGCTTAGTACAAAGTTGAGCCGAGCGAGCAGGATAGGAACTATCTTTCTTCTCAAGCCGAGCATTAACTTTGGTTATAGTATGCCTTCTTTTGTTCAAAGCTATTGTTTTTATTCCTAGTTTCTTAAACTTTTTAAACCGTGTTCAGTTATTGTTTTTTTGGGACTGTAATAAATGTTTTTGGACATTGTTATTATTTTAAATTCTTGTATTTATTATCTTTCTGCTTATAGTTACCTTAGCGTATTCATGTCGAAAAGGAGTACTTCTCGGTGTGAATACGTTGCAGGCCTCGTCCGCTCTCACTCTCCGTCTTTTGGAAAACGGTGCGTGACAGGTTTTGTTGGTGGCCCATGCAGGTCAGTTCTGCATGACAGTTGAAAGCAGATAATACAAGAATTTAAAATCCAACAACATTTATTTCCTTCTTGAAATCCTATCATCTTGAATCCATTCTAATTCTTCTTTAAATCATTCTAATCCAACGGCATTTAGATTTTTCTTTTAATCTCATACCATCCTTTGAATCCATCTTGAATTTCAATTTCAACTTTCTTGGACATCATATCTCAAGACATCTTGTAACTTTTGGTTCCTTAAATTTCTGTTGGTTCTTTCCTTCCCTTAGATCGTCTTTCCTGCATCACTTCTTTTGAATAGAATATTGAAAATCGGGAGTGCGAAAATGACTTGTGACGGCGTTATCTTTAGTTTTTCTTGCCCTATTACAACATACTTTTTGAGAGAATTTCAAGGACAAATTCTTTTAAGGAGGGTAGACTGTAACGACAGCACCATGATATCACTCTTGAATCATAATCTCTTGAATTCTTCCTTACTCTCCTGACGATCATGACTCAACGTGGACCTTACCATTTATTTTGTTCTTTTAAATTTCCCCTCTTGAATTCATCATAAGTTCTTTCTTATCTTCCATGATGATCAAATCTCAACAAAGAAGAAACGGAAGTTTGAACCTTTCATCTCTGTCGCGATCCTTTCTTATAACCTCCTTGATTCCATCTGGATTTCTTGAATCCCTATTGGTCCTTCTTGCTTGCACCTCTTAATATATCCATTGCATACGTTCTTGAACAATTCCTGATCTATCCAAGTAGTCCTTGTCTCGGCTTTGGAACTTCCAGTTTAGAAGCATCTCATGTTCTTCTAGTTCATCGCATCATTTCTTACTCGACTGATGGACCGCGAAGGCGACAAGCGACCGCATTATCTCTACCTTATCTAGTAGCGACACAATCCTTCTGAATTTCGAGGATGAAATTTTTTAAGGAGGGTAGAATGTAACGACTATAAAATCTTAGTACTTTCCTTGTATTTTCCTTTCTTCAAGAAGTACCCCTTTTCTTTAAAACGCTTGTATATATATTTATTTACTTTCAAATAATATACATGGTCCATTCTTATATATCTTGGTTATCACACTCCATTGCTATTCCATATGTCATTGGTTCGAATCCCGACTGAAATATTTTAATTTTTATTTTAAATCCCCAAGTTTTAAAATATTATCATATTTTTTTATAGCCAAATTGTCACGCCCCGCTTTCCAAGATACGTAAATACGGTACGTGACAAAGCCAACCATGCCACCTATGGTGAGGAAATATCCTTCCATAGTCACTTTATGGCTGTCAATCAGATATCAAGAATAGTAAATAAATATCTAACTATTACATGTCCAACTACCACAATGAATAAGAACGAGAAAGGTAACGAAAACAAAATAAAGATCCAACAAGAAGTAATATCATAGTCTCGTCCCTCATAGGATCACAACGATAAAACCATAACTAGGAAAAATAAATCTAAAGTATCACTAAACTAAATCAGCAGAAAGCTCTTCACTGCTCAGATTTCCTATCAAAATATTCTTGAACATCCTGCGATAAGGTTAAAGGAACTGGGCTATGCAAAACCCAGACGTCTGTCATGCCTCGCTTCTCAAAATACGTAAATACGGCACGTGCCAGAGCCAACCATGCTACCTATGGCCTGGAAAAATCCCTCCATAGTCACATTACTGCTGTCTAGCAGATATCAAGAACAGTAAAGAAAATCTAACTAACATATGTCCATCTGCCACAGTAAATAAAAGTCAAGAAATTTATATAGTGGAAACGAATCAAGATCCAATAAATAATATCTGAAACACGTCCCTTATGGGATCACATCGATAAAAATAAAACTACGAAAATAAATAAACTAAGCATCTCTAAAACCAAACATCTAGCTCCTCATTGCTCGGCTTGCTTGCTAAAATACTCCTGATCTGCCCGCGACAAAGTCAAAGGAACTGAGCCATGAAAAACCCAGACGTCAGTGCGTCATAAATATCAAATAATAGTAATAACCAAAACAGGATGCTATGATTAAACATGAGTATAAATAATAAACACAGGTATAAAACAGTGAGGTAAAGGTATGTGATGTGTATCCTAAAGTCTGTGTTTCTAGATTATTTATTCTACAAGTCTTTGAAATCAATTAAGTGGAATCGTCGATGCAACTCAATAGTATCCCATGCATGCCCGGGACCACGGTTAAGACTCTCGGGGCTGAATCCGAGACGTACCGCTAAGTAGTAAAAACAGGTATCATGTACAGATGAATGATGTCAGCAGCATCATTCTAGGGCCGGCCGAAGCCCGTATCGACTGATCCTGGAAAATATCGAACTGTTGAGTTACAAGTCATGTTTCATTATTGATTTCCCATTTCCTCCCAGGTTTTGTGTTCAAGTCAGGTATTGATGATATAAATCTAATGCCAACACAGGATCAAGCATGTACAGGTCTTATCTATCTAGACAACAAGTTACGTCCGTCAGGACAAAAGTCAGGATTGTCGGCATTAGCGGGTGATCCAAGTAACATGTCTGGTAAAGTCTTGTGTACAAGTCAGGAAATATATATTAACCAAAATAGATACCAAATGTAAAACTATAACCAACACCTAAACACGGTAAACATAACTAATGCCAAGATGTATATGCATCTATCTGTAAAAACCATTTTACGTCTGTAATCAGGTATATGTCAATCTAGATAAAGATTACTGAACTGATATAGTAGTATGATAATATTGTGATGATCCGGTATGCAATTAGATAAACCATTATCGGTAAGGATATAGACTGATAATATAAAACTGTAAATCGATAATATTTGCTAAATATTAAAATATATGTACTATAGTTAAGCATATAAATATCGATATAAACAAAGTAGCATATTGCAAGTTTAGAACTTGCCTCATCGAAATCTCACGATGAATATACGGATATCACGTTCCGAAAATCGAATAACGTCACGATGAAAAACCCACGTACGTAGGACTTGACCTGACTGAGCAACTGCGTGACGTAGTAACTGGGTTAGACAATGACGGTGACTGGGTTGTCTGGACCGTGCTCGTCGGCGGTGAACAACTCCGGCGAACTAGTCGGAAGAAAGAAGAAAAAGAAGAAAGAAGAAGAAAAGAAGAAGAAAAGAAGAAGAAGAAGATGGCGGGGTTGCTGGGTTCTGGGGTTAGCGAGGGCAAGGAGAGGAGAGAGGCTGTCGGCGATGAGGTGACGGGGAGACGAAGTCATCGGCGAAGGGTCGTGGCCGATGGGGGTTGATGGTGATCGGGGAATGAGAAGGAGAAGAAGAAGAAGATGCGGTGGTGGGGTGTGGGTGCTCTGGAGTTGCCGACGAGACGAAGAAGGTGATGAAGGTGGTCGGGTTCAAGCGACGGTGAGAGAGGAGGAAGAAAGAGGTGGGTTTTTGGCGTCGGGGTCGGCTCGGCGAGCCTACGGGGAAAGAGAAGGAGGAGGTGTGGCCGGTGGTGGTGGTGAGGAGGTGAGGACGAAGAAGTGGGGATGGTGACGAGAGGGGATGACGACGGCGTGGATTAGGGTTCGGCGTGAGAGAGGATCACGAGAGGAGAGAGAGAGAGAGTTTGTATAAAAATTATATATTATTATATATATATTATATATAGGGAGAGAGAGGTATGGACGGAGAGAGATGGAGAGGGAGATTATAATAAATAAATTTATTAATATATATATATATATATATATATATATATAACAGTTTATATATATATAGTTATAGGAAAATATAAAATATATATATTGTAGGATTTTACAGATAATACCAGATTATTCCAAATATTACCCGTATCCACTTAAAAATATAGTTTTTAAATATAAAGAATATACGTAAGAATTTTAACCATAATGCAAAATTATGCAATTAAATACATATACTCCCAATAAAATCTATGTAAATATACGTAACGATATCCAATTATTTGTCTGTCTAACTCTTAGGATATGAACATGATATATAGGCGCAACAACCTGATATGGGATGATATGCCATGCAAGGCTAGATAGCAAAAGAGTATTATTTATTTTTATATCTTGTATTATAAAGAGATATGTAGAGCTTAAAATATTATATATATATATAGTACTCGATTCACATGGATACACTGTACCAGCAAATATTTGATATAATCTCGAACCAAGTTGGGTTTCAAACATGCGGGTCGGGTCGGATAATAACCACAGCTACTAATTGCATCATTCACAACCCAATAGCAATAATAGTAAAGAATTTTGCCGCAAGATTTTAAATACCAAAATATATAGTATAAATGTACTAGGGTGTTACAACGTCAGTGCGTCATAAATATCATCATCATAATAATAAATTGAACAGTGTGTTATATAGGATGTCACGTGCAAAATAAGGTATGAGTAAACAATCACAAGTGCTATACAGCAGGCTATAGGTATGTCACGTGTATCCTAAGGTATATATTTCTAGGTTAACTATTCTACATGTATTTGAAACCAATGAATGTACTCCTCCATATAACTCAAAAGTATATATCCCGTTACCCTTCGGGACCACGGATCAAGATGTATGAATCAAGAATGATTCTGTTCCATTACCTCCCGGAACTACGGATGAAGTAGTAAGAATCACGAATGATTCTGTTCTGTTACCCCCCGGAACCACGGATCAAGTAATATCCTTTTAAGTTACACTTCAGTTACACTTTTGATTTTCCCATTTCCTCAGGTTTAGTTTTCTAAGTCAGGTATGAATAATATCTATCTAATGCCAACATAAGAACATGCATGTACAGGCTATATCTATCTAGACAACAGGTCGCGTCCATCAGGACAACAAATCAAGATTGTTGGTATCGGTAAATATCACGGGTAAATAGGTACAGGCAAGATAGCAATATCAGTAACAAGATGATGGTTTATAAGCATGTCAAGGTGGTATATTAAATTGGATACAGTGTTTATTTATAATAATATAGTGCAAACAGATCATGATGAAATACAGTCGTAACCTTTATCTAGGTGCTATAAATAGTATAACCAAACAAATAAACATATTAATTTTTACATTTGATTAACCAAACTAGAATAGTTCGTATAATTTCTAGTTATAGATATAATTTTGCACAAACTTTATAAACTGTAATTATAAACGTGTTAGTGTTAACTAAATAATGAAATACGGTGTCACGCCCCGCTTCCCAGTAGATGGAATTGATGACGTGGCAAGCCAGCGGTATATTTATTCAGAGAAGGTCATTCCCTAAATAAATATACTAAGCGTATTGAAACAATAATACACAATGCAAGAATAAATGGAGACCGTGCAATTTTCAACAAACATCTTTATTTATATTCAAACTTGAAATATTTACAGATACATGAGTTTAACTGAAAAAGTAAATACAATAAAAGAAATGCCTAAACAAGTGGCATACATAAGCTGAAGAAAAAGATAGCAGTCTAAAGCCTGAGCCACGATCTAGTCGTACTCCTTCTCTGTAGCATCCACCTCATGGGTATCTGACGAACATTCCAAGTAAACACAGGTGAGTAAAATGCCTGTCAGCGAACTAGCACTCGGTAAGTCCCAAAAGTAAAAGTGGAAAGTGACAAATATAGAATAATCATGAAATAATGTATATGACGTGTAAAGTATATGTAAATGAACATGGTATATGTATATGTCTATATATGGTCATTATGTTAATGTAACGACTCTGAAATCCCTGTACAAATGTAATTTATTCAAATGTATAGAAATGGTATTTCAGCCTGATTAGGAGTTATAAGTTATTTTTGTTCAATAAAAGCAAAAAGCAATTTGTAGCTCACTGGTAAAACCTCTACACTGCTGTCACATGGCCTTTGTGTTCGATTCCCATCAGTCCCAATTATTTTTTTCTATTTTTCTTTTTAACTTTTCGGAAGCCCAAGAGTTGCACGTGCAATACACAGAGAATCGAAAGGTTTCATAAAAATCAAACGAGATAAATGAGGAGTTAACACTGATTAAAACACCTGGCACGAATCTCGAGACAAATCACCAAGATCCGACCGACCGTTTTCACTATCTGGCCGCCACTGACGGTTCGCCTAGCCCCGATTGCCTCCGTGCTTTGCCCACACAACTCTTCAACTCCCCAGTACTGTTTGTTTTTTCTGCAATTAAATAGAGACAATTCAAATCCTCATTAACACCATTTTAATTATTTTTAATTCAAAAATTTTAATTCCCATACTTTCAAATTTCACTATAAATACCATCCCATCCCCTAATTCTCCCCCATTCTGAAAATCCCTATCAAAAAAATTCTCAAAATTCTCTAAGTGCAAAGTGGAGTTAAGCAAGCCAAGAGGAGTAGCGATCAAATCTCGACAACCGGAGCTTTCCCGACACTACCACGACGTTAAGGAAACCCCCTCTCTCTTCTTACCCTCTTGTTAACACTATGCCACCCGTAAGTCCCTATTCTTTTCTTTCGTTTTGACTCAAACTGCATTTTTTTAAAACACATCGACAAAGTGGAGTTAACTCCGATAATATTTTCTTTTCAACCTTTTAAATCTACTTGATGAGTAAATTAAGTCACACCAATACTATAAAACCACTCTTAACCTTATTTACATCGTTTAGCCTTTTAGCGTAATAAAGTTTTCCATATAAAATAACCATATAACGGACTTTTTCAGAAAAATCCCATGAACTTTAGTGTAATTCTTATTTCGATAACTAGTGTATATACCTTTAGAAATTCACGGGGTAACAACCTACCACACACGTACACTTTTGATTCACAGCACAATGTTTGGTTAGAAATTTTAGTTAAATGCAACAATTTTGCAATAAAATACAATCTCATTATAAAACAAGTTTTTAATTGATAATTTTGGATCCTTGGCAATTGCGTTTCTACAACCCTCGTTAGGGGACCCGCTAATAGATGGTGCAGATTATCGCGCATCTTTCGGATAATAGAGCGAGAAGCAGAACTCCTGACAGAGAATTCGGTCTCGAAAAGAAATGAAAATACGATTTAAAGGAAATACGGCTTTTCTCAAAAAAACTAAATTTTGAAAAATTTATATAAAACTATGAATCCGTATTTTCAATAAAAACAAATTGTGAAATTATATTTTTAAAAGGAATGATTAAAGTTTTAAATGAAAATACCATCAAGTTTCCAAAAGAGATAGTTTTCATAAAAATACCATAAACTTTTAAAAAACTACGTTTTATCACCAAAATACCACTAAAATTAAAATACATGTTCATAAAAAAACTCTGAATATTATAAACCACCCTCGAGGTTTATTTTTAAACGATATTAAAGTATTTTTCATAAAACCCTTTCGAGAAATGCAAACAATATCAATACAATGTAAACAACAAAAATATTTAAGGACTCTAGATTAATATAGGTTTAAGTGGTATCATTTCTCTTGAGCCTCGGGGAGCCGGAGAAAGTGAGTTCTTTCCTATTCAGGTTAGACAAATTAACGGAGTTATCAATGTCAATTGTCTTGGAAAAAGACACAAATCCTGTTGTCCATGTGCAGCAGTTGTCCGATTACTCCCGAACCTAAGAATTTCAACAGTTAAATCCATTCATATAAAAATGTCTATAACTCGAATACAAACTCGAATCCAAGCTTGAAGTTAAACTCGAACTCTAATCCAAACTAGAACATAAACTTGAACTTAAACTCAAACTTAAACTCGAACTCTAATCCAAACTCGAACATAAACTTGAACTCGAACTCAAACTCGAACTCGTACTACTCAACTAACTTGACTCTACCCAAGATTGCAATTGACACGACTCACATTCTACTCGACTTACTCGACTTCATTCTACAAATTTTGCAATTTATGGTTCGATCAAGACATGTTATAATCAAACAATAAAATCAACTAAGGATACTTTACCGTTATAATATATATTATACTCGGGGTGTTTAGGATAGTTTGTGAATCTAACGGAGCTTCAGGAGTCCCGTATTAACATTTTTTTTCATTTACTCGAATCTCAGTCGGGTCGACTCCTCCACAGGTTGGAGTCCCGATGCTAACACTTGAAATGGGCCCGTCTGTCCTTGCTCCTGGGGCTCCACTTTTGAGCTTGTGAATATTTCTATGGTTGCGTTGACATTCACACTTGGAACTTAACGTTAACATAGTGACCATATGGAGAATTATAGTATATATAACCTTGTTCATTTTACATATACTTTTACTCGTCACAAATATTATTTCATGGTTATTATGTACTTGTCACTTTTCACTCTTACCCTATCTTTAAGACTTACCGAGTGCTAGTTTGATGACGGGCATTCCACCCACCTTTGTTTTCTTGGAATGTTCGTCAAATACGGTCGAGACGGAGGAAGTGGAGACTACAGAGGAAGATTACGACCGGATAGCTACTCGGGATTAGCTTAACTTACTTTTTTCAGCTTATGTATGCCACATGTTTAGGCATTTTTCTTTTATTGTATTTACTTTCCAGTTGAAACTCATGTACCTGTAAATATTTCAAGTTGAATGTAAATAAAGATGTTTGTTGAAAATTTACAGTCTCCATTTATTCTTTCATTGTGTATTATTGTTTCAATACACGTAGTATATTTATTTAGAGAATGACCTTCTCTGAATAAATATGTCGTGGCCTTGCCACATAATCATTTTCCGTCTATTGGGAAATGGGGTGTAACAAGTTTTGTTGGTGGCCCATACAGGTCTGTTTTGCATGAAGTCGTAAACAATATACCCTAAGAATTAATGAGTTCAACAAACCTTTGCATCCCTTGCATTTCAAATTCCTTGAATCTATTCTAACCTATCTTTTACGTCAAGATGATGGACTCTCCGAACAATACCAGCACCAACGTCAACGGCAATACTCCACCTCTTACACTACCACCACCACCTACCATTGCAGCTCCTATCAATGAGCAAACGGTAGTGCTTGAGGCTATCAAGAGCCTATTGGAGGGTCAGCAGCAGCAGACTGCTGTCCTTATGAATTGCCCCAAGGCCGAAGCACCTGGAGTAAAATAGTTCCGGGCCTTACACCCAAAGAACTTTTCGGATATGGAGAGCCCGCTTGAAGCAGAAGAATGGGCTCGGACGATAGAGGATGATCTGGTAGTGGTTCAAGTGCTAGATATAGCTTGGGTAAGAGTTGCTAAGTTGCAACTGACCGATAAAAATAGAGTATGGTGGAAAGCTGAGGAGATCCGTCTCGCGCAACCAATAGAATGGAGAACATTCCGAGACCTCTTTGATGCGAAGTACTTTCCGGAGATTGCCCTCTTTGACATGGAGCAACAATTCATCCGTCTACACCAAGACTCGATGTGGGTCAAGTATGTGGATGAATATGATACTAAGTTTACCATGCTCGGCAGGTAAATTATAGTCTTAAGTTCAATTTTCCTATCTCACTTACAACACTGCCAACACAAGGTCGCAACAGGTTCGCTGCGCATCTCATTCCTATTGCTGAGATCCGGACACAACGATTCCAGCAGGGGTTAGACCCTGAAATCCAAGCTGCACTCGCTACAGGGGATTTCCCAACCCATGAGCTTGCTTTGAAGGCTGCCCAACGCTATGAGGAAGTTGTGAAGAAGAAGGGCAGGCCCCAGTCGGCTGGTGTGAAACGCCCTTTGCTCCAGATCATAGGAGGAGCCTCTTCTAGGCCAACTTTCAACGGGCCATCTCGAAGGACAGGAGGTTCGTTCACCAACAACTGGTCAGACTTTTGCAGCTACTACAAAAGAACATGGTATTTAGTGAAGAAATGTCGTAGGGCGAACAACTTATGCTTGATCTGTGGGTATTTTACTCACGCTATCGGAGCATGCCCCCAAAACCAATGACCTAACAACCCTCCCGCTAGACCAGCGATCTAAGCTCCTCCTACCCGGTTAGCTTTACCAGCACCAACTCCCCGCATCCAGACCGCTCAACCTCAACACCAAGTGTTTAACCAGGCACATAGAAAAGTGCCGTGACGCCAAGCATTCACCATGTCGGTCGATGAGGCCGAAGCTATGGGTCAGGTTATCATTGGTAAATTTCTTCCTTATTCCCTTTCAATTCCTTTCAATTCTTATCCATCTTATATTTGTTATACCTAAACCTATCCCACACGACTTAGGTACAATCTTAGTAGCCATCCTACCTGCACTCGCGCTCTTCGACACTGGGGCATCGCATTGTTTCATGTCGCAACGGTTCGTAAGAACTCATGAGATACTAGTTAAGCCACTCGTATCCAGCTGGAATGTCAGTTCAGGGAACGGCGTTCTTGTTCCCGCCAAAAATTTCTGCGCAAAGAGCCTAAGGTATTAAATGGCAGCGATACGCTCAAGAAAATGCGAACCAGTATCTTCCGGGCTGTTTTTTTGACAAACTCCCAAATGAGAAACAGATAAATTCTGATGATATTGGAAGCATCTTGAAAACCCTTCGATTTGATATATTATGGGCTTCATAATTCATCCGGGATCAAAAGTTATGAGCAAATATGCTATGCACTGTTCCCTGATTAAAAAATCAGGAATTACCTCAATGAGGTATCACGTGCTCACACGTGATCAATGGTCACGTGTTGACACGTGATAGTTAAAACATGAATAAAAACAAACGGCTGAAGAAGAACCCAATTGGGGGTCACGTGCTCACACGTGACCAATGGTCACGTGTTGACACGTGATAGTTAAAACAGAAATAAAAATAAATGACTGAAGGAAATACCTCAATGAGGTATCACGTGCTCACACATGACCAATGGTCACGTGTTGACACGTGATGGTTAAAACTGAAGCATAAATAAACGCTGAGAAAAGGACTCAATTGGGGGTCACGTGCTCACACGTGACCAAGGGTCACGTGTCAGCACGTGACTGGCTTCGAAAGCCTTACAGTTTAGCAGAATTAAAATTCTAAATTTCTCTAAATCTTTCCAAATAGAATTAAAATTCTAAATTTCTCTAAATCTTTCCAAATGGAAAAGGATTATGGGGACCGTTGGATTAAAAATCCAAGGGTGATTAAAAATCACCAATTTATGAAATGATTTTAGACAAGGAAAGATTTCCCTAAAAATCTCACCAGAAATAACAAACATAATATCTTTGGATTTAAAATCCAACGGTGAATAAAATTCACTGTATAATCTAAAGGCTCATATTAATTATGAAAACAAACAAAATCTTTCAATGAAAGATTTGTTAAACAAATTGATTCTTTTCTTTCTCCTATAAATAGGAGCCAAGAAGAGAAGAGAGGGGATCGACTTTTTTGAGAGAAGAACGGAGAGAGGAGAATTTAATTCTCAAGAGAAAAAAAGAGAGGAGAATTTAATTCTCAAGAGAGAAAAGAGAGGAGAATTTAATTCTCAACAAAGAAAACCATAGGTGAGAAAAGAAAAGGAATCAAAACTCCAAACAGAAAATTTAATTCTCAAAATCTAAGAGTTTAACTCTTCTGCAAAAGAACTTAGTTCTTTCTCTAGTTGAAGATTTGCAAAGCGCACATCTCCCCATAAGTTGAGAATTTAATTCTCATCGGGTTGAAATCCTGCCATGCAGATCTAAAACTTAGAGGGGGAATTGAGTTCAGAGAATTTAATTCTCCCAAACCTATAGGAATTTAATTCCTCCAAGATATGAAATTAGGGTTTGAACCCTGTCTGAGAATTTAATTCTCCCAAAATTATAGGAATTTAATTCCTTCAAGATGAATGAAATTAGGGTTTAACCCTACATAAGAATTTAATTCTTTCATAACAGGAATTTAATTCCTCCAAAATCATGATCAGGGTTTAACCCTACAGAGAATTTAATTCTTAAAATAAAGAGACTTGAAAGATCTCCATGCACATAAAAAACATTGGTCACGTGATGACACGTGACCCCAATCCGCAGTGATCAGAAAAGAAGGAATAAAACTAGGCTACGTGTCCCCACGCAACCCCCTAAAAAGATCCCTAAAAATAAAAAGAAAAGAAGCTTTGAGGCGATGCCTCACGTGCTCCCACGTGACTCCCAAAACACAGAAAGAAAAAGCAAAGGAAATGAAGGCTTTGGGCGCTCTCACGTGTTACCACGTGACCCCTTGGCAAACGCTTTAACGGTCAGCGCATAAATCCCCATCATGTGTCAACACGTGATGCTCGAAATAAAAATAATAAAAAGTGTTTAATACTTAATTGCAGAACGAGGTAAAAGGGGATCTGGTTCCACCTTTGGGCGCTTTCACGTGTCCCCACGTGACCCCTCTTTCTTTAGTGTTTAACACTAATTCGAGAACTTTATACCCAGTGTTTAACACTGCTGTTTTCTAGTGTGTAACACTAATTTGACAACTTCATTTCCAGTGTTTAACACTGTTGTTTGCTAGTGTTTAACACTAATTTGGGGGATTATATTTCCAGTGTTTAACACTGATTATCTTTTAGTGTTTAACACTAATTTGAGAGTTTATCTCCAATGTTTAGTACTGAGGTTCTCCAGTTTTTAACACCACTTTTAGCCAAATTGGCTAATTTTCCAGAGGCAAAGCCTCCCATTCAAAATTGAGTAAAAATCAGAACTATAATGTCTACTAATCAATCAAAGATAAAAATGTTCTCAGAGCCCTCAAACTCTTGTTTAAGCACTGCTAAATGATGAGGGGCTGAATCCAGACAAATGTCTAATGGTCCAACAAAGGGCCAACATTTCAAACTCAATTGGACTTAGCCCAAATTGGCCATAAGTCCTCAATTCAGACTTAACTGAGCCCAAATGTGCTCATAATCTAATTAATTGATCTTAGTTCCAAATCGGGCTACAGATCACTTAATCCACTTTGGTTCGAGGGTACATCTCTTTACTCCTCTGATATCTGTCATTGTAATCCTTCAACGTCGTCGGAGAGGTGACGGGTCCCGACAACCACACATTGCTACGGACTGTGGGGTCCTTAAACTCATGGACTATGATGTCCTTAACCTCGACCGTGATGTTTTAAATCTACAACGGACTGTGGGGTCCTTAAACTCATGGACTATGATGTCCTTAACCTTGACCGTGATGTCTTAAAACTAACAACGGACTATGGGTCCTTAAAATCATGGACTATGATGTCCTTAATCTCGACCGTGATGTCTTAAAACTAACATCGGACTATGGGGTCCTTAAATTCACGGACTATGATGTCTTTAACCTCGACCGTGATGTCTTAAAACTAATATCGGACCGTGGAGTCCTTAAATTCACGGACTATGATATCCTTAACCTCGACCGTGATGTCTTAAAACTAACATCGGACCGTGGAGTCCTTAAATCCACGGACTATGATGTCCTTAACCTTGACCGTGATGTCTTAAAACTAACACCGGACTGTGGAGTCCTTAAATCCACGGACTATGATGTCCTTAACCTTGACCGCAATGTATTAAAACTAACATTGGACCGCAATGTCCTTAAACGACCTATCGACATCAACGTCACTAAACTAAACAATAGAGCCTCCAATTACTCTTTTGTTGGATCTAAATGATCCCGTTAAGTTGATCTTAGTCTAAAAATAGACTAATGTATCCTTAACAAACGTTTAAGTTGATCTTAGCCTCAAATAAGGCTAACGTATCCTTAAACACAACCCCCAAACCCAAATCTAAGAAAGATACGGATTTGGACTAATCCACGTCCTACGGGCGACAACATAAATTAGTTTCCGTATATAATCCACGGGAAAACACAAACAAAACAAACACCCACGACACGAAGTGACCATCTGGAGAAGGAGAAAGTTGTTACCGCGATGCGGTAGCGTAATTAACTGCATGGGCTTGCGCCTGCAGGGAAGAGCGTCCCCACAATCAAAACCCCCTCAAACGAGGGGGAATCTGATGAAGTCTGCTACATCGGACGCATCCGTCTGAACCTTCGATACATAGTGCCATAAATCAACTTGGCATCTTCGGAGAGGTGGACGGATAGTATCAATTAGCATCTGCCCCGAATTTCAGGCAAGACGTTTGTCTTGCGCCGTCTTTCGGAGGGAAACAGTTCTAAAAGCAACCTTGGGATACAATTTGTGTCTAGTGGTCATCTGCAGTCGAGAATTCTATGCGAACTGCAAGGTGCTGGACATATCGAATTTCGACGCAGTCTTAGGAATAGACTGGCTGGGAACTTTCTTCGCTACCATCGACTGTCGCCAAAAGAGGGTCGTATTATCACCCAGTGTTCTATTTCAAAAGCGGAGACCGGACTTTGGAGCCTAGCATCTACCGAGCGAAACTAAAGAAGGCAGAGATTGTAGTGTTGTAAGCGGAAGGATCAAAGCCAGAGGTCGTTAGAGAGTTTGAGAATGTTTTCCCTGAAGATATATCAGGTTTGCCTCCCGATCGAGCTCTTGAATTCAGTATTGATTTACAACCCGGTGCATAACCTGTAATGAATCCATATCGATTAAGTCTGAAGGGATTGAAGGAGATCTGTATTCAGTTGGACGAACTACTGAAGAAAGGTTGGATCAGATCCGGTACTTCAAGTTGGGGATCTCGGTGCTGCTGGTAAAGAAAAAGGAAGGTACCTACCGGATGTGCGTGGATTATCGAGCTCTGAACTAGGTGACAATTAAGAACAAGTATCCACTACTTCACATCGATGACCTTTTCGATCAATTAAATGGTTCTTGTGTCTTTTCAATGTTAGATCTTTGTTCGGGTTATCATCAGGTGCAGGTCAAGGAGTCTGATATTCCGAAGACGGCGTTTTGGACTCGTTATAGACATTAAGAATATCTCATAATGCCATTTGGAGTGACCAATGCACCTGCCATCTTTATGAACCTAATGAACCAAGTTTTTCTAGAGTACTTAGACAGGTTTGTTGTTATCTTCATCGACGATATCCTGGTGTATTCAAAGAATCGGAAAGAGCACGTCGAACACTTATGCATTGTCCTGGAGACATTACGACAACACTAGCTCTACGCTAAGTACAAAGTGTGAATTTTGGCTAAACCAAGTCAGATTTCTCGGACACGTCGTTTTAGGTGAAGAAATCTCTGTAGATCCAGCCAAGGTGTTAGCTGTCAGCGAGTGGCCGATACTAAATACGGTGAATGATATAAGTAGCTTCTTGGGCTTAGCAGGATATTACAGACGCTTTATCGAAGGATTTTCAAAGATCACAGCACCCCTGACCAAGCTCATACGTAAAGACGAAGCATTCGTGTGGTCAGAAGCGTGTGAGAGGGCTTTTAAAGAACTCAAGTCAAGATTAACCTCCACACCTATTCTTGTAATACCGGATCAATCTGGCAGATTCGATGTGCATTGTGATGCTTCCGGTAAAGGATTAGGATGTGTTCTACATCAACATGGAAAAGTTGTGGCTTTTGCATCAAGACAGCTAAAGGTCCATGAGCGCAACTATCTAACACATGATCTGGAACTGGCAGCCGTGGTCTTCGCACTCAAGATTTTGCGTCACTATCTTTTAGGAGAACGAGTGGATATATACACCGACCACAAAAGTCTGAAGTATGTATTTACTCAGAAGGAACTCAACATGTGGCAGAGAAAATGGCTAGAACTCATGGTGGATTTTGACATCAACCTACAGTATCATCCTGGAAAGATGAACGCAGTTCCTGATGCACCCAGTCTCTAACCTTTAGCAATGAACCTCACCACTCAGTGGAAGCTACAACAAGAACTTCACGGATTGGAGATTGAAGTATTTATGCTAGATAGCGCTTCATCCTTGATGAACTTACAAGTCCAGTCAACTCTTGTTAATCAGATCAAAACAGCTCAAGAAAATGATGCCAAGTTACAAAAGATCCGAGAACAACTAGAAAGTGGTCTTCGAATTGACTTCATCATCCACGAATATAGATCCTTATGGTATGGAAGCTGTTTATGCATGCCAGTCGGCCCTGTTCGAGAAGAGTTGATGAAAGAAGCTCACAAATCTCCTTATTTGGTATACCCCGGCGGCATGATGTACAAGGATCTACGGCAACACTACTGGTGGCATGGAATGAAGCGAGAAGTATCAAGGAGTGTAGCGAAGTGTTTAGTGTGTTAGCAAGTGAAGACTAAACATCACAGAACTGCTGGTCTACTTCAGCCGTTACCAATCCCAGAATGGAAATGACAACACATTACCATGGACTTCATAACTGCTCTCCCTCGCAGCACGAAGGGTAACGATGCAATCTGGGTTATTATGGATTGACTCACTAAGTCGGCTCACTTTATTCCATTTAGAGTTGGCCAGTCAACTGAGACGGTGGTAAGAAAGTACATGGAGGTGAGTAGAAATCTAAAATAAGATTTATACCTTCAAGATGTACCATACTTGTCTTGATACCCATAAACTTATGTAGGAGATCGTGAGATTACATGGAGTACCTGTCTGCATCATCTCCGATCATGATACTAGATTCCGATCACAGTTTTGGCAGAGTCTGTAAGCTAGCCTGGGAACGAGTCTGAATTTCAGCACGGCGTATCATCCCCAAATAGACGGATAATCCGAGCGAACAATTTAGATTCTAGAAGATATGCTAAGATCTTGTATGTTAGACTTTGGAAGTTTGTGGGAAGATCACCTACACCTTGTAGAGTTTTCATATAACAACAGCTACCAGGAAAGCATTGGGATGACACCATTCGCAACACTCTATGAACGGAAGTGCCGTTCCCCGCTGAGTTGGGACAACGTTGGAGATAGTGAACTCCTTGGACCAGAGATGATCATGGCAACTGTGGATGTAGTTTGCACAATCAAGGAAAAGATGCAAATAGCCCAGGACCGACAGAAGCATTGGGTAGATGCAAAGCATCGACACCTGGAGTTCCAACCCAGAGAGTATGTATTTCTGAAGATCTCTCCGAACAGAGGAGTGATACGTTTTGGTAAGAGGGAAAAACTCACTCCAAGGTATATGGACCGTTAGACATACTCGAACGAGTTGGAGAAGTGGTATACCGTTTGGCACTACCACCCTCATTGGAATGAGTGCATAATGTGTTCAATATATCCCAACTACGATGATATGTAAGCGACCCCAGCCACATACTTGATCACTCAAAGCTCAATGTACAAACCGATCTGACTTGCGAGCAACAGCCAGTTGAGATATTGGATCGAAAGGTGAAGACACTACAGAGCAAGGATGTGAACTTAGTCCAGGTGATGGGAGAAATGACTTGCCAGGAGAATCGACTTGGGAGAGAGAAGACGATATGCGTGCATGATACCCTAATCTATTCGAAAATTAGTTCTTTGTATAAATTTCGAGGACGAAATTTTTTATAAGGGGGGTAGAATGTAACGACTCTGAAATCCCTATACAAATATAATTTATTCAAATGTATAGAAAGGGTATTTCAGCCTGATTAGGGGTTATAAGTTATTTTTGTTCAATAAAAGCAAGAAGCAATTTGTAGCTCACTGGTAAAACCTCTACACTGCTTTGACATAGCCTGTGTATTCGATTCACATCAGTCCTAATTAATTTTTTTCTTTTTCTTTTTAACTTTTCGGAAGTCCAAGAGTTGCACGTGCAATACACGGAGAATCAAAAAGTTTCAGAAAAATCAAACGGGATAAATGAGGAGTTAACATTGATTAAAACACCAGGCACGAATCTTGAGGCAAATCACCAAGATCTGGCTGCCTGTTTTCACCATCTAGCCGCTACCGACGGTTCTCCTAGCCCCGATTGCCTCCATGCTTTGTCCACACACCTTTTCAACTCCCCTCTACTCCCCTATAATGTTAATTTTTCCTACAATTAAACAAAGACTATTCAAATTCTCATTAAGAGCATTTTAATTCAAATTTTTTTTATTTCCGTACTCTCAAATTTCACTATAAATACCACCTCATCTCCTAGCTCTCCCCCATTCTGAAAATCCCTATCAAAAAAATTCTCAAAATTCTCTAAGTGCAAAATGGAGTTAAACAAGCCAAGTGCAGTAGCGAAAAAATCTCGACAACTGGAGCTTTCCCGACGTTACCGCGATGCCAAGGATGTAGGGTTCCTAGGCACACTCATGAGGTTCAACAACTGATCAACCATGCCAAAATCAAAATTTTCTATGTGCCAAAGAACCCTAATGCTAGATCGTTAACTAGAGGTAAGGCGAAACAAAAATAGTAAACTACTTTACTACAAGTGAAAGTGATTACAACCTTTGTAGATCCGGTCCTCCACTTCTTTAGCTCCGTGATGACGTCCCTCCGCTGTGATCATCGGGATCCCGGACTCTAGCGTTGGTTTGATCGGAGAAATGATCGGGCTAGGTCGTTGACTTTGATGCCGAAGATGATCTACGTCGAGGCGACTCAAACTCAAGCTCCATCTTCACTAGGTCATGAAACTTGTGAAGATAACACCCTATACAACATGGTAAGTGGTAGAGGATGAAGAAATAGGAAGTGGGTTCACTTTGGATTTGGATTTCTCACTTGATTTCATCACTTGAAATTTTCAAGAAAGGTTTTCTTCACTTGAAGAAGATAAAGAAGAAGAAGAAAAGAAAATGAATTATCTTAAAAGAAAATTCAAGTGATGCTTATCATAATGCAACCATGGGTGAAGTTAACACATGTAGAGAATAAACTAGGGTTTAGGTAATGGTTAGGTTAAAGAATAAAACAAAATGGTAGACTTTTTCAAAGATGCTTTGAAGCTTCATGAAGCTTAAAGAAAGCCACCATTTTGTTTTAGCAAATAAATAAATATCATAAATAAATAAGTTAAAACCCTAACCATTAACCTAAACATGGTTTAAAGCATACACACACCAAAGTTTGCATGTATCATCAAACATGATACAAACTAGTGCACAAACATATATCATATATACAATGTGCACAATCTAATGAGAAAAATAATCTTAAGTGAACCAATACTAGTTAATGTAAAGTAATATATCATATATATAATTATATATTAAATCATTAAATCAACACTTGATTTAATGATCCGGTCATACTGCATATAACCGACTAATATCAAGTGTATCAATATATCGAATCAACATTTGATTCGGTAACCCGGCTATATCTTATATAACCGTCCGATGATACAAATCGCGAGAATAGAATTCAGTATCACATACTGGTATTATTCTCGGTCCCACACATATCTCATATGCGCTCCTATTTCATTTTGCTTGAGCCAGGAAACCTCTGTGTAGGACTCTAAAGACTCGTCAATACGCCGGCAGTAGGTGATGATCATATCAAACACCCACAAGCCGCAAGCGGTCTGCTAAACGTAACGGCCACCCGGGTATTGAGCGATCAGAAGATCAACGAGCAAGCCCGCTCACACTCCTATGAATCCAACCAGTAACACTTACCGTACAGTCCGGTCTGTTCGTCTGATATGTTACATATCTCGCCTAGGGGTGGTAAACGTCAGACCCCAGTAGTTTGATAAGTCATGCCGATATAAGGTCCACAACAAGCGTGAGACTACTGATAACTCTTACCAGTAAATCACTGCAATCCTGGCCAGGGATTTCCTGTTATGGCCAGTCGAGCATTGCGCAACATCAACCCCCAATACCGGGAGAGACGAATCCCCTCCTATCGCTCATTGCCTCCATGTGAATCGGGACTGTACCCAAAAACCACCTATTTGCACGACTCAGTAGAGCCGTGGTAGGGTAGAAATAAAAGCACAGTGGGAGACACACAAGACTCTATGACGATCTCGGGTCAACAGACTAAGCTGTACCAGTGTCACCAGAGAACTGCCATCTGACGTGAGGTATAATACCATCTGGGAGTTCTCGGCGAGTCCGTTCATTGTACCCAGTCTCCACTGAGCACCCGCATACCATCTCTGATGTCAAACACCAATGGATATGGGATCATCCATCGCCCATCACATAGGTCGAGAAGATATACGCTAGTCTACTCTGGAATATCGATGCCCCGTCTCGATATTCCCACGACTAGGAACATTGAAGGATGTACTCATGGACTACCCAGGCCCCACTAGTATGATCTACATCATAGTCCTGGAAGTCGAGCACACATCCTAAGGGCTTTATCAACATGTAATAGAGAGACAGCAAGTATACATGTTAAGATAAAGAGCAAACAAATAGCATACTATCATGTCGAGCAAGAAAGTCCTACCTATATATGTCCCAGCATCCACTACAATATACATCCAATGTACAGTAATGGCCTCTAGGGCATACATATAACTAACAATCTCCCACATGCACTAGGGCCATCTGTAGCAGTGGTTGTAGTATCTAATACTCAACCATCCCATATAAGTCTCTCTCTGGGAAAAAGCCTTTGTGAGTGGATCCGCCGTGTTATCCTCTGAGTCCACTCTCCTAACCTCGATCACCCTGGAGATCAACTATCTCCATGATCAGGTGATGCTGCCTCAGAATATGTCTGGGTCACTGATGGGACCAAGGTTCCTGGGACAAAGCCACACTTCCATTGTCACACAATGGTAGGAACCTAGTTCATCTTATGAACTATTATACACCCAAACTGCCTCTTTGGTAGTATCTTTAATAGCGATATTACCAGCCTTTATCGTCTAGTTTGCCACGGTATCTAGTTTGGAACTCTTCCAACATACCATCCCTTTACTGAGGGTAAAGACAATGCCTGCGACTGACATTCAGTCATGCTCATCAGCCTGGAACTTTTCCAGTGATTCTCCCTAGGATCGATTGATACCAACTTACTAAACTTAGTGAGAACCCTAACATCCCTTTAGATCTATCTCATAGATCCAAATCCTAGGATTTAGGAGGTATCACCTTTATCCTATTTGGAGAATCCTTATGATAAGAGGAGATTGACCGTGCGTAGCATAGGAAACTCTTTTCCTACCAAGAGTATGTTGTCCACGTACAATACGAGGATTACCACCATACTCCCTACTACCCTTTTGTATATACAAGGTTCATCTACCATTTTGATGAAGTCAAACTCTTTGACTACCACATCAAAACAGATGTTCCAACTTCGCGATGCCTGCTTTATGTTGTAAAGCAACTTGCACACGTTTCCGCTGCTCCCATGGTTTACGAAGCCCTCTGGTTGTGTTCTTATAGACGTTCTCTTCTAAATCATTATTTAGAAAAGTAGTCATGGCACCCAACCACGAGATATCGTAGTCATGGTATGTAGCAATGGCAAGTAGGATCAGGATGGACTTAAGCATAGCTACTGGAAAAAGGTTCCATCATTATCCACGCCTGGTTGATGACGAAAACCTTTAACAAGTCTAGCTTTGAAAGTCTCAACTTTTCCATCTACACCAAGTAATCTTCTCAAGATATACTTGCTCCTGATGGGGATTTAACCCTTCAGATATAGCAAACAAAGTCTATACTTTGTTGGTGTACATGGATTCCATCTCAGATCGCTAAGCATCCGGCCATTCTTACAGAGTCCCTACTCTTGATGGCCTGCTCGAAACTAGTTGGGTCATCATCTCATGATGCAATCCTCGCTCCCACTGTCATCGAGAAACCGAAGTATCTCTCAGGCGGATGAGGAACCCTTCCAGATCGACGGAGAGGCTGAGGTTCGTCGGAGACTATCGAATCCCTTGGTTCTGTCAAATCATCAGGTGCAGTTTGTATAGCTGGAACCTTTCCAGTTCTACAGAACTGACTTTGCCTAGATCTTGTCCAGATTTTGCTTTTGACATAGGCCGGACAATCCCAAATCTTAACCAACTTAAGATATGGGCTCTTCTCTTTCCATATCTCATATGAAGTGGTAGGCAACTGATTTGATTCTAACCCAATTCAGTAGGTATGCAGCTTCTCAAGTGCATAGCCCCTTAAAAGAAACAGGTAACTCAGTAATAATCATCATAAAGCACACCATATCTAATATGGTGCGATTGCTCCGCCCCGATACACCGTTGTGCTGTGGTATATTCAGAGGAGTAACACCGAGAGAGAATCTCATTCACCTTTAGAATAGTCCAGGAATTCTATGCACAAGTATTCTCCTCCCTGATCTTATCATAGGACAAAATACTTATACCCGGTTTTTGGTTCTCTACTTCTAACTTATATTCTGTGAATATCTCAAAAACTTCGGACTTATGTTTCAGCAGGAACATGTGACTGAATCTTGAGAGATCATCAGAGAATGTAATGAAGTATAAAGAACCGGTCTTGGCATGTGTAGACAGGGGAACTTACATACATCACTATGTATTAGTCCCAAGAGTTCACTAACTCTTTCTCTGTTTCCAATAAACAGAGCTATGGTCATCTTATCTTTGTGACATGACTGGCAAGTTTCACAAGATGTAAATTCAAACTAATTTAAATATGCATCTAAAATGTAACTTAAGCTAGTCGGGTCACACTGATATGACCTAGTCTACAATACCTCAAGAAGGAATCGTTCATTTCTGAACTCTTCTTCTTGTGTGTGTTCTGTACACTAGGAACTATAGTTTGATTTAGAACGTCAATGCTTTTAGATAACGTGCCTGAACCGATCAACTTTTGATATAGGAAATGTACAAAACATTATTCAGCAATACAAAATTATATCCTTCTTTAATAAATAAAGAGATTGATATGATTTTGTATATCAGGTTCGGTATCTAATAGCATTTGTTCAGAATCAATGTATTTGGAAATACAGGGTGACAGTAACCAACAGACTTGGTTGCAACACTTGCACCATTTTCTGTCTCATGAAACTTATCACCCGTTCTCAGTTCTTTACCTTTCTGTAGCCCATGTAACAAATTACATATGCGGGATCCTGATCCGGTATCAAATACCCAGGACGTAAAGGATACTGAGAAACAGTTCTATGTAATGAACACACCCGAAGATGATGCATCATATGCACTTTCTTCGTTTGGGCGGCATAGGAATTCTGGTATTCCCCTATTTCCTGCTCGGTCTTATAACAATTATAAGTTGGAGCGGGACCAATGTTCCCCAGCTCAGTATAACAAGCGGGTTCGGTCAATACATCCATATTATTATCTTGATTAAGGCGTGATATGGTCGCTACCTGGAGAGAGAGAGAAGAAAACACTCTGCGTGCGCTCTTGCAAGATTAGATTGGTTATTTATTTTATCTAATCAGGATGGCTCCCACTGTTTTTATCAAATCTTCCTTCAAACCTTAAAAGGAAAGACTAGCTGGGATTAATTACACTCTACAAGTTCGCCAATCTTTCAGCCAGGCCAGTGTCGGTACTTTGAGGGAGGTTCCCCGTGCTTTCGCACGGACCAAATTAAAATAAACCTCGGTTTCCCAGGGGCGTAACCCTGTTGACACCTTTCTAGACACCTACTTGATCGGCTAATTGCAAAGTGCAAAACTCTCTCAGGAGTAACAATTACTCGCAGTGGGTATCGGGATCCAACTATCATATAGAAGGTATGCAATCTCATTGCAAATTTCAACACTTGAAACTCCCGATAATGGTTTTTACCCCTAGCACTTATGACCTTAACTATGGTCAACAAATCATAAGCACTAGTCAAGTTCTACCCGTCATTTCATGATTAATTAGACCCACCCACATGACCCTTAACTAAGGTCAACAAAGTTGCGCGACTGTCCTAACTAATCGCATCATATGCGGTGTAGGAAGATATCACTTAGCTACCGTACACTGTGCCTTGACTATGGTCAACAAACACAGCACGAATACTAAGTACTCTACTTCCTAAAATGACGGAGGGTTGCGGATGGTTTTTAAGAAAACCTTTAACGCTTTGAACTTGATCTCATTGCGGAATCAAGTGGTTTTTAAATGGAGTGTTTTTGAGGCTTTTCTAGTTTTGCTAAAGGGGTCACTCCCGGTGAAGGGATCGTTGGCCCTTTCCTCATCGAATAAGGTGCATGATATATCATATATACCGTTGTGCAAAGCAAAACTATAGAAGCAATCAAAAGACAAACCGAGGGTTGTAGCATCTGCCAGTTATTGCTAAAGGGGTCACTCCCGGTGAAGGGATCTCGGCCCTTTCCTCATCGAATAAGGTGCAGGATGTTCTACAAGGAACACCGCGATGCAAAGCAAGAACTGTAGCTACCTGGTTTTTTTGAAATTCGATTCCACAACATCTTTTAGGTTTATTTTCTTTCATTAATCACATTAATGAAGTCTCATCATTTAAGTCCACCTAAACATCATAGATAAATATAACGTACGCTTATGCCATCCGCATTCGCCTCGATGTCCCGTCTGCACCGTTAGGTTAGGTAACTAACGCCAGAGCGAGGCAGGGCTAGCACGGGTGTAAAACATAAGCAACGTCTATATAATATATCATATTTACTATATACAATATCTATCTGAACAAATCACATGATCACATCACAGATAACGCAGCAGAAAATATCATATGAAATATTGGATATACTAGGACGTCCGTATTTTATTTTGAGCCTGAATAAAACATGGATTCCATGGTCGTGATGAATAGCCAATCACACACCCCTAGACCCCTACGAGAGCGGCAAGCAACCCTACTGATTGATGTGAAAGAGTGTGCTTGTAGTAGTTAACCGCAATCAATAACGGTGTCGCGCGTAGCTAGACCGAGATGAGTACGGGTCGTCCTCTGGGAAACGTGGAACCTTTTACTTTTACTTTAGATGTGTTGAGAAAGAGAGGAGGGATAAAGAATTTTTATAGAATGGTTTCTAGATCTACGTTAAACAAGAATGTAAAATATAGATCTAGATTATTTTAGAGATGTAGATAATATAATAATAGGGCTTGTAGGGTTCGTTAGGATTTAGTAGTTATGAACGATTAATTAAAAGTTACCCTTTTTATCCATTAATAGATTTAAAACTAGAACGACGGTGATGCGTGTAGATTAGGGTTTTTGGAGGGAAAAGGAATCCCACTCTTAACCCTTATCTCGACACGGAACTCCGTTCATATCTAGCCTTTACCAAAACAATCATTAATCTAATCTCTAATCGCAGTCGGAACTAGCAAAGAATTGCTAGCGCACCCGATTAGGATGTTAATGATTCTTTTGATAAAGTTCCTAAACTTTATAGGACTTAAAAAGGGTTTAGGGATTTTTATCGTTCATTAACCTACCCTAATCCTACAAACCCTAACAAGCGGAGAATTACTCACGCATGTTGGGAGAAGAAGACGAAAAGACAGAGAGGGAAAACATAATGTAAAATGCAAAAAGAATAAAATAACTACCTTTATTAATCAACTTGAACAATCTACACTTTATTCCGTAGAAAATGATTATAAAACTAGTTGCTTCTCGATCTTTCCTAAGGAGGTAGACGAACAGTTGATGATCAGCCTGGATACGTGAGCCGTCTTGGACTTCGTGATCTCTTCGGCTTGATAACTTTTCCAAGAGGCTCTCAGTGCCCTTTTATAGTGAAAAGCCAGAATCTTCTTGTTGAAAACTTGGTAAAATTCATCATAGATTTATGCCCCAAAATTTTAGCAAAAGATCTCTCTAGATTGCCGCGGATCCGCGGCCAACAGGGGGGTTTGGCCGCGGTTCCGTGGCCAATGGTGGGGATCTCCTGATCATTTTTCTTGGGCTTTGTGATTGTGGCATGTGGCAATCCTAGGCACCTTCAGAATTCAGAAATCTTCTCTCGGTTGCTCCCAGACTTGGTCTCCAAGTTTTGCTTCTTAATTTGGCAAGTTTTCTTCAACAACTTGATTTGTTTGATAAATTCTGCATAACAACTTGGAAAATTCTGCACAATAATCTCAAATAATATTTAGTAGGCTTAGTTCTACTAGGATTTGGTCAAAAGATTTATTTGCATACGTTTTCCTACCAAATGATAATTAAAATATATTAACACATGGTAAATGGTGTTTTTACACATAAACCCTCATATGTATGATATATTATAATAAAGACCTTTTTAATATAGAAATGGTAGGAAAAATGTAATAACAAATGTGCAGTTTTATCAACTGAACAAATGCCCCCAAACTTATCTTTGATCGTCCCGAGCAAACTAGTTTATTCAAGAGAAGGAGAAAAAAGAAAGGAGAAAACTAAGCACACTTTCGTAGGCAAACACGATTGCACTGAGCACGTGCAACAAGCCGTTAAACCTCTAGATGTCCCTAGTAGGAGGAGTGTTGTCTCCTGAGGGTTTTCAGCGGATTACACCCACAAAATCCTATAATAAAAGAGAGATAGTGAAATTTGCATATAAAGATAAGAACCATAAAAGAAAGACTTTGAAAATAAGAGTTTCCAACTACACTAGCTTTTCAGTTGTCATGAGCCCTATCTTTATAGTCATGAAAAAATGTTAGAAATCACATCATCCCTCAATAAAACATCGTCATTATTCTTCATTCCTACCTTTCATCCAAATATTGATCATATAACCCCACGTGTGTGTAAAGAATATCCCTACACTCGGAGAATTCAATTCAAGCTATCATACTCTTGTCCATCTACCTTAGTACTTTTTAATTTGATGAATATTAAGATTTGCTCACACATTTTCATGCGACCGTTAATACTTCTTGAGGTACTAACCGACCGATTACTCATGTGCTTGCTGATTAGGTGATAATATTTTCCTCGTCTTGCACCACCTAAGGCTTAGCAGTGACTCCCAGACCAGTTGGCCTTAGGGCACTAGGTGAAGAGGCACCCTCGCTATATTTTTTTATTGCTGCCTTGGCGATAACAAAACCAGTGTTCATTTTTCTTTTCACCATTTTTATATTTTCTTCATACTTTCTTTTTTATTTCCTTCATACTTTGGCTTTTAGACAAGAGCATTTCAAGGTAGCCTCTACTATCCCGAGTTTCAAGACGTGTGTAAGTGCATATAGTAGGGTATCAACATTCAAATGTTTGGCTTCCAGAATAGAAACTATTTTTCAGACTTATTTTTATCCTCAGATTAGTGACTTCCTTCATCTTACTAACCCTTGGGACAATGGCTCATAACTACTTATTACTAGTTCGTTTAAGAAAACTTCTAATTTTCTTGGTTTTCTTAAACCATTCCTATCTTTTGGATGTAATTTTTCACTTTCTACTCTTTTGTTATAAAAGAAAAAAAAAATTTAAATTTTTTTTTTAAAATGTTGTGCTTATGCAAAATATGATGCAAATTGATGTGTAAATAAGCACAAACCTCCCCCAAACTTGTTTTCAACAGTGTCCTCACTGTTGCTATCTGCTGGATCACAAAAACCTGTAAGCTTGGGAGGTCATTATTAATGGGGGCAAGAATATATGAAAGTGAAAATCCTCCCCCAAACTTATTTTTGGCTCACAAATTTGAGGACAAAAGTTATGTTCAAGAGCCAAAAATATACCCCCCCTCAAACATGACAATACGAAGCATTTTAAGAGGGGGTGAGTCATTTGGTCAAAGTAAGACTTTACAAAGATCAAAAGTTAACATCAACCATTCAAAGATTTTATCAGTATAGCGTACAGGTTGGTGGAAGAATGTGTTGTATCGAGTCAAGAAAAAATGGGGAAGGGATAAGAGGTGGTCTGGAAAGGGTTTGAAATTAGAGAAAAGAAAGAATGAGGATGAATGTGAATGATTAGAAAGAAGGAATGGTGACGGTTTAACCTCTAGAGGTGGAGATTGATTAATCACAAAATCCGTAATGTTTAAAAATTCAAGTTCGTCAGCAAAAAGTTCTTCAAAACTTTTATCAATGGTGTGATTGAACATTTTGCTGTCAAAGAGTTTTGTGCCAGAATTTATCCTACTTGATTCAAAAATTATTGAGGTAGAGGACTCGAAAAACTCATCTACCTCATTTTCAAAAATATCTAAATCAAGTTGAATTTCTGGTATTATTGAACTTGAATTAGCGGATTGTGATTCATCAAAACTCACTGGAACTATAGGAACAGAAGAAGAACCGGAGAGAATAGAAGGTGAAATGGGTAAACAAATTGGTGTGTCGAGTGTTGCTGTACCAGATGTGGAAGATGGAGGCTGTATTTCGGTCTGATCTTCGTGTATACCATTATCATCAACTTCAAGACATTTTTGGGGTTCGGGAAGAATTAAAGGCTCAAGATGATGACCACAAGGGAGTGAAAGGATTTGATGAATTGGTGGGACAAAATCATCCAAAATTTCGGGTTCATCAATTAATGTATCCCCAATGTCAATCACCTCATTCAAGTGAAGGTTAAAATTCTCAAACACCTCATCAAAAGTATGGCTTTCAATCAGTTTTGGTCCAAGAGTGGAGGTGTAGAGATCACAAGGGTTGGGTATGGTTTCACTTGAAATGGACCCTTCACAGTTGGGTAAATCAAATACTACAAAGTCACACAACTTATCAGACATTGTACTTGATGAATCTATGAAACTGGAGTTGTGGATTTTAGTTTGGAATGGGGAGGTTTGATTAGGAAGGGTATACAGTTCTGTCTTACTACCCAAATCCTTCATAATTTGATTCGTCGGTTCTATAAAATTTTCTAATGTCTGCTCCAGACTAGTCTTGGGTTGATAAGGGGTTTCAGTATAAGATTGAAATTCCTGTGGATAATTAAAACTCCCAAATGACTGATTATAAGAACTGTCTAGAGTAGGTGGAAAAGTCGGATTGGATTGATAGGAATAGAATGGTTGCGGAACTTGGGTAGGGGTAGGATCAATATTATGATAAGAAGAATATTGATATGGGTTGGTTGGTTGGCTATATACAAACCGCATATCAAACTCTTCTCCGGACAGTGGTGGTGATGGTTGATATTGGTCCGTGTTGAAACTTTGGCCTCTAGACCTAGCTATGTGCTCAGCAATGGACATTCGTCTAGGGGCTTCCTCACTCTGGGTATGAACTGAAACAGGTGTCGGATTAGGATACGGTTGATAAGATCTAGACTGAGGTGGCCAACTGTTTCTTCCTGCTCGTTCTATATGATCTCTTAAGGACATGGAAGAGCCAGACAGTATACCGAAGGGATTTCAAAAACAAGAGATATCTGGTTGTGGACAGCAAAGATCGGCGAGTGTTCTTCTGTTTAGGTCACCCATTATAAGAAGAGAAGAAGGGGGAAGGGGAGAAAATAATTGGTTTGTTTTGAAAAATGACGGATTTAGACAAATCACACAAAAATGCACAACCCTAGAACTATGGTTACCTAGGTTCAGTCTCTAGACCGCTCCTAGACTTCCAAAGGACAAGCCGCAGGATCAATCCTCTACCGCCTCTGTACTACCCTTGTAGCCAGGTAAGTGCCAGGTAAGTGGGAAGGAACCACAGTAGTGGGCCTAATTAAAAACCACTAGCCTTTGACACACTTGCCTAGGCACTACAAAAGTAATGCGGATAAGCGATAGATTACCCACGACCTTCCTCTGTCCTTATTGAGCGCGACAGTCCTTAGAGTCTGGTCTAGATATTTTTTAAATTAATGAAGGGTTGATCTATATGCTCAGTTTGTGATTTGTGGGCTTAGGAAGGGTGATGAAATCCCCACCTAATCTTGATTTGGTCTTTGCCCCTTAAAAATCCGTATTAAAATATGCAAAAACAAACCGCAAAACAGTGTGCTTGTAGTAGTTAACCGCAATCAATAACGGTGTCGCGCGTAGCTAGACCGAGATGAGTACGGGTGTCCTCTGGGAAACGTGGAACCTTTTACTTTTATTTTAGATGTGTTGAGAAAGAAAGGAGGGATAAAGAATTTTTATAGAATGGTTTCTAGATCTACGTTAAACAAGAATGTAAAATATAGATCTAGATTATTTTAGAGATGTAGATAATATAATAATAGGGCTTGTAGGGTTCGTTAGGATTTAGTAGTTATGAACGATTAATTAAAAGTTACCATTTTTATCCATTAATAGATTTAAAACTAGAACGACGGTGATGCGTGTAGATTAGGGTTTTTGGAAGGAAAAGGAATCCCACTCTTAACCCTTATCTCGACACGGAACTCCGTTCATATCTAGCCTTTACCAAAACAATCATTAATCTAATCTCTAATCGCAGTCGGAACTAGCAAAGAATTGCTAGCGCACCCGATTAGGATGTTAATGATTCTTTTGATAAAGTTCCTAAACTTTATAGGACTTAAAAAGGGTTTAGGGATTTTTATCGTTCATTAACCTACCCTAATCCTACAAACCCTAACAAGCGGAGAATTACTCGCGCATGTTGGGAGAAGAAGACGAAAAGACAGAGAGGGAAAACATAACGTAAAATGCAAAAAGAATAAAATAACTACCTTTATTAATCAACTTGAACAATCTACACTTTATTCCGTAGAAAATGATTACAAAACTAGTTGCTTCTCGATCTTTCCTAAGGAGGTAGACGAACAGTTGATGATCAGCCTGGATACGTGAGCCGTCTTGGACTTCGTGATCTCTTCGTCTTGATAACTTTTCCAAGAGGCTCTCGGTGCCCTTTTATAGTGAAAAGCCAGAATCTTCTTGTTGAAAACTTGGTAAAATTCATCATAGATTTATGCCCCAAAATTTTAGCAAAAGATCTCTCTAGATTGCCGCGGATCCGCGGCCAACAGGGGGGTTTGGCCGCGGTTCCGTGGCCAATGGTGGGGATCTCCTGATCATTTTTCTTGGGCTTTGTGATTGTGGCATGTGGCAATCCTAGGCACCTTCAGAATTCAGAAATCTTCTCTCGGTTGCTCCCAGACTTGGTCTCCAAGTTTTGCTTCTTAATTTGGCAAGTTTTCTTCAACAACTTGATTTGTTTGATAAATTCTGCATAACAACTTGGAAAATTCTGCACAATAATCTCAAATAATATTTAGTAGGCTTAGTTCTACTAGGATTTGGTCAAAAGATTTATTTGCATACGTTTTCCTACCAAATGATAATTAAAATATATTAACACATGGTAAATGGTGTTTTTACACATAAACCCTCATATGTATGATATATTATAATAAAGACCTTTTTAATATAGAAATGGTAGGAATAATGTAATAACAAATGTGCAGTTTTATCAACTGAACACCTACCAATTCTAGGGTTAGGAGACCCGGACTCGACTCCTCGAGATGGTCTCCCATTGGACCCTAGAACCCGGTTACTTGTGCTCCCCTCCTTGGGTCTATCCTAATGCGGAAAAGTAAATAATATACATCAACGGTGACATCATCCGCAACCTGGAAGTGCCCCAATAAAAGAATATTACATACAAGTTTTTACATGAATGAAAAAGAAAAACACTCATCTCACATAAAACCCCTCGGGCTATTCAAACACGACGATCCAATATAACATATCCAGCAACACATAACATCACATGTCATCAACGTAAGTAAACATGCGTATCCCAATTGTCGTTGACATATAGCAACGAAACCGGCGATATCACATATTACACTTACGGTCACAGAAAAGAAAGTGTAAAACTACAACAGTTGGAATCCGCAAACTTTTTAGATATCGCATGCCTAATCAAATGAATTCCTAAGACATCGCATGCCTAACAATTATAAACCCCGCATTTTAGTCTCATTATTGAAAACTCTTTTCAATATCAAGTCGGGCAATTCAACAGGATTCTCGACATTCTGATCGAATGCTCGTCGCAAACTTTAGTAGACAGCCGCACCCCCGATGCCGTCGACGAAGTGAACCAAGGCGGAACACCGCTGCCGCGAGCACTCGAACGGATGCTTTCGGCGACGGGGTTTTCCTACAGTCACTTGGTCGGGGCTATGGGGCGTGGCTATCTATTAAGTTTACCGGCGAGTATCCGCATACGCTACGTGATTGCGACGGACTTTTGATCACATCAAAATTCCATGGCAATCGATCAAGTGAGACTAGACTGCTAGATTTATAATATTCAAATCAGTTATCTCATAACGACTTGTGGATTCCAAATACTGTATCACATTCCAGATAAACAGAAAATGTTAAACTTTCCGATCGAACAATCAAACACCCAAGTTTTCCCGAAACAGCTCAACACATGAAATAAGTTTAAAAACATTCACTTCATGCCACAGTACCAACGGTCCAGCCGTAGAAGGGTCAAGCCAACGCCTCACATATGGCACGCCGTACTGCCCCAAACCCTAAGGTTCAAAGGGCAGTTCAAGACGGTCACATAATCGAGTTAAGGTTTGTTGTCTTCTAGAGGGTCCATCGCGTTACTTGCACTACTTAGAACGTTCTTAAACCACAGAAAAATCCAACACTTGGAAATTTCCCGGCAGGGGAAAAAGTGGGTATTTATATCCGGTCGAACTTTTTAACATGTTCTAAAATTACCCGGAAAAACACATAGACAAAGTTAAATAATCCAATCGAATCATCGAGTCCCCAATACAACCCAGAAAACTCAACTCTTGAGCACAAATTAAAATTACCCAGAAAACACAGGACTTACTTCTGGAGATTACTGTGCAAACATTGGGGAAAGATGCCACATTTTTGCCATGGAACCGCCGCCCAAACTAGGGTACGGCCGCGGTTACGCGGTGAAGTGATGGAATCATGGGCACGTGATGCACAGTAATTCATATAAAACCCTGCTGAATTTTTTGAGTATTTTTAATCAGGAAAAATCCACAATTTCAAAAAAAGTACAGAGAAGGGTTTGATTTAGGGTTTCGGGGTTCGATCGGATTTCTAATATCGTCTACACTTCGCCTACAGCTCTAGCTAGGCTCTGATACCACTGTAGGGTTCCTAGGCACACTCATGAGGTTCTACAACTGATTAACCATGCCAAAATCAAAATTTTCCATGTGCCAAAGAACCCTAATGCTAAATCGTTAACTAGAGGTAAGGCGAAACAAAAATAGTAAACTACTTTACTACAAGTGAAAGGGATTACAACCTTTGTAGATCCGGTCCTCCACTTCTTTAGCTCCGTGATGACATCCCTCTGCTGCGATCATCAGGATCCCGGACTCTAGCGTTGGTTTCATCGGAGAAATGATCGGGCTAGGTCGTTGACTTCGATGCCGAAGATGATCTACGTCGAGGCGACTCAAACTCAAGCTTCATCTTCACTAGGTCATGAAACTTGTGAAGATAACACCCTATACAACATGGCAAGTGGTAGAGGATGAAGAAATAGGAAGTGGGTTCACTTTGGATTTGGATTTCTCACTTGATTTCATCACTTGAAATTTTCAAGAAAGGTTTTCTTCACTTGAAGAAGATAAAGAAGAAGAAGAAAAGAAAATGAATTATTTTAAAAGAAAATTCAAGTGATGCTTATCATAATGCAACCATGGGTGAAGTTAACACATGTAAAGAATAAACTAGGGTTTAGGTAATGGTTAGGTTAAAGGATAAAACAAAATGGTAGACTTTTTCAAAGATGCTTTGAAGCTTCATGAAGCTTAAAGAAAGCCACCATTTTGTTTTAGCAAAATAAATAAATATCATAAATAAATAAGTTAAAACCCTAACCATTAACCTAAACATGGTTTAAAGCATACACACACCAAAGTTTGCATGTATCATCAAACATGATACAAACTAGTGCACAAACATATATCATATATACAATGTGCATAATCTAGTGAGAAAAATAATCTTAAGTGAACCAATACTAGTTAATGTAAAGTAATATATCAAATATATAATTATACATTAAATCATTAAATCAACACTTGATTTAATGATCTGGTCATACTGCATATAACCGACTAATATTAAGTGTATCAATATATCGAATCAACATTTGATTCGGTAACCCGGCTATATCTTATATAACCGTCCGATGATACAAATCGCGAGAATAGAATTCAGTATCACATACTGGTATTATTCTCGGTCCCGCAGATATCTCATATGCGCTCCTATTTCGTTTCGCTTGAGCCAGGAAACCTCTGTGTAGGACTTTAAAGACTTGTCAATACGCCGGCAGTAGGTGATGATCATATCAAACACCCACAAGCCGCAAGCGGTCTTCTAAACGTAACGGCCACCCGGGTATTGAGCGATCAGAGGATCAACGAGCAAGCCTGCTCATACTCCTATGAATCCAACCAGTAACACTTACCGTACAGTCCGGTCTGTTCGTCTGATATGTTGCATATCTCGCCTAGGGGTGGTAAACGTCAGACCCCAGTAGCTTGATAAGTCATGCCGATATAAGGTCCACAACAAGCGTGAGACTACTGATAACTCTTACCAGTAAATCACTGCAACCCTGGCCAGGGATTTCCAGTTATGGCCAGTCGAGCATAGCGCAACATCAACCCCCAATACCGGGAGAGACGAATCCCCTCCTATCGCTCATTGCCTCAATGTGAATCGGGACTGTACCCAAAAACCACCTGTTTGCACGACTCAGTAAAGCCGTGGTAGGGTGGAAATCAAAGCACAATGAGAGACACACAAGACTCTATGACGATCTCGGGTCAACAGACTAAGCTGTACCAGTGTCACCAGAGAACTTCCATCTGACGTGAGGTATAATACCATCTGGGAGTTCTCGGCGAGTCCGTTCAGTGTACCCAGTCTCCACTGAGCACCCGCATACCATCTCTGATGTCAAACACCAATGGATATGGGATCATCCATCGCCCATCACATGGGTCGTGAAGATATACACTAGTCTACTCTGGAATATCGATGCCCCGTCTCGATATTCCCACGACTAGGAACATTGAAGGATGTACTCATGGACTACCCAGGCCCCACTAGTATGATCTACATCATAGTCCTGGAAGTCGAGCACACATCCTAAGGGCTTTATCAACATGTAATAGAGAGACAACAAGTATACATGTTAAGATAAAGAGCAAGCAGATAGCATACTATCATGTCGAGCAAGAAAGTCCTACCTATATATGTCCCAGCATCCACTACAATATACATCCAATGTACAGTAATGGCCTCTAGGGCATACATATAACTAACAAAGGAGACCCCCTCTCTCTTCTTACCCTCTTGTTAACACTACGCCACCCAGAATTCCCTATTCTTTCCTTTCGTTTTGACTCAAACCGCATTTTTTTAAAAACACATCGACAAAGTGGAGTTAACTCCGATAATATTTTCTTTTCAACCTTTTAAATCTACTTGATGAGTAAATTAAGTCACACCAACACTATAAAACCACTCTTAACCTTATTTACATCATTTAGCCTTTTAGCGTAATAAAGTTTTCTATATGAAATAACCATATAACGGACTTTTTCAGAAAAATCCCATGAACGTTAGTGTAATCCTTATTTCGATAACTAGTGTATATACCTCTAGAAATTCACGGGGTAATGACCTACCCCACACGTACACTTTTGATTCATAGCAAAATGTTTGGTTAGAAATTTTAATTAAACGCAACAATTTTGCAATAAAATATTATAAAATAATTTTTTAATCGATAATTTTGGATCCTTGGCAATTGCGTCTTTACAACCCTCGTTAGGGGACCTGTTAATAGATGGTGCGGATTATTGCACATTCTTGAGATAGTAGAGCGAGATGCAGAGCTCCTCACGGAGAATTCAGTCTCGAAAGGAAATGAAAATACGATTTAAAGGAAATACGACTTTTCTAAACAAAACTAAACTTTGAAAAATTTATATAAAACTATGAATCCGTATTTTCAATAAAAACAAATTGTGAAATTATATTTTTAAAAGGAAAGATAAAAGTTTTAAAGGAAAATACCATCAAGTTTCCAAAAGAGATAGTTTTCATAAAAATACCATAATTTTTTTTTAAAAACTAGGTTTTATCACTAAAATACCACTAAAATTAAAATACATATTCATAAAAAAACTCTAAATATTATAAATCACCCTTGAGATTTATTTTTAAATGATATAACTTTTTTCATAAAACCCCTCGAGAAATGCAAACAATATCGATACAATGTAAACAACAAAAAATATTTAAGGACTCTAGATTAATATATGTTTAAGAGGTATTATTTCTCTTGAGCCCCAGAGAGCCGGAGAAAGTGAGTGCTTACCTATTCAGGTTAGACAAATTAACGGAGTTATCAATAGCAATTGTCTTGAAAAAAGACATAAATCATGCCGTCCATATGCAGCAGTTGTCTTATTACTCCCGAACCTAAGAATTTCAACAGTTAAATCCATTCATATAAAAATGTCTATAACTCGAATCCAAGCTTGAATTTAAACTCGAACTCTAATCCAAACTAGAATATAAACTTGATCTTAAACTTGAACTCTAATCCAAACTCGAACATAAATTGGACTTGAACTCGAACTAATACTACTCGACTAAGTTGACTCGACCCAAGATTACAATTGACACTTGCATTCTACTCGACTTACTCGACTTCATTCTATAACTTTTGCAATCTATGGTTCGATCAAGACATGTTATAATCAAACAATCAAATCAACTAAGGATATCTTACCGTTATAATATATATTATACTCGGGGTGTTTGGGATAGTTTCTTGTGTGAATCCAACGGAGCTTCAAGAGTCCCGTATTAACCTATTTTTTTTATTTACTCAAATCTCAGTCGGGTCGACTCCTCTACAGGTTGGAGCCCCGATGCTAACACATGAAATGGGCCCGTCTTTCCTTGCTCCTTGGGCCCCACTCTTGAGATCGTGAATATTTCTACGGTTGCATTGACATTCACACTTGGAACTTAACGTTAACACAGTTACCATATAGAGACCTATAGTATATATAACCTTGTTCATTTTACATATACTTTTACTCCTCACAAATATTATTTCATGGTTATTATGTACTTGTCACTTTTCACTCTTACTCTATCTTTAGGACTTATCGAGTGCTAGTTCGATGACAGGCATTTCATCCACCTTTGTTTTCTTGAAATGTTCATCAGATATGGTCGAGACGGAGGAAGTGGAGGCTACAGAGGAAGATTACGACCAGATAGCTACTCGGGATTATCTTAACTTACTTTTTTCAGCTTATGTATGCCACATGTTTAGGCATTTTTCTTTTATTGTATTTACTTTCCAATTGAAACTCATGTACCTGTAAATATTTCAAGTTGAATGTAAATAAAGATATTTGTTGAAAATTAACAGTCTCCATTTATTCTTGCATTGTGTATTATTGTTTCAATACGCTTAGTATATTTATTTAGAGAATGACCTTCTCTGAATAAATATGTCGCGGGCTTGCCATATAATCATTTTCCGTTTACTGAGAAGCGGGACGTGACAGGTTTTGTTGGTGGCCCATGCAGGTCAATTCTGCATGAAGTCGTAAACAATATACCCCAAGAATTAATGAGTTAAACAAACCTTTACATTCCTTGCATTTCAAATTCCTTGAATCTATTCTAACCTATCTTTTATATCAAGGTGATGGACTCTCCGAGCAATACCAGCACCAACGTCAACGGCAATACTCCACCTCTTACACTACCACCACCACCTACCGTTGCAGCTCCTATCAATGAGCAAACGACAGTGCTTGAGGCTATCAAGAGCCTATTGGAGGGTCAACAGCAGCAGAATGCTATCCTTATGAACCGTTCCAAGGCCGAAACACCTGGAGTAAAATATTTTTGGGCCTTACACCCAAAGAACTTTTCGGATATGGAGAGCCCGCTTGAAGCAGAAGAATGGGCTCAGGCGATAGAAGATGATCTGGTAGCGGCTTAAGTGCCAGATATATCTTGGGTAAGAGTTGCTAAGTTGCAACTGACCGATAATAATAGAGTATGGTGGAAAGTTGAGGAGAGCCGTCTCGCGCAACTAATAGAATGGAGAACATTTCGAGACCTCTTCGATGCGAAGTACTTTCCGGAGACTGCCTGCTTTGACATGTAGATTGCTATCCTTATAAACCATTCTGAGGCCGAAACACCTGTAGTAAAACAGTATCGGGCCTTACACCCAAAGAACTTTTCGGATATGGAGAACCCGCTTGAAGCAGAAGAATGGGCTCAGGCGATAGAGGATGATCTGGTAGCGGCTTAAGTGCCAGATATATCTTGGGTAAGAGTTGCTAAGTTGCAACTGACCGATATTAATAGAGTATGATGGAAATTTGAGGAGAGCCGTCTCGCGCAACTAATAGAATGGAGAACATTTCGAGGCCTCTTCGATGCGAAGTACTTTCCGGAGACTGCCCGCTTTGACATGGAGCAGCAATTCATCGATCTACACCAAGGCTCGATGTGGGTCAAGTATGTGGATGAATATGATACTAAGTTTACCATGCTCGGCAGGTAAATTATAGTCTCAAGTTCAATTTTCCTATCTCACTTACAACACTGCTAACACAAGGTCGCAACAGGTTCACTGCGCATCTCATTCCCACTGCTGAGATCCGGGCACAACGATTCCAGCTGGGGTTGGACCCTGAAATCCAAGCTGCGCTCGCTACAGGGAATTTCCCAACCCATAAGCTTGCTTTGAAGGCTGTCCGGCACTATGAGGAAGTTGTGAAGAAGAAGGGCAGGCCGCAGTCGGCTGGTGTGAAACGCCCTTTGCACCATATCACAGGAGGAACCTCTTCCAGGCCAACTTTCAACAGGCTATCTCGAAGGCCAGGAGGTTCATTCACCAACAACAGGTCAGACTTTTGCAGCTACTGCAAAAGAACATGCCATTTAGTGAAGAAATGCCGTAGGGCGAACAACTTATGCTCAAGAGTGGGGCTCCAAGAGCAAGTAAACAGGGCCCATTTCATGTGTTAGCATCGGTACTCCAAGCTGTAGAAGAGTCGACCCGATTGAGATTCGAGTAAATAGAAAAATAGGTTAATACGTGACTCCTGAAGCTCCGTTGGATTCACACAAGAATCTATGCCAAACACCCCGAGTATAATATATATTATAACTGTAAGATATCCTTAGTTAATTTGATTGGTTGATTATAATATATCTTTATCGAAACCATACATTGCAAAAGTTGAAGAATGAAGTAGAGTAAGTCGAGTATAATGCGAATCATGTAGATTGCAAATCCTGGGTTGAGTCAAATTAGTCGAGTAGATTGATTTCGAGTTCACGTTCAAGTTTAGGTTCGAGTTTGTAATCGAGTTATAGTAATTTTCATATGAATGGATTTAACTTTTGAATTTCTTAAGTTTGGGAGTAATTTAACAACTGCTGCACATGTACGGCAGGATTTGTTTCTTTTTTCTAAGACAATTGTCATTGATAACTCCGTTAGTTTGCAGTGTTGTCTAATCTGAATAGGCAAGCAATCACTTTCTCCGGCTCGCTGGGGCTCAAGAGAAATGATACAGCTTAAACCTATATTAATCTAGAGTCCTTAAATATTTATTATTGTTGTTTACGTTGTATTTATATTGTTTGCATATCTTGAGGGGTTTTATGAAAAATATTTTAATATCATTTAAAAATAAACCTCGAGGGTGATTTATAAAATTTAGAGTTTTTATGAACATGTATTTTAATTTCTATGGTATTTTGGTGATAAAACTTAGCTTTTAAAAGTTTATGGTATTTTAATGAAAACTACTTCTTTTGTAAACATGGTGGTATTTTATTAAAAATTTAATCTTTCATTTAAAAATATATTTTTTCACAATTTGTTTTTATTGAAAATACGGTTTTATAATTTTATATAATTTTCCAAAGTTTAATTTGTTTTAAAAAGTCAATTTTCTTTTAAATCGTATTTTCATTCCTTTCGAGACTGAATTCTCCATGAGGAGCTCTGCATCTTGCTCTACTATCCCAAGGACGTGCGATAATCTGCACCATCCATAAGCGGGTCCCCTAAAGAGGATTGTCGCGGCGTAATTGCAAAATGTGTAAAAATATCGATAAAAGCCCTTTTTGTAAAAAGTAATGGTATTTTATTGTAAAACGTATTCTTTAAATTAACCATACATCTAAAATATCATGCTATGAAACCATAGTGTATGCGATGGGATATGTCGTTACCCATGAGTTTCCTAGAGGTATATATGCTAGTTATCAAATAAAGGGTTATATTAAATTTCATGGTATTTTTCTGAAATTGTTCGATTTGTGTTTAATTCGCATTAAATTTTAACTACATAAAAAGCAAATAATGTGACCAATATTTTGAAGTGATGTTAGAGGATTGGTATAATTTATTAGACCTATTCAAATTGATAAAAGTGTTTAAAAGATAAGATTTTAAGCTTAACTCCACTTTGTCGATATGATTTTAGAATACGATGTGAGTCGAAATGAAAGGAAAGAATAGGGACTTACGGGTTGTATAGCGTTGAAAATAGAGAAAGGAAAAGAGAGAGTGTCTTCGTGGTGTCATGGTATCGTCCGGAGTGGCTTCGGTCTTCAATGGAATGAAGTCGATCGCTAACTCCACTTGACTAGGCTTAACTCTTCTTGAACTTAGAGAATTTTGAGTGAATTTTTTATAGAGATTTTCAGAATGGGGAGAGCTAGGAGATGGGGTGTATTTATAGTGTAGAAGTGAGGGTGTGCGAGTAAAAGAATTTGAAATAAAAAGAATTAAAATAGGATTAATGAGGAAAGTGAAGGGTCTCTGGTTTAATTCAGAGAAATCAAACATTACAGAGAAGTAGAGGGGAGTTGAAGAGGTGCACGGGGGAAGCACGGATCGATTTGGAGTTGATTCGACCACCGGTAGCGGCGCAGAGGGAGAAATGGGCGGTCGGATTTGCTCCATTTGCCTCGAGATTCGTGTCACATGCTATATTCTGTGTTAACTCCTCATTTATCCCGTTTGATTTTTCTGAAACTTTTCAATTCTCCGTGCATTGCACATGCAACTCTTGGGCTTCCAAAAAGTAAAAAAGAAAAAAATTAAAAAATAATTGGGACTGATGGGAATCGATCACACAGGCTTTGTCACAATAGTAGAGAGTCTTAACTAGTAAGCTATAAGTTGTTTCTTATTTTTATTTAACAATATTAACTTATAACTCCTAATCAGGCTGAAATATCCTTTCTATACATTGAAACAAGTTACATTTGTACAGGGATTTCAGAGTCGTTACATTCTACCCTGTTAGTAAAAATTTCGACCTCGAAATTTACATAGCGACTAATTTTCAAAAAGGTGAGGGTATCGTGCACGCATATCGTCTTCTCGTTGCCATGCTGATTCTCCTGGCGAATCCTTTCTCCACATCACTCAGACCAAGTTCACCTCCTTGTTCCGTTGTGTCATCACCTTTCGATCCAAGATCTCGACTGGTTGCTGCTCGCAAGTCAGATCTGTCTGTACAGTGATTTCTGAGTGATCAAGTATGTGGCTGGGGTAGCTTACATATCGTCATAGCTGGGATATATGGAACACATTGTGTAGCCCTTCCAATGAGGGTGGTAGTGCCAAAGGTATACTACTTCTTTAACTCGTTCGAGTATGTCGAATGGTCCGATGTATCTTAGACTTAGTTTACCCCTCTTGCCAAAACGTATTACTCCTCTGTTCGGTGAGATCTTCAGAAACACATGCTCTCCGAGTTGGAACTCCATATGTTGACGTTTTGCATCTGCCCAATGCTTCTGTCGGTCCTGGGCTATGCGCATCTTCCCCTGATCGTGCGAACTACATCCACCATTGCTACGATTATCTCTGGCCCAAGGAGTTCACGATCCCCAACGTCGTCCCAACTCAACAGAGAACGAAACTTACGTCCGTAGAGTGCTGCGAAAGGTGCCGTCCCAATGCTTGCCTGATAGCTGTTGTTATATGAAAACCCCATAAGGTGTAGGTGATCTTCCCATGATCCTCCGAAGTCTAGCATACAGGCTCTCAGCATATTTTCAACGATCTGAATTGTTAGTTTAGACTATCCATCTGTTTGGGGATGATACGCCGTGCTGAAATTCAGACTCGTTCCCAGGCTAGTTTGAAGACTCTGCCAAAATTGGGATAAGAATCTAGTATCACGGTCAGAGACGATGCAGACAGATACCCTATGTAATATCACAATCTCCTGCATGAGTTTATGGGTATCAAGACAAGTATGGTACATCTTGAAGGTTTAATTCTTACTTTAGATTTCTACCCACCTCTATGTACTTCCTTACCAACGTCTCGGTTGTCTGGCCAACTCTGAATGGAATAAAGTGAGCCGACTTGGTGAGTCGATCCACAATAACCCAGATTGCGTCGTTACCCTTCGTGCTGCGAGGGAGAGAAGTCACGAAGTCCATGGTCATGTGCTGCCATTTCCATTCTGGAATTGGTAACGACTGAAGTAGACAAGCAGTTCTATAATGTTCATCCTTCACTTGCTAATATACTAAATACTTTGCTACGCTCCTTGCTACTTCACGCTTCATTCCATGCCACCAGTAGTGTTGCCACAGATCCTTGTACATCTTCGTGCCGCCGGGGTGTACAGAATAAGGAGAGCTGTGAGCTTCTTTCATCAAGTCTTCTCCAACAGGGCCGACTGGCATGCATAAACGGCTCCCATACTATAAGGATCCATCTTCGTGAATGATGAAGTCAGATCGAAGACGACTTTCTACTTGTTTTCGGATGTTTTATAGCTTGGCGTCATTTGCTTGAGCTATCTTGATCTGATTGACAAGAGTGGACTGGACTTATAAGTTCATCAAAGATGAGGCTTTACCTGGCACAACTACTTCAATCTACAATCCATGCAGTTCTTACTGTAGTCTCCACTGGGCGGTGAGGTTCATTGCTAATGGCTGGCAACAAAGTGCATCGGGAACTACGTTCATCTTTCCAGGATGATATTGTAGGTTGATGTTAAAGTCTGCCATGAGCTCTAGCCATTTTCTCTGCCGCATGTTGAGTTCCTTCTGAGTAAATACATACTTCAGACTCTTGTGGTCAGTGTATATATCCACTCGCTCTTCCAAAAGATAGTGGCGCCAAATCTTGAGTGCGAAGACCACTGCTGCCAATTCTAGGTCATGTGTTGGATAGTTGTGCTCATGAACCTTTAACTGTCTTGATGCAAAAGCTACAACCTTTCCATGCTGATGCAGAACACATCCTAATCCCTTACCGGACGCATTGTTGAAGTTGAAAATTGCACCCCGGTTGACCAAGTCAAAGTCAAAGTCAACCCCAAGCCAAGTGACCCCATGCCCAGGTCAATTCCGAACATGAAGCGGCCGGCCCTCCCCCATGCCAAAATGAAATCATGTAATAAATAATTTTTATGTAATTTTTTTATGCATAAATGTAAACAAAATGGGCATAAAGCCAAATTTTTGTAAGCCCATGGCTTATGTGCAAAAAGAAATAGCACATGAGACATGGGATGGGCAAAGCACCATTTTGTAAAGCCCAAGGGGCTATATGTAAATGTGTAAGCCCATATAAGGTAACATGATGATGAATAAAGTATAGACTTTTCATTCCCCAAAGATTAGAGCAAGTGCCTCTTTCTCCTTCCTCAAGGTTCTAAAACCTTCTTTTTTCTTTTGAATTAAATTAAGAGTTTTACTCTTCCTTTTCCAAAACTAAATAGTTTTTCACCACAAAACCCACAAAGGGGAACTTGGATCTGCCATTAGATCTCAAAAATGGGAGATTTTTAAGTCTCCCCCTTTTTTTCCAAGATCCGGCCAAACGACAGGAAGAAGAAGGAGAACCATCTCCAGGAACCCCACTTTGGGGAAGATCCAGGGCTCAAGGGGAGAACCCCCTTCATCAGCTTCAAAATATCCTAGGAGTTTAACTACACACACACACACACATACATATATACATATATACAAAATAATAAGTGCTCCTTTCTGGGAGTACAACTCTCATTGCAGGGACCAAGTCCCTTTTGCCTCCCGAGCGCCCACGTGCCTAGCACGTGAGGCGCTAGCGCCCTTGCGCTCAAAGTGCTAGCACCCAAAGCTCTAGAGACCGAGCGCCCACGTGCCTTGCATGTGGGGCGCCAGCGCCCGAGCGCCTACGTGCCTGGCACATGGAGCGCTAGCGCTAGCGCTCTTGCGCTCACAGCGCTAGCGCCCAAAGCGCTAGCGCTCGAGCGCCCACGTGCCTGGCACGTGGGACGCTAGAGTTCAAAGCGCTAGCGTCCTTGCGCTCAAAGCGCTGGTGCTTTTTCCCACGCATCCTTTGGATGCTCTTTCCCTTTATATATATATATATATATATATATATATATATAGCGCTAGCGCCCTTGCGCTCAAAGCGCTGGCGCTTTTTCCCACGCATCCTTTGAATGCCCTTTCCCTTTATATATATATACATACATATATATATATACATATACACACACATACTCCACGACATTGTCCCTGTTAGAAAAAAATTTCTAACGGGGCGCTGCCCCGCACCCCGCAAGGGGGCTGCTGGCCCCCTTGACCCCCAGCCCGCTATCCGGGTAGCGGGAGCCCCGTAAAAACTCTGCGGGGCCCCCGATATATCCAAAACCTTCCTTTCAAAACACAACACACACACTGCACATTGAGTTCGCATGACCTGTTTGACCCGTTAATCGGAGGTTCCCTCGCTCCAAAGGCGAGGGGTAATTAACAACAGGTTAGTCCGCGGCTGCCGGAGATTTGGATCCCCGCAATCAATAAACCCCAACCTACCCTAGGCAGGGGGAGTCTGTAATGCGCCTGATAAGTGCGCGCGCACCCCATCTCAATGGGGTGACGAAAAACACCCTACAGATTCTGGCACGCCCGGTGGGACTTTTCTCTCCTTCCATATTTCGGGTTAAGCGTTCATGCGAACTCAATTAATATGCATATCAATTGCCTGTACTAAAATCATGTTTTTTTGCGCAGGTTAACGTTCTCCAATTGCAATCTTCAGACGCAGCAAAGATGTCTCCAAGGACGATCTCAGCTCTCAGCACGGCTCCCATCTCCTACACGATGAAGATGGACGTCAGGACGGTCCTTCCGGCTAGTCTCGGGCGACAGTAAGAGGAGCCACCGCTACCTTTTGGCTCTATTCTGTTCATGTCAGCTAACGCCATCCCAGCTCCTCAAGCCCCGGGGATAGACAAACCGGTCTCGAAAGTCAAGAGGCCAAATGTGGTGGTCTCGAGGGCGCCCCAACCCAAGCGCAAGTCCGTTTCCGAATGACTCTCCATTGCCCCAGCTAGGGGCAAGGACATCAACACCAACAAAGCAACAAGGTGTCTCGAGCAAGCTCCAGCGGTGTCCCCAACAATTGCTCGATCGGGTGTCTTCTCTAAGCTCCCCACCAATCGACTCACGATGGCTTCCTGGATAACAGATGCCCGCCAAGCCTTCAAAATCGAGAAGCTAAGGCAGAAAAGGCTCAGGTATAGGGCCAACAAAAGGGCTAGGGCTCCTGCTAGGCTGAACTTCATGAGGTTCGAGGAACGGGGTCACCCCGCCAAAGATAAAGAGACGGCCGGATATGCGGTCCATACTGTATACATGGTCAGACATGAAGAAACGAACCCCCCTATTCTTCACAGCTATGGTGATGATATGGTTGACGCTACCCAGCATCGGCTCGATCTGAATGATGAAGAGCACGCTCAGGCCGATAAGCCAGAGGAGCCCGTAGTTCCTGCAGAATTGTGCTCAGGCAATAAGGATGACCCGGTTGTCATAGCCGGAACTACAGAACAAGCATTATTCCAATGGCTTCAGAGGCAGCTTCAGGACAGGGATGCGAAGTTTGCCAAGGTACAGTCTAAGGTCGACGAACTGGAAAACGTCACGGCAGATCTCGCGACCCAGGTCGCCTGATTGCAATTACAGCAGAATCAAATTTTGGTTCCTGAGCCAGGGATTGATACCCGAAGGCAGCCAACTGATACCCCCTTCAACCTAAGAGCGGAGCGCCTTCGCGAAAAACGGCCACGATTAGCCTCCAGTCCCTCCGATACATACACCGAAGGGGAATCGCCTCTGAAAGAGAAACTGGATAAGGTCTATTCCTTCAAAAGGGACAAAGACCACAAGATATTCAAGGACGCCCTAAGAAACGGTCTACAACTGCCAGAATCAAAGAGACAGCAAGAAGCGAATATGACCAACGACCCAAATATTGCCCTATCACAGAGTGATAGGTCATGCCATTGAGGACTGCTTCGTCTTCAAAGATTGGGTCAAAAGGCAATACAAGGCGGGAGAGATAGAACTGTCTAAAGGCGTGTTAGCAAACAGTCAAGCTACAAACGCCGATTTCATACAAATGGAGACCGAAGCCTTTCGGGAACCTAATCCTCCCAGACATGTGCCATTATCTGAAAAGGGCGAACCAAAGACTGATCGGCCTTAAGGACCAGCATCAGTAAGGGCACCTACTCTAATGGAGAGAAAGAAGAAGGTGTACTCCTTCAGGAGGGATGAGGTCCGCAATATATTCGAGGAAGCCTTGAAAACGGTCTGTAATTGCCTTTTCCGAAGAGGCCACATGAAATGAATATGACCGGCAATCCCATATACTGACCATACCATAGGGTGGTGAGTCATACCATTGAAGACTGCTGTGTTTTCAAAGATTGGGCAGAGGACCAATACAAGCTTGGAAAAACCTCACAGTCCTCAGATGTATCGGCAAGCCACAGAGCTACGGTCATCAATACAGCTCCGCCAAGATCCAAATTCAAGGAGCTGGGATAAGCAAAGATGACCACCAAGTCGTTAAACTGGAGACAGATGACCTCCAAGTCGTTAAACTGGAAACAGAGGACCACCACGTCGTTAAACTGGGAAGATGGACCTCTAAGTCTTTAAACTGGGAACCAATGACCACCATGTCATTAAACTGGGAACAATTGACCTCTAAGTCGTTAAACTGGGGATGTAAAAATGTGTAAATAAAACTATATGTATATATATGTGTGTGTGTGTGTGTGTGTATAAAGCCGAAATGATAGGGCAACTCGCAATAAAAATCAGCGAGTAAAATAAAGATGAAAATAAAGCCGAAATGGTGGGGGAACCGCGAATAAAAGCCGAAATGATAGGGCAATCGTGATCTTCGCGATAAGAAAAGTTGAAATGACAAAGCAATCGCGGTAAAAAAAAAAAACAACAAAAACAAAAACAAAAACAAAAACAAAACAAAAAAAACAAAACAACGGCGAATGATGAGTCGCTCCTGGTACCATATTCCAGTGCAGCGATGCAGACGCCAACCAAAATCCAGTTTCCCAAAATTCTTCCAGCCCTACGGTTGGTCCCCAAGTTGGCCACCGTATACAATCCACGGGCTCAAATAATTCTCAGCATACCCATGCCCCATTCTCAGCATACCCATGCCCTACCGCAATCACCAGTCCAGCGGTTGGTCTCCGTCCTTGGAATTATGCTCCATTGGGAAGACCCACTCATGTATCCCCACGATACATGAGAAGAAAAAACCTTCATGGGATCCTTACGACTCACAAAGGAAAAACACATTTGGGGGTCCTCACGACTCCTAAGGAGAAACTGCACCTATGGGATCCTTATGACTCGTAGGGAGAAAATGCTTTTATGGGACCCTTACGGCCCATAAAATTGAAAAGCCTTACGTGACAGAGTTCTAAACTTTTCTCTTAAGCCATCGCTTCCCAATCCCCAATACCCCAACAACGAATGATGAGTCACTCCTGGTACCATATTCCAGTGCAGCGATGCAGATGCCAACCAAATTCCAAATCCCATACCCCAACGGCGAATGATGAGTCGCTCCTGGTGCCATATTCCAGTGCATTGATGCAGATGCCAACAAAGTCCCAAAATTTTTCCGACCCTACGGTCTGGATCATACATCCTGCAAAACTATATACAATCCACGGGTGTAAAACGATCCCAATCTTTCCTAAGTCCTACCGGTGAGACCACATTCATAGTCCCACCAAAAATAAAAATAAAATAAAAAAATGGTATGTCCATAAGCAAAATGGTCATGGATGAAAACCCGAAAGGGCTCCGTGAGTAAAAATAGTAGGACTGCCGGCGAGTTTGAGAAAACCCGAAAGGGCGCAAAAACTCGTAAAAAAAAGAGAGATGAAATGCACTCGCGAAGTCCTCTCGACTTTGTGAGGAGAAAATTCCCGCGTGAGATCCTTACGACTCGCAAAGGAGCAACACACTTGGGGGTCCTCATGACTCCTAAGGAGAAAATACACTTACGGGATCCTTATGACTCGTAGGGAGAAAATGTTTTGTGAGACCCTTAAGACTCACAAAATTGAAAAGTCTTAGGTGATAGGGACCTAAAACCTGTCTCCTAAGCCATCGCTTCCAGATAAGCAAGCGCAAATGATGATTCACTCATGGTACCATGTTCCGGTATAGCGAGGCTGATGCCAAGCAAAAACCAATTCCCAAATCCTCCCGGGGCAAATGATGAGTTGCTCCTGGCATTATTCCAGTGCAGCAATACAGATGCCGACAAAAAACAAATCCCAAAATCCTCTCAAAGACAGATGATGATTCGCTCCTGGTACCATATTCCAGTATAGCAATGCTGATGTCAACCCAAATCACAATCAACAAGTCAACTTCAACTCCGACACCGCAGAAAGTGGAGCAAGTCAGAATCCAATCTCGACACCGCAAGAAGCGGAGCAAGTCAAGTTCACCCCTGACACTGCAGGAAGCAGAGCAAGTCAAATAGAGCATCGACCGTCCATGTCGCAAAAAGGCAGTGCAGGCTTCCCACAAATCGGGAACCAAATCGCTCCGGATCAGAGCGTCGACCGTCCATGTCCCAAAAAGGGCAGTGCAGGCTTCCTACAAAGCAGGAACCAGATCACACTGGGCCAAGGAAAAGTCTACCGCGGACACTCCGTCTCGGAGACGCGTCAAGCGTCGACCGTCAAAGTCGTAAAAAGGGCAGTGCAGGCTTCCCAAAAATCGGGAACCAAATCGCTCCAGATCAGAGCGTCGACCGTCCATGTCGCAAAAAGAGCAGTGCAGGCTTCCCACAAATTGGGAACCAAATCGCTCCGGATCAGAGCGTCGACCGTCCATGTCGCAAATCAAGAACCAAATAGGGAACCAGATCACTTCGGGCCAAGGAAAAATCTACCACGGACACTCCGTCTCGGAAACACGTTAAGCGTCGACCGTCCATGTCGCAAAAAGGGCAGTGCAGGCTTCCCACAAATCGGGAACCAAATCACTCCGGTTCAGAGCGTCAACCGTCCATGTCGCAAAAAGGGCAGTATAGGCTTCCCACAAATCGGGAACCAAATCAGTCCAAATCAGAGCGTCGACCGTCCATGTCGCAAAAAGAGCAGTGAAGGCTTCCTACAAAGCAGGAACCAGATCACTCCGGGCTAGGGAAAAGTCTACCACGGAAACTCCGTCTCGGAGACACGTCAAGCGTCGACCATCCATGTCGCAAAAAGGGCAGTGCAGGCTTCCCACAAATCGGGAACCAAATCGCTCCGGATCAGAGCGTCGACCGTCCATGTCGCAAAAAGGGCAGTGCAGGCTTCGTACAAAGCAGGAACCAGATCACTCCGGGCCAGGGAAACGTCTACCGCGGACACTCTTTCTCCGAGACACGTCAAGCGTCGACCGTCCATGTCGTAAAAAGGGCAGTGCAGGCTTCCCACAAATCGGGAACCAAATCGCTCCGGATCATAGCGTCGACCGTCCATGTCGCAAAAAGGGTAGTGCAAGCTTCCTACAAAGTAGAAACCAGATCACTCCGGGCCAGGGAAAAGTCTACCATGGGCACTCCGTCTCGGAGACGTGTCAAGTGTCGACCATCCATGTCGCAAAATGGGCAGTGCAGGCTTCCCACCATTCGGGAACCAAATCGCTCCGGATCAGAGCGTCGACCGTCCATGTCGCAAAAAGGGCAGTGCAGGCTTCCTACAAAGCATGAACCAGATCACTCCGGGCCAGGGAAAATTCTACTACGGACACTCTTTCTCGGAGACGCGTCAAGCGTCGACCGTCCATGTCGCAAAAAGGGCAGTGCAGGCTTCCCACAAATCGGGAACCAAATCGCTCCGGATCAGAGTGTCGACCGTCCATGTCGCAAAAAGGGCAGTGCAGGCTTCCCACAAATCGGGAACCAAATCGCTCCGGGTCAGAGCGTCGACCGTCCATGTCGCAAAAAGGGCAGTGCAGGCTTCCTACAAAGCAGGAACCAGATCACTCCGGGCCAGGGAAACGTCTACCATGGACACTCTGTTTCCGAGACGCGTCAAGCGTCGACCGTCCATGTCGCAAAAAGGGCAGTGTAGTCTTCCCACAAATCGGAAACCAAATCGCTCCGGATCAGAGTGTCGACTGTCCATGTCGCAAAAAGGGCAGTGCAGGCTTCCTACAAAGCAGGAACCAGATCACTCCGGGCCAGGGAAACGTCTACCACGGACACTCCGTCTCGAAGACGCGTCAAGCTTCAACCATCCATATCGTAAAAAAAGCAGTGCAGGTTTCCCATAAATCGGGAACCAAATCGCTCCGGATCAGAGCGTCGACTGTCCATGTCGCAAAAAAGGCAGTGCAGGCTTCCTACAAAGCAGGAAGCAGATTACTCCGGGCCAGGGAAAAGTCTACCACGGACACTTCGTCTCGGAGATGCGTCAAGCGTCGACCGTCCATGTCGCAAAAAGGGCAGTGCAGGCTTCCCACAAATCGAGAACCAAATCGCTCTGGATCATAGCGTCGACCGTCCATGTCGCAAAAAGGGCAGTGCAAGCTTCCTACAAAGCAGGAACCAGATCACTCCGGGCCAGGGAAAAGTCTACCATAGACACTCCGTCTCGGAGATGCGTCAAGCGTCGACCGTCCATGTCATAAAAAGGGCAGTGCAGGCTTCCCACAAATCGGGAACCAAATCGCTCCGGATCAGAGCGTCGACCGTCCATGTCGCAAAAAGGGCAGTGCAGGCTTCCTACAAAGCAGGAACCAGATCACTCCGGGCCAGGGAAACGTCTACCACGGACACTCCGTCTCTGAGACGCGTCAAGCGTCGACCGTCTATGTCGCAAAAAGGGCAGTGCAGGCTTCCCACAAATCGGGAACCAAATCGCTCCGGATCAGAGCGTCGATCGTCCATGTCGCAAAAAGGGCAGTGCAGGATTCCCATAAATCGGGAACTAAATTGTTTCGGATTAGAGCGTCGACCGTCCATGTCGTAAAAAGGGCAGTGCAGAGTTCCTACAAAGCAGGAACCAGATCACTCCGGGCTAGGGAAACGTCTACCACAGACACTCCGTCTCGGAGACGCGTCAAGCGTCGACCGTCCATGTCGTAAAGAGGGCAGTGCATCCCAAAAGTAGGAACCAAAGCATGTCGCCTCCATGCAAAAGAAGATCCATCAATTTCATGCACACGACTCACATATGTGGTGTGCATTTATTGATGGGGGCACTCTGTTGAAGTTGAAAATTGTACCCCGGTTGACCAAGTCAAAGTCAAAGTCAACCCCAAGCCAAGTGGGCCCATGCCCAGGTCGAGTCCGAACATGAAGCGGCCGGCCCTCCCCCATGCCAAAATGAAATCATGTAATTGTAGGGTGTTTTTCGTCACCCCGTTGAGATGGGAATACGCGTGCGCTTGTCAGGCGCATTACAGATTCCCCCTTCCTAGGGTAAGCTGGGGTTTATTGATTGTGGGGATCCGAATCTCCGGCAGCCGCGGACTAAGTTGCCGTTAATTACCCCTCGCATTTGGAGCGAGAGAACCTCCGATTGATGGGTTAAACAGGTCATGCGAACTCAATGTGCATTATCGTGTTCTGAAGGGGTTTTGGATATATTGGGGGCCCCGCAGAATTTTTACGGGGGTCCCGCTACCCGGATAGCGGGCCGGGGGTCAAGAGGGCTAGCGGCCCCCTTGCGGGGTACAGGGCAGCACCCTGTTAGAATTTTTTCTAACGGGGGAAGTGTTTTTAGTGTGGAGTACGTGTGTGTATATGTATGTATGTATGTATGTGTGTGTGTGTGTGTGTGTGTGTGTGTGTGTGTGTGTGTGTATAAGGGAAAGGGGCATCCAAAGGATGCGTGGGAAAAAGCGCTGGCGCTTTGAGCGCGAGCGCCCCATGTGTCACCATGTGGGCGCTCGGGCGCTAACGGTTTGGGCACTAGCGCTCTGAGCGCAAGAGCGCTAGCGCCCCACGTGTCAGCACGCGGGCGCTAGCGTTCTTAGCGCAAGAGAGCTAGCACCCCACGTGTCAGCACGTGGCACTCGGGCGTTAGCACCCCACGTGTCAGCACGTGGGCGCTTGGGTGTTAGCACCCCACGTGTCAGCACGTGGGCGCTTGGGCGTTAGCATCTTGGGCGCTAGCGCTCTGAGCGCAAGGGCGCTAGCGCTTTGAGCGCTAGCGCCCCACGTGTCAGTACGTGGACGCTCGGGCGCTAGCGCATTGGGCGCTAGCGCTTTGATGGCAAGGGCGCTAGGCGCTAGCGCCCCATGTGGGCGCTCGGGAGGCAAAAAGGGACTTGGTCCCTGCAATGGTAGTTGTACTCCCAGAAAGGAGAACTTATTATTCTGTGTGTGAGTGTGTCTATATATATATATATATATATATATATATATATATATATATATATGAGGAGTTAAACTCCTAGGATATTTTGAAGCTGATGAAGGGGCTTCTCCCCTTGATCCCTAGATCTTCCCCAAAGTGGGGTTTCTGGAGATGGGTCTCCTTCTTCTTCCTTTGTTGGCCGGATCTTGAAGATCAAGAAATATGAGATTTTAAAAATCTCTCTTTTCTGAGATCTGATGGCAGATCTGAGTTCCCCATTATGGGTTTTGTAGTGAAAAACTATTTAGTTTTGGAAAAGGAAGAGTAAAACTCTTGATTTAATTCAAAAAGAGAGAAGAAGGTTTAGAACCTTCAGAAAGGGAAAAGAGGCACAAATCCTAGATTTTGAGGGGAATAAAAAAAGTGTTGCTTTATTCATCATCATGTTGCCTTATATAGGCTTACATGTTTACATATAGCCCCTTGGGCTTTGCAAATTGGCATTTTGCCTATCCCATGGCTCATGTGCCAATTCTTTTTGCACATAAGCCATAGGCTTTACAAAAATTTGGTTTTATGCCCATTTGCTTACATTCATGCATAAAAAATTACATAAAAATTATTTATTACATGATTTTTATTTTGGCATGGAGGAGGCTGACCGCGGGCTTGACTTGGGCATGGACCTGCTTGACCTGGGCTTGGGCCCACCTGGCTTGGGGTTGACCTTGACTTTGACTCGGTCAACTGGGGTGCAAATTTTGACCCCAACAAAGTGCCCCCTATCAGTAATGCACACCACATATGTGAGTCGTGTGCATGAAATTGATGGATCTTCTTTTGCATGGAGGCGACTAGCTTTGGTTCCCACTTTTTGGGATGCACTGCCCTTTTTACGACATGGAGGGTCGACGCTCTGATCCGGAACGATTTGGTTCCCGATTTGTGGGAAGCCTGCACTGCCCTTTTTGCGACATGGATAGTCGACGCTTGACGCGTCTCCGAGACGAAGTGTCCGTGGTAGACTTTTCCCTAGCCCGGAGTGATCTGGTTCCTTCTTTGTAGGAAGCCTGCACTGCCCTTTTTGCGACATGGACGGTCGACGCTCTGATCCGGAGCAATTTGATTCCCGATTTGTGGGAAGCCTGCACTGCCCTTTTTACGACATGGACGGTCGACGCTCTGATCCGGAGCGATTTGGTTCCCAATTTGTGGGAAGCCTGCACTGCCCTTTTTACGACATGGACGGTCGACGCTTGACGCGTCTCCGAGACGGAGTGTCCGTGGTAGACGTTTCCCTGGCCCGGAGTGATCTGGTACCTGCTTTGTAGGAAGCCCGCACTGCCCTTTTTTGCGACATGGACGGTCGACGCTCTTATCCGGAGCGATTTGGTTCCCGATTTGTGGGAAGCCTGCACTGCCCTTTTTGCTACATGGACGGTCGACGCTCTGATCCGGAGCGATTTGGTTCCCGATTTGTGGGAAGCCTGCACTGCCCTTTTTGCGACATGGACGGTCGACGCTTGACGCGTCTCCAAGATGGAGTGTCCGTGGTTGATGTTTCTCTGGCCCGGAGTGATCTGGTTCCTGCTTTGTAGGAAGCCCGCACTGCCCTTTTTGCGACATGGACGGTTGACACTCTGACCTGGAGCGATTTGGTTCCCGATTTATGGGAATCCTGCACTGCCCTTTTTACGACATGGACGGTCGACGCTTGACGCGTCTCCGAGACGGAGTGTCCGTGGTAGACGTTTCCCTGGCCCGGAGTGATCTGGTTCCTGCTTTGTAGGAAGCCCGCACCGCCCTTTTGCGACATGGACGGTCGACTCTCTGACCAGGAGCGATTTGTTTCCCGATTTGTGGGAAGCCCGCACTGCCCTTTTTGCGACATGGATGGTCGACGCTTTGATCCGGAGTGATTTGGTTCCCGATTTGTGAGAAGCCTGCACTGCCCTTTTTGCGACATGGACGTCGACGCTCTGATCCGGAGCGATTTGGTTCCCGATTTGTGGGAAGCCTGCACTGCCCTTTTTGCGACATGGACGGTCGACGCTTGACGCGTCTCCGAGACGGAGTGTCCGTGGTAGAATTTTCCCTGGCCCGGAGTGATCTGGTTCCTGCTTTGTAGGAAGCCTGCACTGCCCTTTCTGCGACATGGACGGTCGACGCTCTGATCCGGAGCGATTTGGTTCCCGATTTGTGGGAAGCCTGAACTGCCCTTTTTGCGACATGGACGGTCGACGCTCTGATCCGGAGCGATTTGGTTCTCGATTTGTGGGAAGCCTGCACTGCCCTTTTTGCGACATGGACGGTTGACGCTTGACGCGTCTCCGAGACTGAGTGTCCGTGGTAGACTTTTCCCTGGCCCGGAGTGATCTGGTTCCTGCTTTGTAGGAAGCCTGCACTGCCCTTTTTGGGACATGGACGGTCGACGCTCTGATCCGGAGCGATTTGGTTCCCGATTTGTGGGAAGCCTGTACTGCCCTTTTTGCGACATGGACGGTCGACGCTCTATTTGACTTGCTCTGCTTCCTGCAGTGTCAGGGGTGAACTTGACTTGCTCCGCTTCTTGCGGTGTCGAGATTGGATTCTGACTTGCTCCGCTTTCTGCGGTGTCGGAGTTGCAGTTGACTTGTTGATTGTGATTTGGGTTGACATCAGCATCGCTATACTAAAATATGGTACCAGGAGCGAATCATCATCTGTCTTTGAGAGGTTTTAGGGATTTGGTTTTGGTTTGGCATCTGCATTGCTGCACTGGAATAATGCCAGGAGCAACTCATTATTTACCCCGGAAGGATTTGGGAATTGGTTTTTGTTTGGCATCTGCATTGCTGCACTGGAATAATGGCAGGAGCAACTCATCATTTGTCCCGGAATGTTTTGGGAATTGGTGGCTTAGGAGACAGGTTTAGATCCCTATCACCTAAGGCTTTTCAATTTTATGGGCCGTAAGGGTCCTATAAAAGCATTTTCTCCCTACGAGTCAAAAGGATCTCGTAGGTTTATTTTCTCCTTAGGAGTCGTGGGGACTCCTAAGGGTGTTAGGAGTCATGGGGACTCCTAAAGGTGTTGCTCCTTTGTGAGTCGTAAGGATCTCACGCGGGAATTTTCTCCTCACAAAGTCGAAAGGTCTTTGCGGGTGCATTTCATCTCTTTTTTACGAGTGTGCGCCCTTTCGGGTTTTCACAAACTCGCCGGCAGTCCTGCTGTTTTTACTCACGGAGCTCTTTCGGGTTTTCATCCGTGCCATTTTGCTTGTGGACATACCATTTTTTTAAATATTTTTTTATTTTTCTGGTGGGACTTCGAATGTGGTCTCACCGGTAAGACTTGGAAGAGATTGGGATTGTTTTACGCCCGTGGATTGTATACGGTTTTGCAGGATGTATGATCCAGACCGTAGGGCCGGAAAAATTTCGGGACTTCGTTGGCGTCTGCATCGCTGCACTGGAATATGGTACCAGGAGCGACTCATCATTCGCCGTTGGGGTATGGGATTTGGAATTTGATTGGCGTCTGCATCGCTGCACTGGAATATGGTACCAGGAGCGACTCATCATTCACCAGTTGGGATTTGAGTTTGGAATTTGGTTGGCATCTGTATCGCTGCACTGGAATATGGTACCATGAGCGACTCATCATTCGCTATTTGGGATTTAAGTTTGGAATTTGGTTGGCGTCTGCATCGCTGCATTGGAATATGGTACCAGGAGTGACTCATCATTCGCCACTTGGGGATTGGGGAGCGATGGCTTAGGAGACAGGTTTAGATCCCTATCACCAAAGGCTTTTCAATTTTATGGGCCGTTAGTGTCCCATAAATGCATTTTCTCCCTACGAGTCATAAGGATCCCGTAGGTGCATTTTCTCCTTAGGAGTCGTGAGGACCCCCAAGTGTGTTTTTCCTTTGCGAGTCGTAAGGATTCCACGAAGGTTTGTTCTCCTCATGCATCGTGAGGACACATGAGTAGGTCTTCCCAATGGACCATAATTCCAAGGGCGGAGACCAGCCGCGTAACTGGTGATTACGGTGGGGCATGGGTATGATGAGAATTATTTGAGCCCATGGATTGTATACGGTAGTCAATTTGGGGACTGGCCGTAAGGCTGGAAGAATTTTAGGGAATTGGATGTTAGTTGGCGTCTGCATCGCTGCACTGGAATATGGTATCAGGAGCGACTCATCATTCGCCGTATTTTGTTTTGTTTTGTTTTTGTTATTTTTTGTTTTTACATTTTTTTTTGTTTTACCGTGATTGCTCTATCATTTCAGCTTTTCTTTTCGCGAAGGTCGCGATTACCCTATTATTTCGGCTATTTATTCGCGGTTGCCCTATCATTTCGGCTTTATTTTTCATCTTTATTTCACTCGCTGATTTTTATTGCGAGTTGCCCCATCATTTCGGCTTTTCTTTATTTTTCTTTTATTTACACATTTTTTGTTTATTTACATATATATATTTTTTTACATTCCCAGTTTACCGACTTAGAGGTCGACTGTTCCCGGTTTAACGACGTGGTGGTCATCGGTTCCCAGTTTAATGACGTGGTGGTCGTCTGTTCCCAGTTTAATGACGTGATGGTCTTCTGTTCCCAGTTTAATGACGTGGTGGTCGATTGTTTTCAGAGAAAGGTGGATGTCTGATAGAATCAGTTTCACGAAGAACTTCGGTCTCCGTTTGTATGAAATGGCGGTCGCAGCTGGACTATTTGTTAACACGCCTTTAGACAGTTCTATCTCTCCTGCCTTGTATTGCTTTTCGACCCAATCTTTGAAGACGAAGCAGTCCTCAATGGCATGACCTATCACTCTGTGATAGGGGCAGTATTTGGGGTCGTCGGTCATATTCGCTTCAGGCGGTCTCTTTGACTCTGGCAGTTGTAGACCGTTTCATAGGGCGTCCTTGAATATCTTGTGGACTTTATCCCTTTTGAAGGAATAGACCTTATCCAGCTTCTCTTTCAGAGGAGATTCTCCTCTGGTGTATGTATTGGAGGGACTGGAGACTGATTGCGGCCGTTTTCCGTGAAGGTGCTCCTCTCTAAGGTTGAAGGGGGTATTAGTTGGCTGCCTCCGGGTATCAATCCCTAGCTCATGAACCAAAATTTGATTCTGCTGTAATTGCAATCGGGCGACTTGGGTCGCGAGATCTGCCACGAAGTTTGCCAATTCATCGACCTTAGATTGTACCTTAGCTAACTTCTCATCCCTGTCCTGAAGCTGCCTCTGAAGCCATTGGAATAACGCTTGCTCTGTAGTTCCGGCTATGACAACCGGGTCATCTTTATTGCCTGAGTTCAATTCCGCAGGAACCACGGGCTCCTCTGGCTTATCAGCCTGAGCGGGCTTTTCATCACTTAGATCGAGCCGATGATGGGTAGCGTCAATCATATCATCACCATGGCTGTGAAGAAGAGGAGGATTCGTTTCTTCATGTCCGACCATGTAGACAGTACGAATCACATACCCAGCCATCTCTTTATCTTTGGCGGCTGATTTCGCGGAGCGGTCCGGGCTTTGGAAATTCATAAATTTTAACATGGCCAGAGCCTTAGCCCTTTTGTTGGCTCTGTATCTGAGCCGCTTCTGCCTCAGCTTCTCTGCCTTGAGCGCTTGGCAGGCTTCTGCTCTTCGGGAAGCCGCCATAAGCTGAGTGATGGGGATGCTTGAGAAGACACCCAATCGAGCAGTTGTCAGAGACGCCGCCAGAGCTTGCTCGAGACGCCTTGTTGCTTTGTTGGTGTTGATGGCCTTGCCCCCAGCTGGGGCCAAGGAAAGTCGCTCAAACACCGACTTGCGTTTGAGTTGGGGCACCCTCGCGACCATGACATTCGGCATTTTCCCCTTTAAGATCGGTTTGTCTGTCACCGGGGCTTGAGGAGTTGGGATTGCGTTAGCTGACACGAACAGAATAGAGCCGAATGGTAGCGGCGGCTCTTCCCATTGTCGCCCAAGACTGGCCGGGAGGACCGTCCTGGCGTCCATCTTCATCGTGTAGGAGATGGGAGCTGTGTCGAGAGCTGAGCTGATCCTTGAAGACATCTTTGCTGCGTCTGAAGATCGCAGTTGGAGAACGTTAACCTGCATGAAAAAAACATGATTTTAGTGCAAGCTTCCTACAAAGCAGAAACCAGATCACTCCGGGCCAGGGAAAAGTCTACCACGGACACTCCGCCTTGGAGACGCGTCAAGCGTCGACCGTCCATGTCGCAAAAAGGGCAGTGCAGGCTTCCTACAAATCGGGAACCAAATCACTCCGGATCAGAGCGTCGACCATCCATGTCGCAAAAGGGCAGTGCAGGCTTCCTACAAAGCAGGAACCAGATCACTCTGGGCTAGGGAAAAGACTACCACGGACACTCTATCTCAGAGACGCGTCAAGCGTCGACCGTCCATGTCGCAAAAAGGGCAGTGCAGGCTTCCCACAAATCGGGAACCAAATTGCTCCGGATCAGAGTGTCGACCGTCCATGTCGCAAAAAAGGCAGTGCAGGCTTCCCACAAATCAGGAACCAAATCGCTCCGGGTCAGAGCGTCGACCGTCCATGTCGCAAAAAGGGTAGTGCATGCTTCCTACAAAGCAGGAACCAGATCATTCCGGGCCAGGGAAACGTCTACCACGGACACTCCATCTCGGAGACGCGTCAAGCATCGACCGTCCATGCCGCAAAAAGGGCAGTGCAGGCTTCCTACAAATCGGGAACCAAATCGCTCCGGATCAGAGCGTCGACTGTCCATGTCGCAAAAAGGGCAGTGCAGGCTTCCTACAAAGCAGGAACCAAATCACTCCGGGCCAGGGAAATGTTTACCACGGACACTTCGTCTCGAAGACGCGTCAAGCGTCGACCGTCCTTGTCGTAAAAAGAGCAGTGCAGGCTTCCCACAAATCGGGAACCAAATCGCTCCGGATCAGAGCGTCGACCGTCCATGTCGCAAAAAAGGCAGTGCAGGCTTCCTACAAAGCAGGAACCAGATCACTCCGGGCCAGGGAAATGTCTACCACGGACACTCCGTCTTGGAGACGCGTCAAGCGTCGACCGTCCATGTCGTAAAAAGGGCAGTGCAGGCTTCCCACAAATCGGGAACCAAATCGCTCCGGATCATAGCGTCGACCGTCTATGTCGCAAAAAGGGCAGTGCAGGCTTCCTACAAAGCAGGAACCAGATCACTCCGGGCCAGGGAAAAGTCTACCACGGACACTCTGTCTCGGAGACGCGTCAAGCGTCGACCGTCCATGTCGCAAAAAGGGCAGTGCAGGCTTCCCACAGATCGGGAACCAAATCGCTCCGGATCAGAGCGTCGACCGTCCATGTCGCAAAAAGGGCTATGCAGGCTTCGTACAAAGCAGGAACCAGATCACTCCGGGCCAGGGAAACGTCTACCACGGACACTCCGTCTCTGAGACGCGTCTAGCGTCGACCATCTATGTCGCAAAAAGGGCAGTGCAGGCTTTCCACAAATCGGGAACCAAATCACTCCGGATCAGAGCATCGACCGTCCATGTCGTAAAAAGGGCAGTGCAGGCTTTCCACAAATCGGGAACCAAATCGCTCCGGATCAGAGCGTCGACCGTCCATGTCGTAAAAAGGGCAGTGCAGGCTTCCTACAAAGCAGGAACCAGATCACTCCAGGCTAGGGAAACGTCTACCACAGACACTCCGTCTCGGAGACGCGTCAAGCGTCGACCGTCCATGTCATAAAAAGGGCAGTGCATCCCAAAAGTGTGAACCAAAGCAAGTCGCCTCCATGCAAAACAAGATCCATCAATTTCATGCACACGACTCACATATGTGGTGTGCATTTATTGATGGGGGGCACTTTGTTGAAGTCGAAAATTGCACCCCGGTTGACCAAGTCAAAGTCAAAGTCAACCCCAAGCCCAGTGGTCCCATCCCCAGGCCGAGTCCGAATATGAAGCGGCCGGCCCTCCCCTATGCCAAAATAAAACCATGTAATTGTAGAGTGTTTTTCGTCACCCCATTGAGATGGGAATACGCGCGTGCTTGTTAGGCGCATTACAGATTCCCCCTTCCTAGGCTAGGCTGGGGTTTATTGATTCCGGGGATCCAAATCTCCGGCAGCCGCGGACTAAGCTGCCGTTAATTACCCCTCGCATTTGGAGCGAGAGAACCTCCGATTGACGGGTTAAACTGGTTATGCGAACTCAATGTGCATTATCGTGTTTTGAAGGGGTTTTGGATATATCGGGGGGCCCCGCAGAGTTTTTACTGGGGTCCCGCTATCCAGATAGCGGGCTGGGTGTCAAGGGGACTAGTAGCCCCCTTACGGAGTGCGGGGCAGCACCCCGTTAGAAATTTTTTCTAACGGGGGAGGTATTTTTAGTGTGGAGTACGTGTGTGTGTATGTACACACACACACACATAAGGGAAATGGGCATCCAAAGGATGCGTGGGAAAAAGCGCCAGTGCTTTGGGTGCTAGCGCTTTGAGCGCAAGAGCGCTAGCGCCCCACGTGTCAGCACGTGGGCGCTCGGGCGCTAGCGCTTTGGGTGCTAGCGCTGTGAGCGCTTTGAGCGCTAGCGCCCCACTTGTCAGCATGTGGGCTCTCGGGTGCTAGCGCCTTGGGCGCTAGCGCTCTGAGTGCAAGAGCGCTAGCATTTTGAGCGCTAGCGCCCTACGTGTCAGGACGTGGGCGCTCGGGCGCTAGCGCTCTGAGCGCAAGGGCGCTAGCGCTTTTAGCACTAGCGCTCCACGTGTCAGCACGTGGGCACTCGGACGCTAGCGTTTTGGGTGTGTTCCCCTCCGAATGGCGGCGCGCAAGACTGCAATGTCTTGGCACTGAGACTCGGGGCAGATGCTAATTGGTGCTATCCGTCCACCTCTCCGAAGATGCCAAGTTGATTTATGGCACCATGTATCGAAGGTTTAGACGGATGCGTCCGATGTAGCAAACTTCGTCAGATTCCCCCTCGTTTGAGGGGTTTTTGATTGTGGGGACGCTCTTCCCTGCAGGCGCAAGCCCCTGCAGTTAATTACGCTACCGCATTGCGGTAACAACTTTCTCCTTCTCCAGATGGTCACTTCGTGTCGTGGGTGTTTGTTTTTTGTTTTGTTGCCCGTGGATTGTATACGGAGACTGAGTTATGTCGTCGCCCGTAGGGCGTGGACTAGTCCAAATCCGTATTATCTTAGATTTGGGTTTGGGGGTTTGGTTTGAGGATACGTCAGCCATACTTGAGGCTAAGATCGACTCAAACGTTTGTTAAGGATACGTTAGTCTAACTTTGAGACTAAGATCAACTTAACGGGATCGTTTAGATCCGACAAAGGAGCGTTTGGCTTCATTGTTCCAGTTTAGGGACATGATGGTCCATCGTATGTATGGCCGTCGGGACCCGTCACCTCTCTGACGTCGTTGAGGGATTACAACGACGGATGTCAGAGGAGTTTAGAGATGTACCCTCGAGCCAGAGTTAATTGGGGGGATTCATAGTCCAGTCTGTTTGAAGGTTTAAGGATACGTTAGCCATCTTTAAGGCTAAGATCAGCTTAAACGGGACCGTTTAGATCCGACAAAAGAGCATGCGGGGCTCTATTGTTCTAGTTTAAGGACATTGCGGTCCATGGGTAGTTTAAGGACGTTGCGATCCATGGGTAGTTTAAGGACATTGCGGTCCATGGGTAGTTTAAGGACATTGCGGTCCATGGGTTTAAGGACTCCATAGTCCGGTATGTGCTCTGGATGCTTCACACGGGTTCACTGCCGTGCTTGGCGAGGACCAGGCTCCGCTCTGGGCGTTTTCCGCGGGGTAAAAGAGTGACGTTATCCGCGTTCCACGTAACCAGGAATTTTGCACTAGATGCTTCACACGGGTTCACTGCCGTGCTCGGCGAGGACTAGGCTCCGCTCTGGGCGTTTTCTGCGGGGTCAAAGAGTGACGTTATCCGCGTTCCACGTAACCAGGAATTTTGCATTAGACACGGGTTTAAGGACCCCACAGTCCATATCAATGTGTGGTCATCGGGACCCGTCACCTCTTTGAAGACATTGAGGGATTACAATGCCAAGTATCAAAGGAGTGAAGAGATGTACCCTAGAACCGGAATGGCTTAAATAGTCCTTGACCCAATTTGGGATCAAGACCGATTAATTATGTTATGAGCCCATTAGCCCAGTTAATTACGAATTGAAGACTCATGGCCCAGCTTGGGCTAAGTCCGATCATGTCTGGAATATTGGCTTCTTGTTGGTCCATTGAAGGAGAGGCTTTGCCTCTATCCATTTAGCCAATTGGGTTAAAGCCTAGTGTTAAACACTACAGAGCAATCAGTGTTGAACACTGGGAATGAGGTTGACAAGTTAGTGTTTAACACTAAAAGATAATTGGTGTTAAACACCAGCAACAAGGCTATCAAATTATCATAAACACTAAAACAGATCAGTGTTGAACACTGGCAATGGAGATCTCAGATCAGTGTTAAATACTAAGGTAATCAGTGTTGAACACTGCGAATAAAGTTCTTTGATTAGTGTTGAACACTAGGGCCCAACAGTGTTTCAATACTGGATTCGAGAGTTCCAATTTAATGTTGAACACTAAGGCAAGAGGGGTCACGTGGCAACACGTGAGGGCGCCCTCCCTTCATTTATTCTGCTGAGATTATCGCATCTTTCAGAGCATCACGTGCCAACACGTGACGGGCATTCAAATGCTTGTGTGTTAAAGCTTCTGTCAAGGGTCACGTGGGTCACGTGGGGTGCTGCCTCAAAGGGGATTTCTGTAGATCTCTTGGGGGGGTCACGTGGTGACACGTGACCCTGCCTCTATGTATGTTGTTTAGAGGATCTGTTAATCTTTTCCAGGAATTAAATTCCTCGTAGGGTTAAACCCTGACAATAATTTCAGAGGAATTAAATTCCTACTTCCTTTTGAAGATTTATATTCTGAATAGAGTTGGACCCTGAATTTTCCGTAGGAATTGAATTCTTCATACATGTGAAGAACTGAATAGGGTTAAACCCTAATAAAAGCTCTTAAGGAATTAAATTCCCACTCTCTGTTAAATTATGATCAAGGGAATTAAATCCCTGCTGTTCCAACAGAACTAGGTTCTTAATTAGGGTTAAACCCTGTTTCTTTTTGTTCTGAAGGAACTAAATTCCCATAACACAGGGTCAAGCCCTAGTTTTATTTTAAAGGAATTAAATTCCTATAGTTCTGTGAGAATTAAATTCTCGTGCTTCCATTCCCTCTCTATGTTTTGGATCTGCATGGCAGGATCTCAACCCATTGAGAATTAAATTCTCAGATTCAAGGGGAGATGTGCACTTTGCAGATCCTCTATCAAAGAGAGAAGAAATATATTCTTCTGTTTTATATATCAGAGTTAAACTCTGTTGAGAATTAAATTCTCTTTTCTTTCAAGGAGCCTTCCCTTTCTTACCTAGGGTTTTCTTTTGCAGAAGATCCAAGTTCCTCGAAGTATCAAGGCTCTCTCTCCCTTTCTTCCCTCTGCGTGTATATCCCTTTTTTGTGTCTCTTGGCTCCTATTTATAGGAGAAGCAGCCGAGTCAATTAGTTTTTTGACGAATCTTCCTTGAGATATTTGATTTGCATCCATTATTTGTTCTGGACCTTTGGATTGTTAGGTGAATTTTATTCACCATTGGATTTCAAATCCAGTGATTCTCCTTTGTGATTTCTGTTAGATTTAAAGGGGAAATCTTTCCAAGTTCGGGATCTTCCCATAGATAGATGATATTCAATCAGCTTTAAATCTTTAATTTGATTGGTTCCAGATAGTCGCTTTCCTTTGGAAAGATTCGAATCTCTTTCAGAATTTAATTCTGTCAATGAAATGGGCTTTGAAAGCCGGTCACGTGTGACCACGTGACCCATGGTCACGTGTGGGCACGTGACCCCCTTGGAATGAGCCTTCTTCTTTCTTTCTGCGCTCTGCCTTCTGGTTGCTGTTTAGCTGTCACGTGCCACCACGTGACCCCTGGTCACGTGTAAGCACGTGACCCTCGTCTGGAGTCTTTTTCTTGCTTTAACTGGAGAACAATTCTGATGTTTTGAGCGTCACGTGCCAACACGTGACCCCTGGTCACGTGGGAGCACGTGACCTCTTTTGAAGCTTTTTCCTTGATTTGATCAGGGAAACGATGTGCCTTTGAATTCGCTTTAAAATGTCACGTGCCAACACGTGACCCCGGTCACGTGGGAGCACGTGACCCTTTCTCAAGCCCTTTTCTTTGATGTAGTCAGGAAGCTGAATCTGCCTTGTCGATACTTTTGGGTGTCACGTGCCAACACGTGACTGCTGGTCACGTGTAAGCACGTGACCCTCTTCTGAAGCTTTTTCCATAAGCTTTCCTGATTTTAAATCAGGAAACAAATGCCCCCATAGCGTTGTTCTCACGTGTCAGCACGTGAGTGCAACGCTGTCACCTTTTGTGACCGTTGGATTCCTTTAGGGATTTGAGGAGATGAAGCGTCTCCATCACATCCTATAAATGTTCATGTCCCTTCCGAAGAGCCTTCACTTTGCTCGTCTCCTTCTTTTGAGAACTTTTTCCTTTGTGAATTTAATTCTCGTTTCCAGAGCTTAGTTCTCTGCCTTGAAATATTTTTAGAGTTTAACTCTGTTTAAAAGGACTCTTCCTCCTCAGGTAATGGTAATCGAAGCACCTTCATTTTGACAAAACTCTCTAGATTTTAAATCCATATTAAGGGTTTCACAAAGAACCCATTTCTCTTCAAGTTCTTTAACCAAAATATGAGACCACTTAACCTCCCACAGTAGGTCTCTTAGGGTTTAGATGATCCTTAGGGAGATGATGATGGTGGTTCAAATCCATGGAATTTAATTCCATCCCAAAAATGTTTCTGGGAATTTAATTCCCTTCTCTTAATAAGGAATTTAATTCCAATGAAGAACTCAATTTCTTCACACGGAGGCTTCTTGGGGTCTCTTGGCCCGAGGTTGTTCTTCTGCAATTAATGAAATGGGGGCTTTGTAATGATGTCTTCTGTGGGAATTTAATTCCTTTGATCTTGTTGGATTCATTGTAGAGCCCGAGACAGATCCTGTTGGGGGAATGTGCATGGTCATCATTCTTTATTAAATGAGGATATTCCCTTTGTTTTATTGTAACTATTTGGTCTCATTATTAATGAGCCGTCATCCGGATTCTGTGGGGCCCATGTGTTTTGTAGCCAATGGTCCCAGGAAACTCTGCTGTTGCTTTCTCCAACTAGTCTTCATGTTCATGCATGAATATATATTGCTAACTTTCCTTTTAACAGTCTTCCTTTATTGGATTTCAGGTGCGATGGCTTCTGTTCCACGCTTTCCCTTTTCTCGCTTGGAGGCTGCTTTTCCTCAGTCACCATCTGATGAGGAAGCGATGGCGATGATTCGGGCCCATGACCCGAACTGCACCAATCTTCTTCAATGGGGATCTTGGTATAGTCAGATTATTCAGGGTCGCCGGAGTTTTCTTTGCGCGGTGCCGACGGAGCCCACTTTCCCGTTCTTACCGATGGACCCTCCGAGGACGGTTTTTGCTGTGGAAATGCCCAACTGGACTCCAACGGGGAGGCTGGAGCCTTCGACGACCGGAATTCCGAACCATCCGATCCCGGCCATAGACATCTTGGGACGGCGTATCTGCCAGGGTGAGGCCCACCCGTGGGGGCAAATTTATAAGATAGGGCTCACTCCTAGGCATCCTACGGGCTACCTTCTCTGGGCTCGCTACATTCTTTCTGCCCATCGTGCGCGGTTGCAGAAAGTCGGGCTTTATCAGGCCATATACGCGTCACTCTTCCATTATAAGTCTCCGCATGCCTGGTGGGTCAAGGCGTTTTTGAACCAATGGAATCTTCCCACCAACACTTTCATTCTAGGAGATCGCGAGGTCTCGATCTCTCTGGCCGAATTTTATGACATCTCGGGGTTGCCAATCAGGGGTAGTCTATACGAGGAGTTGCTGCCTCCTGACGAGTATATTTTTGAACCCGAGCCCGCCCCAGTTGACGGCCTGTCTGCTGAGAATGCCGTCCGTCACAAGCGTCCCAGTTTAATCAAGGCGCTAGGTATCTTCGACCGATTATTCACTGAATCCGAAGAACAGGGTGTTACTTTCAAGAGCTTTATTGCTCGTTTCCTTCGCGAGGACGCCCTACCAAAGACGGCTCCGAAGTTTGCCAATATGGGAGACCCCTTTGGGTTTGGTCCGAAGAAGCTACCGACCGCTGAATCGGACCTGCCACAATATTATATTCCCATCGTGTCGCCGATGTCTTTTGAGTCCGTTGCAGCACCCGGTATGGATGAGGAAACATTCTTTGTGGGGTTTGTCAGTGTTTGGCTTAGTTGGTTTGTTATCCCCATGCATCGCCGCTTCATGAGAGCCTCGGTCATCTACCCGGCTCATCGTATTGCTGAGGGGACGCGGTTGGCCATCGGCATCCCGGCCTTGGCGCACCTCTATAATGGATTGGGCACCGCAGCTAATACCTCTACGCCTGGCGTGGATGTGGTAAACTTTTCGCTTCATTATTTCACGTCCTGGGTCGAAATGCATGTGCTGGGGGCTTTCGCTATGCATCAGAGGCCCGCGTTTTACGACGCCTATCCCTTCCCGCGACTTATGCGATTGGTGGGTGCTTCTGCTGCTGACCCGACTCAATTCGGGGCTATTCGGGTGCTGATTTCTCCTCACGCCGCCTTTGGCGGGCTGGTTTTTAATGATCGGGTCTTGTCTGCTCCCTCGGGTCCAGTTCAACAACTCTGGGACCAGTCGAAAGACAACGCACCTTCTTTGAAGCCCCGGGAGGCAGCGCATTTGTATACAATCAGACCGGGCTACTTGGTGTTTCGCCAGGACAGTGCAGCTCTTTTTATGCGGTACAATCCGCATCGATTCGCCCGGCAGCTTGGATACGACCAGGGTGTTCCTTTCGAGGCTTTTATAGTCGCCCCGATCCCTTCGCCCGATGCTGTTCGCGATGCCGCTCATCATTTCATGAGGCTGAACACCGGCTCCCGTTTCATGGTCCCTGAAGCTGAGTACATGCCCCGGTGTGTGGGTGCATTTACGGGCTGGTATCTTCATCGGATCAGTCCAATTATTCTTGAAGAAAGAAGGGTGCTTCTTGGTCACGACGCCCCTCCTCAGGTTTCGGGGGCTAAGCTATGGCCGAGGGTTCCGGTCCGCTTCCCTTTGAGGGAGATTGGCACCGCGCTCATTCCGGGGGAGTCAGGGGTAGACCTTACTCCAACAGCTGGTATGCCCTTGGGTTCCCGATCGCGGGGTAAACGGGCTCCAGTAGTAGCACCTCTACCGGTGGCGGCACCGCCCCCTGTGGCATCGACAATGGCGATGTCATCCTCGGTTGTGGTACCGAGCGAAAGTAACAGGGATGAGGGCGCTGAGGGCGATGTGGGCCAGCGCCGCCCTAAGGCTTCGTGAGGGAGGAAGCGGTCATCCTCAGCGACCGGCTCTGGGTCTAAACGGCGGAGGAAAGCGGCCACCACCCTGCTTGATTCCGTGGCGGAGTCTGAGCCTATTCTTGAAGATGAACCATTGGCCCTGCAAGAGTCAGACGCTGGACTTCTCTTCCCGAGTTCGGCTGATAAGGAGGCCGCACAATTGGCTGAGGCTATACGGCGTTCAAAAGACGCGTCTCATAACGCCAAGGTTCCGAAGAAGTCTTATCCCGCTGTGATTTTTTATGAAGACCCTTCGTGGATTCGGCGGCGATTTATCGGCCCTTTGGAGGAATGGGGGGAAAGGGCTTTGAAGCAGGCCGCTTCAGAAGATGCAGCTGACGCACTTTCTTTATGGCCGGCGGCCATGAGTCCACTCTCGAACCCCGGCGAGCCCACCTCCTTGAGAAGGAGCAGCGGCTTGAAGAAGCCATATTGAGGGCTTCTTTGCGCATCGGTACGTTGTGGTTCTTTTCGTAGTTCTTCAGATTGTTTGCGCTCGTGGGTATATATCATTATTCTTATTTGAATCGTGCAGAATCTTCGACGCTGGGGGAGCTCCCTACGGGCCCATTAAAGTTGAAGCCCGCCGAAATTCTCAATGAAACATTGCTTGATGCGGAGGGGGCTGATGAGGTTGCTCCTCTTGCAATAGAGCCTCCAGTGGCTGTTCTTGATCAGGTAGTGCTCGCCCCTTTGGGGGAGACTCATTTGGAGGCTGCTGCCCCAACGGCTCTTCCCGAAGGCGGCCCCGAGGCTGAGATGGAGGTAGTGGGGACTTCCCCCCCTCTGTTTGAGTCCGGGGTCCCGACGGAGGTTGTCGAAGCCGCTATCCCCCCGGCTCAGAATGGGAGGAGTGTTGAAGGTAACCTTTCTGAATTTTAAATTAGCGGTCTTTCCGTTGTCTGAACTCTTTTGTTTTCTCAGAATTGCGCGAGTTGGCGGCCTCTATTGTCGATCTGTCTCCCCGGCAATCCTTTCAGCGTCTGCTGGAGATGGCAGCTCCACAAGCGATATCCCCCCAACGCATTGTCCTCTTATCTGGGCAAGGTTGGTGTCGTCCATCCCTTCTCATAGCATCGTCGTTATTTTGCGTACTGACATTGATGTTTTCTACAGTTCTGGAAGCCGATGATGAGGTCGAGGTTCTCAAAGGGCCAGGGGAGCCTTCAGCTCCTACTTGCACGACTGTCGGTAAGCGACGTTTCATTATACTCTCACTCGTTCTTTGCTTAAGAATTTTGCTGACGTCTTCCAAATTTGTACAGCTCTGCCAGTCTCCAGGGCGTTGGAGTCGCGCATCGTGATGCCGCCCGGCCCTTATGCCTTGCGGGCTTCAGAACGCTTGGCCCAATTAAGCCTCGTCTCCTTGTCGTCTCTGATCGAGGAGCTTCGTGCTGACAGCGCGACCACGGCTGAAGCATTCGCTGCCGAAGCTAACGGTTCTCTTCCTTTTCTTGCCACCTACCACAGCGAAGAGGTGGTGCGAGTCTGGGTGGAGTTCTGCCGGCGGGTGGAGGCTTGCCTGCACGCCCTCGAATGTTCCCACCTTTCCTCGGAGGCCATGGCTGCAAAGGCGGAGTTACGGGGGCTGATAGCACGGTGCGCGGCAAACATGACGTCATGTGAGAAGAGGCTCGGTCGCAAATTCTCGGAGAGGGAGCTAGCCTCCAAGGCGCTGGGCGAGCTTCAAGCCAATCTCACAGCCAAAGCCAACAAAGCGTATGAACTCTGGCGGGTGCTTCAGGAGTCCATCAAAGAGGTGGTGGCTCTTGATAAAGCTGCCACGTTTACTCGCGAAAGGGTTGAGGCCCACAAGGCTACCGAGAAAGAGCTTGAAGCTCGGCTTGCTTCATACCAGGCACAACAAGCTCAGGCCGAGGCTCGTCTTTTGGAGATCTTGCGTCATGAAGCCGTGGTCCAACAAAAGCAGGATGAGCTGACCAAGCTGCTGAATCGCCCGCCGGCTTGAAACCTTTGTATCTTTTCCTTCCTTTTTGTACATACTCATGGATGAGAGTATTTTCTTTTTGTTTCTTTCATGAATTGTACTTTGTACCCATTTTGGTTTATGAATAAAAGATACATTTTTCTTCTCAATGATGTGTCTCCTTTTCATTGAATGTATTCTGCGGATATTCTATCTTGATCTCCTTGCAGGACAGCGATGGCTCAGGATTCAGGGTTAAGCTCTGCTTCCTAAGACTTTTGCATTTTACGAGCCACGAGGGTCTCATAAAGAGTTTTTCTCCCTACAGGTCGAGAGGATCCCAAAAGCGTAAGTCCTTCTTAAGAATCATGAGGATCCTTAAGCGGGTTTTCCCTTGAGAGTCGTAAGGATCTCGCAAGAGAGTTTTCTTGCTTACAGGTCGTGAGGACCCGCAAGTGCTGGATGTGGTCGCCCTTATCCGTGTTTCACGGGGTCAGGGGTCGCTCAGGGTATCGTAGTTTAAAGACATCACGGTCAAGGTTAAGGACCTCATAGTCCGTGGATTTTAAGGACTCCACAGTCCGGTATTTGGTCGCAGGGACCCGTCACCTCTTTGAAGACATTGAGTGATTACAATGCTGAGTATCAAAGGAGTGAAGAGATGTACCCTTTAACCAAGGCAGAATCCGTAGGGAATCGGGGTGGTTGATCGTTAGTTTTAAGACATCACGGTTGAGGTTAAGGACGTCATAGTCCGTGGATTTTAAGGACTCCATAGTCCGGTATTTGCTCTGGATGCTTCACACGGGTTCACTGCCGTGCTTGGCGAGCACCAGGCTCCGCTCTGGATGCTTCACACGGGTTCACTGCCGTGCTCTGGGAGGACCAGGATCCGCTCTGGACGTTTTCCACGGGGTCAAAGAGTGACGTTATCCGCGTTCTACGTAACCAGGAATTTTGCACTAGATGCTTCACACGGGTTCACTGCCGTGCTCGGCGAGGACTAGGCTCCGCTCTGGACGTTTTCCACGGGGTCAAAGAGTGACATTATCCGCGTTCCACGTAACCAGGAATTTTGCACTAGATGCTTCACACGGGTTCACTGCCGCGCTCGGCGAGGACTAGGCTCCGCTCTGGATGCTTCACACGGGTTCACTGCCGTGTTCTGTGAGGACCAGGATCCGCTCTGGACGTTTTCCACGGGGTCAAAGGGTGACATTATCCGCGTTCCACGTAACCAGGAATTTTGCACTAGATGCTTCACACGGGTTCACTGCCGCGCTCGGCGAGGACTAGGCTCCGCTCTGGATGCTTCACACGGGTTCACTGCCGTGCTCTGCGAGGACCAGGATCCGCTCTGGACGTTTTCCACGGGGTCAAAGAGTGACGTTATCCGCGTTCCACGTAACCAGGAATTTTGCACTAGATGCTTCACACGGGTTCACTGCCGCGCTCGGTGAGGACTAGGCTCCGCTCTGGACGTTTTCCACGGGGTCAAAGAGTGACATTATCCGCGTTCCACGTGACCAGGAATTTTGCACTAGATGCTTCACACGGGTTCACTGCCGTGCTCGGCGAGGACTAGGCTCCGCTCTGGATGCTTCACACGGGTTCACTGCCGTGCTCTGCGAGGACCAGATCCGCTCTGGACGTTTTCCACGGGGTCAAAGAGTGACGTTATCCGCGTTCCACGTAACCAGGAATTTTGCACTAGATGCTTCATACGGGTTCACTGCCGTGCTCGGCGAGGACTAGGCTCCGCTCTGGATGCTTCACACGGGTTCACTGCCGTGCTCTGCGAGGACCAGGATCCGCTCTGGACGATCTCCACGGGGTCAAAGAGTGACGTTATCCGCGTTCCACGTAACCAGGAATTTTACTGATTGTATCCGCATTTCACGGGACGGAGGTTTGACTGTTGGCGATATTTATACCACCGAGCCGTGGAACTGGGAGTTGCCGCTATTCCGCTTAGCTTGAAGTTGTGTCCGTCGTTACGAGACGAGTGTTGGGATGATCTCTAGGTCGCTTGTGAGCCATCGAGTTTTAACTTCTTTCTTTGGTGAAACCTGGGGCGGAGGTATGTTCCCTTTTTGTTTGTGCCATTGGATTGTATACAGGGTGTGATGGAACATCACCTGTAAGGCATACATTTTATTTTTATTTTATTTCTTTTTCCGCGATGCTCTATCGTTTCAGCTTTTATATCGCGAAGGTCGCGATTGCCCCATCATTTCGGCTATTTTTCGCGGTGCCCAATCATTTCGGCTATTTATTTATTTTCTACTCGCTGCTTTTTATTGTGAGTTGCCCCATCATTTCGGCTATTTTTCATGCATACATTTTTACTTGCTGCTTTTTATTGCAAGTTGCCCCATCATTTCGGCTATTTCGTAGGCATGTGTGGCTTGCTAGCTTTTTCGCCGCAAGCTTGGATTTTAGACACCGATTTCAGCATCAGCACCGCTACAACTGGGATGTTGCCAGGAGCGAATCATCATTTGCCTCTGTCGATATTGAACAAAGGTGGCTTAGTAAACAGGGTTAAGGGTCATGTCGACCAAGGCTTTGACTTCATGAGCCGTAAGGGTCTCACAAAGGTATTTCTCCCTACAAGTCGTGAGGATCTTGCAGGTGTATTTTCTCCTTAGGGATCGTGAGGATTCCTAAGTGTATGTTCCTCTGTAAGTCGTAAGGATCCTACAAGAGGGTTTTCTCCTTATGGGTCGAGAGGACCTACAAGGGTTGCTCATCATATGGACATGTCCCTAGTCACGGGTGTGACTTTGCTGGGGAAATGTTTATTCGCGCCCGTGGATTGTATACAAGGGTCAGTATTGAGCCTCTTGTAGGGCAATATCGAAGGTTGTGGAGGATTTTCTTAAGAACAGGTTTAGGTTTCTGTAACTTAAGACTTTCAAATCTCATGAGCCGTGAGGGTCCCATAAGAGAATTCTCCTTACGAGTCGTGAGGATCTCGTAAGTGTATTTTCTCCTTAAGAATCGTGAGGATCCCTAAGTGTGTTGCTCCTTTGTGAGTCGTAAGGATCTCACGCAGGTGGGTTCTCCTTACAAAGTCGAGAGGACCCTACAAGTGTCCTTTAACGAGGTTGCGCCCTTTCGGGTTTTCACAAACACTCGCCGGTAGTCCTGCTGTTTTTACTCACGGAGCCCTTTCGGGTTTTCATTCGTGCCCATTTTGCTTATGGACATACCGTTTTTTTTAATTCTTTTTCACCTTTTTTTTTACAAGGTCGCGCCCTTTCGGGTTTTCACGAACACTTGCCGGCAGCCCTGCTGTTTTTACTCACGGAGCCCTTTCGGGTTTTCATCCGTGCCCATTTTGCTTATGGACATACCGTTTTTTTAATTCTTTTTCATATATTTTTTTTATTTTTTCTTTCTCTCTCTTTTTTTTATCTCGTCAGCCTAAAGATACTGCGGTAGTAGTTTTAGGGACGTTTCGGTCCGTCGTTAGTTTAAGGACATTTCGGTCCGTCGATAGTTTAAGGACGTTTCGGTCCGTCGATAGTTTAAGGACGTTTCGGTCCGTCGTTATGGGAAGGCCGGCTACTGCTTGTAAAGTCTGAGCCTAGGAAGATAGTGAGCGGACATAGTCGTCGTCATCTATCATTGGCCTAGGCTATGGCTCATTAAGCGTAGTATTTCTTTAAGAAGCGGCCGTTTATTGGCCTGAAAGGCCTTTCACCGTGCATGTCCATGAGTAGGTAGGCTCCACCCTGGTAGACCTTGTCTATGATGTACGGGCCTTCATAGTTTGGCTCAAATTTTCCCCGCTTGGCACGATTGGGGATCATAGGTCTTTTGACCACTAGTACGAGTTCACCTTGGCGGAATGTCCTCGGCCTGGTCAATCTTTCGTACGAGCGCGTCATCTTTGCTTTGTAGGCCTCTAGATGTTGTTGCGTTATGAGCCGGGTTTCGTCGAGGGCATCAAGCTCCTCAAGCCGAAGGTGAGCATTTTCTTCGTTCGTCAGCTCGTGGTGGACTGCTACTCGTAGAGAGGGTAACTCTATCTCGAGGGGGAGCACTGCTTCCGTCCCAAATACCAACGCGTACGGCGTTGTGTTCGTGGCCGTCTTGAATGTAGTTCGATAAGCCCAAAGGGCTTCTTGCAGCCTTTCGTGCCAGTCTCTCTTATTCCTGGAAACGGTCTTTTTTATGATCTTCGTCAAGGTCTTATTGAAGGCCTCGGCCAGACCGTTAGCTCGTGGATTGTAAACCGAAGAATATCCCCAGTCTATATTGTGCTGCTGTGCGAAGCGGCAAATCTTATGGCTTCGGTAGGCCGGCCCATTATCGGAGATAATCCGCCGTGGAGTTCCGAACCGATAGATGACGTGCGTCTTGAAGAAATGGAGGATATTCTCCGTCTTCACTTCCCTCAGTGGTACTGCTTCTGCCCATTTGGAGAAGTAATCAGTTGTCGCCAGGATAAAACGGTGTCCCCGGGATGATGCCGGCTCAATAGGGCCGACTATGTCAGTCCCCCACATTTCGAACGGCCAGCTAGCCACCGTTGGGTGCAGTGGATTCGGATGTTGGTGGATAAAGTCTCCATGAATCTGGCACGAGTGGCATTGCTTCGCATACTCGAGGCAGTCCTAGATCATCGTGGGCCAGTAGTAACCCATCCGTTTAATTTTTAACTTCATCTTTAGGCCTGCTTGGTGAGAACCGCAAAGTCCGTCATGAACTTCCTGAATGACTCTTTCTGCTTCGTCAGGTCCTAAGCATCTCAGCCATAGAGAATCAAACGATCTCTTCTATAGAATATCGTTGACGAAAGCGAAAGATAGAGCTCGTTTCATGAGCTGATGTCTTGAGGACGCTTCTTTGGGCATTCGGTGGGACTTAAAGTAGTCTATGAAGACTTCCCTCCAGTCTTCGGCCTTCTCATGGTCTTTTATTTGTAGGGTCGTCTGCTCAGTTGCTCCCTTTTCTTCGCATGATTCCGGAGATATTTCTGTCGGGGCGAGCACTCGACGGCTTTGTACCACGATTCTGACGTCATCGAGGTTCTCGTCAGCCAGTTCTTTAGCAAGTTTGGCCAACGCGTCTGCTTTACTGTTTTTCGCGCGCGGTATGTTCTCCAAAGTATAGGAGGGAATTTGGGTCAATAGTTGTTGCACCTTTTCGCCGTACTTCACCAACCTCGGTCTGCACGTTTGGTAGTCACCTTTTACTTGACTAACGACCAGTTGAGAATCCCCGTATATAAGGAGGTCTTCAATTCCCAGGTCGATGGTGATTTCGAGGCCTGCTATCAGAGCTTCGTATTCAGCTTCATTGTTTGTCCTCGGCTCTGTTAAGGAGAAGGCGAAGCGCATTATCCCTCCTTGTGGAGTTGCAAAGACGAGGCCTATCCCCGATTTGATCATTGGGGTACCTTGTTTCTGTTTCTTTACGGAGGACGCTCCATCGAAATAGAGTTCTCATCGGGTGCTTCCGCCGCTAATCGCATCAAATGCATGCTCGTCCGGCAAATCACAGTTCAGAGGAGAATCGGCCGGTATCGGGTGCTCAGCGAGGAAATCGGCAATGGCCTGGCCTTTCATTGCCTTGAGAGTTTGATACGTTATCAAGAACTCCATCAAGAGCAGGGCCCACTTAGCGAGTCGTCCCATCAATATGGCTTTAGACATCAAGTATTTAAGGGGATCCACCTTTGAAATGAGACGGACTTCATGTGCCAACGCATAGTGCCTGAGCTTTGTTATCGCGAAGATTAACGCCAAGCAATGTTTTTCAATGGGAGGGTAGTTGCTTTCTGCCCCCAGTAAAACTCGACTTAAGTAGTAGAGTGCTCTCTCTTTCCCCTGATCGTTCTCTTGTGCCCATAATGCGCCCAAGGAACCTTCGAGGGCGGTCGTATAAAGAATGAGGGGTTTTCCCTTGACCGGCGCAGCTAACACCGGCGGGTTCTGCAGGTACTGCTTGATTTCATCTAGCGCGCTCTGGCACTTTTGGTTCCAGACGAACGGGGTTCCCTTCTTCATCAGGTGACTGTAAGGACGGCACTTGCCTGACAGGTTGGCGATAAACCGCCGGATATACGCGAGCTTCCCCTGGAGAGACCGCAGCTGTTTGAGAGTCCTTGGGGGTGGCATTTCCATGATCGCCTTGATCTGTGACGGATCTATTTCAATACCTCGGTGTCGAACGATGAATCCCATAAATTTGCCCGAGGAGACTCCGAACGCGCATTTGAAGGGATTCATTTTCAAATTATATTGCCGAAGGCGTCGAAATACAGTCTCCAGATGCTTTAAATGATCTTCGTATGACATGCTCTTTACTACGAGGTCATCGATATAGCACTCGACGACGTCGTGTATGAGGTCATCAAAGATCTTTGTCATGGCCCTTTGATAGGTAGCGCCAGCGTTCTTTAGACCAAAGGGCATAACCCTGTAGCAGAATATACCCAAAGGGGTGCGGAAAGCGGTGTGCTTCTGGTCTTCGGGATGCATCTTTATCTGATTGTATCCTGATGAACCGTCCATAAAGGAGAAAACCTCGTGAGTGGATGTGTTATCTATCATTAGCTCGGTTACCGGCACCGGGAAATCGTCCTTTGGACAGGCTTTATTGAGATCCCTGAAATCCACGCATATGCGTACCGTCCCATTCTTCTTCATTACCGGGACGATATTGGCGATCCAGTCGGGATACTGGACTTCTTGGATAAATCCAGAATCGATCAGCTTCTTGACTTCGGCGTTGATGCTCATTTCAAGCTCGAGTCGCATCCTTCTTGGCGCCTGCTTGACTGGCTTGATATCTGGGGATATCGCTAATTTATGCACAGCAATCTCCGGATCTAATCCCGGCATCTCGGAATAGTTCCACGCGAAGCAGTCTTTATGCTGTAGAAGCACGTTCTTTAATGCGGCCACCCTTTCTTCAGATAGCAGCTCGCTGACGAATGTCGGTCGCGGATCATCTGCCGATCCCAGCTCAATCTTCTTGAGGTTATCTGCAGTAGTATGTATGCCATCTTCCAGTTCTTTCGGAGCTGGCGGAAATTCTGAGACCACCTCATCATCGCTGTTCTCAAAGCACCGGGGAAGGTCATCTACGTTCTCGGGCTCTTCTCTTAATATCGTAATCGTATAACAGGTGCGAATCCACTTCTAGGACTGAGGTGGATCCGGTTCTGCTCTTGCGGCTTTGGGTTCGTGCTTTTGTGGCGGCGTTACCCTCCAGCCGTTGGATAAAGTGAATCTGCCCTGTTGGTACTGGTCCTCGACCCAGTTCTTGAAGGTGAAGCAGTCTTCGGTAGGATGTCCTATGGCTCGGTGATAAGAGCAATAGCTCAGATGAGAAGACTTGTTAGCTTGCTCAGGATGTCTAGACTCTGGAAGCGCGATCATTTGATGTTTTATAGCGAGCTTGAGTAACTTCTCCGTCTTGTCTCGGGGGAAGGAGTACGCTCGACTCATCTTCTTCACGAGGGACAAATCCGAGCCGTGCAACACCCGACCACGTAACCCTCTAATCCTGCGTCGTTGTTGTCGGCTCCTCTTTCCGCTTCTTGATTTATTTCCGTCTCTGCGTCGGGCCTTTCGTACAACGGATTGACGAGGATGAGCGTCTTTGTCTTTTGCAGCCTGTAGAAATAGACGTTGCGTCCTGGCCTTCTCGTAGATGGCCATTTCGCGGTTGTGGTCTTCCCGAGCTTTCTGACCCACTTTCCTGATAGGCTTGCCCATTCGTTCTTCAAACGATGGACTCGGCGCTTCAATCGCGGGGTCTAGTTTTGATGAGGGGTTGGCATCTCCTGACGAGGCGTCCTCTTCTTCATCAAAGGTATATATGGCGTAGCTACTATGGGCTCGTTCCCGTTTTCCGGCTCTTGCGTATCCAAGCCCGAGTGTTTCCATTTTCCCGTTGGGCAATTTGCGTTGAGTCCCGGGGACATCCCAAATCCTGTTGTAGAACCGAGCCTGCCGAACAGTCTGTTTTAAGAGTACTCCTTGGCGCTTCAATAGCTTCTTTAATCCATTTGTATAGTATCTGGGCAGACGGATGGGTTGGAGCCTATCAAGTGTAGCATCCGCGCCATGCCAGATCTCTTTCTCTATTTTCGACTCTGAGGATCGGTAGAATAGGATCGCCTTCTCACCCCTTTGCCTGGGAGGGACGTAAAATGTTTGCAGGTCCTGCACGTTGTGAGCTTGAAACGTGTCGAGATCCTTGTAGTATTCTCGCGGTACCATGGTGATTTGCAAACTATGGTCATCGCCAGGGGGTGCTTGTATTGACAGCCGATTGGAGAACACGGCATTAACTTCATCTTCTGAATCACTTCCGAAGACCAACATGGGGGCGGGCGTCCCCAGGTTGTTGCGTTGAGATGGCCCTGCATAAACTATCTCTTCCTCTTCTTCGGTATCGCTCCCGAAAACAGGGATGGTGGCGGCGGTTTTGTTTTCCGGGTCGCGACACCTTTCTGTATCCTCGAAATCTAGCAAAAAGTACTTCGCATCTTCGTATTTGCGGACTTCGTTCACGGAAAATGGGTTTAGCTCTCCTGTTACAGTATACTCGAAACCGTCCTTAAAGTACTTCATACACTGATGTTGTGTAGAAGGGATGATGTTGTATTCGTGTAACCAAGGACGACCGAGCAAGGCGTTGTAGCAGGTCTTGGCGTCAATGACATGGAATTTGATGTCTGTGACGAGAAGTCCAAAGCGTAATGTTAGTATCACAGATCCGAGAGTCCGTGACGATTGTGAATCGAAACCGGAGATAGTAATTTTGTCACGAGCGAGGTGTTGCACACTCATGCAGATTTCCTTCAACACCCGAACATTAAGGAGGTTGACGGAGGATCCATTATCCACCAGGATCTTGCCTATCTTGATGTCATGGCAGTATCCGGAGACATATAGGGGACGGTTGTGGTCGCACGTCCCGAGAAGGAGGTCTTCATCACCGAAAGTGATGTCGGCCATATGCACTTCCTCCAGTTCATCCTTCATCTTTTCAGTGGCGAGGAAGGCTTGGAATTGCGCAGGTTCTTGTAACGCCTTAATTAGTGAGTCTCGCGCTTCTTTTGATAATAGGAGGGCATCGAGAATGCTAAGCTGAGAAGGTAGCTTTCTTAGGTGCGCGAGGATGTTGTAGTCCACCTTACCCTTCCTAGGAGGGTCTTTGGCAGCCAGCTCTTTCATGACTTGGTCATCTAAAGTGATATCTTCAGTGACCTTTTCTTTTCCCTTATCTTTTCTACTCACGGGCCCGAGATTCTTTTCTGGGAGTGTGCGATTGCGCAGCTGAATGTTCTCGCAGGCCCCCGATTTCTCCTCTTTCCCTAAAACGGATTCTTTAAAGAGAGGGCCCAGAGCCATTTCTTCATCAGAGTCGCTCCCAAAGGTGAGAACTTGTAACCCCCCGGCGTGAGCCATACAACAGTTGCCAGTAGTTCTGTTGTGCCCATTGACGGTACTTCTTCGCTCCCGACAGGTCTTACGTTTCATGCGCTTAAAATGTTGCCGATGAGCAACGTATCCTTGCCACCATATCTTAAAGGCGTCGCACTCCTCCGTGGGGTGTGATATTTTCCGGTGATATGCGCAATAATCAGGGTGTCTCTCCACCCCATCGTGTGTGTTTCCTTCCGAGGGCGGTAGCTTCATCCCCATTGACATGGCTTTGGCAAACCTTTTCCTCGTCTTGAATATCTTCTTGTCTACTTTGGATGCCTTTCGCTCTGGCGGAGGTAGTTCAACTCTTCCGTTCAGTCGCCTGCATTTGGTTCCTTCTGACGCTGCCATCTCACGCTCTTGATCCGCTTTACTTTTTAGACGAATCTCGTCTAGAAAAGCGTCGATCATTTCGTCTGTTGGCCATGCACGCTCTGGTACAGGCTTTGCCTCCAGCTTCTTAGTGCCAGGAGTTTTCCCATCATCGGTAAATGAGTGGGAGATTACGTTACAACTCGCCACATGTCCTTCGGATTCATCCGACGAGCTCTCTCCATCATCTTCCTCTTGAAAGATGTGGTTGAGGAACTCTTGCAGTGTGACAGGAGTTCGCGCCTTTTGATTGTACTCTTCCAGCGCGTCGATTTGCTTCTGCAAGTTCGTGTGCTCGTTTCCAAGCTTCACGGACTTCTTGGATTTCTTCTTCTTTTTCTTCGAAGATTTTGACGATTGGGCGTGAGTATTTGGGCTCTTATCGCGAGTCTTTGTAGTTGGGCAGCGCCTTAGCATCCCTTCGATAATTTGAGGTTCAAGAGGGTCCTTCCATTCGATCGCAGGGCACGCATGAAGGTCTCTCAGCATTCTTTTGGTTTTAGTTGATAGCACGACCTCCCATGGAGCTTCTTCAATAAAAGAACAGGTTGCCCCCGGTGTATCCGCTTTCCTAGGAGTATGCGGCTGTGGTGGGTTCACCTTCCACTTTTCGGACAGTATAAACTTCCCCTGGAGGTACTGGTCTTCAATCCATCCTTTGAAGACGAAGCAATCTTCGATCGGATGACTTACCGTTTGATGGTAAGGGCAATAGTTAGGGTTATTCACCTCGGTGGGTTGCGGCGGTCGCCTTGGATTTGGTAGGTTTATAAGTTTGTTGCGTATTGCCAGCTCGAATAACCGTTTCGTCTTGTCTCGTGGGAACAAGTAGGGACGCTTCATCTTCTCATAATAATACCGACGTCTTTCCTCCAGTTGATCTGCCGGTTTCGGGGCGTTAGGTTGCTGTTGGGCATTCGCAACAAAGGTTGCCTTTCCTTTACCCTTGTCATTCCGAGGTTCCGACTTCGGGGGAGGTGGTCTATGACCCATCTGGTCTATCTGAGCCAACTTGTCGATTAAAGCCTGGAATGTGGTTGGCTTAAAGAACATCATAAACTGGGAGATAGTTGCGTGGGGGTCTAGGGTTCCCACGAATATGCCCACTGCGGGTGCCTCCTCAATGCGTTGTTCACATCTCGACCACAAGTTCCGCCAGCGTATAGCATACTGGACCCAGGTTTCGCCTGGTTTTACCCTGGCGTTAATCAGTGCAGTTATTGGAGTGCGTTCGCTGGCACTTGCAAATCGCTGAGTGAATAACAACTCCATTTCAGCGAACGTTTTGATAGAATCGTTCGGGAGTTCCGAATACCATTCGAACGCAGTTTCTGATAGGCTGCCCACGAACTGGCGGAGCAACAGTTTATCATCACCGGCAGAGGGCCCGGAACTGGGCGACATGTTGATGGGGGTTGCCGGTCCCCTTGTACATGTGGAATTTTGGTATCGTATAGCCTTGCGGGTATTTGATTTGGTCGTACCAGCTTGGATACGGCCGCCCCGTTTTCACGACTTGACCAGCTGCCTCAGTCGCGTGATGAACCCGGATTTGCTGGGCTATGTAGTCAACCAAGTCAGCCTTAGAGATTGCCTCCTCCTTGGCCGTTGAGAGGGCTGGTGGTGGATTTGACGCTTCTCCTCGGTCGTCTTCAAGAACGATTGGGGGATCCTCGGCGGGTAAGTCCTGCTGGATCATCATTCCTATCATATCTTGGAAGAGAAGGCCCATACGTTGTATGTTGGCCGCTTGTTCAGCAGCCTCTTTGTCCTTTTTCTCCAGTATCCGGCGAAGGAATTCAGCGTCGGTTTCTTCCTCCTGTCGTGCGTCTGACGACGTTTCTGGGCTTTCTTTTGGCCCGGTAAGTGCGGCCATAGCATTCATCATTTCCTGAAGCTTTTGTTGCTGCTCCTGGGCTTTCATCACGGATCGGGTTAGCGGTCGGTGGCCCGTAGAAGTGCGTCTTTCTTCCTTTCCAGAGGCCATGTAAACAGTGTGCACCACCATGCCCCCAGACTTAGGGCGTCTGGGCTCAGTGCTTTTAGTCGTCGTTGCATGCTGGGGGGTCTTCTCTGGCCTCCTCCTTTTATGAGCCAGTTGATCAACAACCTTTTGGGGTTTAGCCTGGTGACCAGCTTCCGGTTGGATTTTCAGCTTCTTGTGCTGGCGGGAGAAGTTTGGATCGATGATCGAGTCTCGGGCCTGCCGCCAAACCTTATAGATTTTGGAAGACAGCCGTTGAGGAGATCGGGGCTGTTCTGGTTTTATTTCCACAACCTTTTTTAATGGGGGAGGAGACCTCTTCAGCACTGCAGTAGGAGAATTCCTTCGCACCTTATTTAGCATTTCGAAGCTGTTCCCAGTTGGAACAGCAGCATTAACTTCTGCCACCGGGGCTGATGGAGTCAACCCGGAGGGGGAGTTGCCCCCAGCCTTCCTTACTCGGCGCCAATGGCGACGTCGAGCGTGTCGAGCGGACGGTGTAGGGTCAGCGGTAAGAATGGTTTCGTCTTGCCCCCTGTCTGGGTGGGGGGTCGCTGTTGGTATTAGCCTGTCAAAGACCGATGTCCTTTGGGCAGCAGGAGCGGGAGCTGAAGCCGTCAATCTTGTAAAGACCGACCTTTTGGTCGGAGAAGCCGCCTTGACGACTTCGGGGGCAGGAGCGGCCACCTTCTTAGAAGCAGCCTTCTCTGAGATTGTAGGCCCCATGATGAGTTCGCAGGATTTCTGGCCCAATCTAGAGAAGACCGAGGCGCTGATGTTGGGCGACCTGTTGGGATGAGCCGCGGCAGGGGTAAGACGATCAAAGACCGACTTCTTGGGAGCTCCCTTTATCAGCACTGGCGCCGTGAAGCTTGTCGGCGGGAACATGGTCCCAAAGAACAATCCTGTGGTGGCGCGAGTGACCTGTTCCACGGGCATCGTGAATAGCGAAGCAGCTTGGGGTCCGTAGGCTATACCTCCTGGCGAGGCAGAGCGTTGGTTGCAATTGCAGTCCAAGCAGTTGGAGAATTTCGCAGAAGTAGAAGCCATCGATCATTTGCTTTCTGCAATAAGCGAGACGCCAATTCTTAGTATCTTGAAACCCAAGGGCCACCATTAGCGAACCGCGATTGGTTCGCGAATCACGACACACGAAGTGTGGAGTGGAAAGAGGAAAAGATCCCACCGGGCGTGCCAGAATCTGTTCCCCTCCGAATGGTGGCGCGCAAGACTGCGATGTCTTGGCACTGAGACTCGGGGCAGATGCTAATTGGTGCTATCCGTCCACCTCTCCGAAGATGCCAAGTTGATTTATGGCACCATGTATCGAAGGTTTAGACGGATGCGTCCGATGTAGCAGACTTCGTCAGATTCCCCCTCGTTTGAGGGGTTTTTGATTGTGGGGACGCTCTTCCCTGCAGGCGCAAGCCCCTGCAGTTAATTACTCTACCGCATTGCGGTAACAACTTTCTCCTTCTCCAGATGGTCACTTCGTGTCGTGGGTGTTTGTTTTGTGTTTTGTTGCCCGTGGATTGTATACGGAGACTGAGTTATGTCGTCGTCCGTAGGGCGTGGACTAGTCCAAATCCGTATTATCTTAGATTTGGGTTTGGGGGTTTGGTTTGAGGATACGTCAGCCATACTTGAGGCTAAGATCGACTCAAACGTTTGTTAAGGATACGTTAGTCTAACTTTGAGACTAAGATCAACTTAAACAGGATCGTTTAGATCCGACAAAGGAGCGTTTGGCTTCATTGTTCCAGTTTAGGGACATGATGGTCCATCGTATGTATGGCCGTCGGGACCCGTCACCTCTCTGACGTCGTTGAGGGATTACAACGACGGATGTCAGAGGAGTTCAGAGATGTACCCTCGAGCCAGAGTTAATTAGGGGGATTCATAGTCCAGTCTGTTTGAAGGTTTAAGGATACGTTAGCCATCTTTAAGGATAAGATCAGCTTAAACGGGACCGTTTAGATCCGACAAAAGAGCATGCGGGGCTCTATTGTTCTAGTTTAAGGACATTGCGGTCCATGGGTAGTTTAAGGACGTTGCGGTCCATGGGTAGTTTAAGGACCTTGCGGTCCATGGGCAGTTTAAGGACATTGCGGTCCATGGGTAGTTTAAGGACATTGCGGTCCATGGGTTTAAGGACTCCATAGTCCGGTATGTGCTCTGGATGCTTCACACAGGTTCACTGCCGTGCTTGGCGAGGACCAGGCTCCGCTCTGGGCGTTTTCCGCGGGGTAAAAGAGTGACGTTATCCGCGTTCCACGTAACCAGGAATTTTGCACTAGATGCTTCACACGGGTTCACTGCCGTGCTCGGCGAGGACTAGGCTCCGCTCTGGGCGTTTTCTGCGGGGTCAAAGAGTGACGTTATCCGCGTTCCACGTAACCAGGAATTTTGCATTAGACACGGGTTTAAGGACCCCACAGTCCATATCAATGTGTGGTCATCGGGACCCGTCACCTCTTTGAAGACATTGAGGGATTACAATGCCAAGTATCAAAGGAGTGAAGAGATGTACCCTAGAACCGGAATGGCTTAAATAGTCCTTGACCCAATTTGGGATCAAGACCGATTAATTATGTTATGAGCCCATTAGCCCAGTTAATTACGAATTGAAGACTCATGGCCCAGCTTGGGCTAAGTCCGATCATGTCTGGAATATTGGCTTCTTGTTGGTCTATTGAAGGAGAGGCTTTGCCTCTATCCATTTAGCCAATTGGGTTAAAGCCTAGTGTTAAACACTACAGAGAAATCAGTGTTGAACACTGGGAATGAGGTTGACAAGTTAGTGTTTAACACTAAAAGATAATTGGTGTTAAACACCAGCAACAAGGCTATCAAATTATCATATACACTAAAACAGATCAGTGTTGAACACTGGCAATGGAGATCTCAGATCAGTGTTAAATCCGAAGGTAATCAGTGTTGAACACTGCGAATAAAGTTCTTTGATTAGTGTTGAACACTAGGGCCCAACAGTGTTTCAATACTGGATTCGAGAGTTCCAATTTAATGTTGAACACTAAGGCAAGAGGGGTCACGTGGCAACACGTGAGGGCGCCCTCCCTTCATTTATTCTGCTGAGATTATCGCATCTTTCAGAGCATCACGTGCCAACATGTGACGGGCATTCAAATGCTTGTGTGTTAAAGCTTCTGTCAAGGGTCACGTGGGTCACGTGGGGTGCTGCCTCAAAGGGGATTTCTGTAGATCTCTTGGGGGGGTCACGTGGTGACACTTGACCCTGCCTCTATGTATGTTGTTTAGAGGATCTGTTAATCTTTTCCAGGAATTAAATTCCTCGTAGGGTTAAACCCTGACAATAATTTCAGAGGAATTAAATTCCTACTTCCTTTTGAAGATTTATATTCTGAATAGAGTTGGACCCTGAATTTTCCGTAGGAATTGAATTCTTCATACATGTGAAGAACTGAATAGGGTTAAACCCTAATAAAAGCTCTTAAGGAATTAAATTCCCACTCTCTGTTAAATTATGATCAAGGGAATTAAATCCCTGTTGTTCCAACAGAACTAGGTTCTTAATTAGGGTTAAACCCTGTTTCTTTTTGTTCTGAAGGAACTAAATTTCCATAACACAGGGTCAAGCCCTAGTTTTATTTTAAAGGAATTAAATTCCTATAGTTCTGTGAGAATTAAATTCTCGTGCTTCCATTCCCTCTCTATGTTTTGGATCTGCATGGCAGGATCTCAACCCATTGAGAATTAAATTCTCAGATTCAAGGGGAGATGTGCACTTTGCAGATCCTCTATCAAAGAGAGAAGAAATATATTCTTCTGTTTTATATATCAGAGTTAAACTCTGTTGAGAATTAAATTCTCTTTTCTTTCAAGGAGCCTTCCCTTTCTTACCTAGGGTTTTCTTTTGCAGAAGATCCAAGTTTCTCGAAGTATCAAGGCTCTCTCTCCCTTTCTTCCCTCTGCGTGTATATCCCTTTTTTGTGTCTCTTGGCTCCTATTTATAGGAGAAGCAGCCGAGTCAATTAGTTTTTTGACGAATCTTCCTTGAGATATTTGATTTGCATCCATTATTTGTTCTGGACCTTTGGATTGTTAGGTGAATTTTATTCACCATTGGATTTCAAATCCAGTGATTCTCCTTTGTGATTTCTGTTAGATTTAAAGGGGAAATCTTTCCAAGTTCGGGATCTTCCCATAGATAGATGATATTCAATCAGCTTTAAATCTTTAATTCGATTGGTTCCAGATAGTCGCTTTCCTTTGGAAAGATTCGAATCTCTTTCAGAATTTAATTCTGTCAACGAAATGGGCTTTGAAAGCCGGTCACGTGTGACCACGTGACCCATGGTCACGTGTGGGCACGTGACCCCCTTGGAACAAGCCTTCTTCTTTCTTTCTGCGCTCTGCCTTCTGGTTGCTGTTTAGCTGTCACGTGCCACCACGTGACCCCTGGTCACGTGTAAGCACGTGACCCTCGTCTGGAGTCTTTTTCTTGCTTTAACTGGAGAACAATTCTGATGTTTTGAGCGTCACGTGCCAACACGTGACCCCTGGTCACGTGGGAGCACGTGACCTTTTTTGAAGCTTTTTCCTTGATTTGATCAGGGAAACGATGTGCCTTTGAATCCGTTTTAAAATGTCACGTGCCAACACGTGACCCCGGTCACGTGGGAGCACGTGACCCTTTCTCAAGCCCTTTTCTTTGATGTAGTCAGGAAGCTGAATCTGCCTTGTCGATACTTTTGGGTGTCACGTGCCAACACGTGACTGCTGGTCACGTGTAAGCACGTGACCCTCTTCTGAAGCTTTTTCCATAAGCTTTCCTGATTTTAAATCAGGAAACAGGGTGCTAGCGCTCTAAGCGCAAGAGCGCTAGCACTTTGAGCGCTAGCGCCCCACGTGTCAGCACGTGGGCGCTCGGGCACTAGCGCCCCACGTGTCAGCACGTGGGCGCTCGGGCGCTAGCGCTTTGAGGGCAAGGACGCTAGCGCTTTGAGCGCTAGCGCCCCACGTGTCAGCACGTGGGCTCTCAGGAGGCAAAAAGGGACTTGGTCCCTGCAATGGGAGTTGTACTCCCAGAAAGGAGCACTTATTATTCTCTCTCTCTCTCTCTGTGTGTGTGTGTGTGTAAGAGAGGAGTTAAACTCCTAGGGTATTTTGAAGCTGATGAAGGGGCTTCTCCCCTTGAGCCCTAAATCTTCCCCAAAGTGGGGTTTCTGGAGATGGGTCTCTTTCTTCTTCCTTTGTTGGCCGGATCTTGAAGATCAAGAAATATGAGATTTTAAAAATCTCTCCTTTCTGAGATCTGATGGTAGATCTGAGTTCCCCTTTGTGGGTTTTGTGGTGAAAAACTATTTAGTTTTAGAAAAGGAAGTGTAAAACTCTTGATTTAATTCAAAAATAGAGAAGAAGGTTTAGAACCTCCAGAAAAGGAACAGAGGTACAAATCCTAGATTTTGAGGGGAATGAAAAAGTGTTGCTTTATTCATCATCATGTTGCCTTATATAGGCTTACATGTTTACATATAGCCCCTTGGGCTTTGCAAAATGGCATTTTGCCCATCCCATGGCTCATGTGCCATTTCTTTTTGCACATAAGCCATAGGCTTTACAAAAATTTGGCTTTATGCCCATTTGCTTACATTCATGCATAAAAAATTACATAAAAATTATTTATTACATGATTTTTATTTTGGCATGGAGGAGGCTGGCTGCGGGCTTGACTTGGGCATGGACCTGCTTGACCTGGGCTTGGGCCCACCTGGCTTGGGGTTGACCTTGACTTTGATTCGGTCAACCGGGGTGCAAATTTTGACCCCAACAGTAATAAATAATTTTTATGTAATTTTTTATGCATGAATGTAATCAAAATGGGCATAAAGCCAAATTTTTGTAAGCCCATGGCTTATGCGCAAAAAGAAATAGCACATGAGACATGGGATGGGCAAAACACCATTTTGTAAAGCCCAAGGGGCTATATGTAAATGTGTAAGCCTATATAAGACAACATGATGATGAATAAAGCATAGACTTTTCATTCCCCAAAAATTAGGGCCTGTGCCTCTTTCTCCTTCCTTAAGGTTCTAAAACCTTCTTCTTTCTTTTGAATTAAATCAAGAGTTTTACTCTTCCTTTTCTAAAACTAAATAGTTTTTCACCACAAAACCCACAGAGGGGAACTTGGATCTACCATTAGATCTCAAAAAGGGGAGATTTTTAAGTCTCCCCCCTTTTTCCAAGATCCGGCCAAACGACAGGAAGAAGAAGGAGACCCATCTCCAGGAACACCACTTTGGGGAAGATCCATGGCTCAAGAGGAGAACCCCCTTCATCAGCTTCAAAATATCCTAGGAGTTTAACTCCTCATACACACACACACACACACACACACAAAATAATAAGTGCTCCTTTCTGAGAGTACAACTCCCATTGCAGGGACCAAGTCCCTTTTGCCTCCCGAGCGCCCACGTGCCTGGCACGTGAGGCGCTAGCGCCTAAAGCACTAGTGCCCTTGCACTCAAAGCGCTAGCGCCCAAAGCGCTAGTGCCCATGTGTCTTGCGCGTGGGGTGCTAGCGCTCTTGCGCTCAGAACGCTAGCGCCCGAGCGCCCACGTACCTGGCACATGGGGCGCTAGCGCTCAAAGTGCTAGCGCTCTGGCGCTCAAAGCCCGAGCGCCCACATGCCTGGCACGTGGGGCGCTAGCGCCCTTGCGCTCAAAGCGCTAGTGTCCAAAGCGCTGGCGCTTTTTCCCACGCATCCTTTGGATGCCCTTTCCCTTATATATATATATATATATATATATATATATATATATATTTACACACACACACACACATACATATACACACACATACTCCACGACACTGTCCCTGTTAGAAAAAAATTTCTAACGGGGTGCTGCCCCGCACCCTGCAAGGGGGCTGCTAGCCCCCTTGACCCCCAGCCCGCCATCTGGGTAGCGGGACCCCCGTAAAAACTCTGCGGGGCCCCCGATATATCCAAAACCCCCCTTTCAAAACACAACACACATACACTGCACATTGAGTTCACATGACCTGTTTGACCCGTTAATCGGAGGTTCCCTCGCTCCAAAGGCAAGGGGTAATTAACGGCAGCTTAGTCCGCGGCTGCTGGAGATTTGGATCCCCGCAATCAATAAACCCCAGCTTACCCTAGGCAGGGGGAGTCTGTAATGCGCCTGACAAGCGCGCGCGCCCCCCATCTCAATGGGGTGATGAAAAACACCCTACACACATCTCAATATACATCGAATCCGCCAAATCGATCTGGTGTTACGAGGATAGATGCAGAGGTTAACCTTGACTTAAGTTCTACAAAATCCTTCTCACTTGCTTCTGACCATACGAATGCTTCGTCTTTATATGTGAGCTTGGTCAGGGGTGCTGCAATCTTTGAAAATCCTTCAATGAAGCGTCTGTAATATCCTGCTAAGTCCAGAAAACTTCTTATATCTTTGACTGACTTTGGTGTCGGCCATTCGGTGACAGCTGACACCTTAGCTGAATCCATAGAGATTCCTTCGCCTGAAATGATGTGTCCGAGAAATCTGACTTGATCTAGCTAAAATTCACACTTGTTGTTCTTTTCATAGAGCTAGTATTGTCGTAATGTCTCCAAGAAAATGCGTAAGTGCTCGGCGTGCTCTTTCTGATTATTTGAATACATGAGGATGCCGTCGATGAAGATAACAACAAACCTGTTTAAGTACTCTCGGAAAACTTAGTTCATCAGGTTCATAAAAATGGCTAGTGCATTGGTCACTCCAAATGACATTATGAGATATTCATAATGGCCATAACGAGTCCTAAACGCTGCCTTCGGAATGTCGGACTCCTTGACCTTCACCTGATGATAACTCGAGCGAAGGTCTAACTTTGAGAATACATAAGATCCACTTAGCTGATCGAAAAGGTCATCTATGCGAGATAGTGGATACCTGTTTTTAATCGTTACTTCGTTCAGTGCTCGATAATCCATGCACATCCGGTAGGTACCTTCCTTCCTCTTCACTAGTAACACCGGTGATCCCCAACTTGAAGTACTGGGTCTGATCCAACCTTTCTTCAGGAGTTCGTCCAACTGAATACGGATCTCCTTCAATCCCTCCGGACTTAATCAGTATGGAGCTTTTATTACTAGTTATGTGCCGGGTTGCAAATCAATACTGAATTCAAGAGCTCGATCGGGAGGCAAACCTGATATATTTTTAGGGAATACATCCTCGGACTCTCTAACGACTTTGGCTTCAATCCTTCCACTTGCAACGCTGCAATCTCTTCCTTCTTTGGTTTTGCTCGGTAGATGCTAGGCTCCAAAGTCCGGTCTCCACTTTGAAATAGAACACTGGATGATCTGGTATTACAAACACTACCCTCCATTGGCGATAGTCCATGGTAGCGAAGAAAGTTCCCAGCCAGTCCATTCCCAAGACTACGTCGAAATTCGGCATGTCCAACATCTTGAAGTCCGCATAGAATTCTCGACTGCAAACGACCACTGGATACAGATTGTATCCCAAGGTTGCTTTTTGAACGCCGTTCCCTGAACTGACATTCCAGCTGGATAAGAGCGGCTTAACTAGGATCACATGAGTTCTTACGAACTGTTGCGACATGAAGCAATACGATGTCCCATTGTCGAAGAGTGCGAGTGCAGGTAGGGTGGCTACTAAGATTATACCTAAGTCATGTGGGATAAATTTAGGTATAACAAATATAGATGGCTAGGAATAGAAATATCTTGAAAGGAAATAAGAAAGAGATTTACCAGTGATGACCTGACCCATAGCTTCGGCCTCTTCGACCGACATAGTGAAAGCTTGGCGTCGCAGCGCGCTCCTCTATGCCTGGTTAAACACTCGGTGTTATGGTTGAGTGGTCTGGATGCGGGGAGTTGATGCTGATAGAGCTAACCGAGTATGAGGACTTTGGATTGCCGGTCTAGCAGGAGGGTTATTAGTCCTTCGGTTCTGGGGCATGCTCTGATAGTGTGAGTAGAATACCCATAAATCAAGCACAAGTTGTTCGCTCTACAACAGTTCTTCACTAGATGCCCGGTTCTTTTGCAGTAGCTGCAAAAGTCTAGCATGTTGTTGGCGAATGAACCTCTTAGCCTCCGATATGGTCCATTGAAAGCTGGCCTGGAAGAGGCCCCTCCTGCGATCTGGTGCGAAGGGCGTTTCATACCGGCCGACTGTGAATTGCCCTTCATCTTCATAACTACCTCATAGTGTCGGGCAGCCTTCAAAGCAAACTAGTGGGTTGGGAAATCCCCTGTAGCGAGTGTAGCTTGGATTTCAGGGTCCAACCCCTACTGGAATTGTCGAGCCCGGATCTTAGCAGTGGGAATGAGGTGCGCAATGAACCTGTTACGATCTTGTGTTAGCCGTGTTGTAAGTGAGATAGGAAAATTTCAACTTGAGACTATATCTTACCTGCCGAGTATGGTAAACTCAACATCATATTCATCCACAGACTTAACCCACATCGAGCATTGCTGTAAATGGATAAATTGCTGCTCCATGTCAAAACGGACAGTCTCCGGAAAGTACTTCGCATCGAAGAGGTCATGGAATGTTTTTCACTCTATTGGTTGTTCGAGACGGCTCTCTTCAACCTTCCACCATACTCTGGCATTATCCGTCAGTTGCAACTTAGGAACTCACACCTAAGCTATATCTGGCACTTGAGCTGCTGCTAGATCATCCTCAATTGCTTGAGCCCATTCCTCCGCTTCAAGCGGTCTCTCTTTACCCAAGAAGTTCTTTAGGTGCAGTGCCTGAAAATGCTTAACTACGGGTGCCTCCGCCTCAGGGCGAGCCAGTCCTTGGTGTATGAGGGTTGTCTGCTCCCTCTGTCCCTCCAATAGGCTCTTGATAGCCTCAAGAAGTACCGTTTCCTCATTGATAGACGCTGCGACAGTAGGTAGTGGTGGTAGTATAGACGGTGGAGTGTTGTTGTTAACGTTGGTGGTGGTATTGTTCGGAGTGTCCATCACCTTAATATAAAAGACAGATTAGGATAGATTCAAGGAATTTGTAATGCAAGGAATGTAAATGTTTATTGAATTCATTAATTCTTGTGGTATATTGTTTACGACTTCATGCAGAACGGACCTGCATGGGCCACCAATAAAACATGTCACGCCTCGCTTCCCAGTAGACGGAAACGATGACGTGGCAAGCCCGCGACAAATTTATTCAGTGAAGGTCATTCCCTAAATAAATATACTAAGCGTATTGAAACAATAATACACAATGCAAGAATAAATGGAGACCGTACAATTTTCAATAAATATCTTTATTTACATTCAAACTTGAAATATTTATAGATACATGAGTTCAACTGAAAAGGTAAATACAATAAAAGAAATGCCTAAACAAGTGGCATATATAAGCTGAAGAAAAAGATAGCTAGTCTAAAGCCTGAGCCGCGATCTGGTCGTACTCCTCCTCTGTAGCGTCCACCTCCTCGGTATCTAACGAACATTCCAAGAAAACAAAGGTGGGTGAAATGCCCGTCAGCGAACCAGCGCTCGGTTAGTCCCAAAGGTAAAAGTGGAAAGTGACAACTAAAGAATAATCATGAAATAATGTATATGACGAGTAAAGTATATGAAAATGAACATGGTATACGTACTATCGGTCTTTATATGGTCATTATGTTAACGTTATACGCAACTGTAGAAGCATTCACGAGCTCAAGAGTGGGACCCCAAGAGCAAGTAAACATGGGCCCATTTCATGTGTTAGTATCGGGACTCCAAGCTGTAGAAGAGTCGACCCGACTGAGATTCGAGTAAATAGAAAAATAGGTTAATACGGGATTCCTGATGCTTCGTTGGATTCACACAAGAAACTATCCCAAACATCCCAAGTATAATATATATTATAACTGTAAGATATCTTTAGTTAATTTGATTGGTTGATTATAACATGTCTTGATCGAACCCATAGATTGCAAAAGTTGAAGAATGAAGTCGGGTAAGTCGAGTATAATGTGAGTCATTTCAATTGCAAATCCTGGGTCAAATCAAGTTAGTCGAGTAGATTGATTTCGAGTTCAGGTTCAAGTTTAAGTTCAAGTTTGTATTCGAGTTATAGTCATTTTCATATGAATGGATTTAACTTTTGAATTTCTTAAGTTTGGGAGTAATTGAACGACTGCTGCACATGGACATCAGGATTTGTGTCTTTTTTCTAAGACAATTGTCATCGATAACTCCATTAGTTTGTAATGTTGTCTAATCTGAATAGACAAGCACTCACTTTCTCCGGCTCTCTGGTGCTCAAGAGAAATGATACCGCTTAAACCTATATTAATCTAGAGTCATTAAATATTTATTATTGTTGTTTACGTTGTATTTATATTGTTTGCATTTATCGATGGGGTTTTATGAAAAATATTTTAATATTTTTTAAAAACTAAACTTCGAGGGTGATATAATATTTAGAGTTTTTATGAACATGTATTTTAATTTCAATGGCAATTTGGTGATAAAACCTTGCTTTTAAAAGTTTATGGTATTTTAATGAAAACTACTTCTTTATGTGACTATTGCATGTTTTCATCATACAGTTTTCCTAAGTATTTATTTATGTTTTATGAGATTTTATAAGCTATATCAGTTTAATTTTTGCATGAGATAATTGATACGTGATTACTATTTTATATGTGATTTATACTTGATTTATATTACTGTTTACTTTTTTTTATTGAAAATTCATTCTTGATATAGTAAAAAGTTTTTGACATGGGATAATAAATGAGTTGGAAAAGGAATAGAGTCGTATATATCGAGAAAACAATAAATGCTATTATATGTGGAACTAAGTACCATGTGAAACAAAGTGTCACGTCATGAGGGCGGGGGACTACCTCTTGAATTCGTGTAGGCCACCTCTAGAATCACCATATGATGTTCCGTCATGACGAATAGAATATTTTCATTACACGTAGAACCCTTATAAGTTGAACCTATAACTGATTGCAACTTCATGCTGTATATGTATATATATGTTTTGCACTTCACCTTGAATTTAACATGACTACGTGAATACATGAAACTGTGAATCCATGAATCCGTGAACTCGTGAATCTGACATGTATCTATAGTTTTCAAGCATTCAAAAATACATGCTAGTACTTTTGTTAACTTCTTAATCAAGAATATCATGGGGATGGGGTAGTTCGACGAATCGGGGTATTTACGTGTAACGGGGATCATACATGATCGCCGTAGTTCCGGATACTACGGAACAATTGCATTACTAATTCATGAATATCTTGAATTCGTGTTACTGCTGTTTCGAGGGGAAACGGAATATCTTCGTTACGTGTAAAACCCTCACTAGTCGAACTTATAAACTTAAAACATGATAATACCGTTTAGAGAACAAATATCATGATATTGTTGCCATTATATCTATTGCTATTTATACGTTCTTGGTTGTTTCTTTCTTTTTTTATATATCATGTTTTGTTTTAATAATTTTTATTTTTTTTAAAATTGGGGACTTACCGAACTCCAATTCATTGACAGGCATTCTATTTTCTTTTTTCTTCTTCTTTTTTTGGGAATGTTCATCAGATGACTTTGAGACAGGAGACCAAGCTTAGTACGATATTAAGCCGTGAGAGCAGGATAGCAACTAACTTTTTTCTCAAGCCGAGCGTTAACTTCGGCGGTAGTATGCCTTCTTTTGTTCAAGGCTATTGTTTTTATTCCTAGTTTCTTAAATTTTTCGAACTGTGTTCAGTTATTTTTTTTTTACTGTAATAAATGTTTTTGGACATTGTTATTATTTTAAATTCTTGTATTTATTACCTTTCTGCTTATAGTTACGCCTAGCGTATTCATGTCGAGAAGGGGTGTTTTTCAGTGTGAATACGTTGCAGGTTTCGTCCGCTCTCGCACTTCATCTTTTGGGAAGCGGGCCGTGACAGCACTTCACAACAATTTTGAAAATACCATCGGTTTTTAGACAACCTCCGAGCGGGTCGGGGGGTTTTGACAATTTACCTATCCAATTACTCACAACTCCAAATAAAGCAATCTTCTATCCATGTCTCCTTTATTCCCAAAATCAGTAAACCAATAAATACGTCAAATTCTATGATTCCTTTTGTGGTTTTTTTTTGTTTTCTCGGACACTACAAGACTAGAGATCAAAACCAAAATATCGTTTGTGGTTCGTACTCAACGGGGATTCGGACGGGTCTAGCAGTGTTGTATCTTGGGAACGTCTTTATCGCTATAATCCGTATGAGGATTGACGGTATGTTTTTAGAGCAGCGCAACTATCTGCGTGCCTCCTTTCATTAGGCTCGATTTTCTAACTTCTACTTTATATTTCGATATTGTTTAAGTGATCGTATTTTCAAACAAATATTTTATAAAATCATATTTTATATTATACCCTTCACATTCTTCTTTCAACAATCAGCAATTGTTTTATTTTATTTAGCAATTATTTTCCTATATTTTCCAACAATTATACCTTTCGCATTCTTCATCCAATAATTAGCAATTATTTTATTTTATTTAGCAATTATTTTCCTATTTTTTCCAACAATTGTTCCCTTCACATTCTTGTTCTTCCAAGCTTTGCAAACGCTGAATCCCTCATGTTTAGCATATGCGTCATAGAACAAGTATGCAATATTTTCATTCCCGAACTTCATATCGACTTTTGGAATTAAGTTTGGTCCGTCTACATTTTTCACGGGAGTTGGAGGCTCAGTTGCAGCTGAAAACTCCACTTCTTCAGACATATTAAACTTTAAATTACAAGAAAAACCTAATTAACTTATATTAAATATAATGCAATTATCGATTTCCTACTTATTGAGCAATAAACCAAACAAAATTATATCAATGATCGAAGGAATGACTATTCTGTTATGGGATTAAAAATCCTAAAATTGAATTACTAAATGAAATAGAAGAAGGAAAGCTAGGTTTGATATAAATCAAAATAATTTTTTTGGAGAAAGTAAAAAATTTCTCAGGTAACAAATCATATGCCTAACAGGTAACAAGAGTCCTCGTTAATCTCAAACTAAAATGGATCATAACTATCCATTATATATCATTTATAAATGAAAAGTCCATCTATATTTAGCTTTTTTTTTCTATATTGTTTAATTTTGTGGCTAAACTTTGTAAATTAGATATTTAAATTTGTAGTAGTAATGAGCATATAGTTTGGACAGCATAATTTGTCTAGTTTTGTTTTGGCATATACATTCTTCATTATTTTATATATAATGAATCAAATGCTTTTATATGTCAAGAATCAAAACCTAAATATGAATTAATTATATTCATTGAACCATATTTCGGTTACGCCTTTGTTATATGCATATTCATTCTTTGTTCATGTAATCAAATTTCATTTTTGGCACCATAATATGCTTGAATGGCATGCTTTTATGTGCACGATTTCATACATTGAATCTGAAAAAGGTAATTCATGAATCTAGAAAATACATTGCATCTGTATGCCAGCTGTATTGTGACTATTAGGCCTATAAAAGAGCTTGATCATCATGATAATTTCTTCACAATAACATGATAGACCCTCTTTCCCATCACCACATACATCTAAAGAGGCTTCAATTCCTCTCCCATGGCAAATCCGTGAAACTTGAAGACATATTGGAGAGGCTCAAAGACGACGATCTGTAAGTATCAACTTTTCATTTATTTATTTTTGTTTGAAATTTTTAGATCTCTTTTGATGAAATATAAAAAATAGCACAATCTTCCCTTTGCAGTATCTTTTATTACTATTTTAAAAAATTTAAAAGCGGTCGTGCTCCTGGACTTCTTTAATAATATTGCAACAAAAATATCTGTTACTCTATTTCACAATTGTAGATTTGTAGCCACCAATTTTCTACTATTTTTTGGCTATTCTACACTGAGGGTTTCTGTTATACAAAGCATTATCTTATTGCTTGATGCTTCCAAGCTATAATTCTCACCCAATCTGGGTATGATGCTTACGTCGTGTGTTATTCCATGTTAAAGTGACAAATATTAGATGAGGAAACACGGCCTAAAGTGTCACTGTAGGCATCCAAGGCATCCAACTACAGTGACAAGACTTATGAGGGGAAAGGTCCAAAAGGAAATTTGCAAAATAGCCAGAGGCTTATAGGTAAAACTCCTACCCTTATGAGTCTTGCCACTGTAGTTGGAAGCCCGCAGTGACACTCTAGGCTCCGTTCCCTCATATTAGTCATTAATCACACATAACTGCATATCAACTCAATATTTTCCGTGTTACATACACCGTTATGATTGTTCTCAGAGTCGGGGACTACTTAATTTTTCTTCTCAGGTTCGGAGAATAATGCCTCTCCTACATCGTTTTCAAAGTATGCTAATTATTAACAATCTATATGATCATTTCTTATGTGCTTGGAAGTACAATATCACTGAACCAGACACCTTCTGTTAAGCTGCATCATGCAAGCCTATACCTTCTACACTATGCGCGTGCGCGCGCACCATTCATTCCTGTCAATCCAACTACAGAACCTTTGCATTGGACAACACCACTAGTAGATCATAGGAGGCCAAAGAGCATTTCATGTACCAAAGAAACTTCAATGTGATTAGATTCAAGCTAAGGATATTCTGCAATAGAATTTCTATGAGCGCGCAATTACTCATTTCTCCTGTATCATTCTTCTGCAGGGCTGGACTGTGGCTTGGAGTTGAGTGATAAGAATATCCTTGTACTCAAAAGGAGGAGAGGGAGATGCCACTCAGGGGAGCCACTGCACGCACGAAACAATTGTACAACAAAGAGAGTTTAAGGAAGATACGAACTACAAAAAGGGAAACAAAAAAAGAGCACATTGCTGAGTTTAGTACAATTATATATGTGTTTTCCTTAAAAGACAGATTGTTTTTGTTCTTCTGTTTGATTGATAATGGATGTGCTTGTTCTTCTGTCTGATTACATTGTTTGAAAGCTGATAAATATGCGTGCGCTGTTTTCTTCTTTAACCTTTTTAATTTCTATTAAAGATTAATATGCTCACAAAATTAAAGTTGTAAGACATAAATAGTAGAAGTTTATTCAATTAATTCAAGCAAGAGTGGGTTCTTAGAAGGCTAAAACATTTTAAGTTCACATATAGGGGGGAAAACTACCAAGACATGCAATAATTCTAACCAAATTCTGTAGTTTCCATGGATGGTGCGGATCATCGAGAAAAACGATGGAGGATATACTTTTCTAGACGTCATAGGAGGGTTTGCCTCCTAGGACCTTTCTCTTTCATTATTCTCATATATTGTTTTTGTGCTAGTCTCTTAACTTGATTTATTCTCAAACCCAACGAAGTCAAAAAATGTGGGGAAAACCTAAATTTGTATTGTTAATTTATTTCAAAAGAAACTTAGATTTGTATATTTATTATCAATAATACCCTTTTTAAGATTTCATAAATATATTTTTATGATTTGATGAATAAAGTTGTATTTTGATAAATAATTGTGATTTAATAAACAATATTATGGTTTGATAATTACCATATAATTTGATATATATAATGTTATATTTGAATTAACAAATTATTAAAGTTAATATGCCTATAGCATGAGAGAAATTAAGTTGGCATAATTATTTGGTGTTTTAATAATTTTTAAAATAAATGAGTTTAAAAATTAGTTTTATTTTGGCGCTGGCTCGTAAACTCTAACCAATGCATACAACACACACACATCACACACAAACCGAGGGACCCCGCGAATTTACCCCGAAAGCATTAAATTGTGTTCACTTCCCCCACTAGAGATCAAATCACTGCACACTCCCACGAGAGGGAAATGCCATGCCAACTGAGCTACTGCTCATTGGTAGTTTAAAAATTAGTTTGCAAAAACTGCTCCGAGAAACAAATTTCTCAAAACATAATAATATAATCCCTTCACATATCGGTGAAATTGGATGGAATTTGTCACTTTACATCATCTCAGCGGATCAAGACCCCTTTCCATATTAAATTCCATTATATAATCCTTTCAAACAAACAATAAAACTGATATGTTAAGATTGGAGTATCATCTTAATCCATGATGATAAATACTAGAAATGTGATTCCAAAAGGACAGGGGATATTTCATTTGTTGTGAGTTCGTCATTTATTGCGAGTTCCTTAAAATGGGCTGGAAAAAAAAGAACGTCGTTTTCAGGGAGACCCAAAAGGTAGTTCCGCTTCCCTTCCCCACACTGTTAAAAAAATCTTTGATATTTCAAAAAATTTCATGTCTATGAAGTTGACAATTAACATGTTTGTCAAGCACCTCCATGGATATTATATATGTACGCCCACCGCACTGTTGCTTTATTAACTACTATTTAGTCACTCCCACTGACAGAGTCAAGATTTTAGGCTTCAAGTATCAAAATTATGTCGCGGATAGATTAGAAATAGAAGAAAATCAAGATTAGCTATATGCGTGCGCGCGTGTGATGGAAATATCAAATAATAAGACTATGTCATGGATAGAAAAACTTACAAATAGTTATTACACGCTTTGTATACTCAACAGAAATATTATAAAATCACTTCAACCTGTATTTGTTTTTCTCTGAAAAGTAGTAGAACTCTGTTATAGTGCATAACAAAGTTTCCAACAGATATGAAACCAAGAATTCTTCCATATGGTAGGGGTAGGAAACAGTTGCAAAATTGTACAATACTGATGTAGTAAACTAGCAGCAGTTGATCAAAATGTCTAAAAACCAAGCCTTCGATATGTTACTTTCTGAAAGTATACGAAAAGGCCAACTGCCAACGTGCGTACAATGATATAAAGAAAACAAGAAAATGAGTAGTTATACACAAACATGGAAAACTGGAAGTTAAAGAAATTAATTGTGCCTAAATGCACATTTGTCGTATTTTGACGACCAAAGTTCTGATTTTTAGAGCCCTTCACGGTAGTTGTAATACCAAGTTCTCGGAGTGTCCGGTAAATAAGAAAGAAGGGTGAATTCTCCTCTGCGCTGAAATTAAAGTGCAACGTAGATTGTAAAAGTCTGCAAGATATTTTAAGACTCTACAAGAAATGAGCTTCAGTTTCCACACACACACCTCCCCCCTCCCCCCCCCCCCCAAAAAACGTACCTGTGTATGTGTGTGTAGAGAAAGAGCCTAGGATCCACTTGATAGAATCTGGAAACAAATTCTATCATGTCTTAAGATATTGAATCCACTTTGAGATATGAGCAAACAATGATATCATATGAATGGGAGCTTTTCAATTTCTTTTCTGGGGGGTGAGGGGGTGAGGGTAGGAGTGGTCAGCAAACATAGGAGGGAATTTTCTGCTACGGCGGTCAGAAAAATCACATTCCCTCTTTTTAATTCGATGATCAATACCACAAATATTGATCTTCGTGGTTTAAAGCTTACAATAAAGGCATGTGGTTTTCAAGATCTTTGCTCATAAATCTAGTTGTTTTAGAGCATGAAGATCAACATGAATGGTGTTAATCATATATCCAAAGTAAGTTTATGGCCACCGTGGGAGAATAATACTCTCTCCTTTGGTGGCTGAGATTCCGATACGCGCGCGCACGCGCACACTAGAATTGTTCTCGGCGCTACGCGTGGAGAAACATAAATCAAGGGTAATGAGATTTTGAAATAAATTCTATGTTATATTTGAATTCTATTCAGACTCAATTCTCTATCTTGAAACCTACGTTGATTATACTCGGTAATTAATAAGTGTTTAAGCAGTTATAAGATACATTTTTATTCTAAATTAGAATTAAGAATTTATGTTTCCCTTTATTTGCTTAGAAGATGCATGCAACAAAGCAATAATAGATAATAGGACCATAATAAAATACATGACTAACATTCTAGGCGTACAAATCCTGAAAATACAAATAAAATAAATACAATAATTATTAGAACATTTCTCTCATATCTCAGATTCTTCATCATCATCATCCATCTCAATATCGTCGTCGTCGTCATTGAGAATAAAAGGATCAATAACACGTTCAACTTAATTTGGATATGGGATATCCATGTGATTGTAGTAAGCCAAAGTTCTCGATGGTCACATTAGTCTTCATTATATAAGTATATCATTTGCACGTTGCAACATGTTCATTGAATTTGTTTCACCCATTGTACTGTATGATAAGATTTAAAAATCAGTAAAATAAGAGTTCTAGCCTGACTGTAAACAAATTGTGTATATTAAATAGCTTGGCAAACGAATGTTTCAATTTCATTATCATAGAGAATTAAGTGTATCTCACACCTGTATGATCAACCCTGACTCTAGTTTTATACCTGAAAAAAGTATATTTTAAATAAGAATTAGCTAAAATTGATGATTTTTAATATAATATGCAACCATATGCAATAGTGCTCATGTGATACCTTGGCAACAACTTTGCAGATGGATGTCAGCATATATTGCAGACATTTGGATTGTAAAATGCATGATATTGTCTTTTATTGCAATGCGAGCAAATACTATACAAAAGGCAGAACCAGTGTATAGTTCCACAATCGTAGCTTTAATGGTAAATTCAAACACCTACACAATCATGTAGTTTAATAAACTTATATTATCATAATGCAATATAATGTTTAATAAATTATATCGTCTCTTACAGTATTAGCTGGAGGTGAGGTATCAGTGAGCACGATCAATTGCTCGATAGTGATGAGATTAAAATGAAGAGTTTGGAAAATACGAATAGACCAAATGAAATTGTGTTGCATCCTATAGTAAAAAAGATAACAATATGTCATTATCAGTATGTTGCAGTTATATTGAGGAATATTCATATAGAAAGTGTATATATAAAGCTTACATCTAGCAAGGCATAAGACATCTTCATTATTGATATCCTGGTCGAACTGTATATAAACTTCGTAGATTCTAAAGAAAATTTATCTGTAGGAAATACATTAATTGAAAATGGTATGAACTTTAAGTAAAAAATTATTTTCTGTTTAGAGAAGTATGTATTTAAGAAAAAAATAATAAATAAAATTAAACCTTCATAAAAAAATAATGTTCAGACCGCTTGCAATCGCAACATTTCGTTGTAGATAAGCATCTATAAAAGTTTCATCTTTTCTTTTAATATATCGTCCCACACAATCAGTGGCGGAACCAGAATTTTTTTTAGGGAGGCCACGTTAAATACATAATAGTAAAAATATACCAATACTTTAAAAATACTACTAAATATTTTTTAAAAGCCATAATGTTAATACACTTTACCATTTCTACTCTAACGAGAAATGAAATTACAAAGATCTAAATATGAACTTTAATATTTTTTTTAAAAATGAAGTTGTGGGTAACCAAGGTCTCTAGGGCTCAAAACCTATGTATTTACCACTAGGCTAAATCTAAACTCATAAGAAGCTCTATGAATTTATATATTTATAGTGATATACAACACACCGATGAGTAGTATATGCACTATTTGTTGGGGGCTTGCCGGGGTCGAGGCCTCCGCCAGTCCTCCTTTGATTCCGCCCCTGCACATAATAAGACATATAACATGATCATAGTATATTTCATCTATCACGGATATTTCAATGTACTTTTTGAATCTTCCATCCTCTGTAGTTTTAGTAGTTACGGGGCGTTGATATCAACTATGAATATTAAAATATTTGAAATGTTAGAAACTTAATTAGTTCGTGAGATAGAAATTAAAATAATAAGTTAATTTTATAGATAGTTAGAAGAACATACCTAGCAAAACAGTTGATATTTTTCTGCATATTGATAACTGATGTAGTTTCTTAACATTGTATAGCGATGGAAGATGAATTAATGTTGGATTGATATCTTCTTCAGTGATTGCAGAATTTTTTGTCAACTGAAGATGCCAAACTTTATCTATTATCTTATAGCGAGTACTCGAGATATATTTGATGATATTGGTAATCATGTACACACGACCTTTTAATTGTCATGCTAATACTGAGATAATTTATCAAATACCAAAATCTCAGCTTCACAATCCTAAATATAAAAAAATTAGGTTATAAAATGGTTTATGTATAACTGAATATGAAACAAATTTACTCACCATTAGATCTTTTCTGATGAAAGTAAAGGAAGGGAAACTATGTTGAGCATATAACACTCCATACCAATTTCGAGTTATTCGAACTACAATATAGTTAAGTTTTTCTAAGATCTTCATATGGAAATGGGATGAATATTTCGCAAACTATATGGTATTGGATGCAGATAGATGCGTGGAAAAGAATGAACTGGTCTTATATAGAGAAAAGTGGAATCTAGAAAAGTACAAAAATGGCATAATAAGTATAGTGTGATCATTTAATTCTTAATAATAATAAATTAATATATTTATTTACAAACTATTCGATGTGACATCCCATTTGGATATTCAAGACTTATATATAATGCTTTCTTGCTATATTGTACTCTTGAATAATTCACAACTAATAAAATCTTTTTTATTATTACGTGGGAATTGTATATATATAGATCTTGTGCGGTGGATATAGTTTTTTCATTACTATCAAATCCGAAAATATATATCCTTATACATATCCTTATCTGTTTGGATCCCAAATTTTGTATGTGTACTCGAAGAATATAAGGATCCTGATCCGGATCTGGATAAATATCGGAATATTCATATCCTAATGCAATCCTATTTCCACTCCATGAATTTATCATATTTCCATAACAAATCACTTCACATACTCAAAGCAGGTTGGCAACATCCTCTTAGAGTTAATCAAATAAAGAGGGAAAATGAGATAATAATAGTCAAATATCTTTTGATTTATAAACCTCACACATAAATGTGTTTGTCCATTCGTCTCTTTTAGCATTGTAGACATGAAAAAATTACTCTGCATATGAACATTGTGCTGCCCACTTAGTCATAAAAGAACAAAAGAGCGGATGAAGTAAAGTGATTTGAAGTCAATTTTCAATAAATGTAAAATCTTTTGTTCTTCTTGTCTGGACTTTTCTTTTCTCCGTTTTTTGTCTTTCTTTACTACACTATACTCTTCACGTTGTACTCTTGTGTCTTCTGGCAGGGAAATAACTAATAAATTAAAGGAAGGGGAAGAAAAAGATGTAGGCTTACTTGCAAATTAAGTAGGTTGTCAATCATGGGTACTTGTTAGCGTGCAAGTGCACATAAATGATGAGGTCCACAATTTAATTAAAGTGGATTCCCACATCATATTAGAGAGATAAGGAAATAATGAGAAGCCATAATTTTTAATACCACAAATTTTTCACAGTCAAATTGTCCCAATAACCATAACCAGCTTTGCCGAGTTCACAAATATAAGACATCCAACTTTCATATATTTATTTTTCCTATCTTATATAGGGAGAGATTTTTTGAAGTACTTTTGCAAAAAAATTAAAAATACAAGACACTAATCCAATTATAAGTACCATCGGATCGACCCGATCTTCTTGTTCGTGGTTCTACTCATCCCACATAAATAAAAAGTCAAATGGCTTTACATTTATTTATATAGTTGTTAGGGTCAAAATTTACACCCTTGCGTCCAAAAAGTCAAAGTAAAAAAGTCAAGGTCAACAACCTAGCAAGCAGGCCCGAGCCCAAGTCATGCCCAAGCATAGGGGCCGTCCCCCTGCCAAAAGAAGAAAAGAAATGTGTAATAAATAAATTTAAATATAATTTCTAGGAATAAATGCAAGAAGAATGGGCAAAAAGCCAAAACTGTGAAGCCCAAAGGGCTATATATAAAACTGTAAGCCTATATAATACAAACATATAAAAAAATAAAAATAAAACTTTTATTCCCCTAATCATTCTAGGGTTTCGAGCCTCCTCTCTTTCTCTCTCTTCTCAGGTTCTGCATATTCTCCAAATTAATCCAGAGAAAAAAGCTCCCTTTTTCTGAAATAAACTAGATAAACCCATAAATCCATAGAGAGAGACCCCCTTTCTTCTATCAAATTTCATAAAGGAGAACCCATCACTTGAAAAAGAAAGCTCATCTCAAAAGTCCAAGATCCAAGATCAAGACCAAGACCAAGAAAAGGAACAAGCTTTCTTCATCAAATTTGAAGAACAAGAGAGCATAGGCTTTCACCCCGAGCAAGTTTTTTTTCCCTTTTTCGAATAGGGAATTCGATGAAAGCCTCTGTGCCTCGTGAGGGGGGATCCTTGTCAGATACCTCATAAAAGGGCTATCCACTACTTTCGGAGATCCCCGTAAGGGGATTTTCCGTCCTGTTAAGACCCCTCCAATGGGGTTCCCGCCGTCGGGGACCCCCCCTAAGGGGTCCCCGCTGTCTTGGGAGGCACCAAAATCACTCTTTCTTTCCCCTTATCAGGGACTCTACAGACAAACACACATTTCACTTTGAGTTCGCATGACTTATATGATCCATTAATCGGAGATTCTCCCGTCTCAAAGCGAGGGGTAATTAACGGTTGCGTTGTCCGCGGCTACCGGAGATTAGAATCCCCACAATTAATAAACCCCTGTCTATTTTAAGCAGGGGGAATCTATACAACGTTTGACAAGCGAGCGCATTCCTATCTCGATAGGGTGACGAAAACACTCTATAGATTCTGGAACGCCCGGTGTGACCTATCTTTCCTCTCATATTTCGGGTCAAATGTTATGCGAACTCAATTAACATATATATCATTTTCTATACTGAAATCATGTTCCTTCATACAGATCAACAGCTATCAACTCCCAACAATTCTCAACAACAACCCACATCGCTCAACGATGTCTCAACAAAGAAGATCAGCTTCCAACGCGACCACTGTCGCATATATGCTCAAGACAACCGCCAAAGTGATTCTTCCATCGGAACTCATGCACCAATGGACAGAGCAACCACTCCAATTCGGTTCCATTTCATTCGCCTCAGCTAGCAGCGTTCCTGTCCCTCAAGCTCTAGTGATGGATAGAACGATCTCAAAAAGTAGGAGGCCAAATGTTGTAATTGCAAGGACGCCCGAGCCTAAACGCAAGTCAGTTTTTGAACGGCTCTCTATTGCTCCAGCTAGGGGAAAAGTCTTCAACATCAAGAATACGACAGGGCATCTCGGGCAAGCTATGGCGGTGCCCGATACTCTTCACAACTGCACAATCGGGTGTCTTTTCTGGACTCTCCGTCAATCGGCCTACAGCGGCTTCCAGGAGAACAGATACCCTCCAAGCCCTCAAAACTGAAAAATTAAGACAGAAACGGCTAAGATATAGAGACATTAAGAGGGCTAGGGCTCCTGCTAAGTTGAATTTCATGAGGTTCCAAAAACAGGGTTACCCCGCAACAACAACTAACTCTGCCTTGAAGATCAGCAACTCCTTCTAACCCTTAAAGTTGGTTCTAAAAAAAGCCATAACTGCAAAAATCAAGAAGACAGCGATTCGAACAGTGCTGCGAAGAGATGTGTCTAAGCCTTAATACAGAAAGCTTGACATTATATCCTCAAGAGTTTACCAAGTGCTCTTCGCCGTGTGAAAGCAACGGGGAGAATTCAGAAAGGGGGTACCAGTGCCACCCAAGAACCCAGCCAGGCCGTCTGTCTTCAGTCGCTTGTCCTTTCTAGAAAAGGGCCACGTCGATGGTTTGAAAGACCAGCCGCCAACAATAAAGGGAGGACCGGATGCACGGTCCATACGATATATATGGCAAGAACGTGCCCCGGTGATAACATTCACAACAAGAGAGAAGATAGAGCTGCCACTTCCTAGGCCCAGCCTCCTCTGGAAGACGATGAAAATCCTTTTGGTGAGGCTGCTAGGCAAAAAGAACTCCAAATTCATGAAGAGTTGAGCTCGGAAAGTGATGAGGAACCAACTTTCGTCCCCAAGACTACAGAACAACAGCTTCTCCAAGAACTTTGGAAACAACTTAAAAGTAAAGACAAGGAAATAACCAAGCTCTACTCCAAAATTAATGATTTGAAGAATGTCGTAATGCACCTCATGGCCCAAGTTGCCCGGACGTAGGCTAATCAAGTGTAAGGCTCTACGCATGAGCTGGGTGACGACCCGAAGCTGCCGATGCCCATCCCCCTAAGTCCAAAAGTAGGCGAGCCGCATGAAAGTCGACCACATTCAGTTTCGGGAAATGCCTTGACTCTTGACGACAGTAGTGCGCTAACTTAAGATAAAATAATGGAGTTGGTTGCCAACAAAGTCAAGACATTGATGGACGAAACCGAAATGCAGAAAAATGTCGGCAGCGGTAGGAGACCGTACCCTGCACGGTATGATCTCGTGGAGTTTCCCAGCGGCTACGTTGTTTCTAAATTCGGAAGGTTTGATGGAACGGGAAATGCAAGACAGCTCATTGCCCACTTTAAAGTATCGTGCGGAAATACCAGGGGCAATGATGCGCTTCTCCTTTGGCAGTTCGTTAACAGCTTGATCGATGTTGCCTTCGACTAGTATGCAAGCATACCGGACGGCTCGGTCATGACATTCGTTAAAATGGAATCTCTGTTCAAGCAAAAGATTCATGGGTGTCAGCGATAAAATCACCATTGCCAACCTTTTGAGGACCTAGCCAGAGAACGAAAGAAGCACGAATTTTATAGCCTGATGGAGTAATCTCACCGTCAATTGCGAACTGCCGTAGAGCAGGACCAATCCGTCAGCCTTCTTATAGGAAATCTCGGCAACTGGATAATTCCTTTCTTATGCACAGTTGGTCTCAAAACATTCTAGGAAATAGCTAAGAAGGTTTAGATGTTGGAACGCTCAAAACCCGAGTCCATTCAGGACCTCCAATTTACTAACAAGCTAAAGAATCAGAGGGACGACAACCGCAAACACGAAAGTTCCAACAGTACTGATTCTTTCAGCAAGCAAGGAATGGGCGGAGCAAAGACTGACCGATCTCGAAAGTCAGTACTGGGAGTAGAAGGATCAACTCTAGAAGAGAAAAAGAATAAGGTGTGATCTTTTAGAAGGGACAAAGTCCGTAAAATATTCAAGGACGCCCTGAACAACGGTCTATAACTTCCAGTCGAAGAGGTCTCATGAAGCAAAGATGACTGGCAATCTCCTGTATTGCCTATACCACAGAGTAGTGAATCATGCAATCGAAGACTGCTATGTTTTCAAACATTGGGTTGAGAAACAATACAAGACCAGAGAAATCTCACTGTCCCCTTGGGTGTTGGCAAAAGATCAAGCCATGACTGCTAATTTTATACAAATAGAGACCGAAGTCTTTTAGGAACCGACTGCTCTCAGTTGTTTGTCCTTCCCTAAAAGGAGCGGACCATGGCAACGGTCCGAAAGCCCGTCAAGTATTGTTATCAATTATGAAGGAATAAATGGATACATGATCCATAGAGTCTATACGGCGGGACCTGGAAGAATAAGTCCTAAACTTCGTAGTCAAAATGAAAATATGACCTTCGTTTCCCAGCCTTAGCTTGGTTCATATGTAGCTGCCACTTCCTAGCCTCAGTTTGACTCAAACAATGATGAAAGCTCTATCCACCAGGCTAAGCAAAAAGAGCCTATGATTCCTAAAGACACGAATGGTGGGGATGACCCAGTCTATGTTTCCAAAAATGCAGAGCAGGCGTTGCTTCAAGGCCTTCAAAAGCGGCTCCAAGAGAAAGATAGAGAGTTGACCATGGTCTATTCCAAACTTGATGATATGACAAGCATCACTGCACAACTCACGGCTCAAGTTGCTCGAATGGAGACACAACAAATGTGGGAGTCCATTTATAAACCAGAGGATGACCTATCAAAGCAACAAACAGCCATCCCCTGCAATCCAGGCATGGGGCATCTTCATGAAGCTCAGCCACATTCAACTTTGGGAAGAACCTCAATACTAGATGACGACAGGTTCACCCAAGAAAAGATCACAGAATTAGTCCCTGAAAAAGTCAAAACATTAGTGGCTGAAGCCGAGACGCAAAAAGAATATATCTACAGTAGGAGGCCATATACCACGGAATACGACCATACAGAATACCCGAGCAGTTCTGTTATCCCTGAGTTCAAAAGATTTAACGGCATCGGGGATGCCAATCAGCATATTGCCTATTTTAAAACGTCATGTGACAACATTGGGGGCAATGATGTGATGCTCCTCAGGCAGTTCGTCCTAAGTCTAACTGATATGGCTTTCGAATGGTATACGAGCATACCTGACGGCTCGATCAAGACATTCATTCAAATGGAATATCTGTTCAAACAAAGATTTCTGAATACCGGTGATAAAATTATCATTGCTGACCTTCTTAAGATCAAGAGGAAATATAATGAGAGCATCGCGGATTATATGACTTGATGGCATGATCTCAGCACCAAATGTGAATTGTCATTAGGTCAGGAGCAAGCTGTTAAGCTTCTCATAGGAACCATTGACAATTGGATGATGCCTCTCTTATATGCATCGAGCATCAAAACCTTTCAGGACCTAATTAAAAGAGTCCAAATGTTGGAACATGCAATCCCGAGCCTCTTCCAGACTTCCAATGTAATAACAAACTCAAATGTCCGAAGGACGACAACCACAAAGGCGAAAGTTCCAACAATACCGATTCTTTCAACAAGCAAGGAATGGGGGGTCGAAGACCAAAAAACCTCGAAAGCCAGCATTGGGAGGAGAATCGCCCCTAGAAATGAAGATGAATAAAGTTTATTCTTTTAGAAGGGATAGAGTCCATAAAATATTCAAGAACGCCCTAAGCAACGGTCTACAATTGCCGGAATCAAAAGGACCGTAAGAATTGAATATCACCGGCGACCCTAAATATTGCTCATATCACATAGTTGTGAGTCATACCATTGAAAACTGCTTTGTTTTCAAGGATTGGGTCGAGAAGCAATACAAAATGGGGAAAATCTTGTTGTCTTCTAGTATGCTGGCGAACAATCACAGCCACCGATCTGGCTCCATCAGATTCAAACTCCAAAAATCTCAAATAACTTTGCAACAAGGCGCCCATAAGGCCGAACAAAGAATGAGCGTAGCATTGACCCCTAAATCGTTAAACTGGAGGGGGGAAAGGGTCAGTCCACAAGCAAAAGGGCACGAATGAAAACATGAAAAGGTTTCGTGAGTAAAAACAACGAAACTATCAGCGAGCTTGTGAAAACCCGCAAGGGCACAAACTCGTTAAAAAAACCCAACGACGAATGATCAATCGCTCCTGGTACCATTTCAGTGTAGCGATGCGGACGCCAACCAAAATCCAAATCTCAAAATCCTCCAAAGGAGAATGATGAGTCGTTCCTGGTACCATTCCAGTGTAGCGATGCAAACGCCAACCAAAATCCAAATCTCCAAATCTCTCAATGACAAATGATGATTCGCTCCTGAAACCATGCTTCAGTGTTAACGATGTTGATGTCAACAAAAATTCAAATTCCCAAATTCTCCAACGGCGAATGATGAGTTACTCCCGGTACTATACTCCAGTGTAGCGATGTAGACGCCAACCAAGATCCAAATTCAAAATCCTCTAACGGCGAATGATGAGTCGATCCCGGTACCATTCCTGTGTTAGCGATACTGACGCCAACAAAATTTCAAATCCCCAAATTTCCCAACGGAAAATAATGAATTTCTTTCGGCACCCGTGCTCCAATGTTAGCAACGTTGATTCCAACCCCAACCTCAAAATTTCAAACTTTCAATCCAAATTCAAATCCAACTCCAGTCCAAATCTTACCTCAAAATCAAACCCTACCAATTTCAAAAATCCAATTTCCAAGTCCTACTCGGCATTGCTTCCAAGCTCAAAGGTCCCGCCGAACAAGGCAGGAATCAAACAAACCAAATTAAAGTCCTATGCGGCAGTGCTTCCATGCTTATAAGTTCCGCTGGACAGAAAGGAAACTTCCTAAATAAATCAAATCAACCAAGCATCGACCATCTACGTCGTAAAAATAGCAGTATTGACCGTCCACGTCACGAAAATGGCAGCATCGATCGTCCACGTCGTGAAAATGGCAGCATCGACCTTTACGTCGTGAAAATGGCAGTATCGACCGTGCACGTCGCAAAAATGGCAGCATCGACCATCCACAATGGAAAATGGCTGTATTGACCTCCACTTCGCTACAAATAATCAAGTAAAGTATCGACCATCCATGTCATAAAAAGGGCATTGCAGCCTCCTAAAAGCGGAAACCAAATCAATTCAATCTCTCCACGAAGAAGATCCATCAATTTCATGCACATGACCCATACATATAGTGTACATTTATTGATGGGAGACACTTTTTTGGGGTCAAAATTTACACCCATGTGTCCAAAAGGTCAAAGTCAAAAGTCAAGGTCAACACTCAAGCAAGCGGGCCTGAACCCTAGTCAAGACCAAGCATGGGGCCTGCCCCATGCCAAAAGAAGAAAAGAATTATGTAATAAATAAATTTAAAGGTAATTTCTAGGACTAAATGTAAGAAGAATGGGCAAAAAGCCAATATTGTAAAGCCCAAGGGGCTGTGTAAATATGTAAGCCTATATAAGGCAAACGTATAAAGAAATGAAAAAAAATCTTTTATTCCCTCAATCATTCTAGGGTTTTGAGCCTCTCCTCTCTCTCTCTTCTCAGGTTCTTCATATTCTCAGATTAATCTAGAGGAAAAGGCTCTCTTTTTTCTAAAATAAACTAGATAAACCCATAAATTCATAAAGAGATAACCCCTTTTTTCTACCAAATCTCATAAAGGAGAACCCATCACTTGAAGAAGAAAACTCATCTCAAAAGTCCAAGATCCAAGATCAAGACCAAAAAAAGAGCAAGCTTTCTTCATCAAGTTTGAAGAACAAGAGGGCATAACGGTTCTCGAGGTGGTTTTCACCCCGAGCAAGTTTTTTTTTCTTTTTTCGAATAAGGAATTGGAAGAAAGCCTTCATGCCCTGTAAAGGGGTGACCCGTGTTGAATACCCCATAAAGGGGTTATCCACTACCTTCGGAGATCCCCTCAAGGGGATTTTCCGCATTGTCGGGACCCCTCCAAAAGGGGTTCCTGTTGTCGGGGACCCCCTAAGGGGGCTCCCGCCGTCGGGCCCCCCAAGGGGTCCCCGCTGCCTCAGGAGGCACCAAATCACACTTTTTCCCCTTGTCAAGGACTTTTCAGATACACACATTTCACTTTGAGTTTGCATGACTTATATGACCCATTAATCGGAGGTTCTCTCGTCTCAAAGCGATGGGGTAATTGATGGCAGTTTTATTCGCGGCTGCCGGAGATTAGGATCCCCACAATCAATAATCCCCTTTCTATCTTAGGCAGGTAAAATCTGTACAACACTTGACCAGCGAGCGCATTTCTATCTCAATAGGGTGACAAAAAACACTCTATAATAATCATTGATAAATTTTTATTATGTTAAAGCTAGTCATAGTAAGTAATTTTGTGACATTTTTATAACCTAAAGGAGTAGGGATAGATTATCCCCGCCCGAAAGGCCGGTAAGTTCTCACTTTTCCTCTTTTCTTATTTTCATGCTCTTTCCTCGAATTGATTACTACACGCACGTTCTCTATAGAAAAGAAACTGTTTTCATTACAAGAGATTCATACTAAACAAAGTTTATGGTTGGCTTGACGCCAATTCATGAAGCTGGGGAACCGCAACAATCTCTCGAGCAAACAACGATCAATTAAAAGGTGGCTAGCGGCCCAATTCGATAACGTAGTGGCAATCGCATAATTCAACCAGAACCAAAAGGGGGAGGCTTCGAATACTTAAGCATCAAGAACACGCCATCGGGGACACCTTGGACTTACACTTCAGGACTGATCCACAAACGAAACTGAATAAGTCAAAGCTATGCCTGAAAACTATGTCTACCTCTCCACTGCTTATTAGGATCTAGTCTGTCTTTGTTTTTTTATGCCCACTTGTTTAAGGCTTGTTTTCACTTGATGTAATAAAACTTTGATGTGAACTTAGCTTGTAATAAATGTTGGTTAATGAATAAAAGTTTCTTTTTCTTGCTTTTGTATACTCCTGCATACTATATACTTAGCGTAACTGTATCCGGTTGTGTATCTACTTGGTATAGTTACGTTGCGGGTCTCGTCATGTCTCCGCTTTTGTACACTTGGGAAGCGGGCGTGACAGCTTTTAATGGTAGCCCATGCCGGTCCGTATTCAAATGCAAGAACATTAACCAACACTTATTATATCCTTTGAATCCTATCCCTTGAATCCATCCTCGATACTTGCTTCGTTTTCCTTCAATAGAATTACTTTCCGTCTCAACGTCTACTATTCGCTTTGAATCTTATTTGAATTCGATTTGACCCTTTCTTATTGTCCTTAGGAAGGCGATGGCTGGACGCAACGGGAACAGGAACGGTAATGGCGATCAGGCTGCTTGATCCAGATGATGCAGGGGCTGATAGATCAGCAGCAGCAGCAAACTGCAACGCTGTAAAGGGAACTAATGGAAAGCCATCAATAGCAGGCTTCCATTCTTGAGAAGGCATTAACCCTAAACAACCAGGGAATGCCGGGGGTTAAGAAATTCCACTCGCTGCATCCTAAGTCCTTCACTGGGAAAGGGACGCTTCTAAAAGCCGAAGAATGGCTGCAGAGCACAGTGGATCATCTAGGTGCCGATTAGGTCCCAGTTGAAACCTAAGTAGATATTGCGAAGCTCCAACTCACTGAGAACGCCCGCATATGGTAGACTGCTGAGGAGAATCGGTTGGAAAAAGCCGATCAGTTGGGAGACCTTTAAGGGACGTTTCGACGCCCAGAACTTCCTGGCCGTAGATCATTTGGACATGGAGAGGAGGTTTGTCCATCTTCAACAGGGATCCATGCAGGATAAGACTATGGACGGGTATGTTGCGGAGTTTTCCATGCTCGGTCATTTTCCACTCCATCTAGTAGCTACCCCCGAGCTACGTGCGAAGAAACAAGGACTGGATTTGAAGACCCAGTCTGCTAAATCCACCTTCGTCCTCCGCAGTTATGATGAAGTCCTCGACTCTGCCCGTCGATACGAGGACTTGGAGAGGTAGTTGAGACAGAAGAACCAGCCGATCGAAAACAAACGACCTGCTAGTCAGATCACTGGTGAAACTCCTTCTAGGCCGATCAACAATCCTCACCAAAAAAGACTTGTAGAATCGTTCGACTCCCCTCGCTTGGTCGTTTTCCACCATTGTTTCAAACCGGGACATCTTGGGAAGGACTGGCGTATGCTGAACGGACTCTGTTTGGCATGCGAATCAGCAGATCACGTTTCCCGTGCCTGTCCACGGCATCCACCGAGACCGACCAATTCAGGGGCACCACAACGAGGTCCACCCTTAGCCCGTCAGCAGCAAGTGTTTCATCAGGCGCAAAGAGGCACTCCAAAACGCCAAGATTTTACCATGATAGCAGTAGAGACCAAAGCTACAAAACGCTCTAGTAACCTTCTAATTCCTTAAATTCCAGTCCGCTATTCTTTTTACCTGCCTTCTCAAAACTTTTCACACATGCACCCATGATACCATTCTAGCTAGCTTAAAAATCCTTATAACCTTGTTTCGGTTTTCAAACTTTTTCTATCCAGAAGTATCTCTTGATTTTACGTCTTTCCAACTTCATTGTGTCCTGTCCTTCCTAGACTCACCTTCATCCATCAGACGATAAACCCACCCTCGGGAGCAACACTTGAGAGCGTGAAGACGTCTTACGACTGCGTTATCCTTACTTTCTTGCCTTGTTACAACATCCCTTTTTAGAAAATTTTGAGGGCGAAATTGTTTTAAGGAGGGTAGATTGTAACGATTGTTTTCGATATATTCATAAAAGCTTTTTATATTTATTCGGAGTCAAATAAATATTTTTAATGTTGTTTTTGATGGAAAAGTTTGGGAAAAGGTTGTTTTGAGTTTAAAAATATTTAATATAAATTTTGGAAGAAAGAAAAGAATTTAAATATAATTATTGGAATTTTCTATGGTTTATTTTAATGTGTGGTTTTGGAAAAATGAATTACTTTTGCGATGAAAAGTATTGAAATTGATAAAGTAATTATTTAGAATTTATTTGGAAATTTTCCATAATTTTTCGGTGTTAAAAAGTATTTTTAAATAATTTTTATTCAAGAAAAACTGTTTTTAATTTTTTTAAAATGAAATTGGGCCGAACCCAAGCCCGGCCCATGACCGTAGAAAGGGCCCGGCCCGACTTGGTAAGCCTGCGCCCACGTGGGCGCATGGCAGCTACGCGCGATCCCGCGCGCACACGAGCCGACCCATAGCTGTAGTCGCACGGATAATTCCATCCGTAGGGGCAACCCCCTATTTTACTAGTGTAGTCGCACGATGCACCACGTAGTGGCGATCGGGGTGCTGTCCTCGGAGCCAGTAGGCTCGATTAGGGGATCGGTCGGCTCGTTGTGAGGGCTATATATAGTCTCTGAATAAAATGTGATTTTCTCCCATGTCGGTGCTCCAAAAATTACACTGAAAATTGTTGCATGACCGGAACTCGACGATCTACGCAACGACGCCGATCTCAAGCTATGGAAAAATCTGAGGAGACATAAAAGGCAGTTTGAAGTCGAAGTACACACGAACCGACATTCATAACACGGTAGGATTCAACTCTCGTCCTCTCACCCTATCGCCTTCTTCCTATCAATCTTCTGATTTGTTTAGTAATCTTTCATGATACGGACACGTTTGGATAAAGCTGATTCGGGATGGAGAATCTCCTTTAGAACAATTGCTAAAATAGCATTTTGCGGGGTTTTCATTCATTTATTCCCTTCTTACATTCATTACAACTACATTACATAGAAACAAATAAAAGTAGCGGAGAGATAGTCTCCTGAAATAAAGGAAGTATTAAAAAAAGTGCAAACATAACCTAAATAGTTGAGAATATGTGTTAGTGGGGTGTGGGTTGGAGTAATGAGTTTCATGCACACATCAAACCATCCTTGTTCAAACAACCTTGTCCTCAAGATTGATACATTTCAACATCTCAAGCCTCGGGTTAAGCAAATTTTTGTTGGCCATCGCGGAGGATCGAAAAAACTTTGAAATGAAAAACTCAAGGTAATGCGCAACATCTTGTAGCCTCGAATTAGGCGGATTGTAGTCGGCCATCACGGAGGATTGAGAGGCTCTCAAGATGTTGATGTACTATCTCAATGGCGTCTTAATCACTCAGGTTAGGCGGATTGATGTCGGCCGTCGTAGAGGATCAAGAGGCTCTGGCGTTGATACATCATCTCAGCAACGTCTCAAATGCTTAGGTTAGGCAGATTGATGTCGGCCATCGCGGAGGATGGAGAGGCTCTGATACCAATTAATACATACACGATTGGATAAAGACGATTCGAAATGACAAATCTCGTTTAGAACAATTGCTAAAATATTTCATTCACTTATTCCTTTCTTACATTCATTACAACTACATTATATAGAAAACAAATAAAACTAGTGGAGAGATAGTCTATTGAAATAAATGAAGTATAAAAGAAAGTGCAAACATGGTAGTTGAGAACATGCGTTAGTGGGATGTGGGTTGGAGTAATGAGTTTCATGCATATATTAAATTCTTAATACAGATAGACTCGTACTCACATCTATTATTTATAATCTTTTAATTTCGATGAACTGACACTTCGACTTCTAGCTTTTACATCTTGACCCTAACAAAATCTTAGACTCTTTGAATCGGGATAACGACCTACTCCCCTTAACATCTTTTACACTATTGAAACGCTAATATGCGGTTATGTTACCCAAATTGCATCGATATATTGCCCGTTTATAGCCGGAATGCTGCCAAAATTTATATCAACAACTTGTTGCTTATTTAATCTTTTCCTAACAAGAAGTGAACCACTTTAGACTCGAAATACCACAACTTTCTAGAAAACCGTATTTATGTTTAAATACCACAACTTTTCTAGAAAATCGAATTTACGTTTAAATACCCTAAGCTTTATAAATTTGTATTTTATTTAAATACCTTGCTTTCCCAAAACAACGTATTTACACTAATACCTTTAAGTTTCCAATTTTGTATTTACATTAAAAATACCCTAAAGTTTCTAATTTCATATTTTCCTTAAAATACCCTAAAGTTTCCGAAACTCGTATTTCACATAAATACAATGAACTTTTCTAAAATTATTATTTCACAAAAATACCTTGAACTTTCACAAAAACCTTGTTTCATAAAAACACCTCGACTTTCCAAACTTCCATGTTTTACACTTTAATACCCTATACTTATTCAACTAGCCTTTGCAAAACCCCATTATAACTTGAATGTGGTTCCTTAACCAAACTCTATGAACCCTAGCATAACATGGTTATATGTGTGGTTAGTGTTAGGCGAGTGGACCTAGGCATGAGATGTACATGAATGATCCGAAGTTCGGATAACTCTGATATGGAAAGTGAACCCCTTTTGTTACCATGCCTAGAGATTCCACGTGCTAACACCTAACCGAATCCTTTTACAATTAAACAAGGTGGGGTAGTTTGGATAACAAGGTTGTATGATGTATCTTGAGAGTTCCCTCTGGTTAACATGGTTCATGGTGGAACGAAATGCTAACTTCCCGTACTTGTCACCATGTTTCCGTGGTGAAACGGATTGCTAACCTTATTCTTGTTACCGTTGTTCCATGGTGGAACGAAATAATCTTGAGAACACGTGCACCCTTATGACCAAACTAAAACAAGCTAAAATACGAATGATTGTACTAAACGACACCTTACCCACTTTCACCTACATGATTATGCGACACTACATTTATTGTTCTAATTATCTTATACTTTACTTTAGTTCATCTTTGTTACCATATGAACCCCCTTGAGAATCCTACTCGAGTGTAACTCGTTGACAGACGTTTCTTTTCTTTCCTCGATGTCCGTTAGGCCTAGGACCGGGCAGGATGAATAAGTCGAAGCTATGCCTAAAGACTAGGTCTACCTCTCCACTACTTATTAGGATCTAGTATGTATACTACATTCATTTTTCTTTCCTTCCCACAACTTAAATATATTTTTCAGAGCAAACGTTTATGCATCTTCTCGATGTGCAGCTGCTAGTCTTGAAGATAGTTTAAGTTGATTCTGACTCCCTTCCCAGTAGCAGATATAAGTTGCAAAAGAAAGCATCACCAGTCAGTTAAAAATCAAAGAAGCAAGCATAGGAAAACAAATATAAATCTCTTTCGAATTTTGGCAGTGCACCCGGCAAATTTCTTAACCGGAACATGAAGGCCTAGGTTCTGATGTCATTCGAAGAACCGCCATTCGGCTTGAGATGGAGACATCACCAAACCATATGAACCTAGAAGCCACAAATCAAAGGCATGCAAGCAACACATGGATACAACCTTATAACTCAATGAAAGGATGAAGAAAGATTATTAAAAAAATGATAATGTGTGTTTCTTTCGTTGAATAGCTTTTTGGAGAACTTTTGCACCAGTCAATGCAATGAGACTGCAAGCTTAATTAGGATATTGTAAATTTATAATTAAGCACTTTTTTCTTCTATTTCTTTCTTCTTCTTTTTTTTGTGAATAAGTGTCATAAGTGTCTGCTTTAATTTCTCTATTACTTTTCTTAATCAGGTATTAGTGTTTTCCGGTTGGTTCTCCATTCGTATTTTGCCTTCTAAATATCTTGTTTGATTAGGGGGTTGTGGATCAACAATTATACTGATTATATAAAAATGTGCATTCAACATATTGTCTCATAAAAAATTAACTAGAAATCAACAATATTTTCTTGGTAATTGTTTCTTATATTTTTGTTTCAACTTTTTTACCCATTCTACTTGCGGGCTGTGAGAATTCACATAAATAGGCAAGGCATTCTTAAGCCGAAACGAGTCAATTTGCCAGAGTACTTGGGACCCAAGGCCTCACCGCTTGAGACGATCTCCACTGAGGTAAGGAAAACCGCTATACAAAACCAGCATTCCTGTTGTCAATGATGGATGAAGTGATAACATTGCTTCAGGAAACATAGAAGAGCTAGCTTTAGCACAAGTCGGAACCAGTGCGGAACTAGTGAGGATTCAAGAGAATTTGCAAGATGGTCTTTGCTTCTTGGTTAGTAGCTCTTGCGAATTCCTTTTCATTAGGATTTTCTAGATCCTCACATTATGAAAATAAGTCCTTCAAGAGACTCTCATTCCCTTTGTCTTTATCTCATGTAAGGTAACTGTTCCGAGAGCCGGTGCTATTCAAGTTGGTGCCAAAGAGAGTCACAAACGAATCTGCAGTTCACCTATCATTGATGGTTCTAGAACCAGACCGAAATGAAAAGCCTGTCAACTAGTTAGCGTACCATACCACATCATAGACATGTACAAGAATTCTAGAGGGTGGCAAAGCATCAACTTGGATACCAAGGCTACCGGTTGTGGAAAATGGACACAAATGAAATGATACTAACCCTTAGGACCTATAATTGTCTTAAAAGTTCCAATATACACATGTTGCTAGACTGTTTCACTATTACATGATAGGGATTTGTTCATGGTTTTAACCGTGAACAAAAGTCATTTGGTTCACGAAAGTCATTTGGTTCACGGTTTATTCCGTGAGAGAACCGTGACCCAAACCTGCGTAAGCAAATATTGGGTCACGGTTCTCACCGTGAACAAAGTAAGAAACATTCACGGTTGTAACCGTGAACGGTTCTTAGCGTTAAAAGTTCACGGTTCTAACCGTGAACAAAATAAGTTATGGGTCATAGTTACAACCGTGAACAAAACTTGTAACAGTGACCCATAACACAGACCTTGCTCCGGACATCAGTATCTGAAGCAGTTTTTTGTTCACGGTTTTAACCGTGATCAACTGTCGACACAGGTAAAACTGTGACCCAACAATTTTTTTATAATAAATTAATTTTCCGTGCCCAACGCGTGTTAATTTTAATCACAATCAGCAATATATAATTTCCATTCACAAGCATCAATATATAATTATCATTCATGCAATATATTCAAATCTCACGCAATATATTCAAATCTCACGCAATATACGATAATCAAAGTAATAAGCTCTGAATCGCATGCAAATATAAACAAACAATATACATACAGTCAATATGGTCAATACTCCACTAATCAACAAATCAAAAAATGTATGTGTGAAAAAATCGTCTAATATGATCAATACTCCACTAAAGCTACGTGTCAACAAATCAAAAAATAGAACTAACGCTGTTGGGACGACGATCCACCTCCATCATCCTGTGGCCTAAAAAATGCGCTCAACTCATTCTGTATGGTCTACTAGAAGGAATCAGTGTGCGACTGTCTCATGTCTCGGATCTCCGGCCTAAGCTCCTGAAGCTCGTGTCGCGTCTCCTGAAGCTCCTACCGCATATCCTGCTGCGTCAGATGCTGCTGCTCCACCTATTCGCAGAGCCGATGGATCATCTCCTGCGACGCAGCTGCCGCATCCGCCCGCGTCTGGTTCACGGCGTACTCATGCGCGTTCGAACGTCTATTTAAAAATCAATGGGCCCCGGGACCAACCCCACGCTCATACCTACCGTGATGCCCGCCGGATATCAAATCCAGGACAGAGACAATGGCGGTGATCGAATCGCCGGGGCCAAGTCCCAAGATGTCCATCTGCTCTTAGAACTGGGTCTGTATAGAATACACGCACGGGTGCTAACTTAAAATACATAATCAACTTGATTATATAACACTTACCATGTATGCGCTCGTGCTCTTGTGTAACGCGTCCAACCCCTTGGCTTCATTATAGTTGACGGAGTCCTTCTTTCTCTGTGATGAAATTAGAATTTTGTTTAATAATTAATTAACGATATAGAAAACATATAGAATTAAGCGTCGAAATACTCACCAAGTGCCACCAAGTATTGGCCTGCGAACGCTTCCCTTAGATCGGGATAGCGTGTTTTCGCACGCTGTTTTTTTGGTTCTGCTTATTTCGAACCGACATTGTCTTGCAAAAATAAAAATTATAATATATTTTAGAATATGATTTCATGTTATCATGTTAAAATTTTAAAAATTAAATTGATATCTGCACATTATCACGTTCAAAATAGGAGACAAGAAGTGGCCAATCATCTCTCGGGATCTCTAGCGCTATGACCTCTATCAAGTGCATCTGCTAATCCTCGGTTGCCGTGGCCTATGGAAGGTAAAGTTCACTCTTCACTTCCCATCGGCGATGTCATTTGATCACTTGACACTGGCCTAGGAAGTAAGCTAGGGCACGATCTATATCGAATGATCTGTACACGCCATCCTCCTCGGGCTCGCCAACGAACCTGTAATTCTTCCTGGTCTGAAATTGAAATATATTAAACAAATAATTATATGTATATGTATATAATGACGATTGAAATTTAAATGCATGAAAGGGTATGTCATACCTTCTCTGACCCAAAAAACCGCGTAGCACGCTCGGTCTGGGTCTTGTTCCACCGAAAATGGAGCGGGTACTTGTAATAAGTACGGACCTCCTGCCCAACATAATCCCCCCACTGGGTTGCATGCATTCCAATAGGCACACTTGCCACGTCAAAGATCAGATCCCATGGCCCAGCATTCGCCCGCGGCTTGCAGCAGTCGGGCCCAGTAGGACCCCTCGTCCTAACACTGGCTGAGCCTGCGAAAAAATAGATATACATACACAATATTATAATATTTAGAATATGAATATAGAATTTAAAATCTTTAAGAAATAACGATTATACTTGCCGTCCCCGGTGTGGCGCTAAAACCAGCGCTAGACGCCATCCCGCGAGTAGAATACGGATCTGCAAACAATAAACTGTTAGATGATCAATTTTTAAATGAGTAAACTACGCACCATGCGCAGGAGTGAAAGGGCTATGAAGACCCGCTAACGCACTACTAGGAGTAGGGGAGGCTGGGACGCTGTGGGTTATCTGGCGGTAGTATAGGGAGTGCTAGTAAGGATCGAGGGACGGTCGGGGATGATGTGGTGTGAGTAGGGGGGCCATGGGGGGTGATGTGGCGGTAATAGAAGGAGAGCTAGTAAGGATAGAGGACAGTCGGAGATGATGCGGTGTGAGTACGAAGGGCCATGAGGATGATGTGGCGGTAATAGGAGGAGCGCTGCTAAGGATAGGCGCTACTGCTGCGGCTCTCGTGCTTGCTGAGGGTCCTGGGCAGTCTCGTCGGCGGGTATGGATCGACTCAGAATATCCTGTAGACGCTGTCTCTTGTGGCGTTTAGTGCCTTTGCCTGTGCTCATGATCAAATCCTACATATATATACGTAAACGTTATTTCATTACTTATAATCATTATACAATTTAAAACATTCAATTTAACTTCATTACCTAACACATTTTTGTGGTACATTATCTGAAGATTCGTTGGATGGATTCTCAAAATCTTGATCCGTGACAATCAATTAGCCAATGTCACTTCTTACAAACGTATGGATGGGTGGCGCAGAATAGTTTGGATCCCTGGTACATTCAATAGATGTACTGGGACGTGTTATCGTGAGATCTTCATCGTCGCTTTCGTTTTCAGAGCCATTCAACGTCGACACATTATAATAATCTCTCGATTTCCAATGACAAACAACATCCCAGTCAACCTTCTGCAAGTCCCGAGAATAATATATTTGTGTTGCCATTGTGGAAAAGATAAAGCTGTTGTATTCCGTTTGGTGTTTACCAAAGTTAGACCGTATTGATCGACCTTCATACCCCGGTCAGTCTTGGTATCGTACCATCTGCATTGGAATATATGAAATGGGACAGTTGTATATTGGTATGAGACCGCTATAACTTCCTCAAGAACACTGTAGCAAGGATTTCCATTCTCTTCGACGGTTGCGATGCTGCTATTTTACGCAGCCCTAATATGTTTCGTACTTTCTATCTCGAATTTATATCTGGATACCCCGTACCCGTTGTAAAACCTAGCTGCAATCGTTGGACCGTTTAAAAGGTCATGGACCTTTCTATCAACGTGCTCTCCATGATTCAATTGTTCGTTCACTTCTTTTATAGACCAAGGGGCGAAAGTGCGCCTCTGTTCTTCTTCGATCCTATCATTTGACCACGTCCTAGGATTCGATCTCTTGAGTATATTTTTGTGCGCTCTTTTCGTTAATATACAGTTATATTAATTAGATTAAATTTAATTTTGAACGTTTAAAACAATGAAATAATAAACATTTATTCTATATATTTAGCAAAACAATCGCTGTTTATCAAGATGTATGCATGTACACTGGCCGCGAGATCGTAAGTCATGTTCTTTAGCCTTCCTTCTCCAATTGGACCATCAGGAACACTCTACGGTTTATTCAACTTCGTCGTGACATCGTCGTTCAGGAAACGAGCATAGAAAGACGTGACTTCTTCTAAAAGATAACCTTGAGCAATCGAACCTTCAGGACGATGCTTGTTGCAGATATAGTTTTTTAAAGTTAACAAATATCCGTTGAAAATAAAATAAATTAATAATTCATAATAATTCTTTGCAATTTAAATGATGAATAATAAACGTCAATAATACCTCTTGATTGGATACATCCAACGGTAATGGACCGGACCGCTAATCCTAATCTCGGTTGCCAGATGGACGGACAAGTGAACAATAATGTCGAAAAAGAAAGGTAGAAAGATAGTTTCGAGCTTGTAGAGGTTAAAAAGAATGTCTTTTTTGATCTCTACTCTCACTGACATCCACGTTGGAACACAATTGGTGGAAATACGTGCAAAAGTCATTAAGCATGAGACCAACTTCTGGTTTTACCGATGCTCTATGCTGCATCAATATGTGGTAATCATGGCTCTTGAGTCCTACGATTTTTCTATTTTCTACCTGCACCTGTTTGGAAATGTTTGATGAGAAACCTCGGGGACTTTCAATTCTTTCAACACACTCAAGAACCGCTGCTTTTCCTCTTTGTTCATGTTGTAGATTGCCGATGGGATCTCGTAATAACCCGGTTTACCATCTATAGGCCGAGCTTGCAATTCTTTTCTAATGGACAAACCATCCAAATTCGTCAAATCACGACGGGAGTTGAGATTGTCCTTCATTTTTCCATCCTTACATAGCAGAAGATTGATGATGTGCTCGGAGACGCCCTTCTTGATATGTATGACATCTAAATTGTGGCGCAGCGGTAGATCGGACCAGTACAGAAGCTGAAATAAACCACTAAGCTTCTTCCAGATGGGCATGTCATTGCATCTTTGTTCTGTTTCTTTCCGAATGTGATATTCTGACAACCTCTCCATTGCTGCAGTATGTCATTACCGGACAATGATTCAGGCGGCATACCAGTCTCCATCTTACTATTGAACATTTCTTTATTCCTTCTGAATCTGTGAGTTATAGGCAAGAATCATCGATGACCCATAAATGACTCTTTCCCGCTAAACTTCAAGCGTACGCTGCTCGTATGAATATGACAACCAGGGCAGGAAAGCTTACCTTGAGTTGTCCACCCTCGACAGCATGCCGTAGGCAGGAAAATCATTAATCGTCCATAATAAAGCAGCACACATCTGAAAAAATTGTTTACCGTTTGCGTCATAGGTTCTCACACCAGGTTCCTACAGCAACATTAACTTATTGATCAAGGGTTGAAGGTACACGTTGATGTTTTTCCCAGGAGACAAGGGACCGTCGATTAAAAGCACCAATGTAAAATAAGACTGCGTCATAGCCCTCCATGGCAGCAAGTTGTATATTGTCACCACAACGGGCCAAGTACTGTGAGTACGCCTGCCGTGAACAATCCCAAATAGACTGAAACCGTCGCTCGCAATTCTCAGCCTCACGTTCTGAGGGTCTGCGCTGAACGAAGGATGTTTTTCATCTAAAAATTTCTACGATATCGAATCTCTAGGATGACTCATTTTTCCCTCTTCACGAGGCGCTTTATGGTACCACTGCATTTCGGACGCCGTCTCCTCACACATAAATAACCGTTGCAGTCTTGGTATTAACGGAAAATGACGAAGAATCTTCACGGGTGCATCACTCGAACGGGAGTCTTTCTTAGGATTGAATCGACTTTTCCCGAAACACAGGGAAGCTTTTGAGTGCGGCGTGTTCTTTCCAGAACAAAACGGAGTCATTCTCGCATGCATGTATCTTCTCACACTTTAGGCCAATGTTTATGATTTTCTTTTGCGCCTCTCGGTGGCACTTCATTTCCGTCAAGAAAAGCTTCCTTTAGCAATGCTAGGAGATCAGTGAAAGACTGGTCACTCCATCTATTCTTGCACTTGATCTGAAAGAGACGTACGAAAAAGGATAGTATCAAAAACCATTTGCACTTTGGATATAGAGGGATTCTCAAGGAAGCCTTGTACTTATCCAATAACGCGGGTCTAGTGCTTTCCGTATCATAAGGAAGACCAGCGGCATTTATAAGCCCATCCATATTATCGATTGGCGCAAACACAACATCATCGTCTTCGATGGCTTCGTCTTCGACGGCTTCGTCTTTTTCAAACTTCCATTCCTCATCTTCCTCCTCTTCTTCTACTATCCTTTGCCACTCTTCAGTTTCCGCTTCAATAAATTCATTTTCCGTCTCTTGCACTGGCCCTCTATCGTCCTTTTCTCCGTGAATATCCTACTTAGTGTAATCTCTAATGAAACTGTTTTTCATGATGTGTAACTCAACATCCGACTTCTTCTGCAATCGCGTGTTCATACACTTATAGCAAGTACAATAGATTTTGTGCTCTTTTGGTATACCAAAACGTCCATAGGAAAAATCGTTGAAAAAGTAAACGCCGTTAAGGAAAAAATTAGTGGCTCTCGAGGAAACGTTGACTTACATCTAACTCTTGTTGTGGAGGTACGGGAATGCCATATTGGAAGAAAATAGAATGTAGTAAGGTTCATATAGATAAGAGTCATGGAATTAAGATTTCGTGACCAATACGAGATAGACGGATAATAAGAAGCTTTAGTGTTAGGTTCAATTGACGACTTCGTTAAGTTTGGTTTCAATTTTTATTGGATTGGGCTCTCCTCAAACTCCCATTTAGAACTTTTTCCTTCTAATCTCAAAGCTCGAGAATTGGATTCTTCTTCCAAGAAAGATGATGATAATATTAAATGTTCTTTAATGGATGTCGAGGGTAACGGCTGTAGGGGTAAGGCACCTATCCCATTAAGAATGTATAAAACATACACCCATTCACTTGTGCTTTCATCCTTTTGAGAAAATTTCAGCAGCACATCCCCGTTGTTCTCTGAGTACACTGTAATAGAACAGATAATCATTTCAATGCTATGAAACACTATTAAAAAGAACATCTAATCCATCGTTGTACACAGAGAACCGACGGAAAGGTACCGACGAAATATCCCGAAACGAATGAAAAACACAAGCGAATGCAGGTTTCTGTTCTATACATTCCTAACTTATCCACACGGGACAAATCTATTGGTTATCATACAATCGAGAATATTAATTCTCGTTACATAGACTACGCGACGGTTGTTAGAAACCGAACGATAACATCCGGTGTTTAACAACCTTTGTATAGTTTTATGTCATGATGAACACCGAACGTATGTTAACCGATAGACGGGAACTAAGTTACGTTTTCATTTTCACATATGATTAATTATCAATGAGAATATGAAAATTTCATATTATCATCGAAAATCATAAACTTAGTTTAGGATTTGATTTCAATTAGTTTTACGTTTACGTTTCAAATACAAGGTTTTAAAGTTCTAACTTTAGGGTAATTTTTTTTAAAGATGAGGGTTTTCTTAATTGAATTTAAGATTTTGGATTTAGGGTTGGTTTTAAGGTGGGATTTGACAAGATTTTAATGCAGAGGAGAACGATGATGAATTAAGGTTTGGCATTATTTGTATGTGTGTGTGCGTGCGCGCTTATGTGTGTATGTGCATACACACACACAAGTGCATGCACCCCCCTTAAGCAACCTATTTCTTCCATTTTACTAAATTACACTCAAATGCCCTTAACTATTCTTGTGTTTTCACTAATTACTTTAAATTAAATAAATCACTATGAATTCCACTAAAATACCCTTAACTATTGTTGCTTTTCACTAAACTACCTTAAAAATTTAACTAAACGATTCATCTTAGTAAATTAACTAAATTACTATAGATTTCACTAAAATATCCTTAAATTTTCTTTTTTTCACTAAAATATCATTAAATTTTTTAATAAAAAAACCCCATTTGATCAATGTTACTTATTTATACTAAAATATCCTTAACTATTGTCGTTTTCCACTAAAATACCCTTAACTATTGTTGCTTTTCTCTAAATTACCTACAAAAATTCACTAAATTAACACTAACCCTAACCCTATCCCAACCCCAACCCCAACCTTAACTCAATCCCTAACCCTAGCCCTAATCCCTAACCCAACCACTAACAATAACAGCAACAACTACAACAACACCACCAACAATAACATCATCAATTATAACAACAGCAACATCAGCAGGGGAAAAAAATTGGGTAAGCTGGAAAAAATAAGAATTAAACCAAAAACATCTAAAATTTACCTCTTGACGACAATGGCGACAAACTTTGACGACGACGACGACCTAGGGCCCCGATCAGATACGACGATGACCTAGGGAAAAAATTAAAACTAAAATTAAACTAAAACAATTCAAAATTACCCTAATCGTAATCAATTTTACTTACCTCTAGACGACGGCGGCGAGTTTCGGCAACGGCGATGACGAGCTTCGACGACGAGCTCGATCGGGTCTGGACCTTCAACGACGAACTCGACCAGGGAGGCTTCGTCTTCTAAAGGGTTGGGCCTTGACTACGGAGGCGAGGCGGCACTGGCGATGGAGAAAGCGAGGGGCAGGAGAATTGGGAATGATAGGGAAAAATTTGGGAGTGGGAAAATAAGTGATCGGGGGTAATTTTGGAAGTATATTGTGTTTTATGGCTCCAGGGTTATGGGGCTCGCTTTATTTTTGGTTTAGTCACGGATATAACCGTGAACATATCTTTTGAAACCGTGACTCAAAATAGGTCATGGTAGTAACTGTGACCACTTCCCCGTTAATATTAGCCATATATGTAATATTGTTTAAGCAACAATCAGGAAGATCTCATGATAATTGAATATTTTCACACAGAAGATGTTATATGCCTTATTTGGCTTACCTCGTGGAATAGTAGCTCTTCTGCTATAGTAGCTTTGGAGTGAAAAGAAAGTCATGTTTTTTCTATTACGCTCTTACTTAGTAATCCTTAGAATCCTGATCTTATTTTGGAGGAAAAGGAAATGAATGAATGCTTGAAGTACGTTAGTCCTGATGCTGCAAGCTACTTTTCCTAAGATAATTTTCCGAAAGAAACGAGAAAATGGAGCCGGATCTGGCTCCCCTTACAGCTTTCTATATAATAAATGTTGGATATAGGTTCCCTAGAGGCAATTTTTGTAGTTGTACTTGGATCTATATGTATAGTACATTCTTGCTCGAAATGATAGTATGCGATCTGGTTTACTTTATCTTTCATGTTTATATGTTTTACTTACTATTACGTATCGCTAATACATGTTGATAAAACCTTTAGGATCCTTACTTAACTATCAGGATTATGATGAGATCATACTACTGGGGCTTGGATAGTGTATAAACACATCCTTAAAATGTTCCTAGTCTTGGGAGTATCGAGACGGGGCATCAATACTCCAGAGTAGACTAGTGTATATGTTTCTTGAGCTCAACCGGAGCGATGGTTGGTCCTACATCCATTGGTGTTTGATACCAAAGATTGTATACATGTGCTCATTAAAGAATGAGTACACTGAACGGACTGTTCGAGAACTCCTAGATGGTATTATACCTATTGTCAGATAGAAGTTCTCTAGTGACAATGGTACATGGTAATCTTTTGACGTGATATCGCCATAGTGTCTTATGTGTGTTCCCACTATACTTTGATTTCTATCCAACCACGGCTTTAAAGAACTGTGCATATAGGTTTTAGTTGGGTATAGTCCCGAAACACATAGAGGCAGCGAGCGACCAAGAGAGAATTCGTCTCTCCCAGTATAGGGAGATGATGTTATGCTGTGCATGATAAACTATAACCATAAGTCCCTGGTCAGAGCGGTTGAGATAAACTGATAAAGGTTATCAGTTGTATCTCGGGTGGTTATGAGTTTCATATCGGCACGACTTATTTGGTTATTGGGGGTCTGACAGTTTTCACCCCCAGACCAGGTATGCGGCATTCTTTAACGAAGAAACCAGACTTTACGGGAATTGTCACTGATAGGCTTTGTTGGGTTCGAATGAGTTTACTTGGGGACCTTCCTTTTGACATATACCTGGTTAGCCGTTACGTACAGTGATGCTGATGAGCTTGTGGGTTAACCCGTTAAGGGATTGATCTGAAGCTGTTTTAGATTCAATCGGATATGATCCAATAACCTACTACCAGCGTATTGTCAAGTCTTTAGAGTCTTGCACAGAAAGTTACCACACTCAGGCTAAACGATGTAGACGTACGTATGTGATACGTGCGGCGGTTCGATTAAACAGGTGTATATGATATATGTACATTAATCGGACGTTTGATAATACTAGCCGGTTTATTATAAAGCCGGATTATTAAATCAAGTGTTGATTTATTAAAAACATATATTGATAGATATTCTAGTATTATTTTAACACACACACTCTCTCAAGTATAATGTATATGTATATGATGCATATATCATTCTTTGTCTCCTAGTGGCATGCTTGCATGTGGAGGGATGTGGGCAAGTGGGGACCACTTGGAGAGATAAGGTTAGTTCTCTCTCTAATATATGATAGAAGTGAGAGAAAAGGGATAGCCACCCATCTCATTATCCTCCTCTTCTTCTCTCTCATGTGTTGAGAAAAAGAGAAGAAAACTTGAGAGAAAAATAGTGTGAACTCTCTACATATTCTTCCACTCTCATTCTTTCATTTTGTAAGAGCAAGTTACTTCACAAAGCAGTCATCTTTAGTGAAGTTGAAGCTTGAGTTGGGTTGCTTTCGAATTGAATCATCTTCGAAAAGGCGGTCGTAGATCAAGCTCGATCCTTACACCTCAGAGCTTAGCTTGGGTCTTGCACTTGAGTGTGGACATGCTACAAAGGTTGTAGCCCCCTCTAAACCCTAGTTTAGCTCTCTTGTTGTTTTTCAATTGCTAGTTTATGGATGATCTTGGTTGTGTTTGTGAAGCTATTGTTAGAAAATTTTCGTTCTATGTTTTCACCGCGGTTCGTAAGTGTTGTGACCCTAGCACCATAATCTTACATGATATTAGAGCCAATCCATATACTATTAGTTGTTTTGTAGCCAAAAGAATTTTAAAAAATCCATTTTTGAAAACCTAGTCTGAAAAATTGCAAGAAAAGCTCTCATTTTTGCCTGTGCCGGAGTCTCGAGGTTCTTAGTTCGGCCAAGAGATTCGTATAAGCACAAGATTAATCCCGAACCCACCCAACATATGCTTGGTTTAGCCTCGGATTCAGGGCTGAACCGAGGCCGAATCAGCCCGTGATTCGGAGATGAATCAAGGCTTATATAGTGGGTGTGGTTTTGGGGTCGACGAGGCTCGATTTTAGGTTCTTGAGGGTTCGATTTCGTGCAAAAATGAGGGTATTTTAGTTGCCGAGGTACACTTGAACTTTGTTTCTTTGGAATTTCAAGTGTGCGACCTCGTGGGTTGATATTCTTTAATCACATATTCAAATTAGCTCGATGAACAGTTCAATCGATTTGGTTTGAACACGTATAAGGATATGTGTTAGTAAACATAGCCTAATTGATGTGTGATCAATTAGACTAGGTTGCACATCTAGAATGTGATGTTAGTGTGTTTGGTTTGCTATGGATTGTTGTGTTTGAATACCCCTCATGTGAATGTGATGTATACAAATGTTGTATTTTCAATTTATGTATTCTGTGGATTGCTAAATGTATTATTCTTTTATTCGGACTTTCGAGTCCTATTTATAATGTATATAATACCGTTTGCCATGCGAAAAAGTGCCCGAGCGGCCGAGTTCTAGAATTGGAAAGTGGCCCTCTCAAGGAGTTGAAACCGGGTCGCCTTGTTCTAGGACTGGAGGGTTTCTCGCCGCACTTGGAGGGTTTTGGTTTGTTAAGTTAAGGTTTTTCACACGACCGTGGAATGTCATGTTTCGTTTGCGGCTCAAACGAAACACGCGACTCCTAGTATATTCATATCAATACCATTTGTTTACCGCATTACTGTAATGACTATATACATATATTATAAATGTTTCTATATGGTTTACAATTGCAAAAGTCCTGTGTCTGCCCTGTTGTTAGTTAACTAACCTAACAGTGAAGACCCGATGCCCCGTGACGATTGCAATTGGCATATAAAAACATTCTATCTATATTTCTATCTTGTGTTTGGTGTGATAGGAAATTAAATGATGGGACTATATTAATATGATTAATATAAAGAAAATAAACCTAATCTAATGTTGTAGGAACCAATCCATTTTTCAAAACAACTTAGTTTTCAAACCATTCAGTTCCTTCAACAATATCAAGTTCGTTACGTTAACTTTTTCTTCAAAACTAGTTGTAGCCCTCTGTCATTTCAGATAAGTAGAGTACTTAATATTCGTGCCGCGTTTGTTGGCATCCGTTAAGGCGTAGTTGTAACACCTTAGAATGCGATTAATGTTAATTAAGCGATAATACAGATTTTTAGTAAAAAGTTTACCAAAATAGTTTTCAAATATTTTATAAAAATTAATTAATATTTATTTTGGGCTTGCACACACATTGGCATATTAACCTAGGGTTAATTATGGTTAACCATGCTTAAATAGCCATGGCAGCTTAACCCCATTTTAACTAAGTCTTATGCAATTATCTAAATTAATTAGTTTTCAAATTATAAATAATAAGGTTTGAAATTTTGTTGACTTGAGGAAGAGAGAGAGAGAGAGGGCATCATGAGGCATGGGCAAGCATGCCATGCATTAAATGAAGAGAGAGAAGGGCATGGCTCTCTCTAAACTCACCCCTCATTCCCTCATCCTTCACCCTCACTCATACACCCTCACACTCACCTCATTCTCTCACTCTCACAACATTTTTCTTCATCTCATTATCTCTCTCACACCCTCACTCCCTCAACTGAAACCCCAACCCAAACCTTCACAAATCCTCACAAAACCTAACCAAATCTCCACTACAACTCACTAAAACCCTTCACAAAGCCAAGCTTGGCCACTAGGATCACTTGGAGCATGGAAAGCTAGGGTTTTGAGCAAATGTGGATATGTAATGACTTTAAACTGTTAATTAGGAGTTTATTATTGTTGTGTTGCTAATTAGTTTCAGTTTAGAACGATAAAGAGATCATTTTGTGCACATATCGTATTTTTAGTGTCGTTTTAGGATGTCTGTAACCTGCTATCACTATGAGTGTTTACTGGGAAAACTAGCAGTGTAGTAGTGTTGTACTCGAGACCCTGATTGTTCACCTGATGCACGAACCCCACCTAACCGGTTTTGGTCGGCGACGAGAGAAGGAAATCTGACGAGCTCAGCCTTTTGGAGGACTTGGGAGTTGAGTTTTTGTGGGTAGTTGTCTGCAGTTGTTTTAGGATGTTTGGTACTGCTAGATTTTCAGGTAGTGACAGTATGCAAAATCTGGGATCGATTAGCTAGTTTTTAGTGTTTCGACGACGCTCGTTACGATTGGTCCGACATAGTTTTGGTGTTACGGGTAGGTTGCTATTGTGGGTTTGTTTTGGTGATGTCGACACACACGTTATCCGCTAAGCGAACCATTTTGTAGCCTAAGGGAACCAATTCGTTAAATTGGCATTATATTCGTTATTATTGCGTAGTTTGCTAAATCTACGCGTTATTGTGTTTTGTGTTATTAGGATCGCAGACGGGGACTTCGGACGTTGCGAAGAAAGAGAAGCAGGTGGTCGGATTTACTTTTCTCGAGATCACCGGTGAGTAGATTTAACATCTACGGGGAAATCGCCCGTATGGCGTTATGCGTCAGGGCTTGATATGATAGTATAGCCGCATGTATATATTCATATATGTTGATTGTGCATGAGCATCATTGCATACCCTTACTTGTTGTGCCTTGACTTAGTACCTAGTGGACACTGCACCATTACTGACGGTTTATGTTGCACGAGCACTAAATTGTATGCTACACCCACACCGTCGGTAATTGCCATGACACGCACAACCTGTACACATATGCAGTATTGTATTGTTATTGATATTGACACGTTGATTATTGTTCTATAGCGCATGTGAAATACATCGTGCATATATACTTACATGTATACACCCATACTTGCTATAGCTACATGTACACCTTTATATGATGTTGGATTTGATTTTGGAAAAATTGGGAACCGCATGATATATTTATAAACTGGATTCATTTAAAAGAGCGGTTTTCCCTTGATATGCTCATATTACTGTTTTATGTTGCACATATCATATTTCATGGATTTACGCATTGAGATACAGATTTCATGTGATTTATTGATTTGAGAACCGTGGGGATATTTCAAGAAAGTATGCAATGTTTTGAAAACCCGATTTCTCTTGATATGTTATTTTGATGCGTCCACCATGAGTTTTCTCGATTCTGAGACTTGTGTTAGATACCCGATTCGAGGAGCGATAAGCACCGTCTACGGGTATATGGTGGACTCGGTGAGGTACCCCGGGGCAAGAAGACTTATATAGAAAGGCGGTGAGCCCGGCGGAGGGAGTACTACCTACCGGTGATAGTATAGAGCCCGACGGATATCCGGAGAATACCGTTTGGGAGTTATGACATGATATATATTGAGGTCCGATCTGGGTATGCGGCGCCTGAGAGATGAGTATTTGTGTGTCGATGTTGGACACGAGTATTTCATGATGTTTTCGAGTACCGATGTTGGGCACTCAGGTTCCATGAGATTTACAGGATATGAGGGCCGATCAGAGTGACGGTGCCTGAGGTATTGGGATTTGGGTGTCGTTGATGGACACCGGTTTTTCCACGATGATGATTCATTGATGATGACATGTTTTATCCCATACTCAACATTCATTTGATATGCATTGCTTCATGTATTTGTAGTACCTGATAGAGTACCTTTCATGATTGTTGCATATCCATATTAGCATATTGATACTATCAGATTGCATGTGATAAAGTATCGCAGTACGTGCATACCTGCGATTATCTGTACGATATTACTTACTACTCCCGAGTTGGAAACTCACCCCCGTTGTGCCACTGTGTTTTGCAGGTTTGAACCTCAGAGTAGTTGCGGCAGGGCTTCTTATTGTATCTTTTTTGCAGCGGAAACCGCCACGGTTGGCTGTGAGTCGTTTTGCTATAGGTGGGTTTTGCGGTTATCTGTTTATATTCATTGTATATCCCTCATTGTATCTTGTACTCTCCATCTACCATTTCATGTATTGACTTAGAGACGAGTTGTGAGAACAATACTGTATATTTTGTGACTCTGGGTGTCGAGCTCGTGTGCGCCGGCTTTTATTATGCAGTTTTATCTCTTATGCTGTTTTCACTTTATATTGTTCATTTCTTCGCTACGGCGTCGTATATATGCTTGTGGTGGTTGTTTTCGCCTTTGGGCGTGATTTGCTCCCGTTTGGGGATGCTTTATTTATATCATATGATGCTTTACTTATATTATATGTTTGTACCCGTTTCGGGACTAGTTTCTACAAAGAAGGTGCTACCAAAATTTTTAAGAAAATAAATTTAAACTTTAAAGATTTTACTTGAGATTTCCAAATCTTTTTAACAATGTTTTCATCACTTACTAGTTTTGATGGTTTAGATTTCTGGGTTTCGGCTTACTTAAATTGCGTTACGCCTGTTGATATTACGTGGTTTAAGTGCTGGTCACGTGCCTAAATTTTGGGTCGTGACAAAGTTGGTATCAGAGCGCTAGGTTTTACCTTTTTGAGTGTAGGATGACCTTGGTATGATGGAGTAGGTAGCTTAAGCAGAGTGACGTAGCGTGTGTATATTCCGCGGCATACTTACGACACGGTACTCCGCCTAAGTGGCCTTAGAACTTGTTGCCTGAAATTCCTTCCGTGATTATATACATCCTTGTGATTCGATTTACGTGTTCTTATCGAATCTTATTTTCATTTCTAGCCATTATGCCACCGAAGACTACGAGGGCGCAGAGAGCGTTCGCGATAGCCGAGGTCAGAGTTGGCTCGTTAGAGATGAGAACTGACCAGGACGGTACACCCGTTGTATAGGAGCAAGTTGATCCACCTTCGCTAGATCGTATTACTAGGCTAGAGGCTGATATGCAGGATTTGCACCAGATGATGGGATCGTTGGTTGAGGCCAGTCAAGCGCAGCGACAGGAGGTTGTCCCACCTGTTACCCAGTTGTTCCTCGCTATCAGCGCTCCGCATTGTAACACATATGTAGCCGCAGTGAACGCAGCCCCATTGGTTGAGGAGCGTTTTTCCGAGATGTCGATCGTTCCACAACCGAAGAGGGTTCGTGCTGGTGTATCAGCCCGGAGACAGATGTTTAGACACCGCGATAGATTTCGTTCAGGTCGTGGGAGTAGAAGAGGCTTAGGACAAGGCCAGTTGTTTAGCTCTTATCCCCAGGAGGGTCAGCAGTCATCGTCTGGATGTTTCCGGTGCAGGGGTTTCTATCATCGCGTTCGGGATTAAACTGAGATACGCCAGAGAGAGGCAGCGGTTCCACATGTTACCTTACTACATTCACCTTAGAGAGCATTGCCTTCTATGCTTGTTGCTGCTCCGCGTCAGACTTTTGCTTAGAGAGGTCGTGGTCGCGGAGGGTTTGTTCAGAGAGGACGGGGTGGCAGAGGAGGAGGACAGCCAGTTGCAGGTAGAGGGCAGGCACGAGTATTTGCTTTGACTCATCAGGACACGCAGGCGTCCAATGCAGTGGTTTCAGGTACTCTTTTAGTATATTCTTTCGATGCACACGTTTTGTTTGATCTGGGATCTACGCACTCGTATGTTTCCACACACTTCGTGCCGAGATTGGGCTGAGAGTCATGTTTGCTTGATCAGCCGCTTGTCGTGACTACTCGTGTTGGAGAGTCGTTTGTTGTGCGACACGTGTTTCGGTCGTGTGCCGTCCGTATAGGAGATAGAGAGTCATCCGTCGACTTGATCCTTCTTGAGATGTTGGACTTCGACATTCTTCTGGGCATGGACTGGTTAGCTACTTGCTACACGTCTGTGGACTGCCGCAAGGAGACAGTCAGGTTTTGTTTTCCTAGCGAGTCAATTCTTGTTGTGCAGGGGGACCGTGGTGCCACCCCTCACAGTTTGATTTTAGCCCTTTGCACTAGTCAGTTTTTAAGGAGAGGATGTCGGGGATTGCTTGCAAATCCAATAAAGTTCATCTGTGATCTGGAATGAATATTATTGCGTCCGACGAATGTAAAATATCTATATATATGATAGCTATTTATACATCACTTATGTTTTACACCCACGCTAGCCCAGCCCCCGCTCTGTCGTTAGTTATGTAACCTAACAGGTGACGGGACCCAGTGGTGAATGTGGATGGCATAAGAGGACGTTGTATTTTCGTTGTTTTCTGCAATGATAGGTTAATGATGGGACACATTATTTATAATGCAAAGATAATAAACCAAAAGTTTAATCGTTGGAATAATTTTAAAGAAACCACTCGGTTATTTTTAAACAGATGATATTTTTAATTGCGAAGTTTTAACCACTCCTTTTAAAAAGCTATCAGGTTCCTTCGGTTATATCAAGTTCACTACGTTCACGGTTTCGCCAAAACCATTCGTAGCCCTCCGTCATTTCATTTGGGTATTCAGTAGTATTCAAGCTATGTATTTTGACTTAACGCCAAGGCATAGTGTTTGGTAGCTGTTGGGTATTCATTTGTTGCATAGATAGATGAGTTAGTTTGGGACAGTCGTATGATCATTTTGGCCGAACGTCAAGGATATATACTGGTGGGTTCAAATTGACAAGATAATACGGGTAGAACTTGACATGTGACTTATGACATTTTGACCTAACGCCAAGGTCATAAGAGCATGGGGCAAAAATATATATCGGGAATTTCTAAAGAAACTGAAATTTGCAAAGAGTTGCATACCATTTGGAGTTTGATGAATGTTGGTAGGATTCCTTCAACATTATCATACAATGATATTTGGATCCCGATACTACTGTGAGTATATGCTACTCATCAGGATATTCGTCACTTAACGATCATTGCTATAAACCAAGTAGGTGTTAAGAAAGGTGTCAGCGGGGTTACGCCCCTAGAGAAAAGAGGTTATTTAATTAAGGAACTTCACGAAAGCGTTGGAAAACCTCACTCGAAGTATCGACACTAGCCTGGCTGAATGGTTAAGCAAGTATTGTACGGTGAAAATAGTCCTGGCTAATTCTTCTTTTATGGTTTGGGGAAGGATTTGAGAAACAGTGGGAGCCATCCAGTTTAGATAAACTAAAAACCACTCTAAACTTGCAAGAGCATCACGCAAAAGAGTTTTCTTCTCTCTCTCCTAATTGCAGCGACCCTGAAAATGACTGGACTTAAGTTACTTTTAGAGAAAAATATACTGACAGGGCCAAACTATAAAGATTGGCTGCGGAATGTCAAAATGGTTTTGACCTATGACAAATTAGGGTACGTCCTCACCGCTAAGGCACCTGCTGTCCCTGGTCCCAAATCCAGTAATGCGGATAAGGAAATCCGCAAAACCTGGGATTTCGATTGCGCGAAAGCCAAGTGCATCGTGCTTGCCTCGATGAACAATGAACATCAGAGGAGGCACGGGATATGGAACTAGATGCCATATTTCTCCATACAAAGGAACTTTATGGAGAGCGATCTCGTATAGCAAGATACGAGACCTCTAAGAACTTGTTTCGAGCGAGGTTGGCTGTCGGGTCATCGGTAGGAGAACATGTCCTAAAGATGATCGGCTATATAAAAGAGCTCGCAGACCTTGGGACGACTTTGGATAATGAGCTCTATACAGACCTTATTCTCCAGTCCCTTCCTTCCACCTACGCCCAGTTTATCCTGAACTTCAACATTCAAAGAAAAGAAGTTGAACTTCCGGAACTCCTGAACATGTTAAGGAGTGCAGAGGGAACCTTGCAGAAAGTAAGGGAAACACCCGCTATGTTTGTTAGCGGTGCTTCTTCTTCCGGGTCCAAGGCTAGGGCCAAAGGAAGGAAAAAGAAGGCCGCCCCTAGACCTAGAGAAGGTGTAAGTAAGGTGGGAGGGAAGGGAAAGAAAAAGTTTGCGGTACCAGTAGTGGGCGAGGATGAGTGATTCCATTGTCACAGGAAAGGGCACTGGAAGAAGGATTGCAAGGCGTGGAACGCCAAGAACCAAGGACCGAAGCAAGCTGTGGCTTCGACTTCAGGTGTGTTTGTAATTGAGAATTGTTTGTCAATCAACTCTACTTCCTGGGTATTGGATACCAGATCAGGATCTCATATATGCAATTCATTGCAGGCACTGAGAAACCGTAGAGTGCTGAAGGAAGATGATATGACCCTAAAGGTTGCTAACGGAGCTAGCGTGGGAGCTGTGTCCGTCGGGGATTATCACCTGAGATTGACGAGTGGACATATTTTGGTTTTACATAACTGTTTTTATGTACCTAGTTTAACGTGTAATATCATATCAGTTTCCTTGTTATCAAATAAAGGTTATGATTTCACGTTTGTAAGCGATGTTGTTAACATCCACCTTAATCATGGTTTGATTGGGTCCGGTACACTAAATAACGGTATATATGTCTTAAACCAAATCCAGATTTTCAATGTCCAGAACACACTAAAAAGAAAGTCTCCAGATTTAAATAAGGCTTTCTTATGGCATTGTAGACTAGGTCACATCAATGAGACAAGGTTAACTAAGTTATATAGAGAAGGATATTTGGACTCGTTCGAATATCAAACTTATGCCACTTGTGAATCTTGTCTCAAAGGAAAGATGACAAAGACTCCATTCACTGGACATGGAGTAAGAGCGAGCGAGCTCTTAGGACTCGTACACAGTGATGTATGTGGTCCAATGTCTACACATGCAAGAGGTGGTTTTTCCTATTTCATTACTTTTACGGATGATTATTCAAGGTACGGATTCATTTATCTGATGAAACATAAATCCGAGGCTTTTGAAAAATTCCAGGAGTATAAGAATGAAGTAGAAAATCAAACCGGCAAAAGTATTAAAACACTAAGATCCGATCGAGGTGGTGAATACTTAAGTGCCGAGTTCCTAGGTTACCTAAAAGAGAAAGGAATTCTCTCTCAGCTTACTCCTCCATACACTCCACAGCATAATGGTGTATCGGAGAGACGGAATCGAACCCTATTGGATATGGTACGATCCATGATGAGTAATGCTGAGTTACAGCGATCTTTCTGGGGTTATGCGCTAGAGTCAGCGGCATATCTTTTGAACATGGTTCCTACCAAGATTGTGCCTACCATGCCATATCAGATGTGGAGTGAGAAGAAACCCCATCTTCAGTATATAAAGATTTGGGGATGTCCAACTTTTGTTAAAAAGCAGCATGTGGACAAGCTCGAGGCACGATCAGTAAAGTGTAAGTTTGTGGGATATCCAAAGAACTCCAGAGGATATCTATTCTATTTCGCAAAGGAACAAAAGGTATTTGTTTCTCGTAATGCCCATTTTCTAGAACATCAGTTTTTAGAAAAGGAATCAAGTGGGAGCGAAATAGAACTGGAAGAAATTCCAGAACCACAAACTAATACTGAAAGTTTGGTAGAACCAGTAGTTCAAGAAGAACAGGACATTCCCGCACCCCTCCACCGAAGTAGTAGGCCGTCTCATCTACCTGAGAGATACTACGGTTTTCTTATAGATGGGGATAGAGAGGATTGCATCATCGATGATGATGAACCTACTAGCTTTCAGCAGGCCATCCAGAGCGGCGACTCGGTACGATGGCTAGATGCAATACGGACCGAAATGGAGTCCATGTACACCAACAAAGTATGGACTTTGGAATTTGCTCCAGATGGGGTAAAACCCATAGGATGCAAATGGATCTTCAAGAAAAAGATTGGTGTAGATGGACAGGTGGAAACCTATAAGGCTAGACTTGTTGCAAAGGGTTTTCATCAAAGACCTGGTTTGGACTATGACGAGACTTTTTCTCCAGTGGCTATGCTCAAATCCATTCGGGTCCTTCTTGCTATTGCTGCCTTCCATGATTATGAAATCTGGCAGATGGACGTAAAAACGGCTTTTCTGAATGGTAATTTAGAAGAGTGCGTCTATATGGATCAGCCAGAGGGTTTCAATCAGAGTGGGAGCAGCGGTAGAGTATGCAAGTTGCTTAAGTCCATTTATGGACTAAAGCAAGCATCGCGGAGTTGGAACATCTGTTTTGATGAAACAGTCAAAGAATATGACTTTATCAAAAATCCAGATGAACCATGTATATATAGTAAAGTTGTGGCCAGAAGTGTCGTATTCCTCGTCTTGTACGTGGATGACATTCTATTGATAGGAAATGACATTCCTATGCTACAATCTGTCAAAGGATTCTTGTCACACAGGTTCTCCATGAAAGACCTGGGTGATGCATCTTACATTCTGGGGATCCAGATCTATCGTGATAGATCTAAGAGGATGTTGAGACTTTCGCAGTCCAGGTATATCGACACTGTACTGAAAAGATTCAGTATGGAAGATTCTAAGCGCGGTAATCTACCGGCTTGTCACGGAATCACCCTATCCAAAGAGATGTCTACCAAGACTGATTTGGAAAGGGAACGCATATCTATTATACCCTACGCTTCTGGGGTAGGCTCTATAATGTATGCGATGTTGTGCACCAGACCAGATGTAGCTTACGCACTGAGCGTGGTAAGCCGGTATCAGTCAGACCCAGGGGAGAAGCACTGGATAGCAGTAAAGAACATTCTCAAGTACCTGAGGAGGACTAAGGAGATGTTCTTGGTTTACGGCGGAAAAGACCTCAGGATGGAGGCCTTTGCTGATTCCGGCTTCCAGAGTGATAAGGACGATTCCAAGTCCATGTCGGGTTATGTCTTTACCCTCAATGGAGGGGCGGTGTGCTGGAAGAGCTCCAAACAGGACACCGTTGCTGACTCAACAATGGAAGCGGAGTATATTGCTGCTTGCGATGCCGCTAAAGAAGCAGTCTGGATGAAGAAGTTCCTAATAGAACTTCAGGTGGTTCCTACCATAGTTGATCCAATACCTCTGTATTGCGACAACAACGGAGCTATAGCTTTAGCGAAGGAACCAAGGTCCCATCAGAAGTCCAGACACATCTTGAGGCGGTATCACCTGATCAGGGAGATCATTGATCATCGGGAGATCGAGGTTCGGAGAGTTGCTTCTGAAGAGAACATTGCTGATCCATTCACGAAGGCCCTACCTCAGATTTAGTTCGAGAGGCTACTCAAGATCATCGGTCTTCGATACGCCAGTACATGGCCCTAGTGCAAGTGGGAGATTGTTAGTGTATATGCCCTAGGGGCCATTATTGTATCATACTAGTTTGTATATTACTTAATGGAAGCTTGGGATATTCACATGTATATAACAGTCTTGCTAAACATGGTAGTATGCTACTTGGTTTTTCTATCTTAATATTTGAGTATACGTACTGATAGAGCTCTTAGGATCTTGCTTGACTACCAGCGTTGTGATGGCAGTCACACTCGTGGGGGCTGGGTAGTCTACAAGCACATCCTTATTCAGGTCCCTAGTCGTAGGATTATCGAGACAGGGCATCGATACTCCGGAGTAGACTAGTGTGTATGCTTCTCATCCCAGTTGGGGAGATGGTCTGTCCCACAGCCGTCAGTACGTCGTACTGGAGATAGTATACAGGTGCTCGTTGGGTTACGGGTATACCGAACAGGACTCGCAGGGAACTGTTGGTTGGTTTTATACCAGTCGTCAGTGAACAGTTCCCAGGTGACATGAGTACAACATAGTCCGCAGACTTGACACTGCTACTTCGCCTCGAGTGTGTCCCACTGTTCTTAGATTGCTACCCTACCACGGCTCAAAGGATTCGTGCAAACAGGTAGCAGTTGGGTGCAGTCCCGAGCACTTGGAGGCAGTGGCGGTTAGACAGGATTCGTCTCTCCCGGTATTGGGGGTTGATATCGCGCTGTGTCAGAGAGCCATTACGCAAAGTCCCTGGCCAGGGCAAGCGAGATTTGCTGGTAGGTTCCAGTAGTTTCTCAGGGTGTAATGGGCTTCGCTCCGACATGACTTATACCACTATTAGGGGACTGACGCTTGCCGCCCCCTAGGCCCGATATGCGATAGTCTTAGACGAACGGACCGGACTGTACGGAGATTGTCACATCAGACTCAGTAGGAGTTCGGATGGGTTTCCTCATCGGCCTTCTTATCGACATCTACCTGGGGGCCGTTACGTACAGCTAGTGCCGCTTGCGGTCTGTGGTTAAACCCACTGCCAGTGTAGTAGTCGAGTCTCTAGAGTCCCACACAGAGAGTTTCCCTACTCCAGGAGAAACGATATAGAGGTCGTATGGTTTTACGACAAGGGTTCGGACGCATACGTGTGTTTACGCACGTACGACATCCGGACAGTTTATACTAGTCGGCTTTGGTTTAAGCCAGTTACTAGTATCCGGTTATTGGATTTATACAGTCTAAAGTTTTTCCGTGTTTTCACGGATACGAGGGGCGTTCTCGTAATTGCGCGAGAAGCTTCTAGAAGATGGTGACTAAGGAGGTTTAGGTGGCATATACATTGAATGAGATTAGTGAGTCATATGGATGATTCATCCATGTCATTAATGCATCATAAATGCTTAATGACTCATGGAGATGAATAACCATTAGATATTTATCAAGCATGGTTGTAAATCATTTTATTTTTTTTTCTTAAAAAACAATAATGCTTGATATATATTATGATAGCTCATTCTCTCATTTCATTATTATGTTCATCTTCTCTCTCCTCAAGCTCTCTCTCTTCAAACCCTAATCCTCCCCTCATGTGTTGAGTACAAGGATTAGTTAGACTAATTAAACCATAACCCTCACTCTATATCATCTAGGTACTTTGATTAGCACTTAAAGAAACCTAGTTACCTCTAGTTTGAGGTGAAGCTTGTAGTAAAGCTCTTGGGTGGATCTTCTACTACTTCGAGAAGGCCGGAGAGGACGTGGAGAACAACAAGATGAAGGACTCGGATCTTTAGGTATAATCACTTTTCATAGTAGTTGTTAACTCCTATGTTTGTTGTTAGTTATTGTTTATGCAAAGATTCTCGGTTAGTCGATGTTTACGTTTTAAACAAGATTGTTTTTCATTATTCTGCCTCCCGCAAGTCGTGGGGTGTTGTACATCGACTTACAAGTACATCCTTTAAATGTTCCTAGTCATGCGAGTATCGAGACGGGACATCGATATTCCAGAGTAGACTAGCATATGCGCTTCTCGACCCATATGATGGGCGATGGATGATCCCATATCCATTGGTGTTTGACATCAGAGATGGTATACGGGTGCTCAGTGGAGACTGGGTACACTCAACAGACTCGCCGAGAACTCCTAGATAGTATTATACCTCACGTCAGATAGCAGTTCTCTGTGACACTGGTACAGGTTAGTCCGTCGACCCGAGATCGTCATAGAGTCTTGTGTGATTCCCACTGTGCTTTGATTTCCACCTTACCACATTCAAGAGATCGTGCAAAATGGTGGTTTTTGGGTACAGTCCCGAGTCACATGGAGGCAAAGAGCGATAGGAGGGGATTTCGTCTCTCCCGGTATTGGGGGTTGATGTTGTGCTATGCTTGATTGGCCATTACAGGAAATCCCTGGCCAAGGTTGCTGAGATCTACTGGTAAGTGCTATCAGTAGTTTCTCGAACCGTTATGGGCCTCACATCGGCATGACTTATCAGGCTATTGGGGTCTGACGCTTACCACCCCCAGGTTGAGATATGCGGCATATCTGACGAAGAGACCGGACTGTACGGTAGTGTTACTTATTGGATTCGCAGGAGTATAAGCAGGCTTGCTTGTTGATCTTCTGATCGCTCAATACCTGGATAACCGTTACGTCCAGCTAGTACCGTTGACAGCTTGTGGGTGTTTGATATGATCATCACCCACTGTCAGCGTATTGACGAGTCTTTAGAGTCCTACATAGAGGTTTCCAGGCTCAGGAGAAATGAAGTAGGAGCACATATGTGATATGTGAGGGACTGAGATTAATACGTGTATGTGATACCGTATTCTATTCTCGCGATATGTGATATCGGTCGGTTATATGTGATATAGCCGGGTTATCGGATCAAGTGTTGATTCGATAAGTCGAAACATATGATATTAGTTGGTTATATGTGATATAGCCGGATTATTAAATCAAGTGTTGATTTAATAATTTGATGTATAATTATATATGTGATATATTAATTTACATTAACTAATTTTTGCTCACTTAAGCATTTCTTTTTCTCACTTGTGTGTGTACACTTAATATATATGTGATATATATTATTGTGTCATGCTTGTGGCTACATGCTACATGGGTGTATAAGACTCACCCCATGCTTAACATAATGAAGTGTTTTATTTATCTAAAGTAAATCAAAATTAAATGGAAATTAGTCACATGGTTGAAACTTGTGGAAGCTTGTGGAACCATTGACCAAGTCCACTAATTTTGTTTTACTTGAGATATTTATTAACCCAACCATTAAGATAAGCCATGGTTTAGTCTCTACATGAGTTAGTATATGATATTAACTCACCCATGGTTTCCATTTTACACTTGACTTTTTCCATGATTGCTTTCCTTTATCTCCTTCCTCTAGCTCTCTTGAAATTTGGGAGGTGAAGAAAATGAGTGAGAAAAATATCTCTAAAGTGAGCAAAATTCCTATTTCATCGACCTACACTAGATTAGCCATTTAGTTTAGGTTGTTTGCTTCACAATTAGTGAAGAGGTAGCTTGAGTTAGTGTCTTCTCGACGTAGATCATCTTCGGCCTCAAAGACTTCAAGCAAGCTTGTTCCTTTCATTTTGTGGAGCCTTTCTAGAATCCGGGAGTTCACTACTTGGAGCGAAGGGACTACTATACGGAGCTATTGAAGTGAAGGACCGGTCTACAAAGGTTGTATTCCTTGTTCACTTAGATGTTAAGATGTTTACATTCTAATTTCGTCTAATTCTCTAATTAAGATTCTAGGTTAAGGTTCTTTAGCGCGTCAATTTTTTGAAAACGGCAAGGTCGATGGCTCCTGAAACCCAGTGGCGGTGCTGCAGAACACAGCAGTGGTATCAAAGCCAAGCTAGAGAATTAGACGATGTTTGTAGAATTACGAAACTGAAACAACTCCGAAACCTCGAAACAAAAACTCAAGTTTTGTCGAAATTTTCAGAGTGTCTAAAATTTTTTTAAGCAGTTGCAGAATGTCACATAAGATGTAACATGTACACCACAGAAAATTAAAACCCCTTCACCGAATTTGACTCGGCGAGATGAAGAGTTTGACTGGCGTGGCCGGATTTTCTGTTGTGTTTGGGCTTCAATTTTGGGTGGTGTTCCAGTCTTTGGGTTTTAGTGTTTCAGGTGTTGCTTGTTTTTGCTAAGATTGCATGTGATGTTATATTTGTGTAAAGGCAATTCGGAGTGCTTCGTAGTCGTAATTCTAACATCGTTTCGAGTTATCTTAACGACATTAAAAAGCTCGAACGAATATCAAATACCCAATTTTTTCACCCGCTGGAAATTTTTCAAGAGTTGGATTTTTTCAAGTTTAAAATCTTCAGAAAATCATGCAGGTGATTCTATGGACCCTCTAGAAGAACGAAACCCTAACTCGATTCTATAACCGCCGGAACCGCCACCAAACCCTAGGGTTTGCGGTACTTCCGCGGCGCAATAGGTGAGGCAAGGGTTGACCCTTCTACGGTTGGTCCATAGGTGCTGTGACATGTTTTAGGTATTTTTTAACTCCGCTCAAGTGTTGAGCTCTCTGGGAAATTTTGTGTGTTTGTTGATTCGATTTAACATCGTCTAGGTATCTGTGATTGTGATATAATACTTAGAATCCAAAATATTTAGTTTTATGAAAACTAATTTGAATTTTATAAATCTAGCAATTTAGTCTCATGTGATCGGTTGTCACGGGATTTTTATATGGATCAAAAGTCCGTCGCAACCACGTAGCGTACGCAGATACTCGCTGGGTAACCTTACTAGATAACCATGCCCTATAGCCCCGAGCAAGTGACTGTAGGAGAACCCCGTTGCAAAAAGCATTCGTTCGGGTGCTTGCAGCCGCAGTGTTCCGCCTAAGTGCACTTCGTCGATGGCATCGCGGGTGCGGCCGTCTACTAAAGTTTCAGACGAGCATTCGATCAGGTTGTAGGGAATCTTGTTGAATTACCCGACTGGTTATTGAAAAGTGTTTTCAATATCGAGACTAAAATGCGGGGTTTATAATTGTTAGGCATGCTATGTCTAAGGAATTCATTTGGTTAGGCATGAAATCCAAAGTATGTGATACATTGGGTTTATGATGTCTAAGGTGGTTGCGGATTCCAATTGTTATAGTTTTCACTTTCTTTTCTGGGACCGTAAGTGTAATATATGGTGTATCGCCGGTTTCGTTGCTATATGTCAACGACAATTGGGATACGCATATTTACTTACGTTGATGACATGTGATGTTATGTGTTGCTGTGATATTGGATCGTCATGTTTTTGAATAGCTGGGTTTTTTTTATGTGAGATGAAAGTTTTTCATTTTCATTCATGTAAAAACTAATATGTAATATTCTTTTATTTGGGCACTTCCGGGTTGAGGATGATGTCACCATTGCTGTATATTATTTACTTTTCCGCATTAGGATAGACCCAAGGAGGAGAGCACAAGTAACCGAGTTCTAGGGTCCAGTGGAAGACCATCTCGAGGAGTCGAGACCGGGTCTCCTAACTATAGAATTGATAGGGTTGCTTGACGCTCTCGTAGGGGTCTAGGGATGTAGGTTTGGCTATTCATCACGACCGTGGAATCCGCGTTTTTTACTGGCTTAATTAAAACACGGAATTTCTAGTATATCCAATATTTCATATGTTTTCTTCTGCTGCTGATATTCTATGATGTGATCACTTTATATGATGAGACGAATGTTGTTATTATATATATGATATATAATAAGCATTGCTTATGTTTTACACCCGCGTTAGTCTCGCCCCGCTATGCCATTAATTAAGTAACCTAACGGTGCATAACGGGACACTGTGGCGAATGCAGATGGCATAAGCACACGTTATATTTTCATTTCTTCTGTGATACTTAGGAAGCATAAATGATGGGAATTCATTAATGAGATTAATGAAACAAAAGAAACCTAATGATGTTGTAGAATCTTGTTTTAAAAACTGGTAGCTCTAGTTCTTGCTTTACATAGCGGTATTCCTTGTAGAATATCCAACACCTTATTCCATAAGAAAAGAGCCGAGATCTCTTCACCGGGAGTGACCTCTTTAGCGAAACTGGCAGATGCTACAACCCGCTCGGTTTTTTCTTTTGATTACTTTTTTAGTTCATGCTTTGCATAGTGGTATTTGTGAAATATCCTGCACCTCATTCGATGAGGAAAGAGCCGAGATCCCTTCACCGGGAGTGAGCTCTTTAGCAAAACTAGTAAAAGCCTCAAAAAAACTCCTTTTTTAAAAAAAATTCACTCGATTCTACAATGATATCAAGTTCATTACGCAAAAGGTTTTCTTAAAACCTGTCGTAGCCCTCCGTCATTTCAGATAAGGACTATTTAGTATTCGTGCTACGTTTGTTGACCTCCGTCAAGACGTAGTGTGCGGTAGCTGATTAGTGCTTATTTGCTAAAGCATGTGATACGATTGGATTAGGGTAGTCGTGCGGCCTTGTTGAACTCCGTCAAGGGTCGTGCGGATGGGTTTAATTCAATCATGAAATGTACGGGTTGAACTTGACTAGCAGCTTATGGTTTGTTGACCTCCGTCAAGGTCATAGGAAGCTAGGGGTAAAATATTATCGGGAATTTCAAGTTTTGAAATTTGCAATGAGATTGAATACCTTCTATGAGGTAGTTGGATCCCGATACCCACTGCGAGTAAGAGTTACTCCTGGGAGAGTTTTGCACATTACAATTAGCCGATCAAAGTAGGTGTCTAGAAAGGTGTTAACGGGGTTACGCCCCTGGGAAAATGAGATTTATTTTAATTAGGTCCGTGCGAAATCAAGGGGAACCTCCCTCAAAGTACCGACACTGGCCTGGCCGAAAGATTGGCGAACTTGTAGGGTGTAATTAGTCCCGGCTAGTCTTACCTTTTACGGTTTGAAAGAAGATTTGATAAAAACAGTGGGAGTCATCCTGATTAGATAAAATAATAACCAATCTGATCTTGCAAGAGCATACGTAGAGTGTTTTTTTCTCTCTCTCTCCTGGTAGCGACCGTAACATGCCTTAATCAAGATAATAATATGGATGTATTGACCGAACCTGCTTATTATACTGAGCTGGGAACGTTGGTTCCGCTCTATCTTATAATTGTTATAAGTTCGAGCAGGAAATAGGGGAATATCCGGATTTCCACGTGACCCAATCGAGGAATGAGCATGTTGATGCTTATTCTTCGGGTGTGTTCGGTACCGAGAACTTTTTCTCAATATTCTCTACGTCTTAGGTATGAGATACCGGATCAGGATCCCACATATGTAATCTGTTACATGGGCTACAGAAAATAGAGAACTGGGATTGGGTGATGAGTCTCTAAGTGTTAGAGAATGGTGCAATTGTTGCAGCCAAGTCAGTTGGAAAATATCACCTTGTATTACCAAATGGTAAATACATTGATTCTGAACAAATGTTATTAGATACCGAACCTGATATCATTACATTAGTTTCATTAGTAAGTTAAAGAAGGATATAATTTTGTATTGCTGGATAATATTGTGAATATTTTCCTTAATCAAGAATTGATTGGATCAGGCACGTTACGTAATAGCATATACGTTCTAAATCAAACCACAGTTCAAAGTATATAGAACACACACAAGAGAAGTAGTTCAGAAATGAACGAATCTTTCTTGTGGCATTGTAGACTAGGTCATATCAATGAGACACGACTAGCAAAGTTACATAAGGATGAATATTAAAATCTGTTCGAATTTTCATATTATGATACTTGCCAGTCTTGTCTCAAATGTAAAATGACCAACACTCCGTTTATTGGAAATAGAGAAAGAGTTATTGAACTCTTGGGATGGATACATGATGATGTATTCGGTCCTATGTCTACAAATGCCAGGCTTGGTTCTTCGTACTTCATTATATTCACTGATCATCTCTCAAGATTTGGACATATGTTCCTATTGAAACACAAGTCTGAAACTTTTGAAAAATTCAAGGAATATAGGCTTGAAGTTGAGAACCAGACGGATAGAAGTATTAAAGTCCTTCGATGTGATTGAGGAGGAGAATACTTGAGCACATAGTTCCTGGATTATTTAAAAGAGAATAGGATTCTCTCTCAGTTTACTCCTTCGTGTACACCACAGCACAACGGTGTATCTGGGCGGAGGTATCGCGCCCTATGAGATATGGTGCGCTCTATGATGAGTACTGCTGAGTTGCCTGTTTCCTTTTGGAGTTATGCACTTGAGAAGCTGCATACATATTGAATTAAGTTCCAACCAAATTAGTGCCTACCACTCTATATGAGATATGGAATGCGAAGAGACCATGTCTTAAACAAGTTAAGATATAGGGTTGTCCGGCCTCTGTTGAAAAACAAAATCCGGACAAGCTCGTGGCAAGGTCAGTTCTGTAAGTTTGTTGGATATCCTAAACATTCACGAGGGTATATCTTCTACCCCACTGAGGAGCAAAGGCTGTTTTGTTTCTCAGCATGCCACCTTTTTAGAAAAGGAATTTCTTATGAAGAAATTTATGGTCATGAGGTAGAACTGGAATGAGTTCCAGCTAGACAAACTAACATCTGATAATTTGGTGAAACCAAAGGATTCAATAGTCTCCAACGAAGCTCAGCCTCTCCGCGAATCTAGTAGGGTTCCTCATCCACCTAAGAGATACTACGGTTTCCTCAGTGACGGTAGGAGCGAGGATTGCATCATGGTAGATGATGACCCAATCAGGTTCGGGCAGGCCATCACGAGTGGGGACTCTGTAAAATGGCTGGATGCTATGCAATCAGAGATGGAATCATGTACACCAACAAAGTATGACTTTGAAGGTTGCATCTGAAGGGGTAAAACTCATCGGGAGCAAATGGATCTTGAGAAGATTCTTGGTGTAGATGGAAAAGTTGAGACTTTCAAAGTTAGACTTGTAGTAAAAGGTTTTTGTCAATAACTAGGTGTGGATTATGATGAAACCTTTTCTCTAGTAGCTATGCTTAAGTCCATCAGGATTAAAGCACGCATCGCGGAGTTGGAACATCTGTTTTGATGTGGCAATCAAAGAGTTTGACTTCATCAAAAAGGTAGATGAACCTTATATATACAAGAAGGTTGTAGAGAGTAAGGTTGTCTTCCATGTATTGTACGTAGATGACATGCTCTTGATAGGAAATACTTTCCTATGCTACACTCGATCAAGCTCCTCTTATCACGAGGATTCTCCATGGAAGATCTGGATGATACCTACTACATCTTGTGGATGATGATCTATGGTGATAGATCTAAGTGGATGTTGGGAGTATCCCAAATCCAGGTATATTAACACCATACTAAAGGGGTTTAGTATAGGAGATTCTAAGCGTGGCGGTTCGCCCACTTACTCAGGAATCACTCTCTCCAAAAAGATGTCTTCCAAGACTGATTTGGAGAGAGCTCGTGTACAAGAGATACCCTATGCTTTGGCACTAGGCTCTATCATGTATGCGATGTTATGTACCAGACCAGATATAGCTAACTCACTAGGTGTAATGATCAAGAATCAATCGGATCTTGGGAGAATCACTGGACAGCTGTGAAGGACATTCTTAAGTACTTGAGAAGCACTAAAGAAATGTTCTTGGTGTTTGGTAACGGTGAACTCCAGTGGGAGTCCTTTACCAATTCGAGCTTCCAGAGTGATAAGGACGACTGAAATTCAGTCACAGGCTTTGTCTTTACCCTCAGTGGAGGGACGGTATGTTGGAAGAGTTCCAAGCTAGATACCGTGGCAAACTATACGATAAAAGCTGAATACATCTGTCACGACCCGAAGGTACGGAACGTGACTGGCACTTAAATTACGAAATGTCTCAAGGCGTACGTAATCTAAGTAAGCCAAAGCCCATAAATCAAAACCATGTAAAGAAATAGAGTGAAGGAAAACTTATTTAAAGAAAGCGATTTTAACCAAATAAGTCGCATTAAACATTTAAAAGCAACATCAGAATTTTTCGAAAATTAGGCAGAGTCTTCTTTGTAAATACTGGCCTCCAAATGGGTACAACACATGAAAATACATATAAATGATGAATAAAGGTATCGTAACGCTTTGAAATTCGTTTAGGTTAATTTCGTGTTAGTTAGTAATGATGCGTGTTTTTCATAAAAACCCGTAAATTTTAAATTCTTTTTTTAAACTAAAATAAAACTAGCTCTAATTGTGATGAGAAGTGTTTTTATATATAAATGGGAGTTATTAATTATAATTTAGCTTGTGTTCACCTTAATTAAAAATTTTCCTTAATTACTTTTCCTAAGCTAGGATTAGTATGGCTAGCATGCACACTTATCACATTTTTGTAACATAAGTTAAGTGTAACCATTTTCTTTTCTTCTTGCATGGTTCATATCCCCACATAAAACCAAGTCAAACCTTTAATTTTTAAATGAAAATGAAGAAATGGGAGGTATGGGTTGGATTAGGTGAAAAGGTGAGGCTTGACCTTTGACCCTATCTCTCTCTTTTCTCTCTCTCCCTCTCATTCTGAAATTTCCAACAGAGGTAGCAGCTGCAGCAGCAACATCTTCATCATCTTTTTCTTTTTCTTTGCTCCTCTTTTGATCCAAACATAAACCCTACACAAAATCTCACTTTCCTTCACAAAAACCTTTGGAAAAATGGCTCTTTTGGGGATTTTGGTGGCAAATCAGTGCCTTTGAAGGCAAGGGCTGGAAGTGAGGTTTCCCTAAGGTCTTTTGGAGGTATTAAACTCACCCATATCACCTTAGTTCTTAACTTGTAGTTTATTTATCTAAAAATCGTATTTTTGTGCATATTAGTGCTAATGAGAGGAAATTAGTGAAGTTTATGTTAAGTTAGTATTTTTATGGCTTGGTTAACTTAATTAAGTGCTTATAGTGTTGTTTTAACCAAGGGTTTGTTTTATGTTGCACTAAAACACCTTAATGTATTGATTTAGTGTTAAATTAGCTTTTTAACTAGGTTTTGTGCTCTGTTGCGATCTGTTTGTGACCCAATTGCTTCAGGCAAAAATTTTAATTACTGGAGCATGTACACTACATTTAGAGAACACACACGAAGCACGGGAGCGCAATTCCCTAGGTGGGCAGCCGGAATATTCTTTCTGGCCGCAAATTGCGGCCAGATGGGGGACCTGGGTGTCGGGGTTTGTTGTGTGGGTGTCTGCTACATTTTTAAGGCCTATGGTATATGCAACTTTTAAAATTCTATCTGTAGCAAAATCTGGAACCAATTATCCTATTTCCTACACTTTAACTTCCGCGACACGTGTGATACGTGTGTGGGTTTGGTGATTTCCTGCGTGTCGCGACGTGTCGGAGTAGCTTCAGGCGCGTTATCACACGTTTTAGCGTATCGGAGACACACGCGTTTGGTTCGCGACGCGGGTTTCTCGTTTGGCTTTAATGTCGCGTTTTTGTAGATTTTAGCTTATGTATATTATTTTGTCAAATTCTAAGTTCGCAGGAGAGTATGACGGACGCCGCGAAGAAGGGGAAACAAGTCGTCGGCTATACTTAGCACGAGACCACGGTGAGTAGATTTAATATCTACGGGGAAATCGCCCGTATGGCGTTATGCGTCAGGGCTGATAGGACATTGTAGCAGCATATTGCATTTATATACATTGACTGTTCATGGATACTAATTGTTGCATATTATATTCCCTGCCATATAAGAACTTAGAGTTAACAGAACACCGCACGGTTACTAATGGTTCTTGTTGCACGAGCACTAATCTGCATGTTACACACACACCGTTAGTAATTGTCATGACACTCACATAATAGAATTGCTATAAACGATATATTGTAGCTCACCTCATATATGATTTGACATGATTACGTTACTTGTGCATATACTCATTTGCATATCCCTACTTACGCGTTGGCTTTGGATTTCATGTGATTTCTGGATTTGAGAACCGTGGGGTTATTTTAAGGAAATATGCACTGTTTTGAAAACCCGGATTCTCTTGATATAATATTTCAGTGCGTCCACCATGAGTTTTCTCGGTTCTGAGACGTGTGACTTGTGAACCCGAATCGAGGAGCTGGATGAGGCCGATTGCGGGTATACGGTGGACCCGGTATGATACCCCAGGGCGAGAACAGATCTGTCGTGCAGTAGGCGATGAGCCTGGCAGTGGGACTACTACCTACCGGTAATTGGTTGGACCTGGCGGTTATCCGGAGGATACTGAGCAGAGTCGATAGATGGATACGGGATGACCCGTACTGCCATGGCCGAGGGCCGATTCCGCAGACGGAGCCCGTGGGCCGATCCGGACTGACGGAGCCCGATATATGAGGATTTGCGTGTCGATGCTGGACACGATTATTTCGTGATATTTTCGAGTGCCGATGTTGGGCACTCACGATTCTTAGAGATTTACAGGATTTGAGGGCTGATGAGGGTGACGGCGCCTGAGTTTTATTGGGATTTGGGTGCATTGAGGGACACCGGTTATTTTTTCCATGTTGACATTCCGTGTAGATGTTATTTTATCCCATGCTCAGCATTCATTATTATGCATCTCATCCTGTAGTCGTATTACCTGATAGAGTACTTATGCATGATTATTGCACATCCTGCTCATCGCATATAGATGTTATCTGCTGGCATATGTTAGAGTATCGCAGTACGTGCATGCTCACGATTACCTTTATATGTTATCTACTATTCACGAGTTGGCAACTCACCCCCATTGTGCCACAGTGTTTGCAGGTTTCCCCTCAGAGTAGTAGCGGCAGGCTGCTTTCTTGTATCTTTTTGGCTATGGATACCACGGCAGTTGATGCGTGAGCTGTTTGCTGCTAGGTGGGTTTTGTGGTATCCGGTTATTTTCCAGCTGTACACACTTTTGTATCTAGTACCCTCCATGTTGTTTCCAGTTGTACACACATAGAGACCAGTTTGAGGACGATGATGTATATTATTTGTACTCTGTTGTCGAGCTCGTGTGAGCCGACTTTACTTATGCAGTTTTATCATTTTGTGATGTTTTTTTTCCTTATTGCTCATTTCTTCGCTACGGCGTCGTATATTACTCTTGTGGTGATTGTTTCCGCCGTTGGGCGTGATTGCTCCCGTTTGGGATGTTTTATTCTTATTATATATCATTTTACTCATATCCTGTCTTGTACCCGATTTTGGGGTTAGTTTTTACAAAGGAAATGCTGCCAAAATTTTTAAGATAATAACTTGAACTTTAAAGAAAGTTACTAAACCACTTTAGAATTTCCAAATGTTTTTAAACAAATAGTTTCAACACTCACTACTTTTAATGGTTTTGATTTCTGGGTCTCGGCTTACTTAGTCGCGTTACGCCTGTAGACGTTACGTGGTTAAGTGCCGGTCACGGGTCGAACTTCGGGTCGTGACAAAGTTGGTATCAGAGCGTAGGTTTTACCTTTCGGAGTGTAGGATGACCCTGGTATGATGGAGTAGGTAGCTGAAGCAGAGTGGCGTAGCGTGTGTATGTTCCGTAGCATACTCACGACACAGTACTCCGCCTAAGTGACCTTAGGACTTATTGATTGAAATTCCTTCATGGTTATATACATTCTTGTGATTCGATTTCCGTATCCTTATCGAATCCTATTTTCTTTTCAGCCATTATGCCGCCAAAGACTACGAGGGCGCAGAGAGCGGCCGCGAGAGCCAAGATTTGAGTTAATTCGTCTAAGACGAGGATAGACCCGGCCAGTACACCTTTTGTACCAGAGCAGACTGTTCCTTCTTCAACAGACCAGATCGCTATGTTAGGGGCCGGTATGCAGGAGATGCGCCAGATGATGGGGTCGTTAGTTGAGACATTTCGAGCGCAGCGACCAGAGGTAGTGCCATCCGTTGCAGGGACCGCGATGGTACCTACGGTGCAGGCAGTTGCCCCTACAGCTACAGAGGTTATTACAGTATCACTATCAGAGTTTATAAGGTTGAAGCCTCCGGTCTTCACAGGCACCAATGCAGCCGAGGACCCACAGTCTTTTATTGATAGGATGGCCCGGATATGTCGTTCACTCAGATGCTCAGATGCGAGATGGGTAGAGTTCGCGAGCTTTCGCCTGGAAGGTCTTGCGCAGAAATGGTGTGAATCGGTCGAGAAAGGCAGAGCAGCAGGTCTTCCTCCTATGACCTGGACAGAGTTCGTGACGGTGTTCCTTGCCCGCTTCCTTCCAAAGAGTGTCAGAGATTCTAGAGCGTGCAGGTTCGAGTCCTTACGTCAGACTCCGGAGATGACAGTGGCAGAGTACAACGTGCTGTTCACAGAGCTATCCGTTTATGCCCCATATTTAGTGGCTACTGAGGAGATGCGAGTCAAGAGATTTGTTCGAGGCTTGCTTACCCCGTTGTTTCTTGCGATCATCGCACAGCATTGCGAGACCTATGCAGCAGCTGTAGATGCAGCCTTATTAGTCGAGGAGCGCCTTGCTGAGACTTCGGTAGTTCCAGAGCCGAAGAGAGTTTGTACGGATACATCAGCACAGAGACAGCCTTTTCGGCGCCGTGACAGACGTGTTGCAGGTGGCAGGGATTTGGGGCGAGGCCGGTTGTTCAGCTCTTATCCCCAGGAGGGTCAGCGGTCATCGTCGGGATGTTTCCGCTGTGAGAATTCTTATCATCGTATTCGAGATTGTCCGGAGCTACGTGAGGGCAAGACAGCAGTACCACACGGCAGTTTACCACCTTCACCACCCCAGAGGGCGTTTCCTATTGTACCTACCGTTGCTCCACGCCAGTTTCATGCACAGAGAGGTCGTAGTCGTGGGGGATTTGCTCATAGAGGACGTGGTGATCGAGGCAGAGGACAGCCAGTTGCCGGCAGGGGACAGTCAGTCGCAGGTGGAGGACATGCATGGGTTTTTTCTTTGACGCATTAGGACGCGCAGGCGTCCAATGCAGTGGTCTCAGGTATCCTTTCCATATGTTCTGTTGACGCACACGTGTTGTTTGATATAGGATCCACGCACTCATACATTTCCACACACTTCGTGCCGAGTTTGGGTAGAAAGTCCGGTTTGCTTGATCAGCCGCTTATTGTGACCACCCATGTGGGCGAGTCGTTTGTTGCTAAACACGTGTTCCGGTCGTGTATTGTCCGTATTGGCGAGAGAGAGTTGCCTGTCGACTTGATCCTTCTTGAGATGTTGGACTTCGACGTTCTTTGGGGCATGGATTGGTTAGCCACGTACTATGCATCTGTGGACTGCTGCTAGAAGGCAGTTAGGTTTTGTTTTCCCGGCGAGTCGGCTTTTGTTGTGCAGGGGGACCTTGGTGCCGCCCCTCACAGTTTGATTTCTTCTCTTCGCGCTGGACAACTTTTAAAGAAGGGATGTCAGGGATTTCTCGCCTATGTTTGCAATACTAGAGCTACAGAGGTTCCGTTGGATCGGGTTCCTATTATTAGCGAGTTCCCTGATGTATTCCCTGACGAGCTTCCTGGCCTACCGCCTGAGCGCGACATTGCCTTCTGTATTGATTTGATTCCTGGCATGGGGCCTATTTCTATACCGCCTTATCGGATGGCCCCGGCGGAGCTTAGAGAGTTGAAGGGTCAGTTGCAAGATTTGATGGATATGGTACATATTCGACCCAGTGTGTCTCCTTAGGGTGCTCCAGTCCTGTTTGTCAAGAAGAAGGACGGCAGTTTGCGTTTGTGTATCGACTACCGCCAACTGAACAGGGTTACCGTGCGGAACAGGTATCCTTTGCCACGCATCGACGACTTGTTCGACCAGCTTCAGGGGGCAAGATACTTTTCGAGGATCGATTTGCAATCAGGCTACCATCAGTTGCGGGTTCGACAGGAGGATATTCTGAGGACAGATTTCCGCACGCGCTACGGCCATTATGAGTTTTTGGTGATGTCGTTCGTACTCACCAATGCCCCAGCAGCATTCATGGACTTGATGAACCGTATTTTCAGGCCGTATCTTGATCTGTTCATCATCGTATTCATTGACGATATTTTGGTGTACTCCCGGAGCCGAGAGGAGCACGAGCAGCACCTGCGGATCACACTGCAGACTTTGAGGGAGCACCGGCTTTTCGTAAAATTCTCCAAGTGAGCATTCTGGCTTGACAACGTAGACTTCTTGGGTCACGTGATTACACGAGATGGTATATGTGTGGACCCGAAGAAGATCGAGGCCGTTCAGTGTTGGCCCAGACCCACATCAGTTACAGAGATCCACAGCTTTCTAGGACTGGCCGGCTACTACAGACGATTTGTGCAGGACTTCTCCCAAATTGCTGCACCTTTGACCGGGTTGACCCGGAAGGAAGTTCATTTCGATTGGGCGGAGGAGTGTGAGCATAGCTTTCAGCAGTTGCGGACTCGTTTGACTACGGCGCCGGTGTTATCATTGCCTTCAGGATCGGGCGGATTTATGGTCTATTGTAATGCTTCTCGAGTGGGGTAGGGTGCGTATTGATGCAGCATGATAAGGCGATCGCGTATGCTTCACGGCAGTTGAAGAAACATGAGCAGAACTACCCCACTCACGATTTAGAGATGGCTGCAGTGGTCTTTGCACTCAAGATCTGGCGACATTACCTATACGGCGAGTCGTGCCAGATATTCACTGATCACAAGAGTTTAAAGTATATATTTCAGCAGCGAGACCTGAATCTTAGACAGCGCCGTTGGATGGAACTAGTAAAGGACTACGATTGCGAGATCTTGTATCACCCGGGCAAGGCTAATGTAGTGGCGGATGCTTTGAGCAGGAGGCCCGAGGGTAGTCTATCTTGTTTGAGCGCAGTGCAGAGGCAGTCATCGGCAGATTGGTAGGTTTTATGCGACAGCCGAGTGCAGTTCGAGTTCAAGCCGATCGGGGGACAGCTTGCGCATGTTCGTGCACGCCCACAATTGCTTGACCGTATACATGAGGCACATCACCGTGATGACCGTTGTTCAGAGATCATGACACAGATTGGACATGGCAGATTTTCCGAGTTCGTGATCGATGATCAGGGGATACTGCGATTTTGGACTAGACTGTGCGTACCAGATGCTGAGGGACTGCGGCGCGAGATTCTTGAGGAGGTACATCGATCGGTGTACAGTGTTCATCCGGGTTCCACCAAGATGTACCATGATATGAGAGATGTTTACTGGTGGGACGGGATGAAGAGGGACGTTACAGACTTCGTGTCGAGATGCCTGACTTGTCAGCAAGTCAAGGCCGAGCACCAGAGGCCCGCGGGAGAGCTACAACCGTTATCCATTCCGGAGTGGAAATGAGAGCAGATTTCTATGGACTTCATTGTGGGTCTACCCAGGACTAGGCGAGGTTATGACTCCATTTGGGTGATCGTGGACCGATTGACGAAAGCGGCTCACTTCCTGCCGGTGAAGACGACTTTCGGTTTTGCTCAGTATGCCCAGATATACATCGACAAGATTGTACGACTGCATGGAGTCCCGACATGTATTGCGTCCACCATGCATTTTCTCGGTTCTGAGACGTGTGATTTGTGAACCCGAATCGAGGAGCTGGATGAGGCCGATTGCGGGTACATGGTGGACCCGGTATGGTACCCCGGGGCGAGAACGGATCTGTCGTGCAGTAGGCGATGAGCCTGGCAGTGGGACTACTACCTACCGGTGATTGGTTGGACCTGGCAGTTATCCGGAGGATACTGAGTAGAGTCGATAGATGGATACGGGATGACCCGTACTGCCGGGGCCGAGGGCCGATTCCGCAGACGGAGCCCGTGGGCCGATCCGGACTGACGGAGCTCGATATATGAGGATTTACGTGTTGATGCTGGACACGATTATTTCGTGATATTTTCGAGTGCCGATATTGGGCACTCACGATTCTTAGAGATTTACAGGATTTGTGGGCCGATGAGGGTGACAGCGCCTGAGTTTTATTGGGATTTGGGTGCATTGAGGGACACCGGTTATTTTTTCCATGTTGACATTCCATGTAGATGTTATTTTATCCCATGCTCAGTATTCATTATTATGCATCTCATCCTGTAGTCGTATTACCTGATAGAGTACTTATGCATGATTATTGCACATCCTGCTCATCGCATATAGATGTTATCTGCTGGTATATGTTAGAGTATTGCAGTACGTGCATGCTCGCGATTACCTTTATATGTTATCTATTATTCACGAGTTGGCAACTTACCCCCGTTGTGCCACAGTGTTTGCAGATTGCCCCTCAGAGTAGTAGCGGCAGGCTGCTTTCTTGTATCTTTTGGCTACGGATACCACGGCAGTTGGTGCGTGAGATGTTTGCTGCTAGGTGGGTTTTGTGGTATCCGGTTATTTTCCAGCTGTACACACTTTTGTATCTAGTACCCTCCATGCTGTTTCCAGTTGTACACACATAGAGACCAGTTTGAGGACGATGATGTATATTATTTGTACTCTGGTGTCGAGCTCGTATGAGCCGACTTTACTTATGCAGTTTTATCATTTTGTGATGTTTTTTTTCCTTATTGCTCATTTCTTCGCTACGGCGTTGTATATTACTCTTGTGGTGATTGTTTCCGCCGTTGGGCGTGATTGCTCCCGTTTGGGATGTTTTATTCTTATTATATATCATTTTACTCATATCCTGTCTTGTACCCGATTTTGAGGTTTGTTTTTACAAAGGAAATGCTGCCAAAATTTTTAAGATAATAACTTGAATATTAAAGAAAGTTACTAAACTACTTAAGGTTTTCCAAATGTTTTTAAACAAATGGTTTCAACACTCACTACTTTTAATGGTTTTGATTTCCGGGTCTTGGCTTACTTAGTCGCGTTACGCCAGTAGACGTTACGTAGTTAAGTGCCGGTCACGGGTCGAACTTCGGGTCGTGACAGGTATCCCTAAGCGGGAGCTAGCTCTTCGCCCATGGCAGAATCATAACCACATGCAATATGTATATCGAAAGAGCACAATAAGCATCTGAAAGCAAGAAATAAGCAAATACCACGTTGGCTCAAATGAGCATCGACACCAACATCACAAATATAAGTCACACGAGTCTCACTGTCTAGTCAAATATACAAGGGTAGATGGAGTATACTAGATACAAAATAATAAAACAAGATGGAACAAAATATCCTCGCAACCCACCTACGAGCAAGCTGCAACTCAAGCAAAAGGAACAAAATGAAGAAGTGTGCCTGCCGCTACTGTGCTGACGGGTCGGACCTGCAAGATACTGTGGCACAACGGGGGTAAGTTGCCAACTTGTGAGTAGTAAGTAACATCTAATAAGGCTATCGTAAGCATGCACGCAAATGCGTCTTAATCTACGCATATCGATATGATACGATGTACTAACATGGATGCAACATGAATGCAGGATCAAACACGAAACCTGAACAAGTTTGGTATGAGAAAATCTTTGTTCTTATCTTAGAAAAACCTCTAGGTAATAACTGAAGTATCATCAATGAAATCAACAGAAAATCCATGTCAAGTATCGACACAAAACATATATCTCATTATCTCAATATCTCAATGTCTTAATATCTCAATATCTCAATGTCTCAGTATCTCAATATCTCAATGTCTCAATATCTCAATGTCTCAATATCACAATATCTCAATATCTCGGGCTCCGTCAGTCCGGATCGGCCCATATCATTAAATCTCACGACTATGTCGGTATCCTCCGGATATCCACCGCGTCACAAATAACCGGTCAGTAGTGCTCCCCTGCCGGGCTCAACGCCATCATCCGCGACCATCTTGCCCCGAGGTACCGTACCGATTCCACCATTCACCCGCAGACGGTTCCTCCTCCTTCTCGAATCGGGTGTATGATGCCGCTCAAGAACCGAGAAAACCCATGGTGGACACCACACACATCATATCATGAGAAAACCGCAGCTTACATTTTTAAAATGGTAATACGTTCTTAAAATCCTTGCGGTTTCTCCAAATCCATAAATCTCATAAATACTGAAATCTTCGAGAAGAATCACAATATGTAAACATATCGGTGATGATGGACGTCTATGATACAATAGTATATACCATGCGAAGTACGGCCAGAAGCTTTGCATGAATCATGATGCAATGTGGTATGTATATATATGACTAACAATTCTACGTATCCATCCTGATGAAATGACTATACGGTACAGGTTTACAGATCATATATGATGCAATCCACAGATACCAATTCTAAGCAAGTTCTATAGTGTTCGTGACATAGCAATTACCAAAGGCGTGTGTGTTTGCATGAATAGTGCACAAAGCATGAACCAATGGTAATGGTGCAAGTGTCCTATGAGATAACATCATATATATTTATGATGATGCAATGCAATGAGTTGAATGACTAGGAGACCACACATATAAATACAAGCACTACTAGAAATCCTGACTATCGGGCACCTCACGCCATCCAGACGATTCCTCCGTATATGTGTATATCTACTCACCGGGACGCCTCGGCTGATCTGATCTGATTTCAGCTCTGCCATTTCCGCGTCAAATCCGACGTCTCTGCACCCGATCCTAGAAACGTACACAAGTAAATAAGAGAATAAAAATATAAATAGTCACAGACACAAACAATACAAGTCAACCACGCGCACTAACTAAACACGCACGCACTTGGTGCACAAAATGCGCTGGCGACAACGCCACAAACCACAACTAGGATCGTTATACGTGGCAACTACCAACCCAAAATCCCAATCGCATCAATCGCACGTTCACAACACACTAAATATTATATGAAATAGGTTGTATATCATCAAAACCTCAAACTTAATTAAAATCGATTTATTCCTAAAACCTAGTAAGCAACAACTTACCATTTTAGTTCAAATCTAAATGTTTTAACAAATCTAGTGGCCACAATATACATTTAATAACTTAATTAAGCCACACAAACCCTAACTAAATTTTAATTTCACCTAATTACACACTAATTAAAAACTTATTTTGCAAAATATATAATTAAGACAATTTAAAAATAACAATTAGCAACTTAACAACTAGATTAGATTTTTCATGTCTTAACATGTTAAACTACACATTGCTAACTAAATCAAGTGATGTAAACTTTAATTTAATCTCAAACCCTTCTCTTTAAAATTTTATTTTGCAATTAAAGTTATATCAACATCTAATTAAAATTAGATTTAAGCATATAATTAACAAGATACAATTTGGATGAAGTTTTATAGCTCAAGATCATGAGATCCAAACATGCAAACTTAGCCTCCCAATTTGCTTCCTTGCTCCAAGATCCATGCTAGATTAGGCCAAGGAAAAATGGGTAAAGGTTTGATTAGGAATTTGTGAGGTTTTATATTGATTTTTTATGAATTTTTTGAAGAGTTTAGATGAGAAAAGGAGGTGGAGAAATGGGGGGTCGCTGCCATAGGGGGCTCGGCCAACTTGGGGAGAGGGGAGAGAGAGTGTGTGGGTGTGTTTGTGAAGTCAAGAAAATGCCCATACCTCATTTATCTAACACCATACTTCTTTGTTTAGCATTTTCTTTTAATTTTAGATTAGAAAAAAGAGAGGATTTTGATGAGAAATGAAATGGAGAATGGGGCAGCTTGGTCTCGGCCAGCACATGAGGGGAGAGGGTGAGGGTTTGTGCGTGTGTGAAATACCAATTCAGGAAAATCCCATCACAAGTCAATATGCCCATACTTCTTATCTCATTAGTTTCTTTTCTATTTAAACTCTTTTTTAAATTTCTAGAACTCTCTTGACAGTTCCACTTCATTTCAAAAACAACATGATACATTTTGGTTTAATGTGTCATGATGCACAAAACTTGTATTAACCCAATCTAATTTGTAATTATCACTAATTAAATGTATTTTTGAAAACTTAAAATAATATTTAATATAATTAATTAAGAAAAATATTTATGTAAACTAGAATTTTACAAGCGACCAATTAAATACCAAATACTAGCAATTACATTGCTAGAATAGGTATATTTAAGTCTATGTTGAAAAATAATTATATCTTGGTTTTTACAGAAAACACCAGTTATTTTACCGATTATCGGAAATTTCACCTAAACGATTTTCAAAACGTTACAATCTTCCCCCTTAAAGAAATTTGGTCCCCGAATTTAAAATTTAACTACGCGTACCCTCGAAGAGATGGAAATATTTCTTTTGCATCTCGTTCTCGGTTTCCCACGTGACCTTTTTCGACGTTCGGGTAATGTCAAAGAACCTACACGGACGGTATGACCTCGGACCTCAGTTCCTTCACCTGCCGATCTTGAATGGCTATTGGCTGCTCGGTGAAAGAAAGATCGCGCTCCAGCTAGATCATCTGATGCTGTATCACGCGAGAGGGATAATGAAGGTACTTGCGGGGCATTGATGCATGAAACACGGGGTGAATATCTGGAAAGCTGGGTGGAAGAGCCAAACGATAAGCAACTGCGCCGACACGCTCGAGAATCACAAAGAACCCATATATCTGGAACTAAGCCTTCCTTTTCTTTCCGAATCTCGACACGCCCTTCATCGGAGAAACCTTCAAGAAAACATAATCTACAACGACGAACTCAAGTCTGCGCCGACGTCGGTCTGCATAATATTTTTGCCTGCTCTGGGCCGCTCCTATCCTATCCCAAATCAACTGAATCTTTTCGGTCATCTCCTGCACAATCTGTGGCCCTAAAATACTGCTTTCACTGAGCTCTGTCCAACAAACTCATGATCGACATTTCCTCCTATATAATATCTCGAAGGGTGCTATCTGAATCGTTCTCCTGGAAGCTGTTATTATAAGAAAACTCTATCAAGGGCAAGTGGGGATCCCAACTGCCACGAAAACTAGAACGCAAGCTTGGAGCATGTCCTCAAGAGTCTGAATGGTCCGCTCTAATTGACCATCGTTCCACGGATAGAAAGCTGTACTGAAACTCAATCGGGTGTCAACTGTGCCTCTGTCGGACACAATACATGTCGGAACTCCATGTAGTCACACAATCTCATCAACATATATCTGAGCATACTGAACGAATCCGAAGGTGGTCTTCACTGGCAGAATGTTCTTTTTTTATGAGAACTGAGTTGTTTAAATGGTTGAACCCTGTTTAGAGGAATTAAATTCCTGGACTATACATTCCATTTCTTTTCTCCATATTTCTTTTCTCCATATTTCTTTTCTCATATCTATGTTTTCCCCTAGACCTTGAGTCTGAAGAACAAAATCTTCCCGATGAGAATTAAATTCTCAACTTATGGGAGATTTGTCCTACGGATCTCAAATCCAGAGAAAGAACTAAGTTCTTTATAAAGGGTTAAAATCTTGTATTTATGTACGATAGGTAAAGGAGATATTTTAATCTCTTCTTTTTTCTTTACCTAGGGTTTGAGTGTTGGAGATAGTGCCCTCAGAGTCAATTATTGGATCACGAGCACGTGATTGCAATGATTGGGGGAGGACCTGTCCCAGTAGGACAGTCTTACTCAAGATGATAGTATGCTATCTGGTTTATCTCTATCATCGTGTACTGCTTTAGGAGACCTTACGAGTCACTATTACACGTTGATAGAGTCCCTAGGATTCTTGCTTGACTACCAGCAGTATGAGGGCGATCATATACGTGAGAGCTGGAGTCTATAAGCACATCCTTAAAAGGTCCCTAGTCGTGGGAGTTTCGAGACAGGGCATCGATACTCCGGAGTAGACTAGTGTATACAGTCGAGACCCCGACGAGGGGCGGTGGCCGGTCTCACAAGCCACTGGTGTCAGTTAGTTCACCTAAGATATATACAGGTGCTCATTGGGTTATGAGTACACCGGACAGGACTCGCCGGGAACCTGCTAGTTGGTATTATACCTGATGTCAGATAGCAGTTCCCTGGTGACATGTGTACAGGTTAGTTAATCGACCTGAGATCGTCATTTGTCTCGTGTGAGTTTCCACTGTGCTTTGATTACTACCCTACCACGGCTCAAAGGAGTCGTGCAAATAGGTTTTAGTTGGGTACAGTCCCGAGCCACATGGAGGCAGTGAGCGGATCTGCAGGGGTTCGTCTCTCCCAGTATTGGGGGTGAGGTCGTGCTGTGTCTAGGAGAGCCAGAACATGAAAAGTCCTTGGCTAAGGCAGGAGATTTACTGGTAGGTATTCCAGTAGTATCTCAGGGTGTTCTGGGCTTCACTCCGACACGACTTGTACCGCTATTGGGGGTCTGACTTTTACCAACCCCCTAGGCCCGCCATACGATGCTCATAGAAGAACGGACCGGACTGTACGGATATTGTCACTGACAGGCTCAGTAGGGTGTCAGGATGAGTTCGCTCATCGACGTCCCTTTTGGTCAATAGCTGGTGGCCCGTCACGTATGGCTGATACCTCTGACGTGCTAGTGGTTAAATCCACAGCCATAGTATTGAGAGTCTTTAGAGTCCACCACACACACAGTTACTCAAGTTTCGGGCGAAACGCTGTAGAGGCCGTATGGAGATATGGCAAGGTTCGATCAGATACGTGCGGTATTGCACGGATCGTGATCGGACAGTTTTTACTAGCCGGCTTTGGCTTAAGCCGGATCCTGGTATTAGATAGTGTAGATTTTGTCTCTTTGCATTTGTGTTCAGTGGGAATACAAATGCGGGCATGTATATGCAGTGGAGGGGTTTTCCTGTAATTTATTACGGGATCAGTTTTCTGAAGTTGCCAGTTTGCATTCCGTTCCGGCCGGTTTTCCTTTGTTCCTTCACGGCCGGACTTTTCGATGGAGGGGGTTATTTGCAATTTTGCAAATAACATTTTGTGGAGGGCTTTCATGCATATGTGAGGCATCATGAGATTCCATTTTGGTCATTCCATTTGCCTTTATGAGAATGGAAATGAAAAGATTGATTTTTTGAAATGGGTGTGACTTTTTCTAGCATTATCTTTTCTTCTCTTCTCTTGGATTTTCATTATGATCATTCTCCACTTGGAAAAGTGGCCGGACATTTTTCTTTTGGAGTGAGATGAGAGGATCATTTTTGAGTGGTGGCATTATTCTTCATCTCATTTTTCCTTGCTAGGAAATTGAAAGCACCAATTTTCCTTAACCTCTTTCCTCCACATCCAAGGAAACTTCTATAACCCCAAAGGGACATGGCTACGACACTATTCTACAGCAAACCTTAGACGCGTCGGCTAACCAACTTTGCGCCCGAGTTGCCTCGGTCCAGTGGTGGGAGCCCGTAAACGAACCCGGCTACGTGGTGCCCTTTCCGACGAGGAGGTGATGGGCGGAGATTCCGTGGGAGATCGGAGTGGAGACGAAGACCGAAGGACACGGATCGCTTGGTATAGCTTCTATACTCTTTTCTAGTTTGCTACTAGCTAGGTTAATGGCCCGATCCGGGGTAAAAGTGCGCGGTGGTGCCGGTTTGCTAGTTTGCAAAGTTTTTCGTTTCCGCATTTCCGGCGTCGGATTGACGGCCAGGGCGCCGCCGTGGACTTACATTGGTATCAGAGCCACGCCATTAACTATGCCTAGCTTGCTCTAGTATGTTTAAAACCCGATCGAACAAAAATCGCAAAAACTGTATTTTTAGTACATGTGTTCTCTGTCGAAATTTTTTCAGCTCCAAAAATTTTTCAGGTTGTTTCAGAATACTGTGCATGAAAATCTAAGAAATCTGTGAAAATTTGGTCGCGAGATCTCTCCATACCGCCGCGGAACCGCGGCCAAACCCATGCTTGGGCCGCGGTTCCGCCACTCCTTTAACTGTTCAGCGTGCCAAATTTTTCCAGAAGGCTTTAGACTTGGAAATATGGGTTTTGGGATATTATTTTTGGGCCCAGATTTTCTGTAAGTTCTACAGTAATGCTTGAGGCCCACTTGATAAAATTTGATCGATCGGATAATTTAAACATGCTTGTTCACAGTATTTACATTATATCTACGACTATGAATGTCATTTGATCGGTAAATCCTGTCTATCTGCTATAGCCCTTTTAGACGGATTTGCGAACGTGACATTCACGTTGATGTTCTGTGTTGTGCTGTGATGTTGCGGATCGGTCGTGGGGGATAGCCTGGATGCAATGTTAGTACAGTTTTGTTTTATATGTACATTTGACATTGCGGGGCGAGCGTCCGACATGTGGACTGCCGTCACTGCTTGTTTGTATTATTCTTTTGGGGCACGACCAGGTTGCGGTCGATATACCCGTTGTATGTATATTTTATTTTCTGTACTAGGATTGCCCCGCGGAGGGGTGTACGGATAGCCGGGTTCTAGAGGGCAACGAGCCCGCATCTCATGGTGTTGAGACGAAGGGGGCTTTACTCTAGAATTGGCGGGCTATTCGCCGCACTCGTAGGGGGTATAGGTTGATCCAGGAGGGGTGCCCAAGTTACCGGATTCCGTGAAGTGCTGGGTGGTCCATTCACGTTGCTGAAGGGGGCTGCCTCGCTTCAGGTTTTGGCGGGTAACTTGCCGCGCCCGTAGGGGTCTAGGATCTCATTGCACAGGCTATCCACACGACCAGGGGAACGTCGGGTTTCAGTAGCGGCTCTATGAAACCCGGGGTTCCCAGATATCTGTATTATTCTGTGATGCTGTACATTTCTGTGATGTTGCATTTTATCACGCCTTGAGCGAAATATTATATATTGATATGTATACTAGTAGATGTTGTATATGTTTTGCATCCGCGCTAGTCCAGTCCCCGCTCTGTCGTTAGTTAGCTAACTTAACGGGTGATGACGGGACCCAGTGGCGAATGCGGATGGCATATACGTACGTCATTATTTTCGTTCTTTGTGGTGTGATCAATTGATGGGACTTTGTTGATTCGGATCAATGCAAGATAAACAAACCTATTCTGATGTTGTTGGAACATTTTTCAAAAAGCTGTTATTGCATGGGCGTTCTTCTTTGTTTTGCACAGTGGTATTCAGTTGGAATATCCTGCTCCTCAGTCGACGAGGCAAGGGCCGAGATCCCTTCACCGGGAGTGACCCCTTGGACAAAAGTTTGCGTCAGGGCAATAACTTCACTATAGCCGATTACTTTTGCTTTGCATCGTGGTATTCAGTTGGAATATCCTGCACCCCATCCTATGGGGAAAGAGCCGAGATCCCTTCACCGGGAGTGACCTCTTTAGCAAAGGTTTTCGTCACTATATTTTTAAAAGCTATCCGGTTCCTTCAACGATATCAAGTTCATTACGTTAAAGGTTTTCGCCAGAAACCATTCGTAGCCCTCCGTCATTTCAGAACGGTAGCACTTAGTATTCATGCTATGTATGTTGGCCTTCGTCAAGGCATAGTGTATGGTAGCTATTTGTTACTTTTCTGCAGCATAGATAGATGCGTTGGTTTGGGACAGTCGTATAGCCTTGTTGACCTTCGTCAAGGGCTTGTACGGGTGGGTTCAAATTAACCTGGATAATGACGGGTAGAACTTGACATGTGACTTATGATATGTTGGCCTTCGTCAAGGTCATAAGAGCATGGGGCAAAAATCCACATCGGGGGTTTCAAAAGAACTGAAACTTGCCAGATATGCGCATACCTTCTGGAGTGTGATAACGTGAGCGGATTCCGTCACATTATCATGCGATGATAGTTGGATCCCGATTCCCACTGATGAGTTGGTTTACTCCTCGGGTGATCCCGGCTAATTCTTCTTTCAGGTTTGGGGAAGAATTTGACGTTACAGTGGGAGGTTTCCAGATTAGATAAAGTGATAACCATTCTGATCTAGGTTAGAGTGCACGCTGAGTGTTTCTTTTCTCTCTCTCTTTGGCAGTGACCATTGACCCGACCCTAGACTATGACTCAGTGACCAAGTTGACCGAACCTTCTTAACACTGGCTTTTGGATTGTCAGAGTTGCAGAACTCATTGCCACTCCTACTTTTACCCTTTTCTCCAGGACACCCCGTATTACTACGAACGTCCACTTCCATTGGACAAAACCATCGTATGGTTATATACGAACTCGAAGGAATTCGAGGATGGTTTCTGGTTCTGGAGAAATCGAAAAGGACTATTCAGTTGTCTTTTCCTTTTACCTTCTCTTAGGTTGTGAGTACTCCTTGGTTTAGGAGATAGTACACCTATTACGCAAATTGGATAGTCTTCTTCCAAACCTTAGGCTGGTGCCGAATGGTGGGGAATGAAGAAAACCAATTAGCCTAAACGGTGTACAGAAGGTATTAAGTTAAGACAAAGAAAGGGATTAGTAAGAGGGTAAAGTAAATTGCGACTGCTATTCACGACCAAACCAGGTATTTCTTCGCCAATCCTAAATCACCTTTTTATTTCTCCAGGACACTCCGTATCACTATGAAGATCCCAAGTTTATTGGATAATCCATCGTATGGTTATATACGAACTCGAAAGGAACTTGTTCCAGTTCGGGGATGGATCCTGGTTCAGGAGAAATAGGAATAAGGTTTATTCGGTTGTCTTTTATCTTTACCTTCTCTCGCATTGCGAGTGCTCCTAGGATTAGGACAGTACACCCATTATGCTTATTGAATAGTCTTCTTCCAAACCATAGGCTGGTGCCGAATGGTAGGGAAGGAAGAATACCATTTGGCCTAAAGGGGTGTGCAGAAGGTAATGACTAAAGACATAAAAAGGGATTTGGAGAGGCAAAGAATTATACGGTTACAGTTGTGAATCTGGATAATGGAAGAGGCATTACTAGGAATACCAGGATACCCCATCGAAACATTTCAATGTTTCAGTTTCACTGTGTACTGTTAAATGAAAACTGATTTCCCAATTAGACACTAGCTCCAGGGTATGTATTTACCAGGTATGATTCTCACATCTATATGGTTTTACAGATGATGAGTGGGAGTAAGTTATTGGGAATTAGGTGATCATCCTCATTATATCGGAATTCATTGTAATTGGTGATATTTGAGGAAGTCACCTGGGTTGTTTGCTGGTCGGCAAATATTTGGTTTTGAATATCCGTTGTTATGCACCAATTTCAAATTGATATATATGTACGTCTATTTTTATAGTGTGAGATATACCTTTTTGAAATTATGTTTATGACCTTTACCTATATCAGTGGATGGTTAGGTAAGGAGCATTGAACAGCGGTGTAATTCTTCTTAACCATAAGTACAGTTTTCAACCTACGACACACAGTGAATGAGTCATTTGACTCAAGGGACTTATACAGAGTTATGTGTATTGTCCAGTGTCCATTAGGACAAAGGGGTAGGTACTCGTACTATATTCGGTTTACTTATGACTTCTCTAGTCTTAGACAGGTGTTTCGTAGAAACGCATGGTCCAAGTTTTGAGGAGTTATAGGTATAAGAATAGAGTAGAGAACCAGGTATTGCAAGTTTCGGGATTCTTCAAGGTGATCGAAGATGTAGATACTTGTGTATGGTATTCAGTTGATAGTAATGATTAAGAGAACTAGCTTCTCTTTCAGGTTACTCATAATTGGAAGCATTCCTAAGTTAAGTAACGCTGATCGGCCTCTCTCCATTCAGTTGACATGTACTGGAGACAGCTGCATGATTTGAATCTGGTTTAATTAAATCAGTGCCTCTGTTCCTGTATTGGATATAGAACAGTTCATATCTTGACATTGTTAAGATACGGGGAGTTGTCCGGCTTATGCTTAAAACCAGACTCTGGACAACTCAAGGCACGTTTCTGTAATGGCTGTTTGTGGGTTGACCCGGGCTATGACGAGGGTTGACTTTCTACCATCTGGAAGATCAATAGTGATATTGTTCTTGACTCGCCACAGTTTTAATAAAAATGGATTTTTTCAGAAAACAGTAGTGGGAGTATGGTAGAACTGGAAGTGATTCCAGAACCGCAAACGATTACTGAAGATTTGATAAGAACTTAAAGATTCAATCTGGTTTGACATTCCATTAGCCACTCCGCAGATAAGGTGGGTAACCTCAGGCGCTTGAGAGGTACTTCGGTATGCTCAAGGACGGTGGCAGGGAGGTTCTTGTTTAACTAGACTTGCCATTACTGTTGTTCCAGACTGTGAGACCCGGCAGGAGGATGAGTATAGCGTCGTTCTAAACTGGCTTTAGAAGCGTACGTGTATATGACTCTGCCAGAGGGTTGTCGTAGTCAGTGGGAGCAGCGGAAGCATTGGCGGACAAGTGGCTTATGTCTATTTATAGACTAAAGCAGATATAGCGGAGATAGATCATCTATTTCTGATGTGACAGTCATAGGTTTGACTTCATCAGAATAAGAGATGGATCTGTTAAGAAGGTAGTAGGGTGTGATGTCCTGGTATTTGATGACATACACAGAGTAGGAAGTGATATTCCTATACTACGATCGGTTATACTTTGGTCGTCACACAGTGGTTTCTCCACATGGGACTTGGATCTTATATCGTACATTCTGGTTACTAGATCTATGGTCTTAGATCTAGATTTGGGTGGTTTCCCAATCTGGGTACTTAGACAGCATTCTATGAGTATTTAGAATGGACGACTCCTGGCACGGTAGTATACCTGCAGGTGATGGAGTCACCCTCTCTAAAGGTGTCTTACAGACTAAAGGAAAGAGGGATACACATGATTGGCAGATCACTTGCTTAGGCAATTGAGTTGATCATGAGATGTCAAGTACCACACCAGATGTTGTTCTTGCAGTAGATGCAATAAGTTGATATTGATCCAATCCTGGGGAAACAGTCGGAAGCAGTTTTAGAACATAAGTGGATGTTCTAGGGATATGATAACGACAGACTCCTTTAGGAGACGGTTATCATTCCAGGCTTCCAAGGTGACCTGGACGACAGGGTGGTCGTCAGAGTCATAGTTTTCCCTCTGACGAGGGGCAGTATTTTGGACAGGTGATCCAGGTGGATACTGAGGGAAGGATGGCGCAGGATACTGATTAAGTCCAGTTGACGATACAGTCTAAGAAGTTTGGATTTAGAGTTCATTTATGAGCTAGGTCCCATCAGACATCCAGACATTCTAAGACAGGTATTGCTCATTTTGGGAGATGGCTTTCTCCGCGAACATGGGATATAGAGAGACATAGAAAGAAACATCAAAGCGGATCCACTCACTGAGGCTATTCCTCGAACGCAATAGTTTCGCAAACGAGCTTTGTGAGACTGACTAGTAGAGGAGTTGGGTGTTCGGTATCACACGGACTGTGAGTATGCGACATCGCAATAATTAGCCTTGAGTGCAAGTGGGAGATTGTTAGAGATAGTGCCCTCAGAGTCAATTATTGGATCACAGGCACGTGATTGCAATGATTGAGGGAGGACCTGTCCCAGTAGGACAGTCTTACTCAAGATGATAGTATGCTATCTGGTTTATCTCTATCATCGTGTACTGCTTTAGGTGACCTTACGAGTCACTATTACACGTTGATAGAGCGCCTAGGATTCTTGCTTGACTACCAGCAGTATGAGGGCGATCATATACGTGAGAGCTGGAGTCTATAAGCACATCCTTAAAAGGTCCCTAGTCGTGGGAGTTTCGAGATAGTGCATCGATACTCCGGAGTAGACTAGTGTATACAGTCGAGACCCCGACGAGGGGCGGTGGTCGGTCTCACAAGCCACTGGTGTCAGTTGGTTCACCTAAGATGTATACAGGTGCTCATTGGGTTATGAGTACACCGGACAGGACTCGCCGGGAACCTGCTAGTTGGTATTATACCTGATGTCAGATAGCAGTTCCCTGGTGACATGTGTACAGGTTAGTTCATCGACCTGAGATCGTCATTTATCTCGTGTGAGTTCCCACTGTGCTTTGATTACTATGCTACCACGGCTCAAAGGAGTCGTGCAAATAGGTTTTAGTTGGGTATAGTCCCGAGCCACATGGAGGCAGTGAGCGGATCTGCAGGGGTCCGTCTCTCTCGGTATTGGGGGTGAGGTCGTGCTGTGTCTAGGAGAGCCAGAACATGAAAAGTCCTTGGCTAAGGCAGGAGATTTACTGGTAGGAATTCCAGTAGTATCTCAGGGTGTTCTGGGCTTCACTCCGACACGACTTGTACCGCTATTGGGGGTCTAACTTTTACCAACCCCCTAGGCCCGCCATGCAATGCTCATAGACGAACGAACCGGACTGTACGGATATTGTCACTGACAGGCTCAGTAGGGTGTCTGGATGAGTTCGCTCATCGACGTCCCTTTTGGTCAATAGCTGGTGGCCCGTCACGTATGGCTGATACCTCTGACGTACTAGTGGTTAAATCCACATCCATAGTATTGACAAGTCTTTAGAGTCCACCACACACACAGTTACTCAAGTTTCGGGCGAAACGCTGTAGAGGCCGTATGGAGATATGGCAAGGTTCGATCAGATACGTGCGGTATTGCACGGATCGTGATCGGACAGTTTTTACTAGCCGGCTTTGGCTTAAGCCGGATCCTGGTATTAGATAGTGTAGATTTTGTCTCTTTGCATTTGTGTTCAGTGGGAATACAAATGCGGGCATGTATATGCAGTGGAGGGGTTTTCCTGTAATTTATTACGGGATCAGTTTTCTGAAGTTGCCAGTTTGTATTCCGTTCCGGCCGGTTTTCCTTTGTTCCTTCACAGCCGGACTTTTCGATGGAGGGGGTTATTTGCAATTTTGCAAATAACATTTTGTGGAGGGCTTTCATGCATATGTGAGGCATCATGAGTGTTCTTATCATCATGAGATTCCATTTTGGTCATTCCATTTGCCTTTATGAGAATGGAAATGAAAAGATTGATTTTATGAAATGGGTGTGACTTTTTCTAGCATTATCTTTTCTTCTCTTCTCTTGGATTTTCATTATGATCATTCTCCATTTGGAAAAGTGGCCGGCCATTTTTCTTTTGGAGTGAGATGAGAGGATCATTTTTGAGTGGTGGCATTATTCTTCATCTCATTTTTCCTTGCTAGGAAATTGAAAGCACCAATTTTCCTTAACCTCTTTCCTCCACATCCAAGGCAACTTCTATAACCCCAAAGGGACATGTCTACTACACTATTCTACAGCAAACCTTGGACGCGTCGGCTAGCCAACTTCGCGTCCGAGTTGCCTCAGTCCAGAGGTGGGAGCCCGTAAACGAACCCGGCTACGTAGTGCCCTTTTCGACGAGGAGGTGACGGACGGAGATTCCGCGGGAGATCGGAGTGGAGACGAAGACCGAAAGACACGGATCGCTTGGTATAGCTTCTCTACTCTTTTCTAGTTTGCTAGTAGCTAGGTCAATGGCCAAATCCGGGGTAAAAGTGCACGGTGGTGCCGGTTTGCTAGTTTGCAAAGTTTTTCGTTTCCGCATTTCCGGCGTCGGATCGACGGCCGGGGCGCCGCCGCGGACTTACATTGAGGGGAGCAAGAAGGAGCTTTTTCTTCAGCTAGAGAATTAAATTCTCAATTGTAGCTTTTTTTATCATCTTATGGGGTTGATTCTCTTCCCGAGACTCGAAGTCTCGTGTCCTTTATATAGGTGAGGAAAAATCGTTGAATAGTTTGAGAAAATCTCTCATTGAAAGATATTAATTGATTTAATTAATCTTAAAGATCTAGTAGGGAATTTTTTCAACCGTTGGATCTTTGATCCGATGACTTTTATTTATCAAAAAATATTTTCTGTTTGTTTTAGCAATATTAGGAAAATATTTTCCTAACAAAGCATTTGATTTTGTCTCCTAATTTGGTCGGTGATATTATAATCACCGTTGGATAAGGGTTCTCTGTCTAACAGAGAAAATATTTCTAGTTTTAGAAAGATGGGGGGGATATTTCCTAAATAGAATTTAATTCTATATAGAATTTAATTTTATCTGAAGCTACTGCTTCAGATGCACTCATGTGTTTTCACGTGAGGGCTGATATATATAAATGATAACAGCGCTCACGTGTCTAACACGTGGGGCCCTGTTTGGGTTTTGATATATTTGTATTCAGCACTTATATGATTTTCATGTGAGCGCTCGCGTGTTTAACACGTGAGGCTTATATCCTAGGGTTTAACCCTTATTGAAGCCGGAGGTCACATGCTTTGCATGTGAGCTCTTACGTGCTTTGCACATGGGAAGCTATATGATTTAATCTTCCTTAATGCTGGCAGTCAAATGCTTTGCATGTGAGACCTCACCTGCTTCGCACATGGGAAGCTATAGGATTTAATCCTCCTTGATACTGGCGGTCACATGCTTTGCATGTGAGCCCTCATATCTTCTTCTCTCTCTTTTTTTATATGGAAACAAAGGTTTCATTCATTTCTGAAAATTTCTTTTTATGGGTGTTTTGTACATTAAAAACTGTATGTTGATTAAGAATATATATATACCGTTATTTAGTGTACCAGACCCAATTAACTCTTGATTAAAGTAAATGTTCATAACATTACTTTCCAACAAAAAATTATATCCTTCTTTATCTAATAAGGAAATAGATACAATATTACGTAGCATGGATGGTAAAAAATAACAGTTTTGCAAAAATCAAAAAAAAATTGCTCGGTAATCCAAGATGATATTCCCCAACAGCAATAGCGTCAACGTTTGTGCCGTTTTCAACTCTCAAGGTCATATCAACTTTCTTCAGCAACTTGTTACTTCTCAGCGCCTGTAGACAATTACAGATATAAGATTCTGATCCGGTATCTAAAACCCAGGATGTAGAGTTGACTGAAAAAGTTTTCAATAACAAACACACCTGAAGTTGAAGCGTCACTATGCTTCTTGTCCTTGAGGGTAGCAAGATAAGCTCTGCAATTACTCCTCCAATGCCTTGTCTTATGATAGTAGTAGCATTCAAATTTCTTCTCTATTGCAGCCCCAGTCTTGTCTTCTCCCTTTACCTTTTTGACACCACCTTTAGGCTCGGTGGATTTCTTCTTCTTCTTTAAGGTGGTCTCCGCTATCCTCAACATATTGAGGAGATCTGGTAATCCATATTCTTGTTTATTCATATTGAAGTTCAATTTGAATTGAGCGAAGGAGAAGGGAAGGGACTGTAGAATTAAATCAATATATAATTCATTGTCCAGCGTGCATCCTAGGTCTGTGAGCTCTTCTATAAGACTAATCTTCTTTAGGACGTAGCAGCCATCCTCGATTGAAACAGTTTCTGTGAGATCTCATATCAAGCGATGTGAGATTGCTCTCCATACAAATCTTTACAGTGGAGAAAGATAGATTGAACATCCATCTTTTCGTGCTGCCTCTACAACTCATTACTCATCGAGGTCAGTACGAGGCATTTTTCCGTCGTGCAATCTTGATCATAAGTTTTGAGGATCTTTTTATCCTCAACCAAGGAATATGTACCAGACATTTGGGGAGCAGTAGCGGTGAGAACATATGCAACCTTATCATATGCAAGGGCAATATTGGCATTCCTCACCCAGTCTTTATAGTTCGGTCTTGTTGATTTGTTCTTATCTAGTAATAACTTAAGGCCGGTCATGGTCGCTGCCAGGAAAGAGTGAAAAGAAACACGCAGCATGCGCTCTTGTAAGATTAGAATGGTTTATCAGTTTATCTAATCAGGATAGCTCCCACTGTATAGTCGAATTCTCCTTCAAACCTTAAAAGGAGAATTAGCCGGAATCATCATTACCCCACAAGTTCACTAACCGGTCGGTCAAGCCAGTGTAAATACTAAACGGAAAGCTCCCCGCGCTTTCGCACGGACCTAATTAAATAACGTCCGTTCCTTATAGACATAACTTTGTAAACACCTTTTTAGACACCTATTGAGTTAGTTAATTACGAAGGCGAGATTCTCTCGAGAATAACTTTTATTCATAGTGGGAATCGGAATCCAACTATCATGGTGTGGCAACCTTGACGGAGGTCAACAAATCACCACACACCATAGAAGGTATGCAATCACATTGCAAGTTTCAACAATTGAAACTCCCGATTTGGTTTTACCCTTAACGGCTTATGACCTTGACGGAGGCCAACAAACCATAAGTCGCTCGTCAATTTTTATCCGTCAATTCGTGATTAATTTAGACCCACCCTCACTAGACCTTGACAGAAACCAACAAAGTCGTGCAACTGTCCTAACTAATCTCATAATATAAGGCAGATCAGTATCACTAAGCTACCGAATACTACTGTCACGACCCAAAATTTAGGCACGTGACCGACACTTAACCACGTAACGTCAACAGACGTAACGCAATTTAAGTAAGCCGAAACCGAGAAATCTAAATCATCAAAAGTAGTAAGTGATGAAAACATTGTTAAAAACATTTGGAAATCTCAAGTAAAATCTTTAAAGTTTAAATTTATTTTCTTAAAAATTTCGGCAACACATCCTTTGTAAAAACTAGCCCCGAAACGGGTACAAACATATAATATAAGTAAAGCATCATATGATATAAATAAAGCATCCCCAAACGGGAGCAAATCAAGCCCAAAGGCGGAAACAACCACCACAAGCATATATACGACGCCGTAGCGAAAAAATGAACAATATAAAGTGAAAACAGCATAAGAGATAAAACTGCATAATAAAAGCCCGCTCATACGAGCTCGACACCCAGAGTCACAAAATATACAATATCGTCCTTACAACTCATCTCTAAGTCAATACATGAAATGGTAGATGGAGAGCACTAGATACAACGAGGGATATACAATGAATATAAACGGATAACCGCAAAACCCACCTATAGCAAAACGGCTCACAGCCAACCGTGGCGGTTTCCGCTGCAAAAAAGATACAATAAGAAGCCCTGCCGCAACTACTCTGAGGCTCAAACCTGCAAAACACTGTGGCACAACGGGGGTGAGTTGCCAACTCGTGAGTAGTAAGTAATATCGTACAGATAATCGCAGGTATGCACGTACTGCGATACACTATCACATGCAATTTGATAGTATCAATATGCTATTATGGATAAGCAATAATCATGAAAGGTACTCAATCAGGTACTACAAATACATGAAGCAATGCATATCAAATGAATGCTGAGTATGGGATAAAACATGTCATCATCAATGAGTCATCATCAATGAATCATCATTGTGGAAAAACCGGTGTCCAACAACGACACCCAAATCCGAATACCTCAGGCGCCGTCACTCTGATCGGCCCTCATATCCTATAAATCTCATGGAAACTGATTGCCCAACATCGGCACTCGAAAACATCATGAATTACTCGTGTCCAACATCGATACGCAAATACTCATCTCTCAGGCGCCGCATACCCAGATCGGCCCTCAATATATCTCATGTCATAACTCCCAAACGGTATCCTCCGGATATCCGTCGGGCTCTATACTATCACCGGTAGGTAGTACTCCCTCCGCCGGGCTCACCCCCTTTCTATACGAATCTTCTTGCCCTGGGGTACCTCACTGGGTCCACCAAGTACCCGCAGATGGTGCCTACCGCTCCTCGAATCGGGTATCTAACACAAGTCTCAGAACCGAGAAAACTCATGGTGGACGCATCGAAATATCATATCAAGAGAAACCGGGTTTTCAAAACAATGCATACTTTCTTGAAATATCCCCACGGTTCTCAAATCAATAAATCACATGAAATTCGTATCTCAATGCGTAAATCCTTGAAATATGATATATGCAACATAAAACAGTAATATGAGCATATCAAGGGAAAACCGCTCTTTTAAATGAATCCATTTTTTAAATATATCATGCGATTCCTAATTTTTCCAAAATCAAATCCAACATCATATAAAGGTGTACAAGTAGCTATAGCAAGTATGTGTGTATACATGTAAGTATGTATTCACGATGTATTTCATATGCACAATAGAACAAGAATCAATGTGTCAATATCAATAACAATACAATACTGCATATGTGTATAGGTTGTGTGTGTCATGGCAATTACCGACGGTGCGGGTGTAGCATACAATTTAATGCTCGTGCAACATGAACCGTTAGTAATGGTGCAGTGTCCACTAGGTACTAAGTCAAGGCACAACAAGTAAGGGTATGCAATGATGCTCATGCACAATCAACATATATGAATATAGACATGCGACTATACTATCATATTAAGCCCTGATGCATAACGCCATACAGGCGATTTCCCCGTAGATGTTAAATCTACTCACCGGTGATCTCGAGCTAAGTAAATCCGACCACCTGCTTCCCTTTCTTCGCAGCGTCCAAAGTCACCGCCTGCGATCCTATTAACACAAAACACAATAACGCGTAGATTTAGCAAACTACGCAATAATAACGAACATAATGCCAATTTAACAAATTGGTTCCCTTAGGCTACAAAAAGGGTTCGCTTAGCGGCTAACGTGTGTGTCGACATCACCAAAACAAACCCACGACAGCAAGCTACCCGTAACACCAAAACTACGTCGGACCAATCGTAACGCGCGTCGTCGAAACACTAAAAACTAGCTAATCGATCCCAAATTTTACATACTGTCACTACCTGAAAATCTAGCAGTACCAAACAATCTAAAACAACTGCAGATAGCTACCCACAAAAACTCAACTCCCCAGTCCCCCAAAAGGCCGAGCTCTCCAGATTTCCCTCTCTCGTCGCCGGCCAAAACTGATTAGGTGGAGTTCGTGCATCAGGTGAACAATCAGGGTCTCGAGTACAACACTACTACACTGCTAATTTTCCCAGTAAACACTCGTAGTGATAGCAGGTTACAGGCATCCTAAAACGACACTAAAAATACGATATGTGCACAAAATGATCTCTTTATCGTTCTAAACTGAAACTAATTAGCAACACAACAATAATAAACTCCTAATTAACAGTTTAGAGTCATTACCTATCAATACTTGCTCAAAACCCTAGCTTTCCATGCTCCAAGTGATCCTAGTGGACAAACTTGGCTTTGTGAAGGGTTTTAGTGAGTTGTAGTGGAGATTTGGTTAGGTTTTGTGAGGATTTGTGAAGGTTTGGGTTGGGGTTTCAGTTGAGCGAGTGAGGGTGTGAGAGAGATAATGAGATGAAGAAAAATGTTGTGAGAGTGAGAGAATGAGGTGAGTGTGAGGGTGTATGAGTGAGGGTGAGGGATGAGGGAATGAGGGGTGAGTTTAGAGAGAGCCATGCCCTTCTCTCTCTTCATTTAATGCATGGCATGCTTGCCCATGCCTCATGATGCCCCCTCTCTCTCTTCTTCAAGTCAACAAAATTTCAAACCTTATTATTTATAATTTGAAAACTAATTAATTTAGATAATTGCATAAGACTTAGTTAAAATGGGGTTAAGGTGCCATGGCTATTTAAGCATGGTTAACCCTAATTAACCCTAGCTTAACATGCACATGTGTGTGCAAGCCCAAAATAAATATTAATAAAATATTAATTAATTTTTATAAAATATTTAAAAACTATTTTGGTAAACTTTTTACTAAAAATCTGTATTATCGCTTAATTAACACTAATCGCATTCTAAGGTATTACAATCTTCTTCCCTTAAAGAAATTCGTCCCCGAATTTAAAAATCTTACTATGTGTACCTTCAAAGAGATGTGGGAATTTCATCCGCATCTCGCTCTCGGCCTCCCAAGTGACCTCTTCACTATTCGGGCTACGCCAAAGAACCTTCATAGATGGCAAGACCTTTGACCGAAGTTTCTTCACCTGTTGATCCAATATAACTACCGGCTGCTCGGTGAACGAAAGATCGTACTCTAGCTGAACAGTCTGGTGCCGAATCATGTGAGAAGGGTCATGAAGGTACTTGCGAAATATCGAAACATGGAATATGGGGTGAACATCCAGAAAACTGGGCGGAAATGCCAAACGATAGGCAACGGTACCAACTCGCTCAAGGATCTCAAAAGGACCTACAAATCTGGGACTAAGCTTCTCTTTCTTCCCAAATCTCATCATGCCCTTCATCGGAGAAATCCGTAGGAATACATGATCCCCTACTGCGAACTCGAGCCTGTGACGACGACGGTCGGCATAAGACTTCTGTCTGCACTGGGCTGCTCTCATCCTATCACGAATCAACTGAATTTTCACCGTAGTCTCTTAAACTAGCTGGGGTCCTTAAATCTTGCTCTCACTAAGTTCGGTCCAACAGACTGGCGATCGACACTTTCTACCATACAAAGCCTCAAAAGGTGCCATCTGAACCGTCTCTTGATAACTGTTATTATAGGAGAACTTTATCAATGGCAAGTGACGATCCCAACTGCTACCAAAATCAAGCACGCACGCACAAAGCATATCCTCCAGAGTCTGTATAGTCCGCTCTGACTGACCATCGATCTGCGGATGGAAAGCGGTGCTAAAGCTCAAATGGGTACCCAAGGCTTCTTGAAGCTTCTGCCAAAGACGGCTAGTGAACTGGGTGCCCCTGTCGGATACGATGCATGTGGGAAACGCCGTGCAAACGTACAATCTCATCAATGTAAAACTGAGCATAACCGAAAGTGGTCTTCACTGGAAGGAAGTGGGCCGCTTTCGTCAACCGGTCAACAATCACCCAAATGGAGTCATACCCTCAACTAGATCTGGGTAGACCCACAACGAAGTCCATGGAATTCTGCTCCCATTTCCACTCCGGAATGGGTAAAGGCTGCAACTCTCCTGCCGGTCTTTGATGCTCAGCCTTGACTTGCTGACAAGTCAGGCACCTCGAAATGAAATCCGAAATATCACTCTTCATTCCTGCCTACCAGTAGATATCTCTCAAGTCATGATACATCTTGGTGGAACCTGGGTGAACACTAAAAGCTGACTGATGTGCCTGCTCTAGGATCTCGCGCCTCAACCCATCGGTATCAGGTACACACAAACGAGTCCCGAAATATACCACACCCTGGTCATCAATCAAGAACTCCGAATCTCTACCCCACCGAACCTTCTCAAGAATCTTAGACAAACGGGCATCGGCGGGCTGTGCCTCACGAATACGATCAAGTAGAAGTGGACGGGCATGGACATGAGCAAGCTGTCCTCCAGTGGAAGTGAACTCAAACAGTACTCTACTATCGCACAAGGTCTGCCAATCTGCAGAAGACTACCTCTGAACTGCGCTCAACTGGGACATGCTACCCCTGGGCCTACGACTCAAAACATCGGCTACCACATTCGCCTTGCCCGGGTGATAAATGATCTCACAATCATAATCCTTCACAAGCTCCATCCAGCGGCGCTGCCTCAAATTCAGATCCCACTGCTGGAAGATGTACTTTAAGCTCTGGTGGTCCGTGAAATCTGATACGACTCCCCGTACAAGTAGTGTCTCCAAATCTTAAGCGCAAAGACCACTGTGGCCATGAGTGGGATAATTCTGCTGGTGCTTCTTCAACTGCCGGGAATCATAAGCGTTAACTCTATCATGCTGCATCAATACACAACTGAGCCCCACTCGAGAAGCATCACAGTAAACGACAAAGCCGCCCGATCCAGAAGGCAAAGATAAAATTGGTGCAGTCGTCAACCGAGTCTTCAACTGCTGAAAACTCAGCTCGCATGCCTCAGTCCAAAGAAAAGGAACTCCCTTCTTGGTCAGTCCGGTCAGCGGTGCAGTGATACTCGAGAAGTCCTACACGAAACGGCAGTAATAACCGGCTAAGCCCAAAAAGCTGCGGACCTCTGTCACTGATACAGGTCTGGGCCAAAGCTGTACGGCCTCGATCTTTCTTATGTCCACACGAGTACCGTCTCCCGTAACCACATGACCAAGGAAGTCAACGCTATCAAGACAGAAGGCACACTTCGAGAATTCAGCAAACAGCCGGTGCTCTCTCAATGTCTGCAAAGCAATCCTCAAGTGCTGCTCATGCTCCTCTCGACTCTTGGAATAAACCAGAATGTCATCAATAAAAACAATAATAAACTGGTCGAGGAACAGACTGAAAATCCGGTTCATCAAATCCATGAACGCTGCTGGGGCATTGGTGAATCCGAACGACATCACCAAAAACTCATAATGCCCGTAGCGCATACGAAAAGCAGTCTTCGGAATGTCATCATTCCGAACCCGCAACTGATGATAACCTGATCTCAAATCAATCTTAGAAAAATGTCCCGCACCCTGGAGCTGATCAAACAAATCGTCAATGCGAGGTAAAGGATACCTATTCCACACCGTAACTCGGTTCAATTGACGATAATCAATGCACAATCTCAAACTGCCGTCTTCTTCTTGACGAACAGAACAGGAGCTCCCCAAGGCGAAACACTCGGACGTACAAGTCCCCTAACAAGCAACTCTTGCAGCTAATCCTTAAGCTCCTTAAGCTCCGCTGGGGCCATCCGGTAAGGTGGTATAGAAATAGGCTCCGTGCCGAGGATCAGATCAATGCGAAACTCAATCTCACGCTCTGGCGGCAATCCAGGCAACTCATTGGAAAATACGTCGGGAAGCTCTCTCACGATAGGAACCTGGTCCAATGAATCTACTGTGGCTCTGGTATCATGAATGAAAGCTAAGAGTTTGTTTTGAGCCTGCAACAAAAGACGGATTACACAGTTGTGATGAATAGCCATTACCCCACCCTAGACCCCTACGGGTACGGCAAACTACCCACCCGGTAGTTTGTGCACCCCACCTTGGGTCTGTCCTAGGAGCAAAAATAGTAAAATGAAATAATACAACGGTGGCTACAACCGCAACCTGGATATGCCCCGCAAAATAATATTACAACAAATTACATTTACATCAAATGAATTAAATAATAACCCATCTCAAAACCCCGGCTATACATCACAACAGTACAACATAGTTCATATACACAAACATATAAAATCTATTACAGAAATGTGCAACCCCCTGCCAACCGACATACTAGCAGTTAGGAGAGGTTTACGAACACATTATACAAACACAGATATAATCAAATTAGCAAACATCGCAAAATTTCGATCGTGCAAACACATTAGATTCTACTCCAATACTTCTCTGTGCACCTGAGACTTGAGCAGAAAAATAAACATCCCAGAAAACACAAAAATATCACAGAAGAATTACTGGTGGAAAATGGGTTGAATCGGCCCCAACTCGGCCGCGGTTCCGCGGCGGATCGGTGGGATCCGCCGCGGTTCCGCGGTCGTTTGGCCGATTCAGGAACCCATTTTTCACCAGTTTTCTTAAAATTCTCTGTAGGTTATTCTGAAGCACCCTGAAAAATTTTTAAAGCCTGTTTAAAATTCGACAGAAAATAGTGATATCGATGTCGTTTTTTGGCTCGTTTTGCGTTCGAATATCTTACGACTTTGCTAATGAGTTATTTATTGTTTAGCGAGGCTCTGATACCACTGTAAGTCGATGTACAACACCCCACGACTTGCGGGGAGGCGGAATAATGAAAAACAATCTTGTTTAAAGCGTAAACATCGACTAACCGAGAATCTTTGCATAAACAATAACTAACAACAAACATAGGAGTTAACAACTACTATGAAAAGTGATTATACCTAAAGATCCGAGTCCTTTGTCTTGTCGTTCTCCACGTCCTCTCCGGCCTTCTCTAAGTAGTAGAAGATCCACCCGAGAGCTTTACTACAAGCTTCACCTCAAACTAGAGGTAACTAGATTTCTTTAAGTGCTAATCAAAGTACCTAGATGATATAGAGTGAGGGTTATGGTTTAATTAGTCTAACTAATCCTTGTACTCAACACATGAGAGGGGAGGATTAGGGTTTGAAGAGAGAGAGCTTGAGGAGAGAGAAGATGAACATAATAATGAAATGAGAGAATGGACTATTATAATATATATCAAGCGTTATTGTTTTTCAAGAAAAGAAAAATAAAATGATTTACAACCATGCTTGATAAATATCTAATGGTGATTCATCTCCATGAGTCATTAAGCATTTGTGATGCATTAATGACATGGATGAATCATCCATATGACTCACTAATCTCATTCAATGTATATGCCACCTAAACCTCCTTAGTCACCATCTTCTAGAAGCTTCTCGCGCAATTACGAGAACGCCCCTCGTATCCGTGAAAACACGGAAAAACTTTAGACTGTATAAATCCAATAACCGGATACTAGTAACTGGCTTAAACCAAAGCCGACTAGTATAATCTGTCCGGATGTCGTACGCGCGTAAACACACGTATGCGTCCGAACCCTTGTCGTAAAACCATAGAACCTCTATATCGTTTCGCCTGGAGTAGGGAAACTCTCTGTGTGGGACTCTAGAGACTCGACTACTACGCTGGCGGTGGGTTTAACCACAGACCGCAAGCGGCACTAGCTGTATGTGACGGCCCCCAGGTAGATGTCGATAAGAAGGCCGATGAGGAAACCCATCCGAACTCCTACTGAGTCTGATGTGAAAATCTCCGTACAGTCCGGTCCGTTCGTCTAAGACTATCGCATATCGGGCCTAGGGGGAGGCAAGCGTCAGTCCCCTAATAGCGGTATAAGTCGTGTCGGAGCGAAGCTCATTACACCCTGAGAAACTACTGGAACCTACCAGCAAATCTCGCTTGCCCTGGACAGGGACTTTGCGTAATGGCTCTCTGACACAGCGCGATATCAACCCCTAATACCGGGAGAGACGAATCCTGTCTAACCGCCACTGCCTCCAAGTGCTCGGGACTGCACCCAACTGCTACCTGTTTGCATGACTCCTTTGAGCCATGGTAGGGTAGCAATCTAAGAACAGTGGGACACACTCGAGACGAAGTAGCAGTGTCAAGTCTGCGGACTATGCTGTACTCATGTCACCTAGGAACTGTTCACTGACGAATGGTATAAAACCAACCAGCAGTTCTCTGCGAGTCCTGTCCGGTGTACCTGTAACCCAACGAGCACCTGTATACTATCTCCAGTACGACGTACTGACGGCTGTGGGACAGACCATCTCCCCAACTGGGATGAGAAGCGTACACACTAGTCTACTCCGGAGTATCGATGCCCTGTCTCGATAATCCTACGACTAGGGACCTGAATAAGGATGTGCTTGTAGACTACCCAGCCCCCACGAGTGTGACTGCCATCACAACGCTGGTAGTCAAGCAAGATCCTAAGAGCTCTATCAATACGTATACTCACATATTAAGATAGAAAAACCAAGTAGCATACTACCATATTTAGCAAGATTGTTATATACATGTGAATATCCCAAGCTTTCATTAAGTAATATACAAACTAGTATGATACAATAATGGCCCCTAGGGCATATACACTAACAGTACTTACCGAGTACCCTTGCCCCACTAGTATGATCTGCATCATAATCCTGGTAGTCAAGTACTCATCCTAAGAGCTTTATCAACATGTAATAGAGAGACAATAAGTGTACATGTTAAGATAAAGAGCAACCAGACAGCATACTATCATATCGAGCAAGAAAGTCCTCCCTATATATGTCCAAGCATCCACTATAATATACATCACATATATAATAATGGTCTCTAGGGCATACATATAACTAACACACTGGGGATGAGGCTACCACCTCTTATGATGTACACTCCTAGGGTCCCATATTTCGATGATGGAGAGGGACACCCAAAATACTGCGCATACCATCGAAGGATCGCTAATCCCATCAAGGAATGCATCACCTTCAAGAAGTGGTGGTAAGGATATGTTGCCTACAGAAAACACTTTAAGAAGGAGAAGCGTGAAACCAACGCTCGTCGAAGTGAGAATGGTGAAACGACAGTGTACAAAGAAGCAACTGGCAGCTGTCATATGGCTGGTACTAGTTCAGAAGGGGAAAACCTCAGGTTCTCGCTTTTGTGAGCGATTCTGAGGATGAAATACCCCTCGATTCTCTCTTTGAAAGTTCTGCATTGGAGAAAGAAGAAAGGGAAAAGAATTGCAAGAACATCCAGCTGTGTAACCGCACGCTGCCTGAAAAAATCCTCGAACCCACAAATAAGGGTTCGAATAAAAAGGATAAAGAGAAGGGGGAAATGCCCGATGAGATTGCCCTTGATGAAGTGGTAGCCAAAGAGCTCACCGCGAAAGACCCGCCTAAGAAAAAAAAAGGCAAATTATAATGTCCTTGCACAGCTGAGGAAAATACCCTTACAATTGAGCATATTGGATGCTTTTCTCTTGTCCAACGAGGCACGAGACTCCTTAATCAAAGCCCTGCAAGACCCTGATCAGTTTCAAGCCTTCCTCGCAGAAGTGAAGATGAAAAATGAACTGGCAGAGGTCCATACGGCTGACATCACATTCAGCGATGAAGATCTACTTCTCAGTACATGCGAGCATAATCAACCGCTTTATGTCACCAGGTACTGCCACGACGTCAAGATAGGGAAAATCCTTGTCGACAACGGATCCTCTGTCAATCTTCTCAACGTGAGAGTGCTGAAGGAATGTATGAATATTCAGCACCATGCCCAAGACAAAATTACCATCTTAGGGTTCAACAAGCAGTCATCACGGAAGCTTGGGTCCGTAATATTGGCGCTCCGCTTCAGACTGCTCGTCACTGACATTAAATTTCATGTCATTGACGTCAAGACTTGTTATAACGCTCTGCTCGGCAAGCCTTGGCTACACGAGTACAACGTCATCCCTTCTACACAACATCAGTGTATGAAGTATTTCAAAGATGACTCGGAGTACACCATCATGGGAGAGCTCAATTCTTTCTCAGTAAACGAGGTGCGAAAGTATGAAGATGCCAAATACTTTGAACCAGACTTTGAGGATACTAAAAGGCGACACATACCAGAAAATAAGCAGAAATCTGTAGCCATCATCCCGGTCTTCTGAAGTGATACTGAAGAAGACGAATAAATAGTCTACTCGGGACAGCCTCAGAGGGAGAACAATAAGCCCGGACAATCGACCCCTATCCTGGTCTTTGGCAGCGACTCTGAAGATGAGACAAACGCGGTGTTCTCCATTCGCCCATCAACATAAACTATTGCCGAAGCAGACCAGAGTCTACATATTATGATGACTCCGCCTCGACACTACAAGGAACTTGACACTCTCAATACTTACAGTGTGCAGGAACTGGAAATTTTCTACGTGCCTCCAAGATGAAAAGATGAAAAGGCGATCCTCTTCTACAAATCTATGGAGACTAAGGTGGAAAAAGAAGTCCGGCATGGTGTCGATCCCATTCTCGAAAAGTTCCAGCCCATCCGTATGCCAAGATATTATGCAGATGGATTAAAAAAGCTACTAAAGAGCCGAGGCATACTTATCGAACAAACGGTTCGGCAAGCCTAATTCTACAAAAAGATTTGGGATATTCCCGGGACTCAATGAAAGAATTCCAACGGGAAGATGGAAAAAACTGGGCGGGGATATGCTCAGTCCAAGAAGCAGGAGCGAATCTACATCTGCTACGCCATTAGCAGCTCGACTGGAGAGGAAATTACTTCTCCAAAAATCCATGTTGCTGAACAAGAGAAAAGTCTCTTAAGCCCGTCGCTCGAAGAGAAAATTGACAAGTTAATAAAAGAAGATTTTCAAGCCAGCCGAGACAACCACAGTCGCGAAATGGCCGTATATGAAAAGGCCAAGACGCAGCGTCTCAGTCGGCAATCAGTAGAAGAAGTAGATCATGATACTTTCCATCCACAACCCGTTGTGTACCCCTGTAAAAGAGGAAAATCCCGACGTGGAAATGAGAACGAGGCAGTAATTGCGAGCAACGTTCAAGGACAACAAAGCAAGTCCATGACGCCTTCTAAGTGAGGAAAGTTCGCTCTTAGCCAGTCCTTTATAAAGAAGATGGGTCGGAAATACTCATTTCCTTGAGACAAGATAGGAAAGATCTTCATCCTTGTCATGAAACACCAAATGATGATGCTTCTGGAGTCTCGGCATCCTGAACATATAAATGAAGTTCATCACCTGGATTATTGCTCTTATCACCGAGCAGTAGATCACCGCCTTGAAAACTGCTTCATATTCAAAAACTGGGTCGATGACCAATATCAATAAGGCATGTTTATATTATCCGACAGCTGGAGGATAAACCTACCACAAAAGCTCATGCCAAAGAAGACCTATACCGTCAGGATAGGACCAGCTCAACTACGAAAATGGAAGCGGACTCTTACCTGTCAGAAGATAACGCTCTCAAAAGAGGGAGGGGACGAGAATATGATTGGCCTTTTCGGATGCTTCGCAAATGAAGACGATGACGAGAAGATCTCATAATTTACACCGACACCAAAGGAGCTGGAAGATGGAATACACACCACGGCAGACAACCTAAGAAAAATCAACTTAGGAACAGAGGATGATCCGAGGCCGACGTTTGTCAGTGAGCTGCTGTCCGAAAAATAGGTAGTCACATTAAAAGATTTTCTTATGCAGTACAAAGACTGCTTTGCTTGGAACTACTCCGAAATGTCGGGTTTAGATCCAGAGGAAGCGGTACACAAGCTGGCCATATCGCCAGACATAAAGCCGGTCAAGCAGACGCCAAGAAGGATGTGGCTTGAACTTGAGATGGGTATCAACACCGAAGTCGAGAAATTAATCGACTCTGGTTTCATCCAAGAAGTTCAATATCCTGACTAGATCGCTAACATCATTCCGGTGCTGAAGAAAAATGGGACAGTTCGCATTTGTGTGGACTTTCGGGACCTCAACAAAGCATGCCCGAAAGATGTATTCCCAGTACCTATTACCGAGTAGATGATCGATAACACCTCCATCCATGAAGTCTTCTCCTTCATGGATGTATCTTCACGATACAACCAAATAAAAATGGATCCTGAAGACCAGAAGCACACCGCCTTCCGGACTCCGTTAGGCGTATTCTACTACAAGGTGATGCCATTCGGTTTGAAAAATGCCGAAGCTACATACCAAAGAGCCATGATGAAGATATTCGATGACCTCATACACGATATCGTAGAATGCTATATCTACGACCTTGTGGTTAAAAGAAAATCTCATGAGGAATACTGGGAGCATCTAAAGGTCATGTTTAAGCATCTTTGGAAGTATAATATGAAGATGAACCCTTTAAAGTGCGTGTTTGGAGTCTTCTCAGGCAAATTCGTAGGTTTCATCATCCGTCACCAAGGTATCAAAATTGATCCTTCAAAAATCAAGGCAATCATGAAAATGCCATTGCCAAGAACCCTCAAACAACTGCGATCTCTCCAAGGAAAGCTCGCATACATCCGGCGGTTCATAGCCAACATCTCCGAAAAGTGTCGTCCCTATAGCCATCTGATGAAAAATGGGACCTCATTCGTCTGGGATCATAAATGACAAAATGCATTGGACGAAATCAAATAATACCTGCAAAATCCGCCGGTATTGGCCGCTCCGATTAAGGGAAATCCCCTTATCCTATATACAACGGCCCTTGAAGGTTCTCCAGGTGCGCTGTGGGCACAAAGAACGATCAAGAAAAGGAAAGAGCTCTATACTATCTAATTCGAGTTCTCCTGGGTGCAGAAAACAACTGCACCCCCATCGAAAAGCACTGCCTGACGCTAACGAAGCTCAGACACTATACCTTGGCGCATGAGGTCCATCTCATATCAAAAGAGGATCCTCATAATTATTTGATATCAAAGGTCATACTGATAGGAAGACTTGGCAAATGGGCCCTACTGTTGATGGAATTCTCGGTGGCATCTCAGCCCCTCAAAGTGGTAAAAGGACAAGCCATCGCTGACTTTCTTGCAGAACTTCCGATACTAGTCGATTCTCCCCTAAACTGTGAGCTGCTGGATGAACACACGTTCGATGCAGTCAAAGAAGAGAAAGAAGAAAATGAGCCTTGGTAAAAACTCTACTTCGATAGAGCATTTTCCATAAAGCGGCGAAAGAGGAACACTCCCATAATCAAGGCCGGGGTGGGTCTTATCTTCGTGACGCCGCAAGGAGGAATATTAAGTTATGCCTTCTCCTTGATGGAACCCAGGACTAATAATGAAGCGAAATATGAAGCTTTGATAGTCGGTCTTGAGATCGCTATCGATATGGGAATCAATGACCTCCTCATATATGGAGACTCTCAGATGATTGTCAGTCAAGTAAACGGTGACTACAAGACATGCAAGCCAGAACTAATAGCAGCTGTTGACCCAAATCCCTTCCTATATCTGTTGCGCCACGGCAGCGCCCCGGCCGTCTATCCGAGGCCAAAAAGCGGAATCAAAATTTTCTTAACTTTCAAACTGGCGCTACCGCGGACAATACACCCGGATCGTAACCATTAACCGATACTAGCTATCAAGAGAAAGGGTGAGAGATATACCGAGTGATCCGAGTCCTCCGGTCTTCTCGTCATCGTCCCGATCTCCCGCGGAAAGTCTTGTCTCCATATCGTCGCCTCCTCGCCGAAAGGGCACCACATCGCCTGCGTCTTTTACGGGCTCCCGCCTCAATACCGAGGCAACTCGGGCATGAAGCCGGCAAGTCGACATGCCCAAGATTTGCTGTAGAATGTAGTGTAGATGATGCTTGTCTCATTTGGGGTTTGTAGTTGCCTTGATGGAGGAATAAGGTTAAGGAAAAATGGTGCTTTCATTTTTCCAAAACTAGAAGAATGAGATGAAGAAATTTGTGTGACACCAAAAAAGGAAATTTCTCACATCCTTCAAACAAATGTGGCCGGCCAAAATACATGTGGGAAATGGTGGGGGGGAAACAACTAAGGGAGGTGAGTGTAGGATAAAGAGAAGAGGTGACCACATCATAAACATTATCATTACAAACATACATCCAAACCTTAACCTTTCAAATCTCATTTAATGCAAGTGATGGTGCAAATGAAAAGATGCTATCATAATCAAAGCATTTGCAAGAAATCCCCCCCCCCAATGTGTAATTTACAAACTTGCAAATAACACCCTCCATCAAAAGGTCCGTCCGGGAAAGAACAAAGGAAAACCGGCCGGAACGGAATGCAAACTGGCAACTCCAGAAAACTGGTCCCGTAATAAATTACAGGAAAACCCCGATACTGTGCATACACACCCGCATCTGTATTCCGTCCGGATACAAATGCAAAGAGACAAAATCTATACTGTACTAAACTAGGATCCGGCTTAAACCAAAGCCGGCTAGTAATATCCGTTCGATCCTGATCCGTGCAATACCGCACGTATCCGATCGAACCTTGCCATATATCCATACGGCCACTAGTACAAACCGTCCGATCCTGATCCGTGCAATACCGCACGTATCTGATCGGACCCTGTCATATCTCCATACGGCCTCTACAGCGTTTCGCCCGAAAGGTTGAGTAACTGAAAGTGTGGTGGACTCTAAAGACTCGTCAATACTATGATTGTGGATTTAACCACTAGCACATCAGAGGTATAAGCCAATACGTGACGGGCCACCAGCTATTGACCAAAAGGGACGTCGATGAGCGAACTCATCCTGACACCCTACTGAGCCTGTCAGTGACAATATCCGTACAGTCCGGTCCGTTCGTCTATGAGCATCGCATGGCGGGCCTAGGGGGTTGGTAAAAGTCAGACCCCCAAAGGCGGTACAAGTCGTGTCGGAGTGTAGCCCAGAACGCCCTGAGATACTACTGGAATACCTACCAGTAAATCTCCTGCCTCGGCCGAGGGCTTTGCGTAATGGCTCTTCTAGACACAGCGCGACCTCACCCCCAATACCGGGAGAGACGAACCCCTGCAGATCCGCTCACTGCCTCCATGTGGCTCGGGACTGTACCCAACTAAAACCTGTTTGCACGACTCCTTTGAGCCGTGGTAGGGTAGTAATCGAAGCACAGTGGGAACTCACACGAGACAAATGACGATCTCAGGTTGATGAACTAACCTGTACACATGTCACCTGGGAACTGCTATCTGACGTCTGGTATAATCCCAACTAGCAGGTTCCCGGCGAGTCCTGTCCGGTGTACTCATAACCCAATGAGCACCTGTATACATCTTAGGTGAACCAACTGACACCAGTGGCTTGTGAGACCGGCCACCGCCCCTCGTCGGGGTCTCGACTGTATACACTAGTCTACTAATGGAGTATCGATGCCCTGTCTCGAAACTCCCACGACTAGGGACCATTTAAGGATGTGCTTATAGACCCCAGCTCCAACGTATATGATCGCCATCATACTGCTGGTCGTCAAGCAAGAATCCTAGGGGCTCTATCAACGTGTAATAGCGACCTGTCAGGTCACCTAAAGCAGTACACGATGATAAAGATAAACCAGATAGCATACTATCATCTCGAGTAAGACTGTTCTACCGGGATAGGTCCTCCCTCAATCATTGCAATCACGTGCCTGTGATCCAATAATTGACTCTGAGGGCACTATCTCCAACAATCTCCCACTTGCACTCAAGGCTAATTATTGCGATGTCGCATACTCACAGCCCGTGTGATACCGAACACCCAACACCTCTACTAGTCAGTCGCACAAAGCCTGTTTGCGAAAATATTGCGTTCGAGGAAAAGCCTCAGTGAGTGGATCCGCCTAGATGTTTCTTTCTATGTCTCTCTATATCTCAAGTTCGCGGAGAAAACCATCTCCCGAAATGAGCAATACCTGTCTTGGAATGTCTGGATGTCTGATGGGACCTAGTTCATAAATGAACTCCAAATCCAAGCTTCTTAGACTGTATCGTCAACTGAACTTAATCAGTATCCTGCGCCATGCCTCCCTCAGTATCTGCCTGGATCACCTGTCCAGAATACTGTCCCTCGTCAGAGGGAGAACTATAACTCTGACAACCTCCTTGTCGTCCATGTCACCTTGGAAGCCTGGAGTGATAACCGTCTCCTAAAGGAGGCAGCCGTTATCATATCCCTAGAACATTCACTTATGTTCTAAAACTGCTTCCGACTGTTCCTCCAGGATTGGATCAATATCAACTTATTGCATCTAGTGCAAGAACAACATCCGGTGTGGTACTTGACATCTCATGATTGACTCAATTGCCTAAGCAAGTGATTTGCCAATCATACACATCCCTCTCTACTTTAGTCTATAAGACACCTTTAGAGAGGGAGACTCCATTACCTGCAGGTACACTACCATGCCAGGAGTCGTCCATTCTAAATACTCTTAGAATGCTGTCAAAGTACCCTGATTGGGAAACCACCCAAATCTAGATCTAAAACCATAGGTCTAGTAACCAGTATGTCTGATATAATGTCCAAGTCCCATGTGGAGAAAACACCGTGTGACGACCAAAGTATAACCGATCGTAGTATAGGAATATCACTTCCTACTTTGTGTATGTCATCCAAAACTAGGACATCACACCCTACTACCTTCTTAACAGATCCATCCCCTATTCTGATGACGTCAAACCTATGACTGTCACATCAGAAATAGATGATCTATCTCCGCTATATCTGCTTTAGTCTATAGACATAAGCCTGATGACCACCAATGCTTCTGCTGCTCCCACTGACTACGACAACCCTCTGCCATAGTCATATAGACGTGCACTTCTAAAGCTAGTTTAGAACGACGCTATACTCATCCTCCTGCCGGGTCTCACAGTCTGGAACAACAGCCATGGTAAGTCTGGGTAAACAAGAACCTCCCTGCCACCGTCCTTGAGCATACCGAAGTACCTCTCGAGTGCCTGAGGTAACCCACCATATCTGCGGAGTGGCTAATGGAATGTCAATCCAGATTGAATCTTTAGGTTCGTTATCAAATCTTCAGTAATCGTTTGTGGTTCTGGAATCACTTCCAGTTCTACCATACTCCCACTACTGTTTTCTGAAAAATAACCATTTCCTTTTAAAATGTGGCGAGTTAAGAACAATATCACTATTGATCTTCCAGATGGTAGAAAGTCAACCCTCGTCATAGCCAGGGTCAACCCACAAACAGCCATTACAGAAACGTGCCTTGAGTTATCCAGAGTCTGGTTTTAATCATAAGCCGGACAACTCCCCATACCTTAACAATGTTAAGATATGAACTGTACTATATCCAATATAGAACCAGAGGCACTGATTTAATTGAACCAGATTCAAATCATGCAGCTGTCTCCAGTGCATGTCAACTAAATGGAGAGAGGCCGATCAGCGTTACTCAACTTAGGAATGCTTCCAATTATGAGTAACCTGAAAGAGAAGCAATTTCTCTTTATCATTACTATCAACTGAATACCATACACAAGTATCTACATCTTCGATCACCTTGAAGAATCCCGATACTTGCTACACCTGGTTCTCTACTCTATTCAAATACCTATAACTCCTCAAAACTTAGACCCTGTGTTTCTACGAAACACATGTCTAAGAACTAGAGAAGTTAAAAGTAAACAGAATATAGTATGAGGACCATCCCCTTTGTCCTAATGGACACTGGACAACATACAATACTCTGTATAAGTCCGCTGAGTCTAACAACTCTTTCACTGTGTGTCGTAGGTTGAAAACTGTACTTATGGTTAAAAAGAATTACACCGCTGTTTAATGCTCCTTACCTAACCATCCGCTGATATAGGTAAATGTCATCGACATAATATCAAAAGGTATATCTCACTCTATTCAAATAGACGTACAGATATATCAATTTGAAATTGGTGCACAACAGCGGATATTCAAAACCAAATATTTGCCGACCGGCAAACAGCCCAGGTGATCTCCTCAAATATCACCGATTACAACGAATCCCGATATAATGAGGATGATCACCCAATTCCCAATAACTTACTCCCACTCATCATCTGTAAAACCATACAGATGTGAGAATCATACCTGGTAAATACATACCCTGGAGTAAGTATCTAATCGGGAAATCAGTTTTCTTTTAACAGTACACAGTGAACTGAAACAGTGAAATGTTTCGATGGGGTATCCTGGTATTCCTAGTAATGCCTCTACCATTATCCAGATTCACAACTATAACCGCATAATTCTTTGCCACCTCTCCAAATCCCTTTATATGTCTTTAGTCGTTACCTTCTGCACACCCCTTAGGCCAAATGGTTTTCTTCCTTCCCTACCGTTCGGCACCAGCCTATGGTTTGGAAGAAGACTATCCAATAAGCATAATGGGTGTACTGTCCTAGGAGCACTCACAATGCGAGAGAAGGTGAAGATAAAAGACAACCGAATAAACCTTATTCCTATTTCTCCTGGACCAGAATCCATCCCCGAACTGGAACAAGTTCCTTTCGAGTTCGTATATAACCATACGATGGAGTATCTAATAAACTGTGGATCTTCGCAGTGATACGGAGTGTCCTGGAGAAATACAAAGGTGATTTAGGATTGGCGAAGAAATATTTGGTTTGGTCGTGAATATCAGTCGCAATTTACTTTGCCCTCTTACTAATCCCTTGCTTTGTCTTAACTTAATACCTTCTGCACACCATCGTTATGCTAATTGGTTTTCTTCATTCCCCACCGTTCGGCACCAGCCTAAGGTTTGGAAGAAGACTATCCAATTTGCATAATAGGTGTACTTTCTCCTAAACCAAGGAGTACTCGCAATGAGAGAAGGTGAAAAGAAAAATCAACTGAATAATCCTATTCATTTTCTCCAGAACCAGAAACCATCCTCGAAGTCCTTCGAGTTCGTATATAACCATACGATGGTTTTGTCCAATGAAAGTGGACGTTCGTAGTAATACGGGGTGTCCTGGAGAAAAGGGTAAAAGTAGGAGTGGCAATGAGGTTTGCAACTCTGACAATCCAAAAGCCAGTGTTAAGAAGGTTCGGTCAACTTGGTCACTGAGTCATAGTCCAGGGTCGGGTCAATGGTCGCTGCCAAAGAAAGAGAGAAAAGAAACACTCAGCGTGCACTCTAACCTAGATCAGAAAGGTTATCACTTTATCTAATCTGGAAACCTCCCACTGTACCTCAAATTCTCCTCCAAACCTGAAAGAAGAATTAGTCGGGATCACCCGAGGAGTAAACCAACTCATCAGTGGGAATCGGGATCCAACTATCATCGCATGACAACGTGACGGAATCCACTCACATTATCACACTCCAGAAGGTATGCGCATGTCTGGCAAGTTTCAGTTCTTTTGAAACTCCTGATGTGATTTTTACCCCAAGCGGTTTATGACCTTGACTAGGTCAACAAACCATAAACCGCCAGTCAAGTTCAACCCGTCATTATTATGGATTGCATTAAACTCACCCGTACGTGCCCTTGACTAGGTCAACAAGGCCGCACGACTGTCTTAACCAATCCCACTTATGCAACAAACAAGTACCACTTAGCTACCGAACACTACGTCTTGACTAGGTCAACAAACGCAGCACGAATACCAAATAATACCTGTAGGAAATGACGGAGGGCTACGGCTGGTTTTTGGCGAAAAAACCTTTAACGTAATGAACTTGATATCGTCGAAAGAACTGCATAGCCTTTTATAAAATATAGTGACGAAAACCTTTACTAAAGAGGTCACTCCCGGTGAAGGGATCTCGGCTCTTTCCCCGTAGAATGAGGTGCAGGATATTCCAACTGAATACCACGATGCAAAGCAAAAGTATTCGGCTATAGTGAAGTTAATGCCCTGACGCAAACTTCTGTCCAAGGGGTCACTCCCGGTGAAGGGATCTCGGCCCTTGCCTCGTCGACTGAGCAGCAGGATATTCCAAATGAATACCACGATGCAAAACAAAAGTGAACGTTCTTGCAATAACAGCTTTTTGAAAAGTGTTCCAACAACATCAGAATAGGTTTGTTTATCTTGCATTGATCCGAATCAACGCAGTCCCATCAATTGATCACACCACAAAGAACGAAAATATACTGACGTACGTATATGCCATCCGCATTCGCCACTGGGTCCCGTCATCACCCGTTAGGTTAGCTAACTAACGGCAGAGCGGGGACTGGACTAGCGCGGATGAAAAACATATACAACATCTACTAATATATATACCAATATATTATATTTCGCTCAAGGCGTGAATAAAATGCAACATCACAGAAATGTACAGCATCACAGAACAATACAGATATCTGGAAGCCCCGGGTTTCACAGAGCCGCTGCTGAAACCCGACGTTCCCCTGGTCGTGTGGATAGCCTGTGCAATGAAATCCTAGACCCCTACGGGCGCGGCAAGTCACCCGCCAAAACCTGAAGCGAGGCAGCCCCCTTCAGCTCCGTGAATGGACCACCCAGCACTTCACGGAATCCGGTAACTTGGGCACCCCTCCTGGGTCAATCTGTACCCCCTACGAGTGCGGCGAATAGCCCGCCAATCCTAGAGTGAAGCCCCTTCTGTCTCAATGCCATGAGATGCGGGCCCGTTTCCCTCTAGAACCCGGCTATCCGTGCACCCCTCCGCGGGGTAATCCTAGTACAGAAAGTAAAATATGCATACAACGGGTACATCGACCGCAACCAGGTCGTGCCCCAAAAGAATAATACAAACAGGCAGTGACGGCAGTCCACATGTCGGACGCTCGCCCCGCAATATCAAATGTACATATAAAACAAAACTGTACTAACATTGCAACCAGGCTATCCGCACCGACCGATCCGCAACAACACAGCATAAACATAGAACATCAACGTGAAAATCACGTTCGCAAATCTGTCTAACCGGGCTATAGCAGTTAGACAGGATTTACCGATCAAGTGATATTCACGGTCGCAGATATAATGTAAATACTGTGAAATAATATGTTTAAAATATCCAATCGATCAAAAAATTAACAAGTGGGCCCCCAAGTACTACTGTAGCACTCACAGAAATTCTGGGCCCAATTTTAATATTCCAAAACCCCTATCTTAAGCCCAAAAGCCCACTGCAAAAAATTGGTGAAGTGATCCCAACTTCGTGCGGCGGAACCGCAGCCAAATAGGGGTTAAGGCCGCGGTTCCGCGGTCGCATGGAAGAATTGGGTTACCAAATTTTTCCAGTGTTCTTAGGATTCTCTGTACATCATTCTGCAATCACCTGAAAAAATTTTCGAGCCCGGAAAAAATCGACAGAAAACTGATGCAAGCAAAACGCGGTTTTTGGAATTTTGGTCGATCGGATAAGTAAAACGCATTAGAACAAGCTAGACAAGGTTAATGGCGTGTCTCTGATACCATGTTGCGCCACGGCAGCGCCCCGGCCGTCTATCCGAGACCAAAAAGCGGAATCAAAATTTTCTTAACTTTCAAACTGGCGCTACCGCGGACAATACACCCGGATCGTAACCATTAACCGATACTAGCTATCAAGAGAAAGGGTGAGAGATATACCGAGTGATCCGAGTCCTCCGGTCTTCTCGTCATCGTCCCGATCTCCCGCGGAAAGTCTTGTCTCCATATCGTCGCCTCCTCGCCGGAAGGGCACCACATCGCCTGCGTCTTTTACGGGCTCCCGCCTCAATACCGAGGCAACTCGGGCATGAAGCCGGCAAGTCGACATACCCAAGATTTGCTGTAGAATGTAGTGTAGATGATGCTTGTCTCATTTGGGGTTTGTAGTTGCCTTGATGGAGGAATAAGGTTAAGGAAAAATGGTGCTTTCATTTTTCCAAAACTAGAAGAATGAGATGAAGAAATTTGTGTCACACCAAAAATGGAAATTTCTCACATCCTTCAAACAAATGTGGCCGGCCAAAATACATGTGGGAAATGGTGGGGGGGGAAACAACTAAGGGAGGTGAGTGTAGGATAAAGAGAAGAGGTGACCACATCATAAACATTATCATTACAAACATACATCCAAACCTTAACCTTTCAAATCTCATTTAATGCAAGTGATGGTGCAAATGAAAAGATGCTATCATAATCAAAGCATTTGCAAGAAACCCCCCCCCCCACAATATGTAATTTGCAAACTTGCAAATAACACCCTCCATCAAAAGGTCCGGCCGGGAAAGAACAAAGGAAAACCGGCCGGAACGGAATGCAAACTGGCAACTCCAGAAAACTGGTCCCGTAATAAATTACAGGAAAACCCCGATACTGTGCATACACACCCGCATCTGTATTCCGTCCGGATACAAATTCAAAGAGACAAAATCTATACTGTACTAAACTAGGATCCGGCTTAAACCAAAGCCGGCTAGTAATATCCGTTCGATCCTGATCCGTGCAATACCGCACGTATCCGATCGAACCTTGCCATATATCCATACGGCCACTAGTACAAACCGTCCGATCCTAATCCGTGCAATACCGCACGTATCTGATCGGACCCTGCCATATCTCCATACGGCCTCTACAGCGTTTCGCCCGAAAGGTTGAGTAACTGAAAGTGTGGTGGACTCTAAAGACTCGTCAATACTATGATTGTGAATTTAACCACTAGCACGTCAGAGGTATAAGCCAATACATGACGGGCCACCAGCTATTGACCAAAAGGGACGTCGATGAGCGAACTCATCCTGACACCCTACTGAGCCTGTCAGTGACAATATCCGTACAGTCCGGTCCGTTCGTCTATGAGCATCGCATGGCGGGCCTAGGGGGTTAGTAAAAGTCAGACCCCCAAAGGCGGTACAAGTCGTGTCGGAGTGTAGCCCAGAACGCCCTGAGATACTACTGGAATACCTACCAGTAAATCTCCTGCCTCGGCCGAGGGCTTTGCGTAATGGCTCTCCTAGACACAGCGCGACCTCACCCCCAATACCGGGAGAGACGAACCCCTGCAGATCCGCTCACTGCCTCCATGTGGCTCGGGACTGTACCCAACTAAAACCTGTTTGCACGACTCCTTTGAGCCGTGGTAGGGTAGTAATCAAAGCACAGTGGGAACTCACACGAGACAAATGACGATCTCAGGTCGATGAACTAACCTGTACACATGTCACCTGGGAACTGCTATCTGACGTCTGGTATAATCCCAACTAGCAGGTTCCCGGCGAGTCCTGTCCGGTGTACTCATAACCCAATGAGCACCTGTATACATCTTAGGTGAACCAACTGACACCAGTGGCTTGTGAGACCGGCCACCGCCCCTCGTCGGGGTCTCGACTGTATACACTAGTCTACTAATGGAGTATCGATGCCCTGTCTCGAAACTCCCACGACTAGGGACCATTTAAGGATGTGCTTATAGACCCCAGCTCCCACGTATATGATCGCCATCATACTGCTGGTCGTCAAGCAAGAATCCTAGGGGCTCTATCAACGTGTAATAGCGACCTGTCAGGTCACCTAAAGCAGTACACGATGATAAAAATAAACCAGATAGCATACTATCATCTCGAGTAAGACTGTTCTACCGGGATAGGTCCTCCCTCAATCATTGCAATCACGTGCCTGTGATCCAATAATTGACTCTGAGGGCACTATCTCCAACAATATCTTGGAAAGCGTGCCGCGAGCAAAAAACAGTAAGGCGGATGCGTTAGCCAAATTGGCTAAAGAATTGGACGACGAAGACCTCGATGACTTGAGGATCATTGTTTAAAGCCGCAAAATCCTAGCGCCAGCGGATATACCTTCGGAAGACCTCATAGACCTATTCGAGAAAAAAGAAAGGACCGACCGAGAAGTTCTCCAAATAGAGAACGAAAAAAGTTTAAGGACTGGAGAGAAGTCTTCATAGACTACTTTAAATCCCAAAGCACACCTGAAGATACGTCATCTAGACATCAGCTCATGAAACGAGCTCTGTCGTTCGCCCTCTTTAATGATACTCTATAGAAGAGATCCTTTGACTTCATATGGTTAAGATGCCTAGGGCCAAAAGAAGCAAAGAAAGTCGTCCAAGAAGTACACGACGGACTTTGCGTCTCTCATCAAGCAGGACCGAAAAAGAAGCTGAAGATAAAAAGGATGGGCTATTACTGGCCCATGATGATTCAGGACTACCTCGAATATGCGAAGTAGTGTCACTCGTGCCAAATACACGGGGAATTCATACATCAGCATCTGAATCCACTACATCTGACAGTAGCCAGTTGGCCGTTTGAATTGTGGGGAACAGATATAATCGACCCTATTAAACCGGCATCATCCAGAGGACATCGGTTTATACTGGTAACAATCGATTATTTCTCTAAGTGGGTAGAAGCAATGCCGCTAAGGGAGGTGAAGACAGAGAATATCCTCCACTACTTCAAAACCCATGTCATGTACCGGTTCGGAACTCCGCGGTGGATAACCTCGGATAATGGACCAGCCTATGGAAACCACAAAATAAGTCGCTTCGCCAAGCAACACAAGATAGACTGGAGATACTCCTCAGTCTATAATTCTTGGGCCAATGGTCTAGCTGAAGCGTTTAGCAAAACCTTGACCAAGATTATAAAAAAGACGGTGTAAAAAAAAAAGGGACTGGCGCGATAGGCTGCATAAAGCTCTTTGGATGTACCGAACAATGTTCAAGATGGCCACAGATACAACATCATATGCATTAGTGTTTGGCGCTGAAACAGTATTCCCACTGGAGATAGAGCTCCCCTCATTGCGAGTGGAAGTTCAATACGAGCTAACGGATGAGGAAAATGCTCATCTTAAGCTTAAAGAACTCGATGCTCTCGACGAAACCTGCCTTATAGCACAGCAAAATCTGGAGGCTTATATGGCAAGGATGACACGGTCATATGAAAGACTGACCAGGCCGAGAACATTCCGCCAAGGCAAACTCGTGCTGGTTGTCAAAAGACCAATGATTCCTATTCGTGCAAAACGAGAGAAGTTTGAGTCAAACTATGAAGGCCCATACATCATAGATAAGGTCTACTAAGGTGGAGCTTATCTGCTCATGGATATGCATAGCGAAAGGCCATTCTGGCCAATAATCGGTCGATTCCTCAAAAAATACTACGTCTAAAAGAGTTGCGACTTAGGTCAATGATAGATGACGACTCTTGTGTCCGCTCGCTATCTTCCTAAGTCAAAACTCTGAATGTGGTGCCAAATAATACTTCGTCCCAAACACAGGAATATTGGACCGAAAGTTCCCAAAACTAATATTGGACCGAAACGTCCCTAAACTAATATTCGTCCCAAATACTAGAATGTTGAACCGAAATGTCCTAAAACTAATATGTTGCCCTGTGGTATGGGTCATATAACCAGCCGTACATAATTCACGGGCACAAATGATCCATGTTCTCCATCTCTTCCATGGACCGAAACGTCCTTAAATTGATACTTCGTCCCAAACAGGGGAATGATGGACCGAGATGTCCATAAACTAATATTCGTCCCAAACACGGGAATGTTCGACCGAAATGTCCCTAAACTAATATTGGACTGTGATGTACTTAAACTAGCATGTTGCCTGATTAGTCTGCTAAAAGTGTGTTCATAAAGTAACCGCAATCAAGACGGTGTCGCTAGTAGTTAGCCGGGTTGAGTACGGGTCGTCCGCAGGGAAGCATGAACTCTTTTCTTGTTTTAGACGAGTTGATTAAAGAAGGGTGATTGTTTGTCGTTACGGATATAAGATTTATACAGAAAAGGCTTGTAGGGTTCATAGGACTTAGTAGTAATGGATTAATAATTAAAAATGACTCCTTTTATCTTTTAATAGTTTAAAACTAGATCGATAGTGATGAATGTAGATTAGGGTTCTTTTTTGGAAGAAACTAGGGTTTCCCCACTACTAACCCTTGTCCTTGCATTGATCTCTATTCATGTCTAGTCCTTACCAAAACAAGTGTTAAACTAATCTCAAATTGTGGTCATGACTATCAATAAATTGGTAGCGTGCCCGATAAGGATATTAACATTTATTTTGCTAAAGTTTATAGACTTTAAAATGTATAAAAGAGGTTAAGAGATTTTATCATCTATTGTTCTACCCTATCCTACGAACCCTAGCAAGCTAGGAATTACTTGCTCATAGTTACAGATTTAGAAGAAAGGTTGAAGAGTGAAAACATGATTAAGATGCAGAAAGTAAGTGCAGAAAGTAAGTGCGGAAATTTATTGCAAAAAGAATAATAAAAACACTATATTTATTAATCAACTATTGCATTTACAATTCTCCTTAGAAAGTAGAATACAAGAACCCTAGTTTGCTCTAGTTCTCTCTCTTGTAGGAGGTAGATGAATAGATGATGATCACTCGAATACGTGGACCTCTTGGATCTCTTGATCTCATCGGTGATAATTTTTAATGTGAAGCTCTCGATCCCTTATATATCACAGAAACTAGAAACCCTAGATTCCATAAGTGAGGATATGCAGCTAAAATCCAAACCACAAAATTTCAAATCCTACGGCTATTAAACCATCGCGCTTCCACCGCATATTCCCTATATTTGCCGCGGATCCACCGCGCCCTAGTAGCATCAGGTCTTGAGATTTTTTCTGCTGTCTTGTTTTGATATTTATATATCCTTTCGATGTCTGGATTCTGAGAATAATGCTCTGAGCCTCTGCCGTTGCTAGATTTCATAATTTGGTTCAATATTTTGGCATATTTGATTCCGACATCTTGATTTATCCCGGATCTCTTGGATTCCAGACCTGAGCTAATCTGCACAATATCTCAAATCAACGTGTTAGTAGTATTTGGTATTTTTGAGATATTATCCTAACCATTTTATATGATATTATATGTTAAGAATATTGATTAGAAATATTTGATATGATGTGTATATTTTAATTACAATATTTCATATAAATATTATATGCTTGTATTCTTCCTCATTATGTTAATTATAATGTAGAAACATATGATAATAAACTTTTTACACATAAACCCCCATATGTTCTATAATTACAATAAACACCTTTTAGTACTTAACAATAATAGGAAAAATGTTCATTCAAATATGCAATATTTTAGACTAATCAAATACCCTCAAACTTAATTTTGATCATCCCGAGAAAACTAGTTATTTAAAGAGAAGAAGAAGAAAACGAAAAAGAAAATCCTAGCACACTTTCGTAGGCAACACGATTGCACTGAGCACGTGCAACAAGCCTTTAAACCTCTAGGTGTCCTTAGTAAGAGGGGTGTTGTCTCCTGAGGGTTTTCAGCGGATTACACCAAGAAAATCCCATAATAAAAGAAAAGATGATGAAAGTTACATACAAAGATAAAAAACATATAAAAGAAAGAACTTGAAAATAAGAGTTTCAAAGTACACTAGCTTTTTAGTAGCCATGAGCCCAATCTTAATAGTCATGAAAAGATGTCAGAAATCACATCATCCCTCAATAAAACATCGCCTTTAGTCTTCCTCCCTATCTTTCTTCCAAACATAGATCGTATACCCCTACGTGTAAAGATATCTCTACACTTAGAGAATTCAATTTAAGCTATCATACTCTTGTCCATCTTCCTTAATAATTTTTAGTCGGTGAATATTTCAGATGGAATTTGTCATATATTATTCATGCGACCGTTAATACTTCTTGAGGTACTAACCAACCGATTACCAAATGTGCTCACTCGTTAAGGCGTAATTAGAAATAGCCTAGTCTTGCAACACCTAAGGCTTAGAAGTGGCTCCCAAACCAATTGGTCTAAGGCACTAGATGATAAAGCACCCTTGCTATATTTTTTTATGCTGCCTTAAGTAATTACAAAACTAGTGTTCATTTTTCTTAACCATTTTTTTTTATATATTTTGTTGATTTATTTATTTTTTTCCTTCATACTAAGGCTTTTAGACAAGAGCATTTCAAGGTATCCTCTACTATCCCAAGTTTCAAGATGTGTGCAAGTGCATATAGTAGGGTATCAACGTTCAGAAGTTTGGACTCAAGAATATGAACACTTTTTTAGACTTATTTCTATTCTCAGATTAGTGATTCCCTTCATCTTACTAACCCTTAGGACAATAGCTCATGACTATCTATTACTAGCTTCGTTATAAAACATCTAATTTTCTTGCTTTTCATAATGCTCTTCCTATCTTTCATATGTATTCTTCACTTCCTAACTTTTATTATCAAAAAAAATTGAATTATTTTTGTGCTATTATTTAGTATAATGCAAAATGATGCGTGAATAAGCACAAACCTCCCAGAAAACCTATTTGCAGCAGTGTCCTCACTGATGTCATCTGTTAAGCTTAAAACCTATAGACTTGGGAGGAAAATTTAGTAACGGGGACAAGAATTAATGACAGTGAAATCCTCCCCCAAACTTATTTTTGGCTCACAATTTTAAGAAATTTTGTTTTTCTTTCAAGAGCCAAAAAATTTTGTCCCCCCCCCCAAACTTGAGTGAAACAGTATTAAGCATTTAAAATTATAAGAGGGGGGTAAAGTTATTGGTCTATGCAAAGTTTTACAAAGACCAAAAGTCAACACCAACCATTCGAATATTTATGAATGAAACACCATGGTTAGTAGAAGATCATAGATATGAAGAAGTGGGGAGATAAGAGGCGTAATCGATCAGGTTTATGTCTCGGTTGGTAGAGACGAAATAGTGACGTTGCACAACTTGCATTCTTGTTCTTGATAAGAAGAAGGGGTGTCGGTTCAACTTCTTTGGGTGGAGGTTGATTCATCACAACTCCCATGTCTTCTAGGAATGCGAGTTCTTCGGCAAAAATGGCTTCAAAACTTTCATCGATATTCCGAATGATAATCTCATCGGAAAGGAAGTTATGATACTCGGATAGCTCTACTAAATCATTCGACAAGTCAAAGGGTTTGGACTTAGGTGTAGACTTTTCTATAGAAGGGTTTTCACGTGTATAATAAATAGTAGGATTAAACAATAACGCACAAGTGGCGTCGATATCAGAATCGTGAAGCTCCTTAAATTCGCAACTGTCGAAAGCTATCTTTTCGACAGAACATACATCAACTATCTGAGCATAGGGTTCGGAAGGTTGACTTCCTAGCTTGTAGATGTTAAGCTCAATTTTCATCTTTCCAAAGGACAGGTTCATTGAACCGTTACGATAATTGAATATCACGTTTGAAGTTGCTAGGAAAGGTCAACCTAGAATCACCGGAATTTGGTTCCGTGGGTTTGCTACAGGCTGTGTATCTATGACTATAAAGTCCACAGGGAATATAAATTCCCCGACTCTGATTAACACTTCCTTTAGCTCACCCCTAGGTTGGGTGATAGATCGATCGACCATCTGAAGAGTGCAATGCGTAGGTTTCAACTCTCCTATGCCTAATTTCTCATAAACAGAATACGGAAGCAAGTTAACACTAGCACCTAAATCGAGTAGAGCACAATTGATATTTTTACCCCTAATAGTTATAGATATTGTAGGACAATCAGGGTCCTTACATTTCGTGGGCACCAATTGGGTAAGAGAATTGCTCATATTACTCGCTAAGAAAACTTTTTTAGGCACTTGAATTTTCCTTTTCCTAGTGCACAAGTCCTTTAAAATTTTCGCATAGGAAGGAACTTGTTTGATAATATTTAGGAGAGGAATATTTATGTTAACTTGTTTAAAAATTTCCACAATCTTCTCCATTTATGGACTTGGTCTGTTGGCCCTCAACCTGTGTGGAAAAGGAGCTTTATCAATAAGGGTTGGGTCCAACTTTTGAGGAGAAGTTTGTAGGGATGGAATGGATCCCAAAATTGGATTTGGGATGGTCGTAGATGGTAATTCCTTCAAGAAAATGGGCTGAGTGTTCGAGCCTAGTGGTAAACGGAGAATAGGCTCGGAAGAAGTTGTTGGATTAGATGAAGTAGGAGTAGAAGTAGTAGCCAGGGTTTCATCAATGTCATCAACTTCAACTTGTTCTCCAACATTATTATTCAGCACTCTTCCCAATCTCAACGTAGTTAAGATACTCATATTATGATTTTGAAGGATGAGATTCGCGATTTGTGAATGGCCGGGATTTGGTAGAGGTTGAGATGGAAGTCTCCCTTTCTCTCTCTCACTGATTGCGGCATTTAACTGTGCAAGTTGTGCTTCTATCGATTTTATGCATTCACTATGGGAAGCGGTGTGTTGCACTAACGTTTGGATAGAAGACGTTCAATTAGCCGTCATTTACGTGGATTGTTTAATGAACGTTTCTATGTTTCGTTCAACTGCAGAGGTTTTATCGGTACCGGACGTTGAAATATTATTATAAGGGACACTGTTGTTGGCCGGATTTTGAAAAGATTGCGGTTGAAAGGGGTGCTAAATTTGGTGTTGTGGCTGTTGCTGTGGAGGAAGCCTTTGATAGTTATTTTGGCTTGGGAACTGATTTTGATTTTGAGATTAGTTTTTGTTCCAAGAGAAATTAGGATGATTCCTCCATCCTTGATTATATGTGGATGAATAAGGGTCATTTCTAGGTTGTTGCTGAAAAGCAGCATTGGTTTGTTCATGACCTTGAGATGGAGGATTCAAAGGACATTCTTCCGTTAAATGTGATGGGTCAAAACAGCAACCACACACGGTTTTGGGGAGCATAACTTGGTTTAGGGAGGTTGACGAGACTTTGTTTTCGATAGCTTCGAGTTTCTTTTGCATCGTGGCCATTTCGGCTTTCACTGCGATGGAAACGTCGAGCTGATGGATACTTGCCCTAGATGAAGACGATGTTGTTCTAGTGCTCTCCCATTATGAGTTTTGTTTGGCGAGATCTTCCAGAAATTGCCAATCTTCGCTGTTTCCCACAATCAGAGCAAAGCTCTGTTTTGAAATTAAAAATTAAAAAATTGAAGCGACGCTTCAGATCCAGCACTAGGCGCGCTGCGCGCCACGTGTCAAACACGGATGCGCTAGCGCCAAGTGCGCTGCGCCCTAAGCAGTGCACCCCTAATCAGAGCAAAGCTCTGTTTTGAAATTCAAAATTCAAAAATTGAAGCAACGCTTCAGATCCAGTGCTAGGCGCGCTGCGCGCCACGTGTCAAAAACGGATGCGCTAGCTCCAGGTGCACTGCACCCTAGGCAGTGCACCCCCAATCATGGCAAAGCACTGTTTTGAAATTCAAAATTCAAAAATTGAAGCAACGCATCAGATCCAGCGGTAGACGCACTGCGCGCCACGTGTCAAACACGGATGCACTAGCGCTAGGTGCGCTGCGCCCTAGGCAGTGCACCCCAATCAGAGCAAAGCTCTATTTTGAAATTCAAAAATTCAAAAATTGAAGCAACGCTTCAGATCCAGCGCTAGGCGCGCTGCGAGCCACACGGATGCGCTAGCGCCAGGTGCATTGCGCCTTAGGCAGTGCACCATGTGTGCGCTAGCGCTAGGTGCGCTGTGCGCCACGTGTCAGACATGGATGCGCTAGCGCAGGCTGCACTGCGCTCTAGGCAGCGCACCACGTGTCAAACATAAGTGCGCTAGCGCTAGGTGCGCTGCGCTCTGAGCAGCGCACCACGTGCAAAGCACGGGTGCGCCAGCACTGGAATTATAAAATTCCCCACCCTTAGATCAAAAGATCTAATAACGATAGATCATTAATTAATCAGAATTAAAATTCTGTTATGGAAAGATTTTTCCTATCTTGTTAAAAACAAGAAGATTGCCTTCTGTAAAACAGAAGCCCTAGGATCAAAGATCCAACAGTGGGAAACATCCCCAAATCAATCAGAGAAAGATCTCTTTAACTGATTCAACAAATCAATTTGCCCTATATAAAGGCTCCAAGACTTCAAGTCTGAGAGAGAGAACCCCCCCCCCCCGAAACTTTGAAAAAAATCAAAGAAAGAGAGCAAGCTCTTGAAAGAAGATTATTTCTTCAAGGTAAAGATGATGAATGATGAACACAGAAATGAAATCATCTCATAAAAGAAGAACTATCTTCTTAAAAGATCATAGATCTACAAAGACCAAGGTCTTTCATAAAAAGATCAAAAGATCTCATCACATAAAAAAAAGAAGAACATATTCTTCACACAGATCATTGATCTATAAAGGCAAAGCCCTTTCAAAAATAAGAACTGTTGTTCTTGAATTTGGAGACAAAGTCTCTTTTAAAAGAACATAAATTTGTTCACAGATCATAAAATTGATCAAATGCGCTTTGCGCTATTGAAATGCGCCTTGCGCTCTTAAACTGTGCTTCTGCGCTCCTTGGATCGGCGCTCAGCGCCAAAATGCGCCACGTGGCAACCACGTATACAACTTGCGCTTTGCGCTTTTAGAAATAGCGCACTGCGCTCATAGGCTGGCGCTCGGCGCCAAGCGCGCCACGTGTCACTCACGTGTGCGCCTCTAAATTGCTAGCGCAATGCGCTCATAAATTAGCGCTCAGCGTTCATAAACTGGCGCAATGCGCCCATCATCTGGCGCCTAGCGCAGGACATGACACGTGTTCCTTACATGTGTGCCACGTGGCAGAAGCGCACTGCACTTTTTGATTGGCGCAAAGTACCTAGCGCACCATAGGTTGCGCTGACAGAACACAAATTGTTCTTTAATGAGCCAGAGCTCTGCTGAATGCATTGCATTCAATATAAGACAAAAGAAAAGATTTTTTTTTGCCAAGATCTAATTCTCAGCATTATTAAAAGGGCCAAGCCCAAATAAAAACTCAATAGCCAGAATAAAATGTTAAACATTTTAAGCTGATTGGACTTAGCCCAATATTTGGCCATAAGTCCTCAACTCATATTTAATTGAGCCTATCTGCTCACGAATATTTAACAGATCTTAGTCCCAAATTGGACTACAGAACTTCCGACCAATTCACACCGGTTCAAGGGTACATCTCTTTACTCCTCTGATATCTGTCGTTGTAATCCTTCAACGTCTTCAGAGAGGTGACGGGTCCCGACAACCACATATTTCACGGACTGTAGGGTCCTTAAACTCATGGACTATGATGTCCTTAAACTTTATAGACTATGACGTCTTTAAACCGGACTGTGGGGTCCTTAAACTCACGGACTACGATGTCTTTAACCTAGACTGTGGGGTCCTTAAGCCCACGGACTACGATGTCCTTAACCTGGACTGTGGGGTCCTTAAGCCCATGGACTATGATATCCTTAACAATGGACCACCACGTCCTTAAACTGGTAATCGACCGCAATGTCCCTAAACTAAACAATAGAGTCCAAATGCTCTCTTGTCGGATCTAAACGATCCCGTTAAGTTGATCTTAGTCTAAAAATTAGACTAACATATATTTAACAAACGTTTAAGTTGATCTTAGCCTGAAATGAGACTAACATATCCTTAAACCCAAACCAAAACCCAAATCTAAGAAGATACGGATCTGGACTAATCCACGCCCTACGGGCGACAACATAAATTAGTCTCCGTATACAATCCACGGGCAACCACAAACAAAACAAACACCCACGACACGAAGTAACCATCTGGAGAAGGAGAAAGTTGTTACCGCGATACGGTAGCATAATTAACTGCAGGGGCTTGCGCCTGCAGGGAAGAGCGTCCCCACAATCAAAACCCCCTCAAACGAGGGGGAATCTGACGAAGTCTGCTACATCGACCGCATCCGTTTAAACCTTCGATACATGGTGCCATAAATCAACTTGGCATCTTTGGAGAGGTGGGCGGATAGCACCAATTAGCATCTGCCCCGAAATTCAGGCGAGACGTCCGCCGCGTCTTCGTCCGCAACTTTCGACGGGGAACAGATTCTGGCATGCCCGGTAGGACCTTTTCCTCTTTCCACTCCACACTTCGTATGTCGTGTTCGCGAATGAATCGCGGTTTGATATGGTTGCCCTTGGATTCGAGGTACTGAGATTTGGTGTCTTGCTCCGTGCAGAAAACGAAAGATCAATGGAGTCTACTTGCGCGAAGTGTTTCAGCTGCAATTGCAACTCGCGTTCCGCCTCATCTGGAGGCATAGCTTATGGACCTCAGGCGGCCTCCCTGTTCACAATGTTGAGAGAGCAGGCAACACAGGCTACCACCGGTTTGGTCTTCGGGACCATGCTCCCACCAGTGAGCATTAACATCCCGCTGCCGCAAGAAGCGCAAAAGAAGTCGGTCTTTGATCGGCTCACTACTACCACGGCCCCTCTCAACGGGTCGGCCGATGTCAAGCCAACAGCATCAGTCTTCGATAGGATGAACCTCAACTCCAATGGGCCTGTCAAGAAGCCCACGATACTTGAAGCGGCCATCCCAAAGTGGATAGCCATTCCTGCTCTCGAGGCCACTAAAGAAGCCTCCCCCGTCAAGGGATCAGTCTTTACAAGGCTGGCCACTTCGGCTCCCGTTCCTGCCCAAAGGTCTGTCTTTGACAAATTGGATACTGCTCCTCAATGGACGTCGGTCTTCAAGAGGCTGGTACCAGCAGTGCCTCACCAGAATAGGGGGCATGACAAAGTCACCCCTAAAGATGAAACAATCCCAACGGCTCGACACGCTCGACGTCGCTACTGGCGCCGAGTAAGGAAGGCCGGGGGCAACTCCCCCTCTGGGCTAACTCCACCAGCCCCAACGATGGAAGTCAACGCTGCTGTTCCAACTGGGAACAGCTTCAAGCTGCTTAACAGGGTGCGTAGGAATTCACCCACCGCCGGGGGCAACTCCTCCTCTGGGCTAACTCCACCAGCCCCAACGATGGAAGTCAACGCTGTTGTTCCAACTGGGAACAGCTTCGAGCTGCTTAACAGGGTGCGTAGGAATTCACCCACCGCCGAACTGAAAAGATCTCCTCCACCCTTGGAGAATGTTACAGAAACAAAGCCGGAGCAGCCCCCTCAGTTGCTTTCTTCCAAAATTTATAAAGTCTGGCGACAGGTTCAGGATGCAGTAATTGATCAAGATTACCCTCGCCGACAGAAGAAGGTGAAAGTTCAGTAAGAAGAGAACCGTCCAGCCAAGCCACAAAAGACAGCGGCTACTTGGGTGCCCGCTGCAACGGCCCCCTCGACTTCAACTTCTCAAAAGAAAAGGAGGCCAGAGAAAGCCCCTATGACTATGGAAGACCACAAAGACACTGAGCCCAAACGCCCCAAGTCTGGGGGCATAATGGTGCATACTGTTTATATGGCTTCCGGAAAGGAGGAAAGCCGTGGTTCTACGGGTCACCGACCGCTCACTCGATCCGTGACAAAAGCCCAGGAGCAGCCACAGAAGCTTCAGGAAATGCTAACGCAAATGGCCGCGCTCACCGGGCCAAAAGAAAGCCTTGAGACGTTATCATAGCAGCGTCATGAACAAGAAACCGACGCTAACTTCCTCCGCAGAGTCCTCGAAAAGAAGGACAGAGAAGCAGAAAAATAAGCGGGTAATATAAAATGAATGGCGCTTCTCTTCTAAGACATGGTCGGGATGATGTTACAGCCAGAACCTCCAGCTGAAGACCCTCCTATCATCATTGAAGACGACAGAGGGGAGACATCGAACCCTCCTCCGGCTCTTTCAGCAGCCAAAGAGGAAACCATTTCCAAGGCCGCTCTGGATGACTACATTGCTCAGCAAATACGAGATCACCAAGCGAATGAAGCGGCCGGCCAAGTCGATAAAACTGGGCGACCATATCCAGGCTGGTATGACCAGATAAAGTATTCGCCAGGATATACGATCCCTAAATTTCATGTATATAAAGGGACGGGCAATCCCCACCAGCATGTCGCCCAGTTCAGGACTCTATGCGGCAACACCGGAGGTGATGATAAATTGCTACTTCGTCAATTCGTCGGCAGCTTGTCGAAGATGGCATTCGAGTGGTATTCTGAACTCCCGAATGACTCTGTCAAGACATTTGCAGAGATGGAGCTGTTATTTACGCAAAGATTTGCAAGCGCTAGCGAGCGCACCCCAATGACAGCATTGATTAACGCCAGGGTAAAACCAGGCGAGACATGGGTTCAATACGCAATACGATGGCGGAATCTGTGGTCGAAATGCGAACAGTGCATCGAAGAAGCGCCGGCGGTGGGCATGTTCGTGGGCACTCTTGATCCGTAGGCGACCATCTCCCAGTTCATGATGTTTTTCAAGCCGACCACGTTCCAAGCCTTGATCGACAACCTGGCCCAAATGGACCAGATGGGTCGTAGACCGACTCCTCCAAAGCCGGAACCGCGAAACGAGAAAGGAAAGGGGAAAGCGACAATCGTCGCTAACGCTCAACAGCAGCCCAGTGGTCTAAGACCAGTTGATCGCCAAAATAATAGAACTCGATCTCTCGAAGACAAAATGAGACGCCCTTACTCGTTCCCTCGAGACAAGACAAAGAGGTTATTCGAGCTTGCACTGCGCAACAGGCTCATCACTCTGCCAGAGCCAAGACGCCCAGCGCAACCAGGAGACATTACCAATCCTAATTATTGCCCTTATCACTGAATGTTGGGCCATCCGATCGAGGATTGTTACATCTTCAAAAGCTGGATAGAAGATCAGTACCAGCAGAGCAAATTCGTATTATCTGAGAATTGGAAGGTGAACCCGCCTCGGCCACGCACTCCCAAGAAGACGGATACACCGGGGGCATCATGCTCTTTCGTAGAAGAAGCTCTATGGGAGGTTGCTCTTTCAGGCAAGATGAAAAGAATGTTGAAGGATCTCCAAACATGCCCGGCGATCAGGTGGAAAGATCCATTCGAACCCGAGATCATCGAAGGAATGTTAAAACCGCATCCAACTCCAAAGATCGGTGGTGATAGCCAAAGCACTCACACCCATCCGTCAAAATCTTCGAAGAAGAAGAAGAAATCCAAGAAGCTCGTGAAGCCTGGTGACAAGCGCATGGACCTGCAAAAGCAGATTGACATGCTGGAAGAGTATAACCAGAAAGCGCGGACTCCAGTCACACTCCAAAAATTTCTCAGTCATGTCCTTGAGGACGGAGACGATGGAGAAGACTCGTCGGATGAATCTGAAGATTACGTAGCAAGTTGCCATGTGATCTCTCACTCATCGATAAACGATGAAGAAGCTCCTTACACAGAGAAACTGGGGGCAGGTCCTGAGCCTGAATTTCCCAGACCATCAGACGAAACGATTGATGCATTCCTGAACGAAGCTCTTTCGAAAAGAAAAGATGATCGGGAGCGTGAGATGGCCATATTTGAAAAGGCCAAACGCCAGCGACTGGACGAAAGGGCTGAAATATTCCCGCCAGATCAAAGTACATCCGTCGCAAATAAAAACAGGTTCAAGACGAGGAAAAGGTTCGCTAAAGCCATATCGATGGGAATGAAGCTTCCACCCTCCGAAGGAAATATTCTTGGTGAAGCGGAAACATGTCCTAACTACTCCTTATATCATCGAAAGATTGCGCACCCAACCGAAGAGTGCAACGCTTTTAAAAGATGGTGGCAGGGATATGTTGCTCACCGGCAACATTTCAAGCAGATGAAACGCAAAACTCATCGGGAGTAAAGAAGTACGACCGAGGAGCGTAAAAGAACTACCGGCAATTGTCGCATGGTCAACGCCGGGGGATCGCAAGTTCTCACCTTCGGGAGCGACTCTGACGAAGAAATGACTCTTGGCCCTCTCTTTAAAGAGTCCACCTTGGGAAAAGAGGAAGAACCGAACACCTGTGAAAATATTCAGCTGCGCAATCGTATGCTTCCCGAAAAGAATCTTGGGCCCTCGAACAGTGGGTCAAATAGAAAAGATAAGGGGAAAGAAAAGTCCCTGAGGATATCATCCTTGATGACCAAGCCGTCGAAAAGCTGACAGCCAAAGACCCGCCAAAGAAAAGTAAGGTGGACTACAACGTTCTGGCACACTTGAGAAAGCTACCTTCGCAGTTAAGCATTCTCGACGCCCTTCTGCTATCAAAAGAGGTGAGAGATTCTTTAATCAAGGCACTACAATAGCCCAAACAATTCCAAGCTTTCCTCACCGAAGAAAAGATGAAGAACGAGCTGGAAGAAGTGAACAGGCCGATATCACCTTCGGCGATGAAGATCTTCTCCTCGGGACGTGCGAGCACAACCGTCCCCTTTATGTCTCCGGATACTGTTATGATATCAAAATAGGAAAGATCCTGGTTGACAATGGATCCTCCGTCAATCTCCTTAACATAAGGGTGTTAAAGGAAATCTGCATGAGAGTTCAACACCTCGCTCGCGATAAAATCACCATCTCCGGATTTGATTCCCAGTCATCACGGATGCTTGGGTCTGTAATATTGACACTACGCTTTGGGCTGCTTGTCACGGACATCAAGTTTCATGTCATTGACGCCAAGACATGCTACAATGCTTTGCTCGGCCGGCCCTGGTTACACGAGTACAACATCATCCCTTCTACACAACATCAGTGTATTTAATATTTCAAGGATGGTCTCGAGTATACTGTGACAGGAGAGCTAAACCCATTCTCCGTGAACGAAGTCCACAAGTACGAAGATGCAAAATACTTCTTACCAGATTTTGAGGATACGGAAAGATGTCGCAAATCGGACAAGAACAAAGCTATCACCACTATTCCAGTCTTCGGGAGTGATACTGAAGAGGAAGAAGAAATAGTTTATTCAGGTCCGCCCCAGTGCAACAAGTCGGGATCGTCCACTCTTATGTTGATCTTCGGCAGCGACTCGGAAGATGAGGTCAATGCTGTATTCTCTGCTCGGCCATCGATACAAGCCTTTGCTGATGATGATCGGAGTTTGAAAATCGCTATGGTTCCGCAAGAGCGTTACAAAGAGCTCGACGCGCTTGATACCTACAGTGTGGAAGAACTGCAGACATTGTACGTCCCTCCCACGCGAAAGGGTGAATAGGCGATCCTATTCTACCGATCCGGGGAAACCAAAGTGGAGAAAGAAATATGGCATGGCGCGGATTCTACACTTGACAGGCTCCAGCCCATCCGTTTACCCAGATATTACACAGATGGACTAAAGAGACTCTTGAGACGCCAAGGTGTACCCCTTAAGCAAACTGCGCGACAAGCACGGTTCTATAATAGGATCTGGAACGTTCCCGGAACTCAACGAAAGCTGCCCAACGGGAGAATGGAAACGACCGAGCTTGGATATGTCCAATCCAAGAAACGGGAGCTATTCCGCGACTGCTACGTCATACATGACTTTGATGAAGAAGGAGATGCTCTATGGGAAAATGCTAACCCTGAACCAGAACGAGCTCCCGCCGTGAAAATGCCCAGTCCGTCGTTCGAAGAACAAATGGACAAGCTTATAAGGGAAGCAGGTTAAAAGGTTTGAGACGACCATAATTGCGAAATGGCTATCTACGAGAAAACCAGGACGCAACGCCTCCTTCAGCAGGCTGTGAAAAATGAAAATGCTCCTCCTTGTCAACCCGTTGTACAAAAGGCCCGACGCAGAGGCAGAAACAAACCAAAGAGCGGGAAAGGCGTTGGACAGCGACAAAGCGGGACCAAGAAGCCACGCGATCGGGAGTCGAGCAATTCAGATTCGTCTCATATAAAGAAGATGGGGCGAGCATACTCTTTTCCGTAGGATAAAACACAGAGGATACTTGATCTTGCCATAAAACATCAAATGATGACACTCCCGGAGTCCAAGCACCCCGAGCAAGCAGGCGAAGTCTCTCACCCAGACTATTGCTCCTATCACAGGGCAATATGACATCCTTTCGAAGACTGCTTCACATTCAAAGACTGGGTAGAAGACCAGTATCAACTCGGCAGGTTCGCTCTATCCAGCAGTTAGAGGGTAACCCCGCCGCAGAAGCATAAACCAAAAGCCGCGCATACAGCGAGAGCAGAACCAGATCAACATCGGTCTTGGAAGCGATCTCGTACTTGCCATATGATAACGCTATTAGAAGAAGAACCCGAGAATGTGGATGACCTCCTCCGGTGCTTCAAAAACGATGATGACGAGGTAATCTCAGAGTTTCCACTGGCGCCAAAAGAGCTGGAAGATGGAATACATACTACTGCAGATAACCTCAAGAAAATTGATTTGGGGACGGCCAATGACCCGCGGCCGACGTTCGTCAGTGAGCTGTTGTCTGAAGAAAGGGTGGCTACGCTAAAAGACGTGCTCATGCAGCATAGAGATTGCTTTGCATGGAACTATTCCGAGATGCCAGGACTAGATCCAGATATTGCTGTACACAAAATGGTGATATCCCCGGACGTCAAGCCGATCAAACAGGCACCGAGAAGAATGCGGCTCGAGCTTGAGATGAGCATCAACGCCGAGGTCAAGATGCTAATCGACTCCGGCTTCATCCAGGAGGTCCAATATCCTGACTGGATCGCCAACATCGTCCCAGTGATGAAGAAAAATGGGTCGGTGCGCATATGTGTGGACTTTCGGGATCTCAATAAAGCCTTCCCGAAAGACGACTTCCCAGTACCGGTCACCAAGCTGATGATAGACAATACGTCCACTCATGAAGTTTTCTCCTTCATGGACGGCTCGTCAGGATACAATCAGATAAAGATGCATCCCGAGGACCAGAAGCATACCGCTTTCCGGACTCCTTTGGGCATATTCTGCTACAAGGTGATGCCTTTCGGTCTAAAGAACGGCGGTGCCACTTATTAGAGGGCCATGACGAAGATCTTCGATGACCTCATACATGAAATCGTCGAATGCTATATCGACGACCTCGTAGTTAAAAGCAAATCATACGAGGAACATCTAGAGCATCTGAAGATCATGTTTCAGCGCCTCCGGCAATACAACTTGAAGATGAACCCTCTCAAATGCGCGTTCGAAGTTTCCTCAGGTAAGTTCCTGGGATTCATCGTCCAACACCGAGGCATCGAGATAGATCCGTCGAAGATCAAGGCTATCATGGAAATGCCCCCACCAAGGACTCTTAAGCAATTGCGGTCTCTCCAAGGGAAGCTCGCGTATATCTGGCGATTCATAGCCAATCTCTCAGGCAAGTGCCGTCCTTACAGTCACCTGATGAAGAAAGGAACCCCGTTCGTCTGGGATCACAAATGCCAAAGCGCACTGGACGAAATCAAACAATACCTGCAGAATCCGCCAGTACTGGCCGCTCCCGTTAAAGGAAAACCTCTCATCCTATACACAACAGCCCTTGAGGGTTCTTTAGGCGCACTGTGGGCACAAGAAAACGACCAAGGGAAAGAGAGAGCCCTTTATTATCTGAGTCGAGTTCTACTGGGGGCAGAAAGCAATTACTCTCCCATTGAAAAACACTGCCTGGCGTTGATCTTCGCAATAACGAAGCTCAGACACTACGCGTTGGCATATGAGGTCCATCTCATATCAAAGGTGGATCCTCTCAAATATTTAATGTCAAAGGCTATATTAACAGGGCGGCTCGCTAAATGGGCCCTACTCTTAATGGAGTTCTCGATAACTTATCAGCCTCTTAGGGCAGTGAAAAGCCAGGCCATCTCCGACTTCATCGCTGAGCATCCAATACCTGCTGATTCTCCTTTGAATTGTGAACTGCCAGATGAACATGCGTTTGACACAATCGACGAGGATGATACCCGGTGGGAACTTTATTTTGATGGAGCATCTTCCCTGAAGAAACGCAAACAAAGTACCCCTATAATCAAATCAGGGGTAGGCCTCATCTTCGTGACTCCGCAAGGAGGGATAATGCGCTTTGCCCTCTCCTTAACAGAGCCGAGGACAAACAATGAAGCCGAATATGAAGCTTTGATAGCAGGTCTCGAGATCGCCATCGACATGGTAATTGAAAACCTTCTCATATACGGAGACTCCCAACTGGTCGTTAGTCAAGTAAACGGTGATTATCAAACGTGCAAACCAGAGTTGGTGAAGTACGGCGAGAGAGTACAGCGATTGCTGAATCAAATTCCTTCTTACACCCTGGAAAGCATACCGCGTGCAGAAAATAGCAAGGTGGATGCACTAGCTAAGGTTGCTAAAGAGTTGGCTGACGAAAACCTCGATGACGTGAAGATCGTTGTGCAAAGCAGTCGAGTTCTCGCACCGGCAGAAATGTTTCCAGAGTCGTCCGAAGAAAAGGAAGCAACTGAGCAAATGACTCTGCAAATAAAAGACCAGGAAAAGGTTGCGGCTTGGAGAGAAGTCTTTATAGATTATTTCAAATCCCGTCGAACACCTGAAGATGCATCCTCAAGACATCAGCTTATGAAACGAGCTCTGTCTTTTGCTTTCGTCAATGATACTCTGTATAAGAGATCATTTGATTCTCTGCGGTTAAGGTGCCTGGGACCTGAAGAGGCAAAATGAGTCGTCCAAGAAACTCATGACGGACTCTGCGGTTCTCACCAAGCCGTCCCAAAGATGAAGTCAAAGATCAAACGGATGGGTTATTATTGGCCCACGATGATCCAAGTCTGCCTCGAATACGCGAAGTAGTGCCATTCATGCCAGATTCACGGGGACTTTATCCATCTGCATCCAAATCCACTACATCCAACGGTGGCTAGCTGGCCGTTCGAAATGTGGGGGGCTGACATAATCAGCCCCATCGAACCAGCATCATCCAGAGGATATCGATTCACTTTGGCGACAACTGATTACTTCTCCAAATGGGCAGAAGCAGTACCACTGAGGGAAGTGAAGACGGAGAATATCCTCCATTTTTTCAAGACACACGTCATTTATCGGTTTGGAATTCCGCGACGGATCATCTCCGATAACGGGCCAACCTACAGAAGCCACAAGATCAACTGCTTCGCATAACGGCATAACATAGACTGGAGATACTCTTCGATCTATAATCCTCGAGCTAACGGTCTAGCTGAGGCCTTTAACAAGACCTTGATGAAGATCGTAAAAAAGACGGTGTCTCGAAATAAGAAGGACTGGCATGAGAGACTGCATGAAGCTCTCTGGGCGTATCGAACTACGTTCAAAACGGCCACGAACACAACGTCGTACGCATTGGTATTCGGTACAGAAGCGGTACTCCCCCTCGAGATAGAGTTACCCTCTCTACGAGTGGCAGTTCATTATGAGCTAATAGATGAAAAGAATGCTCACCTTCTGCTTGAGGAGCTCGATGCCCTTGATGAAACCCGGCTCATAGCGCAACAAAATCTGGAGGCTTACAAAGCAAAGATGACGCGCTTATACGAAAGATTGACTAGGCCGAGAACATTCCACCAAGGCGAACTCGTGCTAGTGGTTAAAAGACCTATGATCCCCAATCGCGCCAAGCGGGGGAAATTCGAGCCGAACTATGAAGGCCCGTATATCATAGACAAAGTCTACCAGGGTGGAGCCTAACTACTTATGGACATGCATGGTAAAAGACCTTTCAGGCCAATAAACGGTCGCTTCCTGAAGAAATACTACGCTTGACGAGCCATGGCCTAGGTCAACGATAGATGACGACGCCTATGCCCGCTCGCTATCTTCCTAAGCCCAAACTCTATAAGTAGTAACCGGCAACGGACCGAAACGTCCTTAAACTAACGACGGACCGAAACGTCCTTAAACTAACGATGGAACGAAACGTCCTTAAACTAACGACGGAACGAAACGTCCTGAAACTAACGACGGACCGAAACGTCCTTAAAACTAAAAACGGACCACTATTTCCTAAAACTCGCTGATGACCGAAACGTCGTTAAACTACTACCAACCCGCGGCATCCTCAGGCTGATGTGGCAAAAAAAAAACGGTATGTCCATATGCGAAAAGGGCACTGATGAAAACCCGAGAGGGCTCCGTGAGTAAAAACAGCAGGGCTACCGGCGAGATTTGTGAAAACTAAAAGGGCGCAATCTCGTTAAAAAGACACTTGCAAAGTCCTCTCGACCCTATAAGGAGAAACCACCTGCGTGAGATCCTTACAACTCACAAGGGAACAATACACTTAGGGATCCCCACGATTCCTATGGAGAAATTACACTTGCGAGATCCTTACGACTCGTAAGGAGAACCCTCTTATGGGACCCTCACGGCTTATAAGATTCAAAAGTCTTAAGCTACAGGGATCTGAACCTGTTCTTAAGTGGCCATCACAACCTCCAACACTGCCCTACAAGTGGCTCAATGCTGACCATTGTATACAATCCACGGGCGCGAATAAACATTTCCCTAACAAAGTCCCATCCGTGACTAGGGATATGTTTGCACAGTGAACAGGCCTTGTAAGTCCTCTCGACTTATAAGGAGAAAATACTCTTGTAAGATCCTTACGACTTACGAGAAGCCATACACTTAGGGGTCCTCATGACTCCTAAGGTGAAAACGCACCTACAAGATCCTCACGACTCGCAGGGAGAAATACCTTTATAAGACCTTTACGGCTCATGAAGTCAAAAGCCTTAGTCGACAGGATCCTAACACTGTTCGCTAAGCCACCTTTGTTCGGCATCGACAGAGGAAAATGATGATTCGCTCCTGGCAATATCCCAGTTGTAGTGGTGCTGATGCTGAAATCGGTGTCTAATTCCAAGCTTGCAGCAAAGAAGCTAGCAAGCCACACATGCATACGAAATAGCCGAAATGATGGGGCAACTTGCGACAAAATCAGCAAGTAAAAATGTATGCATGCAAAATAGCCGAAATGATTGGGCAACTCGCAATAAAAAGCAAGGAGTAAAAATAAAATAAATAGCTGAAATGATTGGGCACCGCGAAAAATAGCCGAAATGATTGGGCAATCGCGACCTTCGCGATATAAAAGCTGAAATGATAGAGCATCGCGGAAAGAAATAAAAAATGAAATTTATGCCCTACAGGTGATATCACATCAATCCCTGTATACAATCCAGGGGATCAAACAAAGAAGGAATCATACCTTCCCTACCCAGGCTCCATCAGAAAATGAAGCCAAATCTCGACGGTTCAGGGATAGCCTAGAGATGATAAACAGCGTTCCTCTCCATTCCAGCAGGATTCAAACGCTGCAATCAACCCTGGAGCTATGGCAAAACCCCTACTCCAAATCTCGATGGTTCCCAGACAACCTGGAGACCACTTCGATATCCGTCTCGGAAATACGTCATCCACATGACCCCGTCTCGGAAATACGTCATCCACATGACACCGTCTCGGAAATAAGTCATCCACATGACCCCGTTTCGGAAATACGTCATCCACATGACCCCGTCTAGGAAATACATCATCCACATGACCCCGTCTCTGAAATACGTCATCCACATGACCCCGTTTCGGAAATACGTCATCCACATGACCCCGTCACGGAAATACGTCATCCACATGACACCGTCGTGGAAATACATCATCTACATGACCCCGTCTCGGAAATACGTCATCCACATGACCCCGTCGCGGAAACACGTCATCCACATGACCCTGTCGTGGAAATACGTCATCCAAATGACCCCGTTGCGGAAATACGTCATCTACATGACCCCGTCTCGGAAACACGTCATCCAAATAACCCCGTCACGGAAATACGTCATCTACATGACCCCGTGTCGGAAACACGTCATCCACATGACCCCGTCTCGGAAATACGTCATCCAAATGACCCCGTCGCGGAAATACGTCATCTACATGACCGCGTCTCGGAAATACGTCATCCAAATGACCCCCTCGCGGAAATACGTCATCTACATGACCCCGCCCCGGAAATACGTAATTCAACGACCCCGCGCAACACGGGCAAAGTTAACCTTGACCCCGTGGGAAACGCCCGAAGCAACTTCTGACGCCGTGAAATGCGGATAATGTCAATCTCATTAAACACTTACGAGTCCTCTCGACTCGTAAGGAAGAAAACTCTTTTATGAGATCCTTACGACTTATAAGGGAAAACGCGCTTAGGAATCCTCACGGTTCCTGAGGAGAAAATACACCTACGAGATCCTCTCGACTCGTAGGGAGAAAAGTCTTTATGAGACCCTCACGGCTCATAAAGTTGAAAAGTATTAGGTAGCAGATCTGAACCTGCTTCCTAAGCCATCACTACCTCTCAAAGAATTCAAGACGGAATGCTCTCTGTCTTCTACGGGCTACGCTTACTAAGGTAACATGCCGGCAAAACAGAAAGGACAAGAAAGCAGGAGATGACACAAGACATTGCGAAAGAAATGTATCTTTTATTCATGAATTCAATTGGGTACAAAATACATCATATGAAAGAATAAAAAATGAATACATTTTATTCAAAATTACAAATGGTACAAAAAAAATTTATTGAGAGGGAAGCGCTTTCAATAGTACGATCAGCTGCTCGCGCACTTCCCTCGGCCCCTTCTCTTGATCAGCTTCCGCGGCCAACTCTGCTTCGACTTGGGCTCGTTGCTGCAAGTAAGACGAAAGTTGTTCTTCGACGACCCGCTGAGCGGCCTCATGATTTTGTGCATCCCGCTCGACGACGTCGAGCTTCTGCCTCAGTGTTAACCCGTCAGAGATGCATCGCAGAAGGCCTTCAAAGATAACCTTCAACTATGCAGCATTCGCATCAACCTGAGCATGCAGTCGGGCAGATTCGCTTGAAGTTTCTTCATATTCCTTATGCTTTAAGGCCGCTTCTTGTTCAAGATGGCGGAAGTAAGAAGTGCTCTGCTCGACCCACGCGGCCCGTTGAGTGTTCACAGCCAGGACCTCTGGAGCAGGACGTCTGACCTCGAGCTCATGCAGGCAAGCCTCAATCTTCCTGCAGTGATTAACCCAAGACTCAATGACGCCCTCACTATGAAAGTTCACGAGCGTCGCCAGCATAGGGTTAACCTCTGCAGAAAAATCCGCAGCGAATGTGGGAGTCTCCACGTCAAGCTCCTCAATGTAGTCGCTCAACATGCGCAGACTATTCGCGGCGCCTATCGAGGATGCACGTCGAGAAAAGGGGCATGCTGGCATTATGATGCAAGTCTCAAACGGGGCTGGAGTTGACATGATTGCTGCAAAATAAATCATAGTCAGGTGTCGGCTCAAGAAACAAAGAAAATACACGAACAATAGAGTCTACTATACCGGCTGCAACAGGGGGCAGAGCTGGGAGTACTGGTGGCGCAACGATACCCTCTTCCCCACCTTCAATTTGTAGGGCTACAAGCAATACAAAGAAGAATTAGCAATAATGTGACTGCCCGTTAAAGAAAGGATGTCATTTAGAAAAGATACTCATAGACACCAGCAGGCAGACTAATCTCTGACTGGAAAGAGAAGTGTGGGTGCAGCACATGATACAGGTGATCAAAAAGGACTCCTGCAAGGACGCAGTAATGCAATGTCAGTACATAAATTATGCAGCCTAGAAATAAGACTGATGGGTCACAAATCCGCACCTTCCAACATCTGAGATGGTACGAGAGAAGGTAAAGGAGTGGTCACCGTCAAAAAGGTAACTGAAGGCGCTGCCTCAGGTAGCGCAATCTCAACGCTCGCCACGCCTGCATTAGAAACGAGATAAATACTGTCAGGAAAGATTGAAAGGGATTGCAGAATAAAAAGAAAAGTAATGACCCAAAATCTACCTGGTGAGTCGCCGGTCGGAACCGCAACAAGGGAGTCACTTGATATAGTGGCTGCTTCACCCTCCTCCATCGGAATGGTTTGGCTGCCCGTGGCTTCATCCCCCGACTCCACGAGAATCGTTGTGATACTCACAGCGCCCGGCAACGGTAGGGAGCCGCAAGGGGAAAGAGTCACGATTGGAGCAGTTCCAGACTCTTGAGAAAGGGTAGCCACTTCAGGCTCAACAGTTGCCGCCATCTCACCACCGCTACCTCGAGCTCGGCGATTGTAACCATCTCGCCTACCGCTGCCTCGGGTTCAGCGATCATGGCTACCTCCTCTACCGCTACCCTAAGCTCAATGGTTGTCGCCACTTCTTCGGTAAGACTCGGCCCTGCAAGATAGGATTTATGAGAACCTGAAAATTAAAAACCTTGACAAAAGAACCCAATGTCACGTTACCTTGAGTTGGTCTTCCGATTGCTTCCCGAGCGACACGTGCTGCCTGTCTATGGGCGGTGGACAAGGCAGCCGGAGCATCCTCTGAAGGAGTAGGGGCAGGGGTAGCAGTGCTCGAACCTGCACCCGCGGCCAAGGCAGCACTACGCTCCCTTGCCGCGCGCATTCTACGCTTCCTTTTCGCTCGGGCCGTGAGATCTGATCTTTTGGAAGCCTCCATCAATAGAACATCCTCATCTGCACCAATATTTACCTCTGGAGCCGTTATAGCATCCGTCATCGGTTGCTTAAGTGAAGCTTCTTTCGGCAATGCTGGCGGAACTGAGATAGCCGACCCAGGGAGCGTCTCCGAACTGCCCTGCGAAGTCGGTGCCACGCTCGGAATAACGTGAGTAGAGGGGGTTCCTGTGACAAAAAAAAGGAGGTCAGATTACCAATAAGAAACGGGAGCAGGAACACGGTGAACCGAAGCATACCGGTGCCTAAGGACGCTCGAAGTCTTTCCTCTTCTTCAAAAGTCTTGAGAGAAGCTGCGAGAGCTTCTTCGGTAGAAATGCCTGTTAAAGAACGAAAAATGTTAGTCAAAACATGATGATAGAAATATGATGCAATGACGAAAGATACATTTAATGGGTACCTGATCGCGCGAGGATATCCAGTCCCACTTCATGGCTTGCCAATTGCTCAGAAGCTACAATGGCAGCCGCCAGATCAGTATCATCCGGCGGCATGAATAAACCTTCGTTTGTCCCATACTCTCTCAGGCCCTCCCCGTAAGGAGCGTGAGGCTTCTGGCTAAGTATAACGTCGACAGAGAGGATCGACTTCTTTTTCCTCTTTTGCGAGCGAGCTCCAATCGCAACCAGCATAAGCTTACGCTTGGTGGGCACTTTGGGGCGACGAGTCCCGATATCGGAGCCCACGCCAGACTCAAGGGAAGCTAGATTTACTGTCTCCATGGGAACACGGGGCACCGGTAGTACATCCGCCGTCTCCACGGGAGCACGGGGCACCGGTAGCTCAGGCCTGTCGTGTGGATATTCGATCACGGCAGCCTCTCTTAGCGGAGGGGGGACAGTGGTCCGTCGCTTCAAAAGGACGTTGCGATCGCCGGCAAGGGGTACACCTTTATGATCGAGCAGCAGCCGCTTCTCTTCCTTAATGACGGCGCCCATTGAATGCTGGTACCATGCCACGTACACATTAAGGACCTTCGGGACACAGCTCGGTTCGCTGATAAAGAAATTGGACCCCGTGTTCAAGCGCATGAAATGATGTAGGGCGTTTCGCATCCCCTCTTCAGTGGAAGTGGGTTCTAGCAAGAAAGCCTCCAGCGGAACTCCTTGATTATAGCTCAATTGTTGGGCAAAACGATGCGGATTGTATCTCATGAATAGCGCCGTATCATTTTTCCTAAACACTAGGAAGCCCGGTCTGATAGAATATAAATGGAGGATCTCCCGAGCTTTCAAAACTGAGGCTCCAACTTTAAAAATATCCCGCAATGGCTGCACCGTTGTGGCGGACTCTTTTCCGATGGTTAAAATCTTGTCGGTGAAAGTCATGCCGTCTCCAACCGTATGAGGATGAAGGAGCAAACTTCTAGCTTCCCACGGTGATGGATTTATAATAGATGCGCCGACTAATTGCATAATCCGGGGGAAGCTGCACCTGTCATAAAATGAAGGCCTTTTATGGATACCAAAAACGCCAAGTGCATGTAGCTTGAGCCATGACATGAAGTAATGCATCGAGAAGTTCATATGCTGCACTCCGAGTTCAGTAGTATCCGCCGCTTGACTAAGGCCGTAATACAAATGGGCTAAACCGGCGACCCCGACAGCCACTTTCACCCCAATAGTCATTCGGTGAGCCGGATAGAAGACAGACGGCCTCATACGGCGAAGGTGCATCGGGAGCGCAAACTAGCTCAACCATAGCCCAAGAAATCCCAAGAAGAATGTTTCCTCGTCAATCTCAGGGACTGCGATCTCCGCAAAAAGAACAACTGGAGTGTTGGAAAGGAAGAAACTTTTCTGATCTACCTCCGCCGTTGGCAGGTTATTTAAACCAAAGCTGAAAGGGTCGTCAGGCGTGGCGAATTTAGCAGCCTCCTTCGAGAGGACTTCCGGATGAAGAAAACGAGCGATGAAATCCTCGAAATTAACCCTGCGGCTCCCAGATTCGAGGAAAAGGCCTTCGTAAATATTCAACACTTTGATCAAGCTAGGAAATTGGTGTTGAACGGCATTCACCGGGGTAAAGCCTGTCATCACTGGCTTGGCACAAAAAACGTATTCATCCGTAGGAAGCAGTTCCTCATAATGCTCCCCTATGACCGGTAAGCCAAAAACTTCTGCAAATTCCTCTAAGGAGATTGATACTTCTCGGTCCAGCGAAAGGAAGGTATGGATAGGAATATTCCACTGCTCCAAAAAGGCCTTAACCCACCAGGCGGGAAGTGTAGGATACTGGAAGAGAGAAGCGTAAATGGCGGGATACAACCCAAGCCTCAACAACTGCGACTTCTTCGCTGACAGAATGTAGCGAGCCCACTGCAGATAACCAGTCGGATGACGAGGAATCAGGCCAATCATATATGGTTGTCCCCATGGTCGCGCCTCGCCTTGAAAAATATGTCGTCCCAAGGTATCCAAAGCCATGGGAGGCTGAACGGGTATCGAAGCCATAGCAGGCTGGAGAAGACCACCCGAAGTCCAGTTCACTTCTTCCACGGTATAGTTCACCGGGGGCGGGTCGGCGTAATGGATCGCCATGATGGGCTCCGAGGGTACCGCACACGAAAAGCTTTACCGACCCTTAATAATCTGGTTATACTATGTCCCCCAAAGATGAAGATTCTTATATTCTGGATCATGATCTTTGATCAAAGCTAGGACTTCCCGGTCTACAGGTGCTCCAGGGAATCCTCCTTCCGAACGAACGAACGGGAAAAAGGGATCGAAAGACATGTCGTCTGCACAAAAAGAGACAAAAGTCAACTATCAGTGCTATAATTTAAATTCTAACACTTGGTACTTTAAAATTTGTACCACACTGCAATGCAGTGGAGAGAGACCAAAGGGGGCCCACAAAATCTAGATGACAATACATCAATTAATAAAACAGTCTCATCATTTGATGAGACTGTTATTTAAATGAGGAAATCCTCAGGAAAATTCTCATTAAATGAGAGATCCCTCGGGAAAAGGAGAAAATCTCCCTTTAAGAGCAAAGCTCTATGACAGAGTGACACTTGTCAAACTCGGATCATGAAGGAATAAAATTCCTCAAGAGCCTGGCTCTGTAATGATGATGGAAAAACCCATCAGAAAACAATTAATTAAAAATAATTTTTTATGAATTAAAAAAATATATATATTCTGGGATCTTCAAGATCCATGAACAAACTCTTAAGAGTTCTTCATCAAAGATTAAGAAATCTACATGTTATCAAAAGAGCAGAGCTCTGATTCATAGACTAAGAAACCCCAAGAAAAGATCTCTTTAGATTTATGGCTTCATGAGAGCAAAGCTCTGTTAATGAAACCCTAAATGGGTTTTCTTTAGATCAAAGATCTATGAAGAGCAAGGCTCTGTTAATGGGTAAAACCCTGATTTATTAAAAGTTTTAAACTTTACCTAAGTTTTGACAGAGTTTTGACTCTTAAAAAGTTCTTAAACAAGAGAGCTATGCTCTGTGGGAGAATGAAATTCTCAGAAGAGATAATTTTCAAGAAGAAGATGAAAATCATTTAAGAGACCAAAGGTCCTATTTATAGGCATTGAAACGTCTCTTCAACTTCTGAGTTGATCCAAGGACGCATATGCTGCCACCGTTGCACTCACGTGTACGCCACGTGAGCGCAACGGTGGGGGGCATTTGTTTCCCCCAATCAAAGCAAAGCTCTGTTTTGAAATTCAAAATTCAAAAATTGAAGCAACGCTTCAGATCCAGTGCTAGGAGCGCTGCGTGCCACGTGTCAAACACGGATGCGCTAGCGCCAGGTGTGCTGCGCCCTAGGCAGTGCACCCCCAATAAGAGCAAAGCTCTGTTTTGAAATTCAAAATTCAAAAATTGAAGCAACGCTTCAGATCCAGCGCTAGGCGTGCTGCGCGCCACGTGTCAAACACGGATGCGCTAGTGCCAGGTGTGCTGCGCCCTAGGCAGTGCACCCCCAATCAGAGCAAAGCTCCGTTTTGAAATTCAAAATTCAAAAATTGAAGCAACGCTTCAGATCCAGCGCTAGGCGTGATGCGCGCCACGTGTCAAATACGGATGCGCTAGCGCCAGGTGCGCTGCGCCCTAGGCAGTGCACCACCAATCAGAGCAAAGCTCTGTTTTGAAATTCAAAAATTCAAAAATTAAAGCAAGGCTTCAGATCCAGCGCTAGGCGCGCTGCGCGCCACTTGTCAAACACGGATGCGCTAGCGCCAGATGCGCTGCGCCTTAGGCAGTGCACCATGTGTGCGCTAGCGCTAGGTGCGCTGCGCGCCACGTCTCAGACACGGGTGCGCTAGCGCAGGCTGTGCTGCGCTCTAGGCAGCGCACCACGTGTCAAACGTAGGTACGCTAGCGCAAAGTGCGCTGCGCTCTGAGCAGCGCACCACGTACAAAGCACGGGTGAGCCAACGCTGGAATTATAAAATACCCCACCCTTAGATCAAAAGATCTAATAATGATAGATCATTAATTAATCAGAATTAAAATTCTGTTATGAAAAGATTTTTCCAATCTTGTTAAAAACAAGAATATTGCTTTCTGTAAAACAGAAGCCCCAGGATCAAAGATCCAACAGTAGGAAACCTCCCCAAATCAATCAGAGAAAGATCTCTTTAACTGATTCAACAAATCAATTTGCCCTATATAAAGGCCCCAAGACTTCAAGTCTGAGAGAGAAACCCCCCCCCAATAAACTTTGAAAAAATTCAAAGAAAGAGAGCAAGCTCTTGAAAGAAGATTATTTCTTCAAGGTAAAGATGATGGATGATGAACACAGAGATGAAATCATCTCATAAAAGAAGAACTATCTTCTTAAAAGATCATAGATCTACAAAGACCAAGGTCTTTCATAAAAAGATCAAAAGATCTCATCACATAAAAAAAAGAACATATTCTTCACACAGATCATTGATCTATAAAGGCAAAGCCCTTTCAAAAACAAGAGCTGTTGTTCTTGAATTTGGAGACAAAGTCTCTTTTAAAAGAACATAAATTTCTTCACAGATCATAAAATTGATCAAATGCGCTTTGCGCTATTGAAATGCGCCTTGCGCTCTAAAACTGTGCTTCTACGCTCCTTGGATCAGCGCTCAGCGCCAAAATACGCCACGTGTCAACCACGTATGCAACTTGCGCTTTGCGCTTCTGAAATAGCGCACTGCGCTCATGGGCTGGCGCTCGGCGCCAAGCGCGCCACGTGTCACTCACGTGTGCGCCTCTAAATTTCTAGCGTAATGTGCTCATAAATTAGCGCTCAGCGTTCATAAACTGGCGCAATGCGCCCATCATCTGGCGCCTAGCGCAGGACATGACATGTGTCCCTTACATGCGCACCACATGGCAGAAGCGCACTGCACTTTTTGATCAGCGCAAAGCGCCTAGCGCACTATAGGTTGCGCTGACAGAACACAAATTGTTCTTTAATGAGCCAGAGCTCTGCTGAATGCTTTGCATTCAATATAAGACAAAAGAAAAGATTTTTTTTGGCCAAGATCTAATGCTCAGCATTATTAAATGGGCCAAGCCCAAATAAAGGCTCAATAGCCAGAATAAAATGTTAAACATTTTAACCTGATTGGACTTAGCCCAAAATTTGGCCATAAGTCCTCAAGTAATATTTAATTGAGCCCATCTATTCACGAATATTTAACAGATCTTAGTCCCAAATTGGACTACAGATCTTCCGACCAATTCACACAGGTTCAAGGGTACATCTCTTTACTCCTCTGATATCTGTCGTTGTAATCTTTCAACGTCTTCAGAGAGGTGACGGGTCCCGACAACCACATATTTCACGGACTGTGGGGTCTTTAACTCATGGACTATGATGTCCTTAAACTTTATAGACTATTACGTCTTTAAACCGGACTGTGGGGTCCTTAAACTCACGGACTACGATGTCCTTAACCTGGACTGTGGGGTCCTTAAGCCCATAGACTATGATGTCCTTAACAATGGACCACCACGTCCTTAAACTGGTAATCGACCGCAATGTCCCTAAACTAAACAATAGAGTCCAAATGCTCTCTTGTCAGATCTAAACGATCCCATTAGTTGATCTTAGTCTAAAAATTAGACTAACGTATCCTTAACAAACGTTTAAGTTGATCTTAGCCTCAAATGAGACTAACGTATCCTTAAAACCAAACCAAAACCCAAATCTAAGAAAATACGGATCTGGACTAATCCACGCCCTACGGGAGACAACATAAATTAGTCTCCGTATACAATCCACGAGCAACCACAAACAAAACAAACACCCACGACAAGAAGTAACCATCTGGAGAAGGAGAAAGTTGTTACCGCGATGCGGTAGCGTAATTAACTGCAGGGGCTTGCGCCTGTAGAGAAGAGCGTCCCCACAATCAAAAACCCCTCAAACGAGGGGGGATCTGACGAAGTCTGCTACATCGGCCGCATCCGTTTAAACCTTCGATACATGGTGCCATAAATCAACTTGGCATCTTCGGAGAGGTGGACGGATAGCACCAATTAGCATCTGCCCCGAAATTCAGGCGAGACGTCCGCCGCGTCTTCGTCTGCGACTTTCGGCGGGGAACATTCGCCATCGTCTTTTGATATGAAATGGCATTGGCAAATGGTTTCAAGCATTGTTTCGTTGCACGATTAACACCCTCGTATATAATTCGGCAAAGTTACCATCTATCAATTCCGTGATTGGGACATTATACAAGAAGATCCTTAAACCGTTCAAAGCATTTCCAGAATGGTTCGTTAGGAAGTTGGGTAAACTGGTTAATCTCGCTTTGAATACGGGCGGTTTTGTGATTGGGATAAAATTTCTTAAGGAATGCTATAACAAATTCATCCCATTTAGCGATAGAATGTGCGGCAGTGCTATAAAGCCATTTTTCTGCTAAATCGCATAAGGTAAAACGGAGAAGACGTAATCGCATAGCATCCACTGAAAGTTGGGTTGTGCACATCATTGCACATACGTTCTCGAATTTATTTATGAAAAACGTATGCGTCTTCGGATTCAAGCCCGTAGAATTTGGGCAACAATTTGATGAAGTGGGGTTTAATTTTGAAACTACCCCCATTGGCTGGTGGAAGAGACAGACAAGTAGGAAGGGGTCCACGTATGGGGTAGCATCTTTCTTGGAGAGAGATGCACGGTGGATTCTGCGCACCTACAGGTGGTGGCAGGGTGGTATCGTTAAATTCCGATGGAGATCCGTCCATTTTGGGAGATGTGGTGGGTGGAGGAGAAATAGAAGATGAAGAAGTACCGACTTCGGAGTCGATAGAAAAAACGCGGAAAATACGGGCACTAGAATCTCGTGTCCATCCGATCATACACTAAGCGGGTTTAGCGCATGTGGCAGCGTGTGTGAGAACGACTTTTAGAAGTTTTGTTTTGAAAAAATAGTCGGACGTGAGGCTTGACTCAACAAATCACAAAATGCACAATCAAACCCAAGAACTAGGGTCACATAGGTCAAGTCACTAGACCGCTCCTAGACTTCCAAAGAACAAGTCGCAGGATCAATCCTCTACCACCTCTTTATCACTCTTGTGGCCAGATAAGTTCCAGGTAAGTGGGAGGTATCCACTATACGAATCACTGAAATAGAGGGCCTAATTAAGTAACCACTTTCCTTAGTCACACTTGCCTAGACACCATAAGAGAAATGCGGATAAGCGATAGATTACCCATGACCCTCCTCTGTTCTAATTGAGCGCGACAGTCCTTAGAGGCTTGGTCTAAATATTTTTTAATTAATGTAGGGTGATAGTATGCTCGTTTTGTGATTTGCGGGGCCAAGGAAGGGTGATGAAATCCCCACCTAATCTAGATTTGGGTTATTACCTCTTAATGTCTGGTTTAGATATGCACAAACAAGCCGATATCAAAACACGCAAAAAGATTTTTGAGCGGCGATAATTGCAAAGAATCCTGTAGAAAAATCAGATTATTAGAGCTTAGAGGAGAGAGAAAGATATTAGGAAATTACCTGATGATTTTAGGGGCCCAACTCCACCAACGCGCCGCGGTTCTACCGCAAAACCTTCACTTCCACCGCGTTTCCGCCGCAAGGAGGTAAGATCGGTTGCCAAATTTTCTGCTCCCCTCTGCTCTACTGGGCTACGTTGAAAGTCTCTGAATTTCTATTTCCTTGCTCCAGTTACTCCAGATTCCCATACAAAACTCGCACAATAATCGTTAAATACACAATATGTGGTTTTGGTTCTCGTTTATAATATGTTTGCTGGATTTTATAAGAAATCAACCTGAATAACAAGAAAAAAAATTACGACTGTTCCCCGGCAACGGCGCTATTTGATTGGTCTGCTAAAAGTGTGTTCGTAAAGTAATCACAATCAAGACGGTATCGCTAGTAGCTAGCCGCGATGAGTATAGGTCATCCGCAGGGAAACGTGAACTCTTTTCTTACTTTAGACGAGTTGATTAAAGAAGGGTGATTGTTTGTCGTTACGGATATAAGATTTATAAAGAAAAGGCTTGTAGGGTTCATAAGATTTAGTAGTAATGGATGAATAATTAAAAATGACTCCTTTTATCTTTTAAAAGTTTAAAACTAGATCGATAGTGATGAATGTAGATTAGGGTTCTTTTTTGGAAGAAACTAGGGTTTCCCCGCTACTAACCCTTGTCCTTGCATTGATCTCTATTCATGTCTAATCCTTAACAAAACAAGTGTTAAACTAATCTCAAATCGTGGTCGTAACTATCAATAAATTGGTAGCGCACCCGATAAGGATGTTAACATTTATTTTGCTAAAGTTTATAGACTTTAAAATATACGAAAGAGGTTAAGAGATTTTATCATCCATTGTTCTACCCTATCCTACGAACCCTACCAAGATAGGAATTACTCGCTCATAGTTAAAGATTTAGAAGAAAGGTTGAAGAGTGAAAACATGATTAAGGTGCAGAAAGTAAGTGCAGAAAGTAAATGCGGAAATTAATTGCAAAAAGAATAATAAAAACACTACCTTTATTAATCAACTATTTCATTTACAATTCTCCTTAGAAAGTATAATACAAGAACCCTAGTTTGCTCTAGATCTCTCTCTTGTAGGAGGTAGATGAATAGATGATGATCACTCGGATACGTGGGCCTCTTGGATCTCTTGATCTCATCGGTGGTGATTTTTAATGTGAAGCTCTCGGTCCCTTATATAGTCACAGAAACTAGAAACCCTGGATTCCATAAGTGAGGATATGCAGCTAAAATCTCAAATCCTACGGCCATTAAACCGCCGTGCTTCTGCCGCATATTCCCTATATTTGCCGTGGATCCGCCTGTTAGTTATATGTATGCCCTAGAGGCCATTACTGTACATAGGATGTATATTGTAGTGGATGCTTGGACATATATAGGGAGGACTTTCTTGCTCGACATAATAGTATGCTATCTGGTTGCTCTTTACCTTAACGTGTACACTGATTGTCTATCTGTTACATGTTGGTAAAGCCCTTAGGATGTGTACTTGACTACCTGGACTATGATGCGGATCATACTAGTGGGGACATGGTAGTCCATAAGTACATCCTTCAAGGTCCCTAGTCATGGGTGTATCGAGACGGGGCATCGATATACCAGAGTAGACTAGCGTATACCTTCTCGACCCATACAGATGGGCGATGGATGATCCCATATCCATTGGTGTTTGACATCAGAGATGATATACGGGTGCTCAGTGGAGATTGGGTACACCGGATGGACTCGCCGAGAACTCCCAGATGGTATTATACCTTACGTCAGATGGCAGTTCTCTGGTGACACTGGTACAGGTTAGTCTGTTGACCCGAGATCGTCATAGAGTCTTGTGTGATTCCCACTGTGCTTTGATTTCCACCTTACCATGTCCAAGAGGGCGTGCAAAACGGTGGTTTTTGGGTACAGTCCCGAATCACATGGAGGCAATGAGCGATAGGAGGGGATTCGTCTCTCCCGGTATAGGGGGTTGATGTTGCTCTGTGTTCGATTGGCTATAACCGGAAATCCCTGGCCAGGGTTGCTGAGATTTACTGGTAAGTATTACCTGTAGTTTCTCGAACTGTTATAGACCTCATATCGACACGACTTATCGAGCTATTGGGGTCTGACGTTTACCACCCCTAGGCGAGATATGCGACATATCAGATGACGAGACCGGACTGTATGGTAAGTGTTACTGGTTGGATTCACAGGAGTATGAGCGGGCTTGCTCATCGATCTTCTGATCGCTCAATACCCGGGTGGCCGTTACGTTTAGCAGACCGCTTGCGGCTTGTGGGTGTTTGATATGATCATCACCTGCTGCCGGCGTATTGACGAGTCTTTAGAGTCCTACACAGAGGTTTCCTGGCTCAAGCGAAACAAAATAGGAGCGCATATGAGATATGTGCGGGACCGAGAATAATGCGTGTATGTGACATCGTATTCTATTCTCACGATGAATGTATCGATTGGTTGTATGCGATATAACCCATTTATCGAATCAAGGATTGATTCGATAAGCCGATACATTGGATATTAGTCGGTTATATGCGATATGACCGGATCGTTAAATCAAGTGTTGATTTAATGGTTTAATGTATAATTATATATTTGATATATTATTTTGCATTAACTAATATTTGTTCACTTAAAAAGGATTTTCTCACTTGATGTGCACATTGTATATGTGATATATTTTTGTGCAATTGATTGTATCATGTTTGATGATACATGATAGTTTGTGTGTATGATTAAACCATGGTTATGTTAATGGTTAGGGTTTTGTTTATTTACTTATTCATTTGTTTATTTATTCATTTTGGAAGATAAATAGAATGGTGGCTTATTTTGTTTCTTTCATGAAACTTCTTGAAGTGTTGAAAGCTTGACCATTTTGTTTGTTTTCTTTAACCTAACCATTCAACCTAACCATGGTTCATTCTCTACACCTAACTATGGTTGCCATTATGATAAGTATTCATTTCATTTTCTATTTTGAATGATACTTATCATATTCTTTCTTCTTCTTCTTCATCTTTAACAAAGAAGAAAACTTGCATCTTTTAATGGCAACTTGAGAAAAAGAGTGAGAAATCCAATTCTAAAGTGAACCCACTTCCTATTTCTTCATCCTCTACCACTTGCCAAGTAGTATAGGGTGTTTTCTTCACAATTTTCATGGCTTGGTGAAGATGGAGCTTGATCTTGTGTTGCCTCGACGTAGATCATCTTCGGCATCGAAGTCGACGACCTAGCCCGCCCATTTCTCCGATGAAGCCGACGCTAGAGCCCGAGATCCGATGATCACAGCGAGGGGATTTCATCACGGAGCTATGGAGGTGGAGGACCGGATCTACAAAGGTTGTATTTCCGTTCAACTCTTAGTTAAGTTGTTAACTAGTTGCTTATTTCGCCTAAATTCTAGTTAACGATCCGTATTAGGGTTTGTAGGCACAAGAAAAATTTGAATTTGGCATGGTTGATGCCTTGTGAGACCTCAATAGTGTGCCTAAGAACCCAACAGTGGTATCAGAGCCTAGCTAGAGACTTAGGCGATGCGTAGACGAAGTTTGAAACCCGAACGAACCCGAAACCCTAAAAAATGACCCCTCTCTGTACATTTTTACAAAACTGGGTTTTTTCCAGATTAAAAATTCTTTAAAAATTCAGCAGGAAATTCTAAGAATTACTGTGCAAAAACTACCAAATGATAAGCCTAAAGTGCGGCGGAACCGCGGCAGAAGCATGGATTCTGCGGCGGTTCCGCGGCCAAAAGATGAGATCAGCTTTCAAGTTTTGCACAGTAATTTGTCACTTCAGGTGCTGAGTTTTCTGGGAATTTTTAATTTGCACTCAAGAGTTGAGTTTTCTGGGGTGTTTTGGAGCTTCGATGATTCGATCGGAAATTTCAAACTTTGTCTATATGCTTTTCCGGGTAATTTTAGAATATGTTAAAAAGTTCGACCGGATATAAATACCCACTTTTTCCCCTGTAGGGAAATTTCCAAGTGTTGGATCTTTCTGTAGTTTAATGACGTTCCAAGTAGTGCAAGTAACGCGATGGTCCCTCTAGAAGACAACAAACCTTAACTCGATTATGTGACCGTCTTGAACTGCCCTTTGAACCTTCGGGTTTGGGGCAGTACGGCGTGCCACATGTGAGGCGTTGGCTTGACCCTTCTACGGCTGGACCGTTGGTACTGAGGCACGAAGTGAATGTTTTTAAACTTATTTCATGTGTTGAGCTGTTTCGGGAAAACTTGGGTGTTCGATTGTTCGATCGGAAAGTTTAACATTTTCTATTTATCCGGAATGTGATACAATAATTGGAATTCACAAGTAGTTATGAGATAACTGAATGAATGTTATGAATCTAGCACTTTAGTCTCACTTGATCGGTTGCCACGGAATTTTGATGTGATCAAAAATCCGTCGCAATCACGTAGCGTACGCGGATACTCGCCGGTAAACTTAATAGACAGCTACGCCCCATAGCCCCGACCAAGTGACTGTAGGAGAACCCCGTCGCCGAAAGCATCCGTTCGGGTGCTCGCGGCAGCGGTGTTCCGCCTTGGTGCACTTCGTCGATGGCGTCGGGGGTGCGGCCGCCTACTAAAGTTTGCGACGAGCATTCGATCAGGATGTCGGGAATCTTGTTGAATTGCCCGACTTGATATTGAAAAGTGTTTTCGATAATGAGACTAAAATGCGGGGTTTATAATTATTAGGCATGCGATGTCTAAGGAATTCATTTGATTAGGCATGCGATGTCTAAAGAGTTTGCGGATTCCAACTGTTGTAGTTTTACACTTTCTTTTCTGTGACCGTAAGTGTAATATGTGATATCGCCGGTTTCGTTGCTATATGTCAACGACAATTGGGATACACATGTTTACTTACGTTGATGACATGTGATGTTATGTGTTGCTGGATATGTTATATTGGATCGTCGTGTTTGAATAGACGGGGGGTTTTTATGTGAGATGAGTGTTTTTCATTTTCATTCATGTAAAAACTTGTATGTAATATTCTTTTATTGGGGCACTTCCAGGTTGCGGAAGATGTCACCCATTGTATATTATTTACTTTTCCGCACTAGGATAGACCCAAGGAGGAGGGTACAAGTAACCGGGTTCTGGAGTCCAGTGGGAGACCAACTCGAGGAGTCGAGTCCGGGTCTCCTAACTCTAGAATTGGTAGGGTTGCTTGCCGCTCTCGTAGGGGTCTTGGGGTGTGGGTTTGGTTATTCATCGCGACCGTGGAATCCGTGTTTTATACTGGCTCGTATTGAAAACACGGACGTCCTAGCATATCCAATATTTCATATGATTCTTCTGCTGCGATATCTATGATGTGATCATTTGATATGTTCTGTGATAAATACTGTATATAGTATATATGATATATTATATAGGCGTTACTTATGTTTTACACCCGCGCTAGCCCTGCCCCGCTCTGCCGTTAGTTACCTAACCTAACGGTTCACAAGGGGACATCGAGGCGAATGCGGATGGCATAAGTGTACGTCGTATTTATCTGTGATGTTTAGGTACTTAATGATGGGACTTCATTAATATGATTAATGAAATAAAAGAAACCGAAAGATGTTGTGGAATCGAATTTCAAAATAAAACAAGTAGCTACAGTTCTTGCTTTGCATCGCGGTGTTCCTTGTAGAACATCCTGCACCTTATTCGATAAGGAAAGGACTGAGATCCCTTCACCGGGAGTGACTCCTTTAGCAATAACTGGCAGATGCTACACCCCTCGGTTTGTATTTTTGATTGCTTCTATAGTTTCTGCTTTGCACAGTGATATATATGATATATCCCGCACCTCATTCGACGAGGAAAGGACCGATGATCCCTTCACCGGGAGTGACTCATTTAGCAAAACTAGAAAAGCCTCAAAAGCACTCCATTTTAAAATCATTTGATTCTACAACGATATCAAGTTCATTACGCAATAGGTTTTCAGAAAAACCTATCGTAGCCCTCCGTCATTTCAGATAAGTAGTAGTTAGTATTCGTGCTGCGTTTGTTGGCCTTTGTCAAGGCGTAGTGTGCGGTAGCTGACTGGTGCTTATCTGCTTATGCATATGATGCAGATTGGATTAGGGTAGTCGTGCGACCTTGTTGGCCTTTGTCAAGGGTCGTGCGGGTGGGTTTAATTCAATCAGGAAATGACGGGTTGAACTTGACTAGCATCCTATGGTTTGTTGGCCTTTGTCAAGGTCATAGGAGATTAGGGGCAAAATATTATCAGGAATTTCAAGTGTTGAAATTTGCAATGAGATTGCATACCTTCTATGAGATAGTTGGATCCCGATACCCGCTGCGAGTAATTGTTACTCCTGGGAGAGTTTTACACATTACAATTAGCCGATCAAGTAGGTGTCTAGAAAGGTGTCAACGGGGTTACGCCTCTGGGAAAACGAGGTTTACATTAATTAGGTTCGTGCGAAAGTACGGGGGACCTCCCTCAAAGTACTGACACTGGCCTGGGTGAAAGATTGGCGAACTTGTAGTGTGTAATTAATCCCGGCTAGTCTTTCCTTTTAGGGTTTGAAGGAAGATTTGATAAAAAACAGTGGGAGCCATCCTGATTAGATAAAATAATAACCAATCTATTCTTGCAAGAGCGCACGCTGAGTGTTTTCTTCTCTCTCTCTCCAGGTAGCGACCATACCACGCCTTAATCAAGATAATAATACGGATTATTGACCGAACCCGCTTGTTATACTGAGCTGGGGAACGGTGGTCCCGCTCCAACTTATAATTGTTATAAGACAGAGCAGGAAATTGGGGATTACCAGAATTCCCGTGCCGCCCAAACGAAAAGAGTGCATGCTGATGCATCATCTTCGGGTGTGTTCATTACAAAGAACTGTTTCTCAATATCCTCCGCTGTTAGTTATATGTATGCCCTAGAGGCCATTACTATACATAGGATGTATATTGTAGTGGATGCTGGGACATATATAGGGAGGACTTTCTTGCTCGACATGATAGTATGCTATCTGGTTGAACTTTACCTTAACGTGTTTACTGATTGTCTCTCTGTTACATGTTGGTAAAGCCCTTAGGATGTGTGCTTGACTACCTGGACTGTGATGCGGATCACACTAGTGGGGACATGGTAGTCCATAAGTACATCCTTCAAAGTCCCTAGTCGAGGGTGTATCGAGACGGGGCATCGATATACCAGAGTAGACTAGCGTATACCTTCTCGACCCATACAGATGGGCGATGGATGATCCCATATCCATTGGTGTTTGACATCAGAGATGATATACGGGTGCTCAGTAGAGACTGGGTACACTGGACGGACTCGCCGAGAACTCCCAGATGGTATTATACCTCACGTCAGATGGCAGTTCTCTGGTGACACTGGTACAGAGTAGTCTGTTGACCCGAGATCGTCATAGAGTCTTGTGTGGTTCCCACTGTGCTTTGATTTCCATCTTACCACGTCCAAGAGGGCGTGCAAAACGGTGGTTTTTGGGTACAGTCCCGAGTCACATGGAGGCAATGAGCGCTAGGAGGGGATTCGTCTCTCCCGGTATAGGGAGTTGATGTTGCGCTGTGTTCGATTGACTATAACAGGAAATCCCTGGCCAGGGTTGCTGAGATTTACTGGTAAGTGTTACCAGTAGTTTCTCGAATTGTTATAGACCTCATATCGACATGACTTATTGAGCTATTGGGGTCTGACGTTTACCACCCCTAGGCGAGATATGCGACATATCAGACGATCAGACCGGACTGTACGGTAGTGTTACTGGTTGGATTCACTGGAGTGTGAGCGGGCTTGCTCGTCGATCTTCAGATTGCTCAATATCCGGATGGCCGTTACGTTTAGCAGACCGCTTGCGGCTTGTGGATGCTTGATATGATCATCATCTGCTGCCGGCGTATTGACGAGTCTTTAGAGTCCTACACAGAGGTTTCCTGGCTCAAGCAAAACGAAATAGGAGCGCATATGAGATATGTGCGGGACCGAGAATAATACCAGTATGTGATACTGTATTCGATTCTCGCGATGTGACATTGATCGGTTATATGCGATATAGCCGGGTTATCGGATCAAGTGTTGATTCGATAAGTTGTTACTAATGATACCAGTCGGTTATGTGCGACATGACCGGATCATTGAATCAAGTGTTGATTTAATGATTTAATGCATAATAATATATTTGATATATTACTTTGCATTAACTAGTATCGGTTCACTTTAAATGGATTTTCTCGCTCAGATGTGCGCATTGCATATGCGATATGATTTGTGCACTTGCTTGTATCATATTTGATGGTGCATGCAAAAATGGTTAAGTATAAAGAATTAAACCTTGGTTAAAGGAATGGTTAGGGTTTATTATTTGTTATTCATTTATCTTATTTAATTATTATTTATTTTTGATAAATGAATAAATGAATAGATAATGAGGAAAATGGTTTCTTTCTTTTGATCATTCATGAATCTTCATGAAGACTTTGACCATTTTGTCTCATGCTTAACCCTAACCACTTCTATTAACTCAAGTTAATTCTCTACACCTAACCATGGTGAGAATTATGATAAGAATGGATTTTTCCTTTTATTTTTATGCTTATCATAATACTTATCTTCTTCTTGCTCTTCTTCTTCTTCATGAAGAAGCTTGTCTTCATCAATGGCATATTGAGCATTAGAGTGAGAAATCCAATTCTAAAGTCTACCCACTTCCTATTTCTTCATCCTCTACCTCTTGCCAAGTAGTAGAGTGTGTTTCCTTCACAAGTTTTTAGGGCTTGGTGAAGGTGGAGCTTGATTTAGCGATGCCTCGACGTAGATCATCTTCGGCATGGACATCGACGACCTAGCTCGCTTTTTCTCCGACGAAGCCGACTCTAGAGCCCGGATTCCTTTTGGACAGCGGAGACGACTTCGTTGCGGAGCTATGGAGGTGGAGCACCGGATCTACAAAGGTTGTATTTCCGATATCCCATTAGTTAAGTCGTTAACTAGTTCTTTATCGCCTAGTTTTCTAGCAAACGATCCGTAGTCGGGTCTCTCGGCACCCCGTATTTTTGAAAATGGCATGTTCGATGCCTTGTGAGACCTCATTAGGGTGCCTAGGAACCTTTCACTGGTATCAGAGCCTAGCTAGAGCCTTAGGCGAAGTCTAGACGGAATTTGAAGTCCGAACGAACCCGAAACCCCGAATCAAACTTGCTCTCTGTCCTTTTTTCAAAAACTGGGATTTTTCCAAATTAAAAATATGCAGAAAATCAAGCAGGGTTTTCTAGGAATTACTGTAAATTTTGTGGGCCCAAGTCAACTTTTCCAGCGCGGTTCCGCGGCATGAGCAAGGCTCATGCGGCGGATCCGCGGCCGTACGGCCACTGTTTTTATATTAATTGGCACAGTAATTCTTAGTTTCCAGTGCTGAGTTCTCTGGGTGTTTTTAAATTTTATTCAAGAGTTGAATTTTCTGCAGTTGTTTTGGGGATTCGGTGTTTTGATCGGGGTATCAAATTTCGTCTTTGTGGCTTTCCGGATAAATTTTAAAATATGTTAAAAAGTTCGACCGGATATAAATACCCAATTTTTCCCCTGTCGGGAAATTTCCAAGTGTTGGATTTTTCCATTGTTTAACGACGTTCTAAGTAGTGCAAGTAACGCGATGGACCCTCTAGAAGACAACAAACCTTAACTCGATTATGTGACCGTCTTGAACTGCCCTTTGAACCTTCGGGTTTGGGGCAGTACGGCGTGCCACATGTGAGGCGTTGGCTTGACCCTTCTACGGCTGGACCGTTGGTACTGAGGCACGAACTGAATGTCGTTAGACTTATTTCATGTGTTGAGCTGTATCGGGAAAACTTGGGTGTTTGACTGTTCGATCGAAAAGTTTAACATTTTCTGTTTATCTGGAATGAGATACAATAATTGGAATTCACACAGAGTTATGAGATAACTAAATGAATGTTATAAACATAGCAGTTTAGTCTCACTTGATCGGTTGCCACGGAATTTTGATGTGATCAAAAGTCCGTCGCAATCACGTAGCGTACGCGGATACTCGCCGGGTAAACTTAATAGACAGCCTCACTCCACAGCCCCGACCAAGTGACTGTAGGAGAACCCCGTCGCCGAAAGCATCTGTTCGGGTGCTCGCGGCAGCGGTGTTCCGCCTTGGTGCACTTCGTCGACGGTATCGGGGGTGCGGCCGCCTACTGAAGTTTGCGACGAGCATTCGATCAGGATGTCGGGAATCTTGTTGAATTCCCCGACTTGATATTGAAAAGAGTTTTCGATTTTGAGACTAAAATGCGGAGTTTATAATAGTTAGGCTTGCGATGTCTAAGTAATTCATTTGGTCAGGCATGCGATGTCTGAGGTCGATGCGGATTCCAACTGTTGTAGTTTTACACTTTCTTTTCTGTGACCGTAAGTGTAATATGTGATATCGCCGGTTTCGTTGCTATATGTCAACGACAATTGGGATGCGCATATTTACTTACGTTGATGACATGTGATGTTATGTGTTGCTGGATATGTTATATTGGATCGTCGTGTTTGAATAGCCGGGGTTTTTTATGTGAGATGAGTGTTTTTCATTTTTCATTCATGTAAAAACTTGTATGTAATATTCTTTTTATTGGGGCACTTCCAGGTTGCGGAAGTAGTCACCCGTTGTATATTATTTACTTTTCCGCACTAGGATAGACCCAAGGAGGAGGGCACAAGTAACCGGGTTCTGGAGTCCAGTGGGAGACCAACTCGAGGAGTCGAGTCCGGGTCTCCTAACTCCAGAATTGGTAGAGTTGCTTGCCGCTCTCGTAGGGGTCTAGGGGTGTGGGTTTGGCTATTCATCACGACCGTGGAATCCGTGTTTTATACTGGCTCGTATTGAAAACACGGACGTCCTAGTATATCCATTATTTCATATGTTTCTTCTGCTGCGATATCTGTGATGTGATCATGTGATGTTCTGTGATAGATACAGTATATAGTATATATGATATATTATATAGACGTTACTTATGTTTTACACCCGCGCTAGCCCTGCCCCGCTCTGCCGTTAGTTACCTAACCTAACGGTGCACGAGGGGACATCGAGGCGAATGCGGATGGCATAAGTGTACGTCGTATTTATCTGTGATGTTTAGGTACTTAAATGATGGGACTTCATTAATGTGATTAATGAAATAAAAGAAACCTAAGATGTTGTAGAATCGAATTTCAAAATTAAATCAGGTAGCTACAGTTCTTGCTTTGCACAGCGGTATATGTGATATATCCTGCACCTTATTCGATAAGGAAAGGACCGAGATCCCTTCACCGGGAGTGACTCCTTTAGCAATAACTGGTCGATGCTACGCCCTCGGTTTGTTTTTGATTGCTTTTAAGAGTTTTTGCTTTGCACAGTGATATATATGATATATCCAGCACCTCATTCGACGAGGAAAGGACCGACGATCCCTTCACCGGGAGTGACTCCTTTAGCAAAACTAGAAAAGCCTCAAAAGCACTCCATTTTAAAATCATTCGATCCTACAACGATATCAAGTTCATTACGCAATAGGTTTTCAGAAAAACCTGTCGTAGCCCTCCGTCATTTCAGATACATACTAGTTAGTATTCGTGCTGCGGTTGTTTGGCCTCCGTCAAGGCGTAGTGTACGGTAGCTAACTAGTGCTTATCTGCTAGCATATGATGCGATTGGATTAGGGTATTCGTACGGCGTTGTTTGGCCTCCGTCAAGGGTCGTGCGGGTGGGTTTAATTCAATCAGGAAATGACGGGTTGAACTTGACTAGCGGACTATGGGTTGTTTGGCCTCCGTCAAGGTCATAGCGAGCTAGGGGCAAAATATTATCGGGAATTTCAAGTGTTGAAATTTGCAATGAGATTGCATACCTTCTATGAGATAGTTGGATCCCGATACCCGCTGTGAGTAAGAGTTACTCCTGAGAGAGTTTTATACATTACAATTAGTCGATCAAGTAGGTGTCTAGAAAGGTGTCAACGGGGTTACGCCTCTGGGAAAACGAGGTTTACATTAATTTGGTTCGTGCGAAAGCACAGGGGACCTCCCTCAAAGTACCGACACTGGCCTGGCTGAAAGATTGGCGAACTTGTAGTGTGTAATTAATCCCGGCTAGTCTTTCCTTTTAGGGTTTGAAGGAAGATTTGATAAAAAGCAGTGGGAGCCATCCTGATTAGATAAAATAATAACCAATCTATTCTTGACAGAGCGCACGCTGAGTGTTTTCTTCTCTCTCTCTCCAGGTAGCGACCATATCACGCCTTAATCAAGATAATAATACGGAATATTGACCGAACCCGCTTGTTATACTGAGCTGGGGAACGTTGGTCCCGCTCCAACTTATAATTGTTATAAGACAGAGCAGGAAATTGGGGATTACCAGAATTCCCGTGCCGCCCAAACGAAGAGAGTGCATGCTGATGCATCATCTTCGGGTGTGTTCATTACAGAGAACTGTTTCTCAATATCCTTTACGTCCTGGGTATGTGATACCAGATCAGGATCCCAGATATGTAATCTGTTACATGGGGCTACAGATAGGTAGAGAACTGAGAACGGGTGATAAGTTTCATGAGGCAGAAAACGGGACAAGAGTTGCAGCCAAGTCTGTCGGTCACTGTCACCCTGTATTACAATACATTGATTCTGAACGAATGTTATTAGATACCGAACTGATATACAAAATCATATCAGTCTCTTTATTAGTAAAGAAATGATAAAATTTTGTATAGTTGGATAATGTTTTGAACATTTCCTATATCAAAAGTTGATCGGTTCAGGCACGTTATCTAAAAGCATTGACGTTCTAAATCAAACTACAGTTCTTAGTATACGGAACACACACAAGAAGAAAAGTTCAGAAATGAACGAATCCTTCTTGAGGTATTGTAGACTAGGTCAGATCAATGTGACCCGACTAGCTAGAGTTACATAAAGATGCATATTTAAATCAGTTTGAATTTACATCTTGTGAAACTCGCTAGTTATGTCACAAAGATATAATGACACCAGCTCTGTTTATTGGAAATAGAGAAAGAGTTAATAAACTCTTGGGATGATACATGTTGATGTATGTAGGTCCCCAGTCTACAAATGCCAGGACTGGTTCTTTACACTTCATTATATTCTCTGATAATCTCTCAAGATTCAGTCATATGTTCCTGTTGAAACATGAGTCCGAACCTTTTGAGATATTCACAGAATATAAGTTAGAAGTAGAGAACCAAAATACGGGTATAAGTATTATGTCCTATGATGAGATCAAGGAGGAGAATACTTGAGCACGGAAATACTGGACTATTCTAAAGGAAATTGAGATTCTCTCTCAGCATTACTCCTCCGTATACACCATTGCACGATGGTATATCGGGGTGGAGCAATTACACCCTATGTGATAAGGTGTGCTCTATGATGAGTAATACTGAGCTACCTATTTCCTTTTGGGTGTTATGCACTTGAGAAGCTGCATACCTATTGAATAGGGTTCTAATCAAATCAGTTGCCTACCGCTTCATATGTGATATGGAATGGGAAGAACCCATGTCTTAAGTTAGTTAAGATTTGGAGTTGTCCGGCCTATGTCTGAAAGCAAAATCCGAACAAGCTCGAGGCAAGGTCTGTAATGTAGAACTGGAAAGGTTCCAGCTATACAAACTGCAGCTGATGATTTGAAAGAACCAAAGGATTCGATAGTTACCAACGAACCTCAGCCTCTCCGCCGATCTAGTAGGGTTCCTCACCCACCTGAGAGATACTTCTGTTTCCCTATGACAGTGGGAGCGAGGATTGCATCATGAGATGATGACCCAACTAGTTTCGAGCTGGCCATCAGGAGTAAGACTCTGTAAGAATGGCTGGATGCTTAGTGATCTGAGATGGAATCCTTATACACCAACGAAGTATGGACTTTGGTTGCAATATCTGAAGGGTTAAATCCCCATCAGGAGCAGGTATATCTTGAGAAGATTACTTGGTGTACATGGAAAAGTTGAGACTTTCAAAGCTAGACTTGTTAAAGGTTTTCGTCATTGACCAGGCGTGGATAATGATGAAACCTTTTCAAGTAGCTATGCTTAGGTCCATTCGGATCCTACTTGCCATGGCTACATACCATGACTACGATATCTGGCGGTTGGGTGCCATGACTGCTTTTCTAAATGATGATTTAGAAGAGTGCGTCTATAAGTACACAGCCAGAGGGCCTCGTAGACAGTGGGAGCAGCGGAAACGTGTGCAAGATGTTTTATATGATAAAGCAGGCATCGCGGAGTTGGAACATCTGTTTTGATGGATTAGTCAAAGAAGTTGACATCATCAAAATGGTAGATGAACCTTGTATAAACAAAAAGGTAGTAGGGAGTATGGTGACGATCCTCATAGAGTACGTGGATGACATACTCTTGATAGGGAAGGAGTTTCCTATGCTACGCTCGATCAATCTCCTCTTATCACAATGATTCTCCATATAGGATCAAAATGATACCTCCTAAATCCTAAGTTTTGGATCTATGAGATAGATTTAATTGGATGTTAGGATTCTCACTAGTTGTAGTGAGATGATATCAATCGATCCTGGGGAGAATCACTGGAAGGGTTCCAGGGTGATAAAGACAACTGAATGTCAGTCATAGGCACTGTCTTTACCCTCAGTGGAGGGACGGTATGTTGGAAAAGTTCCAAGCAAGATACCGTGGCATACTAGACGATAAAGGCTGGATACATCGCTACTTAAGATGCTACCAAAGAGGCTGTCTGGGTGTATATTAGTTCATGAGATTAACTTTGTTCCTCCCATTGTGTGACAATGGAGTTGTGGCTTATGCCAAGGAACGCCGGTCCCATCAGTGATCCAGACATAATCTAAGACAGTATCACTTGATCGTGGAGATGGTAGATCTCCAGGGTGATCGAGGTCAGGAGAGTAGATTCAGAGGACAACACAGCGGATCCACTCACAAAGGCCTGTTCCCAGAGAGAGATTTTTATGGGATGGTTGAGTATGAGATACTTCAACCACTGCTACAGATGGCCCTAGTGCAAGTGGAAGATTGTTAGTTATATGTATGCCCTAGAGGCCATTACTGTACATAGGATGTATATTGTAGTGGATGCTGGGACATATATAGGAAGGACTTTCTTGCTCGACATGATAGTATGCTATCTGGTTGAACTTTACCTTAACGTGTATACTGATTGTCTCTCTGTTACATGTTGGTAAAGCCCTTAGGATGTGTGCTTGACTACCTGGACTGTGATGCGGATCACACTAGTGGGGACATGGTAGTCCATAAGTACATCCTTCAAAGTCCCTAGTCGAGGGTGTATCGAGACGGGGCATCGATATACCAGAGTAGACTAGCGTATACCTTCTCGACCCATACAGATGGGCGATGGATGATCCCATATCCATTGGTGCTTGACATCAGAGATGATATACGGGTGCTCAGTAGAGACTGGGTACACTGGACGGACTCGCCGAGAACTCCCAGATGGTATTATACCTCACGTCAGATGGCAGTTCTCTGGTGACACTGGTACAGAGTAGTCTGTTGACCCGAGATCGTCATAGAGTCTTGTGTGGTTCCCACTGTGCTTTGATTTCCATCTTACCACGTCCAAGAGGGCGTGCAAAACGGTGGTTTTTGGGTACAGTCCCGAGTCACATGGAGGCAATGAGCGATAGGAGGGGATTCGTCTCTCCCGGTATAAGGAGTTGATGTTGCGCTGTGTTCGATTGACTATAACAGGAAATCCCTGGCCAGGGTTGCTGAGATTTACTGGTAAGTGTTACCAGTAGTTTCTCGAATTGTTATAGACCTCATATCGACACGACTTATTGAGCTATTGGGGTCTGACGTTTACCACCCCTAGGCGAGATATGCGACATATCAGACGATCAGACCGGACTGTACGGTAGTGTTACTGGTTGGATTCACTGGAGTGTGAGCGGGCTTGCTCGTCGATCTTCAGATCGCTCAATACCCGAGTGGCCGTTACGTTTAGCAGACCGCTTGCGGCTTGTGGATGCTTGATATGATCATCATCTGCTGCCGGCGTATTGACGAGTCTTTAGAGTCCTACACAGAGGTTTCCTGGCTCAAGCAAAACGAAATAGGAGCGCATATGAGATATGTGCGGGACCGAGAATAATACCAGTATGTGATACTGTATTCGATTCTCACGATGTGACATTGATCGGTTATATGCGATATAGCCGGGTTATCGGATCAAGTGTTGATTCGATAAGTTATTACTAATGATACCAGTCGGTTATGTGCGACATGACCGGATCATTGAATCAAGTGTTGATTTAATGATTTAATGCATAATAATATATTTGATATATTACTTTGCATTAACTAGTATCGGTTCACTTTAAATGGATTTTCTCGCTCAGATGTGCGCATTGCATATGCGATATGATTTGTGCACTTGCTTGTATCATATTTGATGGTGCATGCAAAAATGGTTAAGTATAAAGAATTAAACCTTGGTTAAAGGAATGGTTAGGGTTTATTATTTGTTATTCATTTATCTTATTTAATTATCTATTTATTTTTGATAAATGAATAAATGAATAGATAATGAGGAAAATGGTTGCTTTCTTTTGATCATTCATGAATCTTCATGAAGACTTTGACCATTTTGTCTCATGCTTAACCCTAACCACTTCTATTAACTCAAGTTAATTCTCTACACCTAACCATGGTGAGAATTATGATAAGAATGGATTTTTCCTTTTATTTTTATGCTTATCATAATACTTATCTTCTTCTTGCTCTTCTTCTTCTTCATGAAGAAGCTTGTCTTCATCAATGGCATATTGAGCATTAGAGTGAGAAATCCAATTCTAAAGTCTACCCACTTCCTATTTCTTCATCCTCTACCTCTTGCCAAGTAGTAGAGTGTGTTTCCTTCACAAGTTTTTAGGGCTTGGTGAAGGTGGAGCTTGATTTAGCGATGCCTCGACGTAGATCATCTTCGGCATGGACATCGACGACCTAGCTCGCTTTTTCTCCGACGAAGCCGACTCTAGAGCCCGGATTCCTTTTGGACAGCGGAGACGACTTCGTTGCGGAGCTATGGAGGTGGAGCACCGGATCTACAAAGGTTGTATTTCCGATATCCCATTAGTTAAGTTGTTAACTAGTTCTTTATCGCCTAGTTTTCTAGCAAACGATCCGTAGTCGGGTCTCTCGGCACCCCGTATTTTTGAAAATGGCATGTTCGATGCCTTGTGAGACCTCATTAGGGTGCCTAGGAACCTTTCATCCGCATCCTGGGTATATGATACCGGATCAGGATCCCAGATATGTAATCTGTTACATAGGGCTGCAAAAAGGTAGAAAAACTGAGAACGGGTGATAAGTTTCATGAGGCAGAAAACGGGGCAAGTGTTGCAGCCAAGTCTGTTGGTCACTGTCACCCTGTATTACCAATACATTGATTCTGAACGAATGTTATAAGATACCGAACCTGATATACAAAATCATATCTGTCTCTTTATTAGTAAAGAAACGATAAAATTTTGTATTGTTGGATAATGTTTTGAACATTTCCTATATCAAAAGTTGATCGGATCAGGCACGTTATCTAAAAGCATTGATGTTCTAAATCAAACTACAGTTCTTCAGTATACGGAACACACACAAGAGGAAGAGTTCAGAAATGAACGAATCCTTCTTGAGGTATTGTAGACTAGGTCATATCAATGCGACCCGACTAGCTAAGTTGCACATAGATGCATATTTAAATCTGTTTGAATTTGCATCTTGTAAAACTTGTCATTCATGTCACAGAAATAAGATGACCATAGCTCTGTTTACTGGAAACAGAGAAAGAGTTAGTGAACTCTTGGGACTGATACATGATGATGTATGTAAGGTCCTCTGTCTACACATGCCAGGACTGGTTCTTTATACTTCATTACATTCTCTGATGATCTTTCGAGATTCAGACCTATGTTCCTGTTGAAACACAAGTCCGAACCTTTTGAGATATTCACAGAATATAAGTTAGAAGTAAAGAACCAAAATACGGGTATAAGTATTATGTCCTATGATGAGATCAGGGAGGAGAATACTTGTGCATGGAATTCCTGGACTATTCTAAAGGAGAATGAGATTCTCTCTCAGCATTACTCCTCCGAATATACCACAGCACAACGTTGTATCGGGGCGGAGCAATCACACCCTATATGATAAGGTGTGTTCTATGATGAGTACTGCTGAGTTACCTATTTCCTTTTAGGGGGTTATGCACTTGAGAAGCTGCATACCTATTGAATTAGGTTCGAATCAAATCAGTGCCTACCACTTTATATGTGATATGGAAAGGGAAGAGCCCATTTCTTAAGTTAGTTAAGATTTGGGGTTGTCCGGCCTATGTCTAAAAGCAAAATCTAGACAAGCTCGAGGCAAGGTCAGTTATGTAGAACTGGAATGGTTCCAGCTATACAAACTACAGCTGATGATTTAATAGAACCAAAGGATTCAATAGTCCCTGACGAACCTCAGCCTCTCCGCCGATCTAGTAAGGTTCCTCACCCACCTGAGAGATACTTTGGTTTCTCTATGACAGTGGAAGTAAGGACTGCATCATGAGATGATGACCCAACTAGTTTCGAGCTGGCCATCAGGAGTAGGACTCTGTAAGAATGGCTGGATGCTTAGCGATCTGAGATGGAATCCATGTACACCAACAAAGTATGGACTTTGGTTGCTATATCTGAAGGGTTAAATCCCCATCAGGAGCAAGTATATCTTGAGAAGATTACTTGGTGTGGATGGAAAAGTTGAGACTTTCAAAGCTAGACTTGTTAAAGGTTTTCGTCATCGACCAGGCGTGGATAATGATGAAACCTTTTCCAGTGGCTATGCTTAAGTCCATCCGGATCCTACTTGCCATGGCTACATACCATGACTATGATATCTGGCGGTTGGGTGTCATGACTGCTCTTCTAAATGATATTTTGAAAGAGAGAGTCTATAAGTACACAGTCAGAGGGCTTCGTAAACAGTGGGAGCAGCGGAAACGTGTACAAGATACTTTATAGGATAAAGCAGGCATCGCGGAGTTGGAACATCTGTTTTGATGTTGTAGTCAAATAGTTTGACTTCATCAAAAAGGTAGATGAACCTTGTATAAACAAAAAGGTAGTAGGGAGTATGGTGACGGTCCTCGTAGAGTACGTGGGTGACATACTCTTGATAGGGAAGGAGTTTCCTATGCTACGCTCGGTCAATCTCCGCTTATCACAAGGATTCTCCATAAAGGATCAAATTGATACCTCCTAAATCCTGAGTTATGATCTATGAGATAGAAGTAATTGGATGTTAGGATTCTCACTAGTTGTAGTGAGATGGTATCAATCGATCCTGGGGAGAATCACTGGAAAGGTTCCAAGGTGATAAGGACGACTGAATGTCAGTCACAGGCATTGTCTTTACCCTCAGTAAAGGGACGGTATGTTGGAAGAGTTCCAAGCTAGATACCGTGGCAAACTAGACGATAAAGGCTGGATACATTGCTACTTAAGATGCTACCAAAGAGGCCGTTTGGGTGTATATTGGTTCATGGGATGAACTAGGTTCCTACCATTGTGTGACAATGGAAGTGTGGCTTTGGCCTGGGAACCCCGGTCCCATCAGTGACCCAGACATATTCTGAGGCAGCATCACCTGATCATGGGGATGGTTGATCTCCAAGGAGATCGAGGTTAGGAGAGTAGACTTAGAGGACAACACGGCGGATCCACTCACAAAGGCCTTTTCCCAGAGAGAGACTTTTTATGGGATGGTTGAGTATGAGATACTACAACCACTGCTATCAGATGGCCCTAGTGCAAGTGGGAGATTGTTAGTTATATGTATGCCCTAGAGGCCATTACTGTACATAGGATGTATATTGTAGTGGATGCTTGGACATATATAGGGAGGACTTTCTTGCTCGACATGATAGTATGCTATCTGGTTGCTCTTTACCTTAACGTGTACACTGATTGTCTCTCTGTTACATGTTGGTAAAGCCCTTAGGATGTGTACTTGACTACCTGGACTATGATGCGGATCATACTAGTGGGGACATGGTAGTCCATAAGTACATCCTTCAAGGTCCCTAGTCATGGGTGTATCGAGACGGGGCATCGATATACCAGAGTAGACTAGCGTATACCTTCTCGACCCATACAGATGGGCGATGGATGATCCCATATCCATTGGTGTTTGACATCAGAGATGATATACGGGTGCTCAGTGGAGATTGGGTACACCGGATGGACTCGCCGAGAACTCCCAGATGGTATTATACCTTACGTCAGATGGCAGTTCTCTGGTGACACTGGTACAGGTTAGTCTGTTGACCCGAGATCGTCATAGAGTCTTGTGTGATTCCCACTGTGCTTTGATTTCCACCTTACCATGTCCAAGAGGGCGTGCAAAACGGTGGTTTTTGGGTACAGTCCCAAATCATATGGGGGCAATGAGCGATAGGAGGGGATTCGTCTCTCCCGGTATAGGGGGTTGATGTTGCGCTGTGTTCGATTGGCTATAACCGGAAATCCCTGGCCAGGGTTGCTGAGATTTACTGGTAAGTGTTACCTGTAGTTTCTCGAACTGTTATAGACCTCATATCGACACGACTTATCGAGCTATTGGGGTCTGACGTTTACCACCACTAGGCGAGATATGCGACATATCAGATGACGAGACCGGACTGTACGGTAAGTGTTACTGGTTGGATTCACAGGAGTATGAGCGGGCTTGCTCATCGATCTTCTGATCGCTAAATACCCAGGTGGCCGTTACGTTTAGCAGACCGCTTGCGGCTTGTGGGTGTTTGATATGATCATCACCTGCTGCCGGCGTATTGACGAGTCTTTAGAGTCCTACACAGAGGTTTCCTGGCTCAAGCGAAACGAAATAGGAGCGCATATGAGATATGTGCGGGACCGAGAATAATGCGTGTATGTGACATCGTATTCTATTCTCGCGATGAATGTATCGATTGGTTGTATGCGATATAACCCAGTTATCGAATCAAGGATTGATTCGATAAGCCGATACATTGGATATTAGTCGGTTATATGCGATATGACCGGATCGTTAAATCAAGTGTTGATTTAATGGTTTAATATATAATTATATATTTGATATATTACTTTGCATTAACTAATATTTGTTCACTTAAAAAGGATTTTCTCACTTGATGTGCACATTGTATATGTGATATATTTTTGTGCAATTTATTGTATCATGTTTGATGATACATGATAGTTTGTGTGTATGATTAAACCATGGTTATGTTAATGGTTAGAGTTTTGTTTATTTACTTATTCATTTGTTTATTTATTCATTTTGGAAGATAAATAGAATGGTGGCTTATTTTGTTTCTTTCATGAAACTTCTTGAAGTGTTGAAAGCTTGACCATTTTGTTTGTTTTCTTTAACCTAACCATTCAACCTAACCAAGGTTCATTCTCTACACCTAACTATGGTTGCCATTATGATAAGTATTCATTTCATTTTCTATTTTGAATGATACTTATCATATTCTTTCTTCTTCTTCTTCATCTTCAACAAAGAAGAAAACTTTGCATCTTTTAATGGCAACTTGAGAAAAAGAGTGAGAAATTCAATTCTAAAGTGAACCCACTTCCTATTTCTTCATCCTCTACCACTTGCCAAGTAGTATAGGGTGTTTTCTTCACAAGTTTCTTGGCTTGGTGAAGATGGAGCTTGATCTTGTGTTGCCTCGACGTAGATCATCTTCGGCATCGAAGTCGACGACCTAGCCCGCCCATTTCTCCGATAAAGCCGACGCTAGAGCCCGAGATCCGATGATCGCAGCGAGGGGATTTCATCACGGAGCTATGGAGGTGGAGGACCGGACCTACAAAGGTTGTATTTCCGTTCAACTCTTAGTTAAGTTGTTAACTAGTTGCTTGTTTCGCCTAAATTCTAGTTAACGATCCGTATTAGGGTTTGTAGGCACAAGAAAAATTTGAATTTGGCATGGTTGATGCCTTGTGAGACCTCATTAGTGTGCCTAGGAATCCAACACCGCCGTGCCCTAGTAGCATCAGGTCTTAGGATTTTTTCTGCTGTCTTGTTTTGATAGTTAGAGATCCTTTCGATGTCTAGATTCTGAGAATAATGCTCTAAGTCTCTGCCGTTGCTAGATCTCATGATTTGCTTCAATATTTTGGCAGATTTGATTCCGACATCTTGATTTATCCCGGATCTCTTGGATTCCAGACCTAAGCTAATCTGCACAATATCTCAAATCAAAGTGTTAGTAGTATTTGGTATTTTTGAGATATTATCCTAACCATTTTATATGATATTATATGTTAAGAATATTGATTAGAAATATTGATATGATGTGTATATTTTAATTACAATATTTCATATAAATATTATATGAATGTATTCTCCCTTATTATGCTAATTATAATGTAGAAACATATGATAATAAACTTTTTACACATAAACTCTCATATGTTCTATAATTACAATAAACATCTTTTAGTACTTAACAATAATAGGGAAAATGTTCGTTCAAATGTGAAATATTTTAGACTAATCATTGCCCTACGGTATAGTTTATACGACCAGCCGTACACAATCCACGGGCATGAACAATTCATATCCTTCCCAGGTCCCATATGATACGATCCTTCGAAGAATGTCGTGATCTATAACTGTTAGTGCGTTATCTTACGAGCCGCCTAAAAAAGGGTATGTCCATAAGTGAAATTGGCATGGATGAAAACCCGAAAGGGCACCGTGAGTAAAAACAATAGGGCTACCGGCGAGCTTGTGAAAACCCAAAAGAGCACGAACTCGTTAAAAGAACAGAAAAGATGCACCTACAAAGTCCTCACGACTTTGTAAGGAGAAAACACCTGCGTTAGATCCTTACGACTCACAAAGGAGCAATGCACTTAGGAATCCATACGATTCCTAAGGAGAAAATACACTTACGAGATCCTCATGACTCGTAAGGAGAATATACCCTCTATAAGACCCTCATGGCTTATAGAATTCAAAAGCCTTCATAACCCCATAAATTTATGTCCTAAAGTGGTCCATTATCAACCCTTGTATACAATCCACGGGCGTAAATAACAATACTCTCAATCAAGTCCCACCAAAAACGAGAAATATCGCTCAACAAGGTGAATAGCACTTGCGAGTCCCCACGACTTGGAAGGAGAAAATACTCTTGTAAGATTCTTACGACTTGCAAGAAAAAAAATACCGCTTAGGCGTCCTCACGACTTCTAAGGAGAAAAATACACCTATGAGAACCTCTCGGTTCGTAAGGAGAAATACCTTTATGAGACCCTTACGGCTCATAAAGCTAAAAGCTTTAGCCGAAAGGATCCTAACCCTACTTACTAAGCCAACTTTGTCCAAATCAATAAAAGCAAATGATGATTCGCTCCTAGAAATATACCAGTTGTAGTGATGCTGATGCCAAGATTGGGATCAGATTCCGAATCCCCAACTCGCAATAAAATCAATAAGCGAGGAAAAATATGCATATGAAATAACCGAAATGATAGAGCAACTCACAATAAAAATAAGCGGGCAAAAAAAATTTTATATATATATATGCATATGAAACAGCCGAAATGATGGGGCGGCTCGCAATAAAAAGCAGCGACTAAAAATAAAGAAATAGACGAAATGATTGGGCACTGCGAAAAATAGCCAAAATGATTGGGCAATCGCGTCTTTCACGATATAAAAAGCTGAAAAGATAGAGCATCACGGAAACATAAAAGATATAATAAAATAAATTTTTTTCTTCCCTGCAAGTAGGTCCACAGTGACTCTTGTATACAATCTATAGGTATAAATGAAAGAAAGGGAACCATATCTTCCCACCGTGCTTCATCAAAAGAAGAGCAAAGTCTTGACAGTACATCTATAGCTTAGAGACTACCTCGATGTTCTTCCTCATTCCAACAGAGTGCGGGCGCAACTGTCAAATAAAATCGGAGCAATGGTATATTCCTAGCCCTAGATCTCAATGGCAATTTATAAAGCATAGAGGTCATATAGATGTCTACCTTACTTCAGCAAAGAATCGGTGCGACACCAAAACAAAAGTGAAGTGACGACATGTGTGATCGAAAGAGATTTCGCGTGTCGTATCTAAGTTTAAAGTTAACCACAATCAAGACAACGTTGCGTGTAGCTAGCCGTGATGAGTACGAGTTATCCGCAAGGAGATGGTGTGTTTTAAGTTCTTGTTCTCATGAGTTAAGCAAAAGGTCGAAAAAGTTCGTATCTAACCTATATGTTTTGTATATATGCAACGAAACGCTTGTTAGGGATAGAGATAGGTTAGCGTAAGTTAAGAAATATATGTACTCATTCCTTTGTGCTTAATATAACTTATTGAAGCTAGAGTAATCGGCAACAACGTGGATTAGGGTCTTTAAACACGGTATTTGTGAAATCGGGCTTATTGACCCTTGTCCGTTCGTTCTTGTCTTTTAACTTTTGCCTCTGGACAAACCAAACGCAACCGGTCACGGTTAGAGATCACTGATACCGTGGTAGGGTAGGGTGCCTAATAGAACACTTGAATGAGATTTGGGCAGAGTTCGATTAGAAAGTGGCAAAGGAAATGAGCAAAAGAAAACCTTAACTTACACAACCACTCTCTTTCCCTAACAAGATCCACTATTCACAATTCGTAACCAACTTCAAAAGAAAATACACAAGAGAAGAGATCAAAGAAAATAACATTACACATAAGAAAATAGCAAGAAAGTAAATTGCAAATAAGTAAAGTTAAAGAGAATACTAAGAACCCAAGTGCAAAAATGAAAACTTCATTCTAGTTCAAAATGAGTGTACAAGATAATGAACTCAAATACTAAAATCTAACCTTGCAAGCTCAGTTAAGAGGTTGCAAGATGAGATAAAGGCAAAGAGCTCAAGATTAAGCCTATCTATTATGTACAAGAACTAAAACAAAAAAGTAGAGTGAAAATTGAAACTTAGACCCAAAGTGTGGCCTTGAGCTTGCTCTCTGTTCTGGTATTTATAGGCACAAAATCAACAAAAACAAACAATAAAAATGAGTTGATGTGACAACATGGAATGACCAGAAGAAAATTGGAGATGTTAACGAGAATTTGGCCAATTCTGGCTGTTTACTGTAACGTGGTGGGGCCCATTTTCTTATGGTGATCTTATATCCTCTCCATGATCTCACTGGTATTGTTTGATTCTTCTATATCAACTTGGGTATTGATCTGTAGATTTAGAGGGAAATTGTAACTTTAAATCACATCACACCTTTATGCATCACTCATCACACACCCACTTGCTCATCTACTTGCACAAGTCATGATTCATGTGTGCCCACTTGTGCTAGGCAATCCCACCATAGTTCATGCATCAAAAGAGGTTTGTGTTCACACTTGTATTGTTGCATTATTTTTGATAAAAATGTGTACACATGTTTGTTGCAAAAAGAAACTCTTTGAATATTGATTGTTTTTCTGTTCCGGTTGTAATGTCGACTCACAAATGTCGTATCCGTGTATTTGAGTGTATTTCCAGTGTTTTGTCACGAATACCTGTAATCTGTATTTATTGAGCAGACACGGGTTATTAGTATCGATATATCACAAAAATGATAATGAATGAGCGGTATTGAAATACAGTTTTTCGTGATGAACAAATACCCCCAAACTTATCTTTTGCTCGTCCCGAGCAAAACAAAATCCTAACCTCACTTTCACAGGGACCGCGATTGCACTGAGCTCGTGCAACAAGCCGTTAAACCTCTAGATGTCCTAGCAGGAGGAGTGTTGTCTTCTGAGGGTTTTCAGCGGATTACACCCACAAAATCCTGTCAAGCTAGTTTTGCAAAATAACTGTCAATTCTAATCCTAGGGTTTAGCTTCAAAGCTAGAAATTCTATTATCCTAAGTTAGAAATATCGAACCCTTTATTTTCACACCTCACTTCTTATTTAACTTAAGATTCTATATGTCTTTACGTGCGGTGCAAATAGTGTCGTTATGTTATAAAAAGATCGATTAGAGTCAACATGTTACAAAATAAAGGCCGGATAAAACTTCAAAAGAATCACACAAGTTTATAAAGAATTTAAGTTTTTCTCAAGTTTCATTTTCCAGTTAGGTTTCAAATTCAGAATTTCTATCTTTCTTAACAGAAAATTAGGTCTTATTCTTCACTCCACCTTTTACTTGTTTTCGTATCATACACACCTTTATGAACGTGCAATAGTATTTATCATAGGATAAAACCTTCATATCTTCGTTTTTAAAAAATATTTTATAAAAGCTTGTCTTTTATCAAGATTATTCTCACATAAATGACCGTTAGGAATTTTAACTCGGAGAGAACGCTTGCTTGACTTTGTTTTAAAATGGACTTTCTAGACTTCTTAGCAAGTTTTGGGTCAATACACTCAAACTAGTTGGTTTTAGGGCATTAGGTGTAGAGACACCCCGGCGAACTTAATTGCCCAAGTTACCTAGGCCCTAAAACAAAAGAACTCATTTTGGCGTGAAAATCATAATAATTCAATGCGAAAGGAGATATAGTCAGTTGTTCAATTATTTTCAGAATAAAAGACGTGTTTGGGTGGATTAGGTGTGTAATCACTCCAATCAAATTTCAGATGGGTTATTCTTCATAATTAGTTCCTATTAAGACTTCAATAATATCCCTTCATATCCACTTTACTTTATAAACAATTCTTAATATTACTTATTTCAGAACAAATTTGTTTGATTCTCAAAAAATAGTTTATCAATTTATAAGTTTTAAGACATATCAGACTTGTCATCTAATTTTCAAAACTCACGACACGTGTAATGTGATGCAAAGACGTATATTAGTTACGGTTAATTCAAAGGAGGGTTAACTTTCAGGTTTCAAAATCTAAAAATAGGATATAGTTGGTCATATCTTATCAAACTAAACTGTCAGAATTTTGTACCTAAGTTCTTACACTAGCTAACTTGACGACAAAGTTTTTTTATGTTTTTGGAAAATTTTCTGATTTTTCTAGGTTTTTGAATATGTATGCAAATGCAGAATATACAAATGAATGCAAAAGATAGAGATACTTATCGAGCATACCCCCAAACTTAAACTTGACAGTGCCATCACTGTCATGCTACACAAAGAGGGTCAAAATTGCTGAGGGGCCAAATTTGTTGGTTCGCTATTTTATACATATATATATACACAAGGAAAAGGAAAAAAAATATATACACAAAAAAGATCCCCCAAACTTAAGTGAAACAGTGTTTCCACTGTTTAAGAGTTGAAGTTTAAAGTTAGAGGGTTAAATCATTAATCTATACAAGGCCTTACACAGACCAAAGGTTAATACCAACCATTCAAAATATCTATCGTGATTCGCCCAGGGTTAGTGGAAGAATGCATGGAGAAAAGAAATGAAGGATATGCGAGACCATACATGGACAGGAGTAATATACGGTCTCGGTATATGGAAGTGATAAGATGAATGGAATGGAGAAAGAAATGGAGTACGAACTCGATGTTGAAAATTGATTGAGTGATTTAGTACAGTCTGTAATGATTTGAAATTTGAGTTTTCTAACTGCACTAAATTATTAATACGCTGAGAAAAAGGGTCAAACCGTTCAAGATTCGCTAGAAAACATGGGCTCAAACTTGGTGAACCAGATGACGGAAATGAAGGTATCAAATGGTCTTGTGGTATGGAAACGATGAAGGGAAGTAACTGAGGAATGGTATCGGTCAGAAGCGCAGGAGGATGTTCATAGTCAACGGAGGGGACATGATGAATCGGAAAATCTGACTCATCCAATAATACGTGTTTATCCTAAAAAATTTCCTCTAAATTCACCTCAAAATCTAGGTCATCTATGTAATCGATCAAATCATTATCAACAACCTCAAGTTGTAAATGGGGTTCAAGAGAAACATTTAATGGTTCGGGATGATGTCCACACGGATCTGAAGGAAAGTGTTGAATGGTGAGAAAATCTCACCCAAATTTGTGGGTTCATCATCAAAATTATCCCCAATATCGATATCCTCAATCAAGTTAAACTTAAAGTTCTCACACACCTCAACAAAAGTATGATTTTCAGTCGGTTGGGTTTCTAAAGTGGGGATGCAGAGATCAAATGGAGTGGCATCAATTTCACTTGAAAGGGACCCTTCACAATTGGGTAAATCAAACACTATATATTCGCACAAATCATCAAACATTCTATCTTCAATTGGTGAATCATTTGGTGTACTCGATAGACTTTTGAAACCGGAGTTGTGGAATTCTATTTGGAATGGGTAGGATTGATTTGGAAGGGTGGATTGCGAACTTTCACTACTCAACTCATCATCATATTCAATCTCCACATCATACATTGTAAAATTTTGAGCTAGTTGGGAACTAACTGCTGGTTCGTTAGGTTGTATGAGGGCTGCCATAAATGCATTCAATTTCTCCATTTGTCGGCCTGAAGCTACCCGAAATTCTTCTAATGATTGTTCCAGACTAGACATGGGTTGTGAAGGGGTTTCAGTAAAAGATTCAAATTCGTTCGGATACGCGAAACTCCCAATTTGTTGTTCAGAAGTGATGTCTACTGAAGGTGTGAATGTCGGGTATGATTGATAGGAATCGAATGGTTGCATAGAATGGGTAGGATTAGGATCAACATCTTGGTATGAAGATGCTTGGAATTGTTGTCCTAAAGAATCCAGAGTGGTGAAAGGCATGAAAGATAGGCTACGAGATTGTGCAATTCGTTCAACAATGGACATCGATTTAAGAGTCGCCACGTTACCCTCAGAAGGGGTATCAATATGAGAAGGGGTGAAAGTTTGAAAAGGTTGATATGACGTAGATTGTGGTGTCCAAGTGGTGTTTCTAGAAGCGTCTATCCGATCTTTCAAAGAGATTTTTGGTATGGATGGATCGTTTGACGTTCTACAAAAAAAGCCGTATGAAGTAATATCTGGTTGAGGGTATCAAAGTTCGGCAAGAGTTGGTCGATGTGGGGTATCCATGATATGAAAAGAAGAAGGGGAGAGGGTTGTGAGATTTTTTTAATGTTTTTTTTATATGTTAGTTATCAACAAAAAGAATGAAATATACAAACAAAATGTAAAGAAAAACAATCATGACACAAATACCACACACTTAATCGGTCTAGAGTTCACCTAGGTCAACTAAACCTACTCAAGAACTTGATTATCGAAGTAAAATTGTGTCGAGAAATGGGCTCAAGATATACTGATCACGAAGTCATGTAAGTGCATAGATAAGGGGAGATTTTCCAACGCTTTCGCGAAGTTCCTTAATTAGAATAACTCTTTCTCTTTTGGTGGTTGCGCCGTGAACATTTCCCTAGACACCCCGTGAATGATATAATGTTAAGCGGTATTCTAAATACGGTTAACTTCTCCTAATGAGCGCGATGTCCTTAAAGGCTTAAGTTTCTTTTAAAATTTGTGCTGGTAAACATTATGCTCAATTTTTTGATTTGTGGGCCACGGAAAAGGTGATGAAATCCTTTACCGTATGTTGTGGGGTTTACTTGCCCTTAAGTCCGTATTAAGAATGCAATGCGCAATTCAATGAAAAAGTTTTTCAAAACATCAAACAATCGTTTTTTATGTTTAAGCGCGGGGCTGCAACAAATACGGGTTAGTCATTTTAGCTTTTGGCAGCGAACTTGCAAAGAATCCTGCAAAGATAGAATGGTGGATGCGTCGGATTTGAGAAGAAGGTGTTAGAAAATACGTACCGATAGGTTTTTGGGTTAAGATACCCCCGTTGAATTGAATCCAATTAGCTTGAAAAGTTCGCTTGTGTGGGTCAAACCATCTGGATCTTTGGTACTGTACTTTTCTATCAGCTTGGCTTTGAATGTACACTTTGCTCTGCACAATCGCACTTCCATAAAATCCGAAAATGTCAGAAAACAGATATTTAGTGCGAAAAGCGATATAAGTGCCCAAACTCCTGCACACACAATATTATGAAAATCAAACTATAAAAATGGGATAATAATAGAGCAATGGAGCAAAGAACGAAAAATTAGAGCAAACAGAGAAGTATTGGCTGCCGGTAGCGAGAAATGGGAATAAACCAGCGGTCGACTATTTGAATTGGGGCTCCATCTTTCTGCAGTGTTCCCTATGTTCTAGTATTGTCCCGATGTTATAGTTTAATTTTTCTAATTAATCTCAGAGTGCTAGCAGGTCCTAATAACATAGAACAAAAAAGTTAGAAACGTTAATTTATTTTTTTTGAAATTTTTCGATTTTTAGTTTTGTTTTTCAGAATAGTGTTAGTGCTATAAACAAGATATACAGAGATTAACCCGAAATAATAAGAATAAAAACATTACCGTCTCCCCGGCAACGGTACCATTTGATCGAAAGTGATTTTACGTGTCGTATCTAAGATTAAAGTTAACCACAATCATGACGGCGTCGCGTCTAGCTAGCCGTGATGAGTATGGGTCGTCCGCAGGAAGATGGTGCATTTTATGTTCTTATTCTCACTAGTTAAGCCAAAGGTCCAAATTGTTCGATTCTACCCTATGTGTTTGTATATGCAAAATAAAATCTTGTTAGGGATAGAGATAGGTTCGTGTAAATTAAGAAAATCTGTACTCATTCCTTTGTGCCGAACTTGACTATTGAAGGTAGAGTAATCGGCAACAACGTGGATTAGGATGTTTAAGCACGGTATTTGTGAAATCCGGCTTATTAACCCTTTTCCATCCGTTCTTGTCTCTTGACTTTCGCTTCTGGCCAAACCAAACGGAACCGGTCACGGTTAGGGATCACCGATATCGTGGTAGGGTAGGGTGACTAATGGAGCGCTTGCGTTAGGTTTGGGTGGAGTTCAATTAGCAAGCATCGGGCAAAGGAAATGAGCAAAAGAAAACCATAACTTACACAACCATTCTCTTTTCCTAACAACATACACTACTCACAAACCATAACCAACATCAAAAGAAAATATACAAGAGAAGAGATCAAAGAAAACAACATTACACATAAGCAAATAGCAAGAAAGTAAATTGCAAATAAGTAAAGTTAAAGAGAATACTAAGAACCCAAGTGCAAAAATGAAAGCTTCATTCTAGTTCAAAATAATAAAATCTAACATTGCAAGCTCAGTTAAGAGGTTGTAAGATGAGATAAAAGCAAAGAGCTCAAGATTAAACCTATCTATTATGTACAAGAACTAAAACAAAAATATAGAGTGAAGATTAAAACTTGGACCCAAAGTGTGGCCTTGAGCTTGCTCTCTGTTCTGCTATTTATAGGCACAAAATCAACAAAAACAAACAATAAAAATGAGATGATGTGAAAACATGGAATGACCAGAAGAAAATTGGAGCCAAAAAGAGGTAGTTGGGACCGATGGTAACGAGAATTTGGCCAATTCTGGCAGTTTACTATAGCGTAGTGGGGCCCGTTTTCTTGTGGTGATCTTATATCCTCTCCATGATCTCACTGGTATTGTTTGATTCTTCTATATCAACTTGGGTATTGATCTATAAATTTGGAGGGAAATTGTAACTTTAAATCACATCACCTTTATGCTTCACTCATCACACACCCACTTGCTCATCCACTTGCACAAGTCATGATTCTTGTGTGCCCACTTGTTCTAGGCAATCCCACCATGGTTCATGCATCAAAAGAGGTTTGTGTTCACACTTGTTTTGTTGCATTATTTTTGATAAAAATGTGTACACTTGTTTGTTGCAAAAAGAAACTCTTTGAATATTGATCGGTTTTCTGTTCCGGTTGCAGTGTTGACTCACAAATGGCGTATCCGTGTAGTTGAGTGTGTTTCCAGTGTTTTATTATGAATACCTGTAATCTGTATTTATTGAGTAGACATGGGTTAATAGTACTGATATATCACAAAAATGATAATGAATGAGCGGTATTGAAATGCAGTTTTTCGTGATTAACAATATGCCTAGCTTCGGGTCTTGATGGAAATCCTAAAGACCATTGGATATCATCCCACCCCGGAAGGGTGCGGTTATGACTCATCTGGGCTTCAAATTGACCCTAACCTCAAGTAAAATGCCATGGCAATACCTAACGCTTGATCTTCCGATGGTAATACGGATATTCCAACCTCAGAAGATTACTTGAAGATGTCTTGCCCAACCTCAGAAGGGAACGGAGACATAACAGGCACATGGCTACTCGAGCCGCAACTCAAGAGATTGCATATCGAGAATATATCAGCCAATGCGACGGTACGATAGACTTAACCCAGTATCTAAAACCTAACGGACCCCTATCATAAAAAAGGGGTTATCTATATTCAACGTTACGGCGAGTTTGCCTGTAAACCTAAGAGCAAGGTAAACTAAAAACTTCGAAATGAGTAAATAAACTAAAAACTATGAAATGAGTAAATCAACTAATCCATGCAAGGTCACGACAATCAAGAGACACAGAGGTGCAAATATGAAAAGAAATATCTTTTATTCATTAATCAAAAATGGTTAAGAGATATAATCTAATAAAAGAAAAGAAAAGAAGGGGAAGAATACAGCAAAGAAAGAAGTCTAAGATGGCGGGTTAGTCAACAGGCTGGCCAGATCGTCGCTCCTCCGTTGAACCTCTGTCTCGAGCCCTGTCAGCATAGCGAACTGAGCCCCTCCTTGTTCTTGTTGTTGTTCGTACAAGGCAAATCGGTGCTCGAGCTCCTTTTCGGCGGCTTTGTGGCCCTCTACCACTTCCTTTATGAAGCTAAAAGCTCTATCAAGAGCCACCACTTCCGTTACGACCTGTTGGAGGGCTTGCCAGATCTCATAAATCTGAGTGGCATTGGCTGCAAGTTAAGCTTGAATATCTTTTAAGGCCTTCGAAGCTAGCTCCCTCACTGAAAACTTCCAGGACAGACTCTTCTCGCAAGATCGGTGGTTGGGGCCACATCTCTTGATCCATTCATTCAACCTATCATTCAGAGATGATATGTCTGAGGGAAGGCATTTGTGTTCAAGCTCATGAAGAAGGGCCTCCACTCGCTAGCAATATTCAACCCAAGTATGTACCATCACCTAGTCATGGTAAGTAGCAAGGACAGACAAAAAAGCATTAGCCTCGGCGGCAAACTCCTCTGCAAAGACTGAAGTACCGGTGTGAAGGTCTTCAATAAGATCGGACAATGAGCGAAGGCTATTCCTCGCTATCCTTTCAGATATACACCTTGCGTAAGGACCCTCGAGCATACGAACATGAGACTCAAACGGGGTTGGGGCCACCAGAACTGTGTCAAGATAAGAAAAACATAAAAAGGTTAGAGGCATCTCCAAGATGGGAGATAAATAAGAGAGTACAAGAACCAAGGTATAACTTACCCACAGTCCCACGGGGCAAATCCAGGATATCTCCAGGTCTATCCAAAACCTCGACTTCATCATCGGCTTGCAAGGCTGCAGTCAAACAATCGTGTCAGTATCTCTTCAGAAAGAATAATAAAAGAGATAAAAAGATACCGACGATGTCTAGAAGAAACTATAATCCGCTGGGGAGGTATCGCATGCGAAGCCGCCATACCAAACAGACATAAGAAGGTCTCCTCCATAGAGCGGTCCAAAATGGAAGAAGCTAGCTCCCGCAACTCTGAAAACACTATAAGAGAGAGAGAGAGAGAGAGAGAAAGAGTCAGGCCTACTGAAAGATTGTCAAATGAAAGGGAGTAAAACATAATATTACCTTTAATGCTCCTCTCACTCTGGGTCGAAGGGGCGACGGCATCAGGAATGTCCTTTATATCTTCTGGTGTCCCACCAGTGATATCTGTGGAGTTCATCAATGGTTTATCAGCTTCAGCGAAAGGAATTAGAGCCATTACATGAGTTTCCAGGGCACTCTATGGACTCGAAACCATGCTCATCGTAGAAGTCTCTGTAGGAAAAAGAATGTAAGGATGCGGGCAATATAAACCATTTGCTAAAAAAGACATGAAAAGATATAAACCGATGCGCCAAGGAGCTTAAAGTATAGCTTCCTCGAGTCACTACTCTTTTCTTGTTAACCACGCCCGCCGAGCTTCAATTCAAGAAAGAGCTCTACCCGTTTTTAGAGTAGCTTCATCTTCAAAAGTGGCTGATATTGGTTGTTTCAGAGCCCTTTCCTCTGCCAACGTTAAAAGGGCTGCCGGTAGCGCAGCAGAAGGCGGGTCAACATCTCGGAAAGCGATGGGAGCGAAGCGTCCCCTCTGAGGGCGCACATCCTGGGTCTCATCCTGTGACCTCTTAAGGGTTTCAGCAAACTGAGCAGCTGTTAGGAATATGTATGCCCTAAAGGCCATTATTGATGATATAGTGGATTCTTGGACATATATATAGAGGACTTTCTTGCTCGACATGATAGTATGCTATCAGGTTACCTTTATCTTAACATGAAGACTGGTATTTATACTGTCTGTCTCTTACATGTTGATAAAGCCCTTAGGATATGTACTTGACTACAAGAATTATGATGAGATCATACTAGTGGGGCCAGGGTGGTCCAAAAGTACATTCTTTAATCAGTTCCTAGTCGAGGGAATATCGAGACTAGGGCATCGATATTCCAGAGTAGAATAGTGTGTACGTTTCTTGTCCCTTAGAGGGCGATGGTTGATCCCACAACCATTGGTGTGTGACATCAAAAATTGTATACAGGTGCTCATTGGAGAATGGGTACACCGAACGGACTCGCCGAGGACTCCTAGTTGGTAGTATACCTACCGTCAGATAGCAGTCCTCTGGTGACACTGATACAGGTTAGTCTGTAGACCCGAGATCGTCATAGAGTCTTATGTGTCTACTACTGTGTTTTGATTTCCTCTCTACCACGCTCAAGAGGAGTTGTGCAAACAGGTGGATTTTTGGTACAGTCCCGAGTCACATGGAGGCAATGAGCGATAGGATGGGTTTCGTCTCTCCCGGTATTGGGGGTTGATGTTGCGCTATGCTCGATTGGCTATAACTGGAAGTCCCTGGCCAGGGCTGCTGCCGAGATTTACTGATAAGAGTTCTCAGTAGTTTCTCGAACCATTATAGGCCAGACATCGACATGACTTATCATGTTACTAGGGTCTGACGTTTACCACCCATAGACATGATATGCGACACATCAGATGAAGAGACCGGATTGTACGGTAGTGTTACTGATAGGCTTCATAGAGAGTATGGACAGGATTGCTTATTGGTCTTCATATCGCTCAATACCCGGGTAGCCGTTGCGTCCAGCTAATACCGCTGACGGCTTGCAGGTGACTGATGTGATAATCACCTACTGCTGGCGTATTGACGAGTCTTTAGAGTCCCATACAGAAGTTCACTGGTTCAAGCGAAATGAACTTGTTCAAGCGAAATGAAGTAGGACACATATGTGATATGTGTATGGGACTGATTAAATACGTGTTTGTGATACCGTATTGTAATCTGGCAGTTATCTGTTATCGGTTCGGTTATATGTGATATAACCAGATTGTCAAATCAAGTGTTGATTTGATAATGTGATATACAGATAAATGATATTACTCAGTCATATGTGATATAAATGGATTATTAAATCAAGTGTTGATTTAATAATGTGATATATATTATATTTGATATAATTATATCTTAACTAATATCATTAGCTCACTAAATATTTTATTATATGTATTAATATATATATATATGATATATGATATATATATATATGTAGCATGACATAAATTTCTATTTTATGAAAATAGAAATGAGGTGGAAAATAAGAAGACTTTGGGAGCATGGTTGCGAGCATGGGCTTTTATCTTTGTTTATTCATCTTGACTCACTATTCAAACATGGTTGCAATTTTATATTGCAATAATTCCATGCTTGAATGAGTGAGGGGTCAAGAGTTGCCATTCTCACTTGTTCATTTCAACGCTTAGCCATTTTCTTTAGTTGCTCCCATTTGCTCTCTAGCTTCTACCTCTTCTTCATGCCACCATGGTTCAAGCTTCAACCCTCACATGAGATGTGAATCATGAAACTTGAACACAAACTTGTGAGCTTTAAACATCCCCTACTTCACCATCCTACACTTGACTAGCGATCGAGTATAGCGTGTTTCCTATACTAAAGAGTTTAGTGTAGAGGTAGCTTGAGTTGGAGGGACTTCGCGTGGATCATCTTCGGCACGAAGATCATCAGAGGAAGCTCGTCCAAACCCTCAAGTGGAGCTAGTGGAGTCGCGGGACTACTACACAGAGCATATGAAGTGAAGGACTCGATCTACGAGGGTATAGCCATCTTTCACTTCTTCTATTTTAGTTGATATCAAACATAAAACCCTAATCATCTAGTTAAACATCTTGGATAGTCTAGCTTAGCACCTATAAAAATTTGAATTTGGCATGCTTGATGCCACTAGAACCCCTTGCTGGTGCTAGGGTAGACTTTCATGGTATCAGAGACTAAGCTAGAAGATTAGACGACGTTAGATAAGTTACGAAACCGAAACAACTCCGAAACAGTCGCCATGAAACCCTGTTCTCTGTCAAATTTTTCAGAGCCTCTAAAAAAATTTTAAGTTTGATATGGAGGCAGTAGTTGGAATCCACATTTAATTAGTTTTGTGAAAACTAGTTAGTTTTATAAATCTAGCCGTTTAGTCTCGTTTGATCGATTGCCACGGAATTTTGATTCGGATCAAAACTCCGTCGCAATTGCGTATAGTACGCGATCACTTAGTCGGGAATCTTGTTAAATTATCTGACAGTTTATTGATAAGAGTTTTCAATTTGAGACTAAAGTGCAAGTTTTATAAGTTAGGCTTGAAATACGGAATATGAGATATTCCGGGTTTATGATATCTAAGGATATTGCGGATTCTAATTATTGTAGTTTTCTATTTTCTTTTCTGCGACCGTAAGTTTAATATGTGGGGTATCCCAATCTCGTTACTATATGTCAACGAGTTTTAAGGATAGCTTACGTTGATGATATGTGATATTATGTGTTGCTGTTGATATGATTTATTGGATCGTCGTGAAAGAATAACCGAGGGTTTTATGTGAGATAAGATTTTTTTTTCATTCATGTAAAATTTGTACGTAATATTGTTTTATTGGGGCACTTCCGGGTTGAGAATGATGTCACCACTGTTGTATATTATTTACTTTTCCGCATTAGGATAGACCCAAGGCGAGGAGCACAAGTTACTGGGTTCTAGAGTCCAGTGGGAGACCATCTCAAGGAGTTGAGACCGGGTATTCTAACTCTAGAATTGGCAGGGTTACTTGCCGCTCTCGTAGGGGTCTAGGGATGTGAGTTTGGTTATTCATCACGACCATGGAATCCGTGTTTTACATTACTGGCTAAATTTAAAACACGGAAATCCTAGTATATCCAATATTTCATATGTTGCTTCTGCTGCTTAGTTCTGTGATGTGATCATATAACTACGTGAGACGAATGTTATATTATATATATATGATATGTAATAAATATTGCTTATGTTTAGCAACCGCGCTAGTCCAGACCCCGCTCTGCCGGTAGTTAAGTAACCTAACGGTGCATAACGGGGCCCAGTGGCGAATGCGGATGGCATAAGTGTACGTTCTATTTTCGTTTCACTTTTCTGTAATGTTTAGGAAACATTAACTGATGGGACTTCATTAATGATATTAATGAAAAGAAAGAAACCTAAAGATGTTGTAGAATCAAATTTTCAAAAAGGGTAGCTCTAGTTTTTTCTTTGCATAGTGGTATTCCTTGATGAATATCCTGCACCTCATTCGATGAGGAAAGAGCCGAGATCCCTTCACCGGGAGTGACCTCTTTAGCGAAACTAGCAAATGCTACAACCCACTCGGTTTTGTATTTTGATTGCTTCTCTAGTTCTTACTTTGCATAGTGGTATTCCTGAATATCCAGCACCTCATTCGATGAGGAAAGAGCCGAGATCCCTTCACCGGAGTGACCTCTTTAGAGAAACTAGCAAAAGCCTCAAAAACACTCCTTTTCAAAATCACTAGATTCTACAACGATATCAAGTTCATTACGCTCATGGTTTTCTTAAAAACCTGCGTAGCCCTCCATCATTTCAGATAAGCATTATTTAGTATTCGTGCTACGTTTGTTGACCACAGCCAAGGCGTAGTGTGCGGTAGCTAATTAGTGTTTGTCTGCAGCATGTGATGCAATTGGATTAAGGTAGTCGTACGGCTTTATTGACCTTAGCCAAGGGTCGTACGGATGGGTTTGATTCATCAAGAAATGACAGGTTGAACTTGGCTAGCACTTATGATTTGTTGACCATGGCCAAGGTCATAAGTTGCTAGGGATAAAAACCATTATCGGGAATTTCAAGTGTTGAAATTTGCAATGAGATTGCATACCTTCTATATGATAGTTGGATCCCGATACCTACTGCGAGTAATAGTTACTCCTGGGAGAGTTTTCCTCTTTACAATTAGATAATCAAGTAGGTGTCTAGAAAGGTGTCAACGATATTATGCCTCTAGGAAAACGAGGTTTATTTTAATTAGGTCCGTACGAAAGCACGGAGAACCTCCTTCGGAGTACCGATACCTACCTGGCTGAACGATTGGCAAACCTGAAGGGTGTAATTAATCCCGGCTAATCTTACTTTTTAGGGTTTGAAGGAAGATTTGATAAAAACAGTGGGAGCCATCCTAATTAGATAAAAACCAATCTAATCTTGCAAAGAGCGCACGCAAAGTGATTATCCTTCTCTCTCTCTCCTGGTAGCGACTAATAAAATGCCTTAATCAAGATAATAATATGGACATTTTGACCGAACCTACTTATTATACTGGGCTAGGTTTCGTTCTATCTTATGATTGTCATAAGTATGAGCAAGGAATAGGAGAATATACGGATTACCACGCCACCCAAACGAAGAATAAGCATGTTGATGCATTGTCTTCGGTTGTGTTCGTAACCAAGAACTATTTCTCAGTTATCTCTACATCCTGGGTATTGGATACCGGATCAGGATCCCACATATGTAATTTGTTACATGGGCTATAGAAAGGTGGGAAATTGGGAAAAAGTGATATGTCTCTAGTAGTAGAGATGGTGCAATTGTTGCAGCCAAAGCAGTTGGAAAATATCACCTAGTGTTATCAACTAGTAATACAATGATTCTGAGCGACTGTTATTTCGTACCAATAATATTGTGAATATTTTCCTAAATCAAGTGTTGATTGGGTAAGGTATGTTGTATAATAGTGTACACGTTCTGAATCAAACTATAGTTCTAAACGTACAGAATACACACAAGAGGAACAGTTCAGAAATGAACGAAATCTTCTTGAGGCATTGTGGAATAGATCATGTCGATGATACAAGACTAGCTAAAGTTCAATAAGGATGCATATTTGAATCCATTCGAACTTACATCTTATGAAACTTGCCAGTCATGTCTCAGAGTCTAGGTGACCAAATCTTCGTTTACTGGAAATTGAGAAAGAGCTACTAAACTCTTGGACAGATACATGGTGATGTATACGGTCCAATGTCTAACACATGTCAGGGATGGTTCCGCGTACTTTATTGCATTCACCGATGTTCTCCCAAGATACGGACATGTGTTCTTGTTGAAACACAAAATTTGAATCTTTTGAGAATTTCAAGGAATATAAGTACGAAGTTGAGAACCAGATGGGTAAAGGTATTCAAATCCTTCCATATGATCAGGGAGAAGAATACTTGAGCACGGAATTTCGAGACTATTTAAAAGAGAATAAGATTCTCTCTCAGTTTACTCCTCCGTATACACCAGAGCACAACGGTATATCGGGGTGGAAGAATCGCACCCTATGAGATATGGTGCGCTCTATGATGGGTACTGCTGAGTTACCTATTTCCTTTTGGGGACATGCACTTGAGAAAGATGCATACTTATTGAATAGAGTCCCGACCAAATCTGTTGCCTATCACTCCATATGAGATATGGAATGGGAAGAGAATATCTCTTAAACGAGTTAAGATATGGGGTTGTCCGGCCTACGTTGAAAAGCAAAATCCGGACAAACTTGAGGCAAGGTCAGTTCTGTGCAAATTTGTAGGATATCCCAAACATTCGCGAGGGTATAACTTATACCACACCGAGGAATAAAAGGTGTTTTGTTTCTCTACATGCCACCTTTTTTTAGAAAAGGAATTTCTTTTCAAAGAAATTAGTGGCAAAGAGGTAGAACTGGAAAAAGTTCCAGCAAACACAAACTATAACTGACGATTTGTTTGAACTGGAGTATTCAATAGTCCCTGACGAACCGAAGCCACTCCACAGATCTAGTAGGGTTCCTCTTCCACCTGAAAGATAATACGGTTTTCTCGTAGACTATGGGAGCGAGGATTGCATCATGGAGATGATGACCCAACTAGTTTCGACAGGCCATCATGAGTAGGGACTCTGTGAAATGGATGGATGCTATGCGATCTGAGATGGAATCCATGTATAACCAACAAAGTGTTGACTTTGGAAGTTGCTCCTGAAGGGGTAAAACCCATCGGGAGCAAAAGGATCTTTAAGAAAGATAATTTGGTGTAGATGGAAAAGTTGAGACTTTCAAAGCTATGCTTAAATCCATCAGGATCCTACTTTCCATTGCTGCATACCATGACTACGAAATCTGGCAGACTGCACGTCAAAACCACTTTTCTAAATGGTGATTTAGAAGAGAGCGTGTATATGAAACTGCCAGAGGGCTTCGTAGACAGCGGGAGCAGCATAAGCATGTGCAAGCTGCTTAAATCCATCTACGGGTTAAAGAAGGCATCGCGGAGATGGAACATCTGTTTTGATGAAGCTGTCAAAGAGTTTGACTTCATCAAGGTAGATGGACCATGTATACATAAGAAGGTAGTAAAGAGTATGGTTGTCTTCCTCGTATTGTACGTGGATAACATACTCCTGATAGGAAACGATGTTCCTATGCTACACTCGATCAAGTTCCTCTTATCACACAAGTTCTCCATGAAAGATCTAACGGATGCCTACTACATCCTGGGGATATAGATCTATAGAGATGATATAAATGGATTTGGGATTGTCCCAATCCAGGTACATAGACACCATGCTAAAAGGGTTTAGTATGGATGATTCTAAGCATGGTAATGTACCCGCTTGCTCAGGAATCACTCTCTCCAAAGAGATGTCTCTCGAGACTGATTTGGAGAGGACTCGTATACAAAGGATGCCCTATGTTTTGGAAGACGGGTCAATCATGTATGCGATGTTATATACCAGACCAGATGTAGCTTACTCACTAAGTGTAGTGAATAAGTATCGAAAAGATCTTTGAGGAAACCACTGGACAGCTGAAGAACATTCTTATGTGCTTGAGAAGGACTAAAGAGACGTTCTTGGTGTATGGTAACGGTGAACTCCAGATGGAGTCCTTTACCGATTCGAGCTTCCAGAGTGATAAGGACGACTGAAAGTCAGTCTTGGGTTTTGTCGTCACCCTCGGTGGAGGAACGGTATGTTGGAAGGGTTCTAAGCTATACACCATAGCAGACTCGTTGATAGAGGTTGATTACATCGCTACCAACGATACTGCCAAAGAGGTTGTCTGGATGAATAAAGTTAATATGATGAAGGTTCCTACCATTGGGCATCCAGTACATGTGTATTGTGATGACAATGGAGTTGTGGCTTTGGCCTAGGAACCCCAGTCCCGTCAGCGATCCAGACATATTCTTAGACAGTATCACCTGATCAGGCAGATAGTTGATCTCCGGAAGATCGAGGTCAGGAGAGTTGACACAGAGGATAACACAGCGGATCCACTCACCGAGGCCATCCCCAGAAGCTATTCGAGATACTTTTGGGACGTTGGGTATGAGATACTACAACAACTGGCCTTAGTGCAAGTGGGAGATTGTTAGGAATATGTATGCCCTAGAGGCCATTATTGATGATATAGTGGATGCTTGGACATATATATATACATATATAGGACTTTCTTGCTCGACATAATAGTATGCTATCAGGTTACCTTTATCTTAACATGTAAACTGGTATTTATACTGTTTGTCTCTTACATGTTGAAAAAGCCCTTAGGATATGTACTTAACTACCAGGATTATGATGAGATCATACTAGTGGGGCCAGGTTGGTCCAAAAGTACATCCTTGAATCAGTTCCTAGTCGAGAGAATATCGAGACTAGGGCATCGATATTCCAGAGTAGACTAGTGTGTACGTTTCTTGTCCCCTAGAGGGCGATGGTTGATCCCACAACCATTGGTGTGTGACATCAAAGATTGTACACAGGTGCTCATTGAAAAATGGGTAAACCGAATGGACTCGCCGAGGACTCCTAGTTGGTAGTATACCTATCGTCAGATAGCGGTCCTCTGGTGACACTGGTACAACTTAGTCTGTAGACCCGAGATCGTCATAGAGTCTTGTGTGGCTCCCACTGTGCTTTTATTTTCTCCTTACCACGCTCAAGAGGAGTTGTGCAAATAGGTGGATTTTGGGTGCAGTCCCGAGTCACATGGAGGCAATGACCGATAGGAGGGGTTTCATCTCTCCCGGTATTGGGGGTTGATGTTGCGCTATGCTCGATTGGCTATAACTGGAAGTCCCTGGCCAAGGCTGCTGCCGAGATTTACTAATAAAAGTTATCAGTAGTTTCTCTAACCGTTATAGGACATCGGCATGACTTATCACGTTACTGGGGTCTGACGTTTACCACCCCTAGACATGATATGCGACATATCAGACGAAGAGACCGGACTGTACGGTAGTGTCACTGATAGGCTTCATGGTGAGTATGGATAGGCTTGCTTGTTGATCTTCATATCGCTCAATACCCGGGTAGCCGTTACGTCCAGCTAGTACCGCTGACGGCTTGTAGGTGACTGATATGATCATCACCTATTGCTGGCGTATTTATGAATCTTTAGAGTCCCACACAGAAGTTCTCTGGTTCAGGCGAAATGAAGTAGGACATATATGTGATATGTGTGTGGGCCTGATTAAATACGTGTATGTGATACCGTATTGTAATATGGCAGTTATCTGTTATCGGTTCGGTTATATGTGATATAACCAGATTGTCGAATCAAGTGTTGATTTGATAATGTGAGATACAAATAAATGATATTAGTTAGTCATATGTGATATAACCGGATTATTAAATCAAGTGTTGATTTAATAATATGATATATATTATATTTGATATAATTATATCTTAACTAATATCATTAGCTCACTAAATATTTTATTATATGTATTAATATATATATATATATATGATATATATATATATATATGTAGCATGACATAAATTTCTATTTTATGAAAATAGAAATAAGGTGGAAAATGAGAAGACTTTGGGAGAATGGTTGCAAGCATGAGCTTTTATCTTTGTTTATTCATCTTGACTCGCTATACAAGCATGGTTGCAATTTTATATTGCAATAATTCCATGCTTGAATGAGTGAGGGGTCAAGAGTTGCCATTCTCACTTGTTCATTCCAACACTTAGCCATTTTCTTTACTTGCTCCCATTTGCTTTCTAGCTTCTACTTCTTCTTCATGCCACCATGGTTCAAGCTTCAACCCTCACATGAGATGTGAATCATGAAGCTTGAACACAAACTTGTGAGCTTTAAACATTCCCTACTTCACCATCCTACACTTGACTAGCGATCGAGTGTAGAGTGTTTCCTACGCTAAAGAGTTTAGTGTAGAGATAGCTTGAGTTGGAGGGACTTCGCGTGGATCATCTTCGGTACGAAGGTCATCGGAGGAAGCTCTTCCAAACCCTCAATTGGAGCCTAATGGAGTCGCGGGACTACTTCACGGAGCATATGAAGTGAAGGACTCGATCTACGAGGGTATAGCCATCTTTCACTTCTTCTATTTTAGTTGAAATCAAACATAAAACCCTAATCAGCTAGTTAAACATCTTGCACCTATAAAAATTTGAATTTGGCATGCTTGATGCCACTAGAACCCCTTACTGATGCTAGGGTAGACTTTCAGCAGCCTCCTCGGTGGACGTATCGGGAAAAAGAAGGCCATCATCTGGTTTATGCACGGGCATACCGTCGCCATCAAGAGAAGGAGATTCGGGCTCGAGCAAGGCATCGATCAGACGCATGGCAGATCTCTTTCTCTTTTTGGGGCCTGAGCTAATGCTCATGGAGGAATGTTTCCTCCCCTTTGACATCTTCGGATGGCGCTGCCCAATCTCAGCTTCAGGATCCAACTCGGATAACGCTACGGCCTCTGCAGCGCGTGGAGTCTCTGCATCAGGTTCAATGCGAACTAGCATACCGGTACCGCTGGAGGAGCCTTCGGAATAATCGCTGTACCACTTTCCCTTAAAAGTGGACGAACGACTGATCGCGGTCATAGCGGAACGTCAATAGCGTAGGCAGGCACGGGGACCCTCTACACAAGAAGCACCCGTCTCTCCTCCTTGATGATTGGACCTACCTTATACTGATACCAACCCTTGTAAGGACCCAAAGACCATGGAAGGTAATCCAGCTCGAGATCATAAAATGAGAGCCGGTGTTCAGACGCATGGAGTGGTGAATAACATCACGGACAGTCTCCAGCAAGGCAGCAGGCTCAACCAAAAATGCCTCAAGGGGCACACCTTGATCATAACCTAACAGTTGGGCAAAACAGTGGGGGTTGTATCGCATGAATAAGGCGGCGGCATCCAACCAAAATACTAAATAGCTGGGTCTGATGGAGTATAGATGCATGATCTCCTTATGCTTCAGAATAGGCGCCTCCTTCTTCAGCACGTCATACAGCTACTGAGTGTCCCCTGTTGGCACAGAAAGAACTCGATCAGTGAAAACCATGCCACCTTCATTCGAGTACGGGCATAGCAGTATGCACAGAGCCCCTAACTGCGTCTGATCATGAGCAAAAGCATCACCTAGCTTCATAATCCGCGGGAAAGTATATGACTCGTAAAATTTAGGCTTTTGGTGCATAGCAAATGCACCTACTACATGCATCTCAATCCAGGACGTGAAATAGTGAAGAGAAAAGTTCACAGTTTTTACGCCTGGATTCGAAGTATTGGCAGCAGTGCTCAAGCCATGATACAATTGAAATAACCCTGCAATGCCAATAGCTAGTCATACTCCCTTGGCTATGCGATGTGCAGTGTAGAAGACAGGGACCCTCATAAAGCGTCGATGCATAGGCATCACGAACGAACTGAGCCAAAGACTGATGAAACCTATAAAGAACATTTTCTCATCTATACCAGCGGCAGCAATATCTTCAAAATCGATGGCCGACATGTTCAGAATGTAGAACCGCGGCAAATCTACCTCATTGGTCGGTAGTTTTGTCAAGCCAAACCTAAAAGATCTTCAACCTTCGCAAATTTCAAGGCCTTCTTGGATAGAACATCGGCGCGAAGGAAGAGAGCGATGAAATCTCCGAAGCTGACTCCTTGCCCTTCGGATTCCACAAATAGGCTCTCATAGAGGTTCAATGCCTTGATCACGCCTGGATATTTATGTCGAACGGCATTCTCGGTCGTTAAGCCCTTCCACATAACTGGCGCTGTGACAAAAACGTACTCGTCCGGGGGTAGCAACTCCTCGTAATGCTCTCCCCTGATCGGCAATCCAGAAACTTCCCGGAACTCTTCTAGCGAAATAGAAACCTCTCAGCCCCCAATAGAAATGTATGCATGGGAAGATTCCATTGGTTTACAAAAGCCTTAACCCACCACACATAGTGAGTGTGGTAATAAAAAAATGAAGCATATATGGCCTGGTATAGACCAACCTTCAGTAACCGCGATCGTTGGGCAGAGAGAATGTAGCGAGCCCAATGAAGGTAGCCTACTGGATACCGTAGGGTAACTCTTATCTTATATACTTGCCCCCAGTGTCGAACTTTTCCTTGGCATATCCGGTGTCCCAGAATGTCAATAGCCTGTGGAGGTTAGTTGGGTATCCCCGCTGACGATGGCTCAACCCGACCTTCAGGGGTCCAGTTAACCGCTTCCATCGTGTAAGCAGTACGCGGACGCTTTGTATACCGGATGGAGAGGATAGGCTCTATCAGTTTCCCACAGGTGAAGCTACAACACCCCCTTATAATGTGACCATACCAGGTTCCCCATAAGAGAAGGCTCTTTTCATTCTTGTCATGTCTCCTGATCATGGCCATCACTTCTTCATCTGAAGGTGACTGCAGGAAAGCGGCTTCTGAACGGGTGTAGGAAAAGAAAGGAATTAAATCCATTATACCTGAAAAAGTACAAAAGAATCATCAGCAAAATAGTGTGAGTTTATTTTGTGGACCACTGGCTCCAAAGCTAGTGCACCCCACGAAATCAAAATGGCGGCTCACTAATGATGGAACATGTGCCCATTATGAGAATAAAAAAGGATTCTCATTAAATAAAAAGGTAGAGTTAAACTCCTAATATCCCAAAAGTGGGCCCTTTTTAGAAAATTTCTCAAATCCGGATCTGAGGATTAAAACCTTGAAAACCCTAAAAGAGGAAAATATACAAGAACTAGAGGAGAAAGTTAACGGGATAAAATTCCCAAAATTCCTAATGAAGGAAGCTTCAAAATATCAAATCAGAGCTAAGCTCTGCAAACAAGAAAATATTTGTGGAATGCTCACATTGGGGAACTTGTGGATTGAACATTGGAATTAAATTCCAGAAATCCCTAAAATTTCAAGATTGACAACAGGGTAAATCCCTAAAAGAAAAAAAATCATCAACGATAGACTCAAGAATGTCCATCGAGTTGAACCCTCGATCAGGACATCAAGATCCATGATCTTCATAAAAAAACCTTTTTTATTATAGATCTCCAAGAGATCGGTTCAAGAAAAAGTCCCAAGCTCTTTCAAATATGGATTTAAAATACGGAAAATGCTCAAAAAATATTGAAAGCTAAGCTTTGTTCATGGTCCTTACCAAAAATTTTGGCAGAGTCGACTCTGTTCAAAGGAATTTTTGAGGGAAAAGAACTAAGCTCTGAACGAGAATTAAATTCCCAAGAAAAAAGAAAACTCAATAAGGAAGATGAAGAAACAGTAGTCACTTCATAGCCAAAAGCTCTATTTATAAGCATGATGGGATCGATTCGACTCCCCCATTCTCCTTGGTGATCCAACGGCTGTAAGGGTGACACCGTTGCCCTCATGTGCAAGGCACGTGAGAACAACGCTGGGAGGAATTTGTTCCCTCATAAAAAAAGAAGAAGAACGAGAGGAGGATTAAATCCTATAGCCTCCTATATGTAAAGCATGTAAGGGCTCACATGCAAAGCATGTAAGGGCTCACATGCAAAGCATGTGACCGCCAGTATTAAGGAGGATTAAATCCTATAGCCTCCCATATGCAAAGCACGTGAGGACTCACATGCAAAGCATATGACCGCCAACATTATAGAGAATTAAATTCTATAGCCTCCCATGTGCAAAGCACGTGAGAGCTCACATGCAAAGCATGTGGCCTCCGTCTTCAATAAAAGTTAAACCCTGAGATATAAGCCTCACGTGTTAAACATGCGAGCACTCACATGCAAAGCATGTGAGCGCTGAGTACAAATAAATCAAAACCCAAACAAGGCCCTATGTGTTAGATACATGAGCGCTCAGGTGCAAAGCACGTGAGCACTGCTATCGTTTATATATATCAGGCCTCACGTGAAACCCACGTGAGTGCATCTAAAGCACTAGCTTTAGATAAAATTAAATTCTATATAGAATTAAATTCTATTTGGGAAATATTTCCTCCCGATCTTTCTAAAACAAGAAAGATTTTCTCTGTTAAACAGAGAACCCTTATGCAATAGTGATTATAATATCACCGACCAAATCAGGAGACAAAATCAAATGCTTTGTTAGGAAAACATTTTCCTAATATTGCTAAAACAAACAGAAAATATTTTCTGATAAATAAAAGTCACCGGATCAAACATCCAATGGTGGACAAAATTCCCCAGCAAGTCTTTAAGATCAATTAAATCAATTAATATCACACAATGAGAGATTTTCTCAAACTAATCAACAATTTTTCCTCACCTATATAAAGGACCCAAGACTTCAAGTCTCAGGAGGAGAATCAACCCCATAAGACGATAAAAAAAAACTACAACTGAGAATTTAATTCTCTGGCTGAAAAAAAAGCTCCTTCTTGCTCCCCTCAAACCTTAGGTAAAGAAAAAAGAAGAGATTAAAATATAACAACCCTAAAACTTCTGTACAATTTTTTTTTGTAAAGTACAGAAAGGAATACCTTAGCCTGAGCACAAGTTATAAATTTAAATTGCTTTTGAACGGTAAGAAAGCACTTGTAGCTCATTGATTAAGTCTTGCACTGCTGTGACATAACCCCTGTGTTCGAATCCCCACAGCCACATAATATTTTTATTGATTTTTCTTTTAAACTTTTAGAAGCTCAAAAGTTTGCACGTGCACTACACGTAAAAATGAAAAGTCTCATAAACAAACATGTGGAAATTGTTATTTATACAGCTATGGACACGTGTCTTCAATCCAGACCTCACCCCTACTCTATGGACCGGCGAGATCTCCTTGGGGGCCGGCGCCGCCAGTCCTACCCATCCTAAATGCCTCCATCTCTTAACCCTAGCACCTCTTGGCCTACCCCACTACTCCTATTCCGTTTGATTTTTCTGCACATTAACAGAGAGTGTTAATTCACCTCTTTAATCCAAGTTTTAATACATTTTTAATTCCATTCTTCATTACCCTAAACCCTAATTTCTCCTATAAATAAAACCCTACACCCTAGCTCTCCTCATTCAGAAATCCGTTGCCAAAACTCTCTAAATTTTTCAAGTCCAAAAGTTATACAAGTGGAGCTAGCTCAAGGTCAAGTTCCGGCGACGATTCGGGACAAATCCGGTGACGACGTGACCCCATGACGCCTTTGAAAGTTCCCTCTACCTCCCATCTCTTCTCCAAATCAGTAATTCCCCTCACCCCTCCTCTCATTCTAATCTAAAACACTCTCATTTCAAAACTCGTCGGAAGCGGAGTTATTCCAACTTCCGATTCTCTTTTCTTTAAAAACCCAAATTTTCTTAATAACAAACCTACCAATTCTTTATATATTGTTTAGCAATCATAACCAAACACTTTAGAACAAGTTTCGTCTCAAAATAACATGTTATGCAACTTTTATCATATTTTTACGATTAAATACCACAAACTTTACATTTTACATATTTCATCATATTTCTTTGTATTGCCTTTAGAAAACTCACGAGGTAATGACCTACCTCATCACAATACGCATTCTTGACATAGCACGATAGGTTTTGGAACATTAGTTTGTGGGATAATTACAAGTTTACAATAAAATACCCTAAACTATTAGAAAACTGTATTCTTTAAATTGTCTTATTTAAATTCCATACGATTAAGTCCTTACAATCCATTTTGGGGAATTCGATTTGGTTCATGCGGATTATCGCACATCCATCGGACTAGTAGGGCGAGATGCAGACCTCCTCACAGAGCATACGATCTCAATGGAATTTGTATTACAATTTTAAGAAAAATGTGATTTCTATTTAATAAATAAATTCTATATTTTTAATAAATATATATATATATATATATTATCAAAATATCTACATTAAATATATTATATATATTCCATGTTTTCTAAATCAGAAGAGTCACAAAAGATCATGAAAATACCATCACATTCAATACAAGTCAAATTACAAGAAAATACCATATACTATTAAAAGTTAGGTTTATATCCACTAGAATAAATCATCACTTTTAAAATTTATATCTATGAAAACCCAGAAGACGATAATTAAATACTTGAGGTTTATTTTGAAAATATATCAAAACTATTTTTCATAAAACCCCCTCAAGTTATATTAAATTACAATAAGAACCCGAGTAAATATAGGTTTAAGCAGGACCAGTTCTCTCGAGCCTCAGGGAGCCGGAGAATTTAGGTGCTTGCCTATTTAATGTAGACAAACTAAAAACGGTGTTATCAATACGGTAATTGTCTTGGAAAAAGACACAAATCCTGCCGTCCATGTGCAGCAGTTACCGATAACATCAAAACTAATTCAGGACTTCAATTCTGTTTAAGTGTCTAACTCAGACAGAGTCTCAGTCTAATCTGAAATCAATCCATCCTTGAATACAATTTATGTACAACTCCAATTCAATATGAATCCATTTATACCAGAATACAATCCATATCAACATGAACATGATTTGACCGAACCATGGATATACATTTGACTGGTCTATATGACTATCCGTCTATATCCTTTCCATTTACATGAATTACTGATATCATGGTTTTGGCAAGTCATACGTCTATTAAACAAAACAATATACATCAATACATAATACATTACGGGGTTTTAAAGGGGTATACTGGCACGGAATGTGTTAAAAGTGGCACGAGATGGTCATTAAAAGACGTAACTATACATCCATTGCCGTTGTTCCGTGGTTTTATCGACGGACCCTTGTACTACGGGTTACCATAGTCCACGGTGTAAGTTGGACTCCTCTCATATACACTGGCATATTCTGTACCAAGCTACAAACAACTGCGTTAGCATAACAATCAAACATTATACCAGTTACATCCTCTTATCTGTCTATTCTATTTCTATCTCTTTGGGACTTACCGAGTGATTGTTCGCTGACGATATTCATATTTCTCTTCTTTCTTTGGAATGTTGTCAGGAGGACCCGACTCTGAAGAGTTCGAGACCAGTCAGGAGCACTTGGAGCAGACCACTAAGAAGCACGACCATTAGGCTTTACTTTTACTTACTTTTCTTTCAGTTCATGCCATTATTTAGGCATTGCTTTCCATTCTTGTATTTACATTTTCAGTTGTATTGTAAAGAAATGTTTAATAAATAAAAGTTGTTCAATTATATCTCTTGTTATTTTTCTTGTGTACTTTATTATATTATTTATTTACGCTTAGCGTGTTTACTTCTGAGTAAATACATAGCGGGTCTCGTCGCGTCTCCTTATCCGTATACTGGGAAGCGGGGCGTGACATAAAATATCTCCTTTACCTATCATACATAAATACAAGGGTTTAACTCTTTATAAAGAACTTAGTTCTTTCTCTGGATCTGAGATCTGCAGGACAAATCTCCCATAAGTTGAGAATTTAATTCTCATTGGGAAGATTTTGTTCTTCAGACTCAAGGTCTAGGGAAAAACTAGATATGATAGAAGAAATATGAAGAAAAGAAATGGAATGTATAGCCCAGGAATTTAATTCCTCTAAAATAGGATTCAACCCTTCAAAGAACTTAGTTCTCATAAAAAAAGAATAGAAGAACTTAGTTCTCAAAAACCCGATTCCAGATCTTCAGAAATAGAGATCTTGGTGATCATCAATGGCCAAAACACCATTAATAGAAGTTTAACTTCTTTTAAAAAATAAATAGAGATTAAATCTCTAAAGATCTAGCGCCTCACGTGCCTTACGCATGAACGTCCATAAAGACTCAGCGTCTCATGTGCCTTACACGTGAGCGCCCATAAACTCAGCACCGCACGTGCCTTACACGTGAACGCCAATAAACTCAGCGCCGCATGTGCCTTACGCATGAGCGCCCATAAAGACTCAGCGTCTCACGTTCGTTACACGTGAGCACCGATAAACTCAGCGCCACACGTGAGCGCCCATCAGTAAAGATCTGGCGCCTCACGTGAAAGCCACGTGAACGCTTAAAAATTGACAAGCTGGAGCGCCTCACGTGATACTCACGTGAGTACTGTATAAAAGTGCTTAGCACTATATATTCAAAGTGCTTAAATGCTTAGCACTGATAGGGCAACGCCCAAGTCTGAGCACCTCACGTGATACCCACGTGAGCGCCAGAACAGAAATTGGATATTATATCCATAGTCAAAGGATTGAGTGCTTAGCATTGCAAAATGATGAAAAAGCCCAAGACTAAGTCCAAAATTGGTTAAGTCTCTGAAATTTCCTTGAACCCATATTGTTCATTGCAACTGAGCCCATACACTCTGTTGATGGATCTTAACAAAATTTAATGATTTTTAACCAAATTTCTAAGTTGATCTTAGTCTTATATGAGACTAACGTATCCTTAGTTAAAATAAATTGAGCTCATATGCTCATGTAATTAAGTTGATCTTAATCTTAAACCAGATTAACGGTCTTTAAATGAAATATCCTTTGAACTAACGGAACTTATGACTTACGTTCAAACCCAAATTTAATATATAGATTTGGACTAATCTGCGCCATACGGGCGATGACATAAACTGTCTCCATATACAATCCATGGGCAACCCCAAAATAAGCAACATAACACGACACAAAGTGACCTACTGGAGCAGGTGAAAGTTGTTATCGCAACGCGATAACGTAATTAACTGCAAGGGTTTGCGCCTGCAGGAAAAAATGTCCCTACAATCAAAAAAACCCTCAAAGAGGGGGAATCTGATAAAGTCATTCTACAACGGTCGCATCTGTTCAAACCTCTAATATACGTTGCCATAAATCAACTTGGTATCTTCAAAGAGGTGGATGGATATGTTCCAAATAGTATCTGCCCCCATATTCAAGCTAAGCATTTCCGCGTCTTAGTCCAGTCTTCGGCGGTAAACAGCCTTTTTATGGTATTGTAGTCATATTAATGAGACTAGACTAGGCAAGCTACATAAATTTGGATATTTAGATCCATTCTTGTTTGAATCTTATGAAACTTGTCAATCTCGTCTCAAAGGGAAAATGACCAAAACTCCGTTCACTAGACACGAAGAGAGAGTTAATGAACTCTTAGGATTTATATATAGTAATGTATGTGGTCCAATATCTACACATGCAAAAAGTGAGGACTCTTAACTCATAACTTTTACCAATGATTTCTTAAGGTACAAATATGTGTTCTTGATGAAGCATGAGTCTGAAGCTTTTGAGAAACTCATAGAGTATAAGAATGAATTTGAGAACCAAAAAGGGAAAAATATCAAAGTACTTCGATCTGACTGAGAAGGGAATACTTAAGCACCGAGTTTGTAACGACCCCAAAATTCCTATACAATCATATTACACAGTATTTATTTGTTCGTGGTATTTTTTCGTATATTTTTCTTTCTATTAAATATATTATTATTCCATCTATTTTACCTGCCTTAAATATTTTCCAAACCCATTTCAAATAAAACCCTAATCCCTTCATATTAAATGCCCAAATCAAATAATCCATAAAATCTTACCCATACACTTTCTCCATTTTCTCAAACCCAAAAGCCCACAACTCCACACCCATTTAATTTAATCTCTTTCCTATTTAAATCTCATGTTTTGTTTTCCTTTATTTTTTTCTAAACCCAATCCCAAGCCTAAATCCAACTCTACCCAAAGCCTAGAATCCTATAAACCACTAAACCCTCTAACTGTTCAATCCCATCTTCTTATTTAACTTCTTCCTTAATTAAAAACACATTTAATAAAATTATTTTCTCTTAATTACCCCCATACTCTCTCTCTCTCTCTCTCCCCCTCCTCTTCCCTCACTGTTCACTCTTTCTCTTCCTTCTTTTATTTCCTCCTCCCATTACTGCCTATCACCTATTCATTCCCTACAATTGTAACCGAACCCCTCGCCCTTCCCTCTTCACCTCCTCACTCTCCTCACCCCTCACCCTTCCCTCTTCACCTCCTCACTCTCCTCACCCCTTCTCTCATAAATTCCTCTCTCCCTTTCTTCTATCTTTTCTATTTAATCTCTCAATCTCTCTCTCTATATCAACCCGTGACCCCTCCTTCTTCCTCCTTAAACCGAGCACTGCGCCACCTCCTCTCAGCGCCGACGCCACTCTGAATTACCGCCTCCCTATATCAACCAGTGACCCTTCCTTCTTCCTCCTTAAACCGAGCACTGCGCCACCTCCTCTCAGTGCCGACGCCACTCTGAATTACCGCCTCCACCGTAAATCACAACCACCACCTAGCACCTCCATCCCCTTTCTCCCCTACAACACTTTTCCCTCTCAAAACCATTCTCGCTTCTCCGAGCACCCACCAGCGATTTGCAGCACCGCCGCCTGAGTTGCCAACACCACCATCGCTCATCACCAGCAACCGAGCACACTGCTGCAACCTTCTCCGTCAGTGAGCTCGAGCCTAGATCCACCATAACCACCACCTTCACCACACCCTTGACCTTCGACGCCTATTCGACGCGACTACAAGCTATGAAGCGAGGCTCCAAGGTCAGGCCCGAGATCGAGTGTGCCGTGATCGTTTCGCCTCCTCAGGGTCTCCGTCACATTGACGTTTCAGTTTTGTGCACAACAATGTTCGATGAAATGGCGCAATGGGAATTTTCGTCGTTCTCACGTTCTTAACGCGGGTAAGTCCCTTTTCCCTCCGTCTATCTTTTCCTCCTTGCCTCTTGTTATGATTTCATGAAACCACTATTCCGTCTCATCGTAATCCCTTATTTATCCGGCTTTGTATTTGTATTTCTATATCTTTAGATCTTTGTGTATATAGGCTAAAATGTCATCTATTGGCGTCGTGGTATATCAAATTCCAACTGATATAAATTAAGCAAAACGATGGTCATTATTCATAGCAAATGGCCCCATATCATCACTTGTTATCTGCTAAGGAACTGTTGGAAATTTCCTCCTCATAACCAATACATTAGGTTTCTTTAATGCCTATAGCATTGTATTTTTATGTAAACCTCCTTAATCACACTTCACAGGTACAATAGTTTTTATCCAAACTTCTGTGTCAATAACATGAACCTTTTAATTTTCTTATAATAGGTCCTGTTAAGGGATATCTCCTCATAACTCTTTTGAGACACCTTCATCCATGTTAGTTTAGTTCTATCTCTAAGTCTTGTTATTCTGTTAACTAGAATTTTACATCATCCTTGTCGCGGCTTGATCAGTTTATGTTTTTGATATATAAATAAGTTTGGGCTCATATGAGACTTACTTTTCCTAGGCTAGAGTTGTATACCACATGATATATTGTATTAAATTCATTAAAAGATGCTTACTTTAAATATCAGTTTGAATATATAATAATGTAATGATTCAAAATGCTTTACTTCTTACCAGCTAAACTAATAGACACCACCATCAAATTTTAAAAATAGAATTATCTAATATCGATTTCCTTTACAATTTCGTCTTTACAACCCTCGATAGGGAAACCCAATTGAGGATGGTGCGGATTATCACACAACTTGGGTCTAGTAAAGTGAGACACGGAGCTATTCACGGAGCACGATCTTAAAAGGAAAATACGGTTTTAAAACAAAATAAAACAATATTAACAAAATTAAAATAATAAGTTAACTTAACTATTTATCGTTTTTATGTAAATTAACAGAAAAAGAAATTGAAAATTAGATTTTAAATATACTACCCCTAAATTGAAAAGGTTACATTCTATTAAAATACCCTTAGTTTTCAAAAGATAGATTTTTTTACTAAAATGCCATAAACTTCTACAGGTTAGCTTTTGTCATTAAAATACCATATAAAATCTAAAGTATATTTTTATTAAGCACCATCGATATTTTATTAATTTGTATTTCATAAAACACCCTCGCGCTTTATTTTTAAAATAAAGTATTTTACATAAAACCCCTCGAGTTTTCAAATGAACTATTTACATTAAATGACCTAAGTTCACCAAAATACCCAGAATATATAACATTGTTAATTATTAAGATATTTAGATAACAATGGGTTTAAGAGGTATCTTTTCTCCTGGCCTCGGGGAGCCAGAGAAAGTGATTGCTTGCCTAGCTAGTTTAGATAACAATGCAAATTAAAGAAATTATCATTGGCAATCGTCTTTGAAAAGTTCACAAATTCTGCCACCCATGTACAGTGGTTACCCGATTATTCCTAAACTTAAGAATTTCAAAAGATAAATCTTTTTAATAAGATATATTTAGAACCCGAACTCGAATATGAACTTGACTTGAATTCTAAGCTAACTTGAACTCGAACTCAAAAACAAACTCGAACTCAAAAACAAACTCGAACTCAACTTGAACTTGAACGCTTGACTTGACTTGACCCGAACCATGAATACGATTTGACATAAACTTGACATGACTACTTAAACACCACTTGAACCTGAACTTGTATTATTTGTATTCATGAATTCTGTCAAGACCCGTAAACTTGATCTATACAATAAAATGCGCGAAGATAAGGGGTAGATTGATAAAGAATGTATGACATGGTACGAGAGTTCACTAAAAGACACCTAACCTAAATATCTTGTGCTGTTGTCCCGTGAGTTTGAGGGAGCCTTGTATTCCTGTACGTTTGGTACGCGGGGTATGTCGGACTACTCCCGTATACACGTATACCTTCCTTATTAAACTATAAATAACCACGTTAGAATAGAATAACCATATTCAAATAACTGTCATGCTTAATATACCTTAGCATACTCAAGTTTAATTAATGCTCTTATATATTTTCACTCCTAGTTGTCAGTTACTACTTGGATCTATGTCCTATTTTACATACCCTCAATTATCATATTTTTCCTTGGAAACTTACCGATCACTAGTTCGCTGACGACATTCTTTCCGCTTTTGTTTTCTTGGAATGTTCATCAGGAGGAAAAGATTCAGAGGAGATCGAGCTAAGCAAGGAGGACTTCAATAAGCTTTTAACTCAGCCAGACTATTAGTTTCCTTCATCAGTTTCAGTTTCTGTATGACACTTGTTTAGGTACCTTGTTATTGTACTTTTTGTTATCTTGTATTCAAACTCTGTGGAATATGAATGTAAATATAATGTTAGATTTTAATGCACTTGTTATTTCTTGTTATTTTATATTTCTCATAAACGCTTAGCGTATTTATTATGAGAAATGACCTTCTCGAAATAAATATGTCACGGGCCTCGTCACGTGCCATTACCATCTTTTGGGAAGCGGGGCGTGACAGAGTTCCTTGAATACTTAAAAGAAAATAAGATTTTATCTCAGCTTACTCCTCCATATACACCATTGCACAATGGTGTATCGGAGAGAAGAAATTGCACCCTATTAAATATGGTGCGTTATATGATTAGTAACATTGAGTTACCTCTTTCATTCTGGAGCTATGCACTAGAGTCAATAGCATACATATTGAATAAGGTTCCGATCAAGTCTATGCCTACCACTCCATATGAGATATGGAATGGAAAGTGGCCATGTCTTAATTTTGTTAAGATATGTGGTTGTCTTGCTTATGTAAAGAAGCAGAATCTAGACAAGATTGAGACACGGTCAGTTCTGTGCAACTTTGTGAGATATTACAATCATTCGCGAGAGTATATATTCTACCACCTTGAGGAACAAAAATTATTTATTTCTCGACATGCCACCTTTTTAGAAAATGAATTTCTTACAAAGGAATTTGTGGGAGCACGATAGAACTGGAAGAGATTTCAGAACCACAAACTACCACTGAAGATTTGATCGAACATGAAGTTTCGATAGCACCCGACGAACCTCGGCGGCTCCACAGATCCAGTAGACGTCCTCACCCACCCGAGAGATACTATGGTTTTCTCGTAGACGGTGATAGGAAGGATTGCATCATAGAAATTAATGACCCTGCTAGTTTTCAGCAGGCCATCACGAGTGGGGACTCGGTGAAGTGGATGGATACCATGCGATCCGAGATAGAATCCATGTACACTAACAAAGTATGGACTTTGGAGGTTGCTTCTAAAGGGGTAAAACCCAGGAGCAAATGGATCTTCAAAAAGATCGGTGTAGATAGAAAGGTGGAGACCTATAAAGCTAGACTTGCAGTAAAGGGTTTTCATCAGAGACCAGGTGTTGATTATGACGAAGCTTTTTCTCCAGTGGATATGCTTAAATCTATCCAGATCCTACTTGACATTGTTGCCTTCCATGACTATGAAATTTGGAAAATGGATGTTAAAACTGCTTTTTTAAATGGTTATTTAGAAGAGTGCGTATATATGTCTCTGCCAGAGAGTTTCGTACACAATGGGAGTAGAAGAAGGTGTGTAAGTTGTTTAAATCCATTTATGGATTAAAGCATGCATCGCGGAGTTGAAACATCTGCTTTGATGAGACAATCAAAGAGTTTAACTTTATAAAAAATATAGATGAACCTTGTATTTATAAGAAGGTTGTAGGGAGTGCTGCCAAATTTCTCATATTGTATATGGACGACTTTCTCCTGATAAGAAATGATGTTCCTATACTAAAATCGGTCAAACTTTTTTGTCACAAAACTTCTCCATGAAAGACCTGGGTAATGCTTCCTACATTCTGGAGATTAAGATCTATAGAGATAAATCTAAAAAGATATTGAGATTGTCCCAGTCTAGGACATTGATACCATACTAAAGAGGTTTAGTATAGAAAATTCCAAGCGTGGTAATTTATTTGCTTGTCATGAAATCTCTCCAAAGAAATGTCTCCTAAGACTGATGAGGAGAGAGCTCGCATGAGTGTTATACCCTACGCTTTGGCGATGGGGTCTATCATGTATGTGATATAATATACTAGACCAGATGTAGCTTATGCACTTAGTGTGATAAGTAGGTATAAATCAAACCCAGGTGAGAAACATTGGACAGCTGTGAAGAACATTCTTATGTACTTGAGAAGGACTAAACATATGTTCTTGGTGTATGGTAATAGCGACCTCTGGATGGAGGGCTTTACCGATTCGAGCTTCCAAAGTGACATAGATGGCAGCAACTATGTCTCGAGTTATATGTTTACCTTCTACGGATGGACGGTATGTTGGAAGAGTTCCAAACAGGATACCGTCACAGACTCGACGATGAAAGATGAGTACATTGCCTCCAACGATGCTACCAAACAAGCTGTCGGGATGCAAAAGTTCTATAACGACTCTGAAATCCCTATACAAATGTAACTTGTTCGAATGTATAGAAAGGGTATTTCAGCCCGACTAAGAGTTATAAGTTAATTTTGTTCAATAAAAGCAAGAAACTCCTTATAGCTCATTGGTTAAGCCTCTTCACTATTGTCCCATAGCCTGCGTGTTCAAATCCTATCAGTCCCAATTATTTTTATAATTTTTTTCTTTTTAACTTTTCGGAAGCCAAGGAGTTGCATGTGCAATACACGGAAAATCGAAAAGTTTCAGAGAAATCAAATAGGATAAATAAGAAGTTAAAACAAAATAACACACATGGTACAAATCTCGAGACATGTGGCCAAGGATCGACCGTCCATTTCCCCCATTTGGCCGCTACCGGCGGTTGATATTGCCCCAAATCGCTCCGTGCTTCGCCCGTGCGCTCTTTCAGCTCCCATCTACTCTATTTTCTTGTTTGTTTTATCTGAGTTCAACCGGAGACTCTACAAATCCCCTATTAACACCATTAAACCTATTTTAATTCATTTTTATTTCACACATTCTCTCATTTTTACCCTGTAAATACCACCCCAACCCTAGCTCTGCTCTATCTTGAAAATTTATCAAAATTCTCTAAGTTCAAGAAGGGTTAAAACTGGTCAAGTAGAGTTAGCGATCCAAGTTCATTCCATCGAAGACCGAAGCCATTCACGACAATACCGCGACGCCACGAAGACTCTCTCTCTCTCTCTTTCTTACTCCCTTCTTAATGCTACACAAACCGTATGTCCCTTCCTATCTCTTTCGTTTCACCTCAAAACGATTCTTAAAACAAAAAATCGATAAAGTGGAATCAGGTTGAATAAATTTCTTTTAAAAACTTTTATCACCATTGCTATGTGAATATTTCACTCTAAATCCTCTAATATCACCTTAAATTATTATTCACATCATTTTCCTTTTTATGTAATTAAAATTCCATGCGAAATAAATATAAAACGAACTTTTTCATATAAATACCCTGAACTTTAAAAGTAACCTTTTTATCAAAACCTAGAAATATATACCTATAGGAAACTCACGGAGTAATGACCTACGCCATCACATACACTATGATTTCATAGCACGAAATTTTAGATTACAAAGTTTTATCCGAAATGAAACAATTTTCATTAAAATACCCTTGCTTTTAAAAAATACTTTTTATCGTTATGTTTTAAATCATTTGCAATTGCGCCTCTACAACCCTTTTAGGGGAACCCATTTATTGATGGCGAGGGTTATCGCACGTTCTTGGGATAGTAAAGTGAGATACAGAACTCATCACGGAGAATTCGGTCTCGAAAGGAAATAAAAATACGATTTTTTAAAAGAAATACGATTTTTTTAAAACAAATTAAACTTTGGAAAATTATATAAAATAATGAATCTGTATTTTCAATGAAATTTTTTTTTGAAAAATATATTTTTAAATGAAAGATTAAAATTTTAATAAAAATACAATCAAATTTCCAAAAGTAGTAAATTTCATAAAAATACCATAAACTTTTAAATCCTAGGTTTTATCACTAAAATACCATTAAAACTAAAATACATTTTCATTAAAACTCTTAATATTATAAATCACCCTCAAGATTTATTTTTAAATAATATTAAAACATTTTTATTAAACCTCATCGAGAAATGCAAGTACATAATAAACGAACTAGAATAAATCTTAAAGGACCCTAGATTAATATAAGTTTAATGGGTATCATTTCTCTTGAGCCCCAGAGAGCCGAAGAAAGTGAGTGCTTGCCTATACAGGTTAGACAACATTGTAAATTAACAGAGTTATCAATGACAATCGTTTTGGAAAAATACACAAATCCTGCCGTTCATATGCAGCGATTAACCGATTATTCCTGAACTTAAGATCTTCAAAATTAAATCTAGTAATATGAAATTTCTATAATTCGAATACAAACTCGAACCCAACTTGAACGTTAACTCAAACTCATTCTACTCGAACTACCTTGACTCGACCCAGGATAGCAATTGACATGACTCGCATTCTACTTGACTTACTCGATTATATTATTCACTTTTGCAATCTATGGTTCGATCAGGTCATGTTATAATAAACCAAGCAATCAACTAAGGATATCTAACAGTTATAATATATTATACTCGGGATGTATGGGATAGTTTCATATGTGAATCCAGCTGAACTTTAGGAGTCTCGTATTAACCTACTCGAATTCTATTTACTCGAATCTCAGTCGGGTCAACTCCTCCACAGCTTGGAGTCCCGACGCTAACACATGAAATGGGTCTCTGTTTTCTTACTCCTGAGGCTCAACTCTTGTGCTCGTGAATACTTCTACAGTTGTGTTGACGTTCACACTTGGAATTTAACGTTAACACAGTGACCATATAGAGCCTATAGTACATATACCCATGTTCATTTACCTATACTTTTACTCGACATATATATTACTTCATGATTATTCTATACTTGTCACTTTTCACTTTTACTCTACCTTTGGGACTTACCGAGTGCTAGTTCGCTGACGGGAATTCCACCCACCTTTGTTTTCTTGGAATGTTCATCAGATTCTGTGGGGATTGAGGAGGTGGATGCTACAGAGGAGGAGTACGATCAGATCGTGGCTCAGGTTTAGACTAGTTATTCTTTTCTTTCAGTTAATGTATGCCACTTGTTTAGGCATTTCTGTTATTGTATTTACTTTTCAGTTGAACTCTTATATTTGTAAATATTTCAAGTTTGAATGTAAATAATGAGATTTGTTGAAAAATTTTACAGTCTCCATTTATTCTTGATTTAGGTATTTTTGTTTCAATACGTTTAGTATATTTATTTAGGGAATGACCTTCTCTGGATAAATATGTCGCGGCCTTACCACGTCATCGTTTCCGTCTATTGGGAAGCGAGGCATGACAGGTTTTATTGGTGGCCTATGCAGGTCAGTTCTGCATGAAGTCTTAAACAAAATACCACAAGAATTAAGGAATTCAACAAACATTTACATTCTTTACATTTAAAATTCCTTGAATCTATTCTAACGTATCTTTTATATAAAGATGATGGACTCTCCGAACAATACGAGCATCAACATCAATGGCAATACTCCACCGCCTACACTACCACCACCACCTACCGTTACAGCGCCTATCAATGAGCAAATGGTACTTTTTAATACTTTTAAGAGCCTATTGGAGGGACAGCGGGAGCAGACAACCCTCATGCACCAAGAACTTGCTCGCCCTGAGGCAGAACCATCCGGGGTTAAGCAGTTTCAGGCACTGCACCCAAAGAACTTCTCGGTTATAGAGAGCCTGCTTGAAGCGGAGGAATGGGCTCAAGCAATCGAGGATGATCTGGAAGCAGCTCAAGTTCCAGATATAGCTTGGGTAAGGGTTGCTAAGTTGCAACTGACGGATAATGCGAGGGTATGGTGGAAAGCAGAGGAGAGCTGTCTCGAACAACCAATAAAGTGAAAAACATTCTGAGACATCTTCGAAGCAAAGTGCTTTTCGTAGACTGCCCGCTTTGACATGGAGCAGCAATTTATCCATCTACAGCAAGGGTCAATGTGGGTCAAGTCTGTGGATAAATACGATGCTGAGTTTACTATGCTCGGCAAGTAAGCTATAGTCTCAAATTAAATTTTCCTATCTCACTTAGACACTGCTGACACAAGGTCGTATCATGTTCGCTGCGCACCTTATTCCCACTGCTGAGATCCGGGAACGACGATTCTAGCAGAGGTTGGACCCTGAAATCCAAGCTGCACTCACTACTGGGGATTTCCCAACTCACGAGCTTGCCTTAAAGGCTGCCCGACGCTATGAAGCGGTTGTGAAGAAGAAGGATAGGCCGCAGTCAGCCGGTGTGAAACGCTCTTTACACCAGATCACAGGAGGGGCCTCTTCCATCCTAGCTTTCAACAGACCATCTCGGAGGCCAGGAGGTTCGTTCGCCAACAATAAGCCAGACTTTTGCAACTACTACAAAAGAACAAGGCATCTAGTGAAGAACTGCCATAAGGCGAACAACTTGTGTTTGATTTATAGGTCTTCTACTCACACAATCGGAGCATGCCCCCAGAACCGAAGGACTAATAACCCTCCCGCTGGACCGGCAATCCAAGCTCCTCCTACCCGGTTTGCTCTACCAGCTCCAGCTCCCCGCACCCAGACCGCTCAATCTCAACACCGAGTGTTTAACTAGTCATAGAGGAACATGCCACGACGCCAAGCTTTTACTATGTCGGTCGAAGAGGCCAAAGCTACGGATCAGGTTATCACTGGTAAATCTCTTCCTTCTTTAATTTCAAGTCATTTCAATTCTTAGCTATCTATATTTGTTATACCTAAATCTATCCCACGTGACTTAGGTACAATCTTAGTAGCCATCCTACCTGCATTCGCGCTCTTCGAAACTGGGGCATCGCATTGCTTCAAGTCGCAACGGTTTGTAAGAACTCATGCGATCCCAGTTAAGCCGCTTGTTTCCACCTGGAATGTCAGTTCAGGGAATGGCATTCTAAAAGCAACCTTGGGATACGATATGTGTCCAGTGGTCGTCTACAGTCGAGAATTCTATGCGAACTTCAAGGTACTGGACATACCAAATTTCGACGTATTCTTGGGAATAGACTGGCTAGGAACTTTCTTCGCTACCATCGACTTTCGACAAAGTAGTGTAGTGTTTAAAATACCAGATCACCCAGTGTTCTATTTCAAGAGCGGAGATCATACTTTGGATCCTAGCCTCTACCGAGCAAAATCAAAGAAGGCAGAGATTGCAGTGTTACAAGCGGAAGGATCAAAACCAGAAGTCGTTAGAGAGTTCGAGAATGTATTCCATGAAGACATATAAGGTTTGCTTCCCGATCGAGCTCTAGAGTTTGGCATTGAATTACAATCCGGTGCACAACCTGTAATAAAAGCTCCATACCGACTAAGTCCGGAGGGATTGAAGGAGATTCATATTCAGTTGGATGAACTCCTGAAGAAAGGTTGGATCAGGCCCAGTACCTTAAGTTGGGGATCTCCGATGCTACTGGTGAAGAAGAAAGAAGGTACCTACTGGATGCGCGTGGATTATTGAGTACTGAACGAAGTAATGATTAAGAACAAGTATCTGCTACCTCGCATCGATGACCTTTTCGATCAGTGGAGTAGATGTTGTGTTTTCTCAAAGTTAGATCTTCATTCAGGCTATTATCAAGTAAAGATCAAGAAGTCTGATATTTTGAAGACGACATTTAGGACTCGTTATGGCCATTATAAATATCTCGTACTGCCATTTGGAATGACCAATGCACCAGCCATTTTTATAAATCTAATGAATCAAGTTTTTCGAGAGTACATAGACAGGTTTGTTGTTATCTTCATCGACGACATCCTGGTGTACTCAAAAAATCGGAAAGAGCATGCCGAACACTTACGCATTGTCCTAGAGACACTATGACGGCATTAACTCTATGCTAAGTATAGAAAGTGTGAATTTTGGCTAGACCAAGTCGGATTTGTTGGGCATATCGTTTCGGGCGAAGGAATCTCTGTGGATCCAGCTAAGGTGTCAACTGTCAGCGAGTGGCTGACACCAAAGACGGTGAAAAATATAAGAAGCTTCTTGGGCTTACCAGGATATTACAGACACTTCATCGAAGGATTTTCAAAGATCTCAACACCCCTGACCAAGCTTACACGTAAAGACGAAGCATTCGTGTGGTCAGAAGCATGTGAGAAGGCTTTCGTAGAACTCAAGACGAGGCTAACCTCTGCACCTATTCTCGTAATACCGTATCGATCTAGCGGATTCGACGTACATTGTGATGCATCTGGTAAGAGATTAGGATGTGTTCTACATCAGCGTGGAAAAGTTATGGCTTTTGCATCAAGGCAGTTAAAAGTTTATGAATGCAACTATCCAACACATGATCTAGAATTAGCAGCAGTGGTCTTCGCACTCAAGATTTGGCGTCACTATCTTTTGGGAGAGCGAGTCGATATATACACTGACCATAAGAGTTTAAAGTATGTATTTACTCAGAAGGAACTCAACATGCGGCAAAGAAGATGACTAGAGCTCATGGCAAACTTCGATATCAATCTACAATATCATCCTGGAAAGATGAACGTAGTTCCCGATGCACTTAGTCTCCAGCCCTTAGTAATGAACCTCTCCGCCCAGTGGAGGCTACAACAAGAACTGCATGGACTTATGATTGAAGTAGTCATGCCAGGTAACGCCTCATCCTTGATGAACTTACAAGTCCAATCCACTCTTGTCAATCAGATCAAGGCAACTCAAGCAAATGATGCAAAGCTACAAAAAATCCGCGAACAAGTAGAAAGTGGTTTTCGAACCAACTTCATCATCCACTAAAATGGATCCTTGCGGTATGGGAGCCGTTTATGTGTGTCAGTCGGCCCTATTTGAGAAAAGTTGATGAAAGAAGCTTACAGCTCACCTTATTCTGTACACCCCAGCGGCATGAAAATGTACAAAGATCTGTGGCAACATTACTGGTGGCATGGAATGAAGGGAGAAGTGGAAAGGAGCGTAGCAAAGTGCTTAATCTGTAAGAAAGTAAAGGCTGAGCATCACAAAACTGCTGGTCTACTTTAGCCGTTACCGATCCCGGAATGGAAATGGCAGCACATTACCATGAACTTCGTGACTACACTCCCTTGCAGTACGAAAGGTAACGACGCAATTTGGGTTATTATGGATCGACTCACCAAGTCGGCTCACTTCATCCCATTCAGAGTTGGCCAATCAACCGAGACGTTGGCAAGAAAGTACATGAAGGTGAGTAAAAATCTAAAGTAAGATTTAAACCTTCAAGGTGTATCTACTTGTCTTGAAACCTATAAACTCATGCAGGAGATCGTGAGATTACATGGGGTACCTGTTTGCATCATCTCCGACCGAAATACTAGATTCCGATCCTAATTTTGGCAGAGTTTTCAAGCCAGTCTGGGAACAAGTCTGAATTTTAGCATGGCGTATCATCCTCAAACAAACGGACAGTCCAAGCGAACAATTCAAATTCTTGAAGATATGCTGAGAGCCTATATACTAGACTTCGGAGGTTCATGGGAAGATCATCTACACCTTGTGGAGTTTTCCTATAACAACAGCTACCAAGCAAGCATTGCGATAGCACCTTTCACAGCACTTTATGGACGTAAGTATCGTTCCCCACTGAGTTGGGATGACGTTGGAGATCGTGAACTCCTTGGGCCAGAAATGATCGTGGCAACTGTAGATGTAGTTCGCACGATCAGGAAAAAGTTGTGCATAGCCTAAGACCGACAGAAGCATTGGGCAGATGCAAAGCGTTGACACCTAAAGTTTCAACCCGGAGAGCATATGTTTCTGAAGATCTTTCCGAACAGAGGAGTGATACGCTTGGGCAAGAGGGGTAAATTTAGTCCAAAGTACATCGGACCGTTCGATATACTCGAACGAGTTAGAGAAGTGGCATACCGCTTGGCACTACCACCCTCATTGGAAGGAGTGCACAATGTGTTCTACATATTCCAGCTAAGAAAATATGTGAACGGCCCCAACCACATACCTGATCACTCAGAGCTCACTGTATAGACCGATCTAACTTGCGAGCAGCAACCAGTTGAGATCTTGGATCGAAAGGTGAAGACATTATGAATAAGGAGGTAAATATAGTCCTAGTGATGTGGAGAAAGGATTCGCTAGGAGAATCAAATTGGGAGCGAGAAGACGATATGTGTGCACGATACCCTCACCTTTTTGAAAATTTGTCTTTATGTAAATTTCGAGGACGAAATTTTTATAAAGAGGGTAGAATGTAACGACTCTGAAATCCCTGTACAAATGTAACTTGTTCGAATGTATAAAAAGGGTATTTCAACTTGATTAGGAGTTATAAGTTAATTTTGTTCAATAAAAGCAAGAAACTCTTGGTAGCTCATTGGTTAAGTCTCTTCATTATTGTCCCATAGCCTGCGTATTCGAATCCTATCAATCCTAATTATTTTTATACTTTTTTTTAACTTTTCAGAAGCCCAAGAGTTGCACATGAAATACATGGAAAATTGAAAAGTTTCAGAGAAATCAAACGGGATAAATGATGAGTTAAAACCAAATAACACACATGGAACAAACTTCGAGACACGTGGCCAAGGATCGACCGCCCGTTTCCCTCATTTGGCCGCCACTGGCGGTTGATATTGCCCCAAATCGCTCCATGCTTCGCCCGTGCAACCTTTCAACTCCCCTCTGTTCTATTTTCTTGTTTGTTTTATTTGAATTCAACCAGGGACTCTTCAAATCCCCAATTAATACCATTAAACCTATTTTAATTCATTTTTATTTCACACTCTCTCTCATTTTTACCTTATAAATACCACCCCACCACCTAGCTTTCCTCTATTCTGAAAATTTATCAAAATTCTCTAAAAAATTCTCTAAATTCAAGAAATGTTAAGGCTAGTCAAATAGAGTTAGCGATCCAAATTCATTCCATCGAAGACCGAAGCCATTCCCGATGATACCGTGACGCCATAAATACTCTCTCTCTTTCTTACTCCCTTCTCAACGCTACACAACCTGTAAGTCCCTTCCTATCTCTTTCGTTTCACCTCAAAACGATTATAAAAACAAAAAATCGATAAAGTGGAGTTAGGTTGAATAAATTTCTTTTAAAAAGCTTTATCACCTTTGTTATGTGAATATTTCACTCTAAATCCTCTAATATCACCTTAAATTATTATTCACATCATTTGCCTTTTTATGTAATTAACATTCCATGCGAAATAAATATAAAACGAACTTTTTCATATAAATACCCTGAACTTTAAAAGTAACCCTTTTATCGAAACCTAGAAATATATACCTATAGGAAACTCACGGGGTAATGACCTACCCCATCACATACACTATGGTTTCATAGCATGATATTTTAGATTACAAAGTTTTATCCGAAATGAAACAATTTTCATTAAAATACCCTTGCTTTTAAAAAAATATACTTTGTATCGTTATTTTTAAATCCTTTGCAATTGCGCCTCTACAACCTTTTTACGGGAACCCATTTATGAATGGTGCAGGTTATCGCACGTCTTTGGGATAGTAAAGTGAGATACATAGCTCCTCACGGAGAATTCAGTCTCGAAAGGAAATAAAAATACGATTTTTAAAAGAAATACGACTTTTTAAAACAAATTAAACTTTGAAAAATTATATAAAATAATGAATCTGTATTTTCAATGTAAACAAATTGTGAAAAATATATTTTTAAATGAAAGATTAAAATTTTAATAAAAATACCATCAAATTTCCAAAAATAGTAGTTTTCATAAAAATACCATAAATTTTTAAAAGTTAGGTTTTATCACTAAAATACTATTGAAACTAAAATACATTTTCATAACAACTCTTAATATTATAAATCACTCTCGAGGGTTATTTTTAAACAATATTAAAACATTTTTATAAAACCCCATCGAGAAATGCAAGTACATAATAAACAAACTAGAATAAATCTTTAAGGACCCTAAATTAATATAGGTTTAAGCGGTATCATTTCTCTTGAGCCCCAGAGAGCCGGAGAAAGTGAGTGCTTGCCTATACATGTTAAACAACATTGCAAATTAACGGAGTTATCAATGGCAATCATCTTAGAAAAAGACACAAATCCTGCCGTCCATATGCAGCGGTTGTCCGATTATTCCTGAACTTAAGATCTTCAAAATTTGATCTAGTAATATGAAATTTCTATAATTCGAATACAAAATCAAACCCAACTTGAACGTTAAATCAAACTCATTCTACTCGATCTACCTTGACTCAATCCAGGATTGCAATTGACATGACTCGCATTCTATTTGACTTACTCGGCTACATTATTCCCTTTTGCAATCTATGGTTCGATCAGGACATGTTATAATAAACCAAGCAATCAACTAAGGATATCTAACACTAATAATATATTATACTCGGGGTGTATGGGATAGTTTCAGGTGTGAATCCAACGGAACTTCAGGAGTCCCATATTAACCTACTCGAATTCTATTTACTCGAATCTCAGTCGGGTCGACTCCTCCACAACTTCGAGTCTCGATACTAACACATGAAATGGGCCCATGTTTCCTTGATCCTGGGGCCCCACTCTTGAGCTCATGAATACTTCTACGGTTGCGTTAACATTCACAATTGGAAGTTAACGTTAACATGGTGACCATATAGAGACCTATAGTATATATACTTATGTTCATTTATATATATTTTTACTCGACATATATAATACTTCATGATTATTCTATACTTGTCACTTTTCACTTTTACTATACCTTTGGGACTTACCGAGCGCTAGTTCGCTGACGGGCATTCCACCCACCTTTGTTTTCTTGGAATGTTTGTCAAATTTTGTGGGGACTGATGAGGTGGACGCTACAGAGGAGGAGTACGACCAGATCGCGGCTTAGGCTTAGACTAGTTACCCTTTTTATTCAGTTTATGTATTCCACCTATTTAGGCATTTCTTTTATTGTATTTACTTTTCAGTTGAACTCTTGTATCTGTAAATATTTCAAGTTTGAATATAAATAAAGAGATTTGTTAAAAAAAACTTACAGTCTCCATTTATTCTTGCTTTGGGTATTATTGTTTCAATATGCTTAGTATATTTATTTAGTGAATGATCTTCTCTGGATAAATATGCCACAGGCTTGCCACGTCATCGTTTCCGTCTATTGGAAAATGGGGCATGACAAGTTCATTTCAGAGCTTGGTGTGGTTCCAACCAGTGTTGATCTAATACCCTTGTATTATGATAACAATGGTGCTATGGCGTTAGCGAAGGAACCCCGGTCCCATTAGCGATCCAGACACATTCTAAGAAGGTATCACCTGATCTGGAAGATAGTTGATCACCGCGAGACCGATTTTCGAAGAGTAGACACAAAAGACAACACAACAGATCCATTCACCAAGGCCATATCTCAGGAACAGTTTGAGCGTCTATTCGAGATGTTGGATATGAGATACTGTAATAATTAGCCTTAATGCAAGTAGGAGATTGTTGGATATAGGTCCCTAAAGGAAATTATTGTAATTGTACTTGGACCTATATATATGACATTCTTACTCGAGATGATAGTATACTATCTGGTTTGCTTTATCTTTCATGTGTATATGTTGTACTTGCTATTACGTATCACTAATACATATTGATAAATCCCTTAGGATCTTTGTTTGACTACCAGGATTATGATGAGATCATACTAGTGGGGCCTGGGTAGTGCATAAGCACATCCTTAAAATGTTCTTAATTGTGCGAGTATCGAGACGGGTATCGGTACTCCAGAGTAGACTAATGTATACGTTTCTTGACCTCGACCAGGGTGACGGTTGGTCCCACAGCCATTGGTGTTTGACACCGAATATTGTATACATGTGCTTATTAGAGAATGGGTACACTGAACGGACTCGCCGAGAACTCCTAGATGGTATTATTCCTATTGTTAGATAGCAGTTCTCTGGTGAAAATGGTATATGGTAGTCTTTTGACCTAAGATCGCCACAGTGTGTTATGTGTGTTCCAACTATATTTTGACTTCTACCCAACCACGGCTTTAAAGAGCCGTGCATACAGGTTTTAGTTGCGTATAGTCCTGAAGCACATGGAGGCAGCGAGCGATCAAGAGGGGATTCATATCTCCCGGTATAAGGAATTTCCGCGTCGTGCATGATAGACTATAACCATAAGTCCCTGGCCAGGGCGGTTGAGATAAACAGATAAGGATTATCAGTTGTATCTCGGATGATTATGAGTTTCATATCGGCATGACTTATTGGGTTATTGGAGGTCTGACAGTTTCCTCCCCCCAGACCCGGTATGCGATACTCTTTGACGAAGAGACGGGACTGTACTGTAATTGTCATGGATAGGCTTTATTGGGTTCGGATGAGTTTACTTATCGACACACCTTTTAACTTATATACCTGGGTAGCCGTTACGTATAGCTAGTGACGCTGACGAGCTTATGGTTTAACCGGTTAGGGGATTGATCTGAAACTGTTTCAGATTCAATCCGATGTGATCCAATAACCTACTACCAACATATTGTCAAGTTTTTAGAGTCATACAGAAAGTTGCCATGCTCAAGCGAAACGATGTAGACATGCGTATGTGATACGTGCGGCGGTTCGATTAAACACGTATATATGATACATGTACATTAATCAGACGTTTAATAATACTAGCGGGTTTATTATAAAGCCGGATTATTAAATCAAGTGTTGATTTAATAAAACATATATTGATATGTATTCTAGTATTATTTTCACACTCTCTCTCTCTCTCTCTCTCAAGTATAATGTATATGTATATGATGCATATACCATTCCTTTTTCTCCTAGTGATATGTTTGCATGTGGAGGGATGTGGGCAAATGGGGACCACTTGGAGAGATAGCTTCATCCCCTTTCTCTAATATATGATAGAAAGAGAAAAATGGATAGCCATACATCTCATTATCCTCCTCGTCTTCTTTCCCATGTGTTGAGAAAAAGAGAAGAAAACTTAAGAAAAAAATAGTGTGGGCTCTCTAAATCTTCTTCCTTTCTCATTCCAGAACACTGAAACTTGGGTTGGGTTTATTTCAAAATGGATCATTTTCGGCGAGGCGGTCGTAGATCAGGCTCGATCTCTACACCTCAAAGCTTAGTTTGGATCTTCCACTTAAGTGTGGACATGCTACAAAGGTTGTAGCTCCCTCTAAACCCTAGTTTAGCTCTTAGCTCTGTTGTTTTTTTTCAATTGCTAGTTTATGGATGGGCTTGGTTGTAGTTTGTGAAGCTATCACTACTACAAAAAGGGGCTAAAGTAACGAGGAATTGGTCACGGTTTAAACCATGACCAAAAGTTTGTCGCAATTTTATTTTCTTTCATCACGGTTATAACCGTGACAAAATCCTATAAGTGGTCGGGCCCACTCCCCACTCGTGATAAATCCCAATCTCCCCTTTTCCCCCGATCCCTAATTTTTCCCTCCTAAAAAAACCTCCCGTCTCTCCTCCTTGATCGCTCGCCACCGCTGCCTCGCTCGTCACCGGAGCTGCCTGCCCTTGCTGCCGTGGCCATCCCCTTCGAATCCCCTACCTCCTCTCCTCCGTCGTCAAGCCTAGCCCCGTGGATCGAAGCCATAAGCCGCGATCGGAGCCTCCGTTATCGTCGTCGCTGAAGGTCGTAGCCTCCGTCATCAAGCCCCTATCAAAGACCTCGCCAACGATCGTCTAGAGGTAAATATGAATTTATTTATTTTTGGTTTAATTATATTTTTCCCAAAATTAAATTAAAATTTGTGTTGTTGAATTTTTGCCGCTTCTTCTGTTTTTATGTTCTTCCTGGTGTTATTAGTGTTGTTGGCGTTTGTGTTGGTGTTATTGGTGCTACTATTGTAGTTATTGATGTTGGTGTTATTGTTGTAGCTAAGGGCTGGAAGAGTTAGGTTTGGGTTGAGGGTTAGAGCTGAGGGGGATTTAGGGTTAGGGTTACGGCTAGGGAGGGTTAGGGTATAGGGTTAGGATTAGGGGTCACAGTAATTTAGAGTAAAATTGCAACAATAGTAGTTAAGGGTATTTTAGTGAAATTGCAACAATAGTTAAGGGTATTTTAGTGTAAAAAGGTAAAATTGAGCAAAATAGGTTTTTTAGTAAAATTTTAAAGTAGTTTAGTGGAAAATCATCAATATCTAAGGGTATTTAGTGAAATTGGTTAATTTAAGAAGATGAATTGTTTATGGGGTTAGGGTTAATTAGGGTTAGGGGTATGATTAGGGTTAATGGTTAGGGTTCGGGTTAATGGTTAGGGATAGGGTTAATTAGGGTTAGGGTTATAACCGTTACCAAACACATATTTTGTGTGTGTATGTTAGGGTTATAACCGTTACCAAATACATATTTTGTGTGTGTATGTGTTTGTGCATACACACGCACACGTACGCACACATGCGCACGCGCGCGCGCAAGCATACATGCGCACATGCACGCACATGCGCGCGCGCGCGCACACACACATACAAACATTCACAAACCTTGATTCATCATCATTCTTCTCTACATTGAACACTTTTCAAATCCCACCAATCCTAAATCCAAAATCTTAAACTCGATTAAGAAAACCCTTAAGTTTAAAGAACTTTACCTTAAAGTAAAAACTTCGAAACCTTGAAATTGAAATGTAAAAGTAAAACCAATCCAAATTAAATCTTAAAGTAAGAGTATGACATTCAATGATAATATGAAATTTTCATATTCTCATCGATAATTAATCATATGTGAAAATGAAAACGTGACTTAGTTCCCGTCTATCGGTTAACATACGTTCGGTATTCGTGATGACATAAAAATGCATGAAGCTTGTTAAACACCAGACATTATCGTTCAGTTTCTAACAACCGTTGCGTAGTCTATGTGATGAGAATTAATATTCGATCGTATGATAATCGATAGATTTGTCCCGTGTGGACAAGTTAGGAATGGATAAAGCAGACACTTGCATTCACTTGTGGTTTTCATTCGTTTTGGGATATTTCGTCGGTACCTTTCCGCTGGTTCTCCGTGTACAATGATAGATTAAATGTTCATTTCAATGGTGTTTCATAGCATTGAAACGATTATCTGTTCTATTACGGTGTACTCGGAGAACAGCGGGGAGGTGCTACCGAAATTTTCTCGAAACGGATGAAAGCACAAGTGAATGGGTGTATGCTTTATACATTCTTAATGGAATAGGTGCCTTACCCCTACAGCCGTTACTCTCAACATCCAATAAAAAACATTTAATATTATCATCATCTTTCTTGGAAGAAGAATCCAACTCTCGAGCTTTAAGATTGGAAGGAGAAAGTTCTCAATAGGAGTTTGAGGAGAGCCCAATCCAATAACAATTGAAACCAAACTTAACAAACTCGTCAATTAAACCAAACACTAACGCTTCTTATTATCTGACTATCTCGTATTTGTCATGAAATCTTAATTCCATTACTCTTATCTATAGGAATCTTGCTACGTTCTATTTTTTTCCAATATAGCATTCCCGTACCTCCACGACAAGAATTGGATGTACGTTGACGTTTCCTCGAGAGCCACTGATTTTTTTCTTAACAATGTTTACTTTTTCACCAATTTTGCATACCCACGTCTTGGGATACTGAAAGAGCACAAAATTTATTATCCTTGCTATAAATGTATGAACACGCGATTGCAGAAGAAGTCGGATGTTGAGTTACACATCATGAAAAACAGTTTCGTTAGAGATTACACTAAGTGGGATATTCACGGAGAAAAGGACGATGGAAGGCCAGTGCAAGAGACTGAAAACGATTTCATTAAAGCAAAAGCCGAAGAGTGGTAAGGATAGTAGAAGAAAAGGAGAATAAGAGGAATGGAAGTTTGAAGAAGACGAAGTCGTCGAAGACGATGATGTTGTGTTCGTGCCGGTCGATGAAATGGATGGACTTATAAATGCCGCTGGACTTCCTTATGATACGGAAAGCACTGGACCCGTGTTATTGGAGAAGTACAAGGTTTCCTTGAGAATCCCTCTATATCCAAATTGCAAAGGGTTTTCGATACTATCTTTTGTCGTACGTCTTTTCCAAATCAAGTGCAAAAATAGATGGAGTGACCAGTCTTTCACCGATCTCCTAGCATTGCTGAAGAAAACTTTTCCTGGCGGAAATGAAGTGCCACTGAGCTGGTACAAGGCACAAAAGATAATCATAAATATCGGCCTAAAGTGTTAAAAGATACATGTATGTGAGAATGACTGCGTTTTGTTCTGGAAAGAACACGTCGCACTCAAAAGCTGCCCAGTGTGCGGGAAAAGCCGATCAAGCCTAAGAAAGACTCACGTTCGAGAGATATGCCCGTGAAGATTCTTTATCATTTTCCGTTAATACCGAGGCTGCAACAGTTATTTATGTTTGAGGAGATGACGTCCGAAATGCCGTGGCACCATAAAGCGTCTTGTGAAGAGGGGAAAATGAGTCATCCTAGAGATTCGATATCGTGGAAAGTTTTAGATGAAAAACATCCTTCGTCCAATGCAGACCCTCATAACGTGAGGCTGGGGATTGCGAGCGATGGTTTCAGTCCATTTGGTATAGTTCACGGCGGGCATGTTCACAGTACATGGCCCATTGTAGTGACTATATAAAACCTGCTGCTATGGAGGGCTATGACACAGTCTTATTTTACGTTGGCGCTTTTAATCGACGGTCCCTTATCTCCTAGGAAAACATCGACGTGTGCCTTCAACCCTTGATCGATGAGTTAAGGTTACTGTAGGAACCTAGTGTGAGAACTTATGACACAGATGGTAAACAATTTTTTCAGATGCATGCTGCTTTGTTGTAGACGACTAATGATTTTCCTGCCTATGGCATGTTGTCGGGATGGACAGCTCAAGGTAAGCTTGCCTGCCTTGGTTTTCATATTCATATGAGCAGCGTACATTTGAAGTTTAGCAGGAAAGAGTCTTTTATGGGTCACCGATGATTCTTGCCTATAACTCACAGATTCAAAAGGAATAAAGAAATGTTCAATGGCAAGACAGATACCGGTGTGCCACCTAAATTATTGTCCGGTAACGATATACTGCAACAATGGAGAGGTCATCAAAATATCACATTCGGAAAGAAACAGAACAAAGATGCAATGCCATGCCCATCTGGCTGGAAAAAGCTTAGTGGTTTATTTCAGCTTCCGTACTGGTCCGATATACCGCTGCACCATAATTTAGATGTCATGCATATCGAGAAGAGCGTCTCCGAGAACATCATCAATCTTCTACTGTTAAGGATGGAAAAACAAAGGACAATCTCAACACCCGTCATGATTTGACGAATTTGGATGGTTTTCCATTAGAAAAGAATTGCAACCTCGGCCTATGGCTGGTAAACCGGGTTATTACGAGATCCCACCGGCAATCTACAATATGAACAAAGAGAGAAAAAACGGCGGTTCTTATGTGTGTTGAAAGAATTGAAAGTCCTCGACGATTTCTTATCAACATTTCCAAACAGGTGCAGGTAGAAAACAGAAAAATCGTAGGACTCAAAAGCTACGATTACCACATATTGATGCAGCATCTTCTTCTTTTATGCCTCGGAGCATCGATAAAACCAGAAGTTGGACTTGTGCTTAACGACTTTTGCACGTATTTCCGCCAATTGCGTTCCAAAAACGTGGACGTCAATGAGATAGCAGAGCTCGAAAAAGACATTCCTTTGATCCTCTGCAAGCTCGAAACTATTTTTCCACCTTCCTTTTTCGATTATTGTTCACTTTTCTGTCCATTTGGCAACTGATGTCAGGATTGGCGGTCCGGTCCATTACCGTTGGATGTATCCAATCGAGAGGTATTATTGACATTTATTATTCATCATTTAAATTGTAAAGAATTATCATGAATTATTAATTTATTTCATTTTCAACAAATATCTATTAACTTTAAAAAACTATATCTGCAACAAGCATTGTCTTGAAGGTTCAGTTGCTCAAGGTTATCTCATGGAAGAAGTCACGTCTTTTTGTGCTCGTTTCCTGAACGACGATGTCAGGATGAAGCTAAACAAACCGTAGAGTGTTCTTGATAGTCCAATTGGAGCAGGAAGGCTAAAGAACATGTCTTACGATCTCGCGGCCAGTGTACATGCATACATCTTGATAAACAACGATTGTTTTGCTAAATATATAGAGTAAGTGTTTATCAATTCATCGTTTTAAACGTTCGAAATTAAATTTAATCTAATTAATATATCTGTATATTAATGAATAGAGCGCACAAAGATATACTCACGAGATTGAATCCTAGGACGTGGTCGAATGATAGGATCGAAGAAGAACAAAGGCACACTTTCGTCGCTTGGTCTATAAAAGAAGTGAACAAACAATTGAATTGTGGAGAGCACATTGATAGAGAGGTCCACGACCTTTTAAACTGTCCAACGATTGCAGCTAGGTTTTACAACGGGTATGGGGTATCTGGATATAAATTTAAGGTAGAAAGTATAGAATGTATTAGGGCTACCCAAAATAGCGGCATCGCAACCGTTGACGAGAATGGAAATCCCTACTACAATGTTATTGAGGACGCTATAGCAGTCTGATACCAGCATACGACTGTCCTATTGCATATATTCCAATGCAGATGGTACAATACCAAGACTGTCCAGGGTATGAAGGTCGATCAATATGGTCTGACTTTGGTAAACACCAAACGGATGTTACCTAAATACGACAGCTTTATCTTTCCCACAATGGAAATACAAATATATTATTCTCGGGACTTGCAGAAGGGTGACTGGGATGTTGTTTGTCTTTGGAAACTGAGAGATTATTATAACGTGTCGACGTTGAATAGCTCTGAAGATGAGAGTGACGATGAAGATCTCGGGATAACACGTCTCAGTCCATCTATTGAACGTACCAGGGATCCAAACTATTCTGCGCCGCCCAACCATACATTTGTAATAAGTAACATCGGCCAATTGATTGTCACGGATAAAGATTTTGAGAATCCACCCAATGAATCTTTAGATAATGTACCACATAAATGTGTTAGGTAATAAAGTTAAATTGAATGTTCTAAATTGTATAATGATTATAAGTAATGAAATAAAGTTTAGTTATATATATAGGATTTGATCATGGGCGCAGGCAAAAGTACTAATCGCCACAAGAGACAGCATCTACAGGACATTTTGAGTCGATCCATACTCGCCGACAAGACTGTCCCAAGACCCTCAGCAGGCACGGGAGCGCAGCAGCAGCGCCTATCCCTAGCAGCGCTCCCCTATTACCGCCACATTACCCACTATGGCCCCCCTATTCACACCGCATCACCCCTGACTGTCCCCCTATCCTTATTAGCACTCCCCATACTACCGCCAGATCACCCGCAGCGTCGTAGCCTCCCTCTACCCTTATTAGTGCGTCAGCGGGTCCTCATACTCTCGTTACTCCTGCGCATGGTGCGTACTTTACTCATTTAAAATTTGATACATCATTACAATATAGGTGGATATTGAACCATCTAACGGTTTATTATTTGCGGATTTGTATTTTACTCGCAGGATGGCGTCTGGCGCCATTTCTAGCGCCACGCCGGGGACGACAGGTATAATCATTATTTCTTAAAGATTTTAAATAACGATTGTAATTTAAAATTTTCAAATTCTATATTCATATTCTAAATATTATAATATCGTGTATGTATATCTATTTTTTTGCAGGCTCGAGCAGTGTTAGGACGAGGGGTCCTACTAGGCCTGACTACTGCAGGCCGCGGGTGGATGCTGGACCATGAGATCTGATCTTTGACGTGGCAGGTGTGCTTGTTAGAGAGCATGCAACCCAATATGAGGATTATGTTGGGAATGAGATTTGTACTTATTACAAGTACCCGCTCTATATTCGGTAGAACAAGGCCCAAACCGAACATACTTCGTGGTTTTTGGGTCGGAGGAAGTATGAAATACCCTTTCACACATTTAAATTTTAATCATCGTTATATACATATACATATAATTATTTGTTTAATATATTTCAATTTCAGACCAGGAAGAATTACAGATTCGTTGGCAAGCCCGGCAAGAATGGCGTGTACAGGCCATTCGATATAGATTGTGCCCTCGCTCACTTCCTAGGCCAGTGTCAAGTGATCAAGCGACATCGCCGATGGGAATTGAAGAGTGAACTTTACCTTCCCCGGGTCGTAGCGACCGAGAATCAGTGGATGCACTTGATGGAGGTCATAGCGCTGAAGATCCCGAAAGAGGATTAGCCGCTTCTTGTCGCCTATTTTGAGCGCGATGATGTGCAGGTATCAATTTAATTTTTAAGATTTTAACAATATAACATGAAATCATATTCTAAAATATATTATAATCTTTATTTTGGCAAGACGATATCGGTTCGAAATAAGCAGAACCGGAACAACGGCGCGCGAGAATGCGCTATCCCGATCTAAGGGAAGCGCTCACAGGACAACGCTCGGTGGCACTTGATGAGTATTTCGACGCTTAATTCCATATGTTTTCTATATCGTTAATTAATTATTAAACTAAATTCTAATTTCATCGCAGAGAAAGAAAGACCCCGCCCATTATAATGAAGTCAAGGAGTGGGCTACGTTACACAAGGGAACGGGCACGTACATGGTAAGTTTCACATAATCAAGTTGATTACGCATTTTAAGTTAGCACCTGTGTGTGTATCTACATATATTTGTTTCCACAATCAGAGTAAAGCTCTGTTTTAAAATTCAAAATTAAAAAATTGAAGCAACGCTTCAGATCCGGTGCTAGGTGCGCTGCGCGTCACGTGTAAACACGGCTGCGTTAGCGCCAGGTGCGCTGCGTCCTAGGCAGTGCACCATGAGTGCGCTAGCACTAGACGCGCTGCGTGCCACGTGTCAAACACGGGTGTGCTAGCGCAGTTGCGCTGCGCTCTGCGCTGCGCGCCACATGTCAAACGTAGGTGCGCTAGCGCAAAGTGCGCTGCGCTCTGAACAGCGCACCACGTGCAAAGCACGAGTGCGCCAATGCTGGAATTAAAAATTCCCCACCGTTAGATCAAAAGATCTAATAATGATAAATCATTAATCCGAATTAAAATTCTGTTATGGAAATATTTTCTCAATCTTGTTAAATCCAAGAAGATTGCCTTCTGTAAAACAGAAGCCCTAGAATCAAAGATTCAACGGTGGGGAAACGTCCCCAAATCAATCAGAGAAAGATCTCTTTAACTGATTTAACAAATCAACTTTCCCTATATAAAAGCCCCAAGACTTCAAGTCTGAGATAGAGAAACCCCCTTACAAACTTTGAGAAAACTCAAAGAGAGAAAAGCAAGCTTCTAGCAAAAGAAGATCATTTCTTCAAGGTAAAGAATATGATTCTTGAACACAGAGATGAAACCATCTCATGAAAAGAATAACTATCTTCTAAAAAAGATCATAGATCTATAAAAAGACTAAGGTCTTTGATAAAAAAGTGATCAAAAGATCCTATCATAAAAACAAAAGAAGTATTTACTTCATTTACAGATCATTGATCTACAAAGGTAGAGCCTTTTTTTATAAATAAGAACTTTTGTTCTTGAATCTTGAGGCAAAACCACCTTTTAATAGAACATAACTTGTTCTCTGATCATAAATTTGATCAAATACGCTTTACGCTATTGAAAAGTGCCTTGCACTCATGAACTGCGCTTCTGCGCTCCTTGGACCAGCGCTCAGCGCCAAAACATGCCACGTGTCAACCACAGACACAGCTTGCGCTTTGCGCTTCTGAAACAGCGCACTGCACCCATAGACCGGCGCTCAGCGCCAAGCACGCCACGTGTCACTCACCGGTGCACCATTAAACTAGCGCAAAGCGCTCATAAATTGAAAGCGCAATGCGCTAATAAACTAGCGCTTAGCGCTAAGCGCGACACGTGTTATCTCCGCGTGCGCTACTCGACAGAAGCGCTATGCGCTCTTTGATTGGCACAAAGCGCCTGGCGCGCCACGTGGCGCACTGTCAGAACACACATTGTTCTGATGAATGTTATACATTCAATACAAGACAAAAGATGTCAGAACCCAATACTTAGCAATATTAAAAGGGCCAAGCCCAAATAAAAGCTCAACAGTCAGAGCGATAAAATGTTAAACATTTTAATTGGACTTAGCCCAACATTGGCCGTAAGTCCTCAACTTATATTGAACTGAGCCCATCTGCTCATGAATATTCAACAAATCTTAGTCCCAGACTGGGCTATAGATTTTCTAATCAATCTACATCCGGTTCGAGGGTACATCTCTTTACTCCTCTGATACTTTTCGTTGTAATCCTTCAACGTCTTCAGAGAGGTGACGGGTCCCGACAACCACACATTTCTATGGACTGTGGGGTCCTTAAACCCATGGACTACGATATCCTTAAACCTTATAGACTACGATGTCTCTAAACCGGACCGTGGGGTCCTTAAACTCATGGACTATTTTGTCCTTAAGCCTTATAGACTATGATGTCTCTAAACCAGACTGTGGGGTCCTTAAACTCATGGAGTACGATGCTTTAACCCTGGACCGTAATGTCCTTAAACTGACTGACCGCAATGTCCCTAAACTAAACAATAGAGTCCAAATGCTCTCTCTTGTTGGATCTAAATGATCCCGTTAAGTAGATCTTAGTCTAGAAATTAGACTAACGTATCCTTAACAAACGTTTAAGTTGATCTTAGTCTCAAACGAGACTAACGTATCCTTAAACCAAACCCCCAAACCCAAATCTAAGAAGATACGGATTCGGACTAATCCACGTCCTACGGGCGACAACATAAATTAGTCTCCGTATACAATCCACAGGCAACCACAAACAAAACAAACACCCACGACACGAAGTGACCATCTGGAGAAGGAGAAAGTTGTTACCGTGATGCGGTAGCGTAATTAACTGCAGGGGCTTGCGCCTGCAGGGAAGAGCGTCCCCACAATCAAAAACACCTCAAACGAGGGGGAATCTGACGAAGTCTGCTACATCGGCCGCATCCGTTTAAACCTTCGATACACGGTGTCATAAATCAACTTGGCATCTTCGGAGGGTGGACGGATAGCACCAATTAGCATCTGCCCCCAGATTCAGGCAAGACGTTCGTCTTCCCGGTTTCCGGTGGTAAACAGATTCTGGCACGCCCGGTGGGACCTTTTCCTCTTTCCACTCCACACTTCGTGCGTCGTGTTCGCGAACAAATCGCGGTTTGATATGGTTGCCCTTGGGTTCGAGGTATTAAGATTTGATTTCTTGCTTGGCGCAGAAAGCGAAACATCAATGGCATCCACTTGCGAGAAGTGTTCCAACTGCAATTGCAACACGCGCTCCGCCTCATCTGGAGGCATAGCCTACGGGCCTTAAGCGGCCTCCTTGTTCACGATGCCGGTGGACCAGGTGACTCTGGCCACCACCGGATTGTTCTTTAGGACTATGCTCCCACCGATGAGCTTCAGCACCCCTGTACCAACACCAGAAGCTCCCAAGAAGTCGGTCTTTGATCGGCTTGCTACTACCGCGGCCCCACTCAACGGGTCGTCCAGCTCCAACGCCTCAGTCTTCGCCAGATTGGGCCAAAGTCCATGTGGGCCCATGATGAAACATGCAATCCCAGAAAAGGTTGTTCCGAAGAGGATAGCCATCCCTGCTCCTGAAGTCGTCAAGGCGGCTTCTCCTACCAAAGGGTCGGTCTTTACAAGACTGGCTGTTCCGGCTCCCACTCCGGCTCCCGTCCCTGCTCCAAAGTCTGTCTTTGATAGATTAGATACTGCTACTCAACGGACATCAGTTTTCAAGAGGCTGGTACCAACGGCCCTTCTCCAAAATAGGGGGCACGACGAAGCCATCCCCATCGCTGAATCAATCCCAGCAGCTCGGCACGCTCGACGTCGCCACTGGTGCCGAGTAAGGAAAGCTGGGGGCAACTCCCCCTCTGGGCTAACTCCACCGGCCCCAACGGTGGAAGTCAATGCTGCTGTTCCAACCGGGAACAGCTTTGAATTGCTGAACAAGGTGCGCAGGAACTCCCCTACCGCCGTACTAAAAAGATCTCCTCCATCCGTGGAGAATACACCAAAGGCGAAGCCGGAATAGCCCCCTCAGCGGCTATCCTCCAAAATCTACAAAGTCTGGCGACAGGTCCAGAAGTCGATGATTGATCAAGATTGCCCTCGCCGACAGGAAAAGCTGAAGGTTCGGCAGGAAGAGAACCGTCCTGGCAAGCCACAAAGGACGACAACCACCTAGGTGCCCGCTGCAACGGTCCCCTCAACGTCAACTGCTCAAAAGAGATGGAGGCCAGAGAAAGCCCCTGTGACTTGACCGGCTCCAGCCCATTCGTTTGCCCAGATACTATACGAACGGACTAAAGAGACTCTTAAGACGCCAAGGTGTACCCCTTATGCAAACTGCGCGACAAGCACGATTCTATAACAGAATCTGAAACGTTCCCGGGACCCAACGAAAGTTGCCCAACGGAAGAATGGAAACGACCGGGCTTGGGTATGTTCAATCCAAGAAACGGGAGCTACTCCGCGATTGCTACGTCATACATGACTTCGATGAGGAAGGAGACGCTCTGTGTGAAGATGCTAACCCTGAACCAGAAAGAGCTCCCGCCGTGAAAATGCCCAGTCCGTCATTCGAAGAACAAATGGACAAACTTATAAGGGAACAGATCAAAAAGTTCGAGACGACCATAATCACGAAATGGCCATCTACGAGAAAGCCAGGACGCGACGCCTCCTTCAGCAGGCTGTGAAAAATGAAAATGCTCCTCCTTGTCAACCCGTTGTACAAAAGGCCCGACGCAGAGGCAGAAACAAACCAAAGAGCGGGAAAGGCGTTCGACGGCGACAAAGCGGGTCCAAGAAGCCACGCGATCAAGAGCCGAGTAACCAAGATTCGTCTCTTATAAAGAAGATGGATCGAGCATACTCTTTTGCCCAAGACAAGTGATTGAAACGAATTCTTGATGTGTAGTATAAAATTGTAAAGAAATCACAATCAAAAATTATTTGACCGCAATCAACTACGGTGTCGGATGTAGTTTGTATGTGAGTGCGGATCGTCCACAGGGAAAGTGTAATCGTTCGTCTTTCGAATTAGATGAGTTGAAACTTTAATGAAAAGAAAACAAACAATTCAAGATTTGTATTTAAAGTTCAAGAAAGAGAAAAAAACTAGATCTAAGAAAGCATTAAAAGATAGAATCAAGAATTGATCGTTTGATGATTTTTCCAAACCAAATTTCAAGAATCGAAATGAGGCTCGTAGGAATCGATCGGATCTATAGATGTGATGTAATCTTACAATTACGTATTCTTATCCTTCGATGGATTGACACTAGATCGATGATGATCGATGAGAATTAGAGACTTCTTGTGAAACTAGGGTTTCATCTTATCTCTTGTTCTTTCATTGATATCATTCATATTCTAGCCTCTAGTAAATTCAAGAAACGATCGTAGATCCCTAATTTCGAGCGATCACAATCATTAAAGCATCGCAACGAAACTAGGTCATCGATTCTTGAACTTGCTAGGGTTTACAAAACTCGTAGGACTTAAAAATAGTATTAAGATTTGTTACATCATCATTCTACAATCGTCTCGACTCCTTCACGAGCGGAGTTTTACTCACACATCACAACAAGAACAACAATTACAAATTGAGATCTAATCATGATGCAAGAATTAAAAGAAAGCAAGATTAAAGAATTTCACCTTTTATTTATATCAACAATTTAGTTACATTCGCTCAAGAACTACAAGAGGAAGAACTTGATCGTCGACTTGGCTTCGCTCGTCTCCGTGGATCGCGGATCGGCTTGGATCACTTGCCCGATTGAAGATCGGCTCGGCTCCTAAAAGGTTGAAGGATTCTCGCTTGATTTGGTACTCAAGATCTTGGATTTGGAGTGGAATTAGGGTTAGGGTTTCGCACAAGCCTTGTCACGAGACTTGTGGAAGAAGATGATGAAAGAGGGAATTTTTAGGAATATTAAAGATTAACCTCAACCCTTAGATCTAGGCTCCTATTTATAGATAACTAACCCTAGATCTAGGATTTCAAATTCTAAGTTTCCCTCCAAAAGTTTGTTGAGAGAATTCAAATTTCCCTCCAAAAGTTAGTTAGGGGAGAAGCTTCTAGATGTAATTAGTTAGGAGGAGCTTCTAGAAGAGGATTAGGAGCTTAATTAGGATTAGCCTTCTTTAATTTTCTTTGCTGATCTGGCAGTAGCTTCGAGGGTATTCTGGAACTTTACATATCATAAAGCAATGTGGGCCCAGAGAAAGAGATTCTGCACTGAAAATTCCATGCTGACGTGGCAAACTAGGCGCGGATCCGCGGCAGTTAAGGGGTATTTGCTGCGGAAGAGCGGCTGCTTTGGGGAATTAGAGCTTGGGCTTTCTGGTGCTTGTTGGGCCTGAGTTGTGGGCTTTTATGTGATATATAGAATTATCTAATTCCTTCTGCATTGCTACCAGATCTGAAGTGATTGAATTGGCGTAATGTTGATGAGCTCTTTTGCTTTTCTTCCGTATTTCCTGCACAGACTCAAGACAAGTGTTGCGCAAATACAGAAATGATGCGATGCCATGAAATGCGGTTAATTTCCTTTAAAGTGTCGGTTTAAAAGTCTAATACATGCAATCTCATATTTTGTGACAGATTTGCTAATATGTAGAATATGAATGCCGAACACTTCTAAATGTATGCAAATGTTAGGGAAATTGCCGGCTAAAATATACAATATTTTCGACTGATCAAATACCCCCAAACTTAATTTCGATCGTCTCGAGCGAATGTTTTATTAAAAAGAGAAGGAGAAAATAAAGAAAGAGAAAAAACTAACTAGCACACTTTCGTAGGCAACACGATTGCACTGAGCACGTGCAACAAGCCTTTAAACCTCTAGGTGTCCCTAGTAGGAGGAGTGTTGTCTCCTGAGGGTTTTCAGCGGATTGCACCCACAAAATCCAATAATAAAAGGAAGATCATGAATATTACATTTAAAGAAAAGAATTGTAAAAGAAAAGCCTTGAAAATTAGGGTTTCCAACTAAGCTAGCTTTTCGGTTGTCATGAGCCCTATCTTAATGGTCATGAAAAAATGTTAGAAATCACGTCCTCCCTCAATAAAACATCGTCTTATTTTTCATTCCTATCTTTCTTCCAAACATCGATCATATAACCCTGCGTGTGTGTAAAGACATCCCTACACCCGGAGAATTCAATTCAAGCTATCATACTCTTGCCCATCAGCCTCAGTACTTTTTAATTAATGAATAGTTAGATGAGATTGCTCACACACTTTCATGCGACCGTTAATACTTCTTGAGGTACTAACCGACCGATTACTCCTGTGCTTGCTTACTTGGTGTATTTTCCTCGTCTTGCACCACCTCAGGCATAGCAGTGACTCCCAGACCAGTTGGCCTTAGGGCACTAGGTGAAGAAGCACCCTCGCTATACATTTTTCTTGCCCTCGATGATAACAAAACCAGTGTCCATTTTTCTCACCACTTTATATTTTTTTATTCATTTTTTTCTTTTTATTTCCTTCATACTTTTGGTTTTAAGACAAGAGCATTTCAAGGTATCCTCTACTATCCCAGGCTTTAAGACGTGTGTAAGTGCGAATAGCAGGGTAGCAACGTTCAAAATGTTTGGCTTCCAGAATAGAAACTATTTTTCAGACTTATTTTTATCCTCAGATTAGTGACGTCCTTCATCTTACTAACCCTTGGGACAACGGCTCATAACTACTTATTACTAGTTCGTATAAGAAAACTTCTAATTTTCTTAGTTTTCTTAAATTTTTCTAATCTCATGGATGTAATTTTTCACTATCTAGACTTTTATTATCTTATTTATATACAAAAAATATTTTTATAATTTTTGAAAATTTTTAAATTTTTATCGGTTTTCAAAAAAAATGTTTTGTGCTTATGCAAATGATATGCAAATGATGTGCAAATAAGCACAAACCTCCCCCAAACTTGTTTTCAACAGTGTCCTCACTGTTGCCTTCTGCTAAATCTCGAAAAACCTGTAAGCTTGGGAGGAATTTATTAGTGGGGGCAAAATATTTAAGTGAAGAACCTCCCCCAAACTTATTTTTGGCTCAAAATTTTATAAAACTTTTCTTTTCAGGAGCCAGAAAAACATACCCCCCCAAACTTGAGTTATGCAATGTTAATCTTTTAAAATCACATGAGGGGGTCAAAAATCATTGGTCGATGCCAAGCTTTGCAAAGACCGAAGGTTAACACCAACCATTCAAAAATTTTATCAATGCAGTGCTCTGGTTGGTGGAAGAAGAAGTGGGGAAAGGTTAAGTGGTGGAATAGAATGTGTGTGCGTCTCGTATTGGAGAGACGATGCAGTGTATGTGATGGATTACTCGCATTCTTTTTACAGTTCAAAAGAAGGGGTGGAGGTTCAATTTCATTGATTGGGATATGATTCATCTCAACACCCGTGTCATTCAAAAATGCGAGTTCATCAGCGAAGATCTCCTCAAAAGTTCCATCTATACCCCGATGAATAATATCATCACACAGTGCGGGGTGATCTTCAGACTCTAAAAGCAGTTCATAATCGGTGTTAATTGTTGACCCGGACATCTCAGTGGAAGAGTCCATATGTGTATGATACATAGTTGGGTCAAACAACAACGTATGAAAAGAGTCAAGATCGATATCAGGAGGATCATCAAATTCGCTGCTGTCGACATCCATTAAGTCGACAGAACAGACCTGAGCAATAGGTTCGGAGGGTACACTTCCCAACTTGTAAATGTTCAGCTCTATTGACCTATTCCCGAAAGATAGGGTCATAGAACCGTTACGACAGTTGATTATTGCATTGGAAGTGGCCAAAAAGGGGCGACCTAAAATCACCGGAATTTGATTCCGTGGGTTCGCTACAGGCTGTGTATCAATTACAATAAAATCTACCGGGAATATAAATTCTCCGATTTTTATTAACACATCCTCCAATTCACCCTTGGGTTTGGTGATTGATCGGTCAGCCATCTGTAGAGTGCAATTGGTTGGCTTTAACTCACCGATTCCTAATTGCTCATAAACAGAATATGGAAGCAAGTTAACACTAGCGCCAAGGTCTAGGAGAGCACGGTTGATGTGTTTTTTCCCAATAGAAACGGAAATAGTAGGATATCCTGGATCCTTACGTTTCCTCGGTAATTGTTGGGGGAAAGCCGTGTCTATTGTCTTTTCCATAAAAATCTTCTTGGGCACTGGATTCTTCCTCTTCCTAGTGCACAAGTTCTTAAGAGTTTTCGCATAGGAAGGAACTTGTTGGATGGCATCTAGGAGAGGGATGTTGGTGTTTACTTGCTTAAAAATGTTCATAATCTTCTCCATATGTGGACTCGGTGTGTTAGCCCTTAACTGATTAGGATAACGTGCTTTAGCAATAAGTGCTGGGTCCATCACAGAAGAAGGAAGTGGGTGTGGAACTGATCCCAAAATAGAAGTGGGGATCGTCCGTGGAGGGGTAAAAGAGGTGGGCTGAAGTGGCGAGCCTTTTAGGAAACGAAGAATAGGCTCGGAAGAAGGTGGGGTAGAAGAACTGGGGTAAGAAGTGTGTGTGTGAAGAAAGGTCTCAGCCGGGGTGTTATTGATTGATTTATCAGTATCATCAAACTCTTCCCCAACATGAGTGTCAAGCACTCTTCCAGATCTCAACGTGATCTCATCCACATGATGTGAATAGCTAGGATTAGGTAAAGGTTGAGCTGGAAGTTTCCCTTTCTCTCTTGCACTCATTTCGGCTTTTAGTTGTGCAATTTGTTCTTCCATCGATTTGATATTCTCATTTTGAGAGATAATGATCTTCATCACATTCTCGACGGAAGATTGCAAACTTGCCGTCCCTTGGATGGATTGTTTCATGAAAGTATCCAAGGTTTGTGCTAGTGCAGAGGTGTTATCTGTACCGGTCAATTGCAAAAAAATTTCATGTGGTGCAAAAGTGTTGGCCGGATTTTGGAAATTTTGTGCTTGAAAGGGGTGCTGACTCAATTGAAGTTGTGGGTGCTGTTGTGGTGGAGGGGCCCCTTGGAAATTGTTTTGGGTTGGAACCGTGTTTTGAAATTGGGATTGGTTCCAATCAAAGTTAGGGTGATTCCTCCAACCCTGATCATATGTGGAGGAAGATGGATTGTTTCTAGGTCTTTGAAATGCGGCATTGGTATGCTCATGACCTTGAAACGGGCATTCTTCCGTCAAGTGAGACGGATCAGAACAGCATCCACATACAGTTTTGGAGAGTGACATTTGACTTAGGGCGGCGGCTAAAAATTTATTTTCCATATTCTCGAGTTTCTTATTGATGGCTGCAATGTCAGCTCTAACTCCTATGGAAATATCATTGCCATCCCTAGATGATTGACTCACACCCTCCCACTGTAAAGATTTTTCAGCGAAATCTTCTAGAAATTTCCAGGCTTCCCCATCATCTTTGGTCATAAAGTTGCCTTGACACATGGATTCAAGGGACTGTCTTGTGTAAGGAGTAATGCCCTCATAAATGATTCGGCACAATTCCCATCTCGGGATGCCGTGATGTGGACATTGGACTAACAGATCCTTGAAACGGTCAAGACATTTTGAAAATGTTTCATTTGGAAGCTGGGTGAATTGATAGATTTCGCTACGGATTCGAGCTGTTTTGTGATGTGGGTAGAATTTCTTAAGGAATGCTTTGACGAATTCGTCCCAATTTGAAATGGAATGTGCGGTAGTGTTATAAAGCCACTTCTCGGCTAAATCGCACAAGGTGAATGGGAGAAGACGAAGACGTAAAGCATCCACAGAAAGCTGTGAAGTACCTATCATTGCGCATACATTTTCAAATTTCATGATAAACACGTATGCGTCTTCAGACTCGAGACCGTGAAATTTTGGTAGAAGGTTGATGTATTGGGGTTTTATTTGAAAATTTTCCCCGTTGGCTGGTGGTGTGGAAAGACAAGTGCAAAGTGGGCCTCGTGTAGGATAACATCTCTCTTGGAGAGAAATGCGAGGTGGAATCTGCGCACCAACGGACGGCGGCAGAGTAGTGGAAAAGAAGTTCGATGGAGAATGATCCATCGATGTGGGTGTGGTGGTGGGTAAAAGAAAAGGTAAATGTAGAAATACCGACTTTTGGGTCGATAAGGGAAACGCGGACTTAACGGGCACTAGAAACCCGTGTCCAGCCTATCTTGCACTAAAAAGGGTTAGTACAAATGGCAGCGTGAATTTATAATTAGGGGAAATGATGAATGCGGTGTTTGCTTTAAAAATTGATACGGATTTTTGAAAAATATGATGCAACAAAACAAATGCAACACACAAAACCCTAAAATCTAGGGGTCACCTAGGTCAAAGCTCTAGACCGCTCCTAACTGCCAAAAGACAAGTCGCAGGATAGAATCCTCCACTGCCTCTTTGTCCCCCTGTGGCCGGATAAGTGCCAGGTAAGTGGGAAGGAACCACCACTACAGTGGGCCTAATTAATAACCACTAGCCTTAGACACACTCGCCTTAGGCACCACAAGAAAACGTGGATAAGCAATGAATTACCCACGGCCTTCTCTTGTCCTAATTGAGCGCGACAGTCCTTAGAGTCATCTCTAGATTTCTTTTAATTAATGAGGGTCAATGCGGATGCAAGTTTTGCGATTTTCGGGGCCTAGGAAGGGTAATGAAATCCCCACCTAATTTGGATTTGGTCGTGTCCCTTAATTTCCGTATTAATATGCAAACAACCAAGAATCAAAAACACGCACAAATTTTATTTTGCTTTTGCGCGCAGCGATTTATTTGCAAAGAAACCTGCAGTAAAATTGTTATTGGAGCAGACAGAGGAGAAGATAAGAAAGTGAGAAAGTTACAGAGCAAAATTGATGCAGAGAGGAGCTAGGGTTGCCGCGGATCAGCCGCAGAAGAGGGGTTCTTGCCGCGGAAACGCGCCTTCAGGTACTGTTCACTCTACCAATTTTTAACAGTAGCTTTCTGTTGAGCTCTACAGCTCTCTGGAATTTTCAGAAAAAAATTTCTCCAGCTCCAATGATTCCAGATTTTCTCGCAACAAATCACAACACACGTATTAGTGTTTGCACGAATTTAGATCTAAAAAAATATGATGGAATAAATTGTTCAACTCAAATTTCAAAATACGAACTATTAGCGCACTATCCCCGGCAACGGCGCCATTTTATTGAAACGAATTCTTGATGTGTAGTATAAAATTGTAAAGAAATCACAATCAAAAATTATTTGACCGCAATCAACTACGGTGTCGGATGTAGTTTGTATGTGAGTGCGGATCGTCCACAGGGAAAGTGTAATCGTTCGTCTTTCGAATTAGATGAGTTGAAACTTTAATGAAAAGAAAACAAACAATTCAAGATTTGTATTTAAAGTTCAAGAAAGAGAAAAAAACTAGATCTAAGAAAGCATTAAAAGATAGAATCAAGAATTGATCGTTTGATGATTTTTCCAAACCAAATTTCAAGAATCGAAATGAGGCTCGTAGGAATCGATCGGATCTATAGATGTGATGTAATCTTACAATTACGTATTCTTATCCTTCGATGGATTGACACTAGATCGATGATGATCGATGAGAATTAGAGACTTCTTGTGAAACTAGGGTTTCATCTTATCTCTTGTTCTTTCATTGATATCATTCATATTCTAGCCTCTAGTAAATTCAAGAAACGATCGTAGATCCCTAATTTCGAGCGATCACAATCATTAAAGCATCGCAACGAAACTAGGTCATCGATTCTTGAACTTGCTAGGGTTTACAAAACTCGTAGGACTTAAAAATAGTATTAAGATTTGTTACATCATCATTCTACAATCGTCTCGACTCCTTCACGAGCGGAGTTTTACTCACACATCACAACAAGAACAACAATTACAAATTGAGATCTAATCATGATGCAAGAATTAAAAGAAAGCAAGATTAAAGAATTTCACCTTTTATTTATATCAACAATTTAGTTACATTCGCTCAAGAACTACAAGAGGAAGAACTTGATCGTCGACTTGGCTTCGCTCGTCTCCGTGGATCGCGGATCGGCTTGGATCACTTGCCCGATTGAAGATCGGCTCGGCTCCTAAAAGGTTGAAGGATTCTCGCTTGATTTGGTACTCAAGATCTTGGATTTGGAGTGGAATTAGGGTTAGGGTTTCGCACAAGCCTTGTCACGAGACTTGTGGAAGAAGATGATGAAAGAGGGAATTTTTAGGAATATTAAAGATTAACCTCAACCCTTAGATCTAGGCTCCTATTTATAGATAACTAACCCTAGATCTAGGATTTCAAATTCTAAGTTTCCCTCCAAAAGTTTGTTGAGAGAATTCAAATTTCCCTCCAAAAGTTAGTTAGGGGAGAAGCTTCTAGATGTAATTAGTTAGGAGGAGCTTCTAGAAGAGGATTAGGAGCTTAATTAGGATTAGCCTTCTTTAATTTTCTTTGCTGATCTGGCAGTAGCTTCGAGGGTATTCTGGAACTTTACATATCATAAAGCAATGTGGGCCCAGAGAAAGAGATTCTGCACTGAAAATTCCATGCTGACGTGGCAAACTAGGCGCGGATCCGCGGCAGTTAAGGGGTATTTGCCGCGGAAGAGCGGCTGCTTTGGGGAATTAGAGCTTGGGCTTTCTGGTGCTTGTTGGGCCTGAGTTGTGGGCTTTTATGTGATATATAGAATTATCTAATTCCTTCTGCATTGCTACCAGATCTGAAGTGATTGAATTGGCGTAATGTAGATGAGCTCTTTTGCTTTTCTTCCGTATTTCCTGCACAGACTCAAGACAAGTGTTGCGCAAATACAGAAATGATGCGATGCCATGAAATGCGGTTAATTTCCTTTAAAGTGTCGGTTTAAAAGTCTAATACATGCAATCTCATATTTTGTGACAGATTTGCTAATATGTAGAATATGAATGCCGAACACTTCTAAATGTATGCAAATGTTAGGGAAATTGCCGGCTAAAATATACAATATTTTCGACTGATCAACAAGACAAAGAAAATACTTGATCTTGCTATAAAACATCAAATGATTACCCTCCCGGAGTCTAAGCACCCCGAGCAAGTAGGCGAAGTCTCTCACCCGGAATATTGCTCCTATCATAGGGCAGTAGGACATCCTATTGAAGACTGCTTCACCTTCAAGAACTGGGTCGAAGATCAATATCAACAAGGCAGGTTCGTTCTATCCAGCAGCTGGAGGGTAACCCCGCCGCAGAAGCATGAACTCAAATCCACGAGGGTAGAACCAGATCCACATCGGTCTTGGAAGCGAGCTCGTACCTGTCACGTGATAATGTTATCAAAAAAAGAACCTGAGAATATGGACAAACTCCCCTGGTGCTTCGAAAACGATGATGACGAGGTAATCTCAGAATTTCCACCGGCGCCAAAGGAGCTGGAGGATGGAATACATACTACTGCAGATAACCTCAAGAAAATTGATTTGGGGACGGCGAGTGACCCGCGGCTGACATTCGTCAGTGAGCTATTGTCTGAAGAAAGGGTGGCTATGCTAAAGGACGTGCTCATGCGGCATAAAGATTGCTTGGCATGGAACTATTCCGAGATGCCGGGATTAGATCCAGAGATTGCTGTGCACAAATTGGCGATATCCCCGGACGTCAAGCCAATCAAACAAGTGCCGAGAAGAATGCGGCTCGAGCTTGAGATGAGCATCAATGCCGAGGTCAAAAAGCTAATCGACTCCGACTTCATCCAAGAGGTTCAATATCCTGAATGGATCGCTAACATTGTCCCAGTGATGAAGAAAAATGGGACGGTGCGCATCTGCGTAGACTTTCGGGATCTCAATAAAGCCTGCCCGAAGGACGACTTCCCAGTACCGGTCACCGAGATGATGATAGACAATACGTCCACTCATGAGGTTTTATCCTTCATGTACAGCTCGTCAGGGTACAATCAGATAAAGATGCATCCCGAGGACCAGAAGCACACCGCTTTCCGGACCCCTTTGGGTATATTCTGCTACAAGGTGATACCCTTAGGTCTAAAGAACCCGGCGCCGCCTATCAGAAGGCCATGAAGAAGATCTTCGATGACCTCATACATGAAATCGTCGAATGCTATATCGACGACCTCGTAGTAAAAAGCAAATCATACGAGGAATATTTAGACCATCTGAAGACCGTATTTCAACGCCTTCGAAAATACAACTTGAAGATGAACCCTCTCAAATGCGCGTTCGGGGTTTCCTCGGGCAAATTCCTGGGATTCATCGTCCGACACCGAGGCATCGAGATAGGCCCGTCGAAGATCAAGGCGATCATGGAAATGCCTCCGCCAAGGACTCTCAAGCAATTGCGGTCTCTCCAAGGAAAGCTCGCGTACATCCGGCGATTTATAGCCAATCTCTCAGGCAAGTGCCGTCCTTACAGTCACCTGATGAAGAAGGGAACCCCGTTCATCTGGGATCACAGATGCCAAGGCGCACTAGATGAAATCAAGAAATATCTGCAGAATCCGCCAGTACTGGCCGCTCCCGTTAAGGGAAAACCTCTCGTCCTGTACACAACAGCCCTTGAAGGTTCTTTAGGTGCGCTGTGGGCACAAGTGAACGACCAAGGGAAGGAAAGAGCTCTCTACTATTTGAGTCGAGTTCTACTGGGGGCAGAAAGTAATTACTCTCCCATTGAAAAACATTACCTGGCGTTGATCTTAGCAGTAACGAAGCTCAGACACTATGCGTTGGCACACGAGGTCCATCTCAAATCGAAGGTGGATCCTCTTAAATACTTGATGTCGAAGGCCATATTAACAGGATGACTCGCCAAATGGGCCCTGCTCTTGATGGAATTCTCGATAACTTATCGGCCTTTCAAAGCAGTGAAAGGCCAGGCCATCGCCGACTTCCTCGCTGAACATCCGATACCTGCCGATTCTCCTTTGAATTACGAACTGCCAGACGAACATGTATTTGACACGATCGACGGTGATGGCACCCGATGGGAACTTTACTTTGATGGAGCGTCTTCCATGAAGAAGCGCAAACAAAGCACCCCCATAATCAAATCCGAGGTAGGCCTCATCTTCGTGACTCCACAAGGAGGGATAATGCGCTTTGCTTTCTCCTTAACAGAGCCGAGGACAAACAATGAAGCCGAGTATGAAGCTTTGATAGCAGGTCTCGAGATCGCCATCGACATAGGAATTGAAAACCTGCTCATATACGAAGACTCTCAGCTGGTCGTTAGTCAAATAAACGACGACTACTAAACGTGCAAGCCAGAGTTGGTGAAGTACGGTGAGAGTATACAGCGACTGCTGACTCAAATTCTTTCCTACACCTTGGAAAGTATACCACGTGTGGAAAATAGCAAAGCGGATGCATTGGCCAAGCTCACTAAAGAATTAGCGAACGAAAACCTCGATGACGTGAGGATCGTTGTGGAAAACCGTCGGGTTCTTGCACCGGCAGAAATATCTCCAGAGTCGCCCGAGGAAAAGCGAGCGGCCAAGCGAATAACTCTGCAAATAAAAGACCAGGAAAAGGATGCGGATTAGATAGAAGTCTTTATAGATTATTTCAAATCCCGTCGAACACCTGAGGATGCGTCCTCAAGACATCAGCTTATGAAACGAGCTCTGTCTTTTGCTTTCGTCAATGATACCCTGTATAAGAGATCATTTGACTCTCTGTGGCTAAGATGCCTGGGACCTGAAGAGGCAAGAAGAGTCGTCCAAGAAACTCACGACGGACTCTGCGGTTCTCACCAAGCCGGGCCGAAGATGAAGCTGACGATCAAACGGATGGGTTATTATTGGCCCACAATGATCCAGGACTGCCTCGAATACGCGAAGCAGTGCCACTCGTTCCAGATTCACGGGGACTGCATCCATCAGCATCCGAATCCGCTACATCCGACAGTGGCTAGCTGGCCGTTCGAAATGTGGGGGACTGACATAATCGGCCCCATCGAACCAGTATCGTCCAGAGGACATCGGTTCATTTTGGCGACAACTGATTACTTCTCCAAATGGGCAGAGGCAGTACCGCTGAGGGAAGTGAAGACGGAGAATATCCTCCATTTCTTCAAGACGCACGTCATTTATCGGTTTGGAACTCCACGATGGATTATCTCCGATAACGGGCCAGCCTATAGAAGCCACAAGATCAGCCGCTTCGCACAACAGCATAACATAAACTGGAGATACTCTTCGGTCTATAATTCCCAAGCTAACGGTCTAGCTGAGGCTTTTAACAAGACCCTGACGAAGATCGTAAAAAAGACGGTGTCCCGAAATAAGAAGGACTGGCACGAGAGACTGCATGAAGCTCTCTGGGCGTATAGAACTACGTTCAAAACGGCCACGAACACAACGCCGTATGTATTGGTATTCGGTACAGAAACGGTACTACCCCTCGAGATAGAGTTACCCTCTCTACGAGTGGCAGTTCATTACGAGCTAACGGACGAAGAGAATGCTCACTTTCGGCTTGAGGAGCTCGATGCCCTTGATGAAACCCGACTCATATCGCAACAAAATCTGGAGGGTTACAAAGCAAAGATGACGCGCTCATACGAAAGATTGACTAGGCCGAGAACATTCCGCCAAGGCGAACTCGTGCTAGTGGTCAGAAGACCTATGATCCCCAATCGTGCCAAATGGGGGAAATTCGAGCCGAACTATGAAGGCCCGTATATCATAGACAAGGTCTACCAGGGTGGGGCCTATCTACTCATGGACATGCATGGAGAAAGACCCTTCAGGCCAATAAATGGTCGCTTCCTAAAAAAGTACTACGCTTGACGAGTCACGGCCTAGGTCAATGATAGATGACGACGACTATGTCCGCTCACTATCTTCCTAAAGCCCAAACTCTATAAGTAGTAGCCGAACAACGGACCGAAATGTCCTTAAACTAACAACGGACCAAAATGTCCTAAAATTAACAATGGATCGAAACGTCCTTAAACTAACAATGGACCACTATGTCCTAAAACTAGCTGTTGACCGAGACGTCGATAAACTATGGTGGATTGCAGCGTCCAGAAGCTGATAAAAAAAACTGTATGTTCATAAGCAAAATAGGCACGGATGAAAACCTGAAAGGGCTCCGTGAGTAAAAACAGCAGGATTACCGACAAGTTTTGTGAAAACCCGAAAGGACGCAATCTCGTTAAAATAAAAAAAAATAAAAAATAAAACGTTATGTCCATAAGCAAAATAGGCATGGATGAAAACCCGAAAGGGCTCCATGAGTAAAAACAGCAGGGCTACCGGCGAGTTTTGTGAAAACCCGAAAGGGCACGATCTCGTTAAAAGACACTTGTAAGGTCCTCTCGACTTTATAAGGAGAAACCACCTACGTGAGATCCTTATGACTCAGAAGGGAGCAACGCACTTAGGGATCCCCACGATTCCTAAGGAGAAATTACACTTGCGAGATCCTCACGACTCGTAAGGAGAACCCTCTTATGGGACCCTCACGGCTCATAAGATTCAAAAGTCTTAAGCTATATGGATCTGAACCTGTTCTTAAGAAGCCACCACAGCCTCCAATACTGCCCTACAAGCAGTTCAGTATTGATCCTTGTATACAATTCACGGGCGCGAATAAACATTTCCCTAACAAAGTCACATCCGTGACTAGGAATATGTCTACACGGTGAACAACCCTTATAAGTTCTCTCGACTTATAAGGAGAAAACACTCTTGTAAGATCCTTATGACTTATAAGAGACCATGCACTTAGGAATCCTCACGATTCCTAAGGAGAAAACACACCTACGAGATCCTCACGACTCGCAGGGAGAAATACCTTTATGAGACCCCTACAGCTCATGAAGTCAAAAGCCTTAGTCGACAGGATCTTAACCCTGTTTGCTAAGTCACCTTTGTTCGACATCGACAGAGGCAAATGATGATTTGTTCCTGGCAATATTCCAGTTGTAGCGATGCTGATGCCGAAATTGGTGTCTAATTCCAGGCTTGCAGCGAGAATCTAGCGAGCCACACATGCATACGAAATAGCCGAAATGATGGGGCAGCTTGCAACAAAACCAGCAAGTAAAAAAATGTATGCATGCAAAATAGCCGAAATGATCGGGAAACTCACAATAAAAAGCAACGAGTAAAAATAAAATAAATAGCCAAAATGATTGGGCACCGTGAAAAATTGCCGAAATGATTGGGCAATCGCGACCTTCGCGATATAAAAGCTGAAATGATAGAGCATCGTGGAAAGAAATAAAATTTTAAAAAAAATGAAATGAAATTTCTGCCCTACAGATGATATCACATCAAATCCCTGTATACAATCCAAAGGCACAAACAAAGAAGGAATCACACCTTCTCTCCCCAGGCTCCATCAGAAAACGAAGCCGAATCTCGACGGTTCAGGGATAGCCTAGAGATCGTCAACAGCGTTCTTCCCCATTCCAGCAGGATTCAGACACTGCAATCAACCCTGGAGCTATGGCAAAGCCCCTACTCCAAATCTTGATGGTTTCTAGACAACCTGGAGACCACTTTTATATGCGTCTCATTACAACATACGCAACGTCATCCACATGACCCCGCTCGGAAATACGTCATCAACATGACCCCGTCCGGAAATACGTCATCCACATGACCCCGTTCGGAAATACGTCATCCACATGACCCCGTCTTGGAAATACGTCATCCACATGACCCCGTTCGGAAATACGTCATCCACATGACCCCGTTCGGAAATACGTCATCCATATGACCCCGTCTCGGAAATACGTCATCCACATGACCCCGTTCGGAAATACGTCATCCACATGACCCCGTTCGGAAATACGTCATCCACATGAACCCGTTCGGAAATACGTCATCCACATGACCCCGTTCGGAAATACGTCATCCATATGACCCCATCTCGGAAATACGTCATCCATATGACCCCGTCTCGGAAATACGTCATCCACATGACCCCGTTCGGAAACACGCCATCCACATGACCCCGTTCGGAAATACGTCATCCACATGACCCCGTCTCGGAAATACGTCATCCATATGACCCCGTCTCGGAAATACGTCATCCACATGACCCCGTTTGGAAATACGCCATCCGCATGAACCCATTCGGAAATACGTCATCCATATGACTCCGCTCAGAAATACATCATCCACATGACGCCGTTCGGAAATACGTCATCCACATGACCCCGTCTCGGAAATACGTCATCCACATGACCCCGCTCGGAAATACGTCATCCACATGACCCCGCTCGGAAATACGTCATCCACATGACCCCGTTCGGAAATACGTCATCCATATGACCCCGTTCGGAAATACGTCATCCACATGACCCCGTCACGGAAATACGTCATCCATATGACCCCGTTTCGGAAATACGTCATCTACATGTCTATCCCACTAAACACTTACGGATCCTCTCGATTCGTAAGGAAGAAAACTCCTTTATAAGATCCTTACGACTTATAAAGGAAAACACACTTAGGAGTCCTCACGATTTCTAAGGAGAAAATACACCTACGAGATCCTCACGACTCGTAGGGAGAAAAATCTTTATGAGACCCTCACGGCTCATAAAGTTGAAAAGTCTTAGGCAGCAGATCTGAACCTGCTCCCTAAGCCATCACTACCTTTCGAAGAGTCCAAGATGGACAGCTATATGCTATCTACAAGCCACACCTGCTAAAATCACATGGCAACAACACAGCAAGGAGCAGAAAGCGACAAGGAGAACATTTGATTCGCATTTAATTAAAGCGTTCAAGGCATACCCGTTCATGCAGGTGCAAAAGATTTAGTACATAAAATAAAACAAAGCTGAAATGAAGAATTTGTCATTCATACTTCGAAAAAGTTCTTACAATTATGAAAGCAGTAAACAAAAAATATTATCAAAATGATTACAATGGCAAGATCTCAGATCCAGGACAGGGATTGAGGAATTCAAAAGTGACATTGTCCAGAATCTTCCAAGCCTTTCGAACCATCCTAGTATGCTTTCTTTCGCGATCATAAGTGCCAGAGTGCGCTAAGATCGGCACGTGACAGAGCCAACCATACTACCTGTGGCTAGGTAACATCCCTCCACAGTCACATTACGGCTGTCTATAGATATCAAGAATAGGAAAAAAAAAAGAAACTATCTAGTACATGTCCATGAGCCAGAAATAACGAGTCAAGAAATAATATGCGGAAGCAATAAATTCAAGTAACAATAACAATCTGGAAAGTACATCCCATAATGCGGGCTCACATCAGGAATAAAATGCTAAAAGGAAAATAAACTAAACTAATAACAGGTCCTCACTGCTCGGCCTGTTGATCAAAATACTCCTGAACAGCCTGCGATAAAGATAAGGGATCTGGGCCATGCAAAACCCAGATGTCAGTGCGTCATAATATCAATAATTTCTAAGCAAGCAGGATGTAATGAAATATGCAGGCATGAAGTATGAACAGTAGCAAGTCATCAGTAACAAGTAAACAGTAACATGAATATAGATCAGTGAACAGGATATAAACAGGTGAAGTGCAGTGAGTAGTCTAAACTGTGCTATAGGGTTATCTACTCTAAAGTTATTCGAAATCAATTAATGTAATCCTTATCATAACCATCGGTCTATGCCCCGTTCATTCCCCACGGAACCACGGTAAAATGATATAATAGACTGTGAGTCTATGTCTCGTTCATTCCCCACGGGACCACGGTAAAATGATATAATAGCCCTTTGAGTTACGTTCAGCTACATTCTTGATTTCCCCATACCCCCAAGTTATGTGTTCAAGTCAGGTATTGAATAATTTGGGACTAATGCCAACACAGGATCAAGCAGGTACAGGTTTGTCTAAATAGACAACATGATATGTCCGTAGGGACAACAGGTCAAGATTGTCGGCATTAGTAACAAGATCAGGTATCAATCAAGCAGTGGTATATCAGGTCATGTCACGTAGTGTACAGGTATCACAGGGATGCTCAAAGTAAATCTGTAGTAAGTGTCGAATCACAGTAAAAGCACGGATGCACAAGTAATAAGCAGTGATATCATAACATGAGTCAATGAGTCACATGATGTACATTATCAAGTAGGGTATATTAATATAGCAGTAACATGATATAATATGATATGGCAGGTAATTAGAGATGCAACAATTAATACACTATACGGATGCGAACGGGTATCAAAACTGTAAAACTGTAACATGCATGAGATGCACGATGCAGTAAACATGTAATATTATTATTGATATGGATGTGAAATTTGTATCATAGCATGTAGCAAGGTAAACTTGCCTGAACGAATCTCACGACGGGTGCGTACGCCACGTACGACGTTGGTAATGTCGCGATGCACACGTGCACACGGGACATGACAGAACTAGGTAAAGAAAGAACGTGACCACGCTGGCTGGGGATATCCACTGGGTCGCACGGATAGTCGGCAACGGCACGGCTCCGGCGATGACCGGAGAACCAAAAAAATCCAGAAGCAAAGAGAAGAAGAAGAGGAGGAAAGAAGAAGAGGGAGAGTGGGGTTTGGTTGTTGTGGTGTTCTGGGATCAGAAAAGGGTGCAAGGGGGTGACGTCGATGAAGGATCGCCGGCGGCGAGATCCATGGAAAGGGCAATGGGTGTGTTTTCTTGGGTCGGGTATCTTGGTGTCGAGGTTGAAGGGAAGAGGGAAGGAGGTGAGGAGGCGGGGATGGTGACGAGGGTAGGCCGACAAGGTGGTCGGCGATGAGGGGCGACGGTGACAGAGGAGGTGGCCGCAGTGGGTTCTCGGGTGTGTAGGGTTGACTCGGGTTAGGTGGTAGGTGATGGTGGTGATGAAGTGATGGTGGTGGTGGTGGTGTCAGGAGTCGGAGGTGATGATAAGAGGAGCGAGGTCGAGGGATCGGTGACGGTGACGGAGGGGCGCAGGCGAGGGTTGCCGGCGCGGGGTTAGGTTGCAGCAGGGGAATGTGAGGGAGGTTGTGAGGTGGTGGAGGCGAGGTCGGAGAGGAGTCGGGGAGAGGAAGCCGACGAGGGGGTCGGTGGTGGCGGCGAGGTGAGGGTGGGTTGTGCAGTCGGGGACGTGGGTTCTCGTGGGCGAGGGCGAGGGGGTTTTTATAGAGAAGGAGAAGAGAGTTGTGAAGGGAGGTGACGATAGCGGAGGGGGCGGTGACCACACTCGAGAAATCAACAGTGAAAGCGAGAGGAGAGAGAGGCGCAAGAGGAGAGAGAAAGGAGAGAGAGAGAGACTCAGCGGAGAGAGAAAGAGATAGAGAAAGGAAAGAGAAAGAGAAGAGAGAGAATGAGTGGGTTTTATAAAAATAAAAGAATATTATATAGATAAAATGAGAGGGGGGAGAACGTGAGTTTGGGAAAAAGGAGTATGAGGGGTGTTGAAAGGAATATATATAGTAATAGGAATTAAAGAATATAATATTAGTCCGTTTTGAGATTTTGGCAAATACAAACTTACTCCAAAACACGTCCGGGTCGGGTCTAAAAATTCAGATTTAAAATATGAAAAATATATGCGGCGTCCAAATTTCAAAATGAATGCCCAGGTAACGAAAATGCATACCCCAAAGATCGGATGCACGTACGTGCGCGTAGCCATCCAAATAAGTCCGTTTCACTGAACAGGACAGGAACAAGATGCGCGGATACTACCGCGGGGTTAGGGGTATCATAAAGGCCATGCTAGATATTTTTTAAAATATTTTATTTGACTTAACTTGTTATATTGGAAAAATACAGATGCCAGACAAAATTCCAGTATGCAGTATTTATGAAAGTGCACATGTCTATGTAACAAGTCAAGATAATTCTTAAATATGAATCAAACAAGTTTCAAGCAAGCGGGTCGGGTCAAATGCAATATAAAATGTAAAATACCATTTGCACCAAAAATACGATAAATCAAGAAAATACCATAAATAGAGAAATACATGAACTAGAATTGGTATAAATGAACTAGGGTGTTACAACAAGCGTCGGAACCTCACGGATGTCCTCCACCCTCCGATATGCAGCAAGTATGGCCGCCTATTGAAAAGCCTGATGAAGAAGATCGACAAGATTGTCTCGTCTTCTCTTTAAGATTAGGCCCATCAGATACACCGAGTGCACCTTATCCTCGGCAGCATCCAATGCCCTAAGCGGAATGCCGGTACTGAATAAAGGAAGCGCTTCCCAGATCGCTCCCACGATAAGCTTCAGGAGAGAGGAACGTCGAGGAAGCAGTCGACCATTGTATGCGTCAAAGCGACCTATGATTTCGGCACACTGGGCGTTTGTGAATTCTCGATTTTAAGAACGGCCGAGTGAGCAGATGTCTCCGTAAGAAATGATCTCATCAAGGTCATACATATGAGCGTCTATAACTCCTGAGAAAGAAAATCAACAAGAATTAGCGGATAGACTGATTAAGAAAATTCTTATTAAAAACAGGCACAGGGATTTAAACGACCCTTAAAATCCCCATGGAGAAAACGAATTCTAATTATGACACCTAATAAACTCGAATTTGTGAGAAATCCTAAAAAGGGAATCTCATAAGCAACCCTTCGGATCAAGGATTTAAATTCCCCGAGAGCAAGGCTCTGCAGACAGGAATGACACCTGTCAAAGTCAATTATGAAAGGAATTTAAAGAGATTCCCTGGGAATGCTAAGAGCCTGGCTCTGTAATGATGATGGAAAAATCCATCAAGAATTAATTAAAATTAATTTTTATTAATTAAAAATTCTGGGATCTTTAAGGTCCATATAAAAAAAACTCTTAAGAGTTCTTCATCGAAGATTAAGAAATCAAAAAAGCAGAGCTCTGATTCATGGGTTAAGGAATCCCTAGAAAAGATCTCTTTAGATCTATAGGTTCAAGAGAGCAAAGCTCTATTAATGAAACCCTAAAAGGGTTTTTCTTTAGATCAAAGATCTATGAAGAGCAAAGCTCTGTTAATGGATAAAACCCTAATCTAGTGAAAGTTTAAACTTGACCTAAATTTTAACAGAGTTCTGACTTTTAAAAGATTTTTTTAACAGGAGAGAAATGCTCTGACGAAGAGATAATTCTCAAGGAAGAGATGAAAATCATCTAAGGGACCAAAGGTCCTATTTATAGGTATTGAGAGCCGTTTCAACTTCCAAAAGTTAATCCAACGACTGAGATGCTACCACCGCCGCACTCACGTTTGGGCCACATAAGCGCAACGGTGGAGGGGGGCATTTGTTTCCCCAATCAGAGTAAAGCTCTGTTTTAAATATCAAAATTCAAAAATTGAAGCAACGGTTCAGATCCGGCGCTAGGTGCGCTGCGCGCCACGTGTTAAACACGGATGCGCTAGCGCCAGGTGCGCTGCGTCCTAGGCAGTGCACCATGAGTGCGATAGCGCTAGGCGCGCTGCATGCCACGTGTCAAACATGGGTGCGCTAGCGCAGTTGCGCTGCGCGCCACGTGTCAAACGTAGGTGCGCTAGCGTAAAGTGCGCTGCGCTCTGAGCAACGCACCATGTGCAAAGCACGGGTGCGCCAATGCTGGAATTAAAAATTCCCCACCGTTAGATCAAAAGATCTAATATTGATAAATCATTAATCAGAATTAAAATTCTGTTATGGAAACATTTTCTCAATCTTGTTAAAAATAAGAAGATTACCTTCTGTAAAACAGAAGCCCTAGGATCAAAGATCCAACGGTGGGGAAACGTCCCCAAATCAATCAGAGAAAGATCTCTTTAACTGATTTAACAAATCAACTTGCCCTATATAAAAGCCCCAAGACTTCAAGTCTGAGATAGAGAAACCTCCCTACAAACTTTGAGAAAACTCAAAGAGAGAAAAGCAAGCTTCTAGCAAAAGAAGATCATTTCTTCAAGGTAAAGAATATGATTCTTGAACACAGAGATGAAATCATCTCATGAAAAGAAGAACTATCTTCTAAAAAAGATCATAGATCTATAAAAAGACCAAGGTCTTTGATAAAAAGGAGATCAAAAGATCCTATCATAAAAACAAAAGAAGTATTTACTTCATTTACAGATCATTGATCTACAAAGGTAGCGCCCTTTTTTATAAATAAGAACTTTTGTTCTTGAATCTTGAGGCAAAACCTCCTTTTAATAGAACAAAACTTGTTCTCTGATTATAAATTTGATCAAATGCGCTTTGCGCTATTGAAAAGTGCCTTGCACTCATGAACTGCGCTTCTGCGCTCCTTGGACCGGCACTAAGTGCCAAAACATGCCACGTGTCAACCACAGACACAGCTTGCGCTTTACGCTTCTGAAACAGCGCACTGCGCCCATAGACCGGCGCTCAGCGCCAAGCACGCCACGTGTCACTCACCGGTGCGCCATTAAACTAGCGCAAAGCGCTCATAAATTGAACGCGCAATGCGCTAATAAACTAGCGCTTAGCGCTAAGCGCGACACGTGTTATCTCCGCGTGCGCTACTCGACAGAAACGCTATGCGCTCTTTGATTGGCGCAAAGCGCCTGGCGCGCCACGTGGCGCTGTCAGAACACACATTGTTCTGATGAATGTTATGCATTCAATACAAGACAAAAGATGTCAGAACCCAATACTTAGCATTATTAAAAGGGCCAAGCCCAAATAAAAGCTCAACAGCCAGAGCGATAAAATGTTAAACATTTTAATTGGACTTAGCCCAACATTGGCCGTAAGTCCTCAACTTATATTGAACTGAGCCCATATGCTCATGAATATTCAACAAATTTTAGTCCCAAACTGGGCTATAGATTTTCCAATCAATCTACATCTGGTTCGAGGGTACATCTCTTTACTCCTCTAATACCTGTCGTTGTAATCCTTCAACGTCTTCAGAGAGGTGACGGCTCCCGACAACCACACATTTCTACGGACTGTGGGGTCCTTAAGCCCATGGACTACGATGCTCTTAAACCTTATAGACTACGATGTCTCTAAACCGGACTGTGGGGTCCTTAAACTCATGGACTACGATGTCCTTAAACCTTATAGACTACGATGTCTCTAAACCGGACTGTCGGGTCCTTAAACTCATGGATTACAATGTCCTTAACCCTGGACCGTAATGTCCTTAAACTAACTGACCGCAATTTCCCTAAACTAAACAATAGAGTCCAAATGCTCTCTCTTGTTGGATCTAAATGATCCCGTTAAGTAGATCTTAGTCGAGAAATTAGACTAACGTATCCTTAACAAACGTTTAAGTTGATCTTAGTCTCAAACGAGACTAACATATCCTTAAACCAAACCCCCAAACCCAAATCTAAGAAGATACGGATTTAGACTAATCCACGTCCTACGGGCGACAACATAAATTAGTCTCCGTATACAATTCACGGGCAACCACAAACAAAACAAACACCCACAACACGAAGTGACCATCTGGAGAAGGAGAAAGTTGTTACCGCGATGCGGTAGCGTAATTAACTGCAGGGGCTTGCGCCTGCAGGGAAGAGCGTCCCCACAATCAAAACCCTCTCAAACGAGGGGGAATCTGACGAAGTCTGCAACATCGTCCGCATCCGTTTAAACCTTCGATACATGGTGCCATAAATCAACATGGCATTTTCAGAGAGGTGGACGGATAGCACTAATTAGCATCTGCCCCCAGATTCAGGCAAGACGTTCGTCTTCCCGGTTTCCGGCGGTAAACAATATGCTATACAGACTCAGTTCCAGGAGCAGACGGACGTCTTGGGATTTGGCCCTGGCGACTCGATCACCGCCATTGTCCCTGTCCTGGATTCACTATCCGGCGGGCATCACGGTGGGTATGAGTGTTGGGTTGGTCCCGGGGCCCATCGATTTTTTGATAGACATTCGACCGTGTATGAGTATGTTGTGACCCAGACATAGGCGGATGCGGCAGCTGCGTCACAAGAGGAGATCCATCGGCTCCGCGAGCAGGTGCAGCAGCAGTATCAGACGTAGCAAGAGACGCGGCAGGAGATTTAGGAGACACGGCACGAGCTGCAGGAGCTTGGGGCGGAGATCTGAGACATGATGCGGTCACACGCGGATTCCGTCCAGCAGACCATACGGAATGAGTTGAGCGCATTCTTTAGGCTACGGGACAATGGAGGTGGATCGCCGTCCCAACAGCAGTAGTTGTATTTTTGATTTGTTGACACATACATTTATTCATTAGTAGAGTATTGATCATATTGTATGATTTTTTGACACATACATTTTTTGATTTGTTGTTGATTAGTGGAGTATTGATCATATTGATTGTATGCATATTTATGTTTGCGTACGATTCGGAACTTATTACTTTGATTATCGTATATTGCGTGGGTTCTGAATATATTGCATGAATGAAAATTATATATTGCTGCTTATGAATGGAAATTATATATTGCTGGTTGTAATTGAAATTAACGCACGTGGGTCACGGAAAATTTAATTATTTAAAAAAAAATCATTGGTCAAGGTTGTAACAATGACTAAAGACAGTTGGTCACGGTTACAACCGTGAACCAAAGGCTGCTCCAGATACTGATATCTGGAGCAGGTCAATGTTTTGGGTCACGGTTACAAATTTTGTCCACGGTTGTAACTATGACCCAACACTGGTTTTGTTCGCGGTTAAAACCGTGAACAAAAATCTGGGGCCCACCAACTAATTGACTTTTTAACTTTTTACGCTAAGAAATGTTCACGGTTCTAACCGTGAACGTTTCTTACATTTTTCACGGTCAGAACCGTGACCCAATATTTGCTTACGCAAGTCTGGATCACGGTTTAAACCGTGAACAAATCCCTGCCCTGTAGTAGTGTAGTGTTAGAAAAATTTTGTCCTATATTTCGGCCGCGGTTCGCAAGTTCTGGTACTCTAGCACCACAACCTTACAATATATATAATTGTGGAGCATAAAATAATCACAAAAGTTCAAGGAGTGTTGAAAAAATTGGAAAGATCAATTTTAACCAACACATTCTTAACCTAAAAAGTTATAAAAAAAAAAGTGGGGGTAAGAAAGAGAGAGAGTTAGGAGTGTAACGTGGAAAATCAAAGTTTTAGGTGTGAAAAGACAGAAATAGAGAAGCTTTGAAGGTGATATATGAAAATTAACGTTTTTGTCAAAACATATATGAATCCTTAGCTCACCGTTCCGAGTTTGAGTGGCCTATTTCCGCAGATTGTTGGGATGTAGGCGTGGCAAATGAGGCGAGAGCTCGCCTCGCTGCCCAGACGAGGCGAGGCAAGGAGGCTCGAAATAGGCAGCTCCAAGAACCAACTAGCCTCGTCGGCTCGTTTAAACGAGTCGTGAGTTGAGGCGAGATGAGTCGGCTCTCCTGGATTAAATTTTATTTAAAAAATACAATATACACAATAAAAATTAGCAAAAAATTTCAATTAATATTAATAAGTAATAGGATAACAATTACTGCATTATACATGTTAAACTTTGCACTATATTTTTTTCTTTTACATTAAAGACTGAAACCAATCAGGCTCCTTATCGTATCCCTCACAATTTTGGGTTCAATGTGAGAGAACCATGTCTATGTAGTTCTTCTTATGTTCTTCATCCTAGATTCGAGATTCCTCACTACTACTCCCCCGCCGGTTGTGCTGGTGGTATCTTCGGTGCTGGACTTTGTTGCTCCAGATCCTGAAAGCTCCTCGGGCAAATAATCCGAGTCCAAAATGATTTGGTTATGTTTCCTAACTGTAGTTACTTCCCAATTTTGCATTTCATTAAATCATATGCCAAGCTGAGTCTCTTCTCGCTCAATATTCTGCCATCTGTACTAAAAACACTTTCCGACGCTATTGTAGAGACCATAATTGTTAGTAAATCATAAGCCATAACAGAAAGCACCGGATATAAATTTCCGTTACTTTTCAACCAGGCTAAAACATCAAGTTCAGTAACTTCAGATAAATTATAGTCTCCATCTAACTCGATCGGTTTGTAAATATATTGTTAGTTCATTCAAAGATGTCGATGATGAGGCCCCATGCCCCATGCCCTTTTCAGCTGTTGTATAAGTGCTAAGGCTGGAGTCGAGGCATGCCCACTAGAAGATGGAACTGGTACTCTAATTCTACCACTACAAGACCGTGCAACACGAGGCAAATTCATGCCAAATTGGTCAAACTAGCTGTTCGATGAGTTGGGTGAGTCATTAGGCGAGTTAAGCGAGTCGATTCGTGAATTAAGCGAGGCCGGGCGAGTCGAATCACGAGTCATGCGAGGCGAGTCGCAACGAGGCCACTCGGGGCGAATTCAAGAACCTACTCGCCTTGTCGAATTCACCGTGACGAGATGAGTCAACTCGCCCGCATCAACGACAAGGCGGGGAAAACTCGCCTCGAGGCTTTAGCGAGACGAGGCGGTTAAATGAGGCCTCGCCTCATTTGCCATGCCTACTTCCATGTACGTACTCTAATTTTAGTAGAAAGTTTCCTCTTTTAATGTTTCTTGTTAATGAGCGAGCATACATATTCGCCTGTTCGACTAAATGCGTGTTAGAACTTTCACTTGAAGTACAATCCCACAACAAAATTTTCAAGCATCCAAACAATAAATTTGAAGCTAATTTATTACATCATATTCTATATGAGAAAGTAGTTGCATTTCCAATTATAGCAAACTAAGTGTTAATTTCACGGGCTAAATCCTTTACGATTTCTTCAATGTTTTTTGTTTATAGAAGAATTGCGAACATACGCATTAATAATTGTTCAATCAAAAGCACATATGAGATGTATAACCTCACTATGGAACCAAGAGTAGACGCAACAAACGATCAAGTTAGGATAAGCCAATTGCCCGATCCGATCCTTCACCAGATTTTATCGGCTCGTGATTTGGATACGAAAGATGTAGTGCGCACGCGCATTCTCTCGAAAATTGGAAATATCTATGAACCTCTATGCCTAATCTATTATTTCACGATGATGAGAATGGAATAAAAAAAAACCATCAACTTTCAAACCTTTGTCAGTACGGTGTTGCTGCTCTGTGACACAGTAGATGTGCATAGTTTGCCTCTTGACTCTTGACGACTTGTCAGTCGGGGCCCAATTTGCATATCTTCCGGGGATCATACATCTTGGCCGCTTAAGAAGATCACATGTTGATCGTGTTCAATTTAACGTTGCTTCCCTTGTTTCATATAAGTCCTGATGCCGCTAGCTACTTTTCTGGAGACGAGGACAATGCCTACTTTTTGTTTGACTAGTATACCCGAGGGGCTGGACGTGGCAGTAGCAATTGACATGCTAATTGAGAGTAAAACGAGGGCCGATCCGGTCTTTCACAATAATATGAATGATGAAATGTCATCAAACGATTCATAATGGTAGATATGTTAAAAAGTCCTGGGCTTGGCTTTTTGCCCTTGTTAAAAAAACACTGACCTTTAAACTTGTGTAAAAGAACCTGGGCTTTTCTCTTGTTAGAAACGCCTGGGCCTAATCAAAACCCCTGCATACTGTTGGATATAGATACCCTGAAAGCAATTATTATAATTATATATGGACCTATATAGATAGAACAATCTTACTCAAGATGATAATATGTTATCTGGTTTGTCTTTATAATTTATATGAATATGTTTTACTTGTTATTACGTATTGCTAATACATGATGATGAAGCTCATAGGATATTTGCTTAACTATCAGGATTATGATAGGGATCATAATAGTGGGGTCTGGATAGTCCATAAGCACATCCTTAAATGTTCTTAGTCGTAGGAGTATCGAAACTGTGCATCGGTACTCCGGATTAGACTGGTGTATACGTTTTCTGATCCGGTTAGAGGACGATAGCTAGTCCCACAGATATTGGAATTTGACATCGAAGATTGTATATAGCTGCTCATTGGAGAATGAGTTTCACTGAACGGACACGTCAAGAACTCCTATATGGTATTATACATATTGTCAGATAGCAGTTCTCTAGTGACGATAGTACATGATAGTCTTTTGACCTGAATCACCATAGTGTCTTGTGTATATTTCCACTATACTTTGATTACTACCCTATCATGGCTTTAAAGAACCGTGCAAACAGATTTTAGTTGGGTATAGTCCCAAAGCACATGGAGGCAGTGAGCGGTTGAGAGGATTCGTCTCTCCCGGTATAGGAAGTCGATGTCACGCTGTGCAGGACATGACTATAACCAGAAATCTCTGGTCATGGTGGTTGAGATAAACTGGTAAGTGTTATCAGTTGTATCTCGGATGAGTTCGATGTCTGCATGACTTATTGGATTGTTGGGGGTTTAACAGTTTCCATCTCCAGAACCGGTATGCGATACTCTTTTATTAAGAGACCGGACTGTACGGTATTTGTCAATGATAGACACTGTTGGGTTCGGATGAGTTGCTCGTCGACCTACCTCTTGATCAATACCTGGATAGCCGTTACGTGCAGCTAGTACCGCTGACGTGTTTTTAGGTTAACCCGTAAGGGGATTGATCTGAAAGTGTTTCAGATCAATTGGATACGATCCTATTTAACTTACTGCCAGCGTATTATCATGTCTTTAGATTCCCACATAGAGAGTTTTCATGCTCAAGCGAAACGATATACAGTGCGTATGATGATACGTGCGGGAGATCGATTAAACACGTGTATATGATACACATGCATTAATCGGACGTTTTGTAATACTAGCCGGTTCATTAAAATGCCGGATTATTAAATCAAGTGTTGATATATATATATATATATATATATATATATATATATATATATATATATATTCTAATATTATGTGCGCTTTCTATTTATCTCTCATTTGCTATTTGTATCTGATGCAAACACTTGTATATGTATTTGATACATATACTATTGTGTGTCTGTGTATATGATATACATTCATCTAGAAGGGACACCTCATTTCTTATTATCAATAAAAAAAATAAATGATTCATTTCTTTTTTATTGATAAAAGAAATGAAGCATGAATAAAAGAGAGGTGTAGAGATTTTTAGATACTTCTAGCATATTTTAGAAAAGATGACTATGCTTGAATGGCTACTCTCACTTTGATTCTAGGCTCATTCCTTCATCTTCTTTCTCTCTCTTGATTATTTTTGAGAGAAAAAGAGAACAAGAGAGAAAAATATAGAATGTGAATTTTACATCTCTTCCTCTTATTTTTTAGAAAATTATGAGAGCAAGTTTCTTCACAAGATTTGATCTTTTAGTGAAGTTGAAACTTGGATTGGATTTTCTTCGAAGTGGGTCATCTTTGGCGAGACGTCGGTGATCAAGCTCGATCCCTACGGCAACGAAGCCTAGCTAGTGTCTCCCAGTAGAGAGTGGACACGCTACAAAGGTTGTAGCCCCTCTAGAATTTATGTTTTCTTCTCTTGATTGTTTGCAATGCTAGTATTTGAATGATTTTGGATTTGTGATTGGTGCTATGCACTTGAAAATTTGTGTTCGTTATTCCGCCGTAGTCCGCAAGTGTTGCAACCTTATCACCAAACACTAACATATACCAGTTGCCTATAATAACCAGCTGCATGTAATATCTAAGCAGCTGCCTGTAATATCTAAGTAATTGCAGTTCACTGTAATATCTTAACAATTGCCTATAATATTAAAGCAGTTGAGAGAATACAAGACCTAAATGAAATAAACCCTAGGGTTTTTTCATAAAGATTTCGAACGGTAGGCCCTTCACAACAATTTCGAAAATTACAGGATTTTTGGACAACTCCCGAGTGAGCCAGGGACTTTTTGACGATTTACCCAAAATTATTTATATGATTTCTCTCACAACTGCTATGGTTCGCTCCTTCTTTGGTGCTTCTCTCCAAATTTCTCAATTTTTTTTTCTAGTCTCCTTTTTCAAAACTTTCATTTCCAATCCAATTCCTCCAATTCTTCCATCTCCATTTTCAATTTCTACATCTCCTTTTTCAAACCCTTAATCTTTGATGCAACTCTTTCAATTTTCCTATATCCGCTGCTCCCAATCCCCCAATCTCCTCTCCCGCTTTTGGCATCTCCACTCTAATGACTGCTGAAACTAAGCCTATCAATAATAAAGAGGAAATAATAAAGAAGTCAAAAACTAGGACATGCAATAATAAAGAGAACAAGCAACAATAAAGAATATGTGTTTAGAAAGAAGATGAGTTTAGAAAGAAATAAGAGCAATCAATTAGAAAGAGAGAATAATAACGAAAGCATGGAAATTATAGGTACATAATCAAAAATCTTATGTTCTAAATTTCTAATACCTTGGGAAATCCAAAAAAACATATGTTCTGATATCTTAAATTTTAAAAGGGTATTACTGAAAATACATGCATAAATACATATACATATCAGAATTTGGTTTTAAAGTAGTGTCAGTATATTTTTGGAATTTTTCACAACTTTGAAAATTCGTGGGTTTAAAAATTAGCCATCACTCCAACCTAGACGGCAATTTTTTTCACTAATTTTAAATAAGAAGAATCATGATGTGAATAATGTGCATGGGTGAGAGGGTGAGAGGGAGAGAGAGAGAGATTTAAAAGAAATTAATGATTAAGATAGTTTGAAATGAGAATTTATTTGGAGAGTTTTCTTACTTTTTATATTATTTATCAAAAACTTAGGTCATCAATAAAGTACGTGTGCTTGGGGATCCATGCCACTATAAAAATAGGGCTATTTTCTTATCAAGTTAAATCCCTTAAGAGATGCCATTATAAAACTATGGCTATTTTCTTATCAAGTTAAATCCATTAAGAGATCGTACGTATTTACTATTATAGATGGAACTCAAGGGGTTCAATGTGGAATTTTGTCAATTCTTAAGGAATGCTTAATAAAATGTTAAAATTTATATAATCTTTTCTAAATTCTAAGAGTTTCTGTATCATCCTTCCATCTTCTCCCAATGAAGACACTGATACATTTTGGAACTTGAAACTTGAAAGGAAAAAATTTACATAACCCTTCTATATTTATAAATTTATTTATATGCATTTATAAATTTATTTATATGCTCTCCCGTTATTATATTCTCTCTTATTTTTCACCCGCTTCAATATTTATAAATTAATATATATGCTCTCTCATTATTATATTCTTACCTTTCCACATGTGATGCACCTGCACAAATTCCAAATTCTATGTACTTGAACTATAGTATATGAGTAAGAATACAAAACCAAAATTATGAATTTATTATTATTTTTTTGAAAAAAGGATTCGGATCGGCGGCTATGAGCAGGAAAATAGCACACATCCTATTGCAATGAACGGTTCAGATTCATCCAAAATAGCAGCCAACGGTCGAGATTTATGTAAAACAGGAGGTTTTTGCAGTATTAGTGTATCTTACGTGCAAAGCATGTAGGATTTATTGTCAGGATCGTTGCAGAGCACCCTTGCTATTATTTTTACAATAGCAGCCACTTTTTTCCCAAAATTATGTATTGAATCCATAACTGTGGAGCATAAAATTGTGACAAGAGTTCACAAAAGTTCAAGGAGTGTTGAAAAAATTGGAAAGATTAATTTTACCCAACAACATTCTCCACCAATAAAAAGGAAAATGATAAATAAAAAGAATTTGGAGTTGATGGAGGTCGGAATCTCCCTCAGATATTGTCCTCAGTTGATCTTGTTGCCAGCGAGGCTGAACGGTTGAGATTTGAGATGATGGTTGAGCGTGTGGATCTCAATTGGTTGTTGGTTGTCGTTGACGCCGAGCTACCTACAAGAGAAGTCACGGGGTAGGAAACCACCGTAGGACCCTCTGACGATCAAGTAATTATCGAGGAATAATAATGGCAGGGTAGCGGCGTATTAAAAATAAGTTCGACGTACCTGAGTCGTCTAGAAGAGAGGGTTTATATAGCGGTCGCATGGAGGGAACTGGCGCGAGATTCTCGCCGTCCGTTATGCCCCCGCCTCACGTTTACGTTGATGGCAGGGTACGTCCATTAATGACAGGATACGCCCATTAATGGAGAGACGTGCCAGCGAGAGATGCAGGACATAAAGCGGCGGAGATCTCGTTTTGGAAAGATACACGGAGCCGTTATGGGGACGCTTGGGCTCCTTGTTCTCGGTTGAATAGGGAAGCCGAAGAAGCACAGCTCGGTGGAAAGCTCGAAAGCGAGCGAGGAGGCCAAGGAAGCTCAGCTAGGGGTGGTAATTGAACGAGCCAGCTCGGGTTCGATTAAGGTTCGGCTCGGTATCAGCTCGTTCAAATTCGGTTCATTTATTAACGAGCCGGACATGAGCCAGAAAGCCTGACTCGTTTATTAAACGAGCCGGACTCGAGCTCAGCCGGGCTCGTTCGGTATTGACTTGGGTTCGGCTGGGTTACACAGTTTTAAAAAAACAGTAATATGTAATATATAGCAGATTCTATACAACTCTCAGAACATTTAATTCAATTAAATGACAGTATATAAAGTGTACTGAGATAAATATAAAACCCAGCACTTAGACCCATTCAATACTCTAAATGTTAATGTTTTTTAATTTTTCCATATCTCAAAACCCTGAGTTTTAAGCATTATTGTTAATTATGTGTTTTTCTTGAAAGATACTATTAATATGAGTAAATGAGCTGAAAACGATCCGAGCTCACAAACGAGTTCTAAACGAGCTCAGTTGAGCTCGGCTCGTGAAATTGGCTCGTTTAGTTAATGGGCCACAAATGAACCGAACACGAGCTGGGCATGTTTAATCGAGCCGGACTCAAGCCGAGCATCTCTAGCTCGATTAACTAAACGAGCCGGACTTGGGCCGACAAAAAGAACCACGAGCCGAACTCGAGCCGAGCTTGGCTGGCTCGAGTTCGGCTCGTTTACACCCCTAAGCTCAGCTCTGTAACAGCTCGGAGACGAGCAAGGAGGTCGAAGAAGCTCGGCTATAGGATTGCTCAGAGACGAGCTGTTGGCTGGTTGCTAGGAGAATAGGGAAGGTACTCCGGGGAGGTCTCCAAAAGGTCGTATGCAATCTCGGAGACGAGGTGCTGAGCAATGTCCCCAATGCATCGTACTTATTCCAGCTCCGTAGCCCCCAGGAATCTAGCGGGCTTAAGCGGATGACACATCATCTGCTATGTGTCGTGATCTGGGAAATTCCCACTTACGAGTATCATCATTAGCCCCATACTCTCGTTCCAACCTATTTATGGGTCGGGCTGAGAGTGGTCTGCTATGTTTTCTTCGTTCAGCTTGGTGCCGAGGAATCTTTGTGGTGGATTGTCTGGGAACGATGTGGTGTTTGGCAGCCGTGTCTCTTCGATCTCCAGATCCATGCTGCGATTCATGGCACTCCTAATTTTCCTTGTGTATCCTTGATGACATCAGCGGATTAGCGAAATGATTGCGCCATAAAGGAAACGTTGCTTCGCTCGCTCAGGCCGTTGATCTTCATGCTACGTGGTCACCATTGGGTGGCGGACTGCAAGACGTCGCCATTCGGATCCACGTGAGGGGGAGACGTTCAATGGTTGGGTGCAACGTGGCGTCATCGGGGCCATAGGGTGCGGCGCTTCGTTTTGACGAGAGTGGATTTGGACCGTCGGATGGCTTTTGCTGGGTGTATAAATAGGAGATGCCTTTCCTTAGGAAACACTTTTGTTTTAGTTGCACCCCGTTATCTGAAGATTGCCCAGCGCTTTGTCACTTAAGTTGGATCTTCAGCTTAAATCCACCTTCAGCCGACCTTTCCTTAAATCAGGTTAGAAGTGAAAGGTTCCTAGGCACCCTAGTGGGTTCTCACAAGGCATTGAACATGCCAAATTAAAATTTTTAGTGCCGAGAAACCCTAGACTACGGATCTTTAACTAGATGTTTAGGCGAAATAGAAAGCTAGTTAACAGTTAACTACTATGATACGGATATACAACCTTTGTAGATCCGGATTTCCACCTCCACGGCTCCGCAACGTCATGTCCTCGCTGTCCATCATGAATCCTCGACTCGATCATCGGCTTCATCGGGAAAGCAAGCGGAATAGCTCGTCGGCTTTGTGTCAAAGACGATCTACGTCGAGGTTGCACAAACTCAAGCTCCGACTTCACAAACTTGTGAAACTTGTGAAGTAAACACCCAAAACAACTTGGCAAGAGGTAGAGGGTGAAGAAATAGGAGGTGGGTTCACTTTGGATTTGGATTTAACTCACTAAAGCTCAAGTTGCCATTGGAGTAGCAAGCTTGAAGAAGAAGAAGAAGATGAGCTCTAGAAAAATTATGATAAGTGTTATCTTAAAAATAAATATAAAACAAATACTTATCATAACTTGAACTAGGGTTAAGTGTAGAGAATTAACCATGGTCACTTTTATGGGTTAGGGTTAAGCATGAAGATAAGGATGGTTAGCATAGTCAAAGTTTCATGAAGCTTCAATAAAATGACAAAGAAAGCCACCATTCTCATCTTATTGTTTTCCAAATAAATAAATAAATAAATAAGTAAATAAATGAAAATGCAAAACCCTAATTATCATATTAACCATGGATTAATTTTATACACTTAACTAAATGATCAAGTATCATCAAACATGATACAGAAAAGTGCACGAAAGTATATCACATATACAATGTGCAATCCAAGTGAGAAAAATCCGTTTAAAGTGAACCAATACTAGTTAATGCAAAGTAATATATCAAATATATAATTATACATTAAATCATTAAATCAACACTTGATTCAATGATCCGGTTATATCGCATACAACCGACTAGTATGCAATGCATCGATTTATCGAATCAACGATTCGATAACTAGGTCATATCGAATATAACCAATCGAAACATATATCGCGAGAATGAAATGCCGTATCACATACACGCATTATTCTCGGTCCTGCACATATCTCATATGCGCTCCTATTTCGTTTCGCTTGAGCCAGGAAACCTCTGTGTAGGACTCTAAAGACTCGTCAATACGCCGGTAGCAGATGATGATCATATCAAGCACCCACAAGCCGCAAGCGGTCTGCTAAACGTAACGGCCACCCGGGTATTGAGCGATCAGAAGATCGACGAGCTAGCCCGCTCACACTCCTGCGAATCCGACCAGTAACACTTACCATACAGTCAAGTCTCTTCGTCTGATACGTCGCATATCAAGTCTAGGGGTGGTATACGTCAGACCCCAATAACCCGATAAGTCGTGCTGATATGAGGCTCGTAACGGGTCGAGAAACTACTGGCAACACTTACCAGCAAATCTCTGATCAGCCCTGGCCAGGGACTTCCCTGTTACGGCCAATCGAGCACTACGCAACATCAACTCCCAATACCGGGAGAGACGAAACCCCTCCTATCGCTCATTGCCTCCATGTGATTCGGGACTGTACCCAAAGACCACCGTTTTGCACGCCCTCATGGACGTGGTAAGGTGGAGATCAAAGCACAGTGGGAATCACACAAGACTCTATGACGATCTCGGGTCTACAGACTAACCTGTACAAGTGTCACCTGAGAACTGCCATCTGACGTGAGGTATAATACCATCTGGGAGTTCTCGGCGAGTCCGTCCAGTGTACCCAGTTTCCACTGAGCACCCGTATACCATCTCTGATGTCAAACACCAATGGATATGGGATCATCCATCGCCCATCACATGGGTCGAGAAGCGTATACGCTAGTCTACTCTGGTAAATCGATGCCCCGTCTCGAGATACCCACGACTAGGGACCTTGAAGGATGTACTTATGGACTACCATGTTCCCACTAGTATGATCTGCATCATAGTCTAGGTAGTCAAGTACAAATCCTAAGGGCTTTACCAACATGTAACTATAAGACAGTATAAAGAGACTAGTGTACATGTTAAGATAAATGGCAACCAGATAGCATACTATCATGTCGAGCAAGAAAGTCATCTCTATATATGTCCAAGCATCCAATATAATATACATCATCTGTACAATACTGGCCTCTAGGGCACACATACAACTAACAATCTCCCACTTGCACTAGGGCCAGCTGCTGTAGTATCTCATACCGAGCATCCCGAAGAGTCTCTCAAACTGTATCTGGGGAATGGCCTTCGTGAGTGGATCCGCCGTGTTGTTCTTCGTGTCAACTCTCCTGACCTCGATCTCCCGGCGATCAACTATCTCCCGGATCAGGTGATACCGCCTCAGAATATGCCTGGACCGCTGATGGGACCTGGGTTCCTTGGCCAAAGCCACCGCTCCATTGTTATCGCAATACAAAGGTATTGGATGCTCAATGGATGGAACCACTCCAAGTTCAGTAATGAACTTCTTGATCCAGACAGCCTCTTTGGCAGCATCGTTGGCAGCGATGTATTCAGCCTCCATCGTCGAGTCTGCCACGGTTTCCTGCTTGGAACTCTTCCAGCTAACCGCCCCTCCGTAAAGGGTAAAGACAAAACCCGACTGCGACTTAGAGTCGTCCTTATCACTCTGGAAGCTCGAATCGGTAAAGGACTCCACTTGGAGTTCTCCGTTACCATACACCAAGAACATATCTCTAGTCCTTCGCAAGTACTTGAGAATGCTCTTCACAGCTGTCCAGTGACTCTCTCCAGGATCAGCTTGATACCTGCTCACTACACTTAGTGAGTATGCTACATCGGGTCTAGTACATAGCATCGCATACATGATAGAGCCTACCGCCGAAGCATAGGGTATCCCTTGCATGCGAGCTCTCTCCAAATCAGTCTTGGGAGACATCTCTTTGGAGAGAGTGACTCCAGAGATCGTGGGCATGTTCCCACGCTTGGACTCTTCCATACTAAACCTCTTTAGTATGGTGTCAATGTACCTGGATTGAGACAATCCCAAAATCCGTTTGGATCTATCTCTATAGATCCTGATTCCCAATATGCAGGAGGCATCACCAAGATCTTTCATTGAGAATCTTTGTGATAAGAAGAGCTTGACCGATTGCAGCATAGGAATGTCATTTCCTATCAAGAGTATGTCGTCCACGTACAATACGAGGAATACAACCTTACTCTCTGCCACCTTCTTGTAGATACAAGGTTCATCTGGATTTTTGACGAAATCAAACTCTTTGATAACGACGTCAAAGCAGATGTTCCAACTCCGCGATGCTTGCTTTAATCCATAAATGGATTTAAGCAGCTTGCACACCTTCCCGCTGCTCCCACTGTCTACGAAGCCCTCTGGCTGAGTCATGTACACGCACTCTTCTAAATCACCATTTAGAAAGGCGGTCTTAACATCCATTTGCCAGATTTCGTAGTCATGAAAGGCAGCAATGGCAAGCATGATTCGGATGGATTTAAGCATAGCCACTGGAGAAAAGGTCTCGTCATAGTCCACACCTGGTCTTTGACGAAAACCCTTTGCTACAAGTCTAGCTTTGAAAGTCTCTACTTTCCCATCTACACCAAGTTTCTTCTTAAAGATCCACTTGCTCCCAATGGGTTTTACCCCTTCAGGAGCAACTTCCAAAGTCCATACTTTGTTGGTGTACATGGAATCCATCTCGGACCGCATAGCATCCAGCCATTTCACTGAGTCCCCACTCGTGATGGCCTGCTCGAAGCTAGTTGGGTCATCATCCTCCATGATGCAATCCTCACTTCCACCATCAATGAGAAAACCATAGTATCTCTCAGGTGGACGAGAAACCCTACTAGATCGGCGGAGAGGCTGGGGTACGTCGGGCACCACTGAATCCTCTGGTTCTACTAAATTGTCAGTTGCAGTTTGTGGTGCTGGAACCTCTTCCAGTTCTACCTCTTTGCCATTAGTTTCTTTTGCAAGAAATTCCCTTTCCAAAAAGGTGGCATGCTGAGCAACAAACACTCTTTGTTCCTCAGCTTGGTAGAAAAAATATCCTTGAGAATTCTTAGGATATCCCACGAACTTGCAAAGGACTGATCGTGCCTCGAGTTTGTCCGGATTTTGCTTTTTGACATAGGCCGGACAACCCCATATCTTAATTCGCTTAAAATATGGTCTCTTCCCACTCCATATCTCATATGGTGTGGTAGGTACAGATTTAGACGGAACCAGATTCAATAGGTATATGGCTGTCTCAAGCGCATACCCCCAAAAGGAAATAGGTAACTCAGCATTACTCATCATTGAACGCACCATATCTAATAGGGTGCGATTCCTTCGTTCCGATACACCGTTGTGCTGTGGTGTATAAGGAGGAGTAAGCTGAGAGAGAATCCCATTCTCTTTTAGATAATCCAGGAATTCACTGCTTAAGTATTCACCTCCTCGATCAGATCGAAGAACCTTAATACTTTTGCCCGTTTGGTTTTCTACCTCATGCTTATATTCTTTGAATTTCTCAAAAGCTTCAGACTTGTGTTTCAACAGGAACACATGCCCGTATCTAGAGAGATCGTCAGTGAATGTAATGAAGTAGGAAGAACCATTTCTGGCGTGTGTAGACATTGGACCGCATACATCACTATGCACCAGTCCCAAGAGTTCAGTGACTCTTTCTCCGTGTCCTTTAAACGGAGTTTTGGTCATTTTTCCTTTGAGACATGAATGGCAAGTGTCATAAGATGATAATTCGAATGAATTCAAATATCCGTTCTTATGCAACTTAGCTAGTCGTGTCTCATTGATATGGCCAAGTCTACAGTGCCACAAGAAGGAGTCGTTCATTTCTGAGCTTTTCCTTTTGTGTGTGTTTTGTATATTGAAGACTGTATTTTGATTGAGAATGAATATGCCATTATGTAGCGAGCCTGATGCAATCAACCTTTGATCTAGGAATATGTTCATAACATTATCCTTTACTACAAAATTATAACCTTCTTTACTTAATAAAGAAACTGATATAATGTTGCACATCATGTTCGGTATATAATAGCATTCATTCAAGACTAGTGTATCACCATTTGGTAATACTAGGTGATATATGCCAACTGCTTTGGCTGCAACATTTGCCCCATTCCCTACATGAACGGAATGTTCACCTTTTCTCAGTTCTCTACCTTTTCTCAGCCCATGTAACATCTTACATATGTGGGATCCTGACCCGGTATCTAATACCCAGGACGTAGGGTGAACTGAAAAACAGTTCTCAATGACAAACACACCCGAAGATGATACATCAACATGTATGTTCTCCGTTTGGGCGGTGTGAGAATCCAGATATTCTCCTGTTTCCTGTTCAGTCTTATAACACTTATAAGATAGAACGGGTTCAACGTTCCCCTGCACAGTATAACATGCGGGTTCGGTCAATACATCCATTTTATTATCTTTATTAAGGCATGAAATGGTCGCTACCTGGAGAGAGAGAGAAGAAAACACTTTAGCGTAAGCTCGTGCAAGATCAGATTGGTTTTTATCTTATCTAATCAGGATGGCTCCCACTGCTTTTTATCAAATCTTCCTCCAAACCCTAAAAGGAAAGACTAGCCGGGATTAATTACACACTACAAGTTCGCCAATCATTCAGCCAGGCCAGTGTCGGTACTTTGAGGGAGGTCCCCCGTGCTTTCGCACGAACCTAATTACTGTAAACCTCGTTTTCCCAGAGGCGTAACCTCGTTAACACCTTTCTAGACACCTACTTGATCGGCTAATTGCACTGTGTAAAACTCTCCCAGGAGTAACTCTTACTCGCAGCGGGTATCGGGATCCAACTATCTCATAGAAGGTATGCAATCTCATTGCAAATTTCAACACTTGAAATTCCCGATAATATTTTGCCCCAGGCGATCTATGACCTTGACTGAGTCAACAAACCATAGACCGCAAGTAAAGTTCAACCCGTCATTTCCTGATTGAATTAAACCCACCCGCACGACCCTTGACTAAGTCAACAAGGCCGCACGACTACCCTAATCCAATCTGCATCATATGCATAAACAGATAAATAGTAATTAGCTACCGCACACTACGCCTTGACTGAGTCAACAAACACAGCACGAATACTAACTATTACTTATCTGAAATGACGGAGGGCTACGTTAGGTTTTTAAGAAAACCCTTTGCGTAATGAACTTTATATCGTTGTAGAATCAAATAAAGTTTTGAAATGGAGTGATTTTGAGGCTTTTCTAGTTTTGCTAAAGGAGTCACTCCCGGTGAAGGGATCTCGGTCCTTTCCTCGTCGAATGAGGTGCGGGATATATCATATATATCGCTGTGCAAAGCAAAAACCCAAAAGCAGTCAAAAGCAAACCGAGTGTGTAGCATCTGCCAGTTATTGCTAAAGGAGTCACTCCCGGTGAAGGGATCTCGGTCCTTTCCTCGTCGAATGAGGTGCAGGGTATATCATATATACCGCTATGCAAAGCAAAAACTGTAGCTACCTGTTTTATTTAAAATCTGATTCTACAACATCTTAGGTTTCTTTTCTTTCATTAATCACATTAATGAAGTCCCATCATTTAATACCTAAACATCACAGATAGATATGACGTACACTTATGCCATCCGCATTCGCCTCGATGTCCCCTCGTGCACCGTTAGGTTAGGTAACTAACGACAGAGCAGGGCAGGGCTAGCGCGGGTGTAAAACATAAGTAACGTCTATATAATATATCATATATACTATATACTATATCAATCACAGAATCACATCACAGATATCGCAGCAGAATAAACATATGAAATATTGGATATACTAGGACGTCCGTGTTTTTAATACGAGCCAGTATAAAACACGGATTCCACGGTCGTGATGAATAGCCAATCCCACACCCCTAGACCCCTACGAGAGCGGCAAGCAACCCTGCCAATTCTAGGGTTAGGAGACCCGGACTCGACTCCTCGAGTTGGTCTCCCACTGGACCCCAGAACCCGGTTACTTGTGCTCCCCTCCTTGGGTCTATCCTAGTGCAGAAAAGTAAATAATATACAAAGGGTGACAACTCCCGCATCCTGGAAGTGCCCCGAATAAAAGAATATTACATACAAGTTTTTACATGAATGAAAATGAAAAACACTCATCTCACATAAAAACCCCGGCTATTCAAATACGACGATCCAATATAATATATCCAGCAACACATAACATCACATGTCATCAACGTAAGTAAGTATGCATACCCCAATTGTCCTTGACGTATAGCAACGAAACCGGCGATATGAACATACTACACTTACGGTCACAGAAAAGAAAGTGTAAAACTACAACAATTGGAATCCGCAACCTCTTTAGACATCGCATGCCTAACAGATATAAATCCCGCATTTTAGTCCCATTATCGAAAACTCTTTTCGATATCCAATGAAACTAAACCGCTAGATTTATAACATCCATCCAGTTATCTCATAACCTTTTTGTGAATTCCAATTATTGTATCCAGTTCCGGATAAATAGAATATATCAAACTTTCCGATCGAACATTCGAACACCCAAGTTTTCCCGACACCGATCATCACATGAAATAGGCTCAAAGACATTCACTTCATACCTCAGTACCGACGGTCCAGCCGTAGAAGGGTCAAGCCAACGCCTCACATGTGGCACGCCGTACTGCCCCAAACCCGAAGGTTCAAAGGGCAGTTCAAGACGGTCACATAATCGAGTTAAGGTTTGTGTCTTCTAGAGGGACCATCGCGTTACTTGCACTACTTAGAACGTCTTTTAACCACACAATAATCCAACACTTGGATATTCCGGCAGGGGAAAACCTGGGTATTTATATCCGGTCGAACTCTTTAACATATTCTACAATTATCTGGAAAAACTCTAAAAGACGAAATTTGATAATCCGATCGAAATACAGATTCCCAATAGTACCCCAGAATACTCTTCTGTAAAGTCACAATAAAAATATCCCAGAAAACACAGCATTTAATTATATGAGTTACTGTGAAGAAAAAATTGCATAAAGGAACAGTACCGCCGCGGAAGGGCCGCACATGCCTAGCATGTGCCGCGCTTCCGCGGTGGAAACTTTGAATCAAGTCCTCGTATTTCACAGTAATTCATATAACACCCTGCTTGATTTTCTACATATTTTTAATTGACAAAAATCCGAATTTTTAGAAAAAGTCCAGAGAGCATTTTTAGGTTTTGGATTTCGGTTCGATCGGGTTTCAAACGTCGTCGGGACTTCGCCTAAGGCTCTAGCTAGGCTCTGATACCAGTGAAAGGTTCCTAGGCACCCTAGTGGGTTCTCACAAGGCATTGAACATGCCAAATTAAAATTTTTAGTGCCGAGAAACCCTAGACTACGGATCTTTAACTAGATGTTTAGGCGAAATAGAAAGCTAGTTAACAGTTAACTACTATGATACGGATATACAACCTTTGTAGATCCGGATTTCCACCTCCACGGCTCCGCAACGTCATGTCCTCGCTGTCCATCATGAATCCTCGACTCGATCATCGGCTTCATCGGGAAAGCAAGCGGAATAGCTCGTCGGCTTTGTGTCAAAGACGATCTACGTCGAGGTTGCACAAACTCAAGCTCCGACTTCACAAACTTGTGAAACTTGTGAAGTAAACACCCAAAACAACTTGGCAAGAGGTAGAGGGTGAAGAAATAGGAGGTGGGTTCACTTTGGATTTGGATTTAACTCACTAAAGCTCAAGTTGCCATTGGAGTAGCAAGCTTGAAGAAGAAGAAGAAGATGAGCTCTAGAAAAATTATGATAAGTGTTATCTTAAAAATAAATATAAAACAAATACTTATCATAACTTGAACTAGGGTTAAGTGTAGAGAATTAACCATGGTCACTTTTATGGGTTAGGGTTAAGCATGAAGATAAGGATGGTTAGCATAGTCAAAGTTTCATGAAGCTTCAATAAAATGACAAAGAAAGCCACCATTCTCATCTTATTGTTTTCCAAATAAATAAATAAATAAATAAGTAAATAAATGAAAATGCAAAACCCTAATTATCATATTAACCATGGATTAATTTTATACACTTAACTAAATGATCAAGTATCATCAAACATGATACAGAAAAGTGCACGAAAGTATATCACATATACAATGTGCAATCCAAGTGAGAAAAATCCGTTTAAAGTGAACCAATACTAGTTAATGCAAAGTAATATATCAAATATATAATTATACATTAAATCATTAAATCAACACTTGATTCAATGATCCGGTTATATCGCATACAACCGACTAGTATGCAATGCATCGATTTATCGAATCAACGATTCGATAACTAGGTCATATCGAATATAACCAATCGAAACATATATCGCGAGAATGAAATGCCGTATCACATACACGCATTATTCTCGGTCCTGCACATATCTCATATGCGCTCCAATTTCGTTTCGCTTGAGCCAGGAAACCTCTGTGTAGGACTCTAAAGACTCGTCAATACGCCGGTAGCAGATGATGATCATATCAAGCACCCACAAGCCGCAAGCGGTCTGCTAAACGTAACGGCCACCCGGGTATTGAGCGATCAGAAGATCGACGAGCTAGCCCGCTCACACTCCTGCGAATCCGACCAGTAACACTTACCATACAGTCAAGTCTCTTCGTCTGATACGTCGCATATCAAGTCTAGGGGTGGTATACGTCAGACCCCAATAACCCGATAAGTCGTGCTGATATGAGGCTCGTAACGGGTCGAGAAACTACTGGCAACACTTACCAGCAAATCTCTGATCAGCCCTGGCCAGGGACTTCCCTGTTACGGCCAATCGAGCACTACGCAACATCAACTCCCAATACCGGGAGAGACGAAACCCCTCCTATCGCTCATTGCCTCCATGTGATTCGGGACTGTACCCAAAGACCACCGTTTTGCACGCCCTCATGGACGTGGTAAGGTGGAGATCAAAGCACAGTGGGAATCACACAAGACTCTATGACGATCTCGGGTCTACAGACTAACCTGTACAAGTGTCACCTGAGAACTGCCATCTGACGTGAGGTATAATACCATCTGGGAGTTCTCGGCGAGTCCGTCCAGTGTACCCAGTTTCCACTGAGCACCCGTATACCATCTCTGATGTCAAACACCAATGGATATGGGATCATCCATCGCCCATCACATGGGTCGAGAAGCGTATACGCTAGTCTACTCTGGTAAATCGATGCCCCGTCTCGAGATACCCACGACTAGGGACCTTGAAGGATGTACTTATGGACTACCATGTTCCCACTAGTATGATCTGCATCATAGTCTAGGTAGTCAAGTACAAATCCTAAGGGCTTTACCAACATGTAACTATAAGACAGTATAAAGAGACTAGTGTACATGTTAAGATAAATGGCAACCAGATAGCATACTATCATGTCGAGCAAGAAAGTCATCTCTATATATGTCCAAGCATCCAATATAATATACATCATCTGTACAATACTGGCCTCTAGGGCACACATACAACTAACAAGAAGTCTTCTTCTGAAGTTTCCGTTGATGTAGTTACGGTTGAGTCAGACAAAGACAATGAGGCTTCAGCTTCAGAAGCCGACTCCAGTGGATCATCTTCTACTTTCTCGGCTTCTGATAGCTGAAGAAGTTCTTATTCTTCGTCTTCTTCTCTATCGGGCTTGTCCCCAAGGGGTGGCGACACCCTTGTTCTTCGTCGTCGGGTGGCAAAGAGAGCCCCCAAGGTGCGCATCGAAAATAATCGCGATGCACCCTCGATGTTGAATCAATTGGATAAGCTTTCCGATATCCAGGCTTGTTTCTACATCCCCTAGCTATTCACTTCGTCTGGCCAGGAAGGGTGAACGGGCAGACCAGGTACAGGGCAATGAGTTGCTCTGTACTTAGAAGCGTTTCGTGCGGGGATGCGTCTTCCCTTCTCATCCGAGGTTTGTGCTATACTCCATTGCTTCAGTCTTGCCCCGGGCCAGCTAGCGCTGAACTCGTGGAGAATTCTCCTCGGGTTCCTGGTTTGGTTGAAGATTGATCGGATCCCCTTCGACTTGAGCCTCCTTCCTTCCTTCCTTTACTACAAAAATCACCCTAGCACTCGCAAGGACGAGCCGAGCTGGGTTTACCTTTCTTTTAAAAAACATAAGGATAGGACGGACTGGTTAAGAGTAGTGGTCGTCCCTTCTTCCATCCATGAGTGGAAGGAGAAGTTTGTTTTCGTCGATCCTCTGGAGGGAGAGGATTGGCTAGTGCCCACCAAATGGCATAGGGAGGATTGCCCAAGGGTTGAGTAGTCAAATGCCCCAGAGGCAGGGATAGTGTCGCAGTAGGACCCGATCCAATAGGCCGATGTTCTGCTTTCTGAGCAGGCCTTGAGCTGGACGGGACTCAGTCCCGCACGCTTCAGGGGTAAGTTAGGACTTCCCTAATTAATTTAGGCTTAGCATAATTTTCTCATTCCTGCTGCTGACTTTTTCCTTCATTTTCTTCTGTGGAGCCAATGGATCAATTGAAGATCATGGCCGCTAAGACACAGGGGAGGAAAGGCGGTGGCACTAATTCATCCAAGCCCGCACCTGACGCGGTCCCCCGGCAAGCTCCTCCCACCAAGGTAGCTATTGCTCCTCTCGTCTCGGAGGAACAACGGAGTGGAGGGCAGAAGCATGCCCGGGATCAGGCTCCCCGGGCCAGGATAGAGACACCGCCCTCCACCGAGTCTCCGGCTAAGAGACTCAAGAGAGTGGTTTCCCGGCCACCCTCGGCCGGGATACAGGTGCAGGAGGTCGACTTCTGCATTGAAGTTGTAAGTCGATGTCGCGCACCCCGCGGATTCGCAGGGAGGCGGAAGGCATAAAAAACAATTTTTACGGGCGTCGCAACACCGACTTGAACTTCAGGATCGATGCTAAACCCTAGCTAACTAAACTCCTAAGAGGTTTGCTACTCGGAAAGAAGTTTATACCTCACATATTTATGTCCTTCGGGTCTTCTTGTCGCTGTCATCATTCTCGTCATAGGCTCTAAGAATCGTAACGGATCGGACAACCTCGTCGGCCTCCTCGAGTCAAAGACGATCCACCCGAGAGTCTATAGTCCGAACTCCAACCTCAAATCCGAGGTAACTACGGCATCTAGTTCGCTAAACTAGATACCCTAAATGATGTAGAGAGTGTAGATGGATTAGTATATTTCTAAGTACCATAGGATTCTCAACACATGAGAGATTTAGGGTTAGAGGAAGAAGGAGCTTGAGGAAAAAAAGAGTGTAGTGTTAACATTAGAATGAATAATGACTTGGTCTTGTGAATAAAAATGAAGCATACAAATATCTCACCAAAATATCTAGCTAAAATATCAAGCATGCTTCATTAATTCACAAGGTGAGTCACATCATGAGTCACCCCCATGAGTCATACTTCATTTAATATAAACATACACCTCATTTCCTCCACATCATAATTGTTTTAATCAAAAGATAAAAACTCTAATGAGATGTCTCCTTCTGGAAGCAATCCTGAGCAAATTACGAAACTGCCCCTCATCCATATATACATACCCATATCCACATTTCGAAGAATACAAATACAATAAGACGAAAATAATCCATCAATATAATACTAGGATCCGGCTTAAACCAAATCCCACTAGTATTATCCGCCCGATGTAACAACCCTAAACTTTCTATACGGATTTTTTTCAAAATACAGAAAGGAGTACAGTAGCCTGAGCACAAGTTATAAATTTAATTGCTTTTGAACAGCAAGAAATAACTTGTATCTCATTGGTAAATCCCTGCACTGCTGTGACGTAGCCTCTGTTATCGAATCCCCCTAGCCACATTATTTTTTTATTTATTTATTTTTTAATCTTTTAAAAGCCCAAATGTTTGCACGTGCACAACACGTAAAACGAAAAGACACAGAATAAACAAACACATGGGAAATAGTATTTACACAGACCCCAACACGTGGCGTGAATCCTAGCCCCTACCCTCGGAAAATGACCGGCGACGATTGCTTTGGGGACCGCCCCCCCCCCCCCCCAAGGGAATGCTTTCCAATTTTCCCCGTTGCACCTCTTGGCCTACCCCACTTTCCTTATACCAATCCTGATGCATGGCAGTTAGCTTGACTCAGGTGCATGTACACTAAATCAAGATACATGATTTTGTTGGTAAGTTCTCATCGCCGCAAAACAAATGCTTATAGTTTAAGTAAAATTAAGACGAGCATTACATATATCTTACCTAATCCTGCCAACCACTTGAGCATAAATAATTTGTTGTTGTAATCCTTTAAATTATGAATGCATCTTTGAAACTCACTACAATACCTTATTTATCTCAATCCGATCAACTATCTTAAAATTGTACTATCAAATTCACAAGCGGGCAAATCTCTATATATATCAATTCTTATAAATTTATGGGCGAACTCCCAATATTTTCCATTTAAAGCATTATTAAAAAAACGTAATACTTTGATAACAGTACAGCATGGTCCACCGTGGTATCATCAATGCCCAAGTGATATGATGTGACGAATGCAGGATTTATAATACAAGTATCTTGTCTTCAACAAATATTTTTCTTAGTACTAATACGGTCTGGTTGCGTGTCTAGTCTAACAGATACATTTCGTCGAGATGATTCAAGGATAAAACACTAACATGATTCAAAAACTGGAGTTAAAAGAAAAAAAATGTTCATAGAATTTGAGAAGGAAACAATTAAAAGGGCAACATAGAAAAAGCAAATAAGCTATTAATGTCATCACAAGTTAGATAATAAGAACAAAATACATAATATTTACTTGAAATTTATAAACTGTAAGGTACTTAAGTGAAAACCTGACAAAGTTCATGGTATTTTAGTAGAATTTAGCTTTTCTTAATAACCACCAGAAATAGTTTCATATATCAAAGCCGCTTCATTTTCTAAATCCCATTGGTACCAAAAATGAGTTGTACATTCCTTACATTCAAGAAGCTAATATGAAAGAGGCTCATGGAGCATAGAATTATACAATGCATCAGCACCCGCAACCATTGTGCAGGGGCATTTTTTTTTATTGATACAAGAACATCCATCCCAAACTTAAACGGTAGCATTCCAGCAAACCGCCAAAATACTCCTTCAATGTGTAATAATTATTCATCTAAAAATAATTTTATTAAGACCAAAGTTTGCATCGTTTACCATAGGAGGAATTCTCTCATATGTTTACCATAGGAAGAATTCTCCCATATGGCGGTCCTGTCGACCACCAGCCACCATTTTTCTTAATGAAAGGCGTATCCAAGATCTCAACATAAACAACAAAGAAATTGTGTGATTTCAGTTCTCCTTGTCCTTGGATTAGACGCCTGCAACGTTAATGCTTAGAACACTTTTCTCCCATAGATCAACGTTCAAGAGCATCAAAATCGCACGAACAAGCGAATTTTTTTATTTTTTATTTTTTATTCAACCCATTGGAAATCAAAGGCTCTTTTATTTTGGAAGAAACGCCTTATTGGTACAAGCTACGCCGGATTAGTAACTAAATTTATAATAGATGGTCTATATGGAAAGTGCTCCTGCCGGAAATTATCGAACTCCATGGAACATGGGCATTTTTCCTATTCCACCCTAAAAACTTATCTATTTTCATGTAGCACCCTAAAATTTAATGTTTTCACATAAATACATGGGTCATGTGTATTGAGTTACTTGAATGCAGGACTAAACTATTCCCAATTTTGTGTGAGTTCTTATATATCTCTATAAATGTTCTGAAAATTTAGGCATACAAGGTTCATACTACTCTTTGTTTCTTCAAACAAATGCAAATTATAAATCGTATAATGTTTAAGAATTTATAGAAATAAATGCTCGTATTTTCATTATCCCATTAATTTTTTAATGATTACAACGCAGTTGTTATAAACATTTAGGATTATTTCACCAAATGCATCACGTGGTTTAACCAACTTGCCCAAACCCCCTTAGAGTTAAGACCCATCACCACAACCCCGAAATTTCCTTTCACTAGACAACATCCCCTCCTTTTCAGGCTCTTATCCCCAAATTCGCCTTCTCTTTCTCTATCAATTGCGTAAAATTCAGGATTTATTGGGTCAATTCATGTAAAGAATAAACGATCAATGTATGCTATTTAATGGAATGTAATATCGAGAGGTTTTGGTGATGGATTTCACCTCTAGAAGGTTATGAACATGTTGGGTAAACCATAAGAAATTTTCATGTACTATACAGAATTTCACTAATGGGTTACAAGAAGGATATATCAAAGGATTTAATGGCCCCCACTCTTCGCGCTTATAGAGAGCAAACTAGGCGAGCAAGGCCTACATGGTCTAAAACAGGGGGACCCTGGCCCCATGCTTTTCCCAGTTATAGCTTTAAGAGCCACGGCTAGTTAGCTTACAACATACCATATACTCATTGCCCTTTATATATAATTATAAATAAAATTTAAACGGATCCATCGAACTTTCAAAGTTTTTGAAAATAGCACCGTTGATTTTTAAAAATGCCATGAGCCCCTTTTGAACTAGCAACCTTGTCTGAAAATGAAAATGTTGGTTTTCTTAACTTATTTTAAGACATGAATGGCTAATAACCACTCTTGACCTTGTGTATGGACTAACTAGCTCCAATATGAACTAAATGTGATAATTTTTTTGTTCCGAAAATCACCCTCCAACTTTTTGACTAAAATACCTTGAAAGTTCATTGCATTTTTATATGGTGCTATATCTTAATCTTGAAAGTTCGACAATGGTTTATAAAATCTTTATTATTAATTATAGGCTTAAATCCAACAAACTCCGTTATGATTTCGGCCCGTGGCAGCAAACTATTCAATGGTTTTTCTTTGGCAGAAAACTATATTATCAAACAGTGCCCCGTTAGAATTAACGGTCCATATCATCTCCACGTCAGCATTAGCTGCCATGTCATCACAAAAATTCAATTATTCTCAAAATACCCTAATCTTCATACCGCTCTTGACCGTGTGCATGGGAGCTCAAACTTTTCTCCTTTTGTTTTTTCCTTTTGAATGGAAAATTTTGGACACTATACCAATATTCAAATCAACCGATGGTAATTTTTTTTTTTTGGCACCGGTAATGTTAACATGATAATATAATGTATTTTGCATGCTTTTCCAGCTAATTTTCGGCATCTTTAGTTCAACTCTTCCAAACCCCAAGTATTGTGGCAAAAAGAAACATAAAAAGCATATTTGGACATATATAATGCACACATTTTTTCGGCTGTAACCTAATGGAAGCATGGTTTAAACTCCCGACTTCCCGCTCAATTATAAGAAGGTTTTAAGGGCACTCATGAGAAATTATATAGTCAATCTATACTTTAAAATAAATTAATTGCTCGTTAAAGTATAACTATTTAATTGGCCGCAAAATATAGTTACAATGATGTTATATATAAGAGAGTCAAGTGAGAGAATGTTAGAAATAACCATATATATGTATAGCTCTGCACATCCTAATAAGTATACCATATGAGCATATCATAATAGTGTGGTTATTAATTATCATGAACCATATATTAGTTTTAAGTAGTTAATCATGTCATAAAGCCACCAAGTAGTTATAAAAACTACCTATAACTCCCTTGATGAAAGGGGTTATAGAAAGTGAGTCTTTCTCTACACAATGATTATGAGAAAACAATAAAGACTTGTGAAAATATAGTTTGTGTTCTTCCCATCAAGAAACTCTAAGCAATTGGAGTATACAAGAAATATCAATGGATTCGGTTTAATTATTTCTTTATCTACAATTATGCATTAAGATATGTTCTTTAGACTCGTGTATGACATGTGTATGAGATTATTAAGTCGTTAATCATGTGGTATAGATTGACCATATATATAATTTCTCACAATTGGTGTCAGAGCCATAGTTTTCCGCATGGTTATCGTTTAATGTAATGACCGATCATGTTTTTTTGTTCATGGTTGATATATATTTTAATTTTATTTATCTCTTGTATTGATAAAATGAAGCATTAATCTCATTATGAGTTTTGATATGAGAATCCATTTTTAAAATTTATTTTACCTTTCATATGCATTCAAGAGAACAAGAAATAAATTTTTCTTGTATTTTTGAGAACTTAACTATGTTTCTACAAGAAATTCATGATTTATGTGTTTATGGATTTAAACCCATGGATGAATTAGAGGCAAAGTTAATCCATTTTTTCATGGGTAGAATATATTATTTAGTCATTTTTCGGATCTAAATTATTTCTGCAAATTTCTGGATTGTTTTGCAATTATTCAAAAAAATTCTTGCAATTATAGAATGTAATTTTCGTAATTATGTGGATCCTATTTGCAAAATCTAGATAAAAACTGATCCAGGGGTCTCACGGAAAATGTTACAGCAAATTTCAGTATTTACAGATTAGTCCAGAATTTTCATTTTGCAAATTTCAGGGAAGTTTTGTAATAGCTTAAATTTATTATGCAAGTTTATTATTTTATGTCTATTTTTAATAGTTCTTTCATAGAAATCTGGATGAAAATGATTCATATAACTTGTTTATTATGTGATAATTATGTTAGAGTTATCCTATATGGAGATCATATGGATTATACATGATATTTAGTGAATTTTATAAATTGCAAATTATATAAAGTTTTGCATACATTATGTATATCTTAAAGTAATATTATTTTTTGATATACTTATTTTTTTAATGGTCCAACATTCGTTGGAATTCATTTCTCATTCTCTAATTGTCGGCTTATACTATCATGTATCAAGTATAAATATTGTATTTATATGCATGTAGTATTTCATCATATATGGATGATGAAAGTTTAGATATCATTTAAAATTTGATTATTATATGAGCTAAAAATAGCCACAACATCCTAATTCATATGGTATAAATGGACTACAGTTACTAGTGTTTTGCACGTGCGCTGCATGTATTTAATAAAATAGATTTTTTAAGGACCAAATCAATTAATTTAGATGGTTGGAACGGAAAATAAATTTCATCCACTAAATTTGGTTATTATTTAATAGGGGAGAGAGAAAGAGAGAATACCCAGGGGATTATTATTTGGTAGGGAAATATTAGTTTTCAATGGATTTTTTCTTTGAATGACACATATAAATTTTTTTAGTTTTGTTTAATATTTTTGCTAGAAAAAAGGAGAAAATTTTATAGCCCTTTATAATGCTGTCATTGAAATTGGATTTTCAATTTTGGAACCCTATACTTTTAGCACCATAATAGTAGAGATATTCACATCATGCTATTAGTTTATTTGATTTACGTGATATATATCTAATATTGCAATTATTTTCATTTAGATAATTACTTGACCCCACAGGAAAATAATTATTTATGTGATGCAATTGGAATAACATAGCTTAAGGAATATTAGATTAGAAATTTCTTATACCCACAGGAAGAGAAATTGTCTATCCGATATTATATTGCTAGTGTTTTATACAGTTTTTGTTTTCTTTTACTTGGATTATGATGGCATAATGAATGTTGGAATAGAAATTTCTTATGCCCATAGGAAAAGAGATTTTCTATTCTAATATTAAATCACTAATCTTACTAAATGATAATTAGTATATTCATGCATTTAACAATCTCCATTCACAGGAAGGTTGAATTTAATAATAAAATTAGACGTTGGTGTATTTCAGTACAGTTGGTTTTCATAGGAATGATGCGTATATTGACTTGATTATAAAGTTATTCTTACTTGCGTTCTTTGCATATATATTCCAATGATAAAGTTTAAGAATTTTGAGTTCAATGGGAGTAGATTTTCTCGTGCGGTAAAGTTTGAAAAATGAAATTTATATTTACCTTATAAAGAACATGAAGGATAAAGTTAAATAGGAATACTCCCGCTTTGGTTTGTGCAAAATATGGATATTTGCATGAGATATTGGATTAGATTATTAATCATGCCCTTTTTTAACATACAACACGCACATATCCACACATTATGATAAAACTTATGGGCTTGAATTAATTCATATTGGATGGATATAACTATTTGGTAAGAAGCAATGGAATTTATTGATTGAAGATTAAATACATAATCATTTGGCTATTTGCAACCTTTTAAATCAAGAATTGCAAATTTTATACCATATGATTTATTTTTCATTTTTCAAATTAGACTGTCATATAATTGGAAAATGCAAATTGGTACTAGCATACTTCTTCCAATTTGCACTTTGAGAACTCTAGCACTTTCGCAAATGTGAGCATTTGCTATTGTCATATTAATCCTCTACTCATTGCCAAACGATTTTCATAATCTGTACTTCATTTTATGATTTCGAAATTTATATTTTTCCATGTCACCCACATTGAAAGGAAATCGGGAAAAAAGAAATCAATTTGCCCCAATTAGCGACGCGGTTTCATTTTCATCCAACCAAAGCACTATTAAAATTCTAGAAATAAATAAGAAATAGATAAAATCAAAATAATATAAATTTTAGAAATAAATAAGCAATTGCTCATGAATTGTGAAATGTCCTTGAAAACCAAAGTAGAAATGGTATTTAGTTATTTAGTTATTTAACATCAAAGAGCATAAATAGTCAGCGCAAAGAAACTTAAGAAATTGGATTTATATATTTAGTTATTACACATTTACCGGTAATATATATACTCGGTAGAATTAATACAAATACAGTTAAGTGTGAGAAGCATTAAAAAAGGCAAGACGTACATATGCATAAGGTAGGTACCAAAACGAATATTAGCACAAGAGAGTTTCTTTAGGAAAAAAAGGCAAGACCACAGTTCACCTAATATCTCGAGTGATATCATATATTCTTGATTCGTGTTATCTGATTATCATGGTAAAGGGTGCTTTATCGAGTGGATCCTTCACTATCCTTTATGCTTTTCATGAAGTAAGTAAATGTAATTGTACGAAGAGAGCTTTATTCATACATCCTTTTATGCTTTTTCGGGATGAAAATGTGTGCACTTAAAAGAAATCGAACAGTTTTTTTGGGCATATGTTTATTCGGATATACTAAACTCCGGAGTTGCATCTAGTAGAAAAATCCTCTAAAATCATTATCGAGATCACTGTGTCTTCCCAAGTTATCTTGCAATACCTAATTTCACATAACCAAATATTACAAAATTGCGCTCATCTTCTTCATCTGCCTCTTCTTCTTCTTTTTTCCCTCCAAAACAAAACCCAAATATTTAAAATGCAACAACAAGAACTACTCCTTCGTGGCATTCCAATTCAAAACCCTCAACTCGCAAATCTAAATGGCAAAGTAATGATCACAATCTTCTTAATCCTTTTGTGGCATCTACTTGAATAGATTGCGGCATCATCAAATTCTTATACCAATCCTGATGGCAATTAGCTTGACCCGGGTGCATGTACACTAAATCAAGATATACATGATTTTGTTGGCAATTTGCCATCACCGCAAAAACAAATGTCTATAGTTTAAGTAAAAATGAGATGAGCATTACATTTATCTTACCTATTCCTGCCAACCATTTAGCATAAATAATTGTAGTTATAATTGTACTTTTAAGAATGAATCTTTGAAACTTGCTACAGTATCTTTTTTTTATATCACAATCTGATCAACTATCTTAAAATTGTGCTATCAAATTCATAAGCTGGTGCGCACGCGCGCGTATGTATGTATGTATATATATATATATATATATATATATATAGGAGAGAGAGAGAGAGAGAGAGAGAGAGAGAGACATATATATATAGATATATATATATGAGAATAATTTTCGAAAGAGGCCATATGAGGGGATTTCCTCCTGTAGCGTCGAAAAAATACAATCTCCGCCATTTTTTCCGACGATCGGCATCCATCATCAATATCGTTATCATCTAAGATGTGCATACACCAAATTTCATATGATTCCACCACTTTTTCACCGTTGAATTAGCAATGTAAAAAGTTCTATTGTCGGTAAACCATTAATTTTTGCCCAACTAAATCAACGGTGAAAAAATGGTATAATCATATGAAATTTGGTGTATCCTCATCTTATAGGATAAAGATGGAGGTGATATATGTCGATCGTCGAAAAAAAATCATGGAGAATGCATTTTTCCGACGTCATAGGAAGAAATTCTCTTCTATGACACCTTTCCTCCATTAACCTCTCTCTCTCTATACACACACACACTCTCTCTCTCTATATGGAGAGAGAGAGATTATACACACACACACTCTCTCTCTCTATATATATATATATGGAGAGTGTCTCTCTCTTTCCATATATATATAGAGAGAGAGAGAGTGTGTGTGTATAGAGAGAGAGACAGGGCTCAATTCTAAAAAACCATCAAATTCTTTTAAAATTACAAGAAAATATAATGGTTAAAATTTTTACAAGATTTTGGTAGTTTCTTGCAATTTATTACTGATGTGGCACCTTATTTATGGTAGTTTTTCGTATTTTTGAAAGTTTTATGATAGTTTTTGAAAGTTTTGTGGTAGTTTCTTATGTATTTAACAAGAATTTGGTGGTTTCTCATAATTAGTCCAAAATATTTTGTAGTTTTTTTTTGGAATAAATTCATATACATACATACGTACAAACATACATACATATATTTATATATATCAATTCATATAAATTTATGGGCGAACTCCCAATACCTTCCATTTAAAGCATTATTAAAAAAAATTATACTGAGATAACATTACATCATGCTCCACCGTGGTATGAATGCCTTAGTGATATGATTGTTGGCCTAAGTGCCATGTTTCGAATGTTTCACATTTTCCATTGTTGAATATTTTGATGAAAGCTAACAAGTACATATGTTGGTAAACTCCATATTGAGTCCAGGAGTACAGGCAAAAAGATTTACAAGTGTTCAAAAGTTGGAAATCACACATGGTGAAAGAAATTGAAGTATCAATATATAGAAAATCGAGGAAATCATGTCTATAGTCTTCCAGAGCTGGTGAAGACCTTGTTATAGACATACATGCTGGATGTTAATGAAGCTTTAAATGAAGATTTGAGAAGAGTTAAAGAGCTTAGAAGTTGATATAGAGGTGTTGAAGCACATTCGAGCCCAGCAACAGCTAAGGCCCATATAGCTGAAACCCTAATCTCTATAACCTATATAGATGAGACCATAATTTATATACAGGGTTGAAGGGCTACAAACAATACTATCTTTACAGATATTAGAAGGACAAGAAAAGGATTCAATTCACTCATCAAAAATTCAGATTCAAGAGAGATTTTCCATCCAATCCACAAGGCTACTTTGGTGAAATTGTTCTAACTTATTTATTAGGGTTTTATCTTTTGTTAGAATAATTGTATTATGGTTTGGGATATTTTTAGATTTAGATTTCTAGATCTACTTTGTTTGAATTATCTCACATTGTTATTAGAGGTAATCATTGATTTAAAACATATATTTTTATTTTTCTTTCATATTGGCTTGTACGGTTTGTTTACCGTCCGGAAGTGTGAACAGTTTATTTATTTGGCTAAGGAAATATGCTAGAAATCCTTAAGAGGCGGGGTAGAAGATGTAGGCATGGGAGTCGAACTCCTGAATAATTCTCTGTGTTTGTGATTTTCCTTTTCTGTGTTGCTTGCTGTTTTTCTTCTTGTTTATATTCCGCAGTAGCTATTAATTAGTTTAATTGAATAAGTAGAAAATCGAATAACTTTTAATTTAGAGTCATCAATCTATTCACCCCCTCTAGGGTAATCTGAATAGGTATCTATGTTTTTCATTTGATATCAGAACGAGTTACTACAATTAGCTTAACAACTAATAGTAATTCGATCCGTAATTAATTAGATAGTAATGGCTCTAGTTCCTTAGAACCATGGTAATAAGACTAGGAGAAAAGGTCGATCCTCACACCGTCTACCTAATTTTGATGGGACTAACTACAGTTACCGGAAGAACAGCATGAGGATCCATCTTATAGGCTTAGAAGATGGAATGCGGGAAATTGTAAACACGGGATACACTTTAGTTACCAACAGTCCTAACCCGAACCAAATTAAGGAAAATAAAAGGTTAACTAAACTTGATGCTAAAGCGAGAGGAGAACTTTATAATGGGTTAGAAAAGAGCGAGTACAATAGGATAGCTGCATGTAAGATCACAAATCAAATTTGGAAAAGGCTTGAGGTGACTCATAAGGGTACACCTTAAGTTATGAAAATTAGGATACACATGCTTGTTCAACAATATCAAATGTTTAAAGTACTTCCTAGTGAATTTATTAACGACATGTTCACTCGCTTTTCAGGTATTATTAACCCGTTGTAGGCTTTAGGTCACGAGATCCCGGAAGAAGACCTTGTCGTAAAAATTCTGTATTCTTTGTCAATAGATTGACTTCAAAAGCGAATTGCAATAGAAGAGTCACATTATCTAGTTATGATCGATTTTGAAGAATTCATGGGCAAACTGATAGCCTATGAAGTGCAGCTCACCGCACCCAAAGGAGAAGAAGCCAAGCAAAAGAAGGCAGAAAAAGCAGAGAAAATTGAGAAGAACATGGCTTTTAAAGCATCAAAGAAAAAGGTTGACGACAGTGATGATGATCTTGATAAAAATGATGAGATTGCACTTGTGACAAGGAACTTCAACAAATTTCTCAAAAGCAACAAAAGGATAACATGAAACATGTGAAAGAGCAAAATAAGCAAGGACAAGTTTGAAAGTGATAATGAAGAGCCAAAGCGTTACTTCTAATGCAACAAACTGGGCAATATGAAGAACAAATGTCCGCTTATCAAAAAGAAAGAGAAAGACGAAGAAAGAGAATTCAAGAATTTCAAAAAGGCCATGCTTGGGATGTACGCTTGGGAAGATGGTGATGCAGAGGAGTCATTCGATGAAGAAGCAACAGATAAGGCAAACACTTGCTTCATGGCCAAAAAAAGCGATGTAAGTTCTATTGGCTCTATTGCACAAGGTTTAGATGAAAATGAGAGAAATTTGATTCTAGAAGAGATGTATGAGAAATTGTGTGAAACACTAGCCATTCTAGGGCCAAAATTTTCTAAAGCTAGAAAAGAAAACAAATTGCTTAAGGAGCAATTAGATAGCGCTTTTCACGAACGTGAAGAGAAGATTATAAAATTTCAGGAACAAAAAGAGTTAATAGAGAACATAGATGAGAGTGAGTTAGAAAATAAAATTCTTGAGCCAGAAAAAGTTAATTCTGAACTTGCTAAGTCTAGAACTAGAGTAAAAGAACTAGAAAGCGTAAATATATATACACCTAGTCCATGAAAACACCAAAAATGTTAGTGAGCTGAAAACGGAGAACGATGAGCTTGAAAATGTTAGCATAGAATTCACTAACATAAAAACTAGAGTAAATGATCTTGAGAGAAAAAATTTAACTCTAGAAAAAGGAAAATCTAAAGAAGCTGATCTTACTAAGAGCGAAAGAGAAAGAATTAGAGAATAAGGTCATTAGCCTTAAAAAAAGTAGTTAGTGATCTTAGTAATACCATTCTTAGCTTTACAAACAGTAAAGATAATCTTGATAGGATTGTAGGAAGCTTCAGGGGGCAACAATGATAAGCAAGGATTAGGCTACATCAATACTTACCCCAGTAAGAACACTAGTAATAAGAGCAAAAAGAAGAAAAATAATAATTCTAGAAACACCAGCACTAAAACTAAATATAACGGGTCAAATGTTCCTCATATTCATTCATATTCTAGTGCTACATATTTTTATTGTTGTAGAAAGGGCCACATAATATATAATTGCTTTCAGAAATACTTTGATAATAATTTGACTTGGGTCCCTAAGAAAAAATAGTTTGTATCAACACTAATTTATAAGGACCCAAAACTGAGTGCGTACCTAAAGGTGTATCTTCTTTTGCAGGTGCACCATGTTCAAGCAAGTGATAGCAAGTGGTACCTTAATAGCAGTTGCTCGAATCACATTACGGGCAACGAATCCCTCTTCTCTACGTATCAAGAAAAAATGGAGGGACGGTGACCTTCAGAGACGACAAAATAGGTAAAATTGTTAGTATTGGTATGATTGGTAAGTACCCTAATCTTGTCATTGATAAAATTAAAGTTGTCGAAGGTCTCGCAAATAATTTATTGAGTATTGGTCAATTGTGTAGTGTTGGTCTTAAGGTGATTTTTGAAAATAACGAAATACAGATTTTAAAAGATAATATGTTCTATTTCTCAAAACATCAATAAAAAACATTTATACTATCAAACTTAGCTAGTCCACAAATCTTAAATGTTTAGTTACATTAGTTGGCTATGACACTGTAGGTTAGGACATGCCAACATGGACCTAATCACTAAGCTTGTTCGGTTAAAAACTTGTAAGAGGTTTATCTCAAATAAGGTTCGAAAAGAACAAACTTTGCGATTCTCTTATCAACTAGGTAAACAACATAAAAGTAGTTTTCATCTTAAAAACGTGATAACTACTACCCAACCATTACAATTGATACATTTAGATTTATTTGGACCCACCAAAGTTGCTAGTTTAGATGGTATGCATTATTGTTTAGTTATTGTTGATGATTATTCTAGATTTACATGGTTCTATTTTTTAACTCACAAACATGAAACCTTCGATGTTTTAAAAATGTTTTGCAAGAAAGTTGAAAATGAAAGAGCTTCTACAATTATCAAAATTCGAAGTGATCATGGTGGTGAGTTCGTAAATATAAGGTTTCAAAATTTTTGTGACACAAATGGTTACATATAACTTTTCTTCCTCAAGGACACCACAACAAAATGGTATAGTCGAAAAGAAGAATCGAACATTGCAAGAGATGATTAGGATTATGCTTAATGAATACACTTTACCTAAATATTTTTTGGCCGAAGCTGTTATCACTGCATGTTATATTTTAAATTGTGTTTCAATTAGACCCATTGTAAAGAAAACACCTTATAAACTTTCCACACACATGATACCAAATATCTCGCACTTTAAACCTTTTGGGTGCAAATGTCATATTTTAAAAACAAGCAAGAATTTGGATAAGTTTGATGCAAAAACGGATATAGGAATATTCGTAGGCTATTCACCACATAGTAAGTCATATAAGGTTTACAACAAACGAACACTTACTATTCAAGAATCTATGCATGTTGAATTTGATGAAAAAGATGTTGCTAACACATCTTCTAGTATTGTAGATTCTGAGGATGATGCAGGTGAACTCGAGGGCTTGAGTAATTCCCACAACTCAGAAGAAGATAATGTTCAACAACAAGAAACTACACCAAAAGACGACGAACGGGTTACTCCACAAGCGGAACAAGATTTGCCTCGTGATTGGCGATATTCACGAGATCATTCAAAGGAGAAAATAATTGGTAACACAGCGGCAGGTATGTGTACTAGGAATAAAATTAATGAGATGGCTAATATAGCGTTCATATCCATATTAGAACCGAAAAACATTATAAGTGCTCTGGAAGATTCGTATTGGATTTTAGCTATGCAAGAAGAGCTAAATCAATTCAATAGGAATCAAGTTTGGGAACTTGTTCCTAAACTTGAACACAAAACGGTTATCGGTACTAAGTGGGTATATAGAAACAAACTTGACGAGGATGGCATAGTTATTAGAAATAAAGCTAGATTGGTCGTCCAAGGTTATAATCAAGAGGAAGGGATTGATTTCGATGAAACATTTGCTCCGGTCACAGGACTTGAAGCAATTCGCATGCTTTTAGCATTTTCGGGTTTCATGAATTTCAAAATCTTTTAAATAGATGTCAAGTCCGTGTTCTTGAACGGTGTTATATTCGAGGAAGTCTATGTCAAACAACCTCCGGGCTTTGAAGACCCGTACTTTCCCGAACACGTATTCAAGCTAAGGAAAGCTTTATATGGGCTCAAACAAGCTCCTAGAGTTTGGTATGAGCGACTTAGCAAATTCTTGCTTGAAAACGGGTTCATTATGGTAAAAGAAGAAACACTTTATATTATCTCAATAAGGATATTCTAATACTACAAATTTACGTTGATGATATTATTTTCAGTGCTACCCACAACTTGCTTTGCGTGGAATTTTCTGAGTGTATGCGCAGTGAATTTGAGATGAGCATGATGGGAGAGCTAAGCTTCATGCTAAGACTTCAAATTAAGCAATGGGAAGATAGGATATTCATTAATCAAGCAAAGTACGCCAAGGAGCTAGTTTAGAAATTCGGGCTTGAGAACGCGAAAGAATGCTCCACCCCTATGGTACAAAACACCAAAATCGATGATGATGTGAAAGGTAAAAAGGTATATGAGTGCATGTATCGAGGTATGATTGGTAGCTTATTATATTTAACTTCTAGTGGACCTGATATCATATTTAGTGTATAATTATGTGCTCGTTTTCAGTCAAATCCAAAAGAATCTCACCTTACACATGTGAAATGGATAATTAGGTATGTCAAAGGGACATTAAATGTAGGGTTATGGTATCCTAAGTCAACATCACTAGATTTAGTTGGTTATTGTGACGCCGATTTTGCAGAGAGTAGAGTAGATAGTAAAAGTACTAGCGGCACATGTCAATTACTAGGATTTTTCTTAGTCTCATTGTTCTCTAAAAAGCAAAATTTGATAGCTTTTTCCACAACCGAAGTCGAATACATAGCGGCCGGTTATTGTTGTGCTCAAATTTTATGGATGAGATAACCTCTTAAGGATTACGATTTAACATTTCAACCGACATCTATTGTGATAACACTAGTGCTATAAATTTGTCTACAATCTAGAATAAAACACATAGATATCCGTCATCACTTTTCATGAGATCATAGAGATAAAGGTGATATTTTTTTGGAATACATTGACACTAGATATCAATTAGCCGATATTTTCACCAAACCTCTAGATGAAAAGAAATTTTGCTTTATTCGAAGAGAGATAGGGATGGTATCACTAGTTGATTAAATAATGTGGCACATTACACATACAAATACTAAACATTGTATTAAGGTTACTATATTTATCATATAAGCTAATTTTGGGTATGTGCATTCATTTCATCAAGTATGTTATTTTTTATATGTGGTATTTATGATGGTTTTCAATAATTTTCATGCATTAAATTGGTTTTGAGAACCTGTTTAGATGAAAATTATAAAATTCCCATATTTTTAGTGCAAACTCATAAAACATTTTTATTGTTTCTAGTCACATGTTAAATTGCTTTGGAACATGATTAGGATTGACACACATACGAACTAAGAAAACATTTGAATAATTTATAGATCTATTAAAACATTATTTTTTATCATATTAAAATGTCTTGACACATGATCTTGAAAAGTATAAAAATATGAAAATTTCTCAAACATGTGCATGAATTACACACTAATTATATTAACCATGAGAACGCTTTGCTATTAGGTAACTAATAGTGTATGACTTCATTTGAGAAAAGTAGAAGTCGAACATATGATGCCTTGATGCATCATTGTTTTAAAACAATTATATGGATAAGTGCAAAGAAAAAGGAGTTGCTCATCTTGCATATGATACTAATGGTAAAAGATGACCGTATCATGATGGTTACCGAGCAATTCGTAACAACTATGGTTAAAGATCATCTAGTGTACCTCAAATCTCATATGAGAGTCAAGAGTTAAAAACGGAAAAGTGTATCATCTAGGAATGCATATGCAATTATATGTGTTCCAAGTTTGACAGTCTAAGCAATGCACCTTATCATCTCATGGTCTCCTTATTAAAAGGGGAGTAAAGCTTCATATTCATAAATTGTTTTCCTCCTATAGAATTTATATGCTTCAAATCAGTTGATATACTTTAATTTAAAATTTCTTGAGATTCACATATATGCATCATTGTGCTATTTTGAGAATTTTTGTGTGTTTCAAAGGTATATTTTGGTATTATCTATATAGTCTCCATTTGTTACAACCTAAATCGATTGATATCATTTTTCTTAGTTATGTATTGAGGTAATGAACTTGTTGGATATAATACCCTTAAGGCAATTATTGTAATTGCAGATAGGCGATTATGGTAATTGAGGGAGGATCTATCCGGATAGAACAGTCTTGCTTGAGATGATAGTATGCTATCTGATTTATCTTTATCATTCATATGTATACGTTTTATAATTACGTGTCGCTAATATATAATGATAAAACCCGTAGGATCCTTACTTGACTACCAGCATTATGATGGCGATTATATTATGAGAGCTGGGTAATCCATAAGCACATTCTTAAATGTCCCTAGTCGTGGGAGTATCGAGACTAGGCATCAATATTCAAAGTAGACTAATGTATATGTTTCTAGACTCTGACGATGGGCGGTGGCCGGTCTCACAGCCATTGGTGTGTGGCACCTAAAATTATATATAAGTGCTCACTGAAGGTGAGTGCACAAGACGGACTCTCCTAGCACTCCTAGTTGGTATTATACCTTATTTAACGTCGAAGACTGGACTGAGACGTTGAGACGTCTAGCCTAAATTTGAGAGCAGATGCTATTTGGACATATCCATTCACCTCTCCGAAGATACCAATTTGATTTATAGTACCGTATATCGGAGGTTTGGATATATACGACCGATGTAGCAGATTTTATCAGATTCCTCCTCATTTGTGAGGGGTTTTTAATTGTGGAGACGCTCTTCCCTGCAGACGTAAGCCCCTACAGTTAATTACATTATCGCGTTGCGATAACCACTTTCTCTTGCTCTGGTAGGTCACTTCGTGTCATATTATGTTTTATTTATTTTCGTTGTCCGTGGATTGTATATGGAAACTAGTTTATGTCGTCGCTCATAGGGCGCGAATTAGTCCAAATCCGTATATATTAGATTTGAGTTTTTAAATTTAAGACGTAGATCTCATATAAATGAGGTTCATCGGTTCATTTTGATTTAAAGATCGTTTGTCATATATGAGACTAAGATCGAGTTAGAAACAATGAGTATAAGGGCTCAACTGATCATTAAATCATATATGAATAGCTCCTGGATAGTATACAGTAGTCAATATGGAGACAGTCCGTAAGGCAAAATATATTAGTTTAAGGGCATCGCAGTCCATTATTCAGGTCATGTCAGGTAGTGTACATGTATCAAGTCATGTCAAGTAGTGGTGTATCGGGTCATGTCAAGTAGTACACAGTGTAACAAATGGGTGCCAAACAGTAAGATGTAGCGAGTATGGAATCAGGGTAAAAGTACGGATGTACGATAAAAGAATGGATGCACAAATATCTATCAGGGGTTACATCATGACTAAGTAGGATGCACAATTATCAAGCATGGTGCACTAATACAACAGTAACATAAAATAATATGGTCTTGGCGTGCAGCTAGATATGTAATAAACCGTACGGATACTATAAAACTGTAAATCGGTAAAATTTGCTGAATATTAAAACACAAGAACTATTATTTATTAAATAGATATTGCTATAATAATATTAACATGGATAACATATTCAAACCGATTAATAACTATAAAAGTGGTATTGATTAACCATGTACAAGAAAGTTCCGTTCAGAAATTCAGCGTCACCTTGATTTGTAAAATAGCTTATAAATAACAAACGTTCTCTAAAAGGGACATGTCTTATACCAAAACAAAGATAATTCAATAAGGTTTTCATTTTTATAACTTGAAGTATCTCAGGTTGTTTCTACAGAAAGCTATGAACATTCGAAGTTGAAAGTTTGCTGCTGGAATTTCCCTGGACAGCAGTTTAGAGATATTTTCATTTGCATTTTACGTTATTTAAACAATTTATTTTGCAAGTAAATATTTCATAGAGTTATAGTATTATGAGTTAGCTTCGTAACGAACTAAAGAACGTATACTAATAATTTTTCTATGATTTATAATGAATTTTATAAGCTAAGGTGTACAGTAAATTTCAGATTTGTCGTATCCGCTTTGCAACGACGTTTCATGTGTAAGCTATAATATTTTCAAACTATATTTTGTATAACATTATAAAATGCAGATTATAAACTAATTAAAGATAATAATAAGAAATATTACGACGATATATATTTTAAATAATATGGATGCAAACGGGTATCCGAAAACGGTAAAACTTTAATATGGATATACAGTGCAATCAACATGTGATATTTTTATTCATATAGATGCAAAATAAGATACATAGCATGTAGCAAGATGAATTAGCATACGACTAGATATGTAAATTTTGATATGGATGCATACGGATGTCCGAAAACAGTAAAACGATAACAGGGGATGTACAATACACTAAACTTAAAATATTATTATTAATATGGATGTAGTATATATCTTAGCATGTAGCAAGCTAAACTTGCCTCGATCGAATCATGCGACGGATACGCACGGCACGTCCGACGTCGGTAAATCGTCGCAACGCACACGCGGCACGCGGGACGGGTCCAGGCAAGTTAAGAGGGTGATCACACAGGCAAGGTACGTTCACTGGATCACTCGGATCGTCAGCGACGAGCACAGCTCAGGCGGTGATCACCGGAATCAAGAAACAAGATCAAGAAAAAGAAAGAAGAAAGAAGAAGAGGCTGTGAATTAAATAAGGAAGAATAAATAAATAAATAAAATATATATAAATATATATATGCAGAGGAGAGAGAGAGAAAGGGGTTGTTAGTTTGTTAGGAAATTAGTTTAGATTTAAATTTAAAAAAATCTTTTATTAGTTAACTAAATTTTAATTTGTATCAGTTTATAAAATTAATATTATATAAATAAAATTTGATATTTTGGTAAATACAAACATAGTCCAAAACATGCCCGGGTCGGGTCTAAAATTCAGTTTTAAAATACGAAAAATATACATGTCGACCAAAATTAAAGTTGGATATCTGGGTAACGAAAAAACGCATACCTCCAAGAACGGATGCACGCACGTGCACGTAGTCATCCAAACAAGTTCGTTTCACTGAACGGGATGAGAACAAGATACGCGGATGCTACCACAGGGTTAGGGGTATCATGCAGGCCATGCAAGATATTTTTAAAATATTTTATGTGATTTTAAATGTTATATAAAAATGCAGATGCCAGATATAATGCGAGTATGCAATGTATAAATTAAAATGAAAGTGCACGAGTCTACGTAACAAGTCAGGATAGATCATAAATATGAATCAAGACAGGTTTCAAGCAAGCGGGTCGGGTCGAATGCAAATACAAATGTCAAATATACTATTCGCACCCAAAACACAATAAATCAAGAAAATACCATAAATAAAGAAATATTTGAACTAGAACTGGTATAAACGAATTAGGGTGTTACAAATACCTACTGAAGTTAGGATTAAATTCTATAACAACGCCCACGTGTTAAACACGTGAGCACTCACATGAAAAGTATGTGAGTACCATCTTCAGATAGGATTAAATCATATGATATCCCTCATGAATTAAACACGTGAGCATCCACGCGTTAAACACGTGAGCACCCTCGTGTTAAACATGTGAGTTCCCTTGCCGCATTCTTTTGGCCGCGCTCACATGCAAAGCACGTGAGCGTCGCTGCCATATATGTATATGGTAGCGCTCACGTGATAACACGTGAGTGCCCCAATTTAAACCGCTCTCATCTGATAGAATTAAATTCTATATGATAAAATTAAATTCTATTTGGAAAATATTTTCCATGATCTTTCTAAATACGGAAAGATCTTTTTCTAATAGAGAATCTTTGGATTTAAAATCCAATGGTGATAAACTATCACCAATTAAGCTATCTGATAGAATTAAATTCTATGTGAGAAATATTTTCCTAATCTTTGTAAAATAAGAAAGATGTTCTTTGTTAAACAAAATTAAATTCTATAGTTAGGAAAATATCTTCCTTATAAGATATTCATATGATAGAATAAAATTCTATGTTAGGATACTATTTTCCTAATCATGATAAACTAACAAGATATTCATATGATAGAATAAAATTCTATGTTAGGAAAATATTTTCCTAATCTTGTTAAAACAAACAAGATATCTTCTCTGTTAAACATAGAGCCTTTGAATTAAAAATCCAACGGTGAATAAAATTCACCGATTGATCTTTAAGATCAATTTGATTGATTATGAAATCAATCATGATTTCTCAATGAGAGATTTTCTCAAACAGATTGATTTTTCTCTTCTCTTATAAATAGGAGTAAAGAGATTAAATCTCAAAAGGGAGAGGAGACCCCCTTATAAGCTTCTGTAAAAAATATAGAAGGCTCTGCAAAAGCTTCGGCAACAGAGAATTTAATTCTCTTCGAAGAAAAAGACCTTCATCCTCTCAAATTCTATGTAAAGAAAAAAGCAGAGACCAAAACATTTTCTTTACCTATCATATCATATCTAAGGGTTTATCCCTTTAAAAGAACATAGTTCTTTCTCTGGATCTAAGATCCACAAGACAAGTCTCGCATAAGTTGAGAATGTAATTCTCATCGGGAAGATCTTGTTCTTGAGAATCAAAGATTCAAGGGAGAACAATGGAAGAAAGGACTTGAAGAAGATGGAGTTTATACTCCAGGAACTTAGTTCCTTCGTAAGACAAGAACTTAGTTTTTAAAGAACATGATCCCAGATCTTCAAAATAGTGATTTTGGTGATCGTTAATGGTCAAAATATCATTAACAGAAGATAAGATTCTCTGAAATTTAAAAGATAAGTAGAGAATAAATCTCTAGGGAAAAAGCACCTTACGTGAAAGGCACGTGAGCACCCAAAATAGCAGCTCACACGAAAAGCATTTGAGCATTCAAAAGAAACCATGAAGAAAGCATCTCACGTGAAAGACACGTGTGCGCCCAAGGCCCGTGAAGACAGCGCCTCACGTGATAGCACGTGAGCGCCAGAAAGCAAAATAGATTAGTGTTTAGCACTATTGTAGTGCCTCACGTGAAATACACGTGAGCGCTCAAAAACTCAGCGCCTCACGTGATATTCACGTGAGTGCTACGTCACTGAGTGCTTAGCACTGCTGAGTGGTATAGAAATCCAATATTAGCCCAAATTGGCTAAGTCTGTGAAACTTAAGCTTATTCTTAAATCAACTGAGCCCATATGCTCATGATATCCAATTTGATCTTAGTCTCACATACGACTAATGATCTTTCATCAATGATATCCAAGCTGATCTTAGTCCTATATGCGATTAATGATCTTCATCTCATATCTTCTAAGTTAATCTTAGTCTCATATAAGACTAGCGATTCTTAGATCCACCATGATATTTTCCCTAAAATACAGGATTTGGCTTAAAGGTACATCTTTCCACACCTCTGATATATATCGTTGTAATTTCTCAACGTCTTAAAAGAGCCGGCGGGTCCCAACAACCAACAACTCCTTCGTCCCAAACACGGGAATGATGGACTGAAATGTCCTTAAACTAATATTCATCCTAAATACGGGAATGTTGGACTGAAATGTCCCTAAACTAATATTCGCCCAAAACACGGAGATAATGGACCGAAATGTCCCTAAACTATCGCGTCGCCCCAAACATGGCGATAATGGACCGAAACGTCCCTAAACTAACTACTTGACATGACTTGATACATGTACACTACCTGACATAACCTGATATATCACTACTTGACATGTTACCTGATCCTGTTTCTAATACTGACAATCCTGACATGTTATCCTGATGGACATATCCCGTTGTCTGTATAGACAAACCTGTTCCTGCTTGATCCTGTATTGGCATTAGCCTCAGATTTATTAATTCCTGACTTGAACACATAACTTGGCGGTATGGGGAAATCAATGATGAAACCTGACTTGTAACTCAACAGTTCGATGCTTACACTGATCAGTTTTGGGGGCTAGGCCAGTCCCGGAATGATGTTGCTGACATTATTTGTTTGTACATGTTTCCTGTTTGTGCTTAGCGGTATGTCTCGGATTCAGCCCCGAGAGTCTGGACCGTAGTCCCGGGTACGCACGGGATACTATTGAGTTACATAGACGATTCATTAAATTGATTTCAAAGAGTTGAGAGTAATTAACCCAGTAGCTTAGCTCAGATTATTCACCGCATGTCACATGTGTTTATACACTTCAGTGTTACATATTCGTGTTACCGTTATACCCTTATTACCGTTCATACTCATGCATGCATGACTTGTTACCTCCTGATTATATTATTATTGATATTATGACGCATTGACGTCTGGGTTTTGCATGGCCCAGATCATCTACCTTTGTCGTGGGTTGATCAGGAGTACTTCCGCCGTTAGGCTGAGCAGTGAGGATCTAGTTAGTATCCAGTTTTACTTTCCAGATTATTATTATTTATTGGATCTATTGCTTCCGCATTTATTTCTTGACTCGTTTATTCTGGCTCATGGACATGTACTAGATAGTTTATTTTATTTCTACTGTTCTTGATATCTTATAGAAAGCCGTAATGTGACTGTGGAGGGATGTTTCCTAGCCACAGGTAGCATGGTTGGTTCTGTCATGTGCCGATCTTAGTGCACTCTGGGAAGCGGGGCGTGACAGGGTTTGTTTGGTATCAGATCCATAGGATTTAGGTTATCGGGTTTGATTCTTTTGTAGTTGGGTATTGGACCCAATACACGAATCAGAAAACCCATAATTAGGAACATGTCCTGCCACATTGTTGTCATGATCCTTGAATCTTATCTTTCTCTTGACCCTTTATCTTGACGAGATGGATGACTTTGCATCTCGGCTTGAAATTCTTTTGTTCCTTATTGTTTCTCCATTCCTATTCCTTCGATTCTGATACTAGGATTTGGGCGACTTGAACGGAGTTATGTGATTGTAACTATGAACTGCAGCATGGTTACAATGTGGTACTCTATTTAAGTAACTTGGAGTCCCGGTCTTGATTCATTTCCTTGTTCCATGGTCGTTTTATTACCTTGCTTCTCTCAGTTTCATTGCTTACCAGTTCATGTTTTGCAGATTTCTTGGTGATTGATACCGGTAGCTATGATGTTGTCTTGGGAATGGACTTTCTCGGCACTTTACATGCTCACATTGATTGTAGGGAAAAGAAAGTGATTTTCCAGATTCCCGGACATCCGGAGTTTGTTTTGCTGGAGGTAGCAGTTCTGTCGGGCCAGTCGAGTTTAGAGCTAGGCTGACAAACAGTGTTCTTTCATCAATGGAAGTTGATAAGGAGGAAGCGCCAGTTGTAGTTCGAGATTTCATGGACGTGTTCGAGGACATCTTAGGTTTACCGCCAAAACGAGATGTGGAGTTCATGATCGATCTTGTTCCTGGTGCAGCGTCAATCTCAAAGGCGTACTATCCAATGGCACCAGTAGAGTTGGAAGAAGTCAAGAAGCAGATTACTGAATTACTTGAGAAGGATTGGATTCGCAGCAGCAATTCACCTTGGGGAGCTCCAGTTCTTCTAGTCAAGAAGAAATATGGCACAAGGAGAATGTGCATCGATTATCGAGAATTAAACCGGGTGACTATTAAGAACAAGTACCCGATCCCTCGCATTGGAGAATTGTTCGAGAAGCTTAGTGGCGCGAGGGTATTCTTGAAGCTGGATTTTCGATCCGGATATCATCAGGTCCGAGTTAAATCAGAAGATATTTGCAAGTCTGCGTTCCGAACTCGGTATGGACATTACGAGTATTTAGTGATGCCATTCATAGTCACGAATGCACCGGCGATATTTATGGACTTGATGAACCGAATCTTTTCACCTTTTTTAGACCAGTTTATAGTGGTGTTCATCGATGACATTCTGGTCTACTCGAGAAGCATTGAAGAGCATGCGGAACACATGAAGATCGCACTGCAGACATTGAGGCAAGAAAGATTGTATGCAAAGATGAGCAAGTGCGAGTTTTGGCTTGAATAAGTGAAGTTTTTGGGGTATGTTGTATCCGGAGATGGAATCGCCCTTGATCCCGAGAAGATTGCAGCAGTTCGAGATTGGCCAATTCCGAAGAACATAGCAGAGATCAAAAGTTTTCTTGGACTTGCCGGATATTACAGAAGGTTCGTGGAGAATTTTGCTCGTTTGGCTGAGCCTTTGACCAAGCTTACGCGTAAGGAAGTACCGTTTGTATAGACGGATAAGTGTGCGTCAGCTTTTGAGGCGTTGAAGCAAATGTTGATAACCGCACCTATTTTGACCGTACCAGACAGTTCTGGAGGATTGGTGATTCACAACAACGCGTCTGGGAAAGGTTTGGGATGTGTTTTGATGCAGCATGGGAAAGTTATAGCTTATGCATCAAGACAGTTGAAGATCCATGAGAATAATTACCTAATTCATGATTTTGAGCTAGCAGTTGTGATTTTCGCTTTGATGATTTGGAGACACTACTTATTGGGCGAAAGGACCGAAGTATTCACCGATCACAAAAGCCTAAAGTACGTGTTCACACAGAAAGAGCTTAACATGAGGCAACGTAGATGGTTAGAGCTAAGGGCTGACTACGATCTTGATCTTAAGTACCATCCGGGGATAGTTAATGTAGTGCTGGATGCGCTTAGTCGGTTGCCAGCAATTCGGATGTTGATTGCACAAAAGGAGCTTATCGAGGATTTTCGGAGATTCGAGTTGGAGATTATGCTACCGCATTCTTTGGGATAGTTTATGCAGCTGCAAGTACAGTCGTTGTTGATCGAGAGTATTAAAGCAGCACAGTCACAGGACCCAAGATTGCAGAAGTTTCGAGAACAGGTTGAGGCTGGACTTCGATCGGACTTGTTGATTCATGAAGATGGTTCGTTGCGATATGGTAGCCGTTTGTGTGTGCCAAAAGGAGACATTCATGAAGAAGTTATAAAGGAGGCACACGGTTCCGCATATTCCATACATCCAGGAGGCACGAAGATGTACCGCGATCTAAGACAGCATTTCTGGTGGGAAGGTATGAAAAGGGGAGATTGCTCGCTTTGTAGCGAAATGCTTGGTGTGTCAGCAAGTCAAGGCTGAACATTGAAGGGTTGCTGGTTTATTGCAACCACTTCCGATTCCTCAATGGAAGTAGGAACATATAACCATGGACTTCGTGACAGCTTTACCGCGGAGTCCAAAGGGCAACAATGCAGTTTGGGTGATTGTTGATCGATTGACCAAGGCAGCTCATTTCATACCATTTCGAGTTGGTCAGTCAACGGAAGCGTTAGCAGAACGGTACATGCAGGAGATTGTGAGATTGCATGGAGTACCTGTGAGTATCGTGTTCGATCGTGACACCCGATTCTTATCGCACTTCTGGAGGAGCTTACAGGAAAGTTTGGGACGCGATTGAGGTTTAGCACAGCTTATCATCCTCAGACAGATGGCCAGTCGGAGAGAACGATCCAAACTCTTGAAGATATGTTGAGAGCTTGCATGTTGGACTTCAAGGGTTTATGGGAGGATCATCTACACTTGGTGGAGTTTTCTTACAATAACAGCTTTCAGGCGACTATTCAGATAGCTCCATTCGAAGTATTGTATGGTCGCAAGTGTCGCTCATATGTTTGTTGGGACGATGTTGGAGAACCAAGATTGTTGGGACCGGATTTGATCATGCAAACCGTGGAGAAAGTTAATACTATCCGGAATTATATGAAGGCGGCACAAGATCGGCAGAAGAGTAGGGCCGACACATCGAGAAGACCTCTAGAGTTCGCTGTTGGTGATCTGGTATTCTTGAGGATATCACCGACTAGAGGAGTGATTCGTTTTGGGAGTCGAGGCAAGCTTAGTCCTCGATTCGTGGGGCCTTTTAAGATTATGGAGCGTGTTGGAGAAGTGGCTTATCGATTGGCTTTACCACAATCTTTGGCAAATGTTCATGACATGTTTCATGTATCCCAACTCCGTAAGTATTTTCGAGATGAAACACATGTGCTGGATCATTCGGAGCTGACTGTAAGAGAGGATTTGACCTTTGAGGAACGACCGATGTCTATTGTTGATCGAAGAGAAAAGGTCCTTAAGAACAAGGTTATTCCTCTCGTACTTGTTTCTTGGGGGAATCGCTCGCACGGAGAATCGACTTGGGAACGAGAAGGCGAGATTCGACAGAAGTTTCCAGATCTCTTCCTGTACTTTCATGTTTGTTTATTTTTCTTGTTTTGGGAATTTCGAGAACGAAATTCTTTTATAGTTGGGTATAATGTAACACCCTAGTTCGTTTATACCAGTTCTAGTTCAAGTATTTCTTTATTTATGGTATTTTCTTGATTTATTGTGTTTTGGGTGCGAATAGTATATTTGACATTTGTATTTGCATTCGACCCGACCCGCTTGCTTAAAACCTGTCTTGATTCATGTTTATGATCTATTCTGACTTGTTACGTAGACTCGTGCACTTTCATTTTAATTTATACATTGCATACTCGCATTATATCTGGCATCTGCATTTTTTATATAACATTTAAAGTCACATAAAATATTTTAAAAATATCTTGCATAGCCTGCATGATTCCCCTAACCCTGTGATAGCATCCGCGCATCTTGTTCTCATCCCGTTCAGTGAAACGGTCTTGTTTGGATGACTACGTACACGTGCATGCATCCGTTCTTGGGGGTATGCATTTTTTCGTTACCCGGATATCCAACTTTAATTTTAGTCGACATGTATATTTTTCGTATTTTAAAACTGAATTTTAGACCCGACCAGGGCATGTTTTGGACTATGTTTGTATTTACCAAAATATCAAATTTTATTTATATAATATTAATTTTATAAACTGATACAAATTAAAATTTAGTTAACTAATAAAAGATTTTTTTAAATTTAAATCTAAACTAATTTCCTAACAAACTAACAACCCCTTTCTCTCTCTCTCCTCTGCATATATATATTTATATATATTTTATTTATTAATTTTTTTCTTCCTTATTTAATTCACAGCCTCTTCTTCTACTTCTTTCTTCTTTCTTTTTCTTGATCTTGTTTCTTGATTCCGGTGATCACCACCGGAGCCGTGCTCGTCGCTAATGATCCGAGTGATCCAGTGAACGTACCTTGCCTGTGTGATCACCCTCTTGCCTTGCCTGGACCCGTCCCGCGTGCCGCGTGTGCGTTGCGACGATTTACCGACGTCGGACGTGCCGTGCGTATCCGTCGCATGATTCGATCGAGGCAAGTTTAGTTTGCTACATGCTATGATATATACTACATCCATATTAATAATAATATTTCATGTTTAGTGTATTGTACATCCCCTGTTATCGTTTTACTGTCTTCGGACATCCGTATGCATCCATATCAATATTTACATATCTAGTCGCATGCTAATTCATCTTGCTACATGCTATGTATCTTATTTTCCATCCATATGAATAAAAATATCACATGTTGATTGCACTGTATATCCATATTAAAGTTTTACCGTTTTCGGATACCCGTTTGCATCCATATTATTTAAAATATATATCGTCGTAATATTTCTTATTATTATTATCTTTAATTAGTTTTTAATCTTTATTTTATAATTTATATAAAATATATTTTGAAAATATTATAGTTTACACATGAAATGTCGTTGCAAAGCGGATACGACAAATCTGAAATTTACTGTACACCTTAGCTTATAAAATTCATTATAAATCATAGAAAAATTATTAGTATACGTTCTTTAGTTCGTTATGAAGCTAACTCAGAATACTATAACTCTATGAAATATTTACTTGCAAAATAAATTGTTTAAATAACATAACATGCAAATGAATATATCTCTAAACTGCTGTCCAGGGAAATTCCAGCAGCAAACTTTCAATTTCGAATGTTCATAGCTTTCTGTAGAAACAACCTGAGATACTTCAACTTATAAAAATGAAAACCTTATTGAATTATATTTGTTTTGGTATAATACATGTCCCTTTTGGAGAACGTTTGTTATTTTTAAGCTATTTTACAAATCAGGGTGACGCTGAATTTCTGAACGGAACTTTCTTGTGCATGGTTAATCAATACCACTTTTATAGTTATTAATCGGTTTGAATATGTTATCCATGTTAATATTATTATATCAATATCTATTTAATAAATAAAAGTACTTATGTTTTAATATTCAGCAAATTTTACCGATTTACAGTTTTATAGTATCCGTCTGTATCCGTACGGTTTATTACATATCTAGTTGCACGCCGAGACCATATTATTTCATGTTACTGTTGTATTAGTGCACCATGCTTGATAATTGTGCATCCTACTTAGTCATGATGTAACCCTGATAGATATTTGTGCGTCCATGCTTTTATCGTACATCCGTACTTTTACCTTGATTCCATACTTGCTATATCTTACTGTTTGGCACCCATTTGTTACACTGTGTACTACTTGACATGACCCGATATACCACTACTTGACATAACTTGATACATGTATACTACCTGACATGACCTGATACACCACTACTTGACATGACTTGATACATGTACACTACCTGACATGACCTGATATATCATTACTTGACATGTTACCTGATCATGTTTCTAATGCTGACAATCCTGACATGTTATCCCGATGGACATATCCCGTTGTCTGTATAGACAAACCTGTTCCTGCTTGATCCTGTGTTGGCATTAGCCTCAGATTTATCAATACCTGACTTTAACACATAAGGTGGTATGGGGAAATCAATGATGAAACCTGACTTGTAACTCAACAGTTCGACGCTTATACTGATCAGTTTTGGGGGCTAGGCCAGTCCCAGAATGATGTTGCTGACATCATTCGTCTATACATGTTTCCTGTTTGTGCTTAGTGGCACGTCTCGGATTCAGCCCCAAGAGTCTGGACCATGGTCCCGGGTACGAACGGGATACTATTGAGTTACATCGACGATTCATTAAATTGATTTCAAAGAGTTGAGAGTAATTAACCCAGTAGCTTAGTTCAGATTATTCACCGCACGTCACATGTGCTTATACACTTCAGTTACATATTCGTGTTACCGTTATACCCTTATTACTGTTCATACTCATGCTTGCATGACTTGTTACCCCCTGATTATATTATTATTGATATTATGACGCACTGACGTCTGGGTTTTGCATGGCCCAGATCCTCTACCTTTGTCGCAGGCTGATCAGGAGTACTTCCGCCGTCAGGCTGAGCAGTGAGGATCCAGTTAATATCCAGTTTTACTTTCCAGGTTATTTTTGTTTATTGGATCTATTGCTTCCGCATTTATTTCTTGACTCGTTTATTCTGGCTCATGGATATGTACTAGATAGTTTATTTTATTTCTACTGCTCTTGATATCTTATAGACAGCCGTAATATGACTGTGGAGGCATGTTTCCTAGCCACAGGTAGCGTGGTTGGCTCTGTCATGTGCCGATCTTAGCGCACTCTGGGAAGTGGGGCGTGACAGTATTCGCGTGCTTTGCACTTGAATGCCCACGTGCTTTGCACATGGGGGCTGTCATAGGATTTCTATCAGAAGCCTTTACTCACATGCTTTGCATGTGAGTGATAACGTGTTTAACACGTAGAGGCTGCCCTCTATTTTTTTATAAAATGAATAACAAGTTTTGAGCCAAAATTTTTGACAGGAACATACCTATCGTCAGATAGCAGTTCTCTGGTGACATGAGTATAGGGTAGTCTTTAGGCATGAGATCGCCATTTATCTCATATGAGTTCCCACTGTACTTTGATTACTACCCTACTACAGCTTTACTAAGTCGTGCAAATAGGTTTTAGTTGGATACAGTCCCAAGCCACATGGAGGCAGTGAGCGATCAGAAGGGATTCGTCTTTCCCCGATATAGGGAGTCGATGTCACGCTATGTTTGGTTGGCCAGCACCATAAGACCTTGGTCAAGGCAGATGAGATTTACAGGTAGTTAGATTAGTAGTTTCTCGGTTAGTCCTAAGCCACATCGGCACAACTTGTCAGGTTATTAGGGGTCTGACGTCATCCATCTCCTAGACCTGGTATGCGATACTCTTAGACGAAAGGACCGGACTGTACGAAGATTATCACAGATAGGATCAGTAGGGGTTCGGATGGGCTTGCTCGTCGGTCTTCTTATCGACACATACCTGGGTAGCCGTTACATACAGCTAGTGCCGCTGACATACTTGTGGTTATGGATTTATCCAGTAACTCACCGCCAGCGTATTATCGAGTCTTTAGAGTCCCACACAGAGAGTTTTCCCAGTTCAGGAGAAATGATGTAGATTCCGTATATTGATACGTGCAGGGATCCGATTAAATACGTGTACTAGCTACACGAACCTTAATCGGACGGTTGATAATACTAGCCGACTTAGGATTAAGCCGGATTATTAAATCAAGTATTGATTTAATAATTTACATATATATATTTCGATATATATTGTAGTATTATATTCATTGTATTTTGCTATCTCTTTAGTATTCGTATTTTGATACAAATGCGGGTATGTATATACAGGGAGTGTATCTTGTATTTATACATGATACATTATAGAAGGAGGACACCTCATATCCATTGAATTTCTTTTATAGAAATTAAGAAATGAGGTGGAGGGTGAGATAGCATAAGTTATGGTGAGAGGAATGGCTATGTTTTATTTATTCCATTTGTCATTACTGCTCAAGTACGGCTAGTTTTTTTAGTAAAATGTTTTTGTAAAACAAAACATAGCTTATTTCTCTCTCTCTCTCTCTCTCTCTCTCTCTCGACCTAGCTCATTATCATCTTCTCATTCTCTCTCCTCACTTGAGATCTCTTTTCCTCCTTCATTTCCTTACCCTCTCATGAGTTGAGAATCAAAGGAAATAGAGATAGAAAAATACTAGAACACCTCACTACATTCCTAAGCACTACTCCTTAGAAAGTTGTAGTATATAGTTGCTTCACCCGGTGAAGCTAGAGCTTGAACCGCATCTCGCGGGTGGATCATCTTTGATAAAGAAAGACCGCCTACAAGCTCGATCCCGGAGTTCGAGCTTAAGAAGGGGAATTGAAGATGAAGGGCATGACTATAAAGGTTGTAATCTCTATAAACTTGTAGTTATGTTAGCTAGTTTAGTGTTTAGTTAAGACTCTAGGATTTAAGTTGCTAATGCCATCATGAAATTTTTGTTTTGGATTTCGCATCGGCCGTGGGTTAGCGGGAAGGGCACTAGGAACTTCATCATGGTATCAGAGCCACCCAAACACTAGAACTAGAGTGAGGCGATGCTCAAGTTTCAAAAACGAAATTTTACCTTATTTGGTTTCAAGTTTTAAGCCTCTGTCCATTTTTATAAAAGTTCTCTGAAAATTTTTTAGACTATGAAAATGAACTTGTTTTGAGTTAAAAATGAAACTAGGAAAACTCGAGGCCAAACAGACATGACCAGGCTGACCAGGTCGGCCATTTGGCCGCTCATGTCAGCCAGGCTAAGTCTATTAGCCTCAAGTTTTCAAAAGGGGCTTAACACTTGTAAAACTTGTTTTTTGGCATCTATCGTTTTGCTCTAGATTTGGTTTTGTACACATTGTGTTTTCGGGCTTCACGAAAATGTTTTTAATCGAAACTTTAGCTTCGTTTAATTTTTGTGATGATGTATATGTGTTGGTAAATGTCGTCTAATTGCTAAATGTTCGATTAGACGGGGTTGCACATATGTTCCTTGTGTTGTTTCTTGTGGATATATATCTTTGTTATGGTTTAGCTGGATTGTCATGATGGATAGCATCTCATGTGATTTACTTGTACAGTTTTGTTATATGTATTCATTTGTTCAGGGCAAGCGGCTGGATTGTAGTCGTCGTTGCCGCTTGATGTATATTCTTTTATTATGACACATCCAGGATGCGGACGTTGTTGCCTTTGTATATATTTCATTACAAGTACTAAGATGAACACGCGGAGAAGTGCTCGGGCAATCGGACTCTAGAGTGCGGAAAGTGGCCATCTCATGGAGTTGGGACCGAGCTGTCTCGATTTAGAATTGGTGGATTGCTCACTCCACTTGTAGGGGTTCTAGGATTGACCCAAGGAGGAGTGCTCAAGTTACCAAATTCTAGAAAGTGTCCGGTAACCCACTCATGATATTGAGGCTGGGTTGCCCCATTTCTAGAATTGGTGGGTAACTTGCCATGCTCGTAGGGGTCTTGGATCGTTGTTGTACGAGCTATCCACACGACTGGGGAACGTCGTATTTCATTTGCGGCTCAAATGAAACACGGGGCTCTTAATTTATCCACTATTCCATATTGATTGTTGTTTACAGCATGCTTGTGATGATATATATATATATATCTCTTAGATGCTTCTATATGTTTTGCATCCGCGTTAGCCCTGCTTCCGCCCTGTCGTAAGTTAAGTAACCTTACAATGAAGACTCAAAGCTCCGTGGCGAATGCAGATGCAATATAAAAATATGCTATTTTGGTTGTTTCTGGTGTGGCTAGAAACTTAAATGATAGGACTGCATTATATGTTTAATGCAAAGAAATTAACCCAATATGATGTTGTAGGAACCAAAATTTCAAAGTTGTTTATAGCCGTTGTCTTTTGCTTTGCATAGAGCTATTCAATTAGGAATCATTTTGCACTTCATTCGATGAGGAAAGAGCCTTGATCCCTTCACGGGGAGTTCGCTCTTAAGCAAAAATATATGTTACTATAAAAATACTCAGTTTTCTTCAAGACCACTTGTTTTAAAAACGGAGCCTAAACCATTCCTTTTCAAAACCACTTGGTTCCTTCAACGATAGAAATTCGTTACGTTCAAGGTTTTTCGCAAAAACTAGTCGTAGCCCTCCGTCATTTCCTACGAGTAGTATTTAGTATTCATGCTACGTTTGTTGACCATAGTTAAGGCATAGTGTACGGTAGCTAAGTATTGCTTATTTGTAGCATGTGATGCCATTAACTAAGACAGTCGTATGACTTTGTTGACCATAATTAAGGGTCGTACGGGTGGGTTTAGAGTAATCAAGATAATGATGGGTTGAATTTGACTAGCGATTTATGATTTGTTGACCATACTTAAGATCATAACCCGCTTGGGGGCAAAAACCATATCAAGGGTTTCAAATATAAGAGAAACTTGCCAAGTATGCGCATACCTTCTGAAGTGTGGTGACTTTGGTTGGCTTCCATCAAGGTTATCATACGATGATAGGACTTAGGTCCCGATTTCCACTGATGAGTAAGTATTACTCCCGGGAGAATTTCACTTCATAATTAGCTAACTCATTAGGTGTCTAGAAATGTGTTAATAGGGTTATGCATTTGCGGAAACAAGGTTATTTAATTGGATTCGTACGAAAGCATGGGAGGACTTTTCTCGGAGTACCGACACCGGTGTGGCTGAACGGTTAGCAAACTTGTAAGGTGTACATGATCCCGACTAGTTCTCCTTTTTGGGTTTGAAATTTGAGAAAACGATGGGAGCCATCCTGATTAGATAAATTAATAAGCCAATCTAATCTTGATAGAGTGCACGCTGAGTGTTTCTTTTCTCTCTCTGGTTTGCATCCATGACTTATCTTAAACTAAAACTCATAAATCAAGTTAAATCGTACTTTTTACAAACTTTGGTTATGGATTGCCATGGTTGACGACAAAGTAGCATATATCCCTGTCGCTCCTACTTTCTTTTTTCTTTTCTCCAAAACACTTCGTATAACTATGATAATCCATATTGTTTGGAAAGGTCATCGTATAGTTATATACGAACCCGAAGAAGTTGCTTCAGTGGATGATGGTAACGACCGTGTTTTCTAATACCTAATAAAATATATTTTATTTAAATTTCTACTATCAAATAATTACTTACGTGTTTCTTTGATAGGAGAATATTTTTAAAGTAATGTTAATAATTTTCAAAGCATTGAAAATAATTAAAGGAATTTTCTAAAATCTATTTATCGTTTTTATAGGCTTAAAATGTTTTATAATGCCTTAAAATAATCTACATATTTTTATTATCGATTAAAATAATTATTTTGTAATTAAAAATATTTTAAAGGATAAACTAGATTTTAAATAATTATAATAACTAAGCTAAAACCGTAAATATAGGATATATTATTTATTTTTAGCCCAAAATTATTTTTATACTAAAGATAACAATAAAATAGATTTTCTGAAAAATTTCCATAATTTTCCCGTATTTTTAACTATTTTTAACAATTTTTTAAAAAAAACCAAATTCAAATATTAAATAATAAACTGTTTATTATTTTTATATAAAAAAATTAATTAAGTTAATCCCCTTGATCTGGACCGTTAAATACAAGATCCAACGGCCCAGAACGCGCGGCGGCGCCCACGTGGTGGGGACCACGCGAAACCGCGTGATCCCCCTCCATGCGGGCACGTGGCAGGCGGCGGCGGCGCCTGGCGGCGCGATCTCGCCCGTTGGATCATGATCCAACGGCTGAGATGAAGGGCGGCGGCGGCAATCACAAGCTGATAATTCTGAATGATTGGGCGGCGCGGATTTTGAGAGATTTTAACTGAATTTTTGGATTTTATGGTTGGTGAAAAAACCCTATAAATAGCCACTTCAACTATTGATTTTTCACATCCCAGAACTCCAAAAATTCCGAAAACAATACCCACGCCTACGTATCGACGACGTCGACCCTACGGCTCCACCCAATTACCAAGGAAAAATCTGAGCGCGGAGCTATTGAGGAGTTTGTACAAGCCTACGTTTCGACGCATCTACATCCAACTCTAATCAAAGGTAGGATCCGCCTCTCTCCACTCCTCTGTCGCCTTCTTTCTCATAATAGTCCTAATCCCTAATCTCATATTAAAATGATATTAAAAATTATTCATGCATGCTTATTCTTTTGTACTTCTCAATGATGATCATATTAACCCATGTTTAAAATGGCTTCCTTAATCACTCTTATACAAAATATTGCACTCTCGTACTACATGAAATTTGAGATGCTTAATGTTATAACCCACGGGTATTAATTCAGCCCTCATATACCCACACTTACCCATACTACCAATTTGATCTCGAAATAGGTTTCTTCCACAAAAATACCCTCGTTTTGTTAAAAGGTTATATTTGTTTAAAATATCCATAAGAGACAAGATATTTGGAATAATTATTTTAGATACGATATATATTACTCACACTTTTTCACCAACTACTGTAATTTTGTTAAATCCCTTTACCCTTTGAAAGGGGAAAATACTAAATCTAAATAACGGCATCTGGTTTTTCCAACTTAGCCCCTTTCACTCGAAAGGATATTTTTATATTAATTCTTCTTAGAATGTTAACTAAAGTTTAATGAGTTACTTTAATAATAGAGTAATGTTTTATGCGAGTACCTCATGGTTGATAAGGCAATCGTCCCTGAAAAGGACACAAATCCTGCCGTCCATGTGCAGCGGTTGCCAACACGGACGTATTTTCTAGAACGTTACCCAAACTTAAAACGCTATAATTTCATAAAATTATTAATTACAATAAAATATCTTAATCCATCCTAAAAGAGATAATTTCATTTAAATACCTTGACCTTTATTAAAAGGCTATTTTCAACAAAGAACATAACCCGTATAACGATATTTTTCAAAAAGGATGTCTAAAACCTTATTAAAAGATAATTTTCAAATAAATAACATAACCTTTTATCGAAAGGATATTTTCAGTAAAACATTAGGGTTTTCTAAAAATGACGAATATTTCAAACATCATGGTTTTCTTAGAAATAATAAATATACTTAAACACTATTACCCTTTATTAAATAAGTGTTCTATAAGATGATACGAAGTACATTACAAACTTTAGAAGATAACAAGATAAAACGAGCGGTTGTGGAAGACCATATTAAATGAGATCAACTTATTGATTACACGTCTATGACATATACAAAACATGATACGGTTAGGGTTAGAATGCGCGGACCTAGGTATGGAATACTTATTGAGAAGATCCCGATATTCCGGGTGACCAGTCTGATGTATGGATGACTATACATATATAAAGATCCCTGCAGGCAGGGTGACCAGTCAAATATGTGGACGACTACTAACCCGATATTCGGGCGAATACTAACCCTATTGAGGGCGAATGATCCAAAATATGGATGACATACAATGTGGAAATTTCATGCCTAGAGGTATACGCACTAACTCTAATTCGTCAAAACCTTTATACTGAACCAAGGGATGGGTAGTTTGATTAGGCAAGGAGATTCGGAACTCGGATTCCCCTACTACTCGATCATGATCCCGGGAAGTGAAACGGTATATTTCACTTCCCCAGTTGTTGTTCCGTGGCCACAACGGAATAATCGCGAGTATCCGGACCCTTGTTTAACAAACTAAAACGTTTACAATACCTATTGATACTCAACACTAAACTCACATCATGTGCTATACCCACCTGTTACCTTATCTACCTTTCTTCATGAGACACGAGTTATTCAGTATCTTGGATGTGGATATTTTACCAGTTTAGACTTGTTGTTTATTATGGAACTGAAGGGTGGTAATACCTGTGCACTTGAGTGATATTCACGCTAGACAAAGCTCCATCGTAGTCATGGGACACCTTTCATGGATGTTCACGCTACCACATTGATTGCCATCCCAGGCACAAGCACCAGCTCATACTGCTTCCAGCTAGTCATGGGATACCTCAAGGATACGAGTATGTTCACCAGTCAATTCCATCCATACACACCTTGTTTAACCTGATCTAACTCTTAGACTGAATATTCGTTTGACTTGACTTGAACCTTTACCAAACATACACCTCTGTCAACATATCCAATTTGCATACAACTTCATACCTTTATACCCATGTACATCATATTCATTATATTTATATACACCTGTTTGTTTCTATACCTACTTCCTTATGAGGCAATCCTACCCGAGTATAACTCGTTGACGGACCTTCCTTTTCTTCCTCTATCTTTGGAATGTCCGTCAGATAAGAATGAGTATTATGGCGAGGATCAAGGTGTGAAGCCAACTTATGAAGATTATGCAGACTGGACGATGGAAGATTAGCTAAATTTAATTTTTTGTTGTTGCCCACATGTTTAGGGCTTTTGTTTCTCCTTTGATATAATTAAACTACTTAGTTTATTTTACTCTTTCTTTTGGGATGTAATAAAGTTTGGTTAATGGAAATAAATGCCTTTCGCTTTTATTACTTTGATTTTGGTACACACCCTGCATGTTAGATATTCATACGCTTAAAATAACTGTATTGAATAGACCACCTTCAATACAGTTAGGTTGCGGACTTTGCCACGTCATTCTTCCCCTTTGTAACAACTCCATTTTTAGTATACATAAAATTGATTTAAATTTTAAGTATACTTGGGGTATTTAATGTTGTTGTTATCACTTTAAGTATTTATTTCACACAATAATTACAAGAAGGAGCTTGTAGCTCATTGGTAATACCTTGCACTGCTGAACCAAGCCACCAGAGTTCAAATCCCTTGCCCCACATTATTTTTTATATTATTTTGTTTTAAATCCTTTGGAAGCTCAACCCACACACCATAACTCCCAAAACTTGAACTAAACCTGAAAAACTAAAAAAACCAGAGCCTTCACCTGACGACCCCCCACCCCTGGCACCCCGACTCGGCCGAGTCGGCCGGCGCCGCCGGCCGGACTCGGCCGGACGGTCGAGTCCCCAACACCAAAATCTGTCTTTTCATATTCTCTAACCCCCTGCACACTCTAATTTATTGGATCGGTTCCAGAAGTTAAATATACCCCATTTACTACAATTTTTAATGAATTTCCTACATTTTACAATTTTTTTTATTTAAAAACACTTCATCTACCCTAACCCTAGCCTACCCTATAAATACACCCCCTACCCTCTACCCTCTCACCCCAAAATTCTGAGCCCACTCTCTCAAAATTCCAATAAAACATGTGTACTTTGAAAACAAGCTCAAGGCGAAGCTCCGACGAATTCCCGGCGGAATTTCCGGCGATCATTTTAGGATCTACCGGCGACGACGCAATACATCGGCGATCTCTCTAGTTCCCTCTCACTCCCTTGTGTAATCCAAAACCAGTAAGTCCCTCTTCTTTCCCTCTTTTCTATTCAAAATACGAAATTACAAAACCCGACCGAATCAGAACAAATCTGATTTTCGATTCGGTTTTCTATAAAATTCCACTTCTCACTAATACAATCATACTTAAACTTCCTCATGTTGACTATTAAACACTAATCAAACAATTTGAACAAGTTTCATCACATGAAATGATAGCTATTTCAATATATCATATTTTTCACTTAAATACCACATTGTTTCAATCCTTCATTTAACTCCATCAAACTTGCTATATATTTAAAGTAGAGCACGAGGTAACGACCTACCTCCTCACACACTCATATACAACCTAACCGGAAACCATCGAAAACTTAGAATACGAGAAAACAATATTTTCACTTAAATACCCTCGACTTAATAAAACCATTACTAAAAGATTTAGTATTGTTACACTTTTTGAATATCTATCTCTTATTAGGAAAATAAGATAAGTTGTAGACATCGATAGTTTATCTAAACCTGACTTTGTGGTGTCTAGGTTAGGCAAGTGAAAAAGGTAACTTTAAAAGACCTGTCTCACGGTGATTCGTGAGCGGATCCCTCATTTCCTCACTTGTACTTCCCTGGCCACAATTGGCGGTGAAGAGGCGATTTGAGGTATCTCACTACTTGTCGTTTAGACCATTTAGAAATAGTCTAGTTGACTTAGGAGACCCTAGAACATAGAATACGGAAAATTGACAATTTTACAAATAAATACCATTTACTTTATAAAACCGTTTTCTAAAGGATTTAGTATTTTACAATCTTTGCAAAGCGCCGCTACAACTTATTTTGGGGAACCTGTTCGGGATGGTGCGGTTTATCGTACATCCTCGGGGTTAGTAGTGCGAGATTCAGACCTCCGCAAGGAGCATTCGGTCTCGAAAAATTTAAAATACGACATCTTAAGAAAATGGGATTTTTAGAATATAAAATATTTATTAAAATTATTTTTGTATAAATATATGTATATTTATCATTAAAATATCTATTTGTTTATGATATAAATATTCCACCTTTTTCTAAAAATCACAAGAATAAATTTTACACTAAAATACCATAAATTCCACATAAATCAATATTATAAATAAATACCTTTATTTATGAAACTAGGATATTTTCACTAGGAATATCACAATATAAAATCCACATTCATTACAACTCTAAAAACGAATAATAAATACTTGAGGAGTATTTTGAAAAGTATATAAAAGTATTTTTACAGAAAACCCCCTCAAGTCCTATAAATTACCCTAAGGACCCTAGTAAACATAGGTTTAAGCAGAACCAATCTCTTGAGCCCCAGGGAGCTGGAGAAGTGGGTGCTTGCCTATCTAAGGTAGGCAAATTAATAAAAACAATCAGGACTTCACTTGACCTTGCTAATTGTCTGACTCGGTTTGAGGCTCAGTATAATCCGATTTGAACATGATCAACAGTCTACAATCCACAATTCTACAATCTTCAATATTACAATGCAACATGAATCCACAAAATCCAATTATCAATCTATACAACTTGACTGAATCAAACCATGGATATACATTCCACTTACATTGTTCTCCAGTTATTCCATTTACATGATTCTACGGTTATATCCGTTTACCGATATCATGGTTTCGGTCAGTCAATCAATTATACAATCAATACAATTTACAAGACAAACAATACAATCAAAACACTACGGGGTTTAAGGGGTAGATTGGTACGGAAGGTGTTAAAAGTGGCACGAGGCGGTAAGATTAAGACACCTAACCTATATTCCGTTGCTGTTGTACCGTGGCTTAACGGTTCTTTGTATATTCTGTTTGCCCTGGTCTCTAGCATATAGAGACCCCTCTCGTATACACTAGCATCCTTCTATACCAAGCTACAAACAACAACGGTAACACAACATTACTACAAGATAATACAACTTTAAAAGATACCTTCTTATTATTCTGTCTATTCTACTTTCTTCTTATCTTTGGGACTTACCGAGCGACCTGTTCTCTGACGACATTCTATTTCTTTCTTCTTTGAATATCGTCAGGTGGTTTGGACCCGGCAGAGATCGAGCCATCTGCAGAAGACTTGGACCAGTTTGCTGAAGAACCAGAGCTCTAGTTTCATTGTACATATTCCATTCAGTAATTTTCATTTCCTGTTATGCCATTGTTTAGACATCGTTTTATTTGAGTTGTATTTCCTTTTCATGCATTGTACAAAAGAATGTTAATAAATAAAAGATTTTGTTTTTATTATATCTTGTCTCTTGTGTAATTACTTTTATATTGCTTAGATATGCTTAGCGTTGCTTAGCGTATGTACTTCTGAGTATATACGTAGCGGACCAGTCGCGTCCCCTTCGCCGTATACTGGGAAGCGGGGCGTGACAGGTTTTGTTGGCGGCCCATGCAGGTCAAAGTTGTATGAAACTCTATTATGCAGTTATGTTCTGCGTGAACAACCTAAGCAATATAACATAAGAACCAGCAACTAAAACATTCTTTACAATCATTTTCCTTGAATCCCATCATTTCTTATTCTTTGAATCATATACTTTGAATCTGTCCTAACCTAAATTTTTCATTCAAGGTTATGGATTCACCAAACAACACCAGCATCAATGTCAAAAACACACCTCCACCACTACCACTCACACCTGCCGTTCCTGCTTCACTCAACGAGGAAACGGTTTTGCTTGAGGCAATCCGCAGCCTCCTAGAGGGACAGCAGCAGCTCTTGAACCGTCCGGAGGCTGAAGCACCTGGGGTGAAGCAATTCAGAGCTTTACATCCCAAATAGTTCTCAGAAAAGGGAAGCCCGCTGGAAGCTGAGGAATGGGCTCAAAGTATAGAAGATGATCTGGCAGCGGCACAAGTGCCAGATATAGCTTGGGTTCGTGTGGAAAAATTATAGCTCACGGACAATGCATGGAACTGGTGGAAGGCAGAAGAAAGCCGTTGTTCACCGCCGAAAACCGGGAAGACAAACGTCTTGCCTGAATTTGGGGGCAGATGCTAATTGGTGCTATCCGTCCATCTCTCTGAAGATGCCAAGTTGATTTATGACACCACGTATCGAAGGTTTAGACGGATGCGACCGATGTAGCAGACTTCGTCAGATTCCCCCTCGTTTGAGGGTTTTTGATTGTGGGGACGCTCTGCCCTGCAGGCGCAAGCCCCTGCAGTTAATTACGCTACCGCATCGTGGTAACAACTTTCTCCTTCTCCATATGGTCTCTTCGTGTCGTGGGTGTTTGTTTTGTGTTCGGTTGCCCGTGGATTGTATACGGAGGCTAATTTATGTTGTCGCCCGTAGGGCGTGGACTATTCCAAATCCGTATCTTTCTTAGATTTGGGTTTGGGGGGTTGGGTTTAAGGATACGTTAGCCTCATTTGAGACTAAGATCAACTTAAACGTTTGTTAATGATACGTTAGTCTCATTTTAGACTAAGATCAACTTAATGGGATCGTTTAGATCCAACAAGAGAGTAATTGGGCTCTATTGTTTTGTTTAGTGACATTGCGGTCGATTAGTTTAAGGACATTATGGTCCAATGTTAGTTTAAGGACATCTCGGTCGAATGTTAGTTTAAAGAAATCGCGGTCGAGATTAAGGACATCATAGTCCATGGGTTTAAGGACCCCACAGTCCAATGTTAGTTTAAAAACATCACGCCCGAGGTTAAGGACATCATAGTCCATGGGTTTAAGGACCCCACAATCCAATGTTAGTTTTAAGACATCACGGTCGAGGTTAAGGACATCATAGTCCATGAGTTTAAAGACCTCACAGTCAAGGTTAAGGACATCATAGTCCATGAGTTTAAGGATCCCACAGTCCAATGTTAGTTTAAAGACATCACGATCGAGGTTAAGGACATCATAGTCCATGAGTTTAATGACCCCACAGTTTATGGAATGATTGGTTATCGTGACCCGTCACTACTCTGAAGACGTTGAAGGATTACAACGACAAATATCAGAGAAGTGAAGAGATGTACCCTTGAACCAAAGTTGATTGGGAGATCTATAGTCCAATTTGGAACTAAGATCAATTAATTAGATTATGAGCACATTCGCTCAGTTAAATCTGAATTGAGGACTTATGGCCAATTTGGGCTAAGTCCAATTAGATTAGAAATATTGGCTCTTTGTTGGACCATCACACACTTGTCTGGGTTCAAACCCACATTATTTAGCAATGTTAAACCAGAGTTTGAAGGCTCTGATAACATTTTTGTCTTTGACTGAGCATTAAACATTGTGGCTATGAGTTTTACTCAACTTTGAGATTTAGTCAAAGGGGAGGTTTTTACCTCTGGAAACTTAGCCAATTTGGCTAAAAAAATAGTGTTAAACACTAAAGGACAATCAGTGTTAAATACTGGAAATGAAATGCTCAAAGTAATGTTGAACACTAGAAGACAACAATGTTAAACACTGAAAATGAAACGTTCAAATTAGTGTTAAACATTAGAGAGGAAGGAGTCACGTGGGGACACGTTAGGGCACCCAAAGGTGGGGCCAGATCTCTTTTACTTTATTTTGCAAATAAGTGTTAAACACTTTTAATTCTCATAGCCATCACGTGTGGGCACGTGATGGGTACTCATGCTCTGATTTATTAGAACATTCATTAGGGGTCACGTGGTAACACGTGGGAGCGCCCAAGTTATATTTTGCCCTTGCTTTTGTTCTCATTGTACTGGAGGTCACGTGGGAGCACGTGAGGCGTTGCCTCAACGCTTTTTCTTTTCATTTTTGGGGGATCTGTTTAAGGGTCACGTGGGGACACGTGACCTTAGTCTCTTTGCATGCATAGAGATCTTTTAAGTCTCTTGATTTCTTTAAGAATTAAATTCTCTGTAGGGTTAAACCCTAATTATGTTTTAGAGGAATTAAATTCCCATGTATATGAAAGAATTAAATTCTTATGTAGGGTTAAACCCTAGTTCTGTCTTGGAGGAATTAAATTCCTATAATTTTAAGAGAATTAAATTCTCATATAGGGTTAAACCCTAATTTTATCTTGAAGGAATTAAATTCCTGTGAGTTTGAGAGAATTAAATTCTCATATAGGGTTAAACCCTAGTTTTATCTTGGAGGAATTAAATTCCTGTGAATTTGGGAGAATTAAATTCTCTAAACTCAATTCTCCCTCTAAGTCTTGGATCTGCATGGCAGAATCTCAACCCGATGAGAATTAAATTCTCAACCTATGGGGAGATTTGCTTCTACAGATCTTCAACCAGAGGAAGAACTAAGTTCTTTTTCAAAAGAGTTAAACTTTTAAATTGAGAATTAAATTCTCTTTGTTTTATTGAAATTAGATCTCTTTCCCTTTCTCACCTAAGGTTTCCTTTCTCTGAAGAGATCTTTTTTTCTCTCTTGAGAATTAAATTCACCTCTCTTTTTTCTCTCAAAAAGTAGATCCCCTCTCTTCTCTTCTTGGCTCCTATTTATAGGAAAAAGAAAAGAATCAATTTGTTTTGTCAATCTTTCATTGAAAGATTTTAATTGATTTTGTAACCAACATGATCTTTTAGATCACTCAGTGAATTTTATTCACCATTTGATTTTTAGTCCAAAAGATCTTTTATCGGTTATTCCTGGAAAATTTCAGGGAAATCTTTCCTTGTATAAAATTTTTCCATAAATTGGTGATTTTTAATCACCATTGGATTTTTAATCCAACGGTGCTCCATTTTACAGAGCACCATCTTTTTTGTTTGGAAAGAATTAAAGAAATATTTTCTCAGTTAGGGTTTTTGATTCCCACTTAATTAGAATTTAATTCTATTAATTCATAGATCTTTAGGAACCCATCACGTGTTGGCACGTGACCCCCTGATTAAGCATTTGACCAGAATTTAATTATATTGTTTTAAAGAACTCAGGAATTATCACGTGTCAGCATGTGACCCTTGGTCACGTGTTGGCACGTGATGCCCCTTTGGGGGTTTTCCTTGTTATTTTATTATACCTTTAATTCTTTTCAGTGGGTTTAAAGGCCCATCACGTGTTGACACGTGACCCCACTGATTAATTATTTCCAATTATTTATTTTATTCAGTGCCTACAGGTTTTGCCTGTAAATGGTTACGTGTTTGCACATGATGCCCGGTCACGTGTGGGCACGTGATGCCTCATAACTTTTGATCCCGAATGAATTATGATGCCCATAATATATCAAATCGAAGGCTTTTTTGAGACGCTTTCGATACCATCAGAATTTAGCTGTTTCACATTCGGGATTTTGTCAAAATACAGCCCGGAAAATACTGGATCATATTTTCTTAAACGTATCGCTGCCATTTGATACCTCGGTCTCTTTTGCGCAGAAATTTTTTGGCGGGAACAAATGCCCCCACTACTTTGCCCACGTAAGTATATACGTGGGTGAAGTAGTGCAAAGTAATTCATAGCGTATGACCGGTTTCGGGTTGGTATATAATTTTCAGAATCTTGATATGAGAAGATAACAAGCGGACACAAGCGTCGTAATTTATCATTGACTCAAATCTCAACTCTTAAGGGACGTAGTTCCAAACCCTCGGCTCCATGAGCCGCACCCTTCTATTTCTTTATGTTTTACTCTGGCGTGAAGTAGTTTATATGCTCATGAGTAACTTCTCCATTTCAGTGGCATGTAGCTTTGGCAAGTGTGGTCCATAGATGGTAGATAACAGTTCATCTTGAACTCTTCATAAGGTAGCGATGGCTTAGAAAACAGGATTAGGATTTATTGCCTAAGACTTTCCAACTTTATGAGCCGTGAGGGTCTCACAAAGGCTTTTCTCCCTACGAGTCGTGAGGATCTCGTAGGTGTCTTTTCTCCTTAGGAGTCATGAGGACTTCTAACTGCGTTTTCTCCTGAGAATCGTAAAGATTCTATAAAAGAATTTTCTTTATGCGTAGGGACACTAATTTCCCCGCAAGTTGAGACGAATCGAGAGATTCTCGCAAAGACACTGATTTTCTTGCGGGTCGAAACGAATCGAGAAGTTCTCGCCAAGGATGCCGATTTCCCTAAATCAAGATAAGAAGCGATAGCTTAGAAAACAGGTTCAGATCTGCCGCCTAAGACTTTTCAACTTTATGAGCCGTGAGGGTCTCATAAAGATTTTTTCTCCCTACAAGTCGAGAGGATCTCATAGGTGTATTTTCTCCTTAAGGATCGTGAGGATTCCTAAGTGTGTTTTCTCTTGAGAGTCGTAAGGATCTCACAAGAGAATTTTCTTCCTTACAAGTCGAGAGGACTCGTAAGTGACTGATGAGTTGACCTACTCCCGAGTCAAAGCATTGTTCCAACAGGGAGGTCGAGGGTTGACTTGGGGTTGCCTGTGCACCGCCGAGTCATGGAACTGGAAACTTTGCCGCTGCTCCGCTTTGCTGACGTTGTATATTCCTGCAGAGACACTGATTTCTCTGCGGGTCGGCACTAATCGAGATGTTCTCGTCAAGGACGCTGATTTCCCTGAATCGAGGTATTTGCCAAGGACACTGATTTCCCTGGAGTCGAAACGAATCAAGGTATTCCTGCAAATACGCTGATTTCTCTGTGGGTCGACGCGAATCGAGATGTTCTCATCAAGGACGCTGATTTCCCTGAATCGAGGTATTTGCCAAGGACACTGATTTCCCTGGAGTCGAAACGAATCGAGGTATTCCTGCAAAGACACTGGTTTCTCTGCGGGTCGACGCAAATCGAGGTGCTTTCGTCAAGGACGCTGATTTCCCTGAATCGAGGAGGTTGCCAAGGACACTGATTTCCCTGGGGTTGAAACGAATCGAGGTATTCCTGCAAAGACACTGATTTCTCTGCGGGTTGACGCGAATCGAGGTGTTCTTGTCAAGGACGCTAATTTCCCTGAATCGAGGTATTTGCCAAGGACACTGATTTTCCTGGAGTCGAAACGAATCGAGGTATTCCTGCAAAAACACTGATTTCTCTGCGGGTCAACGTGAATCGAGGTGCTTTCGTCAAGGACGCTGATTTCCCTGAATCGAGGAGATTGCCAAGGACACTGATTTCCCTGGGGTTGAGACGAATCGATGTATTCCTGCAAAGACACTGATTTCTCTGCGGGTCGACGCGAATCATGGTGATCTCGTCAAGGACGCTGATTTCCCTGAATCGAGGAGGTTGCCAAGGACACTGATTTCCCTGGGGTTGAGACGAATCGAGGTATTCCTGCAAAGATGCTGATTTCTCTGCGGGTCGACGCGAATCAAGGTGCTCTCGTCAAGGACACTGATTTTCCTGAATCGAGGAGGTTGCCAAGGACACTGATTTCCCTAGGGTTGAGACGAATCGAGGTATTCCTACAAAGACGCTGATTTCTCGGTGGGTCGACGCGAATCAAGGTGCTCTCGTCAAGGACGCTGATTTTCCTGAATCGATGTATTGCCAAGGACCCTGATTTCCTTGGAGTTGAAACGAATCGAGGTATTCCTACAAAGACACTGATTTCTCTGCGGGTCGACGCGAATCGAGATGCTCTCGTTAAGGACGCTGATTTCCCTGAATCGAGGTTTTTACCAAGGACACTGATTTCCTCGGAGTTGGTTGACTTGTTTCCGAGACAGAGCGTTGATCCGACAGGGAGGTCATTGGTTGACTCCAGGTTGTCTGTGAATCGTAGAGTCTTGGAACTGGAGACTTTGCCGTGGCTCCGATTGATGGTATAGCATCTGTGTACTGCTGGAATGAGGAAGCATAGCGTTGTTGGTCTTCGGGCCGTAGATGTGACCATTGAGATCTGGAACTAGGGACTTTGCCATGGCTCCACTTCGTTGCGACTCTGAGGTCGGTTGTTGACGTCACGTCTGCATCTGGTTGAAGTGAGGAGAAACGCCGTTGGTGATCTTTAGGCTGTCTGTGAACCATCGAGATTTGGAACTAGGGGACTTTGCCATGGTTCCGTTGTTTTGACCCTGGGATCGTTTGTTGACGTCGCATCTGCATCCTGCTGGAGTAAGGAGAAACGCCGTTGGTGATCTCTAGGCTGTCTGTGAACCGTCGAGATTTGGAACTAGGGGACTTTGCCGTGGCTCCGTTTGTTGATGTTGCGTTTGCATCCGATTGGAGGGAGGAAGAACACCGGTGCTGATCTCTAAGTTGTCGATGTTGACGTCGAGACCCTGAAGCTAAAGATCTTCCATCGCTTTGTTTGTTGACATTGTGTCTGCAATACTGCGACGAATGTCGAGATTGTCTTTATGTTGTCTATGAACCGTCGAGATTTGGCTTCGCTTCGACGAAGCCTGGTGGGAAGATATTGTTCTCTTCTTGTTTGTGCCCATGGATTGTATACAGGGGTCAATGTGACCTCACCTGCAAGGCAGAAAGTTTCATTTTTTCATTTTTTTAATTCTTTCCACGATGCTCTATCTATTCAGCTTTTTACATTGCGAAAATCGCGATTGCCCAATCATTTCGGCTATTTTTCGCGGTACCCAATCATTTCGGCTATTTTTCTTTTTACTCGCTGCTTTTTATTGTGAGTTGCCTAATCATTTCGGCTGTTTTTGTATGCATACATTTTTACTTGCTGATTTCGTTGCAAGTTGCCCCATCATTTCGGCTATTTCATATGCATTTTTAGCTCGCTGATTTTTTTATTGCGAGTGTGGAACTTGGAATCTGGTGCCCATCTCAGCATCAGTATCGCTGTGACTGGAATATTGCCAGGAGCGAATCATCTTTTGCTTCTGTCGATGTCGAACAAAGGTGGCTTAGAAAACATGGTTAGGATCCCGTTGACTAAGGCTTTTGACTTCATGAGTCGTAAGGGTCTCATAAAGGTGTTTCTCCCTATGAGTCGTGAGGATCTCGTAGGTGCGTTTTCTCCTCAGGAATCATGAGGATTCCTAAGTGCGAGTCGTGAGGATCTCGTAGGTGCGTTTTCTCCTCAGGAATCATGAGGATTCCTAAGTGCGTGTTCTCTTATAAGGCGTAAGGATATTACAAGAGTGTTTTCTCCTTGCAAGTCGAGAGGACCTACAAGTGTTTGTTCACCGTGTGAGCATATCCCTAGTCGCTGGTGGGACTCTGTTAGGGAAATGTTTATTCGTGCCCGTGGATTGTATACAAGGGTCAGCATTGAACCGCTTGTAGGACAGCATTGGAGGTTGAGATGGCTTAAGAACAGGTTCAGATCCCTGTAGCTTAAGGCTTTTGAACCCTATGAGCCATGAGGGTCTCAAAGGGGAATTCTCCTTACGAGTAGTGAGGATCTCATAAGCGTAGTTTCTCCTTAAGAATCATGAGGATTCCTAAGTGTATTTCTCCTTTGTGAGTCATAAGGATCTCACGCAGGTGGTTTCTCCTTACAAGGTTGAGAGGACCTTACAAGTGTCTTTTAACAAGATTGCGCCCTTTCGGATTTTCACAAAATTCGCCGGTAGTCCTGTTGTTTTTACTCACGGCGCCTCCGTACCCATTTTGCTTGTGGACATACCGTTTTTTTTACGAGTCTGTGCCCTTTCGGATTTTCACAAACATCGCCGGTAGTCCTGCTGTTTTTACTCACGGCGCCCTTTCGGGTTTTCATCCATGCCCATTTTGCTTGTGGACATACCTTTTTTTTTCTTTTTTTTTACCACGTCTGCCTTGGGATGCTGCGGTCCGTAGTAGTTTATAGACGTCTCGGTCAGTTGCAAGTTTTAGGACATTGCGGTCCATCGTTAGTTTAGGGACGTTTCGGTCCGCTGTAGCTTTGAGGCGAAGTTTCGCCGGATGCTTTATGAACAAGTAGGTTTCTCCTTGATAGACCTTGTCACATAATCCAAGGGCTTTGGCACTGCTCCTGCCCCCAGCTCCTCTACGTTATCTCCTAACGCCGAGTGAGTTGCTTTGTTACTTAACGACAAATGAGCGATCATGTGGCAACTTGCCACATAATCTTCGGATTCTTCTGACAAGTCGCCTCCCTCATCATTGTCGTTATCTTCATTCTCAAGGATGTGACTGAGGAACTCTTGAAGCGTGACTGGGGTTCGCGCCCTATGGTTATATTCTTTTAGTGCGTCAATATGCTTTTGCAAATCCGTGTGCTTGTCGTTAGACAGCGCGGGCTTTTTGGTCTTCTTCTTTTTCTTCGAAGACTGTGATGGCTGTTCCTGGGTGCTTTGCCCATTGCTATTAATTCCCGATGTTGGGCGTGGTTTCAGCATCCCGTCGATGATCTCCGGCTCTTGCGGGCTTTTCCACCTGATCGCCGGACATGTTTGAAGATCTTTCAGCATTTTTTTAGTTTTTTTCGAAAGAACAACTTCCTATGGAGGTTTCTTTATGAATGAGCACGATGCCCCCGGCATGTCCATCTTTTTCGGAGCATGTGGTTGTGGCGGATTTACCTTCCAGTTTTCGGACAGCGCAAACTTGCCCTGTTGATACTGGTCTTCTACCCAAATTTTGAAGACGTAGCAGTCTTCGATCGGATGGCCCAATACTCGGTGGTAGGGGCAGTAATTAGGATCGTTGACGTCGTTTGGTTGCGGTGGGTGTCTCGACTCCGGTAGAGTAATGAGCCCATTGAGCACTGCCAGTTCAAACAGTTTCCTTATTTTATCCTGGGGAAATGAGTAAGGACGTCTCAACTTCTCATTGAGGGACCGCCGCTTGTTGCTTTGGCGAACAACCCGTCTCGGGCTACTCGGTTGTTGTCGAGCGTTGGCAACGAAGGTTGCTTTCCTTTTGCCCTTTTCATTCCAAGGCTCCGTCTTTGAAGAGGAAGGCCTATGGCCCATCTGGTCCATTTGGGCTAGCTTGTCAATCAAGGACTGGAAGGTGGTCGGCTTGAAGAACATCATGAATTGGGATATGGTTGCATGAGGGTCTAAGGTGCCCACCGCTGGTGCTTCTTCGATGCGCTATTCGCATTTCGACCACAGATTCCGCCATCGGATTGTGTACTGAACCCACGTCTCGCCTGGCTTCACCCTGGCATAGATCAATGCCGTTATTGGGGTGCGTTCACTAGCACTTGCGAATCGCTGGGTGAACAACAACTCCATTTCTGCGAAAGTCTTGACGGAGTCGTTTGGAAGTTCGGAGTACCACTCAAATGCCGTCTCCGACAAGCTACCGACGAATTGGCGGAGCAAAATCTTATCATCACCACCGGTGTTTCCGCAAAGAGCCCTGAACTGAGCGACATATTGATGGGGATTGCCTTTCCCCCTGTACATATGGAATTTAGGGATCGTGTAGCCCGGCGGGTACTTTATCTGATCATACCAGCCCGGATACGGTCGCCCAGTTTTGACGACTTGGCCGTCCGCTTCATTTGCCTGGTGAACTCATATTTGCTGAGCAATATAGTCATCCAGGGCGGCCTTGGAAATAGTTTCCTTCTTGGCTGCTGAAAGAGCCGGAGGTGGATTCGACGTCTCTCCTCTGTCATCTTTAATAATGATCGGAGGGTCTTCAGCTGGGGGATCCAGCTGTAATATCATCCCGACCATGTCCTGGAAGAGAAGCGCCATTCGTTTTATGTTGGCAGCTTGTTCTGCAGCTTCTCTGTCCTTCTTTTCGAGGACTCTGCGTAGGAAGTCAGCGTCGGTTTCTTGTTCGTGACGTTGTTCCGATGACGCCTCCGGGCTTTCTTTTGGTCCGGTGAGTACGGCCATTGCCGTCAGCATCTCCTGAAGCTTCTGCTGTTGTTGTTCCTGAGCCCTTGTTATCGATCGGGTAAGCGGTCGGTGGCCCGTCGAAGTGCGGTTTTCCTCTTTTCCGGAAGCCATGTAAACAGTATGTACCGCTATGCCCCCAGACTTGGGGCATCTGGGCTCAGCGTCTTTGCGTTTTGCCCTAGTCATAGGGGCTTTCTCTAGCCTCCTTTTCTTTTGAGCAGTTGACATTGAGGGGGCCATTGCAGCGGGCATCCAAGTGGTTGTCGTCTTTTGCGGCTTGCCAGGACGGTTCTCTTCCGGCTGGACCTTCAGCTTCTTCTATCGACGGGGGTAGTCTTGATCAATCACCGACTCCTAGACCCGTCGCCAAACTTTGTAAACTTTGGAGGACAGCCGTTGAGGGGACTGCTCCGGCTTTATTTCTGTAACAGTCTCCACCGGTGGAGGAGATCTCTTCAGTACGGCGGTAAGAGAGTTCCTGTGCACCTTGTTTAGCAATTCAAAACTGTTCCCAGTTGGAACAGCAGCATTGACTTCCACCGTTAGGGCTGGTGGAGTTAACCCAGAGGGGGAGTTGCCCCCAGCCTTCCTTACTCGGCGCCAGTGACGACGTAGAGCGTGTCGAGCTGATGGTGTTGGTTCGGTGATGGGGATGGCTTCGTCATGCCCCCTGTTCTGGTAAGGCGTCGCCAGTGCTAGCCTCTTGAAGGTTGACGTCCGTTGAGCAGCAGTAGCCAATCTGTCGAAGACAGACTTTTGAGCAGGAATGGGAGTGGGAGCTGGAACAGTCAGTCTTGCAAAGACCGACCATTTGGCAGGAGAATCCGCCTTGACAACTTCAGGAGCAGGGATGGCTATCCTCTTCGGAATAACCTTTTCTGGAACTGCAGGCTTCATCATGGGCCCGCATGAACTTTGGCCCAATCTGGCAAAGACTGAGATGCCGGAGCTGGACGACCCGTGGAGAGGGGCCGCGTCAGTAGCAAGCCGATTAAAGACCGACTTTTTGGGAGCTTTCGGTGCTGGCACAGGGGCGCTGAAACTCATCGGTGGGAGCATGATCCCGAAAAACAATCCAGTGGTGGCCTGAGTGACCTATTCCACCGACATCGTGAACAGGGAAGCCGCTTGGGGCCCGTAAGCTAAGCCTCCAGATGAGGCGGAACGTGCATTGCAGTTGCAGCTGGAACACTTCATGCAAGTGGACGCCACTGATCCTTCGCTTTCTGCACCAAGCAAAACGCCAAATCTTAGTATCTTGAACCCAAGGGCAAAAATTAACAAACCGCAATTCGTTCGCGAACACGACACATGAAGTGTGGAGTGGAAAGAGGAAAAGGTCCCACCAGGCGTGCCAGAATCTGTTCACCGCCGAAAACCGGGAAGACAAACGTCTTGCCTGAATTTGGGGGCAGATGCTAATTGGTGCTATCCGTCCACCTCTCCGAAGATGCCAAGTTGATTTATGACACTACGTATCGAAGGTTTAGACGGATGCGACCGATGTAGCAGACTTCGTCAGATTCCCCTTCGTTTGAGGGGTTTTTGATTGTGGGGACGCTCTTCCCTGCACGCGCAAGCCCCTGCAGTTAATTACGCTATCGCATCGCGGTAACAATTTTCTCCTTCTCCATATGGTCACTTCGTGTCGTGAGTGTTTTTTTTGTGTTTGGTTGCCCGTGGATTGTATACGGAGACTAATTTATGTTGTCGCTCGTAGGGCGTGGACTAGTCCAAATCCGTATCTTTCTTAGATTTGGGTTTAGGGGGTTGGGTTTAAGGATACGTTAGCCTCATTTGAGACTAAGATCAACTTAAACGTTTGTTAATGATACGTTAGTCTCATTTTAGACTAAGATCAACTTAACGGGATCGTTTAGACCCAACAAGAGAGTAATTGGGCTCTATTGTTTAGTTTAGTGACATTGCGGTCGATTAGTTTAAGGACATTACGGTCCAATGTTAGTTTAAGGACATCTCGGTCCAATGTTAGTTTAAAGACATCGCGGTCGAGGTTAAGGATATTATAGTCCATGGGTTTAAGGACCCCACAGTCCAATGTTAGTTTAAAGACATCGCGGCCGAGGTTAAGGACATCATAGTCCATGGGTTTAAGAACCCCACAATCTAATGTTAGTTTTAAGACATCACGGTCGAGGTTAAGGACATCATAGTCCGTGAGTTTAAAGACCTCACAGTCAAGGTTAAGGACATCATAGTCCATGAGTTTAAGGACCCCACAGTCCAATGTTAGTTTAAAGACATCACGGTCGAGGTTAAGGACATCATAGTCCATGAGTTTAAGGACCCCACAGTCCATGGAATGATTGGTTATCGGGACCCGTCACCTCTCTGAAGACGTTGAAGGATTACAACGACAAGTATCAGAGGAGTGAAGAGATGTACTTTTGAACCAAATTTGCTTGGGAGATCTGTAGTCTAATTTGGAACTAAGATCAATTAATTAGATTATGAGCACATTCGCTCAGTTAAATCTGAATTGAGGACTTATGGCCAATTTGGGCTAAGTCCAATTAGATTAGAAATATTGGCTTTTTGTTGGACCATCACACACTTGTCTGGGTTCAAACCCATATTATTTAGCAATGCTAAACCAGAGTTTGAAGGCTCTGATAACATTTTTGTCTTTGACTGAGCATTAAACATTATGGCTATGAGTTTTACTCAACTTTGAGATTTAGTCAAATGGAAGGTTTTTGCCTCTGGAAACTTAGCCAATTTGGCTAAAAAAATAGTGTTAAACACTAAAGGACAATCAGCGTTAAACACTGGAAATGAAATGCTCAAAGTAGTGTTGAACACTAGAAGACAACAGTGTTAAACACTGGAAATGAAACGTTCAAATTAGTGTTATACACTAGAGAGGAAGGAGTCACGTGGGGACACGTGAGGGCACCCAAACGTGGGGCCAGATCTCTTTTACTTTGTTCTGCAAATAAGTGTTAAACACTTTTAATTCTCATAGCCATCATGTGTGGGCACGTGATGGGTACTCATGCCCTGATTTATTAGAACATTCATTAGGGGTCACGTGGTAACAAGTGAGAGCGCCCAAGTTATATTTTGCCCTTGTTTTTGTTCTCATTGTTCTGGAGGTCACGTGGGAGCACGTGAGGCGTTGCCTCAACGCTTTTTCTTCTCATTTTTGGGGGATCTGTTTAGGGGTCATGTCGGGACACGTGACCTTAGTCTCTTTGCATGTATAAAGATCTTTTAAGTCTCTTGATTTCTTTGAGAATTAAATTCTCTGTAGGGTTAAACCCTAATTATGTTTTAGAGGAATTAAATTCCCATGTATATGAAAGAATTAAATTCTTATGTAGGGTTAAATCCTAGTTCTGTTTTGGAGGAATTAAATTCCTATAACTTTAAGAGAATTAAATTCTCATATAGGGTTAAACCCTAATTTTATCTTGAAAGAATTAAATTCCTGTGAGTTTGAGAGAATTAAATTCTTATATAGGGTTAAACCCTAGTTTTATCTTGGAGGAATTAAATTCTTGTGAATTTGGGAGAATTAAATTCTCTAAACTCAATTCTTCCTCTAAGTCTTGGATCTGCATGGCAGAATCTCAACCCGATGAGAATTAAATTCTCAACCTATGGGGAGATTTGCTTCTGCAGATCTTCAACCAGAGGAAGAACTAAGTTCTTTTTCAGAAGAGTTAAACTTTTAAATTGAGAATTAAATTCTCTTTGTTTTATGAAAATTAGCTCTTTCCCCTTTCTCACCTAGGGTTTCCTTTCTCTGAAGAGATCTTTTTTTCTCTCTTGAGAATTAAATTCACCTCTCTTTTTTCTCCAAAAAAGTAGATCCCCTCTCTTCTCTTCTTGGCACTTATTTATAGGAAAAAGAAAAGAATCAATTTGTTCTGTCAATCTTTCATTGAAAGATTTTAATTGATTTTGTAACCAACATGATCTTTTAGATCACTCAGTGAATTTTATTCACCATTGGATTTTTAATCCAAAAGATCTTTTATCGGTTATTCCTGGCAAATTTCAGGGAAATCTTTCCTTGTATAAAATATTTCCATAAATTGGTGATTTTTAATCACCATTGGATTTTTAATCCAACGGTGCTCCATTTTATAGAGCACCATCTTTTTTGTTTGGAAAGATTTAAAGAAATATTTTCTCAGTTAGGGTTTTTGATTCCCTCTTAATTAGAATTTAATTCTATTAATTCATAGATCTTTAGGAACCTATCACGTGTTGGAACATGACCCCCTGATTAAGCATTTGACCATAATTTAATTATGTTGTTTTAAAGAACTCAGGAATTATCACGTGTCAGCACGTGACCCTTGGTCACGTGTTGGCACGTGATGCCCCATTGGGGTTTTTCCTTGTTATTTTATTATACCTTTAATTCTTTTCAGTGGGTTTAAAGGCCCATCACGTGTTGACACGTGACTCCACTGATTAATTATTTCCAATTATTTATTTTATTCAGTGCCTACAGGCTTTGCCTGTAAATGGTCACGTGTTTGCACGTGATGCCCGGTCACGTGTGGGCACGTGATGCCTCATAACTTTTGATCCCGAATGAATTATGAGGCTCATAATATATCAAATCGAAGGCTTTTTCGAGACGCTTTTGATACCATCAGAATTTAGCTGTTTCACATTCGGGAGTTTGTCAAAATACAGCCCGGAAAATACTGGTTCACATTTTCTTAAACGTATCGCTGCCATTTGATACCTCGGGCTCTTTTGCGCAGAATTTTTTTGGCGGGAACAGCCGTATTGATCAGCCCATTGATTGGAAGACTTTTCGCGATAAGTTCAACGTGAAGTACTTCCCTGTGACTGCCAGGTTTGCCATGGAACAACAGTTCATTCATCTACAACAAGGTTCTATGCGGGTCAAGTCAGTAGATGAGTATGACGCTGAGTTCACCATGCTCAGTCTGTAAGATATGTCACAGTATTTCAAATTTTAATATCACATACTACACAGCTAACACAAGACTGTAACAGATTTGCGGCACACCTGATACCGACGGATGAGATCAGAGCCTGTCGATTTCAACAAGGTTTGGACACGGAAATCCAGGCTGCACTAGACACAGGGAAATTTCCAACTCATGAAGATACTCTGGAAGCTGCCCGCAGTTATGAGGTAGTGATAAAGGCAAGGGGCAGACCTCAGTCTGCAGGAGTGAAACGCCCTGCCACTCAAATGGCAGGAGGGGCCTCTTCAAGGCCAGCTGTTGAACTCAGAAGACTGGAAGAAGCCAATGATCAGCCAAGACCCGATTTTTGCTTTTATTGCAAGAGGGAAGGACACTTGTGGAAGGACTGTAGGCGCGCAAAAGGCCTATGCTTAGTTTGTGGCGCGTCCAATCACGGAATTGGAAACTGTCCTTATAGACGCAACCCAGCTCACATACCCATCAACTACCCGCAGCAGCCAGCTATCCAGGTTCCTGCAACTCGTCCTGCACTCCCAGCACCACCTCCACGTGGATTTCCTGCTCAGCCAAATCGCTAATTCTATCAGGCACTGAGAAACATGCCTCGAGAATAGGGGAATATGCCTCCAGCTAGGAAGAATGTGCCACGGCGACAGGCTTACACCTTAGCAGCTGTAGAAGCCGAGACTGAAGGTCAAGGAAGCTGATATTCACAAAACAGCTTTCAGAACTCGCTATGGACATTACGAATTTCTTGTGATGCCATTTGGAGTGACCAATGCACCAGCAATATTCATGAACCTAATGAATCAAGTTTTCCGGGAGTACTTAGACATGTTTGTTGTCATCTTCATCGACGACATCCTGGTGTATTCTAAGAGTCGGAAAGAGCATGCAGAGCACCTACGAATTGTCCTGGAAACTCTTCGACAACGTAAGCTCTTTGCCAAGTACAGCAAGTGCGAGTTTTGGCTAAAGCAAGTTGGTTTTCTTGGACATATCGTATCAGGAGAAGGAATCTCTATGGATCCAGCGAAAGTTGCAGCAGTTAGCGAATGGCCTACACCAAAGTCAGTGAAGGATATTCGGAGTTTCTTGGGTTTAGCTGGATATTACAGAAGGTTCATTGAAGGCTTTTCAAAGATAGCAACACCCCTGACCAAGCTCATACGTAAAGATGAGGAATTTGTGTGGTCAGAAGCATGCGAACAAGCTTTCGTAGAACTCAAGTCAAGGTTGACATCAGCACCTATTCTCGTAATACCGGATCAATCTGGAGGATTCGAAGTGCATTGTGATGCATCCGGTAAGAGATTAGGATATGTTCTACATCAGCACGGTAAGGTTGTGGCTTATGCTTCAAGACAACTGAAGACTCATGAGTGTAATTATCCGACGCATGATCTGGAGTTGGCAGCCGTCATCTTTGCTCTCAAGATTTGGCGCCATTATCTACTTGGTGAACGAGTGAACATCTACACAGATCATAAAAGTCTGAAATAAGTGTTTACTCAGAAGGAGTTGAATATGCGGCAGAGAAGATGGTTAGAACTCATGGCAGACTTTGACATCAACTTGCAATATCACCCAGGGAAGGTGAATGTAGTACCTGATGCTCTTAGTCGCCAACCATTATCGATGAATCTCACCGCTCAGTGGAACCTTCAGCAAGACTTGCATCAGATGGAGATTGAGGTAGTCATGCCAGGTAATACTTCAAGTTTGATGAATTTACAAGTTCAATCAACCATTGTCAATCAGATCAAAGCAACTCAAGCAAGTGATGCTAAGTTGCAAAGGATCAGAGAACAAGTGGAGAATGGACTCAGAACAGAATTCATCATCCATGAAGACGGATCTTTGAGATACGGCAGCAGATTGTGTGTACCAAAAGGTCATGTACGGGAAGAGTTAATGAAAGAAGCTCACAGCTCTCCCTACTCAGTACATCCTAGAGATACCGAAATGTACAAAGATCTACGTCAGAATTATTGGTGGCATGGAATGAAGCGTGAAGTAGCCAGAAGTGTCGCAAAATGCTTGGTGTGTCAGCAAGTAAGGCTGAACATCACAGGACAGCTGGACTACTTCAACCGTTACCAATCCCAGAGTGGAAGTGGCAACACATCACGATGGATTTTGTGACTGCTCTTCCTCGCAGCACAAAGGGTAACGATGCTATATGGGTCATTGTGGATCGACTCACAAAGTCGGCTCACTTCATCCTATTTCGGGTTGGCCAATCAACTGAGACACTAGCAAAGAAGTACATGGAGGTAATAATCTATTTAAGATTTAAACTCTTCATAATGTACTATCTCTGACACCCATGAACTCATACAGGAAATTGTGAGACTTCATTGAGTACCGGCCTGCATTGTTTCTGATCGTGACACCAGGTTCCGATCGCAATTTTGGCAGAGTCTACAAGCAAGCTTGGGAACAAGTCTGAATTTCAGCACGGCCTATCATCCACAAACAGATGGTTAGTCGGAACGAACTATTCAGATCTTGGAGGATATGCTCAGAGCGTGTATGCTAGACTTCAAAGGATCGTGGGAAGATCACCTGCATCTTGTGGAGTTTGCGTACAATAACAGCTACCAAGCAAGCATAGGAATGACACCTTTTGCAGTATTGTATGGAAGGAAGTGTCGATCACCATTAAGTTGGGACGACATCGGAGATAGGGAACTTCTTGGACTAGCGATGATAGTAGCGACCGTTGATGTGGTTCGTACCATCAGGGAAAGGATGCGCATAGCCCAAGATCGACAGAAACACTGGGCTGATGCGAAGAGACGACACTTGGAGTTCCAGCCAGGAGATCATGTATTCTTGAAGATATCTCCGAACCGCGGAGTGATCCGATTTGGAAGACGGGTAAATTGAGTCCGAGATACATTGGACCGTTCGACATACTCGAACGAGTCGGTGAAGTGGCATACCGCTTAGCGCTTCCACCCTCATTAGAAGGAGTACATAATGTGTTCCACATATCCCAACTCAGAAGGTATGTGAGTGACCCCAGCCATGTTCTTGATCATTCCGAGCTCACTATACAGCCCGACTTGTCTTGTGAGCAACAGCCTGTGGAGATTCTGGACAGGAAAGTGAAGACACTTCGGAACAAGGAAGTTAACTTGGTCCGAGTAATGTGGAGAAAAGACACTCCAGGAGAATCCACTTGGGAAAGGGAAGATGAAATGCGTGTAAGATATTCTCACCTCTTTATAAACTAGTTCTCAAATAAAAGTTGTAAATTTCGAGGACGAAATTTTTGTAAGGAGGGTAGACTGTAACAACTCATTTTTAGTATACATAAAATTGATTTAAATTTGAAGTATACTTGGGGTATTTAATGTTTCTGTTATCACTTTAAGTATTTATTTCACACAATAATTACAAGAAGGAGCTTATAGCTCATTGGTAATACCTTGCACTGCTGAACCAAGCCACCAGAGTTCAAATCTCCTGCCCCACATTATATTTTATATTATTTTGTTTTAAATCCATTGGAAGCCTAACAGTTCACACACCATAACTCCCAAAACTTGAACTAAACCTGAAAAACTAAAAATACCAGAGCCTTCACCTGACGACCCCCTAATCCTGGCACCCCGACTCGGCCGAGTCCCCAACACCAAAAATCTGTCTTTTCATATTCTCTAACCCCCTGCACACTCTAATTTATTGGATCGATTCCAGAAGTTAAATATACCACATTTACTACAATTTTTAATGAATTTCCAACATTTTACAATTTTTTTTATTTAAAAACCCTTCATCTATCCTAACCCTAGCCTACCCTATAAATACACCCCCTACCCTCTACCCTCTCACCCCAAAATTCTGAGCCCACTCTCTCAAAATTCCAATAAAACTTGTGTACTTTGAAAACAAGCTCGAGGCGAAGCTCCGACGAATTCCAGGCGGAACTTCCGGCGATCATTTTAGGAACTACCGGCGACGACGCAATACACCGGCGATCCCTCTAGTTCCCTCTCACTCCCTTGTGTAATCCAAAACCCATAAGTCCCTCTTCTTTCCCTCTTTTCCATTAAAAAAAATACGAAATTACAAAACCCGACGGAATCGGAACAAATCCGATTTCCGATTCGGTTTTCTATAAAATTCCACTTCTCACTAATACAATCATACTTAAACCTCCTCATGTTGACTATTAAACACTAATCAAACAATTTGAACAAGTTTCATCACATGAAATGATAGCTATTTCAATTTATAATATTTTTCACTTAAATACCACATTGTTTCAGTCCTTCATTTAACTCCATCAAACTTGCTATACATTTAAAATAGAGCACGAGGCAACGACCTACCTCCTCACACACTCATATACAACCTAACCGAAAACCATAGAAAACTTAGAATATGAGAAAACAATATTTTCACTTAAATACCCTCGACTTAATAAAACCATTACTAAAAGATTTAGTATTGTTACACATTTTGAATATCTATCTCTTATTAGGAAAATACGATAAGTTGTGGATATCGGTCGTTTATCTAAACCTGACTTTGTAGTGTCTAGACTAGGCAAGTGAGAAAGGTTATTTTAAAAGGCCCGTCTCACGGTGATTCGTGAGCGGATCCCTCATTTCCTCACTTGTACTTATCTGGCCACAATTGGCGGTGAAGAGGCGATTTGAGGCATCTCACAACTTGTCGTTTAGACCATTTAGAAATAGTCTAGTTGACTTAGGAGACCCTAGAACATAGAATATGGAAAATTGACATTTTTACAAATAAATACCATTTACTTTATAAAATCGTTTTCTAAAGGAATTATTATTTTACAATCTTTGCAAAGCGCCGCTACAACCCATTTTGGGAAACCCATTCGGGATGGTGCGGTTTATCGCACATCCTCGGGATTAGTAGTGCGAGATTCAGACCTTCGTAAGGAGGATTCGGTCTCGAAAGATTTAAAATACGACATCTTAAGAAAATGGGATTTTTAGAATATAAAATATTTATTAAAATTATTTTTGTATAAATATATGTATATTTATCATTAAAATATCTATGTGTTTATGATATAAATATTCCACCTTTTTCTAAAAATCACAAGAATAAATTTTACACTAAAATACCATAAATTCCACATAAATCAATATTACAGATAAATACCTTTATTTATGAAACTAGGATATTTTCACTGGGAATATCACAATATAAAATCCACATTCATTACAACTCTAAAGACGAATAATAAATACTTGAGGAGTATTTTGAAAAGTATATAAAAGTATTTTTACAGAAAACCCCCTCAAGTCCTATAAATTACCGTAAGGACCCTAGTAAACATAGGTTTAAGCAGAACCAATCTCTTGAGCCCCAGGGAGCCGGAGAAGTGGGTGCTTGCCTATCTAAGCTAGACAAATTAATAAAAACAATCAGGACTTCACTTTACCTTGCTAATTGTCTGACTCGGTTTGAGGCTCAGTATAATCCGACTTGAACATGATCAACAGTCTACAATCCACAATTCTATAATTTTCAATATTACAATGCAACATGAATCCACAAATCCAATTATCAATCTATACAACTTGGCTGAATCGAACCATGGATATACATTCCACTTACATGGTTCTCCAGTTATTCCGTTTACATGATTCTACGGTTATATCCGTTTACCGATATCATGGTTTCGGTCAGTCAATCAATTATACAATCAATACAATTTACAAGACAAATAATACAATCAAAACACTACGGGGTTTAAGGGGTAGATTGGTACGGAAGGTGTTAAAAGTGGCACGAGGCGGTAAGATTAAGACACCTAACCTATATTCCGTTGCTGTTGTACTGTGGCTTAACGGTTCCTTATACATTCCGTTTGCCCTGGTCTCTAGCATATAGAGACCCCTTTCGTATACACTGGTATCCTTCTGTACCAAGCTACAACCAACAGCGGTAACACAACATTACTATAAGATAATACAACTTTAAAAGATACCTTCTTATTATTCTGTCTATTCTACTTTCTTCTTATCTTTGGGACTTACCAAGCGACCTGTTCGCTGACGATATTCTATTTCTTTCTTCTTTGAATGTCTTCAGATGGTTTGGACCCGGCAGAGATCGAGGCATCTGCAGAAGACTTGGACCAGTTTGCTGAAGAATCAGAGCTCTAGTTTCATTGTACATATTCCATTCAGTACTTTTCATTTCCTGTTATGCCATTGTTTAGGCATCGTTTTATTTCAGTTGTATTTCCTTTTCGTGCATTGTACAAAAGAATGTTAATAAAAAAAAGTTTTTGTTTTTATTATATCTTGTCTCTTTTGTAATTACTTTTATATTGCTTAGATACGCTTAGCGTATGTACTTCTGAGTATATACGTAGCGGACCAGTCGCGTCCCCTTCGCCGTATACAGGGAAGCGGGGCATGACAACACAGGTTTTAGTGGTGGCCTATGCAGGTCCTCTGGTGTACTAAAATGAAACCGTTAACTGACTTATTATATTTGTGAATCTCATCCATTTATACCGATTTCAAAATTTTCCTACGTCCCTTGTCCCTTCCTTGACATTCTGTACCCTGTCCATGACCTTCCCTTCAGGTCATGGCAAATCTTTCCGATGAGGATGACATGTCCGATATTACTTTTGAAGCTACATCTAGAGATTCAGACGACCAAGTTGTAGACTCTCAGGCGGTTATTTCTGACAGCGACTCGGAAGATGAAGAAGTCGATACTGCAACTCCGAAGCCTGTGATGGCCAATGACTCCGAAGACGAAGAAGAAGATCCCGTGGACGAGGAGCCTATAAAGGATGGGCCAGAAAAAGAGGCTCCTGCGGCGGGAGAGAATCCTATGGAATATGATCCGGATGAGGAGGCCCCTGCAAAAGAACAAAACCCTATAGAGGTGGAATCAGAGAGCGAGGCTCCTGCCGAAAGATGAGTCGAAGGACGAAGCTTCGAGTGAGGAAGAACTCAAGGCCGAAGAAACTCAGGCAGTTGTCCTCCCAAGGCACCATGGGAATGGTCGTACCCTTCTTAGTGCGAGGACCTATCACCACTTGTTGAACTCCCATAATCGAGACTAATAAGTCTTTTTCCTTTTCTTTGGTCGAATAAAACGATGTAAGAATAATAGGGGCATGTCCTTACTTTTCGGTTGTACTCTCCATATTGAAGTTGGATAATAAAATCTTAGTTTCGAGCAAAAATCTCTCTTGTGTCTCTTGCTCTTCCTATTAGTCTCTATCTTGCATTAATTGTTGTTCTTCCATGCAAGTTATTATCTTGTCTCATCCTTCAGCCTGTTTGTAACCTAACCTATTCTGATCATCAATGGCCGAACGACACCATGACCGCAACCGAAGGGGAAATGGAGTCAATAGAGCCGCTGCTCAACAAGCAGCTATGCTACAAATGATGCAAGGACTACTGGAGCAACAGCAGCAGCAGACAGCTGCCCTTCATCAGGAGCTACGAGAAAGTAGGCAGCGGCAAGCAGAGATTTTAAGTAAGGCATTAGCCCCAGTTCCTCAAGGTTCGGTGGGAGTGAAGCAGTTCAGGTCACTCCACCCTAAGACTTTTTCGGGGAAGGAAGCTCTTTAGAAGCTGAAGAATGGCTCAATGGAACAGTCAATGATCTCAGTGCCGCTCAAATTCCGAAGGACACATGGGTGAACATTGCCAAACTACAACTTACGGATAATGCCAGGACATGGTGGGAGGTAGAGGAAAGTAGATTTAAGGAGCCCATCGACTGGGAAACATTCAAACAACGTTTTGATACCCAGTATTTTCCAGTCGTGGCACACTTAAGGATGGAAAAAGAGTTTATACATTTCCAACAAGGGAGCATGTGGGATAAGTCGGTGGATGAGTACGCTTCGGAGTTCGCAAGGTTAAGTCGGTTCGCGCATCATCTGGTGGAAACCCCAGAACTTTATGCTAAGAGATTCAGGCAAGGATTGGACCTGAAGACGCAGTCCTCCATGTCTTCTGCTACTATTTCGACTTATGATGAAATCTTAGAGGCGGCACAAAAGTTTTAAGACCTTCAGAGACGCATGAGGAAGGATGACCAGCCAATCAAATTCTTGAGGGATCATCTTCCAGATTCAACGGGAGACAATAACCAAAGAGACCAGCAGGACCAACTATCTTCAGAAAACCAGCTGTTATATGCAACCATTGTGGTAGGGCAAGACACTACAGAAGAGACTGTCGCATTTTGAACAAACATTGCATAGTCTGTGGGTCTTCGGATCATGCTATTGGGGAATGTCCTCAGAGAGGGAGACAATCAGCCCCCGTCAACAAGCCGGCTAATTATGGGGCACCAACACAGGGAAACCGGCCACTTTCCACCACTAAACCAACCGGTCAAGGGACATCACCAAAGGACCACCCTTGTCATCACAGGAGTGTGTTTTTAAGCAAGCGCAGAGGAATGGACCCAAACGCCAGACCTTCACCATGACAGTTGAGAAGGCTGGTGCCACGTGGCAAGACAGCAGAGGTACTCTTTTCTTTTTCAACCTTTCTTTTGATACCATGCTTATTTATCCATCGATGCAAATCTTAGTTAAACTCACTATAATTCCTCTAGTTTTCGTAATTTCGACTAGTTGCCTTTATGTTATATCTCTCAAGTTTTCCATCAATTCACAACCTCCCTTCTACATCCAAACTTTTCTATCTGGAAGCAACTACTGATTTTACATTTTCCGATTCTTTGTACCTTAACCCTTCAGAGACTTTCCATGTATCAAGTGATACACCAACTCGCGGGAGCGACACATGCAGCAAAGAGGATTCCTGACAGCGTTACTGATTTCCATGCCTAGTAGTGGCTACTCCTTTGAAAATTTCAAATATGAAATTATTCTAAGGAGGGTAGATCGTAACTATCACAACCATTCTTGCAATTCTTAGCAAACCCAGAAGTTTTAAACATCCACAACGATTTTTCGGAGAAGGGACTTGGTGGTGTGATTTATCAACACGGCGATATAGTTGCACATGCGTCAAGACAACTAACGACTTGTGGACACAACTATCATGTTCAGATCTAGAACTGGCGATGGTAATATTCATCTTGAAGATATAGAAACACTACTCTAAAGAGAACGTGAGGACACAAAGGGTTGAAACACCTGAAGCGGATAATAGGGGTCAAGTTTTATATGGGAGAAGTGCCGATCAGTTGGTATGATCCTGAAGATGGAGAATTTGTAAGATTTAGATAATTGTAGAAAAAGTGGAGATGGTAATGCGATGAAGAGAGCGCGGAAGGCTCAGCCCATGACTCATCGGCCGTTTAACATCTTGGAAGGAGACGGTGGGTTTGTGTATAGCCAAGTTCTGCCATTTTCTTTGGAGGGCGTGTATAATGCTTTTATACCTCACAGTTAAGAGGGTATGCTGGTAACCCTAGTCATACTTTTGATCATTCCGAGATCACGGAAAGGTTGGCGTAACCTACGAGCAGTAACCGGTCGGAATACTAGAAGGATGAAACCTTGAGGGACAAGATAATCCAGCTAGCTAGAGTCATGTGGGGAAGGAACTACTAGGTAAGATATACGCGGAAGCGAGAAGACGGGACAAGAGAGCGAGACCTAAAAATTTTAATCACGATAATCACCTCTTAGTGAATTCTTTTTCATGACCTACCTTCTGAAATTTCGAGGACGCAATTATTTTAAGGAGAGTAGACTGTAACGATAGTGTTTTCTGATACCTAATAAAATATATTTTATTTAAATTTCTACTATCAAATAATTATTTACGTGTTTCGTTGATAGGAGAATATTTTTAAAGTAATGTTAATAATTTTCAAAGCATTGAAAATGATTAAAGGAATTTTCTAAAATCTATTTATCGTTTTTATATGCTTAAAATGTTTTATAATGCCTTAAAATAATCTACATATTTTTATTATCTATTAAAATAATTAATTTGTAATTAAAAATATTTTAAAGGATAAACTAGATTTTAAATAATTATAATAACTAACCTAAAACTGTAAATATGGGATATATTATTTATTTTTAGCCCAAAATTATTTTTATACTAAAGATAACAATAAAGTAGATTTTCTGAAAAATTTCCATAATTTTCCCGTATTTTTAACTATTTTTAACAATTTTTAAAAAAAAACCAAATTCAAATATTAAATAATAAACAGTTTATTATTTTTATATAAAAAAATTAATTAAGTTAATCCCCTTGATCTGGACCGTTGGATACAAGATCCAACGGCCCAGAACGCGCGGCGGCGCCCATGTGGTGGGGACCACGCGAAAATACGTGATCCCCCTCCACGCGGGTACATGGCAGGCGGCGGCGGCGCGATCTCGCCCGTTGGATCATGATCCAATGGCTGAGATGAAGGGCGGCGGCGGTAATCACGAGCTGATAATTCTGAATGATTGGGTGGCGCGGATTTTGAGAGATTTTAACTGAATTTTTGGATTTTATGGTTGGTGAAAAAACCCTATAAATAGGCACTTCAAACATTGATTTCTCACACCTCAGAACTCCAAAAATTCCGAAAAAATACCCACGCCTTCGTATCGACGACGCCGACACTACGGCTCCACCCAATTACCAAGGAAAAACCTGAGCGCAGAGCTATTGAGGAGTTTGTACAAGCCTACGTTTCGACGCATCTACATCCAACTCTAATCAAAGGTAGGATCCGCCTCTCTCCACTCCTCTGTCGCCTTTTTTCTCATAATAGTCTTGGTTTCAACTCCTAATCCCTAATCTCATATTAAAATGATATTAAAAATTATTCTTGCATGCTTATTCTTTTGTACCTTTCAATGATGATCATATTAACCCATGTTTAAAATGGCTTCCTTAATCACTTTTATACAAAATATTGCACTCTCGTACTACATGAAATTTGAGATGCTTAATGTTATAATCCACGGGTATTAATTCACCCCTCATATACCCACACTTACCCATACTACCAATTTGATCTCGAAATAGGTTTCTTCCACAAAAATACCCTCGTTTTGTTAAAAGGTTATATTTGTTTAAAATATCCATAAGAGACAAGATATTTGGAATAATTATTTTAGATACGATATATATATATATATATATTACTCACACTTTTTCACCAACTACTGTAATTTTGTTAAATCCCTTTACCCTTTAAAAGGGGATAATACTAAATCTAAATAACGGCTTCTGGTTTTTCCAACTTAGCCACTTTCACTCGAAAGGATATTTTTATATTAATTCTTCTTAGAATGTTAACTAAAGTTTAATGAGTTATCCTAATAATAGGGTAATGTTTTACGCGAGTATCTCGTGGTTGATAAGGCAATCGTCCATGAAAAGGACACAAATCCTGCCGTCCATGTGCAACGGTTGCCAACACGAACGTATTTTCTAAAACGTTACCCAAACTTAAAACGCTATAATTTCATAAAATTATTAATTACAATAAAATACCTTAATCCATCCTAAAAGAGATAATTTCATTTAAATACCTTGACCTTTATTAAAAGGCTATTTTCAACAAAGAACATAACCCGTATAACGACAATTTTCAAAAAGGATGTCTAAAATCTTGTTAAAAGATAATTTTCAAATAAATACCATAACCTTTTATCGAAAGGATATTTTCAGTAAACATTAGGGTTTTCTAAAAATGACGAATATTTCAAACATCTTGGTTTTCTTAGAAATAATAAATATACTTAAACACTATTACCCTTTATTAACTAAGTGTTCTATAAGATGATACGAAGTACATTACAAACTTTAGAAGATAACAAGATAAAACGCGTGGTTGTGGAAGACCATATTAAATGAGATCAACTTATTGATTACACGTCTATGACATATACAAAACATGATACGGTTAGGGTTAGAATGCGCGGACCTACGTATGGAATACTTGTTGAGAAGATCCCGATATTCCGGGTGACCAGTCTGATGTACGGACGACTATATATATATGAAGATCCCTACAGGCAGGGTGACCAGTCCAATGTGTGGACGACTACTAACCCGATATTCGGGCGAATATTAACCCTATTGAGGGCGAATGATCCAAAATGTGGATGATATACAATGTGGAAATTCCATGCGTAGAGGTATACGCACTAACTCTAATTCGTCAAAACCTTTATACTGAATCAGGGGATGGGTAGTTTGATTAGGTAAGGAGATTCAGAACTCGGATTCCCCTACTACTCGATCATGATCCCGGAAAGTGAAAAGGTACATTTCACTTCACCAGTTGTAGTTCCGTGGCCACAACGGAATAATCGTGAGTATCCGGACCCTTGTTTAACAAACGTTTACAATACCTATTGATACTCAACACTACACTCACATCATGTGTTATACCCACCTGTTACCTTATCTACCTTTCTTCATGAGACACGAGTTATTCAGTATCTTGGATGTGGATATTTTACCAGTTTAGACTTGTTGTTTATTATGGAACTGAAGGGTGGTAATATCTGTGCACTTGAGTGATATTCACGCTAGACAAAACTCCATCGTAGTCATGGGACACGTTTCGGGGATGTTCATGCTACCACATTGATTGCCATCCCAGGCACGAGCACCAGCTCATACTGCTTCCAGCTAGTCATGTGATATCTCAAGGATAAGAGTATGTTCACCAGTTAATTCCATCCATACACACCTTGTTTAACCCGATCTAACTCTTAGACTGAATATTCGTTTGACTTGACTTGAACCTTTACTAAACATATACCTCTGTCAACATATCTAATTTGCATACAACCTCATACCTTTATACCCATGTACATCATATTCATTATATTTATATACACCTATTTGTTTCTATACCTACGTCCTTATGAGGCAATCCTACTCGAGTATAACTCGTTGACGGACCTTCCTTTTCTTCCTCTATCTTTGGAATGTCCGTCGGATAAGAATGAGTATTATGGCGAGGATTAAGGTGTGAAGCCAACTTATGAAGATTATGCAGACTGGACGATGGAAAATTAGCTAGATTTAATTTTTTGTTGTTGCCCACATGTTTAGGGCTTTTATTTCTCCTCTGATGTAATTAAACTACTTAGTTTATTTTACTCTTTCTTTTGGGATGTAATAAAGTTTGGTTAATGGAAATAAATGCCTTTCGCTTTTATTACTTTGATTTTGGTACACACCCTGCATGTTAGATATTCATACGCTTAACGTAACTGTATTGAATAGACCACCTTCAATACAGTTAGGTTGCGGACTTTGCCACGTCATCCTTCACCTTCTTTTGGGAAGCAGGGCGTGACGGGTTTTACTGGTGGCCCATGCAGGTCCTCTGGTGTACTAAAATGAAACCGTTAACTGACTTATTATATTTGTGAATCTCATCCATTTATACCGATTTCAAAATTTTCCTACATCCCTTGTCCCTTCCTTGACATTCTGTACCCCTTCCATGACCTTCCCTTCAGGTCATGGCAAATCTTTCCGACGAGGATGACATGTCCGATATTACTTTTGAAGCTACGTTTAGAGATTCAGAAGACAAAGTCATAGACTCTCAGGCGGTTATTTCCGACAACGACTCGGAAGACGAAGAAGTCGATACTGCAACTCCGGAGCCTGTGATGGCCAATGACTCCGAAGACGAAGAAGAAGATCCTGTGGAAGAGGAGCCTATAAAGGATGGGCCAGAAAAAGAGGCTCCTGCGGCGGGAGAGAATCCTTTGGAATATGATCCGGATGAGGAGGCCCCTGCAAAAGAACAAAACCCTATAGAGGTGGAATCAGAGAGCGAGGCTCCTGCCGAAGGATGAGTCGAAGGACGAAGCTTCGAGTGAGGAGGAATTCGAGGCCGAAGAAAGTCAGGCAGTTGTCCTCGCAAGGCACCGAGGGAATGGTCGTACCCTTCTTAGTGCGAGGACCTATCACCACTTGTTGAACTCCCATAATCGAGACTAATAAGTCTTTTTCCTTTTCTTTGGCCGAATAAAACGATGTAAGAATAATAGGGGCATGTCCTTACTTTTCGGTTGTACTCTCCATATTGAAGTTGGATAATAAAATCTTAGTTTCGAGCAAAAATCTCTCTTGTGTCTCTTGCTCTTCCTATTAGTCTCTCTCTTGCATTAATTGTTGTTCTTCCATGCAAATTATTATCTTGTCTCATCCCTCAGCCTGTTTGTAACCTAACCTATTCTGATCATCAAGGGCCGGACGATACCATGACCGCAACCGAAGCGGATATGGAGTCAATAGAGCCGCTGCTCAGCAAGTAGCTATGCTACAAATGATGCAAGGACTACTGGAGCAACAGCAGCAGCAGATAGCTGCCCTTCATCAGGAGCTACGAGAAAGTAGGCAGCAGCAAGCAGAGATTTTAAGTAAGTCACTAGCCCCAGTTCCTCAAGGTTCGGCGGGAGTGAAGCAGTTCGGGTCACTCCACCCTAAGACTTTTTCGGGGAAAGAAGCTCCTTTAGAAGCTGAAGAATGGCTCAATGGAACAGTCAATGATCTCAGTGTCGCTCAAATTCCGAAGGACGCATGGGTGAACATTGCCAAACTACAACTTACGGATAATGCCAGGATATGGTGGGAGGCAGAGGAAAATAGATTGAAGGAGCTCATCGACTGGGAAACGTTTAAACAGCGTTTTGATACCCAGTATTTTCCAGTCGTGGCACACTTAAGGATGGAAAGAGAGTTTATACATTTCCAACAAGGGAGCATGTGGGATAAGACGGTGGACGAGTACGCTTCGGAGTTCGCAAGGTTAAGTCGGTTCATGCATCATCTGGTGGCAACCCCAGAACTTTATGCTAAGAGATTCAGGCAAGGATTAGACCTGAAGACGCAGTCCTTCATGTCTTCTGCTACTCTTTCGACTTATGATGAAATTTTAGAGGCGGCACGAAACTTTGAAGACCTTCAGAGACGCATGAGGAAGGATGACCGTTTGTCTGGCATTAAGCGACCGGCCAATCAAATTCTCGAGGGATCATCTTCCAGATTCAGAGGGAGACAACAACCCAAGAGACCAGCTGGACCAACTATCTTCAGAAAACCAGCCGTTATATGCAACCATTGTGGTAGGGCCGGACACTACAGGAGAGACTGTCGCATTTTGAACAAACTTTGCCTAGTCTGTGTGTCTCCGGATCATGCTATTGGGGAATGTCCTCAGAGAGGGAGAAAATCAGCCCCCGTCAACAAGCCGGCTATTTATGGGGCACCAACATAGGGAAACCGGCCACTTTCCACTACTAAACCAACCGGTCAAGGGGCATCACCAAAGGGACCACCCTTGTCATCACAGGAGCATGTTTTTTAGCAAGCACAGAGGAATGGACCCAAACGCCAGACCTTTACCATGACAGCTGAGAAGGCTGGTGCCACGTGGCAAGACAGCAGAGGTACTCTTTTCTTTTTCAACCTTTCTTTTGATACCATGCTTATTTATCGTTCGATGCAAATCTTAGTTAAACTCACTATAATTCCTCTAGTTTTCGTAATTTCGACTAGTTGCCTTTATGTTATATCTCTCAAGTTTTCCATCAATTCACAACCTCCCTTCAACTTCTAAACTTTTCTATCTGTAAGAAACTACTGATTTTACATTTTCCGATTCCTTGTACCTAAACCCTTCAGAGACTTTCCATGCATCAAGTGATACACCAACTCGCGGAAGCGACACATGCAGCAAAGACGATTCCTGACAGCGTTACTGATTTCCGTGCCTAGTAGTGGCTACTCCTTTGAAAATTTCAAATATGAAATTATTCTAAGTAGGGTAGATCGTAACTATCACAACCATTCTTGCAATTCTTAGCAAACCCAAATGTTTTAAACATCCACAACAATTTTTCGGAGAAGGGACTTGATGGTGTGATGTATCAGCGCGGCGATATAGTTGCACATGCGTTAAGACAACTAACGACTTGTGGACGCAACTATCATGTTCAGATCAAGAACTGGCGATGGTAATATTCATCTTGAAGATATAGAAACACTACTCTAAAGAGAACGTGAGGACACAGAGGGTTGAAACACCTGAAGCGGATAATAGGGGTCAAGTTTTATATGGGAGAAGTGCCGATCGATTGGTACGATCATGAAGATGGAGAATTTGTAAGATTTAGATAATGGTAGAAAAAGTGGAGATAGTAATGCGATGAAGAGAGCGCGGAAGGTTCAGCCCATGACTCATCGGCCGTTTAACATCTTGGAAGGAGACGGTGGGTTTGTGTATAGCCAAGTTCTGCCATTTTCTTTGGAGGGCGTGCATAATGCTTTTATACCTCACAGTTAAGAGGGTATGCTGGAAACCCTAGTCATACTTTTGATCATTCCGAAATCACGGAAAGGTTGGCGTAACCTACGAGCAGTAACCGGTCGGAATACTAGAAGGATGAACCTTGAGGGACAAGATAATCCAGCTGGCTAAAGTTATGTGGGGAAGGAACTACTAGGCAAGATATACGCGGAAGCGAGAAGACGTGACAAGAGAGCGAGACCCAAAATTTTTAACCACGATAATCCCCTCTTAGTGAATTCTTTTTCATGACCTACCTTCTGAAATTTCGAGGACGAAATTATTTTAAGGAGGGTAAATTGTAACGGCCGTGTTTTCTAATGCCTAATAAAATATATTTTATTTAAATTTCTATTATCAAATAATTATTTACGTGTTTCGTTAATAGGAGAATACTTTTAAAGTAATGTTAATAATTTTCAAAGCATTGAAAATGATTAAAGGAATTTTCTAAAATCTATTTATCATTTTTATAGGCTTAAAATGTTTTATAATGCCTTAAAATAATCTACATATTTTTATTATCGATTAAAATAATTAATTTGTAATTAAAAATATTTTAAAGGATAAACTAGATTTTAAATAATTATAATAAATAAGCTAAAACTGTAAATATGGGATATATTATTTATTTTTAGCCCAAAATTATTTTTATACTAAAGATAACAATAAAATAGATTTTCTGAAAAATTTCCATAATTTTCCCGTATTTTTAACTATTTTTAAAAAAAAAAAACCAAATTCAAATAATAAAATGTTTATTATTTTTATATATTAAAAAATTAATTAAGTTAATCCCCTTGATCTGGACTGTTGGATACAAGATCCAACGGCCCAGAACGCGCGGCGGCGCCCACGTGGTGGGGACCACGTGAAACCGCGCGATCCCCTCCACGCAGGCACGTGGTAGGCGGCGGCGGCGCTTGGCGGCGGCGGCGCTTGGCGGCGCGATCTCGCCCGTTGGATCATGATTCAATGGATGAGATGAAGGGCGGCGGCGGCAATCACGAGCTGATAATTCTGAATGATTGGGCGGCGCGGATTTTGAGAGATTTTAACTGAATTTTTGGATTTTATGGTTGGTGAAAAAACCCTATAAATAGGCATTTCAAACATTGATTTCTCACACCTCAGAACTCCAAAAATTCTGAAAAAAATACCCACGCCTTCGTATCGACGACGCCGACGCTACGGCTCCACCCAATTACCAAGGAAAAATCTGAGCACGGAGCTATTGAGGATTTTGTACAAGCCTACGTTTCGACGCATCTACATCCAACTCTAATCAAAGGTAGGATCCGCCTCTCTCCACTCCTCTGTCGCCTTCTTTCTCATAATAGTCTTGGTTTCAACTCCTAATCCCTAATCTCATATTAAAATAATATTAAAAATTATTCTTGCATGCTTATTCTTTTGTACCTCTCAATGATGATCATATTAACCCATGTTTAAAATGGCTTCCTTAATCACTTTTATACAAAATTTTGCACTCTCGTACTACATGAAATTTGAGATGCTTAATGTTATAACCCACGGGTATTAATTCACCCCTCATATACCCACACTTACCCATACTACCAATTTGATCTCGAAATAGGTTTTTGCACAAAAATACCCTCGTTTTGTTAAAAGGTTATATTTGTTTAAAATATCCATAAGAGACAAGATATTTGGAATAATTATTTTAGATACGATATATATATATATATATATATATATATATAAATATATATTTGGAATAATTATTTTAGATACGATATATATATATATACATACATATATATATATATACATACATATATATATATATACATACATATATATATATATACATACATATATATATATATATTACTCACACTTTTTCACCAACTACTGTAATTTTGTTAAATCCCTTAACCCTTTGAAAGGGGATAATACTAAATCTAAATAACGGCATCTGGTTTTTCCAACTTAGCCCCTTTCACTCGAAAGGATATTTTTATATTAATTCTTTTTAGCATGTTAACTAAAATTTAATGAGTTACCCTAATAATAGGGTAATGTTTTACGCGAGTACCTCGTGGTTGATAAGGCAATCGTCCCTGAAAATGACACATATCCTGCCGTCCATGTGCAGCGGTTGCCAACACGAACGTATTTTCTAAAACGTTACCTAAACTTAAAACGCTATAATTTCATAAAATTATTAATTACAATAAAATACCTTAATCCATCCTAAAAGAGATAATTTCATTTAAATACCTTGATCTTTATTAAAAGGCTATTTTCAACAAAGAACATAACCCGTATAACGATATTTTTCAAAAAGGATGTCTAAAATCTTGTTAAAAGATAATTTTCAAATAAATACCATAACCTTTTATCGGAAGAATATTTTCAGTAAAACATTAAAGTTTTCTAAAAATGACGAATATTTCAAACATCATGGTTTTCTTAGAAATAATAAATATACTTAAACACTATTACCCTTTATTAACTAAGTGTTCTATAAGATGATACGAAGTACATTACAAACTTTAGAAGATAATAAGATAAAACGAGCGGTTGTGGAAGACCATATTAAATGAGATCAACTTATTGATTACACGTCTATGACATATACAAAACATGATACGGTTAGGGTTAGAATGCGTGGACCTAGGTATGAAATACTTGTTGAGAAGATCCCGATATTCCGGGTGACCAGTCTGATGTACGGACGACTATATATATATGAAGATCCCTGCAGGCAGGGTGACCAGTCCAATGTGTGGACGACTACTAACCCGATATTCGGGCGAATACTAACCCTTATGAGGGCGAATGATCCAAAATGTGGATGATATACAATGTGAAAATTCCATGCCTAGAGGTATACGCACTAACTCTAATTCGTCAAAACCTTTATACTGAACCAGGGGATGGGTAGTTTGATTAGGCAAGGAGATTAGGAACTCGGATTTCCCTACTACTCGATCATGATCTCGGGAAGTGAAACGGTACATTTCACTTCCCCAGTTGTTGTTCCGTGGCCACAACGGAATAATCGCGAGTATCCGAACCCTTGTTTAACAAACTAAAACGTTTACAATACCTATTGATACTCAACACTAAACTCACATCATGTGCTATACCCACCTGTTACCTTATCTATCTTTCTTCATGAGACACGAGTTATTCAGTATCTTGGATGTGGATATTTTACCAGTTTAGACTTGTTGTTTAATATGGAACTGAAGGGTGGTAATACCTGTGCACTTGAGTGATATTCACGCTAGACAAAGCTTCATCGTAGTCATGGGACACTTTTCGGGGATGTTCACGCTACCACATTGATTGCCATCCCAGGCATGAGCACCAGCTCATACTGCTTCCAGCTAGTCATGTGATATCTTAAGGATACGAGTATGTTCACCAGTCAATTCCATCCATACACATCTTGTTTAACTTGATCTAACTCTTAGACTGAATATTCGTTTGACTTGACTTGAACCTTTACCAAACATATACCTCTGTCAACATATCTAATTTGCATACAACCTCATACTTTTATACCCATGTACATCATATTCATTATATTTATATACACATGTTTGTTTCTATACCTACTTCCTTTTGAGGCAATCCTACCCGAGTATAACTCGCTGACAGACCTTCCTTTTCTTCCTCTATTTTTGGAATGTCCGTCAGATAAGAATGAGTATTATGGCGAGGATCAAGGTGTGAAGCCAACTTATGAAGATTATACAGACTAGACGATGGAAGATTAGCTAGATTTAATTTTTTGTTGTTGCCCATATATTTAGGGCTTTTGTTTCTCCTTTGATATAATTAAACTACTTAGTTTATTTTACTCTTTCTTTTGGGATGTAATAAAGTTTGGTTAATGGAAATAAATGCCTTTCGCTTTTATTACTTTGATTTTGGTACACACCCTGCATGTTAGATATTCATACGCTTAACGTAACTGTATTGAATAGACCACCTTCAATACAGTTAGGTTGCGGACTTTCCACGTCATCCTTCACCTTCTTTTGGGAAGCAGGGCGTGACAATGATGGCCACTGGTTCTGGAGAAATTGAATTGTATAACTCCGTTGTCTCTTCTTCTTCACCTGATCTCAAGTTGAGAGCTCCTTGTGTAAGGAGAGTACACCTGTACGCTTGGTGGATAATTTTCTTCCAAACCTAAGGAAGGTGACGAAAGGTAGGGAAGAAAGAAAAGCAACTAGCATAAGGCCATGTTTGGATAGTTAGGGTTTAATTTGGGATTAGAATATCCCAGAATGCACTTGCATTCCTTTTGGGTGAAAATGTTTGGGCTTTTCAACTTGAATGAGTGTTTGGATAGTTTTGAATGAGGAACCGAGTCTCACTCCGTCCAACCTTTCAATACCCAATTAAGCCCTAAATTATCACACAAATTATTGGCTAAAACATATTTTGCACATATCTATGCCGAAATCATGAACAACACAACAAATTTCTTATCAAATAAACCCAAAAAAACAAAGCATGGCGCCCAATTCAGAGAAGAAAGGGAAGATTTTTTAGCAAAATAAAAAAATACAGAAGAGAAGCTAAAATAATGATAAAGAAAATTCTTACTCAGCGGCCAAAGATGGAGCAGAGAGAGATTTTCTTCATATAAAGTTTAACACCCAACTTTCTCAAAACCATGGCTGATGGCCCCCTGTTGCTTTATCAACTACAATTATATCACACTCCTTTTTAACAGGTGAATTTAAAACAGGGTCGGGATTTTGATGTTGAAAGGGGCAGGCAATAAATATGGCAATTGCTCTATTTTTTCTCCTTTAATCTTTCTACTGAAAAAATCTGTTAACAAAAATCTAGGTCCTGAAAAGCATAAATAGCAGAAGGAAATTAATTCAGTTAATTTAAGCAAGCATGGTCTTAAAATATTTGAAGTTCTAATATAAGAACAGTAGGAACATTTCCTATCCCAATATTTCAATATTTAACAGGGCAATGTTCAAAGTATTTTGATGGTTTAAAATCTCGGTGGATTCCTATCCAAGATGCCTGATTCCGATCCCCAAAATAACCATCAGAGTTTCGAGACCAATATCGTCCGAGACCAAGTAATAATGTGTTTATCAATTTATAATGGGATTTCCGTTTTAAGTTTATTAATGATTAGTGGGTTTACAAATGTGTTAATGTGTGTGTATGTAAGGAAATGGAGCCTTAGCTGCCATAGAAGAAAATTTCCTCCTACGACGGACATAATAGTAAACTTCACATATTTTAGTCTGATAATTGACATCGTGCATGTTGATCTACATGCTTTAAACATTATGTACACCTAACATCATGTGCTTAACATGCTTGTTCATATCAGATTTTTGCATTTTTATACCGCCCAATTTTTATCACATTGCTTATCGGTAGGTACTCTTGAGCCGTGTTTGCTAGTCAATTGCAGGATACAGGTTCTCGGCTCTAAACAGTGAAATTCATGGAAAAGCACGACAAATTCCGGATTACTGCCAACCACAGATAAAACACGGGTCTCCGCTCTCTATCCGTATGTTGCCGCACACCAGTTTAAGGGACAAAATAGCAAATCGATGTCATTTTCATGCGCAAATCGATGTCATTTTCAACACAAGATCCAACATATCTACGCGGAGCTCAAAAAAATCATGGCAAAAGATCCACATCACATCACCTTTTTTTCTGCTGAAATTCTGGAAAAATTGTGAAGAGTTTCTGAGAAAAACATATACCACACTGCAGACAACAACAAATAGGGGAAAACCACCAAGTTTCAAGACCTAAGTCTCCTAAAGGGCCGCGGTTCCGCGGCATAAGCACGCTTAGGCCGCGGAACCGCGGCCATGCTGGCTCGTCAGATGAAATCTTTTCAGGGGCTGATTGGTCTTTTCATGAAGGGTCATAATGTGGCCCTAGGCCCTCTGAACTCCACTGAACTGTGTTTTCTGCAGCATTCTTTGCGCAAACTCTCTTCCCTCTTTCAATAAATTGTTTTTGTGTAGGATTTTTTGCGCCGTGCTAAAAAAATAAAAAAATTGATTGCAGTTGATTGTTACTGCTTTGAATATATTAATACGGATTTTAAGGGGCTTGAAACCAATCCAGATTGGGTGGGGATTTCATCACCCTTCCCAGGACCCCGGAAATCACAAAAAGCATATGCATTGACCATTGTTTAATTAAAAAATACCAGACTCAGCCCTAAGGACTTCGCGCTCAATAGGACAGAGAACTAGTTACAGGCATCGGCCGTTTATCCTATCCTGACTTTGCGGTGTCTAGGCAAGTGTGTCCAAGGCAAGTGGTTACTTAATTAGGACCACTACTTACGTAGTAGGGAGCCTCCCACTTACCTGGAACTTACCTGGCCGCAATTGGCGGAGAAAAGGCGGTTTGAGGTCCTATTTCTAGCCCTTTGGAACAGTTAGGAGCTGTCTAGCTGACCTAGGTGACCCTAGATCTAGGTGTAATTGTGCATATCTTGTTTGTGATTGTTTGAAGCCGTAAGTCCGTACATATTTCTGTAAAGCTCTTTCTAAAAAAAAAAAATAAAATAAAATAAAATAAAATAAAAAACAAAACCAAAAACTTTTATAAAAACTTGCCCTTTGTCGCCAGAATCCATTTTTCACCCACCGCCCATCGTATTTCTCCATTGACGTTTTCTTACCCTCACCTTCTCCGCTTTGACTATACTAAACTCGTTTAGTATATGTCCGCTTGGACTCGGGATACTAGCGCCCGCCTAGTCCGCGTTACGTTAGTCGCTACCGACTACGCGATCGACTCAGACGTCGAAACTCCGTCCACGCCTCTTTCACCCTTACCTTTGCCGGCCAACTCCGACGTTGACCGGAATTCTGTTCATACATCCTCACCTTCACCATCACCAACCTCTTCTTCTGCGATGTCAGGATTTAATCCAAACATCTCTTTGACTCCCCCGGGATTGATTCCACCTCCTATGGATGCGAATAACCCACCATCACCGCCTGTCGTAGCGCCACAGCGAATCGCGCTCCAGGATCGTTTCTATCCCACCCGTTCTACACTTCCCACCTGTCTTTCCCTTCCACCGGCCAATGGGGATAATTTTGAAATTAAGCCCCACTTCATTAACAAGCTTCCGAAATTTCATGGGCTTGAATCTGAAGATGCCTATATCTTCATCAACAAGTTCCAAAATGTTTGTGCCATGATGAAAACCACCCAGCTGTCGGACGATGCTATACGGCTACGGGTCATTCCGTTCATTTTGTGCGATCTTGCTGAAAAATGGCTGTATAGCACCGCTTCCCACTCCATAACCAGTTGGGACGAGTTTGTGAAAGCGTTTCTCAAGAAATTCTATCCGAATCATAAAACCGCAAGGATCCGTAACGAAATCAATCAATTCTCTCAGCTTCCTACTGAACCCTTTTGGAAGTGCTTTGACTGGTATAAAGGCCTTCTTGTTCAGTGCCCTCACCATGGTTTTGAGAAATGGAAACTTTGCCAAACCTTATACGAGGGCCTGAACCCAGCAACCAAGCAGTTGTTGGAAACCATTTGTCAGGGCCACTTCCTATCGAAATCTGACGAGGAAGCGTGGCAATTCTTTGACGACCTTGCGGAACAAACGCTTCAATGGGAGAGCACCAGACCAACTTCTTCTTCTTCTTCTTCCTCTACTTCTACTGGTCAGTCTAGGGTAGGAATTCACCAACTTGATGTCTCTATTGCGATGAAAGTTGAAATGGCTGCAATAACGAGAAAACTTGAAGCGATAGAGAGCAAATTTTCTTCTCCTGCTCCTGCCCCTGTTCTTCCCCTTCGTACCATTTGTGCTTGTTGTTCCGATCCTTCTCACTTAACCGAAGAGTGTCCTTACAATCCACCATCTCAAGGACAGGATCAAGTTAATGCTGCATTTCAGTAAAGACCGAGAAATGATCCATACTCTACCACCTACAATCCCGGTTGGAGGAACTACCCCAATTTCGCTTGGAATCAGAATCAGCATCAATTCCAAGGCAACAATTTCCAGAGGCTCCCTCCTCCGCAACAACAAGCGCAACAACAAACTCAACATCAGTTTCAGCAGCCCTTCCAACCCCAACCTTTTCAAAATTAGACGAACAACTTTGCACCCAATAATTCTTTTCCGCAAAACAACTTTGTTCCGTCAAACAACGATAAGGTTTCCTCGCTAGAACGAAGTCTGGAGGCGTTTGTTAAACAATCGTCACAATCCACCGCCAATATCCAGTCGTCTATTCAGTCTTTGGTGCAACACACTGCTGCACACGGGCAAAGCATCAAGACCATCGAAGCCCAGATTGCACAGCTGAATGCGGCGTTAAGCAAGCGAGAAAAGGGGAAGCTTCCATCTCAACCACTCCCAAATCCCGGTCACCCACATAATGTACATGTTGCTCTTGAAAAACAGAACCATAATGTTAGTGCCGTGACTACATTGAGATCGGGAAGGATGCTGCAAAACAATATTGGCACACGGATCAATGATGACACCCCGGCCGCTTCTTCTTCTTCTTCTTCTTCTTCTTCTCTTTCCTCGTCTTCTGATCCTATTCTTCATTCTTCAAAAGGCTCTTCTTCTTCTTCTTCTTCTGCTCTGAACGGACCCACTTCTCACTCCACGAAAACACCAGCTCTGGGATCCGTTCTAACTCCACAGTCTCCTCCACAAGCATTGGACTCAACAAATTTTAAAAACGTTCCATTTCCAAACCGGTTGAGGTCCAATAAACAAAATCCACAAATGAAGAAGATTCTGGAGTTGTTTAAGCAGGTTAACATCAACATTCCCCTTTTAGATGCTGTCCAACAAGTCCCGTCCTACGCGAAAATCTTAAAGGACTTGTGCACGAAAAAGAAGAAGTCTCAGGTACCCAAGAAAGTTTTCTTGGCTAGTGCTGTGAGTGATGCTCTTACCCAATCTTTACCGCAAAAACGGAAGGACCCTGGCTGTCCTACGATTTCTATTACCATTGGGGATAAGAACATCAACCGCGCACTATTAGATCTTGGTGCCAGTGTTAACCTGCTTCCGTACTCAGTATATGAGCAATTAGGTGTAGGAGAGCTGAAACCCACACACTGTACTCTCCAAATGGCCGACCGATCAATCACCCACCCTAGGGGTGAGCTAGAGGATGTGTTAATCAAGGTTGGGGACTTCATATTCCCCGTTGACTTCATTGTATTAGACACACAGCCTGTAGCTAACCCCCGGAATCAAATTCTGGTGATACTCGGTCGCCCATTCCTTGCAACCTCAAATGCTGTGATCAATTGTCGAAATGGTTCAATGAACCTATCTTTTGGAAACATGACAATTGAACTCAACATTTTTAGGTTGGGGAATCAGCCCTCCGAACCTAATGCTCATATACTAGACGTTTGCTCAATCCAGGAGATCACCCCAGAAGAGTGTGAATTCGAGGAGTTTTTGTTCGATCACGATAACCTTAACGCCACTAGTGCGTTCCTCTTCGAACCTGCTGCTGTTTCTGCGCCCGACAATGACTACGAGTGTTTCACTTTCTCGAACGATCTTAGCCACTCACCACCCGAGTTTGAATCCTTCGAATTTCTGGATGAGTTACCTGAACCATCCAACTCGGTCGCTTACACTCGTTTTGAACCTTTACTGGAATCCTTTGAGTTCGAGACCTTTTCACCAATCCTGCCTTCAATCATTTCACCTCCAACGCTCGAACTCAAGCCTTTGCCTTCTCACCTTAAGTACGCTTACTTGGGTGAGAACGAGACCCTCCCTGTCATCATCTCGGCTTCTCTAGCTCCAGAGCAAGAGAAAGCCCTTCTTGCGGTCTTGCACGGCAATAGGCAAGCTTTTGGCTGGTCCATGGCGGACATCAAGGGGATTAGTCCCCTGATCGTTGAACATCACATTCATCTGATGGATGATGCCAAACCAGCCAGGGATCCACAAAGGCGACTCAACCCAGTCATGAAGGAGGCTGTGAAAAAGGAAATCGTTAAGTGTCTGGATAGTGGTATCATTTACCCTATCTCTGATAGCCAGTGGGTTAGCCCCATTCACGTTGTCCCCAAGAAATCAGGCATAACGGTCATCACTAACGAGGCGAACGAGTTAATCCCTACTCGCACCCAGACTGGGTGGCGAGTATGCATCGATTACAGAAAACTCAACGCCGCAACGCGGAAGGACCACTTTCCGCTACCTTTCATTGACCAAATGCTTGAACAATTGGCCGGACACGAGTACTACTGCTTTCTTGATGGCTACTCTGGCTATAATCAGATTCGCATCGCCGAAAAAGACCAGGACAAGACCACATTCACTTGTCCTTTCGGCACGTTTGCATATCGTCGCATGCCCTTTGGGTTATGCAATGCGCCCGCTACCTTCCAGCGGTGTATGATGGGAATCTTCTCAGACATGGTGGAGAAATTCCTGGAGATCTTCATGGATGATTTCTCCATCTTCGACGATTCCTTCAATGAGTGTTTGCTGCATCTCGACGCTGTCCTTACCCGATGTAAGGACAAGAACCTCACTTTGAATTGGGAGAAGTGCCACTTCATGGTGCACGAAGGTATTGTCTTAGGACATATCATTTCGCAAAATGGCATAGAGGTTGACAAAGCGAAGATTGAGGTCATTTCCAATCTCCCCCCTCCCAGATGTGTCAGAGACATCCGAGCCTTCCTTGGCCATGCCGGTTTCTATAGACGGTTCATCAAGGACTTTAGCAAGATTGCTAGGCCCTTGACTCTTCTACTGGCCAAGGACACGCCATTCGACTTCAACTCGAGCTGTGTGACTGCGTTCGAGTCATTAAAAAGCTCACTCACTTCTGCTCCCGTTCTTTCTTCACCTGACTGGATGCACCCATTTGAGATTATGTGCGATGCATCCGACTTTGCCATTGGTGCTGTCCTTGGACAACACATCAACAAGATGCCGCACGTAATCTATTATGCTAGCCGAACCCTGAACGACGCCCTACTGAATTATACAACAACTGAGAAGGAATTCTTGGCTGTTGTATTTGCTTTAGAAAAGTTCAGGCCCTACCTCATCGGCTCTCCAGTCATTGTCTACACAGACCATTCTACTCTGTGCCATCTTTTTGCGAAGAAAGATGCAAAATCTCGGCTAATACGTTGGATCCTCTTGCTTCAAGAGTTTGACCTTGTCATCAAGGACAAAAGAGGATGTGAAAACGTAGTCGCCGACCATCTCTCACGACTTCCTTCTTCGCCGTCGCCTCAACTTCCGATCAACGACGTTTTCCCGGATGAAGAACTCTTGACAGTATCTCGCGAACCCTGGTTCGCAGATATTATGAATTATTTGGCCACAGGATTACTACCGCCTGAATGGTCAAATCAGGACAGACTTCGATTCTTATCCCAAGTAAAACACTTTTACTGGGACGAACCCTATCTGTTCAAGTACTGTCCCGACCAGATTATTCGTCGGTGTGTCCCTGACGATGAATTCAAGAGTGTGCTGTCATTTTGCCACGATCAAGCATGTGGCGGGCATTTTGGCCCCAGAAAGACAGCTGAGAAGATCTTGCAGTGTGGTTTCTACTGGCCACAACTCTTCAAAGACGCTCATGACTACTGCAAGACTTGCTCCCGGTGCCAACACTTGGGCCGGATATCCCGGAGGAACGAGAAGCCGCTCCAACCAATCTTGGTTGTGTAGATTTTCTACGTTTGGGGGATAGATTTCATGGGGCTGTTTCCCAGCTCTTTCGGGAACTTGTACATCCTTCTCGCTGTTGATTATGTCTCTAAGTGGGTCGAGGCTGTGCCCAGCCGGACTAACGACAACAAGGTTATCGTTAGGTTTCTTAAAGAAAACATTTTCTTCCGTTTTGGGCACCCCCGAGCGATCATTAGCGACAATGGAACTCATTTCTGCAATAAGACTTTCGAGGCCTTGATGCGGAATTATTCCATTAATCATAAGCTATCTACGCCCTACCACCCCCAAACCTGTGGGCAAGCCAAAGTTTCAAATCGGCAAATCAAGCAGATACTGGAGAAGACGGTTTCCAAGAACCGTAAGGATTGGTCACTGAAACTCACTGATGCCCTTTGGGCATTTCGAACCGCTTATAAGACCGATCTTGGCATGTCTCCCTATCGGCTTGTGTACGGAAAGGCTTGCCACCTCCCTATGGAAATAGAGCATCGCGCATTTTGGGCGATAAAAGAGCTGAATCTGTCTCTCGAAGATGCGGGCAGCCACCGGAAGCTGCAGTTGAACGAATAAAGCGAGCTTCGGGATGAGGCTTACGATAACGCGGTTGTCGTTAAGAACCGAACGAAAGTGTTTCACGATAAACACCTTTTGCGCAAAACTTTCGTACCTGGTCAACAGGTACTGCTTTACGACACCCGGCTGCATTTCTATCCAGGAAAGCTCAGATCTCGCTGGAAAGGGCCGTATTTTGTGCGGAATGTGTATCCGCATGGCGCTGTGGATTTGGAGAATCCAAAGGACGGTTCATTTTTCAAAGTAAATGGGCACAGACTAAAACCGTACCTTAGTGCCGAACCAACAGAGGAGCTCCTGGTCTTACAGGAGCCAGTTTACCCTGCATAATCTTCCTCTGCCTACCACCAAACTTCGGTTATCCAGCCAAGAACAGTGGACACTGTTCCAAATAAGTTTGGGGGTATGTATATACCTTTTTTGTATATATTTGTGGATATTCTTACTATTCTTCTTTTCTTTAAAAACAAAAAAAAAATGTATATATCTAACTGACAATTTTGACCCTTCAATGATCTCTTCATGCAATGACAGTGAGGACACTGTCCAGTTTAAGTTTGGGGGTACGCTCGGTACGCATTTCTAACCTTCGCATTCATATGTATATTTTGCATCTGCATACTAAAATCCATAAAATCCATAAAAATCAGAAAATTTTCTAAAAACATAAAAACTTTTCTGTCAAGTTAGCTAGTGGGAGAACTCAGATTCAACATTTCAACGGTTTTGTTTGATAAGATAAGAATAACTAAATCTTATTTATAGATTTTGAAAACCTGAAAGATAACTCTCCTTTGAAGTTAACTATAGCTGATATACGTTTACATCACACTACACATGTCGTAAATTTTGGAAATTAGATGACAAGTCTTTTATGTCTAAAAACTTTTGAATGGATAAATGATTTTCTGAGGATCAAATAGGTTTGTTCTGAAATAAGTAATATCAAGAATAGTTTATGAAGTGAAGCGAATATGAAGGAATGTTATTGATGCCCTAATTGGAACTAATTCTGAAAAATAACCCATCTGAAACTTGTTTGGAATGATTACACACCTAACCCACTAAACACGTCTTTTATCCAAAAAAAATAAATAATTGAACTGCCGGTTAAATCTCCGTTCGCATTGAATCATCATGATTTTCATGCTAAATTGTCTTTTGTTTTTGGGCCTAAGTAACTTGAGTAATTAAGTCCGCTGGGGTGTCTCTACACCTAATGCCCTAAAGCCAACTGGTTTGGGTGCATTGGCCCAAAGCTCGTTAAGAATCCTAGAAAGTCCAGATTAAAACAAAGTCAAGCAAGTGTTCTCTCCGAGTTAAAATTCCTAACGGTTCTTTGTGTGAGAATAATCTTGACAAAAGACAGGTTTTTATAAAAAATATTTCTAGCGGAGATATGAAGGTTTTATTCTATGATAAAGATTATTTGCACGTTCACAGAGGTGTGTATGAAATAAAAATAAGAAAAAGGTGGAGTGAAAAATAAGACCTAGTTTCCTATTAAGGAAGATAGAAATTCTGAAGTTGAAACCTTACTGGAAAACGAAACTTGAAAAATGCTTAACTCTTTATAAAACTTATGTGATCCTTTTAAAATTTTTATCTGGGATTTATTGTGTGACATGATGACTTTAATCGATCCTTCTGGAACTTAACGACACTATTTGCACTGCACGTAAAGACATATAAAATCTTAAGTTAAATAAGAAGCGAGGTGTGAAAAATAAAGGTTCGATAGTCTAGACTTAGGATAATAAAATTGTTATTTTCTGAAACAAAACTTTAGGGTTTGAATCATAGTTATTTTGCAAAACTAGCTTGACCGGATTTTGTGGGTAGTATCCGCTGAAAACCCTCAGGAGACAACACTCCTCCTACTAAGGACACCTAGAGGTTTAACGGCTTGTTGCACATGCTCAGTGCAATCGCGTTCCCTGCGAATGTGAGGTTAGGAATTTTTTGTGAATAAATTGGCTTTGCTCGGGACGAGCAAATGATAAGTTTGGGGGTATTTGTTCATATCAGATTTTTGCATTTTTATACCGCCCAATTTTTATCACATTGCTTATCGGTAGGTACTCTTGAGCCGTGTTTGCTAGTCAATTGCAGGATACAGGTTCTCGGCTCTAAACAGTGAAATTCATGGAAAAGCACGACAAATTCCGGATTACTGCCAACCACAGATAAAACACGGGTCTCCGCTCTCTATCCGTATGTTGCCGCACACCAGTTTAAGGGACAAAATGGTAAATCGATGTCATTTTCATGCACAAAGCTCAATGTCAACACAAGATTCAACATATCTACGCGGAGCTCAAGGAAATCATGGCAAAAGATCCACATCACATCACCTTTTGTTCTGCTGAAATTCTGGAAAAATTGTGAAGAGTTTCTGAGAAAAACATATACCACACTGCAGACAACAACAAATAGGGGAAAACCACCAAGTTTCAAGACCTAAGTCTCCTAAAGGGCCGCGGTTCCGCGGCATAAGCACGCTTAGGCCGCGGAACCGCGGCCATGCTGGCTCGTCAGATGAAATCTTTTCAGGGGCTGATTGGTCTTTTCATGAAGGGCCATAATGTGGCCCTAGGGTTTCAGTTGCCTGCCTATAAATAGTCCAGATCTTGCCAAAGCCAAGGGTGCTTATTCTTGTATTTAGATTTTAGGATATATGTTGTTGTTGTTCTTCCTCTTCTCATCTCTTCTCCATTAAAACCTTGTAGTGAGCTTTTGTGAGTGAAGTGATGAATAAAAGAGTTCTTTTTGTTATCATGCTTGTCTTGTTCTTTTGTTAATTATAATTGCTTGTAATTTTCATTTGCTAATCTAGTTGTTGTTATTTGTTGTTTGTTTCTTTCTTCTTCTAGTTTTTCTTTATCCTTAACAACAATGATGCTTAAGCTTGATCCTTGCCAAGGTGAGGTCTCAAATAGCTAGTTGTAATCTTCTAACCTCCTTCTTTCTATCTTCCTCCTTTTGTTGTATTTTCTTTTTCTTATAATGGGTGAGTAGTTTTCTTACTTGTTAGGGTAGGATAAGGAAAGTTTGAGAGAAGGAAATCTCTCTCACTCTTTCCTTGCCCAACATCTTAATTCGGACTCCCGTTAATTGAACCACAATCCGCTCCCTACGGCACCCTATCCTACATGATAGCGGTGATTCCTTAGTAAGACCGGTTATGGTTAAGGCTAAGAGCCAAGAACGGACGGACAAGCACCAAATGGAAGAACTTAAGCGTTGGAAAGCCTAGCTTATACTCGCAAGTTCCTTCCTAGTCGTGCTAATCCCCGTTGTTGCCGATTACCGTAACACCGATATTAAGAGTGGCAACGAAAGAAGTGAGCGACTCCTAACTCAAACTAACCTAATCCTAACCCTAACAAGCTCTCTTTATATATCATTTTAGCACATAGTTAATCTCAAAACAAACCTGGACATTTGGACTTAACTCGTTAAAGCACATAGAAAAAGATTCCCATCTCCCTGCGGACGACCCGTACTCAACCGGCTAGCTACAAGCGAAACCGTCTTGATTGCGGTAATTAACTAAGCACGCAAAAACTTTACCAATCAATGCTCTTTTATCATTGATCTATAGGTGAGAAATATTCTATTATAAAAAAAACCATTAATTATGCCACAATCCGATGAAAGCTAAAACACCATGTTAATCATAAGATATTTGGTAAAAATATGTTTTAGGATATGTAGTTCACCATGATCGGTATCGAAATTCGGACTAAAATATGTATGTAAAATTGAATTTTTTTGCCGTCATATGAGGAAATTTCATCCTAGCAGCCGATGCTCCCCCCAAACACACACATGTATGTATGGATGCATGTATTTATGCACGCATGCACACATATAAGTTTTCAGGCATGGAGATCCACGTGAGACAGAGATGATTTTTATCTTGCATCGATCAATATAGTTCACAATTTTTTTAATTTTCAAACCATTTTGTGATGGTAAACAGGGTTATCAATATTTGAAAATAATGAAGGAAAATAAACGCACAACAAAGGTTAAGGCAGTAATGCAACTAAGAATTAGGGTGGGGGAGGAAATATATGGTCGTAGAAATATATAGTTGTTAAGTTAGCAAGAACACCTTATGTGATTCACACTATGCTATTCACATATGTTAATTCCCTGCATGTTCATATTATGCTTATTGCTATGTCCCTTGTTATTTTGGTTTTTATTGTTTTATACCTATGTTTAAATGTGGGGCTTACCAAGCGTTAGATTGCTGATGGGCATTTCTCTCTCTTTTGTTTCTATCTTTGAAATGTCCGTCAGGTGATCTAGGTAGCACCGAAGAAGCTACTTTTGAGCTCGAACCAGCCGGGGAAGACTGGCCAGACTTCGCTAGCAATGCAGACTTCTAGCTCTTTAGCCTGATTTAAAGGCTTACTCAGTTTTTGTTTTATCGCACTTGAATAATTTGAAGTTGTAATAAATATTTGGATTTCGTGCACACTTCATTGGCACCGGGCCCGTTTTATAATTAGTTGATGTTGGTGTGATTTTAATTCTTGCATTTATTATCTGCTCCAGACGCTTAGCATATTTATACGGATAAGGTGTGCTTATCTGTCTAAATACGTTGCGAACCTTGTTATACCTCCGCCCTATACTTTGGGAAGCGGGGCATGACAATCTCTTTGTCGCAATCCTCTTTTACACCTAATCTCGCTACCTAATTCTCCATTCATGAGTATTGTAATAACCAGTTTCATTGTACTCAAATCCGTATTTTAATAATTTTTGTTTCCAATAATTTTCCTACTTTTCTCCTATAATCCCCATATTCTTCTTCTCATATTTCCTAATTCTTTATTTTTGATTCTACACAAACACCTAAACCCTATTAACCTAAACCCTATATTTATATATATATTGAAACCCAACTCTAAATATTTTACCCAATCCCCTAACCCGGCCTAACCTCTCTCTTTTCTTCCCTCTATTTTCCCTGGCCCGAACCCCAAGCCCAAACCCTCACCCTCACCCGACCCATCTCCTTCCCATCTCTCTTCTTTTCTTTTCTTTCTTTCCTTCTTCCCTTTTCTTTTTCCCCCACGTTCGAAAACCCAATGTTGCTGCCCTTTTCTTGCACCCACCTCAGCGAGAACTGCTCCATGCTGACGTGGCCTCGTCGCCAACAATCCCGAGATCCACGCACCTGCCTCCCCTCATCTCTCCAACGCCTCTCTCACTCTCCATCTCTTAACATCTTTCTCGTTCTCCCTCCCTCAACTCAGATCACCTCCTCCAACTAAACCCCGAACCCTTCTCACCGGCCAACATCGCCACCGGTCATCTCGACCACCACCACGAGCTCCTAACTCTTTCCCCTCATCTTCTCCACCACCTACAACCCTCACTTGTTCCCTGCAGTGCCACAGCCCTACTGCAGCCGCCATGACGAGCCTACTTCTGCCGACCTCGAGCTCCCCCATTGCTCCTCTGAACACCACCGTCACCTCACGCCACCGGAGTTCTCTCAGCAACCTAACCTTCTCAACACCATCATCATCATCACCATCGTCTCTTTCGGCTCTCTACCCAAGCTCCTCACCTCGGCTGCACCTCCGACCTCCTGCCTTCGCCGACCTCCCCCAGAGCCAGAGCCTATCACCCTCCTCTCCGGAACCCACCACCACTTCGTGCACACCTCCAACACTAATCCATCATCGCCACAGCCTTCGTTCACCGCCGCAGCCACCATCGTTGTCTCCTCCTCCATCAGTCGTTGTCGACCCTATCTCAGCAACTTACCTACATCGCCGCTCCAGCCATGGCTAAGTCCAGAACCCGTAGCCGAGCCAAGTTTGTAGTCAATGCAGTCGTGAACGTGCCGTGCTCATGTCCGTGCCTTTGCCGTAACCGTCCGTGCGATCACCGTCGTTGTGCCTTCATCACAGGCAAGTGATACCCTCACTTGCTTTAACATGCTATGAATATAGATCTATGATTTTGTGTTAAAATTATATTTGATAGGTTATTACGAACATGTGTTAGGTAATATACCGTCACGTATATATTGTAAGCCATCGCCTTATTTTTTTCATAGAAAACCACAGTAATTCTAGGATGTTAGTTTTGAGCTTAATTAGATCTGAACATCATATTAATATCGTGTGGAATGGTAAGTATCAGATACCGTTTTCATAAGTTGGGCAAAACCGACTTTAATTCGATAGTTTTGATATTGTATGCTAAGAGTTCGATGTGGTGAACTGAACCAAAACCCTGTTGATCATGCTCAAAGCTTTTACCAATATTTTTTTTGCTACTTATGAATATTGTGTAGAAAATTGAATTCAAAATAACGAAGTATCGCATGTGAAATGACGTCCCAAAGAGGCGACGTCAAATCTGGTTTTTACTGTACATGTCGTGGCGTTTAATTGATATTAAATTAGATACATACCGGAATGTAATGTTCTAGGGCTCATATCGAATCTGACTCGATAATATAGAATCTCCTATAATTTATATTTTGATGCTGATATATCACAATGACGAAAACTGACTTGGAATTCTGCTCTGGACTGCAGTCCACAACAGCATTTCATATTAACACCTGGTTCTAATTAAATGTGTAGCTCTATTTGACAATGAAAATATGCAGAACCCTATACCTTTGTGAAGACAATCCTGTTGCGAAGACAATCCTGTTAGCTAACTATAGGTGGTGGTTTCGTTCGATTTTACAGCCGTTTGATGTTTTAATTGTATTTTAAACCGTCGAGGTGTACTGCAGTTTAGTACAGAGACAGATTGTATATCCTAGCTTTAAACAGAACATATCTCTCAGCATACAGTGGATATTGTCAATCCGTCTAGTGCGTTGGAAACTTAATTAATAGATCTAAATTTTACCTAGCGTCGCCTAATTATGATCCCAACAGGGAGTAAAATCTGTTACAAAATAGACTTTCAGTTCAGGAACTGGATTTCCAGCGGTGAATACTTAAAATGATATGACCGTAAATCGCAAACCTGAAACCCGATATACCTGGAACCAATATTTTCGGATTTTTGTTTAAGTTTACTTTTTACCTTTTTTGTGTCATTTTGTCTAATTACGATCGTACGATTTAATATGTTTTGCTGAACTCATAATGCACATTGTGTTTCATTTCGTACATGATTTCTTATATGGCATCATTCTCGTATTTACCCGATCGTGATATCTTTAGAAAACGTTCATAGTGATTTGTAGCAAACTTTGCATTGTCGAATGTGAGAGGTATTGGATTGGTTGTTGTTCCCCTCCGAAAGACGGCGACGACGTGGAGACGTCTTGCCTGAGATTCGGGGCAGATGCTATTTGGTTTTATTCGTCCACCTCTCCGAAGATGCCAAGTTGATTTATGGCACCGTGTATCGGAGGTTTAGACGGATGCGGCCGATGTAGCAGACTTCGTCAGATTCCCCCTCGCTTGAGGGGTTTTTGATTGTGGGGACGCTCTTCCCTGCAGGCGCAAGCCCCTGCAGTTAATTACGCTACCGCATTGCGATAACAACTTTCTCCTTCTCCAGAATTTCACTTCGTGTCGTGTGTGTTTGTTTTGTTTGTGGTTGCCCGTGGATTGTATACGGAGACTAAGTTATGCCGTCGCCCGTAGGACGTGGATTAGTCCAAATCCGTATTTACTTAGATTTGGGTTTGGGGTTTTAGTTTAAGGATACGTTAGCCATGTTTGAGGCTAAGATCAACTTAAACGTTCGTTAAGCATACGTTAGTCCAATTTGAGACTAAGATCAACTTAACGGAAAGAGCATTTAAGGGATCTATTGTTCCAGTTTAGGGACGTAGTGCTCCATTTAATATATGGCCGTCGGGACCCGTCACCTCTCTGACGACGTTGAAGGATTACAACGACAGGTGTCAGAGGAGTTCGGAGATGTACCCTTGAACCAAAGTTGATTGGGGGTATTGTAGTCCAATTTGGGACTAAAGTCTGTGTGAATGTTTAAGGATACGTTAGCCATATTTGACGCTAAGATCAACTTAAACGGGATCGTTTAGATCCGACGAAAGAGCGTTTGGGGGCTCTATTGTTCCAGTTTAGGGACATAGTGGTCCATGGGTTTAAGGACCCCACAGTCCGTATCAATGTATAGTTGTCGGGACCCGTCACCTCTCGGACGTCGTTGAAAGATTACAACGATAGGTGTCAGAGGAGTTCGGAGATGTACCCTTGAACCGGATGTAAATTGATTTAGGAGAGCAGTCTTGCTCAGTCAATTTAATTTGAGGACTTACGGCCATGATTGGGCTAAGTCCAGTTGAGAATATCCAACATTTTTATCTTCGGCCTATTAAGCCTGTGCTAGGGCTTTGCCCCTGTTTAATAATGCACTGCATTTTCTTTTGGCCTGCTAGGCCTTTTGATTTGGGCTCTGTCCCTTTATTTATGATGCAGAGCATCTGTCTTTGTTTGAGCTCTGCCCTTTTTTTTAAAATAATGCATAGCATTTTATTAGGCCTGTTAGGCCTTTTTTAATTGGGCTTAGCCCTTCTGTAAATAATGCAGTGCATTAATTATCTGACAGTGGCTTGTCAGGCGCTTTGCGCCAATTATTGAGCGCAGGCTCATGTGGAGGTAACACGTGTCACGCTAGCCCAGTGAGCTGCGCCAGTGCACTGCGCTGTTGCGCTATGACACGTGGCGCGCTCTGATGAGTTGCGCCAACTTCAAAGATCAATGCTCTATTTTTAAAAGCATATAGCGCAAGTTATTCTGGAGATGACACGTGGCGCTCTCTGGTGGCTTGCGCCAAACCAGGAGGGCAACAGTGCAGATTTGCAAGTGCAAGGCACTGTTTTTAATTTCTTGATCCAATTTTGGATTCAAGAAAAGAATCTTTAAGATTCCAGAACCAATGGTTAATAAAAAAGGCAATGCCTTTGTTATTATTTATTTTTTTATTGAAGATTATTGATCTTATTCTTAGATCAATGATCTATTCAGAAGAAATTGTTCCCCTCCAAACGGCGGCCGAGACATGGACGTCTCTCCTGAGGTTCGGGGCAGATGCTATTTGGTTTTATCCTTCCACCTCTCCGAAGATGCCAAGTTGATTTATGGCACCGTGAATCGGAAGTTTGGACGGATGCGGCCGATGTAGTAGACTTCGTCAGACTCCCTCTCGCTTAAGGGGTTTTTGATTGTGGGGACGCTCTTCCCTGCAGGCGCAAGCCCCTGCAGTTAATTACGCTACCGCATCGCGGTAACCACTTTCTCCTTCTCCAGAATTTCACTTCGTGTCGTGGGTATTTGTTTTGTTTGTGGTTGCTCGTGGATTGTATACGGAGACTAATTTATGTCGTCGCCCGTAGGACGTGGATTAGTCCAAATCCGTATTTACTTAGATTTGGGTTTGGTGTTTTAGTTTAAGGGTACATTAGCCGTATTGAGGCTAAGATCAACTTAAACGCTCGTTAAGGATACGTTAGTCCAAAAAGAGCATTTAGGGGCTCTATTGTTCCAGTTTAGGGACGTAGTGGTCTGTTTAATGTATATGGCTATCGGGGCCCGTCACCTCTCTGACGACGTTGAAGGATTACAACGACAGGTGTCAGAGGAGTTCGGAGATGTACCCTTGAACCAAAGTTGATTAGGGAATATGGGGTCTGTTTGAATGTTTAAGGATACGTTAGCCATGTTTGAGGCTAAGATCAACTTAAACGGGATCGTTTAGATCCGACAAAAGTGCGTTTGAGGGCTCTATTGTTCCAGTTTAGGGACGTAGTGGTCCATAGGTAGTTTAAGGACATTGCGGTCTATTGCCAGTTTAAGGACGTAGTGGTCCATGTTCCAGTTTAGGGACGTGGTGGTCCATGTTCCAGTTTATGGACATGGCGGTCCATGTTCCAGTTTAGGGACATGGTAGTCCATGTTCCAGTTTAGGGACATGGTGGTCCATCGTTCCCGTTTTAGGGACTGATGTTAGTTTAAGGACGCATAAGTCCATGGGTTTAAGGACCCCACAGTCCGTATGGTTGTGTTTAAGGACGCATTAGTCCATTAGTTTAAGGACGCATAAGTCCGTGGGTTTAAGGACTCCACAGTCCGTATCTTGGTTTAAGGATGCATAAGTCCATGAGTTTAAGGACCCCACAGTCCGTGTCGATGTGTGGTTGTCGGGACCCGTTACCTCTCTGACGTCGTTGAAGGATTACAACGATAGGTGTCAGAGGAGTTCGGAGATGTACCCTTGAGCCGGATGTAAATTGATTTAAGAGAGCAGTCTTGCTCAGTCAATTTAATTTGAGGACTTACGGCCATGATTGGGTTAAGTCCAGTTGAATATGTTTAATGTTTTTCTTTATCTTTGGCCTATTAGGCCTGTGCTAGGGCTTTGCCCCTGTTTAATAATGCACTGCATTTTATTTTGGCCTGCTAGGCCCTTTTTAATTGGGCCTGGCCCTTCTGTAAATAATGCAGTGCATTAATCAAATTGAAAATGGCCTGTCAGGTGCTTTGCGCCAATTAATGAGCGTAAGCGCTTGTGGAGGTGACACGTGTCACGTTAGCGCAGTGCGCTGTGCCAGTGCGCTGTGCTGTTGCGCTGTGACACGTGGCGCGCTCTGGTGAGTTGCGTCAACTTTAAAGAGCAATGCTCTATTTTTTGAAAGCGCATAGCATAAGTGGTTATGGTGCTGACACGTGGCGCTCTTTGGTGGCTTGCGCCAACCCAGGAGCGCAACAGTGTAGTTTTTGCAAGTGCAAGGCACAGTTTCAATAACTTGATCCAATTTTGGATTCAAGAAAAGAATCTTTAAGATTCCAGAACCAATGGTTCATAAAAAAGTGCAAGGCACTATTATTATTTATTTATTATTATTTTTATTGAAGATCATTGATCTTGTTCTTAGATCAATGATCTATTCAGAAGAAATTCTTCTTTTTTTAAAGGTTTTCTTTTACCTTTTTTTCTTTTCTTGAGTTCTTCTCAAAATTCTTCAGAGTCCTTTCTGTTTTGTTGATTTTTTTTAAGTTCTTGATGATGTTCCTCTCTTTTGAATTGGAGTCTAGGGGCCTTTATATAGTGCCCATTAATTTATTAAATTTGTTAAAGAGATCATTCTCTGAGTGATTTGGGGAATTTTCCCCACCGTTGGATCTTTGATCCAAGGGCTTCTGTTTTACAGAAGACAATCTTCTTGTTTTAACAAGAACAGAAAAATCTAACTGGAATTTTAATTCTGTTTGGCGCAAACGCCCCAGCGCTTGACACGTGTCGCGCAGCGCACAGCACAGCGCAACTGCGCTGACATGTGTCGCGCAGCGCAGCGCAGCGCTTGCGCAACTGAAGCGTTGCTTCCTTTAATTTTTGTTTTAAATAGAGCCCTGCTCTGATTGGCCGCGCTGCATTGGGCGCTGCGCTGGCGTATCAACTTCTGACACGTGGCGCGTTGCGCGCAGCGCACGGGATTTGCAGCGTTGCTTCAATTTTTGAATTTTTAAAATTCAAACAGAGCTTTGATCTGATTGGGGGAAACAAATGCCCCCCCACCGTTGCGCTCACGTGGCGCACACGTGAGTGCCGCGGTGACAAGCTTTTGGCCGTTAGATCAACAGGTGAGTTGAAGGGGCGCAGGCGCCTATAAATAGGACCCTTGGTCCTTAGTAAATGTTTTACCATTTTTCAAGAACTTGAATTTTCAGAGCCTTGCTCTTGTTTATGAATTTTAGAGCCTTGCTCTCGTTTCTTTCGAAGAACTCCAGAGTTCAGATTTTTAGAACAACTTAGGTAAAATTTAAATTAAATTAAATTTAATTTAATTTAATTAACAGGGCCTTGCTCTTATAGATCTTTGATCTAAAGAAAACCCCTTTGGGGTTTCATCAACAGAGCCTTGCTCTCAAAAATCTATAGATCTACAGAGATCTTGTTTCATGTGTTTTAACCCATGAACAGAGCTTTGCTCATGGATCAAATGTAGATCTTTTTGATCTGAAAATGAAGAACTCCTAAGAGTTTTCATGGATCTTTAAGATCCCAAATTTTTAAATTCTTTTTAAGAGTTAAATTTTTCTTTTGATGGATCTTTCCATCATTATTACAGAGCTAGGCTCTTTTTAGGAAATTTTATTCCCCTAAGACCAGAGTTTGACAAATGTCACTCTGTGACAGAGATTTGCTCTGAAAGAGGAGATTTTCTCCTTATCTCTAGGGATTTCCTATTAATGAGAATATTCTCTTAGGGTCACTTCATTAATTGACAGTCTCATCTAATGATGGGGCTGTCTTATTAACTGATGCACTGTCATCCAGATTTTGTGGGTCCCCATTTGGTCCCCTGCCCACTGTATTGTAGTGTGGTGTAATTAATTTTTTTTTAAAACGCCAAGCGTTGGAATTGCAACACTGACGGCTAATTTTTGTCCCTCCACAGGAAACATGTCTTTCGATACCTCATTCCCATTTGTTCGTTCGGAGGGAGGATTCCCCGGAGCACCCGTAGACCGTGAGGTCCTAGCTATGATCAGGGACTACGACCCGGAATATAAGAATCTTCACCTTTGGGGGTCGTGGTACAACCAAATTATCATGGGTCGACAGAGCTTTTCATGCGCAGTACCATCAGAGTCTATTACGGCGATCCACTATGCCAGCCCACCCCCGGTGCAGTATGCCGTGGAGATGGTCGATTGGACTTCAAAGGGCCTTCTTCATCCTGCTACAGATGCAATTCCGGTTCAGCCTCCTATGGTTTTGGATATCCTGAGACGCCGTATTTGTCAAGGCGAGACGCGACCTTAGGGGCAATCATATTACATAGGTCTGATCCCCCGCCATCCGATCGGCTATCTGCCATGGGCTCTCTACATTTTGTCAGCGAAGAAGTCGCAGTTGATGAGGCTAGGGTTGTACACTGCAGTTTACGTTTCCCTCTTCCAATATCCCACGCTTCCCACCTGGTGGTTTAAGGCCTTTTTGGAGCAGTGGAACATCCCTACTCACATTTTCCTCGCAATGGACCGGGAAGTGTTGATTTCTTTGGAGCAATTCACAGAGGTCTCCGACTTACCGGTTATAGGGGAGCACTATGAGGAGCTGCTTCCTACAGACGAATATGTATTCGGTGCTAAGCCGGCAATAAGGGGCCTCACTCCGGAGAATGCTGTTCAACATCAATTTCCAAGTTTGATCAAAGTGTTGAACATCTACGAGGCCCTCTTTATCGAACGTGGGAGCCGCGGGGTCAGTTTCGAGGATTTCATCGCTCGATTCCTTCACCCAAACGTTCTCTCGGCAGAAGCCGCTAAGTACGCCACTCTTGATGACCCTTTTGGTTTAGGTTTGGACAACCTACCAGCGAAGGAGGTAGATCAAAAGGGCTTTTTCCTTCCTAACTCTCCGGTTATCTCTTTTGCGGAGGTTGCAACCCCTGGGATGGACGAGGAAGCTTTCTTCTTAGGATTTCTTGGGCTATGGCTGAGTTGGTTTGCGCTCCCGATGCATTCTCGCCATATGCGGCCCTCTGTCTTTTACCCAGCTCACTGGATGACCATTGGGGTAAAACTGGCCGTTGGGATCGCCGGCTTGGCACACCTGTATCACGGCCTTACTCAAGCGGCGGATGCTAATGAGCCTGGGGTACTGCACGTGATCTTCCCGATGCACTACTTCGTATCATGGCTTGAGCTACATACATTGGGCGTCTTCGGTATGCACAAAAGGCCCTCGTTCTATGACAGGTGCAGCTTCCTTCGAATTATACGACTGATCGGCGCCTCAATTGTGACTCCGTCGCCACGGAATGCCAGGGGTTTTCTCCTTCGCCCCCACACCATTGGAGACGGGATGTCTTTCATTGACAAAGTGCTGACCATTGGAAAGGCGTCTACCACCACAGTGCGGCCATTGCAAGACACTTTCAAAGATGGGGCCTCAGTTCTGACGGCCCGGGAGACCCTCTATCTATATTCTATCAGACCGGACTTCCTGGTGTTTAGGCACAACGGTGCGGCGCTTTTCATGAGATACAACCCGCATCGTTTCGCCCAGCAACTGAGCTATAATAAGGGGTACCATTGGAGGCTTTCTTACTGGAACCTGCTGCTACTGAAGAAGGGATGGAGAGCGCGCTGCATCACTTCATGTGTCTGAATACAGGTTCTCATTTTTTCATCAGCGAGCCGGCTTGCGCCCCACGAATCCTCAATACATATACAGCGTGGTACAATCATTCGACGGGCGCCGTTATAAAGGAAGAAAAGCGATTGTTGGTCGACCGTAAGGGTGTGCCTCCCGGCAGCGACCGCAAAGCTCCTCTGGTGCCATGGACCCCCGTAGTTCCTCCGCTGAAAGATGCTAGAGCCGAACCACCGTGTGTGCTGAGTCCTCCACGCGGATTGCCGATTCCTGATACTGCGGATGCACCACCAGCGCCCCGTGCTCCAGTGGAGACGGTAGTTGTCGCTTCGCCGGAGTCTGGTGTGGGCGCGGACATCGGGACCCGCCGCCCCAAGGTGCCTGCAAAGCGCAAGTCGATCTCGGGTGCACCCAGGGTTGGTGGGCAGAAGAGGAAGAAGAAGTCGATCCTCTCTGCTGACGTCGTATTCGGTCAAGAACCTCATGCTCCCTATAGCGAGGGCCTGGGTGAGTACGGGACCAATAGGGGATTAGTTATGCCGCCGGATGACACGGACCTGGCGGCCGCCATCGCAGCTTCAGAGCGATTGGCGAGGCGCGACGCGTGGCTAGCTAAGCTTGCGCAATCGGGTAATTACTAGTCGCATTTTTTTGTTGCATCATATCTTTATTATTGTCTTTGACTAATGCTTTTCTCCTCTTTTCTTTAAACAGGCATCACCACTGAAGAGGCCATCGCTGCCTCCCTCAAAACTTTTCAAGAGGAGGAACGACTCAAAGCATCCTTGGGCTTCGGTATATTTCGATTCATTAAGTCTTTATTCTCCTTTTATTATGGTCGATCTAACTCTTCTTCCTCTGTCTCTTTGCAGGGGCTGCGCCAGCCGATGCGGGGACTCTCCCCGAGCCCGCTACTGAAGTCCCAGTCTCCTCGGGGTTGCCGCGAGAACCTCAACTCGACAAGTCGACGATGGATGCCTTGAAGGATTTGGAGGCATCCCTTTTCACGGACGAGGACGTCTTAATGAAGGAGGCTTTGAAGAGGTCTGTCTCAACAGCTCGGGAGGAGAGAAAGCGGCTAAGGCGCGAAGCGAAGGCACGCAGGGCTGCTTTGGCCGTAGGAGCTGGCCCAAGCACCGTCCCTCATGCTGATACTCCCTCAGAAGAGCCCCCGGTCGCCTTGTCCACAGCTCGCAGACAGGTGGCGCGTGCAGCTCGCGAGGCTAATGATAAGTCCACTTCAGGTAATGTATCTTTCAAGATTTGTTTGTAAGCATTGTAAACTTGTCGGTTCTTATATATCTTGACCTGCAGGGCCGAGTCCAACCGAAGGGGAGGCGGAAACTATCGAACCTAAGGGGACAGAGGAAAAGGCACCGGCTGAACCCGAGCCGACGGTGGGCAACGTCGCCGGGGTCGCTGAACCTGAGCTGGGTGCTGAGGGAGCTGCACTGGAGAAGGTCGTTGATGCCGAGCCTGAGGTAGTGGCAAATGAGACGACCATTATAACTGTTCCTGGGGCAGTAGAGGACGAGGCGCCTGAGACCGGCGACCCTATGGTGACGGCGGATGAGACAGCAGCAACCGCCGAGCCTAAAGGAGTAGCGGGTGAGATGGGCGTGATTTCCGGGGACGAGCCAGCCGCTCTTTCTCAAGAGTCTGGCAATGCTCCAATCATTTCTCTCCCTGTCTACGGTCTTCCGCCGTCTCCTGGTCGTGCGAGCACGACGACAGCCCCTGTCGAGTCCGGTGATGAGGCCACGGGAGGTGGACTCGTATCGATGGAGGAGGGAGACGCCTCCGTTTCGGCTGGCAGCTCATCAGGTAGATCTCGAGTTACAGTCCTCTTTTTATCTTGCAATCCTTTCTGACAGGTTTATCTTTGTCTGTAACGCAGGTGCGGCCAGTGCCGATGCTCCATTGCTCGAGGGAGTGCCGTCAACTACTGCCTTGGCGGTGGTCACTTCTCAGCCTTCCCTTGTACCATCGCAGATGTTGGAAGGTGTGGATTCACAACCTATTAGTTTTATCTTTCAGCCTCATAATTTATGTACTAAAGTTGTACTATTGTGTCTTTTCAGGAGTGTTTTTTGATCTTCTTTATCAGATGTTGCACCCACACTTCTCCTTCCCATCTGAACTCGCTTCTTCCTCCGGTGGCGTTGGTGAGTATAGTTTCCAATTGATGTCTTTCTTCTTTTTTCTAGTAATGTAATTATTTCTGACTCTCCCTCATCCTGATTGCAGTGCTACAAATCGAAGGAGGGGCTGAAAGATCGGTCACGCCACCGGCCCTCCCGGCCTTGCCACCTGCTGCAGCTGGTATAGTAAACTATTACATCGATGACTTTTTTTTTGTATTTCTTGAACCGTCATCTAATCGTATTTTGTTTTTTCAGCTGTCGTTCCGATCCCGGTGCCCTTTGAGTCTCGCGTTACAATGCCAGCAGGCCCCTTCCTGAGACGTCCGTCTTCAAAGGGTGCCGTAATGAGCTTGGGCATGCTGAGCGGATACGTCGAGGAGATTGACACAGACGCTCTCCCATCTGCTGCGGATTTCGCTGTGGAGGTTAACCCAATGTTGGCGGCGCTTGTGAATTTTCACGATGGAGGCGTCGTCGAGCTTTGTGTCAATCACTGCAGGGAAATCGAGGTCCGCCTGCATCAATCGGAGTTTATGCGCCCTGCTCCCAAGACCTTAGCTGCCAGCAATCAACGAGCAGCGTGGATCGAGCAAAGCGCTTCTTACGTCCGCCACTTGGAACAAGAAGCGGCTTTAAGGCTGAGGGAATACAAAAAGACCTCAAACGAGACAGCTTGTCTGTGCGCTGAGGTTGAGGCGAACGCTGCCCAGGTGAAGGCTATCTTCGAGGGCCTTCTGGAGCGTATTTCTAATGGGCTAAACTTGAAGCGGAAGCTTGATGCCGCCGAGCGTGACGCCCAAGGCCGTGAAGCAGCTCAGCAGGCCGTTGGGGAGCAGCTTGCGTCTTTCTTGCAGCAGCGGGCTCAAGCGGAAGCAGAACTGGCGGTAGCGGCCGATCAGGAGAAGGCGTGGAAGGAAGTGCGCGAACAACTGATAAGGTTATTTAAGACGTTTCCTTCCCAGTAGCTGCCCTTGTATCAATATGCTTGTAAAATTTTTCTTTTTCGAATAAGATGTATCCATTCTTTATTATTTTGTACGATGCACCTTGTACTTGATTGAATTTATAAATAAAGATACACATTTTTTCTTTGCAATGTCTTGTATGCTCTTTTGCTTTCTCCCTTTCTCTTATTATCAGCATGCTGTCTTGATAAACATGGTTGATAGATAATAGAGTAAGCATCTTGGTTTCTTCAAGAGATAGCGATGGCTTAGGCCGCAGGTTCAGATCTGCCACCTAATACTTTTCAACTCTATGAGCCATGAGGGTCTCATAGAGACTTTTCTCCCTACGGATCAAGAGGATCTCGTAGGTGGATTTTCTCCTTAGGAATCGTGAGGATTCCTAAGTGCGTTTTCTCTTATAAGTCGTAAGGATCTTATAAGAGAATTTTCCCTCTTACGAGTCGAGAGGGCTTGTAAGCGGTTGTTTCCCTCCTTGTCGAGATTCGACTTTGGAGAGTGAGACCCGTGGATAGTATGCAAGAGACCCTTTTAGACCGACTTGCAGGATCCCAGTGCTTAGGAAACAAGTTTTTTAATCCCTGCTGCCTAAGGCTTTATCTTCCAAGTCGAAACGAATCGGGAAGTCCTCGCGAAGACACTAATTTCCTCACGGGTCGAGACGAATCGAGCAGTTCTCGTCAAGGACACTAATTTCCCTGAGCTGAAGTATTTTGCCGAGGATGCTGGTTTCCTCGAGGTTGAAACGAATCGGAGTATTCCTGCGGAGACACTGGTTTCTCCGCGGGCCGACGCGAATCAGGAGTCTCTCATCAGGGATGCTGGTTTCCCTGAGTCGAAGGATTTTGCCGAAGACACTGGTTTCTTCGGGGTTGAAACGAATCGATGTATTCTTGCAAAGATGCTAGTTTCTCTGCGGGTCGACACGAATCAAGAAGTTCTCGTCAAGGACACTGGTTTCCCTGAGTCGAAGGATTTTGCCGAAGACACTGGTTTCTTCGGGGTTGAAACGAATCGGAGTATTCCTGCGGAGACACTGGTTTCTCGGCGGGCCGACGCGAATCAGGAGGCTCTCATCAAGGACGCTAGTTTCCCTGAATTGAGGTATTTGCCAGGGACATTGGTTTCCCTGGGGTTGAAACGAATCGATGTATTCCTGCAAAGACGCTAGTTTCTCTGCGGGTCGACGCGAATCAGGATGTTCTCGTCAAGGACACTGGTTTCCCTGAGTCGAAGGATTTTGCCGAAGACACTGGTTTCTTCGGGGTTGAAACGAATCGGAGTATTCCTGCGGAGACACTGGTTTCTCTGTGGGCCGACGCGATTCAGGAGGCTCTCATCAAGGATGCTAGTTTCCCTGAATTGAGGTATTTACCAGGGACACTGGTTTCCCTGGGGTTGAAACGAATCGATGTATTCCTGCAAAGACACTAGTTTCTCTGCGGGTCGACGCGAATCAGGATGTTCTCGTCAAGGACACTGGTTTCCCTGAGTCGAAGGATTTTGCCGAAGACACTGGTTTCTTCGGGGTTGAAACGAATCGGAGTATTCCTGCGGAGACACTGGTTTCTCTGCGGGCCGACGCGAATCAGGAAGCTCTCATAAGGGACGCTAGTTTCCCTGAATTGAGGTATTTTCCAGGGACACTGGTTTCCCTGGGGTTGAAACGAGTCAAGGTGTTCCTGCAAAGGCGTTAGTTTCTCTGCGGGTCGACGTGAATCAGGATGTTCTCGTCAAGGACATTGGTTTCCCTGAGTCGAAGGATTTTTCCGAAGACACTGGTTTCTTCGGGGTTGAAACGAATCGGAGTATTCCTGCGGAGACACTGGTTTCTCTGTGGGCCGACACGAATCAGGAGGTTCTCATCAAGGACGCTAGTTTCCCTAAGTTGAGGAGGTTGCCAAGGACACTGGTTTCCCTAGAAGTTGAACTGATATGTGGTGGTCTTTCAGGTTTTATATAAGTTACCTTCAAAACTGTGAAGCTAGGAATTTGATCTTCGCTTCATTTGCTGGCACCGCGTCTGCTGTATCGAGACGAATGTCACGGTTGTCTCTAGGTTGTTGGTGACCCATCAAGATTTAGCTTCGCTTTCTGGCGGAGCCTGTTGGGAAGGTATAGTTCTCTCTTTGTTTGTGCCCTTGGATTGTATATAGGGATCGTTGTGATCTCAACTGTAGGGCAAAAGTTTCATCATCATTTTTTTTATTATTGTTTTATCTCCGCGATGCTCTATCATTTCAGCTTTTTATATCGCGAAGGTCGCGATTGCCCAATCATTTCGGCTATTTTTCGCGGTGCCCAATCATTTCGGCTGTTTATTCTATTTTTACTCGCTGCTTTTTATTGCGAGTTGCCCAATCATTTCGGCTATTTTGTGTGCATACGTTTTTACTTGCTGCTTTTTATTGCAAGTTGCCCCATCATTTCGGCTGTTTTTGTATGCCTGTGCGGCCTGCTGGCTTTTCGCCGTAAACCTGAAATTAGACACCGATTTCGGCATCAGCACCGCTACAACTGGGCTATTGCCAGGAGCGAATCATCATTTGCTTCTGTCGATGTCGAACAAAGGTGGCTTAGCGAACAGGGTTAAGGTCCTGTCAACTAAGGATTTTGACTTCATGAGCCGTAAGGGTCCCACAAAGGTATTTCTCTCTACAAGTCGTGAGGATCTTGTAGGTGTGTTTTCTCCTTAGGAATCGTAAGGATTCCTAAGTGTATGTTCCTCTGTAAGTCGTAAGGAACCTACAAGAGGGTTTTCTCTTTGTAAGTCGGGAGGACCTACAAGGGTTGTTCCTCATGCGAACATATCCCCAGTCACGGATGGGATTTGGTTAGGGAATTGTTTATTCACGCCCGTGGATTGTATACAAGGGCCAGTATTGGACCACTTGTAGGGCAATATCGAAGGTTGTGGGGGGTTTGCTTAAGAACAGGTTAAGGTTTCTGTAACTTAAGACTTTCAAGTCTTATGAGCCGTGAGGGTCCCATAAGAGAGTTCTCCTTACGAGTCGTGAGGATCTCGCAAGTGTAATTTCTCCTTAGGAATCGTGAGGATCCCTAAGTGTATTGCTTCCCTGTGAGTCGTAAGGATCTCACGCGGGTGGTTTCTCCTTACAAGGTTAAGAGGATCTTGTAAGTGTCTTTTAACGAGGTTGTGCCCTTTCGGGTTTTCACAAACACTCGCCGGTAGCCCTGCCGTTTTTACTCACGGAGCCCTTTCGGGTTTTCATCCGTGCCCATTTTGCTTATGGACATACAGTTTTTTTTATATTTTTTTTATTCTCTCTCTTTTTTTTATCTCGTCAGCCTGAGGATGCTACGGTAGTAGTTTAAAGACGTTTCGGTCGTCAGCTAGTTTTAGAACGTAGTGGTCCGTCATTAGTTTAAGGACATTTCGGTCCGTTGTTAGTTGAAGGACGTTTCGGTCTGTCATTAGTTTAAGGACGTTTCGGTCCGTTGTTAGTTTAAGGACATTTTGGTCTGTCATTAGTTTAAGGACGTTTTGGTCCATCAGGAGAAGGCTGGCTACTGCCTATAGAGTTTGGGCTTAGGAAGATAGCGAGCGGACATAGTCGTCGTCATCTATCATTGACCTAGGCTATGGCTCATTAAGCGTAGTATTTCCTTAGGAAGCGACCGTTTATTGGCCTGAAAGGCCTTTCACCGTGCATATCCATGAGTAGATAGGCTCCACCTTGGTAGACCTTGTCTATGATGTACGGGCCTTCATAGTTCATCTCGAATTTTCCCCGCTTGGCGCGATTGGGAATCATAGGTCTTTTGACTACTCGTAAGAGTTCGCCTTGGCGGAATGTCCTCAGCCTGGTCAATCTTTCATATGAGCGCGTCATCTTTTCTTTATAAGCTTACAGATTTTGTTGCGCTATGAGCCGGGTTTCATCAAGGACATCAAGCTCCTCAATCCGAAGGTGAGCATTTTCTTCGTCCGTCGGCTCGTAGTGGACTGCCACTCGTAGAGAGGGTAACTCTATCTCGAGGGGGAGTACTGCTTCTGTACCGAATACCAATGCATACGGCGTTGTGTTCGGGGCCGTCTTGAACGTAGTTCGATACGCCCAGAGAGCTTCTTGCAGTCTCTCGTGCCAGTCCTTCTTATTTTGGGACACCGTCTTCTTCACAATCTTCGTCAAGGTCTTGTTGAAAGCCTCAGCTAGACCGTTAGCTCGGGGATTATAAACTGAGAAGTATCTCCAGTCTATGTTGTGCTGTTGTGCGAAGCGGCTGATTTTATGGCTTCTGTAGGCTGGCCCGTTATCGGAGATGATCCGCCTCGGTGTTCCAAACCGGTATATGACGTGCGTCTTGAAGAAATGGAGGATATTCTCCGTCTTCACTTCCCTCAACGGTACTGCTTCTGCCCATTTGGAGAAGTAGTCAGTCGTCGCCAGGATGAAACGATGTCCTCTAGACGATGCTGATTCGATGGGGCCGACTATGTCAGTTCCCCACATTTTGAACGACCAGCTGGCCACCGTTGGATGTAGTGGATTTAGGTACTGATGGATGAAGTCCCCATGAATTTGGCATGAGTGGCATTGCTTCGCATATTCGAGGCAGTCCTGAATCATCGTGGGCTAGTAGTAACCCATCCGTTTAATCTTCAACTTCATCTTTGGGCCTGCTTGGTGAGAACCACAGAGTCCGTCGTGAACTTTCTGAACGACTCTTTTCTCTTCTTCAGGTCCTAGGCATCTCAACCACAAAGAATCTGTAAGTCCACATTGCCCACCTCGGTGCTTGCGGGGAGGCGGAAACGTTATGAAAAATCTGATTTTTACAACACTAGGCAACATGGACTATGTAAAAGAAGGATCTTTGCTAAACAAAAACTAACAACAAGCTAAAAGAGTTTAGCTACATGGAAAAAGGGTTATACCTAGGTCTTCAAGTCCTTTTCTTCTTGCTCCTTAGAGTGAAAGAACGGATCGTCTCGTCGCCTTCTCTTGCCGAAGAAAGATCCACCCGAGGGCTTCTACCTTTGGCTCCAACTTCAAACTAGAAGTAACTAAGGTGCTTGGTGTGCTAAACCTAGGACCTTAGAAAGAGTAGAGAGTATTTTTGAGGGGATTATCTCAAGCTCAAATGGTTCTCAACTCATGAGAGGGGAGAGCTAGAGAGAGAGGAAGAGGAGGAGAGAGAATGAAAATGATAGAATGAGAATAGTTTTACAACCATCTCACATATATGTGATTTATGAAAAATAGATAATTAGCTAAAGATAATTGTCATGGTTAATCAAGAAATGACCATTATCATTTCACATTAAATGCTTTTGCAAGGATCAAAGAGCATCTTTCATATGGAATGATGATGGTCAACTTGTCAACCTAGGTCAACAAGTCAAGTATAGTCAAATGGTCAACAACCCTAACCATGCACAATTATAATTAACTAATATTAATAAATCATAATTCACACATAAACATTAGGGTTAAGAAAATGACAATGGTCATCAACCCTAATGAAAGTCCTCTGCCTCTGTCTCAGTCAACTGTGCATACACACCCGTATCCGTGTTCCGAGGAACACGAATACAATGAGATAAAACCAATCCCAATTCATATACTAGGATCCGGCTTAAACCAAAGCCCGCTAGTATAAGCTGTCCGGACACCAAACGTGCACAAGTGCGCGGATGTGAACGAACCCTGTCGCAAAACCATGCGACCTCTACTCATTTTTCCTAAAGGCGAATAACCCTCTGTGTGGGACTCTAAAGACTCGACACTACGCTGGCAGTGGGTTTAACCACAGACCGCAAGCGGCACTAGCTGTACGTAACGGTCCCCAGGTAGATGCCGATAAGAAGACTGACGAGGTAAACCCATCTGAACTCCTACTGAGCCTGTATATGACAGTCTCCGTACAGTCCGGTCTGTTCATCTAAGAACATCGCATGGCGGGCCTAAGGGGCGGTAAACGTCAGTCCCCTACTAGCGGTACAAGTCGTGCCGGAGTGTAGCCCAGAACACCTGAGATAACACTGGAAACCTACCAGTCTATCTCGCTTGCCCTGGCCAGGGACTTTGTGTAATGGCTCTCCTAGACACAGCGCGATATCAACCCCCAATACCGGGAGAGACGAATCCTGTCTAACCGTCACTGCCTCCAAGTGCTTCGGGACTGCACCCAAAAACTACCTGTTTGCATGACTCCTTTAAGCCGTGGTAGGGTAGTAATCAAAGTACAGTGGGAACACACTCGAGGCGAAGTGACAGTGTCAAGTCAACGGACTAAGCTGTACTCATGTCACCTGGGAACTGATAACTGATGATAGGTATAATACCAACCAATAGTTCCCGACGAGTCCTGTCCAGTGTACTCGTAACCTAACGAGCACCCGCATACTATCCTAAGTACGACGTACTGACGGCTGTGGGATAGGCCGTCTCCCAAGCTGGGATGAGAAGCGCATACGCTAGTCTACTCTGGAGTATCGATGCCCTGTCTCGATAGTCCTACGACTAGGGACCTGCATAAGGATGTGCTTATAGATTACCCAGCCCCCACGAGTGTGACTGCCATCACAACGCTGGTAATCAAGCAAAGATCTTAAGGGCTCCACTAATGTGTAAAGGCGATATGCTAAAAGAAACACATGCACACATTAAAGCAGAAACAAACCAAGTAGCATACTACTATTTTGAGCAAGATTGTCAATACAAGGTGAATATCCCAAGCTTCCATCAAGTAATATACATACTAGAATGATACAGTAATGGCCTCTAGGGCATATACACTAACAATCTCCCACTTGCACTAAGGCCATGTACTGGCGTATCGAAGACCTATCATCTCGATCAGCCGCTCGAACTGAGTCTGGGGTAAGGCCTTCGTGAATGGATCAACAGTGTTATTTTCCGTAGCAACTCTCCGAACCTCGATCTCCTGGCGACCCACGATCTCCCTGATCAGGTGATACCGCCTCAAGATGTGCCTGGACTTCTGATGGGACCTGGGTTCCTTCGCTAAAGCTATAGCCCCGTTGTTGTCGCAATACAGAGGTACTGGACCAACAATGGACGGAACCACCTGAAGTTCTGTTAGGAACTTCCTTATCCAGACGGCTTTTTTTGCGGCATCTGCAGCAGGGATATATTCCGCTTCCATCGTCGAGTCAGCAACGGTTTCCTGTTTGGAACTCTTCCAACACACCGCCCCTCCATAGAGGGTAAAGACATAACCCGACATGGACTTGGAATCATCCTTGTCACTCTGGAAGCTGGAGTCAGCAAAGGCCTCGATCTGGAGGTCTTTTCCGCCATACACCAAGAACATCTCCTTAGTCCTTCTCAGGTACTTGAGAATTTTCTTTACCGCTATCCAGTGTTTCTCCCCAAGGTTTGACTGGTACCGGCTTACCACACTCAGTGCGTAAGCTACATCTGGTCTGGTACACAACATCGCATACATTATAGAGCCTACCGTAGAAGCGTAGGGTATAACAGACATGCGATCCCTTTCCAAATCAGTCTTGGGAGACATCTCTTTGGAGAGGGTGATCCCGTGACAAGCCGGTAGATTACCGCGCTTGGAATCTTCCATACTGAATCTTTTCAGTATGGTGTCGATGTACCTGGACTGTGAAAGTCCTAATATCCTCTTGGATCTGTCACGGTAGATCCGGATCCCCAGAATGTATGAGGCATCACCCAGGTCTTTCATGGAGAACCTGTGTGATAAGAACCCTTTGACAGATTGTAGCATAGGAATGTCATTTCCTATTAAGAGAATGTCATCCACGTATAAAACGAGGAATACTACAGTTCTCGCTACAAATCTACTATAGATGCATGGTTCATCTGGATTTTTGATAAAGCCAAATTCTTTGACCGTCTCATCAAAACACATGTTCCAACTTCGCGATGCCTGCTTTAGTCCATAGATGGACTTAAGCAACTTGCACACCTTTCCGCAGCTCCCACTCTGAATGAAACCCTCTGGCTGATCCATATAGACACACTCCTCTAAATTTCCATTTAGAAAAGCGGTCTTTACGTCCATCTGCCAAATCTCATAATCGTGGAAGGCAGCAATGGCAAGAAGGATCCGAATGGATTTCAGCATAGCCACTGGAGAAAAGGTTTCGTCATAGTCCAAACTTGGTCTTTGACGAAAACCCTTTGCAACAAGTCTAGCATTATAGGTCTCAACCTGTCTATCTACACCAATCCTCCTTTTGAAGATCCACTTGCATCCTACGGGTTTTACCCCATCTGGAGCAACGTCCAACGTCCATACTTTGTTGGTGTACATGGACTCCATTTCGGTCCGCATTGCATCCAGCCATTTTACCGAGTCAACGCTCTGAATGGCCTGCTGGAAGCTAGTCGGATCATCACTATCAATGATGCAATCCTCTCTATCCCCGTCTATGAGAAAACCGTAGTATCTCTCGGGCGGATGAGACTGCCTACTACTTCTGCGGAGCGGCGTAGGAATGTCCTGATCTTTCGAACCCTCTGGTTCTACTAAGCTTTCAGTAATAGCTCGTGGTTCTGGAATTTCTTCCAGTTCTATTGCGCTCCCACTTATCCGATTCTCCAAAAACTGAGTTTCCAAGAAGTGGGTGTAGGGTGTTTTTTCGTCACCCCATTGAGATGGGAATACGCGCGCGCTTGTCAGGCGTACTACAGATTCCCCCTGCCTAGGGTAGGCCGGGGTTTAATGATTGTGGGGATCCGAATCTCCGGCAGCCGCGGACTAAGCTGCCGTTAATTACCCCTCGCCTTTGGGGCGAGGGAACCTCCGATTAACGGGTTAAACTGGTCATGCGAACTCAATGTGCAGTGTACGTGTGTTCTGTTCTGAAAGGGGGGTTTTGGATATATCGGGAGCCACGCAGAGTTTTTACGGGGGTCCCGCTACCCGGATAGCGGGCTGGGGGTCAAGGGGGCTAGCAGCCCCCTTGTGGGGTGCGGGGCAGCGCCCCGTTAGAAATTTTTTTCTAACAGGGACAGTGTCGTGGAGTACGTGTATGTATAAATTTGTATACATATGTATATATGTATGTATGTACACAAAAAGAGGGGGAAAAGACATCCAAGGGATGCGCAGGTGCGCAAGCGCGCGCGCCACGTGTCGGCACGCGGACGCCTTGCGCACTTGCGCAGGTGCGCAAGCGCGCGCGCCACGTGTCGGTACGCGGGCGCCTTGCGCACTTGCGCAGGTGCACAAGCGCGCGCGCCACGTGTCGGCACGCGGGCGCCTTGCGCACTTGCGCAGGTGCGCAAGCGCGCGAGCCACGTGTCGGCACGCGGACACCTTGCGCACTTGCGCAGGTGCACGCGCCACGTGTCGGCACGCGGGCGCCTTGCGCACTTACGCAGGTGCGCAAGCGCGCGCGCCACGTGTCGGCACGCTGGCGCCTTGCGCACTTGCGCTGCGCGCCGGAGAGGCACAAGAGGCTTTTAGCCTAAAAAGATTTCTCTGAAGAGAAATCAAAGAGGAGTTAGACTCCTGAGTGTTTTTTTTTTTGTTGGGTTTAGTGAAAGGGGTGCTCCTTCTTCCTCCTCTGTTAGCTGGATCTTGAAGCTCAAGAGATGTGGGATTTTTAAAAATCTCTTCCTTTTGAGATTTAATGGAAGATCTGAGTTCCCCTTGATGGGGTTTGTGGTGAGAAACTAATTTGTTTTATAAAAAAGAGAGTAGAACTCTTGATTTAATTCAAGAAAAAGGAGAAGGTCTTGGAACCTTGAAGAAGGAGAAAGAGATCTCAGATCTAGAAATTTCTGGAGAGAGAAAAAGTTATTGGGATATTTCATTATCCTTGCCTTTATAGGCCATACATTTTACACATAGCCCCTTGGGCTTCACAAAATGGCATTTTGCCTATCCCATGGCTCATGTGCCATTTCTTTTTGCACATAAGCCATGGGCTTTACAAAATTTTGGCTTTATGCCTATTTTTCTTACATTCGTCCATAAAATAAAATAAAAGAAATACAACAAAATTATTTATTACAAAATTTTTATCTTGGCATGGGGGGAGGCCGGCCGCTTCATGTTCGGGCTCGACCCGGGCATGGGCCTACTGGATCTGGGCTTGGGCCCACTTGGCTTGGGGTTGACTTTGATTTTGACTTGGTCAACCGGGGTGTAAATTTTTACCCCAACAAATTGCCCCCATCAATAAATGCACACCACATATATGGGTCGTGTGCATGAAATTGATGGATCTTCTTTCACGTGGAGGCGACTTGGTTTGGTTCCCGCTTTTTGGGAAGCTGGCACTGCCCTTTTTACGATATGGACGGTCGTTGCTTGACATGTCTCCGAGACGGAGTGTCCGTGATAGACGTTTTCCCTGGCCCGGAGTTATCTGGTTCCCGCTTTGTAGGAATCCTGCACTGCCCTTTTTGCGACTTGGACGGTCGGTGCTGCCCTTTTTGCGACTTGGACGGTCGTTGCTGCCCTTTTAGCGACGTGGACGGTCGGTGCTGCCCTTTTAGCGACGTGGACGGTCGGTTCTGCCCTTTTTGCGACGTGGACGGTCGATGCTGCCCTTTTAGCGACTTGGACGGTCGGTTCTGCCCTTTTTGCGACGTGGACGGTCGGTTCTGCCCTTTTAGGGACGTGGACGGTCGATGCTGCCCTTTTAGCGACGTGGACGGTCGATTCTGCCCTTTTTGCGACGTGGACGGTCGGTTATGCCCTTTTAGCGACGTGGACGGTCGATGCTGCCCTTTTAGCGACGTGGACGGTCGATGCTGCGCTTTTAGCGACGTGGACGGTCGGTTCTGCCCTTTTTGCGACGTGGACGGTCGGTTCTGCCCTTTTAGCGACGTGGACGGTCGATGCTGCCCTTTTAGCGACATGGACGGTCGGTTCTGCCATTTTAGCGACGTGGACGGTCGATGCTGCCCTTTTAGCGACGTGGACGGTCGATTCTGCCCTTTTTGCGACGTGGACGGTCGGTTCTGCCCTTTTAGCGACGTGGACGGTCGATGCTGCCCTTTTAGCGACGTGGACGGTCGATGCTGCCCTTTTAGCGACATGGACGGTCGGTTCTGCCCTTTTTGCGACGTGGACGGTCGGTTCTGCCCTTTTAGCGACGTGGACGGTCGATGCTGCCCTTTTAGCGACGTGGACGGTCGGTTCTGCCATTTTAGCGACGTGGACGGTCGATGCTTGATTTGACTTGCTCTGCTTCTTGCAATGTCAGGGGCAGACTTGACTTGCTCCGCTTCTTGCGGTGTCGGAGTGGAAGTTGACTTGTTGATTTTGATTTGGGTTGACATCAGCATCGCTATACTGGAATATGGTACCAGGAGCGAATCATCATCTGTCATGGAGAGGATTTTGGGATATGGGTTTTTGGTCGGCATCAGCACCGTTAACACTGAAGCGAAATGCCAGGAACGACTCATCATTTGCCGTTGCCCGTTAGGGAACGATGGCTTAGGAGATAGGTTTGGGTCCCTACCACCCAAGGCTTTTCAATTTTATGGGCCGTGAGGGTCCCATAAAAGCATTTTCTTCCTGCGAGTCGTAAGGATCCCACAGGTGTATTTTCTCCTTAGGAATCGTGAGGATTCCTAAGTGTGTTGCTCCATTGTGAGTCGTAAGGATCTCACGCAGGGGTTTTCTCCTCACAAGGTCGAGAGGATTTTGTGAGTGTATTTCATCTCTTTTCACGAGTTTGCGCCCTTTCGGGTTTTCACAGACTCGCCGGTAGTCCTGCTGTTTTTACTCACGGAGCCCTTTCGGGTTTTCATCCGTGCCCGTTTTGCTTGTGGACATACCTTTTTATTTTTCCTCTTTTCTTTTCCTTTTATTCTTCTTTTTTTTTTTTTTGCCGCTGGTGGGACTTTAAAAGTAGTCTTACCAGCAGAATTTGGGAGAGATAGGGGTCATTTACGCCCATGGATTGTATACGGTTTTGCAGGATGTATGATCCAGACCGTAGGGCTGATGTGCTCAATTTGCCTGCGACTTAGAACATTCACGTGTAGTATTTCTTGAGATATCGGCCATTGATGGGTGGCATGGGCCTTTCTCCCTCGGCACTTATTAGTTGGTAGGATCCTCCGTCGAACACTTTCTCGATGACGTATGGTCCTTCCCAATTTGGCTCGAATTTTCCCTTGGCATGTCGATTGAGGATGATCGGTCTTTTGAGGACCAACACCAATTCACCTTTCTTGAAAGCGCGGAGACGGGTTATCTTGTCATAGGCCCGTGACATTTGGGCTCGGTATAGCTCCAGATTTTGCTGCACCGCGAGCCTCTTTTCTTCGAGGGCATCGAGCTCTTCAAGTCGAAGGAGCACGTTTTCCTCCTCCGTCAACTCGTGCTGAACGGCCATTCTTAAGCTTGGGACTTCGACTTCGAGGGGGAGGACCGCCTCCACTCCGAAGAGCAATGAGTATGGAGTGGACTGTGTTGGAGTACGGTGCGTGGTACGATATGCCCACAACGCCTCGTGAAGTTTGAGATTCCAGTCTCTCTTGTTGGCTGAAGCATTTTTCCTCAGGAGCTTGCATAGAGTCTTATTGAAGGCTTCGGCTAGCCCGTTGGCTCTTGGATTATAGATGGAGGAATATCTCCAGTCTATCTTGTGCTGAGTAGCGAACCTTGAGACATTGAAGCTCTTGAAAGAAGGCCCGTTGTCAGAAATGATTCTTCTTGGTGTACCAAAGCGGTATAGAATATTATGCTGGAAGAATGTCAGAATATCTTTTGTCTTGACTTCTTTTAGCGGGACAGCTTCAGCCCATCTGGAGAAGTAGTCTGTCGCGGCCAGTATGAACCGGTGGCCTTTAGATGACGGAGGATCAATTGGGCCAACAATGTCGGTGCCCCAGACTTCGAAGGGCCACGACGCTACCGTAGGATGCAATGGATTGGGATGCTTATGAATAAAATCACCGTGAATTTGGCAGATATAACATTTCTTTGCATGCTCTCCGCAATCCCGTATCATGGTGGGCCAGTAATACCCAAGCCGTTTAATTTGCAGTCGCATCTTGGGGCCAGATTGGTGAGCACCGCAAACGCCTGAGTGAACCTCTTTCATGACTTTTCGGGCTTCGGCCGATGACAGGCACCTGAGCCAGAGTTGGTCATATGACCTGCGGTATAGCGTGTCATTTACAAACACGTATCAGAGAGCTCTCTTCTTCAGCTGAATCCTCGCAGATTTTCCTTCGGGCAGCCTGTCATATCGGAGGTACTCTATGAAGGGTTCTCTCCAATCGGGCTCGTCTTGGATGATCGAAGTTTCTTCGGCAGGACTGCTCTTCTGTTCCGCGCTTTCCTCTTCTCGTAGAGAGACTGGGGGCAGAATTTGTCGGCTCCTGACTGTGATCAGAATTTTGTCCATGTCAGGATCAGCCAGCTCCTTGGCTAAGCGAGCGAGTACGTCAGCCTTTCCATTCAACGCTCTAGGGACTCTCATTAGTTCAATGTGAGTGAACCGTTTCATGAGTTCCACCTCCCGGCCTCTGTACCGAGCTAACTCGGGTTTGTATATCTTATAGTCTCCGCTTACTTGGTTGACGACAAGCTGGGAGTCACCGTAAACTCGTAGCCGAAGGATTTCCATTTCTATGGCGAGTTCCAAACCAGCTATCAGAGCTTCATACTCAGCTTCATTGTTCGTTCGAGGCTCGGTGAGAGCAAAAGAACGTCGTAGGGTTCCCATTGATGGTGTGATGAATACCAATCCTATCCCTGCTTTTATCTCCGGGACACTTGATTTACTGGAGGTCCTTATCGATGAGGCCCCATCGAAGTAGAGCTCCCAACATGGCTCGTCATTCTCTAGGTGTAGCACATGTTCGTCGGGTAACTCATAATTGAGTGGTGACCCTTCTGGTATGGGATGAGCAGCGAGGAAGTCTGCAAGAGCTTGACCTTTTACTGCTTTTTGAGGAGTATATACTATGTCAAACTCAAGTAGCATGACGGCCCATCTTGCCATTCTGCCGGCTAGGCTTGCTCTGGTCATCAAGTGTTTGAGCGGGTCGACCTTGGAGATTAGCATAACCCGGTGAGCCAGCAGATAGTGCCTCAGCTTCTTCACAGCAAATATCAGAGCCAAGCATTGCTTTTCGATTGGGGAATAGTTGTGTTCCGCCCCGACTAGAGTTCGACTGAGGTAGTAGAGGGCATTTTCCTTTCCCTCCTCGTTATTCTGGGCGAGGAGCGCACCGAGTGACTCATCTAGCGCGGCAGTATAGAGAATCAACGGTTTATTTGGAATGGGAGCGGCCAGCACTGGAGGGTGCAACAAGTATTGTTTGATGCTTTCGAACGCTGTTTGACATTCGATATCCCAGATAAAAGGAGCTCCTTTCTTCATGAGCTTTGAGAAGGGCCTACATCTCCCTGATAAATTTGAGATAAACCTCCGTATATAAGCAAGCTTGCCTTGAAAAGATCTTAGCTGCGTCAGACTCTTCGGAGGGGGCATCTCCATGATGGCCTTTATCTTTGATGGGTCAACTTCGATCCCTCGATGTCGGACTATGAAGCCCAGGAATTTTCCCGATGACACGCCAAAAGCGCATTTCAGAGGATTCATTTTCAGATCAAATTCCCTCAGTCTGGAGAGAACGGTCCTAAGATCCTGGATATGATCGGCCTTGGTTTTAGTCTTGACGACCAGATCATCAACATAGCATTCGACGACTTTATGGATTAGGTCATCAAAGATATTAGTCATTGCCCTTTGATATGTAGCACCTGCGTTCTTCAGTCCGAATGGCATTACCTTGTAGCAATATATTCCGATCGGGGTTCGAAATGCTGTGTGCTTCTCATCCTCAGGCGACATCTTGATCTGATTATATCCAGACGAGCCATCCATAAAGGTGAACAGTTTGTAATTTGAGGTGTCATCGACCATCATTTCCATGACCGGTAGCGGGAAGTCGTCTTTAGGACATGCCTTGTTGAGGTCCCTGAAATCGACACAAACTCGGATCTGCCCATTTTTCTTCTTCACTGGGACTATGCATGCGATCCAGTCTGCATATTTCTCTTCCCTGATGAAGCCGGCATCGATGAGTTTCTTGGTTTCCTCAATGACCTTTTCTTCCAACTCCCTTCTCATTCTTCGAGGAGCTTGTTTGACTGGCTTAGCATCAGGAGATATAGCCAGCTTATGCACGGCTACCTCAGGGGAAAGGCCAGGCATTTCTTTGTACGTCCACGCGAAGCAGTCGACGAACTCACGCAGCAGGGCAATTATCTGCTCTTTCATTTCCTCCGACAAGAGTGAGCTGATGTAGGTCGGCCTTGGATTATCGGGCGTTCCTAAGTCAATCTCGGTTAGCTCATCAAAGGTTGCTTGTCCGCCATCTTCGAGCTCTTGAGGAGCTTCTTCTGGCTCGGCTATCTCGTCATCATCATTTGATCTTTCGCTGGTCTCACCAACATGGATCATGTAGCACGCTTTGGAATCAGGTTGAATGTAGCCTATGCCCCGTCTATCTGGAATCCGTCCATCGATGAGTGCTCGGACCTGGGGCGGATACCATAGCCCTTCATAAAACTTTGCTTCGGACTCCGTTTGATATAACCGGCATCCGCACTTCTTAAAGTATTCCCGCATCTCGGGCGCATAGTATCTGGGATTGAGGACGGCTCTTATGCCTCTCTCATAGGGAAGGCACGCGACAGAAAGGTCGTCCGGGTGCACAACGGGGTTTGACCCATAAAACAAGATGCCCTTCTGTCCACTTTTCCTCCCGGGAACGTAGAAAGTTTTCAGCTGGTCCACGGTGGAGATTGATAATGCATCGAGCTCTTTGTACATTTGCTCTGGTACCCTTGTAACGGCTAGGGACCCTTCTGCAACTTCGAAGGTCTCTCGTAGTTTCGCTTGTTGGGTGGGGGTCCACTCTGCACCGCTGTTGCACGACAGGTCCTCCTCCTCTGACTCTTCAGTGTCAATGCCAAGATGAGGGCGGACTTTGCTGCTAGATGGGCCTTCAGTAACAGATTCGTCCGTATCGCTGCCGAAATGAGGGCGAGTTTTGCGGAAGGACGGGCTTCCAGCGTCGGACTCATCAGAGTCGCTGCCGAAATGCGGGCGCACTTGGGTATTTTTGCTTTTGAAAGTGATAGCCGGCGCGGATTTGCTTTTGAGGCTTGGGGCCGTTCTATCCTCAGTCAGTTGTGGCTTAGCATTTTGGTGGTTCGTAAAGTACCGAGAATCTTCATATCGGACTTCATGCACACCGAACGGCTGGATGTCTCCGTCAATGCGTCTTTCTTCGCCATTTTTAGTGTACTTCATGCATTGATGGAGAGTTGACGGAATGATGCCGTAATCGTGGAGCCACGGCCGCCCCAAGAGAATCTTATAAGACGTGTCGGCGTCGATCACGTATATCTTAGCTTCAGTTTGCAGATCCCCAAATTTGATTGGCAGAGCTATAGACCCCAGAACTTGCTGGCAATTTTGGTTGAAGCCTTGAATGACAATCCTTTCCCTTGACAGGTGTCGGACGTCCATTGACAAACTCTTCAGAGTTCGCAAGTTCATGATGTTCACTGAGGACCCCGGATCAATCAATATGCGATTAATTCGATCTCCGTCGCTGTACCCGGTCACGTAAAGCGGCCGATTATGCTCCGCCGTTCCCAGTAGCAAGTCTTCATCCTTAAATGTGACTGCGGCGGCATACAAAGCATGCTGGGCTTCTTTTATGTTAATTTCCGCAAAGTGAGCCTGATACCGCTCGGGGTTTTGCAGAGCATGGATGAGAACATCTCTAAGCTCCTTAGATAGGACCAAGGCGTCGTAGATGCTCAGGAGAGACGGAAGCTTCCGGAGATGCGCCAAGACATTATAGTCCACCGAGGAAGGACTTATGTTTTCATCAGCCGGTTCTCTGCCATCTTCTTCATTAGCGACTTGTTTTTCCTTCCCTTTTGGGGCGTTGCCCTGATTTGGCGGTAGAGCCCTGCCGCTTCTAAGCTGGATTTGATTGGCCTTTGTGGTGAGCTCCTCGTCCTCTTCGGGAAAACAGAGATCATCCTCGGAGTCGCTGCCAAGATGGATGGCATAGCAGGTCACTACTGGGATCTCTTCATTGGAGTCTTCTTCTAACTCCTCCAGAATTTCAGCCGTTTGTACAGGGAAGAACTCCTTCAATTGAATCAATGTTCTTTCCTTTTGTTCATATTCTTCGAGGGAATCGATATATTTTTGAATGGTCGATCTCCCTGCAGACTCTTTTTCGCGCCGAGCTGCACTTTTCTTCATCTTGAGCTTCTTGGATTTTGAGCCTGATGGAGCCGCATAGGCGGCTGGACTGGTAGGCTTCTTCTGTCCTTCCCATTCCATCCTGGGCTCTTTCTGAAGTAGCTTTAGCATCTTCTTCGTCTTATTAGATATGTGCGTACTCCACGGAGGCCGCGATGAGTCAGTTTCATTTCTTAGGGCCGCGGGTTCGGCTGTCTGCTCCCAGAAGGCTTCGGCTTCCGTCTGTATAAAGTTGGCGGTTGCAACTTGATTGTTCACCAACACGCTTTTGGATAGCTCGATCTCTCCAGCCTTGTACTGCTTCTCGACCCAGTCTTTGAAGATATAGCAATCCTCGATCGCATGGCTCACTACTCGGTGGTACGGGCAATACAGAGGATTGTCGGTCATTTTTGCTTCTTGGGGTCTTTTCGACTCCGGAAATTGTAAGCCGTTGTTCAAGGCATCTTTAAATATCTTGCGGACCTTGTCCCTTCTGAAAGAGTAAACCTTGTTCTTTTTCTCCTCTAGGGAAGGCCCATCTCCTCCCAGCAATGGCTTTCGCGACCGGTTGGTTTTGGATTCGCCCGCCCTTCGCTTTTCTTCATTGTCGGACGCATTGAAGACATTGGTACTGCTGGAACTCCCGCTTCTACGGTTGTCGTCCCGCTTGCTTTTCCAGGTTTTGTCTCTCTGAGAGTCCGGCGGGGACTCTTGCTTCGAGCGTTCTAGCATTTGAACTTTCTTGGTTAGCTCCTGAAATGTCTTGAGGCCCGCTGTACACAAGAATGGGACCATCCAATTGCTGAGGTTCCCAATGAGAAGGATGACGGACTGGTCCTGCTCCAGCGGCGGTTCGCATTTGACTGTGAGATTACGCCATCGGGCGATAAAGTCGGTGTTGCTTTCATTCTTCCCCGGCTTAGTCCTCACAAGGTCGGCAATGGAGATTTTATCACTGACACTCATGAACCTTTGCCAAAACAGGGACTCCATTTGGGCAAAGGTAATGACGGACCCGTCCGGTATACTCGCATACCAGTCGAAGGCGACGCCGGTCAGGCTGTTGACAAACTGACGAAGAAGGAGCGCGTCATTGCCCCCTGTATTTCCGCACGATGCTTTGAAGTGGGCGACGTGCTGGTTTGCATTCCCCGTTCCATCAAATCTTCCGAACTTAGGAATGACGTAGCCGCTTGGGAACTCAATCAGATCGTACTGCGCGGGATATGGCCGCCCACTACTGCCGATTTCTTTCTGAGCTTCAGCTTCGGCCACCAATGTTTTAACCTTGCTGGTGACCAAATCCATTATCCGATCCTGTGTTAGCGGGATGGTGCTATCTGGGGCCAAGGCGTCCCCAGAAGCGGAATGTAGCCGGCTTTCATTTGGCTCGACCAGTCTTGGTCCCAAAGGAACAGGCATTGGCTGCCTCGGATTGTCCTCACCCGGCTGATTAGTAGCGGCTTGCGCTTGATTAGGAGGCGCTCGAGCAATTTGAGCCGTAAGCTGCATCACCACATTCGTTAAGTCGTCAATCTTCGAATAGAGCTTGGCCATCTCTTTATCTTTGCTCCTGAGCTGTTTTCGAAGCTCTTGAAGCAGCTCTTGCTCCGCAGTCCTGGGGCGGAAAGTCGGCTCTTCCTCGCTGTCCGAGCTTGACTCTGCATGGACCGAGGGGTCTTTCTGCCTATCATCCTCATCGAGAGGGTTTTCTTCATCCAGCAGGGGCGGCTGTTCTTGGGCGGCGGCAACCACATTCAGGCTAGATTGGGCTTGGGATGTGGTGGCCCCGTCCTTGCTTTTGCTGCGAAGGTTGTCGCTAGGGCGCCCGCCCGCCATATAGACCGTATGGATGATATATCCGGCCGTCTTTCTATCATTGGCAGTTGATTTCGTGGATCGCTGTCTTGACCCCCTTGTTTCGGTAGCTGGTAGTCGATTGAAGGCGGCTGGCCTAACCAGGTTCTTGAATAGTGCTGGCGCTTCTTTTCTGGATCTGCCCCGCTGCTTTCGTGCGGCACAAAGCGCCTGATAGACCCTTGAAGAGACAGTGTCATACTTTTTCTGTTGGGGCCAGGACACGTCTCTTTGTGGCACTGTTCGGACCGCTGTCTTCTTGATTCTGGCGGTCATGGCGTTTTTCTGAACCCACTTCAGAGGCTCGAAGGAATTGCTGATTCTTACGTCCGACTCAGCCGTCGTCGCCGGGAAACCCTGCACTTGGAACTTCACACGATTCCATTTGGCCGAAGCCTTGGCCCTTTTGTTGGCTCGATACCTGAGCCGCTTCTGCCTTAACTTTTCTGTTCTAAGCACCTTGCAGACTTCGGCTTTTTGGGAAGATGCCGCATACCGGTTGATGGAGGGCCTTGGAGATACGCCCGATTGTGCATTTGTTGGAGTCATCGCCTGAGCTCGTCCGCAACTTTTAATGTTGCCCTTCACATCGGAAGTCTTGCCCCCAGCTAGAGCGCCAGGGACTCGTTCAGATAGCGTCTTAGGTTTCGGTTGTGGTACCTTGGCGATCACGACATTCGGCCTCTTGCCCCTCGAGACCGGCTTGGCTGCCTGTTTCGCCGGGATTTCCGCCAGATGAGCGCTTCCGGCAGGGTAGATAATGACGGAGCCAAACTGGCGGGGCGGTTCTTCCCACTGTCGACAGAGGCTTGCGGGGAGAACCACACGAGCATTGATCTTGACCACGTACGGAATCGGGGTCATGTTGGAAGCTGAATTCGTCTGGGGAGACATTGTAATCGAAGGTTGATTGCTGCATGGAAAAAAGAACATCATTTCAGTATAGGCAATCGATATGTATATTGATTGAGTTCGTATGAACGTTTAACCCGAAATATGGGAGGAGAGATTCGTCCCACCGGGCGTGCCAGAATCTGTAGGGTGTTTTTTCGTCACCCCATTGAGATGGGAATACGCGCGCGCTTGTCAGGCGTACTACAGATTCCCCCTGCCTAGGGTAGGCCGGGGTTTAATGATTGTGAGGATCCGAATCTCCGGCAGCCGCGGACTAAGCTGCCGTTAATTATCCCTCGCCTTTGGGGCGAGGGAACCTCCGATTAACGGGTTAAACTGGTCATGCGAACTCAATGTGCAGTGTACGTGTGTTCTGTTCTGAAAGGGGGGTTTTGGATATATCGGGAGCCACGCAGAGTTTTTACGGGGGTCCCGCTACCCGGATAGCGGGCTGGGGGTCAAGGGGGCTAGCAGCCCCCTTGCGGGGTGCGGGGCAGCGCCCCGTTAGAAATTTTTTTCTAACAGGGACAGTGTCGTGGAGTACGTGTATGTATAAATTTGTATACATATGTATATATGTATGTATGTACACAAAAAGAGGGGGAAAAGACATCCAAGGGATGCGCAGGTGCGCAAGCGCGCGCGCCACGTGTCGGCACGCGGACGCCTTGCGCACTTGCGCAGGTGCGCAAGCGCGCGCGCCACGTGTCGGCACGCGGGCGCCTTGCGCACTTGCGCAGGTGCCCAAGCGCGCGCGCCACGTGTCGGCACGCGGGCGCCTTGCGCACTTGCGCAGGTGCGCAAGCGCGCGAGCCACGTGTCGGCACGCGGACACCTTGCGCACTTGCGCAGGTGCACGCGCCACGTGTCGGCACGCGGGCGCCTTGCGCACTTGCGCAAGCGCGCAGGTGCGCAAGCGCGCGCGCTACGTGTCGGCACGCTGGCGCCTTGCGCACTTGCGCTGCGCGCCGGAGAGGCACAAGAGGCTTTTAGCCTAAAAAGATTTCTCTGAAGAGAAATCAAAGAGGAGTTAGACTCCTGAGTGTTTTTTTTTTGTTGGGTTTAGTGAAAGGGGTGCTCCTTCTTCCTCCTCTGTTAGCTGGATCTTGAAGCTCAAGAGATGTGGGATTTTTAAAAATCTCTTCCTTTTGAGATTTAATGGAAGATCTGAGTTCCCCTTGATGGGTTTTGTGGTGAGAAACTAATTTGTTTTATAAAAAAGAGAGTAGAACTCTTGATTTAATTCAAGAAAAAGGAGAAGGTCTTGGAACCTTGAAGAAGGAGAAAGAGATCTCAGATCTAGAAATTTCTGGAGAGAGAAAAAGTTATTGGGATATTTCATTATCCTTGCCTTTATAGGCCATACATTTTACACATAGCCCCTTGGGCTTCACAAAATGGCATTTTGCCTATCCCATGGCTCATGTGCTATTTCTTTTTGCACATAAGCCATGGGCTTTACAAAATTTTGGCTTTATGCCTATTTTTCTTACATTCGTCCATAAAATAAAATAAAAGAAATACAACAAAATTATTTATTACAAAATTTTTATCTTGGCATGGGGGGAGGCCGGCCGCTTCATGTTCGGGCTCGACCCGGGCATGGGCCTACTGGATCTGGGCTTGGGCCCACTTGGCTTGGGGTTGACTTTGATTTTGACTTGGTCAACCGGGGTGTAAATTTTTACCCCAACAGTGGGCATGCCGAGAAACAAAAACCTTTTGTTCCTCTTCGCAATAGAAGAAATATCTCTTGGAGTTCTTTGGATATCCCACAAACTTGCACTGTACTGAGCGTGCCTCGAGCTTGTCCGCATGCTGCTTTTTGACAAAAGCTGGACATCCCCATGTCTTAATGTGATTAAGATAGGGTCTCTTCCCACACCACATCTGATATGGTGTAATAGGCACAGTCTTAGTTGGAACCCGGTTCAAAAGGTATGCAGCTGATTCTAGTGCATATCCCCAGAATGATCGCGGTAACTCAGCGTTACTCATCATGGATCGTACCATATCCAATAGGGTTCGGTTCCGTCTCTCCGATACACCGTTATGTTGCGGAGTGTATGGAGGAGTAAGCTGAGAGAGAATTCCATTCTCTTTTAAGTAATTCAGGAACTCGGCACTCAAGTATTCACCACCTCGATCAGATCTCAGTGTCTTGATACTTTTTCCTGTTTGTTTTTCTACTTCACTCTTATATTCTTGGAATTTTCCAAAGGCTTCGGATTTATGTTTCATTAAGAAGACATAACCGTACCTTGAAAAGTCATCCGTAAAAGTAATGAAGTAAGAATAACCGCTTCGTGCATGCGTAGACATTGGACCGCACACGTCGCTGTGTACGAGTCCCAAGAGCTCGCTCGCTCTTACTCCGTGTCCAGTGAATGGAGTCTTTGTCATCTTTCCTTTGAGACATGATTGACAAGTTGCATATGATTGATATTCGAACGGATCCAAATATCCTTCTGTATGTAACTTCGTCAACCTTCTCTCATTGATGTGACCCAGTCTACAATACCATAAGAAAGTCTGATTTGTTTCCGGAGACTTTCTTTTGTGTGTATTCTGGATATTGAAAATCTGTGGTTGGTTTAATACGTATATACCATTGCTCAATGTACCTGACCCAATCAGAACTTGATTAAGGTGAATGTTTACAACATTACTTACAAATGCAAATTCATAACCTTCTTTAGAAATTAAAGATACAGAAATGATATTACAAGTTGCATTGGGTATAAAAAAGCAATTACATAAAACCAAAACATGTCCATCTGACATTCCCAGATGATAGTCCCCCACGGCCTCAGCATCCATGCTAGCTTCGTTTGCAACTTTGAGGGTCATGTCACCTGCCTTCAAAAACCTACGCTTTCTCAATGCCTGCAAAGAATTATAGATATGAGATCCTGATCCGGTATCTAATACCCAGGACGTAGAGTTTATTGATAGACAGTTTTCAATAACATACACACTTGAAGCTGAAGCCGCAACTTGCTTCAGATCCTGTGTTCTGGCCTTCCAAGCCCTGCAATCTTTCTTCCAGTGTCCACTCTTGTGACAGTAAAAGCACTCTTCCTTATCCACAAGCTTCCCCGCTACCTTTGTTGCCTTTGCCTTTCCCTTCGTATCCACTTTACTAACACCTCCCTTTGGTTTGGCGGGGGTTTTCTTCTTCTTTCCCTTAGCTTTCTCCTTGGACCTAGAAGAGGAAGATCCTCCTACAAATAAAGTGGATGTTTCCCTACCTTTCTATAGGGTGCCCTCTGCACTCCTCAGCATGTTGAGGAGCTCTGAAAGTTCAACTTCCTTTTCCTGCAAGTTGAAGTTCAGGATGAACTGGGCGTAAGTGGAAGGAAGGGACTGAAGAATCAAGTCCGTATAGAGCTCATTCTCCAACGTGGTCCCAAGGTCCGCGAGCTCCTCTATGTAGCCAATCATCTTAAGCACGTGTTCCGCTACCGATGATCCGACGGCGAATCTTGCCGAAAACAACTTCTTCGACACTTCGTATCTGGCGATACGAGATTGCTCTCCATACAGTTCTTTTGTATGAAGAAATATGGATTCGAGGTCCATATTCTCGTACCTCCTCTGATGTTCATTGTCCATAGAGGCAAGCACGAGGCACTTGGCCTTCGCGTAACCGATTTCCCAGGTCTTACGGATTTCCCTATCCGCGACGCTGGTTTTGGGACCTGGGATATGGGGAGCTTTGGTGGTAAGAAGATACCCCAACTTGTCATAAGTGATTGCCATTTTGACATTCTTGAGCCAATCTTTGTAGTTTGGCCCTGTCAGTATGTTTTTATCTAGAAGTAACTTAAGTCTAGTCATGATAAATGGTCGCTGCAATTAGGAGAGAGAGAAGAAACACTTTAGCATGATGCTCTTGCAAGTTTAGAGTGGTTTTTAATTTGTCTAAATAGGATGGCTCCCACTGTCTCTCGAATCCCTCCTCAAACCAAAAGGGAAGAACTAGTCGGGATCAATCTCACCGTACAATACTTGCTTAACCGTTCTGCCAGGCCAGTGTCGGTACTTCGAGGGAGGTTTTCCAATGCTTTCGCGAAGTTCCTTAATTAAGCAACCTCTTTTCCCTGTGGGTGTAGCCCCGCTAACACCTTTCTAGACACCTACTTGGTTTATATCATTGATCGTTAAGTGAGAAAGTTCCCGAGGAGTAGCATATACTCACAGTAGGATCGGGATCCAAATATCATCGCGTGACAAAACTGAAGGAATCCTACCAGAATCATCACACTCCAAATGGTATGCAACGCTAGCAAGTTTCAGTTCTTTTGAAACTCCCGATGTGGATTTTTGCCCCATGCTCTTATGACCTTGACTTTGGCCAAAATATCATAAGTCACATGTCAAGTTCTACCTGTCATTCTCCAGGTTAATTTGAGCCCACCCGCACATACCCTTGACTTTGGCCAACATGGTAGAACGACTGCCCCAAACCAACACATCTATCTATGCTGCACATGAATACCCAATAGCTACCAATCACTATGCCTTGACTTTGGCCAACATACATAGCTTGAATACTTATTGACCATTCATGTGAAACGACGGAGGGCTACGAATGGTTTTGGCGAAACCGTGAACGTAGTGAACTTGATATAATCGATGGAACGAGATAGCTTTCAAAAGGAGTGGTTCAAGCTCCGCATTTAAAATTTTGGTTTTGAAAAGAACCGAGTGGTTTTGAAAGTGTTCCAATGATTGTTACTTGGTTTATTTTTTCTTGCATTAATTCCAATGCGTCCCATCATTTAATCCTACCATTGCAGAAAACAACGAAAATATGACATACGCTTATGCCATCCGCATTCGCCACAGGGCCCCGTCATCACCCGTGTTCCCCTCTGAACGGCGGCCGAGACAGGGACGTCTTGCCTGAGATTCGGGGCAGATGCTAATTGGTGCTATCCGTCCACCTCTCCGAAGATGCCAAGTTGATTTATGGTACCGTGTATCGAAGGTTTAAACAGATGCGTCCGATGTAGTAGACTTCGTCAGATTCCCCCTCGCTTGACGGGTTTTTGATTGTGGGGACGCTCTTCCCTGCAGGCGCAAGCCCCTGCAGTTAATTACGCTACCGCATCGCGGTAACCACTTTCTCCTTCTCCAGATGGTCACTTCGTGTCGTGTGTGTTTATTTTGTGTTTAGTTGCCCGTGGATTGTATACGGAGACTGAGTTATGTCGTCGCCCGTAGGGCGTGGACTAGTCCAAATCCGTATTATCTTAGATTTGGGTTTGGGGGTTTGGGTTTAAGGATACGTTAGCCTCATTGAGGACTAAGATCAACTTAAACGTTTGTTAAGGATACGTTAGCCTAGTTTTTAGACTAAGATCGACTTAACGGGATCGTTTAGATCCAACAATAGAGCGATTAGGGGAGCCCTTTTGTTTAGTTTAGTGACATTACGGTCAATAGGTAGTTTAAGGACATTGCGGTCCAATATTAGTTTTAAGACGTTGCGGTCAAGGTTAAGGACGTCGTAGTCCGTGGATTTAAGGACTCCACAGTCCAATGTTAGTTTTAAGACATCACGGTCAAGGTTAAGGACGTCATAGTCCATGAGTTTAAGGACCCCACAGTCCGTCGTTAGTTTTAAGACATCCCGGTCAAGGTTAAGGACCTCATAGTCCATGGGTTTAAGGATCCCACAGTCCGTATCAATATGTGGTCATCGGGACCCGTCACCTCTTTGAAGACGTTGAGGAATTACAACGCCGAGTATCGAAGGAGTGAAGAGATGTACCCTTAAACCGAGGTAGATTAAATAATCTTTGGCCCAATTTGGAACCAAGACCAATTAATTATATTATGAGCCCATTGGCTCAGTTGAATTTAAATTGAGGACTTATGGCCAGCTTGGGCTAAGTCCACTCATGTTTAGGATATGGGCCCTCTGTTGGTCCATTGAAAGAGAGGCTTTGCATCTGGACACTTAGCCAATGGGGCTAAAGTTAGTGTTAAACACTAAGGACCGATCAGTGTTGAACACTGATAATGAGATTGACAAGTTAGCGTTTAACACTAAAAGATAGTTGGTGTTAAACGCCAGCAACAGGGCTTTCAAATTAGTGTTTATGCACTAACGCAAGTCAGTGTTAAACACCGGCAGTGGAGATTTCAAATTAGTGTTTAACACTAAGGCAGATCAATGTTAAACACTGGAAACAGGGTTTTCCAGGTTGGTGTTCAACATTAAGAAAGTCAGTGTTAAACACTGTAAATAGAGTTTTCCAAATTAGTGTTTAAACACTAAGAAAATCAGTGTTGAACACTGGATATAGAGGTTTCAACTTTAGTGTTAAACACTAAGGCAAGAGGGGTCACGTGGTAGCACGTGAGAGCGCCCTCAGTTTATTTTATTCTGCCAAAAGTATTGAATACTTTGGAGCATCACGTGCTGTCACGTGATGGCATTTAAATGTTTGTCTGTTAGAGCTTCTGCCAAGGGGTCCCGTGGGGCACGTGAGGCATTGCCTCAAAGCCCTTCTTTATGGAACTTTTCAGGGGTCACGTGGTAACACGTGACCCTGCCTGTTTGAAGATGTGTTTATCTTTTTAAGAATTAAATTCTTCATAGGGTTAAACCCTAGCTATAACTTTAGAGGAATTAAATTCCCACTTTCCTTTTTGAAGAATTATATTCTCAGGTGGAGTTAAACCCCGGCTTTTCTTCTGTAAGAATTAAATTCCTGGTGTATGTGAAGAACTGAATTCTATCATAGGGTTAAACCCTAATTTCTTCTTTCTTAAGGGAATTAAATTCCTGTTATTTGACAGAATTAAGTTCTTAACTAGGGTTAAACCCTGGCTCTGTTCATTTTGAAGGAATTAAATTCCTACAACATAGGGTTAAACCCTAATTTTAATTCGAAGGAATTAAATTCCAATAATTCTATGAGAATTAAATTCTCAAACATCCATTCCCTCTCTATGCTTTGGATCTGCATGGCAGGATCTCAACCCAATGAGAATTAAATTCTCAATTCATGGGGAGATGTGCACTTTGCAGATCCTCTGCTAAAGAGAGAACTAAGTTCTTCTTTCTAATATCAGAGTTAAACTCTTTTGAGAATTAAATTCTCTTTTTTCTTGAAAGCCTCCCCCTTCTTACCTAAGGTTTTCTTTTGCAGAAGATCCAAATTCCTCCAAAGTCTTAAGGCTCTATTTTTCTCTCTCTCTCTGTGTATCGATCTCTGTATATGTGTGTCTCTGTATATCTCTTGGCTCCTATTTATAGGAGAAGGAGCAGAATCAATTAGTTTTAGTGAATCTTTCATTGAGAGATTTGATTTGCATTCATCATTCATCTGGACCTTTGGATTATTAGGTGAATTTTATTCACCATTGGATTTCAGATCCAAAGATATTCCTTTGTTATTTCGGTTAGATTTTAAGGGGAAATCTTTCCAAGTTCAAGATTTTTCCATAAATAGGTGATATTTAATCACCTTTAAATCTTTAACCCAATCGGTTCCAAATAATCATTTTCCTTTGGAAAGATTTGAATGCCTTTCAGAATTTAATTCTGTTAAATAGAGAGGCTTTGAAAGCCGGTCACGTGTGACCACGTGACCCTTGGTCACGTGTAGGCACGTGACACTTGGTCACGTGTAGGCATGTGACTCCCTGGAACGAGCTTTCTTCTCCTTTCTGCGCTCTGTTTTCTGGCAGCTGTTCAACCGTCACGTGCCAACACGTGACCCCTGGTCACGTGTGAGCACGTGACCTTTTCTGAAGCCTTTTCCTTGACTTGATCAGGGAACTGATGTGCCTTCGCCGCTGCTTTTAAATGTCACGTGCCAACACGTGACTGTTGGTCATGTGCTAGCACGTGATGCCTCCTCCGTAAGCTTTCCTGATTTTAAATCAGGAAACAAATGCCCCCACAGCGTTGTTCTCACGTGTCTGCACGTGAGTGCAACGCTGTCACTTTTTGTGACCGTTGGATTCCTCTAGGGATTTGGGGAGGTGAAGCGTCTCCATCATATCTTATAAATATAGGGGTCATTTCAGAAGCGCCTCCACTTTTGCTTATCTTCCTCCTTGCACACTTTTTCTGAGAATTTAATTCTCTTCTTCCAGAGCTTAGTTCTCTGCCTTGAAACATTTTCAGAGTTTAACTCTGTTCAAAAAGACTCTTTTCTTCAGGTAATGCTCTTGAATGAACGATGAACTCTCACATTCCTGTGGATTTTAAATCCAAAACAAGGGTTTTTACCCTTTTTGAATATGAACCCATTTTTTTTTCAAGTTTTTCAACCAAAGTATGAAACCATTTATCCTTCAACGGTAGATCTTTTTAGGGTTCATATGATCTTTAGGGAGATAATGGTGGCGGTTAAAATTTATGGAATTTAATTCCATCCCCAAAAAAAGTTTCTGGGAATTTAATTCCCCTTTTCTTAATAAGGAATTTAATTCCTATGAAGAACTCGGTTTCTTCACATGGAGGCTTCTTAGGGTCTCTTTGCCCTAGGTTGTCCTTCTGTAATTAATGAAGCAGAAGTTTGCAATGATGTCTTCTATGGGAATTTAATTCCCTTGATCCTGTTTGATTTGTTGTAGAGTCCAAGGTAGATTTGTCTTCTAGGGGACGTGCAGGGCCACTTGAAACCCACTTCCTATTTAATGAGGATATCCCCTTTGTCTTATTACAACTGTTTAGTCTCATTATTAATGAGCCGTCATCCTGATTCTGTGGGGCCCATGTGTTTTGTAGCCAATGGTCCCATGAAAAGAGTCTGCTATCGCTTTCTTCAACTGTCTTCATGTTCATGCATGTATATTTCTTGCTGCTTTGCTTTTGACATTTTTCTTTTATTCGATTTCAGGTGCAATGGCTTCTGTTCCGTGCTTCCCCTTCACTCGTTCAGAGACCGCTTTTCCTCAATCACCATCTGACGAGGAAGCGATAGCGATGATCCGGGCTCATGACCCGAACTGTACCAGCCTACTTCTATGGGGATCTTGGTACAGTCATATCATCCAGGGTCGCCGGAGTTTCCTTTGCGCAGTATCGACAGAGCCTACTTTCCCGTTTTTGCCGATGGACCCTCCGAGGACGGTTTTCGCTGTGGAGATGCCAAATTGGACTCCAACGGGACGGCTCGAGCCTTCGACGACCGGTATCCCGAACCATCCGATCCCAGCTATAGATATCCTGGGATGACGTATTTGTCAGGGTGAGGCCCACCCCTGGGGACAGATTTATAAGATAGGGCTCACACCTCGACACCCCACGGGCTACCTCCTCTGCGCTCGCTACATCCTTGCCACCCATCGTGCGCGGCTACAGAAGGTTTGGCTTTACCAGGCGATATATGCGCCGCTCTTTCACTACCAATCCCCACATGCCTGGTGGGTTAAGGCGTTCTTGAACCAGTGGAACCTCCCCACCAACACTTTCCTTTTAGGGGACCGCGAGGTCTCGATCTCTTTGGCAGAATTTTATGAAATCTCGGGATTGCCAATCAGGGGTACATTGTATGAGGAGTTGCTGCCTCCTGACGAGTATGTCGTTGAGCCCGAGCCCGCTCCGGTTGACGGCCTGTCCACTGAGAATGCCGTCCGCCACAAGCGTCCCAGCTTGATCAAGGCGCTAGGTATCTTCGACCGATTGTTCACCGAATCTGAGGAGCAGGGTGTTACTTTTAAGAGCTTCATTTCCTGCTTCCTTCACGAGGACGTCTTGTCGAAGACAGCTCCGAAGTTCGCTAACATCAAAGACCCCTTTGGTTTTGGTCCGAAGAAGCTGCCGACCACTGAATCGAATCTACCGCAGTACTACATCCCCATTATGTCGCCGATGTCTTTTGAATCCATTACAGCTCCCGACATGGATGAGGAGACGTTCTTCATGGGGTTTGTCAGTGTCTGGCTCAGTTGGTTTGTTATTCCCATGCATCGTCGCTTTATGAGGGCTTCGGTTTTCTACCCAGCTCATTGTATCGCTGAGGGGACGCGGTTGGCCATTGGTGTCCCAGCGCTGGCGCATTATCACGGGCTGGGTACCGCAGCCAACACTTCTACTCCTGGTGTGGATGTAGTAAACTTTGCGCTTCATTACTTCACGTCTTGGATCGAGATGCACGTGTTGGGGGCTTTCGCTATGCATCAGAGGCCCGCATTTTACGACGCCTATCCCTTACTGCGACTTATGCGATTGGTGGATGCTTCTGCCGCCGACCCGACCCAATTCGGGGCTATTTGGGTGTTGATTTCTCCCTACGCTACCGCTGGCGGGCTGGTTTTTAATGATCGGGTCTTGTCTTCTCCTTCAGGTCCAGTTCAACAATTCTGGGACCGGTCAAAAGACAACGTACCCTCTTTGAGGCCTCGGGAGGCCGCGCACTTGTATGCCATTAGACCGGGCTATTTGGTATTCCGCCAGGATGGTGCGGCTCTTTTCATGCGGTACAATCCGCATCGCTTCGCTCGACAGCTTGGGTACGACCAGGGAGTTCCTTTCGAGGCTTTCATAGTTGCGCCGGTCCCTTCACTTGACGCCGTTCGCGATGCCGCTCATCATTTCGTGAGATTGAACACCGGCTCCCACTTCATGATCCCTGAAGCTGCGCACATACCCCAGTGCATGGGATCGTTCACGGGTTGGTATCTCCATCGAGTCAACCCAATTATTCTTGAGGAGAGAAGGGTGCTTCTTGGTCATGATGCTCCTCCTCAGGTTCCGGCCATGGGAGCTATGCTGCGACCGCAAGCTCCGGTCCGCTTCCCTCTGAGGGATATTGGCACCGCGCTCATTCCGGAGGAGTCGGGGGTGAACCTTACTCCAACAGCTGGCATGCCCCTAGGTACCCGGTCGCGGGGTAGACGGGCTCCAGTAGCAGTACCACCGTCCGCGGCAGCACTGCCCCCCGTGGCAACGACAATGGCGGTGTCATCCTCAACCGTAGCACTAAGCGAGGGTAACAGGGATGAGGATGCTGAGGGTGATGTGGGTCAGCGTCGCTCTAAGGCTTCATGAGGAAGGAAGCGGTCGTCCTCGGTGACAGGCTCTGGGTCTAAGCGCCGAAGGAAAGTGGCTACTAACTCGCTCGATTCTTTAACGGAGTCCGAGCCCATTCTTGAAGATGAGCCATTGGCCTTGCAAGAGTTAGACGCTAGACTTCTTTTCCCGATTTCGGCCGATGAGGAAGCCGCACAGTTGGCCGAGGCCATACGGCATTCCAAAGAAACGTCTCATAATGCCAGGGTTCCGAAGAAGCCCTATCCCGCTGTAATCTTTTACGAAGACCCTTCGTGGATTTGGCGTCGGTTTATCGGTCCTTTGGAGGAATGGGGGGGAAAGGGCCTTGAAGCATGCCGCTTCAAAGGACGCAGCGGACGCGCTTTCTTTATGGACCAGCGGCCATGAGTCTACCCTCGAACCCCGGCGGGCACGCCTCCTTGAGAAGGAGCAGCGGCTTGAAGAAGCCATATTGAAGGCCTCCCTGCGCATCGGTACGTTTTTGTTCTTCTTTGTATCTTTTCAGATTATTTACGCCTGTATATATGTATCCTTATTCTTGTGTGAATTATGCAGAATCTTCGACGCTGGGGGAGCTCCCTACGGGCTCGTTGAAGCTAAAGCCTGTTGAAATTCCCAATGAAGCGTTGCTCGATGTGGAGGGGGCTGATGAGGCTGCTCCTCTTACAATATAGCTTCCAGTGGTAGTTCTTGATCACGGAGCGCCCGCTCCTTTGGGGGAGGCTCCTTTGGTGGTCACCGCCCTACTGACTCTTCCCGAAAGCGGCCCAGAGGCTGAGATGGAGGTAGTCGGGACTACCCTTCCTTTGTTGGAGCCCGAGGTTATGGCAGAGGCCGTCGAAGCCGCTATCCCCTCGACTCAGAACGGGAGGAGTGTTGAAGGTAACCTTCTGCATTTTAAATTAGCAATATTTCCGTGGTCTGAACTCTTTTGTTTTCCTCAGAATTGCGCGGGCTGGCGGCCTCTATCGCTGATTTGTCGCCTCGGCAATCGTTTCAGCGTTTATTGGAGATGGCAGCTCCGCAGGCGATCTCCCCTCAGCGCATTGTCCTTTCCTCTGGGCAAGGTTAGCGTCATTCGCCATTTTTTACCATAGCATTGTTGCCATTTTTGTGAAATGACGTTGATGCCTCTTATAGTTTTGGAAGCTGACGACGAGGTCGAGATCGTTGAAGGGCCAGGGGAACCTTCAGCTCCTACTTGCATGACTGTCGGTAAGCGACATTTTATTATAATCCCATTCGTTCTTTGCTTAAGAATTTTATTGACATCTTTCAAATTTGAACAGCCCTGCCAGTCTCCACGACGTTGGAATCGCGCATCGTGATGCCGCCCGGCCCTTATGCTTTGCGGGCTTCAGAACGCTTGGCCCAATTAAGCCTTGTCTCCTTATCATCTTTGATTGTGGAGCTCCGTGCTGGCAGCGCGACTACAGCTGAAGCGTTTACCGCCGAAGCTAACGGTTCTCTTCCTTTTCTTGCCACCTACCATAGCGAAGACGTGGTGCGAGTATGGGTGGAGTTCTGTCGGCAGGTGGAGGCTCGCTTGCACGTCCTTGAATGTTCTCGCCTTTCCTCAGAAGCCATGGCTGCAAAAGCGGAGTTGCGAGGTCTGATAGCACGGTGCGCGGCAAATATGACGTCGTGCAAGAAGAGGCTCGGCCGTAAATTCTCGGAGAGGGAGCTAGCTTCCAAGGCGCTGAGCGAGCTTCAGACGAGTCTTACTGCCAAAGCCAACAAAGTATATGAACTCTGGCGGGTGCTTCAGGAGTCCATCAAAAAGGTGGTGGCTCTCGATAAAGCTGCGACATTTACTCGCGAAAGGGTCGAAGCCCATAAGGCCACCGAGAAAGAGCTTGAAGGTCGGCTTGCTTTGTATCAGGCCCAACAGGCTCAGGCTGAGGCTCGTCTTCTGGAAATCTTGAATCATGAAGCCATGACTCAGCAACAGAAAGATGAGCTGGTAAAATTGCTACATCGCCTGCCGGCTTGAAGAATTGTATCTTTTCCTTTCTTTTCTGTTTTTGTACATACTCATGAATGAGAGTATCTTCTTTTTGTTCTTTCATGAATTGTACTTTGTATCCATTTTGGTTTATGAATAAAAGATACATTTTTCTTCTCAATGGTGTGTCTCTTTTCATTGAATGTGTTTTGCGGACAATTTATCTTGATCTCCTTGCAGGGCAGCGATGGCTTAGGATTCAGGGTTAAGGTCTGCTTCCTAAGACTTTGTGCTCTATGAGCCACGAGGGTCTCATAAAGAGTTTTTCTCCCTACAGGTCGAGAGGATCCCATAGGTGTAAGTTCTTCTTAAGAATCGTGAGGATTCTTAAGCGGGTTTTCCCTTGAGAGTCGTAAGGATCTCACAAGAGAGTTTTCTTCCTTACAGGTCGTGAGGACCTGCAAGTGCTGGATGTGGTCGCCCTTATCCGTGTTTCATGGGGCCAGGGGTTGCTCAAAGTATCGTAGTTTAAAGACGTTGCGGTCAAGGTTAAGGACGTCATAGTCCGTGGATTTAAGGACTCCACAGTTCGATGTTAGTTTTAAGACATCACGGTCAAGGTTAAGGACGTCATAGTCCGTGGATTTAAGGACTCTACAGTCCGATGTTAGTTTTAAGACATCACGGTAAGGTTAAGGACCTCATAGTCCGTGGGTTTAAGGACTCCACAGTCCGATGTTAGTTTTAAGACATCACGGTCAAGGTTAAGGACCTCATAGTCCGTGGATTTAGGGACTCCACAGTCCGATGTTAGTTTTAAGACATCACGGTCAAGGTTAAGGACCTCATAGTCCATGGATTTAAGGACTCCACAGTCCGATGTTTAGTTGCAGGGACCCGTCACCTCTTTGAAGACGTTGAGGAATTACAACGTCAGGCATCAAAGGAGTGAAGAGATGTACCCTTAAACCATGGTAGCATCAGTACAGAATCAGGGTGGTTGATTGTTAGTTTTAAGACATTACGGTCGAGGTTAAGGAGATCATAGTTCGTGGATTTTAAGGACTCCACAGTCCGGTGTTTGCTCTGGATGCTTTACACGGGTTCACTGCCGTGCTTGGCGAGGACCAGACTCCGCTCTGGGCGTTTTCCGCAGGGTCAAGGAGTGACATTATCCGCGTTCCACGTGACCAGGAATTTTGCACTAGATGCTTCACACGGGTTCACTGCCGTGCTCGGCGAGGACTAGGCTCCGCTCTGGGTGCTTCACACGGGTTCACTGCCGTGCTCTGCGAGGACCAGGATCCGCTCTGGACATTTTCCACGGGGTCAAAGAGTGACGTTATCCGCGTTCTACGTGACCAGGAATTTTGCACTAGATGATTCACACGGGTTCACTGCCGTGCTCGGCGAGGACTAGGCTCTGCTCTGGATGCTTCACACGGGTTCACTGCCGTACTCTGCGAGGACCAGGATCCGCTCTGGACGTTTTCCACGGGATCAAAGAGTGACGTTATCCGCGTTCCACGTGACCAGGAATTTTGCACTAGATGCTTCACACGGGTTCACTGCCGTGCTCGGCGAGGACTAGGCTCCGCTCTGGATGCTTCACACGGGTTCACTGCCGTGCTCTGCGAGGACCAGGATCCGCTATGGACATTTTCCATGGGGTCAAAGAGTGACGTTATCCGCGTTCCACGTGACCAGGAATTTTGCACTAGATGCTTCACACGGGTTCACTGCCGTGCTCGGCGAGGACTAGGCTCCACTCTGGATGCTTCACACGGGTTCACTGCCGTGCTCTGCGAGGACTAGGATCCGCTCTGGACGTTTTCCACGGGGTCAAAGAGTGACGTTATCTGTGTTCCACGTGACCAGGAATTTTTCACTAGATGCTTCACACGGGTTCACTGCCGTGCTCGGCGAGGACTAGGCTCCGCTCTGGATGCTTCACACGGGTTCACTGCCGTGCTCTGCGAGGACCAGGATCCGCTCTGGATGTTTTCCACGGGGTCAAAGAGTGACGTTATCCGCGTTCCACGTGACCAGGAATTTTGCACTAGATGCTTCACACGGGTTCACTACCGTGCTCGGCAAGGACTAAGCTCCGCTCTGGATGCTTCACACGGGTTCACTGCCGTGCTCTGCGACGACCAGGATCCGCTCCGGACGTTTTCCACGGGGTCAAAGAGTGACGTTATCCGCGTTCCACGTGACCAGGAATTTTGCACTAGATGCTTCACACGGGTTCACTGCCGTGCTCGGCGAGGACTAGGCTCCGCTCTGGATGCTTCACACGGGTTCACTGCCGTGCTCTGCGAGGACCAGGATCCGCTCTGGACGTTTTCCACGGGGTCAAAGAGTGACGTTATCCGCGTTCCACGTGACCAGGAATTTTGCACTAGATGCTTCACACGGGTTCACTGCCGTGCTCGGCGAGGACTAGGCTCCGCTCTGGATGCTTCACACGGGTTCACTGCCGTGCTCTGCGAGGACCAGGATCCGCTCTGGACGTTTTCCACGGGGTCAAAGAGTGACGTTATCCGCGTTCCACGTGACAAGGAATTTTGCACTAGATGCTTCACACGGGTTCACTGCCGTGCTCGGCGAGGACTAGGCTCCGCTCTGGATGCTTCACACGGGTTCACTGCCGTGCTCTGCGAGAACCAGGATCCGCTCTGGACGTTTTCCACGGGGTCAAAGAGTGACGTTATCCGCGTTCCACGTAACCAGGAATTTCGTTGATTGTATTAGCATTTCACGGAATGGAGGTTTGACTGTTGGTGATGTGTATATCGCCGAGCCATGGAACTAGGGGTTGCCGCTGTTCCGCTTTGTTTGAAGTTGTGTCCGTTGTTACTAGACGAGTGCTGAGATGATCTCTAAGTCATTCGCGGCCCGTCGAGATTTTGCTTCGTCTTATAATGAAACCTGGGGGAGAAGTATGATCCCTTTTTTGTTTACGCCCTTGGATTGTATACAGGGTGTGATGGAACATCACCTGTAGGGCATAAATTAAAACTTTTTTTTATTTCTTTTTCCGCGATGCTCTATCATTTCATCTTTTATATCGCGGAGGTCGCAATTGCCCTATCATTTTGGCTATTTTTCGCGGTGCCTAATCATTTCGGCTATTTATTTCATTTTTACTCGCTGTTTTTTATTGCGAGTTGCCCCATCATTTCGGCTATTTCTCATGCATACATTTTTACTTGCTGCTTTTTATTGCAAGTTGCCCCATCATTTCGGCTGTTTCGTATGCATGTGTGGCTCGCTAGCCTTTTCGCTGCAAGCTTGCATTTTAGACACTGATTTCGGCATCAGCACCGCTACAACTGGGATATTGCCAGGAGCGAATCATCATTTTCCTCTGTCGATTTTGAACAAAGGTGGCTTAGTAAACAGGGTTAAGGGTCCTGTCGACTAAGGTTTTGACTTCATGAGCCTTAAGGGTCTCACAAAGGTATTTCTCCCTACAAGTCGTGAGGATCTTGTAGGTGTATTTTCTCCTTAGGAATCGTGAGGATTCCTAAGTGCATGTCCCCTTGCAAGTCGTAAGGATCTTACAAAAGGGTCTTCTCCTCATAAGTCGAGAGGACTTACAAGGGTTGCTCACCATATGAACATATCCCTAGTCACGGGTGGGACTTTGCTGGGGAAATGTTTATTTGCGCCTGTGGATTGTATACAAGGGTCAGTATTGAGCCACTTATAGGGCAATATCGAAGGTTGTGGGGGTTGCTTAAGCACATGTTCAGGTCTCTGTAACTTAAGGCTTTCAAATCTTATGAGCCGTGAGGGTCCCATAAGAGAGTTCTCCTTCACACGATTTTAAATCAGGAAACAACCCGTTAGGTTACTTAACTAACGACAGAGCGAGGGATGGACTAGCGCGGATGCAAAACATAAGCAACGCCTAAATATATATCATATAGATATATATAAACATTCATCACATGCAATGATAGCCATTCCAGATCACAGATGAATACATTGGATATACTAGGAATCCGCATTTCGTACGAGCCTGTAACGAAGAGCGGATTACACGGTCGCGATGAATAGCCAAACCCCATCCTAGACCCCTACGGGTGCGGCAAACTACCCGCCAAGTACCCGAAGCGAAGCAACCTCCCTCATCACCGTGAGTAGGCCACTCGGCACTTCGAGATACCTGGTAGTTTATGCACCCCACCTTGGGTCTATCCTAGGAGAAAAAACAGTAAAAAGAAATTATACAATGACGGCTACAACCCCGACCCGGTTGCGCGGCCATACAAATAATATTACATCAATTTACATATTACAAGAATTGAAAGAATAAGAAAACTCTCATCTCACAACCTCCCGGCTATTCATCCGCGACAATCCAATGAATTCATATACACAAACCATCAATCATTACAGATCACAGATATGTATAACCCGCACTAATCGACGTATAGCGATTAGCGGACGTTCAATACATATATCATATCACAGATATAACCCATTAGCCAAAGTGTAAAGAAATTCGATCAAAATACGGATTTTTGACCACCCCAAAAACTAACTTGTTCTCTGGAAAATCTGGGTGGAAACAAACTATATTAAAAATCCCAAAACCTCAACAGAAGAACACTGCACTAAACTCGGTCCACGGCCGAGTCAACTCGGCCGCGGATCAGCGGCAAGAAGCATGTTCTTGCCGCGGAACCGTGGCGCTTTGACCGGTTCAGTGGATCGTTTTTGGTGTGTGTCTTTAGAAAACCCTGAGCCGATTTTTCATGTATGATTTATTATTTTTAGAGCAGGTTTAAAAATCGGCAGAAACTTAGGGTTTCGAAAAAAAAGTTTTGCGATTTTTCCGATCGAAGTTCTAAATACTTTGCTAACTAGTTAGTTTGTGTTTAGCTAGGCTCTGATACCACTGTAAGTCCACGTTACCCACCCCGGTGCTTGCGGGGAGGCGGAAACGTTATGAAAAATCTGATTTTTACAACACTAGGTAACATGGACTATGTAAAGGAGGGATCTTTGCTAACCAAAAACTAACAACAAGCTAAAAGAGTTTAGCTACACGGAAAAGGGGTTATACCTAGGTCTTCAAGTCCTTCTCTTCTTGCTCCTTGGAGTGAAAGAACGGATCATCTCGTCGCCTTCTCTTGCCGAAGAAAGATCCACCCGAGGGCCTTTACCTTTGGCTTCAACTTCAAACTAGAAGTAATTAAGGTGCTTGGTGTGCTAAACTTAGGACCTTAGAAAGAGTAGAGAGTATTTTTGAGGGGATTATCTCAAGCTCAAATGGTTCTCAACTCATGAGAGGGGAGAGCTAGAGAGAGAGGAAGAGGAGGAGAGAGAATGAAAATGATAGAATGAGAATAGTTTTACAACCATCTCACATATATGTGATTTATGAAAAATAGATAATTAGCTAAAGATAATTGTCATGGTTAATCAAGAAATGACCATTATCATTTCACATTAAATGCTTTTGCAAGGATCGAAGAGCATCTTTCATATGGAATGATGATGGTCAACTTGTCAACCTAGGTCAACAAGTCAAGTATAGTCAAATGGTCAACAACTCTAACCATGCACAATTATAATTAACAAATATTAATAAATCATAATTCACACATAAACATTAGGGTTAAGAAAATGGCAATGGTCATCAACCCTAATGAAAGTCCTCTGCCTCTGTCTCAGTCAATTGTGCATACACACCTGTATCCGTGTTCCGAGGAACACGAATACAATGAGATAAAACCAATCCCAAATCATATACTAGGATCCGGCTTAAACCAAAACCCGCTTGTATAAGCTGTCCGGACACCAAACGTGCACAAGTGCGCGGATGTGAACGAACCCTGTCGCAAAACCATGCGACCTCTACTCATTTTGCCTAAAGGCGAATAACCCTCTGTGTGGGACTCTAAAGACTGGACACTACGCTGGCAGTGGGTTTAACCACAGACCGCAAGCGGCACTAGCTGTACGTAACGGTCCCCAGGTAGATGCCGATAAGAAGACTGACGAGGTAAACCCATCTGAACTCCTACTGAGCCTGTATCTAACAGTCTCCGTACAGTCCGGTCTGTTCGTCTAAGAACATCGCATGGCGGGCCTAGGGGGAGGTAAACGTCAGTCCCCTATTAGCGGTATAAGTCGTGCCGGAGTGTAGCCCAGAACACCTGAGATAACACTGGAAACCTACCAGTCTATCTTGCTTGCCCTGGCCAGGGACTTTGTGTAATGACTCTCCTAGACACAGCGCGATATCAACCCCCAATACCGGGAGAGACGAATCCTGTCTAACCGTCACTGCCTCCAAGTGCTTCGGGACTGCACCCAAAAACTACCTGTTTGCACGACTCCTTTGAGCCATGGTAGGGTAGTAATCAAAGTACAGTGGGAACCCACTCGAGGCGAAGTGACAGTGTCAAGTCAACGGACTAAGCTGTACTCATGTCACCTGGGAACTGATAACTGACGATAGGTATAATACCAACCAACAGTTCCCGACGAGTCCTGTCCAGTGTACTCGTAACCTAACGAGCACCCGCATACTATCCCAAGTACGACGTACTGACGACTGTGGGACAGGCCGTCTCCCAAGCTGGGATGAGAAGCGCATACGCTAGTCTACTTCGGATTATCGATGCCCTGTCTCGATAGTCCTACGACTAGGGACCTGCATAAGGATGTGCTTATAGATTACCCAGCCCCCACGAGTGTGACTGCATCACAACGCTGGTAATCAAGCAAAGATCCTAAGGGCTCCACTAATGTGTAAAGGCGATATGCTAAAAGAAACACATGCACACATTAAAGCAGAAACAAACCAAGTAGCATACTACTATTTTGAGCAAGATTGTCAATACAAGGTGAATATCCCAAGCTTCCATCAAGTAATATACATACTAGTATGATACAGTAATGGCCCATAGGGCATATACACTAACAGAATCAAACGACCTCTTGTACAGAATATCATTGATGAAGGCGAAAGACAGAGCTCGCTTCATAAGCTGATGTCTTGAGGACGCATCTTCGGGCGTTCAACGGTATTTGAAGTAGTCTATAAAGACCTCTCTCCAATCCTCGGCCATTTCCCGGTCTTTTATTTGCAGGGTCGTCTGTTCAGTCGCTCCATTTTCTTCGGATGATTCCGGAGATATTTCTACTGGTGTAAGCACCCGACGGCTTTGTACCACAATTCTGATGTCATCGAGATTCTCGTCAGCCAGTTCTTTAGCGAGCTTGGCCAATGCGTCCGCTTTGCTGTTTTCCGCACGTGGTATGTTTTCCAAAGTGTAGGAAGGAATTTGGGTCAACAGTTGTTGCACCTTTTCGCCATACTTCACCAGCTCTGGTTTGCACGTTTGGTAGTCGCCATTTACTTGACTGATGACCAGTTGGGAGTCTCCATATATGAGGAGGTTTTCAATTCCCATGTCAATGGCGATCTCGAGGCCTGCTATTAAAGCTTCATATTCGGCTTCATTGTTCGTCCTCGGCTCCGTCAAGGAGAAAGCAAAGCGCATTATCCCTCCTTGTGGGGTCACGAAGATAAGGCCTACCCCCGATTTGATTATAGGGGTACTTTGTTTGCGCTTCTTCATGGAAGATGCTCCATCGAAATAAAGCTTCCATCGGGTATCGCTTCTATCGATCGCGTCAAACGCATGTTCGTCTGGCAGTTCACAATTCAGAGGGGAATCGGCAGGTATCGGATGCTCAGCGAGGAAGTCGGAGATGGCCTGGCCTTTTACTGCCTTGAGAGGCTGATAGGTTATCGAGAACTCCATCAAGAGTAGAGCCCATTTAGCGAGTCTCCCTGTCAATATGGCCTTCGACATTAAATATTTAAGAGGGTCCACCTTCGAAATGAGACGGACTTCATGCGCCAACGCATAGTGCCTGAGCTTTGTTATCGCAAAGATCAACGCCAGGCAGTGTTTTTCAATGGGGGAGTAGTTGCTTTCTGCCCCCAGTAGGACTCGACTTAAATAGTAGAGTGCTCTTTCTTTCCCTTGGTCGTTCTCTTGCGCCCATAATGCGCCTAAGGAACCTTCGAGGGCAGTCGTATAGAGAATGATGGGCTTTCCCTTGACCGGAGCAGCCAGCACTGGCGGGTTTTGCAAGTACTGCTTAATTTCGTCTAGCGCGTCTTGGCATTTACGATCCCAAACGAACGGGGTTCCCTTCTTCATCAGATGACTGTAAGGACGGCACTTGCTTGAAAGGTTGGCTATAAATCGCCGTATATACGCGAGTTTTCCCTGAAGAGACCGCAGCTGTTTGAGAGTTCTCGGCGGACGCATTTCCATGATCGCCTTAATCTTCGACGGATCTATCTCGATTCCTCGGTGTCGGACGACGAATCCCAGGAATTTGCCCGAGGAAACTCCGAATGCTCACTTGAGAGGGTTCATCTTCAAGTTGTATTGTCGAAGGCATTGAAATACGGTCTTCAGATGCTCGAGATGTTCCTCGTATGATTTGCTTTTAACCACGAGGTCGTCGATGTAGCATTCGATGATTTCATGTATAAGGTCATCGAAGATCTTCGTCATGGCCCTCTGATAGGTGGCACCGGCGTTCTTTAGACCGAAGGGCATCACCTTATAACAGAATATTCCCAGAGGAGTCCGAAAAGCGGTGTACTTCTGGTCTTCGGGATGCATCTTTATCTGATTATACCCTGACGAGCCGTCCATGAAGGAGAAAACTTCGTGAGTGGACGTGTTATTTATCATCAGCTCAGTGACCGACACTGGAAAATCGTCTTTCGGGCAAGCCTTATTGAGATCCCGGAAGTCTATACAGATGCGCACCGTCCCATTTTTCTTCATCACCGGGATGATGTTGGCGATCCAGTCGGGATATTGAACCTCCTGGATGAAGCCAGAGTCGATTAGCTTCTTGACCTCGGCGTTGATACTCATCTCAAGCTCGAGCCGCATTCTTCTTGGCGCTTGTTTGACCGGCTTGACGTCCAGAGATATTGCCAATTTATGCACAGCGATATCTGGGTCTGGTCCTGGCATTTCGGAATAGTTCCATGCGAAGCAATCTCTGTACTACATAAGCACGTCTTTTAACGCAGCCACCCTTTCTTCAGATAGCAACTCGTTGACGTATGCCGGCCGTGGGTCGTTCGCCGTCCTTAACTCAATTTTCTCGAGGTTATCTGCAGTGGTATGTATCCCATCCTCCAGCTCTATTGATGCTGGTGGAAATTCTGAGATCACCTCATCGTTGCTGTTTTCGAAGCACCAGGGAAGGTCACCCGTGTTCTCGGGCTCTTCCTTTGATATCGTTATCATGTGACAAGTACAAATTCGCTTCCAAGACCAATGTGGAGCTGGTTCTGCTCTCGTGGCTTTGGGTTCGTTCTTCTGTGGCGGCGTTACCCTCCAGTTGTCAAACAGAGCGAACTTGCCGAGCTAATACTGATCTTCGACCCAATCTTAAAGGTGAAGCAGTCCTCGAGAGGGTGCCCTATTACTCGGTGATAAGAGCAATAGTTTGGGTGAGAGACTTCGCTTGCTTGTTCGGGATGTTTAAACTCCGGCAGTGTAAGCATCTGATGTTTTAGAGCGAGGTTAAGTATTCTCTTCGTCTTGTCTCGAGGAAAAGAGTACGCTCGACCCATTTTCCTCATGAGGGATAGATCGGGACCGCTCGATTCCCGCTTGCGTGGCTTCTTAGTCCCGCTTTGTTGCTGTTGAGAGCCTTTTTCGTGTTTCGACTTGTTTCTGCCTCTGCGTCGAGCCTTTTTTATAATAGGTTGACAGGGAGTGGCATTTTCATCTTTCACGGCCTGTTGGAGGAGGCGTTGCGTTTTGGTTTTCTCGTAGATTACCATTTCGCGGTTTTGGTCGTCTCGGGCTTTTTGACCAGCTTCCCTTATGAGCCTGTTCATTTGTTCCTCGAACGACAGACTGGGCACTTTTGAATCAGGAACTTTTACTGGTTCGGGATTAGCGTCTTCCCATTGAGCATCCGCTTCTTCATTGAAGTCATGTACGACGTAACAGTCGCGGAGCAGCTCTCGTTTCTTGGACCGAATGTATCCGAGTCCGATTGTTTCCATCCTCCCACTAGGCAGCTTGTGCTGAGTTCCGGGGACGTTCCAGACCCTGTCATAGAATTTGGCTTTTCGAGCGGTCTGTTTGAAGGGTATCCCTTGGCGCTTTAGCAGCCTCTTCAAGCCTTCTGTATAATATATGGGTAGACGGATGGGCTGAAGCCTGTCAAGCGTAGGATCCGCACCGTGCCAGATTTCTTTCTCCACTTTGGTTTCTTCAGAGCGGTAGAATAGAATTGCCTTTTCGCCTTCTCGCCTGGGAGGGACATAGAACGTCTGCAGCTCCTCTACACTGTAGGTATCGAGCGCATCCAGTTCTTTATAATGTTTAAGCGGCACCATGGTGACTTGCAGACTTTGCTCTTCGTCAACGGACGTTTGTATTGAAGGCCGAGTAGAGAATACAGCATGGACCTCATCTTCCGAGTCACTACCAAAGATCAATGTAGGAGCGGATGGTCCCGGCTTGTTGTATTGGGGTGGACCCGAATAAACTATCTCCTCTTCCTCCTCGGTATCACTGCCGAAGACAGGGATGGTGTCGTTAGCTTTGTTTTCCGGCTTGTGACATCTCTCTGTGTCCTCAAAATATGGTAAGAAGTATTTGGCATCTTCATATTTGCGGACTTCGTTCACGGAAAACGGGTTCAGTTCTCCCGTCACGGTATACTCGAGACCATCCCTAAAATATTTCATATACTGATACTGTGTAAAGGGGATGATGTTGTACTCGTGTAACCATGGTCGGCCGAGCAGAGCATTGTAGCATGTCTTGGCGTCTATGACATGGAATTTAATGCCTATGACGATTAGCCCAAAGTGTAGCATCAATATCACAGATCCAAGAGTTCTCGATGATTGGGAGTCGAACCCGGAGATGGTGATCTTGTCCCGAGCAAGGTGCTGGACGCTCATGCAGATTTCCTTCAATACCCGGACATTAAGGAGATTAACGTAGGATCCATTGTCGACCAGGATTTTGCCTATCTTTATATCATGGCAGTATCCTGAGACATAGAGGGGGCGATTGTGTTCGCACGTCCCAAGGAGAAGGTCTTCATCGCCAAAAGTGACATCGGCCGTGTACACTTCCTCCAATTCATCCTTCATCTTTTCTTCGGCCAGGAAAGCTTGGAATTGCTCCGGCTCCTGTAGTGCCTTGATTAACGAATCTCTCGCCTCTTTTGATAGTAAAAGGGCGTCAAGAACGCTGAGCTGCAAGGGTAGCTTCCTCAGATGCGCTAGAACGTTGTAATCCACCTTATTTTTCTTCGGCGGGTCCTTGGCAGTTAGCTCTTCCATGACTTGGTCATCTAGGGCAATGTCCTCATAGACCTTTTCTTTCCTTTTATCTTTCTTGTTTGAGGGTCCGAGATTCTTTTCGGGTAGCGTCCGATTACGCAGCCTGATATTTTCGCAGACCTTAGGCTCTTCTTCTTTTCCCGAGGTGGACTCTTTAAAGAGAGGGCTAAGTGGCATTTCCTCGTCAGATTCGCTCCCGAAGGTGAGCACTTATGATCCCCCAGCGTTAACCATGCGACAATTGCCAGTAGTTCTGTTAAGCCCCTCGGTCGTATTTTTCCGCTCCCGACGAGTTTTGCGCTTCTCCCGCTTAAAATGTTGTCGGTGAGCAACATATCCCTGCCACCATCCATTGAAAGCTTTGCACTCTTCGGTGGGGTGCGAAATCTTTCGATGATACAAGCAGTAGGAAGGGTGCATTTCCGCTTCGCCAGTAATGCTTCCTTCAGAGGATGGTAGCTTCATTCCCATGGATATTGCCTTAGCAAACCTTTTCTTCGTCTTGAATTTGCTTTTATCTTCGGTGGACGTACTTTGCTCCATCGGGAGTATCCCAACTGCTTCGTCAAGTCGCTGGCGTTTGGCCCTTTCAAATATGACCGCCTCGCGTTCCCGATCTACTTTGCTTTTCCACAGAGCTTCGTTGAGGAATGCGTCAATTGTTTCATCCTATGGCCCCAGAATTTCCGGTTCAGGATCTGCCTCCAGCTTTTCAGCACAAGGAGTTTCCTCATCATCTGTAAACGAATGGGAGATCATATGACAGCTCGCCACGTATTCTTCGGATTCATCCGACGAACTTTCTCCCTCATCTTCCTCTTGAAAGACGTGGTTGAGGAACTCTTGGAGTGTAATGGGAGTCCGTGCTTTCTGGTTGTATTCCTCCAGCGCGTCAATTTGTTTTTGTAAGTCCGTGCACTTGTCGCCAGGCTTCACGGGCTTCTTGGCTTTCTTCTTCTTCTTCTTTGAAGATTTTGACGGCTGGTTGTGAGTGCTTGGGCCACCACCATCGGTCTTTGGAGTTGGACGCGGCTTCAACATCCCTTCAATGATCTGAGGTTCCAACGGGTTCTTCCACCTGATCGCTGGGCATGTTTGAAGATCGTTTAGCATCCTCTTTGTCTTGGCTGATAGCACAACCTCCCATGGGGCTTCTTCAACGAGAGAGCATGTTTCCCCTGGCATATTCATCCTTTTAGGGGTGTGAGGCTGCGGCGGATTCACCTTCCATCTGTCGGACAACGCAAACTTGCCCTGCTGGTACTGGTCCTCAATCCAATTTTTGAAGATGTAGCAATCTTCGATCGGATGACCCAGTACTCGGTGGTAAGGACAGTAGTTGGGGTCATTGACATCATTCGGCTGCGACGGACGTCTTGGATCCGGCAGATTTATGAGTCGGTTGCGCAATGCTAGCTCAAACAGTCTTCTCGTTTTATCTCGGGGAAATGAGTAAGGACGTCCTAGCCTCTCCTCAAGGGGCGTGCGCGGACGCATATTATTTTGACGGACAGCCGGTTTGAAGTTGCTCGGCTGTTGTTGAGCATTAGCGACAATGATCGCTTTTCCCTTCCCCTTCTCGTTTCGAGAGTCCGGCTTTGAAGGGGGCGGTCTATGGCCCATCTGATCCATTTGAGCCAGCTTGTCGATCAGGGCCTAGAAGGTAGTTGGCTTGAAGAACATCATGAATTGGGATATGGTTGCCTGCGGATCGAGGGTTCCAACAAACATACCCACTGCCGGTGCCTCTTCAATACGTTGTTCGCATTTGACCATAAGTTCCGCCACCGTATCGCATACTGAACCCATGTTTTGCCTGGCTTCACCCTGGCATTAATCAACGCCGTTATCGGGGTGCGTTCGCTGGCTCTTGGGAAACGCTGGGTAAATAGCAGCTCCATCTCCGCGAAGGTCTTGATAGAGTCGTTTGGGAGCTCGGAGTACCATTCGAATGCTGTATCCGATAAGCTACCAACGAACTGGCGAAGCAACAATTTATCATCACTGCCGGTGTTGCCGCAAAGCGCCCTGAACTGGGCAACATGCTGGTGGGGATTGCCAGTCCCCTTATAGACATGAAATTTCGGTATTGTATAGCCCGGCGGGTACTTGATCTGATCGTCCCAGCTCGGATATGGCCGTCCCGTTTTTACGACCTGACCGGCTGCCTCAGTCGCCTGATGAACCCGGATCTGCTAAGCTATATATTCGTCCAAGTCAGCTTTGGAGATTGTCTCCTCCTTGGCTGTTGACAGAACTGGTGGAGGATTTGACGTTTCTCCCCCGTCGTCTTCAAGGATGATCGGAGGATCTTCGGCAGGAGGATCTTGTTGAATCATCATTCCCACCATGTCCTGGAACAGGAGGGCCATTCGTTTTATGTTGGCTGCTTGTTCAGCAGCCTCTTTATCCTTCTTCTCCAATATCCGACGAAGGAATTCAGCGTCAGTTTCTTGCTCCTGGTGTTGATCAGATGACGCTTCGGGGATTTCTTTTGGCCCAGTGAGTGCAGCCATCACGTTCATCATTTCCTGGAGCTTTTGCTGTTGCTCCTGAGCTTTGGTCACTGACCGGGTAAGCGGTCTATGACCTGTAGATGCACGGCTGTCCTCCTTTCCCGACGCCATGTATACAGTATGGACTACAATGCCCCCGGACTTAGGGCGTTTAGGCTCACCGCCTTTGGCATTTGTCGCGGGCGTGGGAATTTTCTCTGGCCTCCTTCTGTTGTGGGCCGTTGAAGTTGAAGGGGTTGTTGCAGCGGGCACCCTGGTGATTGTCGTCCTTTGCTGTTTGATTGGACGGTCCTTTTCTTCCTGTACTTTCGCCCTTTTCTGCTGACGAGAGTGACCTTGGTCAATTACGGAGTCTTGAACCCTTCGCCAAACTTTATAAATTTTGGAGGATAGCAGTTGAGGGGGCTGTTCCAGCTTCGTTTCCGGAACCCTCTCCGCAGGTGGAGGAGATCTTTTTAGCGTAGCAGTTGGAGAGTTCTTACGTACCCTCCTAAGTGGTTCAAAGCTGTATCCAGTTGGAACAGCAGCATTAACTTCCACCATTGGAGCAGGTGGAGTTAGCCCTGAGGGGGAGTTTTCCCCAGCCTTCCTTACTCGGCGCCAGTGGCGACGTCGAGCATGACGAGCCGTTGGGACTGGCTCGAAGATAGGGACAGCTTCATCTTGCCCCCTGTCCGAATGAGGCGTTGCTGGTGCCAGCCTCTTAAGGTTGTCCTTTGAGTGGCGATATTCAATCTGTCAAAGACAGATCCTCGAGCAGAGGCAGGAGCCGGAATAGTCAGCCTTGAAAAGACTGACTCTTTGACAAGAGATGCCGCCTTGGCGACTTCAGGAGCAACCGTTGCTGCCTTCCTTGGGACAGCCATTTAGGGTTTATAGGCTTCTTGGCGGGCCCATCAGTGTTCTGATCCAGCCTGGCAAAGTCCGAGGCTGCTGGTTTGATATTGGACGACCCGTTGAAAGGGGCTGTTGTAGCAGTGAGCCGATCGAAAACCGACTTCTTGTTCGCTTCTGGTGCGGGCACTGGAATAGAGAAGCTTGCAGGCAGGAGCATGGTCCCGAAAAACAGGCCGGTGGTGGCCTGGGTCACCTGTTCTACCGGCATGGCAAGGATGGAGGCCGTGTGAGGCCCATAGGCTACGCCTCCAGGTGAGGCGGAGCGTTGATTGCACTTGCACTTTGAGCAGCTCGAGCAGTTGGAGGCCATTGGTGCTGGATTTCTGCGCCAGGCAAAAGACCAAATCTTAGTAACTTGAAATCCAAAGGCAACCATTAACAAACCGTGATTCGTTCGCGAAGACGACACATGAAGTGTGGAGTGGAAAGAGGAAAAGGTCCCACCGGGCGTGCTAGAATCTGTTCCCCTCCGAACGGCGGCCGAGACATGGACGTCTCGCCTGAGATTCGGGGCAGATGCTATTTGGTTTTATCCGTCCACCTCTCCGAAGATGCCAAGTTGATTTATGGCACCGTGAATCGGAGGTTTGGACGGATGCGGCCGATGTAGCAGACTTCGTCAGATTCCCCTTTGCTTGAGGGGTTTCTGATTGTGGGGACGCTCTTCCCTGCAGGCGCAAGCCCCTGCAGTTAATTACGCTACCGCATCGCGGTAACCACTTTCTCCTTCTCCAGAATTTCACTTCGTGTCGTGGGTGTTTGTTTTGTTTGTGGTTGCCCGTGGATTGTATACGGAGACTAATTTATGTCGTCGCCCGTAGGACGTGGATTAGTCCAAATCCGTATTTACTTAGATTTGGGTTTGGTGTTTTAGTTTAAGGGTACATTAGCCGTATTGAGGCTAAGATCAACTTAAACGCTCGTTAAGGATACGTTAGTCCGGAAAGAGCATTTAGGGGCTCTATTGTTCTAGTTTAGGGACGTAGTGGTCCGTTTAATGTATATGGCCATCGGGACCCGTCACTTCTCTGACGACGTTGAAGGATTACAACGACAGGTGTCAGAGGAGTTCGGAGATGTACCCTTGAACCAAAGTTGATTAGGGAATATGGGGTCTGTTTGAATGTTTAAGGATACGTTAGCCATGTTTGAGGCTAAGATCAACTTAAACGGGATCGTTTAGATCCGACAAAAGAGCGTTTGAAGGCTCTATTGTTCCAGTTTAGGGACGTAGTGGTCCATAGGTAGTTTAAGGACATTGCGGTCCATTGCCAGTTTAAGGACGTAGTGGTCCATGTTCCAGTTTATGGACATGGTGGTCCATGTTCCAGTTTATGGACATGGTGGTCCATGTTCCAGTTTAGAGACATGGTGGTCCATGTTCCAGTTTAGGGACATGGTGTCCCATCGTTCCCATTTTAGGGACTGATGTTAGTTTAAGGACGCATAAGTCCATGGGTTTAAGGACCCCACAGTCCGTATGGTTGTGTTTAAGGACGCATTAGTCCATTAGTTTAAGGACGCATAAGTCCGTGGGTTTAAGGACTCCACAGTCCGTATCTTGGTTTAAGGACGCATAAGTCCATGAGTTTAAGGACCCCACAGTCCGTGTCGATGTGTGGTTGTCGGGACCCGTTACCTTTCTGACGTCGTTGAAGGATTACAACGATAGGTGTCAGAGGAGTTCGGAGATGTACCCTTGAACCGGATGTAAATTGATTTAAGAGAGCAGTCTTTCTCCGTCAATTTAATTTGAAGACTTACGGCCATGATTGGGTTAAGTCCAGTTGAATATGTTCAATGTTTTTCTTTATCTTTGGCCTATTAGGCCTGTGTTAGGGCTTTGCCCCTGTTTAATAATGCACTGCATTTTATTTTGGCCTGCTAGGCCTTTTTTAATTGGGCTTGGCCCTTCTGTAAATAATGCAGTGCATTAATCAAATTGACAGTGGCCTGTCAGGTGCTTTGCGCCAATTAATGAGCGCAAGCGCTTGTGGAGGTGACACGTGTCACGTTAGCGCAGTGCGCTGTGCCAGTGCGCTGCCCTGTTGCGCTGTGACACGTGGCGCGCTCTGGTGAGTTGCGTCAATTTTAAAGAGCAATGCTCTATTTTTTGAAAGCGCATAGCGTAAGTGGTTATGGTGCTGACACGTGGCACCCTCTGGTGGCTTGCGCCAACCCAGGAGCGCAACAGTGCAGTTTTGCAAGTGCAAGGCACAGTTTCAATAACTTGATCCAATTTTGGATTCAAGAAAAGAATTTTTAAGATTCCAGAACCAATGGTTCATAAAAAAGTGCAAGACACTATTATTATTTATTTATTAATTTTTTTATTGAAGATCATTGATCTTGTTCTTAGATCAATGACCTATTCAGAAGAAATTCTTCTTTTTTTAAAGGTTTTCTTTTACCTTTTTTTCTTTTCTTGAGTTCTTCTCAAAATTCTTCAGAGTCCTCTCTGTTTTATTGTTTTTTTTGAAGTTCTTGATGATGTTCCCCTCTTTTGAATTGGGGTCTAGGGGACATTATATAGTGCCCATTAATTTGTTAAATTTGTTAAAGAGATCATTCTCTGAGTGATTTGGGGAATTTTCTCCACCGTTGGATCTTTGATCCAAGGGCTTCTGTTTTACAGAAGACAATCTTCTTGTTTTAACAAGAACAAAAAGATCTTACTGGAATTTTAATTCTATTTGGCGCAAACGCCCCAGCGCTTGACACGTGTCGCGCAGCGCAACTGCGCTTGCTCAACTGCGCTGACACGTGTCGCGCAGCGCAGCGCTTGCGCAACTGAAGCGTTGCTTCCTTTAATTTTTGTTTTAAATAGAGCCCTGCTCTGATTGGGCGCACTGTCTTGGGCGCTGCGCTGACGTATCAACTTCTGACACGTGGCGCGTTGCGCGCAGCGCACGGGATTTGAAGCGTTGCTTCTATTTTTGAATTTTTGAAATTCAAACAGAGCTTTGCTCTGATTAGGGGAAACAGAAATTCTTCTTTTTTATTCAAAGGTTTTACCTTTCTCTCTTTTTTGAGTTTTTTCTCAGAGTTCTTTAGAAGAGTCTCTCTATTTCTTGAGTTTCTCTATTCTCTCTATGTTTTCTCTCTGTTTTGGAATTGGGGTCTAGGGGCCTTTATATAGTGCCCATTAATTTGTTAAATTTGTTAAAGAGATCATTCTCTGAGTGATTTGGGGATTTCTCCCCACCGTTGGATCTTTGATCCTAGGGCTTCTGTTTTACAGAAGACAATCTTCTTGTTTTAACAAGAACAGAAAGATCTTACTGGAATTTTAATTCTGTTTGGCGCAAACGCACCAGCGCTTGACACGTGTCGCGCAGCGCAACTGCGCTTGCACAACTGCGCTGACACGTGTCGCGCAGCGCAACTGAAGCGTTGCTTCCTTTAATTTTGTTTTAAATAGAGCCTTGCTCTGATTGGGCGCGCTGCCTTGGGCGTTGCGCTCTCTGCGCTGGCGCACCTGATTTTGACACGTGGCGCTCTGCGCGCAGCGCAGGGGATCTGAAGCGTTGCTTCATTTATTAAAATTTAAATTTTCAAAGTAGAGTTTTGCTCTGATTGGGGGAATCAGAAGCGTTGCTTCATTTCCCGCCTTGGAATTTGAACAGAGCTTTGCTCTGATTGGGGTAAACAAATGCCCCCCCACCGTTGCGCTTACGTGGCCCAAACGTAAGCGCAACGGTGGCAGAATTCCAACCGTTGCGGCAACTTTTGGAAGTTGAAAAGGCATTTGATGCCTATAAATAGGACCTTTGGTCCTCAGCAGATGATTATCATCTTTAAGATTTTTACTTTCAAAACTTCAGAGCCTTACTCTTGCCTTCAAGAACTCCCAAAGTTAGATTTTCTTCAAAAGAAACTTTTTAGGTAAAAATTAATCTTGAATTAAATTAATTTCAATTAATAGAGCCTTGCTCTCATAGATCTTTTGATCTAAAGAAAACCCCTTTGGGGTTTCACCAACAGAGCCTTGCTCTCAAGAATCTGTTTCAGGGTTTCTTAACCCATGAACAGAGCTTTGCTCTTTGGCAAAACATAGATCTCTTTGATCTAAAAAAATGATGAACTCTTAAGAGTTTGAATATGGATAATGAATATTAAAAATGGAGTTTTGTCTTTAATGGATTATATCATCTTTTAATAGTAAGGCTCTCAGAGTTCTCGGGGAATTTCTTTAAATTCCCTTCATTATTGGATTTTGACAGGTGTCACTCCTGTCTGCAGAGTATTGCTCTCGAGGATTTTAACTCCCAGTGTCTTTTTATTTGCTAATCTTCCCATGATGTTTCCTTCAGGAATTATGGCGGTGCGTCTATACAGTCTGCACGAGTTCATCACCTACGAGGATATCTGTGCACAGGGCCGTCATCAAAACCAGGAGTTTACAGATGCCTAGTGTGCAGAGGTTATGGGTCGTCTGAACGCGCGTGTTGGTTGGCTGCTCCCTCGCCTTTCTGCTCTCTTGAAAGTCGTGCTGGGAGCAATTTGGAGAGCACTCCCAGGGTTCCACAAGGCCATGCCGCTTAATGTGCTAGATGATACCGAAGACAAGGTGCATTCAGTGCACCTGTCGGGGCTGATCTCGAAGAAACGGTGGGATAGCCTCGTCGACATTCTTCATCAAGTTTTTCAGCAGACGACGATAATCGCTGCTTATCAAAGGATAGGGGGCCTTGCCGAAGATCTTGACACGCGTGAGCGCGAGAGGCTGCGCACGAGAATAATCAGAAAGGCCAGAAGAACTCTAGATGGCCTTACTTTTGAATTTCTCAATCCGTGCCCTGGATCTGAGGTTATACCATTGTAATAATTTGAATAATGTTTTTGCTTATTTCTCTATGATTGTAAGAACCCTTTGTAATGGAAAATTTCTCCTTTCAGCTTGTCTTATTTCTCGTTCTGAGTCTTTTGCACATGCATGAATGAGTGTGTCTCGAGTGCTTGATCAAACGCCAATCAGATGTTCTTTCTGTCGCTTTCTTCTTTCTTTTATTATCCGTATGTTACCTTAGTGAACATGGTTGACAGATAACAGAGTAAGCACCTTGGTTTCTTCAAGAGATAGCGATGGCTTAGGCCGCAGGTTCAGATCTGCTGCCTAAGACTTTTCAACTCTATGAGCCGTGAGGGTCTCATAGAGACTTTTCTCCCTACGGATCGAGAGGATCTCGTAGGTGGATTTTCTCCTTAGGAATCGTGAGGATTCCTAAGTGCATTTTCTCTTATAAGTCGTAAGGATCCTATAAGAGAATTTTTCCCTCTTACGAGTCGAGAGGACCCGTAAGCGGTTGTTTCCCTCCTTGTCGAGATTTGACTTTAGAGAGTGAGACCCCTGGATAGTATGCAAGAGACCATTTTGGGCCAACTTGTAGGGTCCCAGTTCTTAGGAAACAGGTTTTTTAATCCTTACCGCCTAAGGCTTTATCTTACGAGTCGAGGCGCATCGAGAAGTTCTCGCAAAGACATCAATTTCTTCACAAGTCGAGACGAATCGAGCATTTCTCGCAAGAATATCCTAACGTCACAGTTAACCTCTGCTCTTTACGACAGAATTCCGTTAGGGTCTGTGGTACTTAGGGTTTTGGCCGTCGTACCGTCGCATCAGCTGATATATTCCTCGATAGGCAATCGTGCTGTTCGAGTAGCCCTGCGACTGCCGTGTCTCTGATCCCTTCGGGGGCTGGACAAGACGTTTTCAAGCAATCCTCCTTGGTAGTTTGACCGTCGGAAGAGCAAGCGTTAGGAATTTTGCCATGCCACTTTTTTCTTGAGGTTAGGCTCATTTTGGAGAGCCCCGATAAGTCATAACCACTCCGCGCTGGTATGGGATGATCTCTGATAGTCTTTCAGGTTTTATGTGAGTTGCCGTCAAGACCCTGAAGCTAGGAATTTGGCCTTTGCTTCGTTTGCTGGCATCACGTCTGCTGTATCGAGGCGAATGTCGCGGTTGTCTCTAGGTTGCTGGTGAACCGTCGAGGTTTGGAACTAGGGATTTTGCCGTGGCTCCGTTTTTTTGATTGTCGCGTCTGATCCCTGCTGGAGGAAGAACGCCGGGGTGACATTTCATCTGCTGTATCGAGACGAACGTCGCGGTTGTCTCTAGGTTGCTGGTGAACCGTCGAGGTTTGGAACTAGGGATTTTGCCGTGGCTCCGTTTGTTTGATTGTCGCGTCCGAACCCTGCTGGAGGAAGAACGCTGGGGTGACATCTCGTCTGCTGTATCGAGACTGGAGGAAGAACGCTGGGGTGACATCTCGTCTGCTGTATCGAGACGAACGTCGCGGTTGTCTCTAGGTTGCTTGTGAATCGTCGAGGTTTGGAACTAGGGATTTTGCCGTGGCTCCGTTGTTTGATGATGTTGCATCTGCTGTGTCGGGACGAACGTCGAAGTGGTGACCATTCCTCACTGGTGTGGGATGATCTCCAGTTGTCTTTCAGGCTTTATGTGACTTTCCGTTAAGACCTTGAAGCTAGGAATTTAGCCTTCGCTTCGTTTGTTTTGTCATGTCCGAATCCTGTTAGAGGAAGGACACTGTTGTTGACATTGCGTCTGTTGTAACGAGACGAATGCCGAGGTGGAGCTGGGATTTTGCCATCACTCCGCTTTACTGACCATGGGGTCTTTTGTTAACGTTGCATCTACATCCTGCTGGACTGCGAAAGAACGTCGTTGTTGACATTGCGTCTGCTGTAACGAGACGAATGCTGAGATGGAGTTGGGATTTTGCCGTCACTCCGCTTTGTTTCGAACATGGGGTCTTTCGTTGACGTTGCGTCTGCATCCTGCTGGACTGCGAAAGAACGCCGTTGTTGACATTGCGTCTGCTGTAATGAGACGAATGCTGAGGTGGAGTTGGGATTTTGCTGTCACTCCGCTTTGTTTCGACCATGGGGTCTTTCGTTGACGTTGCGTCTGCATCCTGCTGGACTGCAAAAGAACGCCGTTGTTGACATTGCGTCTGCTGTAACGAGACGAATGCTGAGGTGGAGTGACATTTGCCGTTACTCCGCTTTGTTTCGACCATGGGGTCTTTCTTTGACGTTGCGTCTGCATCCTGCTGGACTGCGAAAGAACGCCGTTGCTGACTCTTAAGCTATAGATATTGCCGTTAAGATTTGGAACTAGGGACTATGCCGTGGCTCCGTTTCGTTGCGACTCTGAGGTCGGTTGTTGACGTCATGTCTGCATCTGGTTGGAATAAGGAGAAACGCCGTTGGTGATCTCTAAGTTGTCGATATCGACGTTGAGACCCTGAAGCTAGGGATCTTCTTTTTGCTCCGTTTGTTGACATTGTGTCTGCAATATTGCGACAAATGTCGATATTGTCTCTAGGTTGTCTATGAACCGTCGAGATTTGGCTTCGCTTTCTGATGGAGCCTGTTGGGAAGGTATGGTTCCCTCTTTGTTTGTGCCCCTGGATTGTATACAGGGATCGATGTGATCTCACCTGTAGGGCATGAATTTCGTTATATATATTTTTCATTTTATTTCTTTCCGCGAAGGTCGCGATTGCCCAATCATTTCGGCTATTTTTCACGGTGCCCAATCATTTCGGCTATTTATTTTATTTTCACTCTCTACTTTTATTGCGAATTGCCCAATCATTTCGGCTATTTCACATACATACATTTTCACTTGCTGCTTTTTATTGCAAGTTGCCCCATCATTTCGGCTATTTCGTATGCATGTATGGCTCGCTAATTTTTTTTTATCGCGAGTGTGGAACTCGTAATCTGACGCCAATCTCAGCATCAGCATCGCTACAACTGGAATATTTCCAGGAGAGAATCATCATTTGCCATGAAAGGACTCGGAATTTGATACCGGTTTAGGCATCAGCATCGCTACAACTGGGATATTGCCAGGAGCGAATCATCATTTGCCTCTGTTAATGTTGAACAAAGGTGGCTTAGCGAACAGGGTTAGGATCCCGTCGACTAAGGCTTCTGACTTCATGAGCCGTAAGGGTCTCACAAAGGTATTTCTCCCTATAAGTCGTGAGGATCTCGTAGGTGTGTTTTCTCCTTAGGGATCGTGAGGATTCCTAATTGTATGTTCCCCTGTAAGTCGTAAGGATCTTACAAAAGGGTTTTCTCCTTATCAGTCGAGAGGACTTATAAGGGTTGTTCACTTTATGGACATATCCCTAGCCACGATGGGACTTGGTTAGGGAAATGTTTATTCGCACCCGTGGATCGTATATAAGGGTCAGTATTGAGCCACTTGTAGGGCACCATCGAAGGTTGTGGGGGTTGCTTAAGAACAGGTTCAGGTCTCTGTAACTTAAGACTTTCAAATCTTATGAGCCGTGAGGGTCCCATAAGAGAGTTCTCCTTACGAGTCGTGAGGATCTCGCAAGTGTAATTTCTCCTTAGGAATCGAAAGGATTCCTAAGTGTGTTACTCCCTTGTGAGTCGTAAGGATCTCACGCAGGTGGTTTCTCTTTACAAGGTCGAGAGGACCCTGTAAGCGTCTTTTAACGAGGTTGCGCCCTTTCGGGTTTTCACAAACACTCGCCGGTAGTCCTGCTGTTTTACTTACGGAGCCCTTTCGGATTTTCATCCGTGCCCATTTTGCTTATGGACATACCGTCTTTCTTCTTTTTTTTATTCTTTTTATTTTATCTAATGAGGTTGCGCCCTTTCAGGTTTTCACAAACACTTGCCGGTAGCCCTGCTGTTTTTACTCACGGAGCCCTTTCGGGTTTTCATCCGTGCCCATTTTGCTTATAGACATACCTTTTTTTTGTTTTTTTTATTTTATTCTTTATTCTTTTTTTTATCTCGTCCGCCTGAGAATGCTGCGGTAGTAGTTTAAAGACGTTTCGGTCATTTGCAAGCTTTAGGACATTGCGGTCCACCGTCGCCGTATTTGAGGCGAATATCTAGTTTACTGACTTTTCGGTCTATGGGGCTTTCCCTATGAATGAGCATGATGCCCCCGGCGTATCCATCTTTCTCGGAGTGTGCGGTTGTGGCGGGCTCACCTTCCAGTTTTCGGGCAACGCGAACTTGCCCTGTTGGTATTGGTCCTCAACCCAGTTTTTGAAAACGTAACAGTTTTCGATCGGATGGCCCAATACTTGGTGGTAAGGAAAATAATTAGAACTGTTTACATCATCTAGTTGTAGTTGGTGTTTCGGCTCCGGTAGAGTGATAAGCCTGTTGTGCACTGCCACTTCGAACAGCCTCCTTGTTTCATCCTGGGGAAATGAGTAAGGACGTTTCAACCTCTCTTCGAGGGATAGACGTGGTCGCACATTGTTTTGGCGAACAACCGGTCTAGGGCCACTCGATTGCTGTTGAATGTTGGCTACGAGGGCTGTTTTTCCCTTCCCTCTATCCTTTTTGCTCGATCCTTTGTTTGCAGGGCCGAGATTTTTTCCGAGTAGCGTGCGATTGCACGGCTGAATGTTCTCGCAACTCCTTAATTCTTTCATTTTTGAAATGGACTCCTTGAGGAGAGGGTTGAGGGCAGCTTCTTCGTCAGAGTCGCTTCCAAAGGTGATAATTTGCGATCCCTTGGAGTCGGCTATATGACAGTCGGCGGCGGCTCGTTTGCGCTCATCTATCGCATTTTTTTGATGTCTACGAGCTTCACACTTTGTCCTGTTGAAGTGTTGCTTTTGAGCGACATATCCTTGCCACCAACACTTAAAGGAGTCGCAGTCTTCGGTAGGATGTATGATCTTCTGATTATATATGCAGAAATTAGGATGCATTTCTACTCCACCGAGAGTATTTTCTTCAGAGGGCGGTAGCTTCATTCCCACTGATAGGGCTTTGGCGAACCTTTTCCTCGTCTTGAATTTGTTTTTACCCGCAGCGGATGACTTTTGATTTGACGGAAGTGCCTCGACTCTTTGGTCTATTAGTCGGTGTTTGGCTCCTTCCCGTATGGCCATCTCACGCTCTTGATTGGCTTTAACTTTCAGACGAATCTCATTCAGGAAGGCATCGATCAACTCGTCTGACGGCCGTGGAATTTCTGGTTCAGAGTCCACCCTCAGTTTCTCGGCGCAAGGAGCCTCTTTATCATCCACAAATGAGTGAGAGATCACATGACAACTCGCTACGTAGTCTTCGGATTCATCTGATGAGTCTTCTCCATCATTTTCGTCCTCAACAAAAGAACAAGCTGCCCCCATCGTGTCCGTCTTCTTTGGAGTGTGCGGCCGTGGTGGGTTTACCATCCAGTTTTCAGACAGCGCGAACTTGCCTTGTAGGTACTGATCCTCGATCCATCCCTTAAAGACGAAACAATCCTCGATCGGGCGACTTACCGTTTGGTGGTAAGGGCAATAATTGGGATTATTGAGATCGCCTGGCTACGACAGACGTTTTGGACTCGGCAGATTGATGAGTCTGTTGCGCACTGCTAGCTCAAACAGTCTTCTTGTTTTATTCTGAGGAAATGAGTAAGGACGTCCTAGTCTCTCCTCAAGGGATGGGCGTGGACGCACGTTGTTTTGGCGAACGACCGGATTTGAGTTGCTCGGTTGTTGTTGAGCATTGGCGACGATGATCGCTTTACCTTTTCCTTTCTCATTTCGAGAATCTGGTTTTGGAGGAGACGGTCCATGGCCCATCTGGTCCATTTGGGCTAATTTGTCGATCAGGTCCTGGAAGGTGGTCGACCTGAAGAACATCATGAATTGCGAGATGGTCGCTTGTGGATCAAGGGTACCCACAAACATGCCTACTGCAGGAGCCTCTTCTATGCGTTGTTCGCATTTCGACCATAGGTTTCGCCATCGTGTTGCGTATTGGACCCACGTTTCGCCGGGCCTTATCCTGGCGTTAATCAGTGCTGTTATTGGGGTGCGTCCATTAGCACTCGCGAATCTTTGTGTAAACAGTAGCTCCATCTCCGCAAATGTTTTGACAGAGTCGTTAGGTAGCTCCGAATACCATTCAAAGGCTGTTTCTGCTAAGCTGCCGACGAATTGGCGAAGCAGCAGCTTGTCGTCGCCTCCAGTGTTGCCGCATAAGGCCCTGAATTGAGCGACATGCTGATGTGGGTTCCCTGTCCCCTTATATACGTGGAACTTAGGGATCGTATATCCCGGCGGGTAACTGATTTGGTCATACCAGCTTGGATAGGGTCGTCCGGTTCTAACAATTTGCGCAGCTACTTCATTCGTCTGATGAGCCCGTATTTGCTGAGCAATATAATCATCGAGCGCGGCCTTGGAAATGGTTTCATCCTTGGCTGCTGAAAGAGCCGGCGAAGGATTAGATGTCTCCCTTCTATTGTCTTCAACAATGATTGGAGGGTCATCAGCTGGAGGGTCCGGCTGTAACATTATCCCTACCATATCTTGGAAGAGGAGCGCCATCTATTTTATGTTAGCCGTTTGCTCTGCGGCTTCTTTGTCCTTCTTTTCGAGGACTCTACGTAGAAAGTCAGCGTCAGTTTCTTGTTCGTGACTGTTCAGTTGGTTAAACTGCACATTTATTATTACATTTTTCCTACAATTTCCATATTTAAAAAGGTCTTTATTATAATATATCATACATATGAGGGTTTATTTGTAAAAATACTATTTTCCATATGTTGATATATTATAATTAGCATTTGGTAGGAAAATGTATATAATATTATTGACCTAATCCTAGTAGAACTAAGTCTACTAAATATTATTTAAGTTGTTGTGCAGAATTTTCAGGTCTTAAATCAAGAAAATCAAGTTGTTAAAGCTAACCTGCCTAATTAAGAAATCAAAATTAAGAAATCAATTCTGGCAGAAGAAAAGAAAAGATTTCCAAATTCTGAAGGTTCCAAGGATCGCCACATGTCACAACGAGCCAGACCCAGAAATTTGATGGACGGAACTGATCATCAGGCCACGGATCCGCGGCCCGAGCTCCTTGATGCCGCGGATCCGCCGCGTTGAAGTGGAAGTAGGCGCTGAAATTTCTCTGTTGGAATTGTAACTGCTATTCCCCAATTTAGGCATCTAAAGTTCTGACGTTTGGGGTATAAATAAGGACCGAGACCCTCTTGGAAAATTTATCATGCCGACGAGATCACGAAGTCCAAGACGGCTCACGCATCCAGGCTGATCATCAACTGTTCGTCTACCTCCTTGGAAGAGATCGAGAAGCAAACTAGTCTTTGTAATCATTTTCTAAGGGATCAAAGTGTAATGAATATTGTTGATTAATAAAGGTAGCTCTTTTTCTTATTTTATTTCTTCGTAGTTTAATTATGCATTTTCTCTCCATCTCTTTTTCTCCCAACATGCGCGAGTAACTCTCCGCTTGTCAGGGTTCGTAGGATTAGGGTAGGCTAATGGATGATGAACATCCCTAAACCCTTTTTAAGTCCTATAAAGTTTATGAACTTTATCAAAAGAATCATTAACATCCTAATCGGGAGCGCTAACAATTCTTTGTTAGTTCCGACCGCGATTAGAGATTAGATTAATGATTGTTTTGGTAAAGGCTAGATATGAACGGAGTTCCGTGTCGAGATAAGGGTTAAGAGTGGGATTCCTTTTTCCTCCAGAAACCCTAATCTACACGCATCACTGTCGTTCTAGTTTTAAATCTATTAAAGGATAAAAAGGGTAATTTTTAATTAATCTTCCATGACTACTAAATCCTAACGAACCCTACAAGCCCCCTTATTATATTAACTACATCCCTAAAATAATCTAGATCTATATTTTTGCATTCTTGCTTAACGTAGATCTAGAAACCATTCTTCAAAATTCTTTATCCCTCCTCTCTTTTTCAACACATCTAAAATAAGAGTAAAATATTCAACGTTTCCCTGAGGACGACCCGTACTCACCTCGGTCTAGCTACGCGCGACACCGTTCTGATTGCGGTTAACTACAAACACACTTTTTCGAACCAATCAAATGGCGCCTTTGCCGGGGATACGTGCGTAATTTTTTTCTTACTATTTGTGTTGAATTCTTAGACGATTCATATCATTATTAACACGAAACTGCAAAATGCATATTTAACAATTTGTGCGTGAATTTTGCGAGGAGATCTGGATTCACAGACTTGAGGAAACAAGAGATCTAGGGTTCACACTTCTCAGGTATCTTTCTCAACTCCTTCTCTCTCCTCTCAAATCCAATAAAATCTATTTTCTGCAGAATTCTTTGCAAAATAGCGCCGCTCAAAAATCTTTTTGCAAAAGTTTTGTGATTGGTTTTGTTTTGCATATTTTAATACGGACTTTAAGGGGAAAAGACCAAATCAAGATTAGGTGGGGATTTCATCACCCTTCCTAAGCCCCACAAATCACAAACCAAGCATCTAGATCAACCCTTCATTAATTTAAAAAATATCTAGACCGGACTCTAAGGACTGTTGCGCTCAATAAGGACAGAGGAAGGTCGTGGGTAATCTATCGCTTATCCGCATTACTTTTGTGGTGCCTAGGTAAGTGTGTCAAAGGCAAGTGGTTACTTAATTAGGACTACTACTTTCGTAGTGGGTAGCCTCCCACTTACCTGGCACTTACCTGGCCACAAGAGTAGTAAAGAGGTGGTAGAGGATTGATCCTGCGGCTTGTCTTTTGGAAGTCTAGGAGCGGTCTAGAGACTGGACCTAGGTGACCTTAGTTCTAGGGTTGTTTATGCATTTTAGATTGATTTGTCTTAAAGTCCCACTTTTTCAAAACAAGCCAATTTTAAATCACACACACGTTGCCACTTGCACTAAACCCGCTTAGTGCATGCTCAGCTGGACACGGGATCCTAGTGCCCGTCTTGTCCGCGTTCCTGCTATCGACGCCGAAGTCGGTACTTCTTCATATTCTTTTCCCCCACCATACACCAAGATGGACGGCACTCCATCAGATTATACCACCACGCTGCCACCGCCCGTAGGTGCGCAGAATCCACCGCGCATCTCTCTCCAAGAGAGATGCTATCCTATCCGTGGTCCCCTTCCTACTTGTCTATCTCTTCCACCACCTAACGGGGATAATTTCGAAATTAAACCCCACTACATCAATCTGCTGCCTAAATTTCACGGGCTTGAATCAGAAGACGCATACGTTTTCATTACCAAATTCGAAAACATATGCGCAATGATGCATACTTCACAGTTGACTTTAGATGCTATGCGCTTACGTCTTCTCCCATTCACACTGTGCGACTTGGCAGAAAAATGGCTTTACAATACTGCCGCACACTCTATCACTAATTGGGATAAATTCGTCATAGCATTTCTTAAGAAGTTTTACCCAAACCATAAGACTGCCCGTGTTAGAAGCGAGATCAACCAGTTCACCCAGCTTCCCAATGAACCATTTTGGAAGTGCTTTGAACGTTTCAAGGATCTGCTTGTCCAACGTCCTCATCATGGAATCAATAGATGGGATTTATGTCGGATTATATATGAGGGCATTAATCCAGCGACAAAGCAGATGCTTGAAACAATGTGTCAATGCAATTTCATGTCTAAAGATGACGGTGAAGCTTGGAAGTATCTGGAAGACCTCGCTGAACACACTTTACAGTGGGAAAGCGTAAGACCACCTTCATCTATGGGAGGTGTTCACCAGCTCGATGTTTCTATCGCAGTAAAAGCCGAAATGGCAGTGATACAGAAGAAACTCGACGCTATTGAGAAAAAATTCTCACCATTCTCCCTAAATCAGGTCACGCTTCCTAAGACCGTCTATGGTTGCTGTTCGGATCCTTCACACTTAACGGAAGAATGTCCTATGAATGCACCGTTTCAAGGTCACGAGCATACTAATGCTGCTTTTTAGCAGCGACCTAGAAATGATCCTTATTCTTCCACGTACAATCAAGGATGGAGGAATCATCCTAACTTTGCTTGGAATCAAAACCAACAAAGCAATTATCAAAGACCTCCTCCACAGCAACCACAACCACAGAATCAGCCCCCCTTTCAGTCACAGAATTTCCAAAATCCGGCCAACATTTCTACACCACAAGTGGCCGGTACTGACAACTTACTTGTACAAACTTTAGATATGTTCATGAAACAATCCATGCAATTGTTGGCTGAGATGACGTCTTCTATTGATACCCTGACGAAAAATTCTGCCTCCCATGGTGAGAGTATTAAATCAATAGAAAACCAAATCGCACAGTTAAACGCCGCAATGAGTGCGAGAGAGAAAGGGAAACTCCCATCTCAACCCATACCTAATCCTGGCCACTCACAAAGTTATAATGTGAATGCTGTTACCACGTTGAGATCGGGAAAAGTGCTGAATAACCAAGTGGGTGAGCAATGTGATGATAGTGACACCAATGATACCCCAGCTTCTTCTTCTTCCCCTAATTCGTCTAGTCTCCCACCTTCACCCGAGCCTATTCTCCGTTTTCCCCAAGGCTTGAACCCTTCGCCCATTTCCTCGAATCTACCTAAAACGATCCCCACTCCAATTCTGGGATCCACTCCATCCTCACAATCCTCTCCAATGTTAGACCAAACCCTTATTGATAAAGCACCTTATCCAAACAGGTTAAGGGGCAACAGACCAAGTCCACACATGAAGAAGATTGTGGAAATTTTTAAGCAAGTTAACATAAACATTCCTCTCCTAGATGCTATTCAACAAGTTCCATCATATGCGAAAATCCTAAAGGACTTGTGCACTAGGAAGAGAAAGGTTCAAGTACCTAAAAAAGTTTTCCTTGCGAGTAATGTGAGCACTGCTTTTATACAACAACTACCCAAGAAACGAAAGGACCCCGGAAGTCCTACAATTTCTATTTCCATTGGGGGTAAAAATATCAATCGTGCTCTACTCGATCTAGGTGCTAGTGTTAACTTGCTTCCGTATTCTGTTTATGAGCAATTAGGGATCGGAGTTAAAACCTGCGCATTGCACTCTTCAGATGGTCGATCGATCTATCACCAAACCTAGGGGTGAGCTAGAGGATGTGTTAATCAAAGTCGGGGAATTCATATTCCCTATGGACTTTATCGTTATAGATACACAACCTGTGGCAAATCCACGCAATCAAATCCCGGTGATACTCGGTCGACCCTTTTTGGCCACTTCCAACGCAGTAATCAATTGTAGAAACGGCTCTATGACTCTATCCTTTGGAAAGAAGTCAATTGAGCTTAACATTTACAAGTTGGGAAGTGAACCCTCCGAACCCTATGCTCATGTGTGTTCTGTCGAATTAATGGATGTCGACAGCAGCGAATTTGATCAACCTCATGATACTGACTCTTTTCATATGTTGTTGTTTGACCCAACCATGTACTCTTCCACCGAGTTGTCCGGGTCAACATCTAACGCTGATGAAGAACTTTTTATAGAGTCTAACGATCACCCCATTTTTTCTGATGACATTATTCTTCGGGGTATCGATGAAAGCTTTGAGAAAATTTTCGCTGATGAACTCGCATTTTTAAAAGATACGGGTGTTGAGATAAATCAACTCCAAGATGAAGAAATTGGACCTCCACCCCTTCTTTTGGACAATCATGATAATGCGAGTAATCCATCATTACTATCACTGTGTCGTCTCTCCAAATTGAGACGCAATCCTTTTCCATTACACCTCTTATCACCTCCCCACTTCTTCTTGTCGAAAGGTGATATGTTCTTCCACCAACATTGGTACTTCATCGATAAAATTTTTGAATGGTTGGTGTTGACCTTCGGTCTTTGCAAAGCTTGGCATTGACCAATAACCTTGACCCCCTCGTGTGATTTTAAAAGATTAAAATTGTTTAACTCAAGTTTGGGGGGGTGGTATATTTTGGCTCTTGAAAGAAAAAGAATTTTACAAAATTGTGAGCCTAAAATAAGTTTGGGGGAGGATTTTCACTTTCATATATTCTTGCCCCCATTAATAATTTCCTCCCAAGTCTACAGGTTTTTGAGCTTAACGGATGATATCAGTGAGTACACTGCTGTAAACAGGTTTGGGGGAGGTTTGTGCTTATTTACACATCAATTTGCATCATATTTTGCATAAGCATAACATTTTCAAAAAAATTTAAAAATTTATAACAAAAGAGTAGAAAGTGAAAAAATACATCCAAAAGATAGGAATAGTTTAAGAAAACCAAGAAAAGTAGAAGTTTTCTTAAACGAACTGGTAATAAGTAGTTATGAGCTGATGTCCCAAGGGTTAGTAAAATGAAGGAAGTCACTAATCTGAGGATAAAAATAAGTCTGAAAAATAATTTCTATTCTGGAAGCCAAACATCTGAATGTTGATACCCTACTATATGCACTTACACACGTCTTGAAACTCGGAATAGTAGAGGATACCTTGAAATGCTCTTGTCTAAAAGCCAAAGTATGAAGGAAATGAAAAAATAAAAAAAATGAAGAAAAGAAAAAAATGGTGAAAAGAAAAAAATGAACACTGGTTTTGTATCGCCAAGGCAGCAATAAAAAAATATAGCGAGGGTGCCTCTTCACCTAGTGCCCTAAGGCCAACTGGTCTGGGAGTCACTGCTAAGCCTTAGGGGGTACAAGACGAGGAAAATACTATCACCTAATCAGCAAGCACATGAGTAATCGGTCGGTTGGTACCTCAAGAAGTATTAACGGTCGCATGAAAATGTGTGAGCAAATCTAGATATTCATCAAGTTAAAAAGTACTGAGGTAGATGGACAAGAGTATGATAGCTTGAATTGAATTCTCCGAGTGTAGGGATGTCCATTTCACACACGTAGGGGTATATGATTGATGTTTGGATGAAAGGTAGGAATGAAGAATAAAGATGATGTTTTATTGAGGGATAATATGATTTCTAACATCTTTTCATGACTATTAAGATAAGGCTCATAACAACTAAAAAACTAGTGTAGTTGGAAACTCTTATTTTCAAAGTCTTTCTTTTATGGTTCTTATCTTTATATGTAAATTTCACCCTCTCTCTTTTGTTATAGGATTTTGTGGGTGTAATCCGCTGAAAACCCTCAGGAGACAACACTCCTCCTACTAGGGACACCTAGAGGTTTAACGGCTTGTTGCACGTGCTCAGTGCAATCGTGTTTGCCTACGAAAGTGTGCTTAGTTTTCTCCATTCTTTTCTCTCCTTCTCTTGAATAAACAAGTTTGCTCGGAACGATCAAAGATAAGTTTGGGGGTATTTGTTCAGTTGATTAAACTGCACATTTATTATTACATTTTTCCTACAATTTCCATATTTAAAAAGGTCTTTATTATAATATATCATACATATGAGGGTTTATTTGTAAAAATACTATTTTCCATGTGTTGATATATTATAATTAGCATTTGGTAGGAAAATGTATATAATATTATTGACCTAATCCTAGTAGAACTAAGTCTACTAAATATTATTTAAGTTGTTGTGCAGAATTTTCAGGTCTTAAATCAAGGAAATCAAGTTGTTAAAGCTAACCTGCCTAATTAAGAAATCAAAATTAAGAAATCAATTCTGGCAGAAGAAAAGAAAAGATTTCCAAATTCTGAAGGTTCCAAGGATCGCCACATGTCACAACGAGCCAGACCCAGAAATTTGATGGACTGAACTGATCATCAGGCCGCGGATCCGCGGCCCGAGCTCCTTGATGCCGTGGATCCGCCGCGTTGAAGTGGAAGTAGGCGCTGAAATTTCTCTGTTGGAATTGTAACTGCTATTCCCCAATTTAGGCATCTAAAGTTCTGGCGTTTGGGGTATAAATAAGGACCGAGACCCTCTTGGAAAATTTATCAAGCCGACGAGATCACGAAGTCCAAGGCGGCTCACGCATCCAGGCTGATCATCAACTGTTCGTCTACCTCCTTGGAAGAGATCGAGAAGCAAACTAGTCTTTGTAATCATTTTCTAAGGGATCAAAGTGTAATGAATATTGTTGATTAATAAAGGTAGCTCTTTTTCTTATTCTATTTCTTCGTAGTTTAATTATGCATTTTCTCTCCATCTCTTTTTCTCCCAACATGCGCGAGTAATTCTCCGCTTGTTAGGGTTCGTAGGATTAAGGGAGGCTAATGGATGATGAACATCCCTAAACCCTTTTTAAGTCCTATAAAGTTTATGAACTTTATCAAAAGAATCATTAACATCCTAATCGGGAGCGCTAACAATTCTTTGTTAGTTCCGACCGCGATTAGAGATTAGATTAATGATTGTTTTGGTAAAGGCTAGATATGAACGGAGTTCCGTGTCGAGATAAGGGTTAAGAGTGGGATTCCTTTTTCCTCCAGAAACCCTAATCTACACGCATCACTGTCGTTCTAGTTTTAAATCTATTAAAGGATAAAAGGGTAATTTTTAATTAATCGTCCATGACTACTAAATCCTAACGAACCCTACAAGCCCCCTTATTATATTAACTACATCCCTAAAATAATCTAGATCTATATTTTTGCATTCTTGCTTAACGTAGATCTAGAAACCATTCTTCAAAATTCTTTATCCCTCCTCTCTTTTTCAACACATCTAAAGTAAGAGTAAAATATTCAACGTTTCCCTGAGGACGACCCGTACTCACCTCGGTCTAGCTACGCGCGACACCGTTCTGATTGCGGTTAACTACAAACACACTTTTTCGAACCAATCAGTGACGCTGTTCTGATGATGCCCCCGAGCTTTCTTTTGGCCCGGTAAGTGCAGACATTGCAGTCATCATTTCCTGAAGCTTTTGTTGCTGCTCTTGGGCTTTTGTCACGGATCGGGTGAGCGGTTGGTGGCCCGTAGAAGCACGGCTTTCCTCCTTTCCGGAAGCCATATAAACAGTGTGCACCACCATGCCCCCAGACTTGGGGCGTTTATGCTCAGCACTTTCACGGTTCGCCATGTTCACAGGGGCCTTTTGCGGCCTCCTTTTCCTTTGAGTGATTGGAGCTGAGGTGGCCGTTGCAGTGGGCACCCAAGTAGCTGTTGCTTTTTATGGCTTGACGGAGTAATCCTTCTCCTGCTGAACCTTCATCTTTTTCTGTCGGCGGAGATAGTTTTCATCAATCACCGACTCTTGGACCTGTCGCCAGACTTTGTAAATTTTAGAGGACAGCCGTTGAGGGGGCTACTCTAGCTTCTTCTCTGGAGTATTCTCTACAGGTGAAGGAGTTCGTTTCAACACCACAGTAGGAGAGTTTCTGCGCACCGTGTTCAGCAATTCAAAGCTGTTCCCGGTTGGAACAGCAGCATCGATCCCCACCGTTGGAGCCGGTGGAGTTATCCTAGAGGGGGAGTTGCCCCCAACCTTCCTCACTCGGCGCCAGTGGCGACGTCGAGCGTGTCGTGCGGATGGAGTTGGTTCAGCCGTAGGGGTGACCTCCTCATGCCCCCTGTGTTGGTCAAAATTTGCTGGTACTAGCCTTTTAAAGACCGACGTCCGTTGGATGGGGACAGCCAACCTATCAAAAGTGGACTTCCGAGTAGGGGAAGAAATCTTGGTGATTTCGTCTGGAACGGGAGCAAGGATGGCTATCCGCTTCGGGATAACGCCTTTTGGTATTGCAGGCTTCTTCATGGGCCCGTTGGAGCTCTGGCCTAGTCTGTTAAAAACTGAGGCAGTGGAGTTGGGCGACCCGTTGAGAGGAGTCGCGGCAATGGTAAGTAGAATGACTTCTTTGGAACTTCTTGCGACGCCATTGGGGCATTGAAGCTTATTGGTGGGAGCATGGTCCCGAAGAATATTCCAGTGGTGGCTTGAGTTACCTGCTCCACTGGCATTTTGAAAAGGGAGGCCGCTCGGGGCCCATAAGTCACTCCTCCAGCAGGGACGGAGCGAGAGTTGCAGTTGCAGGTAGTGCAGTTTGAAGCCAATGATCTTCTGTTTTCTGCACGGAGCAAGACACCAAATCTTAGTACCTCAAATCCACAGGCATACACAGTAAACCGCGATTTGTTCGCGAACACGACACACGAATTATGGAGTGGAAAGAGGAAAAGCTCCCACCGGGCATGCCAGAATCTGTTCCCCTCCGAAAGACGGCGACGATGTGGAGACGTCTTGCCTGAGATTCAGGGCAGATGCTATTTGGTTTTATCCGTCCACCTCTCCAAAGATGCCAAGTTGATTTATGGCACCGTGTATCGGAGGTTTAGACGGATGCGGCCGATGTAGCAGACTTCGTCAGATTCCCCCTCGCTTGAGGGGTTTTTGATTGTGGGGACGCTCTTCCCTGCAGGCGCAAGCCCCTGCAGTTAATTACGCTACCGCATTGCGGTAACAACTTTCTCCTTCTCCAGAATTTCACTTTGTGTCGTGTGTGTTTGTTTTGTTTGTGGTTGCCCGTGGATTGTATACAGAGACTAAGTTATGCCGTCGCCCGTAGAACGTGGATTAGTCCAAATCCGTATTTACTTAGATTTGGGTTTGGGGTTTTAGTTTAAGGATACGTTAGCCATGTTTGAGGCTAAGATTAAGTTAAACGTTCGTTAAGCATACGTTAGTCCAATTTGAGACTAAGATCAACTTAACGGAAAGAACATTTAAGGGCTCTATTGTTCCAGTTTAGGGACATAGTAGTCCATTTAATATATGGCCGTCGGGACTCGTCACCTCTCTGACGACGTTGAAGGATTACAACGACAGGTGTCAGAGGAGTTCGGAGATGTACCCTTGAACCAAAGTTGATTGGGGGTATTGTAGTCCAATTTGGGACTAAAGTCTGTTTGAATGTTTAAGGATACGTTAGCCATATTTGAGGCTAAGATCAACTTAAACGGGATCGTTTAGATCCGACAAAAGAGCGTTTGGGGGCTCTATTGTTCCAGTTTAGGGACATAGTGGTCCATGGGTTTAAGGACCCCACAGTCCGTATCAATGTATGGTTGTCGGGACCCGTCACCTCTCTGACGTCGTTGAAGGATTACAACGATAGGTGTCAGAGGAGTTCGGAGATGTACCCTTGAACCGAATGTAAATTGATTTAGGAGAGCAGTCTTGCTCAGTCAATTTAATTTGAGGACTTACGGCCATGATTGGGCTAAGTCCAGTTGAGAATATCCAACATTTTTATCTTCGGCCTATTAAGCCTGTGCTAGGGCTTTGCCCCTGTTTAATAATGCACTGCCTTTTCTTTTGGCCTGCTAGGCCTTTTGATTTGGGCTCTGTCCCTTTATTTATGATGCAGAGCATCTGTCTTTGTTTGGGCTCTGCCCTTTTTTTTTAAAATAATGCATAGCATTTTATTAGGCCTGTTAGGCCTTTTTTAATTGGGCTTGGCTCTTCTATAAATAATGCAGTGCATTAATTATCTGACAGTGGCTTGTCAGGCGCTTTGCGCCAATTATTGAGCGCAGGCTCATGTGGAGGTGACACGTGTCACGCTAGCGCAGTGCGTTGCGCCAGTGCGCTGCGCTGTTGCGCTATGACACGTGGCGTGCTCTGATGAGTTGCGCCAACTTCAAAGAGCAATGCTTTATTTTTAAAAGCGTATAGCGCAAGTTATTCTAGAGCTGACACGTGGCGCTCTCTGGTGACTTGCGCCAAACCAGGAGCGCAACAGTGCAGATTTGCAAGTGCAAGACACTGTTTTTAATTTCTTGATCTAATTTTGGATTCAAGAAAAGAATCTTTAAGATTCCAGAACCAATGGTTCATAAAAAAGGCAATGACTTTGTTATTATTTATTTTTTTATTGAAAATCATTGATCTTGTTCTTAGATCAATGATCTATTCAGAAGAAATTCTTCTTTTTTATTCAAAGGTTTTACCTTTCTCTCTTTTTTGAGTTTTTTCTCAGAGTTCTTTAGAAGAGTCTCTCTGTTTCTTGAGTTTCTCTATTCTCTCTGTGTTTTCTCTCTGTTTTGGAATTGGGGTCTAGGGGCCTTTATATAGTGCCCATTAATTTGTTAAATTTGTTAAAGAGATAATTCTCTGAGTGATTTGGGGATTTCTCCCCACCGTTGGATCTTTGATCTAAGGGCTTCTGTTTTACAGAAGACAATCTTCTTGTTTTAACAAGAACAGAAAGATCTTACTGGAATTTTAATTCTGTTTGGTGCAAACGCATCAGCGCTTGACACGTGTCGCGTAGCGCACAGCGCAGCGCAACTGTGCTGACACGTGTCGCGCAGCGTAACTGCGCTGACACGTGTCGTACAACGCAGCGCAACTGAAGCGTTGCTTCCTTTAATTTTGTTTTAAATAGAGCCTTGCTCTGATTGGGCATGCTGCCTTGGGCGTTGCGCTCTCTGCACTGGCGCGCCTGATTTTGACACGTGGTGCTCTGCGCACAGCGCAGGGGATCTGAAGCATTGCTTCATTTATTAAAATTTAAATTTTCAAAGTAGAGCTTTGCTCTGATTAGGGGAATCATAAGCGTTGCTTCATTTCCCGCCTTGGAATTTGAACAGAGCTTTGCTCTGATTGGGGTAAACAGTTGTGTCAAGTATGCCAGAGATAAGTGATTGATTCGTGAAAGTGAACAGTGTGTTGAAAAATGAATAAAATCGTGATTTTGGTGCGTGCTTGTATACAACTAGTCCTATACAAGTTATTGTAACCTAGAGGAATGGGGAAATCAAGGTGGAATCGAACTCGTATTTAGTGAGGTACAGTGATTTAGAGGATGATCATTCGATATTAGCGATATATATATACATTAAGTCGTGGGCCTAGCAGCATGGCTGCAGGGTTATATCCCGAGCAACAGCGGACCACAGTCTCGGGCATGCACGAAACTCTTGTTAAACACGAGCACCCTTTTCCACCGATTGATTTCATTTGACTTAGTGACTGATAGGTAATGACATACACATTGCATGGATTGCTGACATGATACATATACCATACTGTTTATATTCCCTCGATATTCTATATTCTCATTTTACTGTATTCTGCCATTCATTTCATGCTTGATATCATAGCACACACACTATATATATTGTTATATGTGTCCCCCTGACGACCTGAGTGTGCATGCTCAGAGGACGAAGTAGACCTAGCTCAGTAGCAGGACCTGCCATTCGAGATTGCGGAGATTTAGACCGTGACACCAGCGCTATCATCTTCTGGTTGCAGCAAGGATATTGTTATTTCTTTTGGTTATTTGTTTCTTTAATGTAAATAATTATATCTTGAACATTGTTGATTAAATGTAATAAAGTTGTGAGCTGTGATTTCCTTTACTCCCGTGTTGTGTTTACTAATTACCATGTAATGCTAGAAACCGAAGTGTGACTACGGCGGGATTATTTCTTGACCGTGGGAGCATGGCTGGCCTAGTCACCCCTTGTATTCCGTATTTTGGGAAGCGAGGCATGACATGGTTTTGTTGGTATCAGAGCCAGGTTTAGAATGAAATTACAGTTCCATCGAGGGATCCCTACACTAAGTTGCACCCTTGATTTATACTTTATTATATTGCACTTTCGCTTCTTATAATCCTCGTTGAATCATCTTATAATCCTTGATTGTATCTGATCCCTTTCCTTGATCATCTTTCAGAGATATGACCTCCTCAGGCAACTCCTCAGGTGCCGATCTCCACGATCGTACATAGAAGATCCTCAGCACATTGACGACCCTAGCAGAGGCTCGGGAAAGAAAGACCGATCTCTTAGCTGAGGTATTGAAGGCTGTGCAAGAGACCGCAATTACCGCTTTGGGGAGATCCACGGCTGTCCCTGTCTCCCCCGAGGGCGCTCTCATACCGGCTACACAGGTTAGGGCTGGCACCATTTCGGATTTCAAGAGACTTCACCCGGCGGTATTCACGAGAGCAGCAGATCCACTTAAGGCCGAGCAATGGCTAATCAATGTGGAGAATATTTTGACGGTCGCTCGGGTCCCTGATGATGACAGAGTGAGCATGGTGAAGATCCAGCTAGAGGACGAGGCCCGCACATGGTGGTCCATAGAGGAAACCTGGCTAGAGAAACCTATCAGATGGGACATATTCTCCGTGTGTTTCCTAGACTACTATTTTCTGACCACTGCCAAGTCCAAGATGGAGGAGAAATTTATCAAATTGAAGCAAAATGCTCGCCTAGTGGATGTCTACGCTGCAGAGTATAACCGACTGAGTCGCTTTGCACCCTACATGGTAGCCACCGAAGCCGCTAGGGCCAGACAGTTTCAGCAAGGGCTCGATATCGAGTTGCAACAGCTTATCGTGTCTCTCGACCTACAGACCTTCGCACAGGTATTGAACGCTGTCCGGGTACAGGAAAGGTTGGCAGAGAAGGCCAAGGGCTAGCGATTGGTGGATAGGAGACCCCACGTAGTTCCGTCACGAGCTGGCACTTCTTCTCATGGAGCAATCCCAGTTGACAGGCCAGGAGTAATGCAGATGAAGTGTACTTTCTCACCTCAGCAGCCGTAGCGGAGGGCTCTGATTTGCGACTATTGCCAGAAGACCAGGGCACATGCAGAGAGATTATTGCAGAGCTAAGGGACAATGTCTGATTTGCAGATCCCGCGTACACAGGGTCAGCGGGTGTCCCTAGAGATCCGAGCTATAGGGAGGGTCCGAGCAACAACAGTCGTCGTTCGGCACTTCAGCTCAGAGGGGTCCACCTTTAGTATCCCATCGGTGATTATTCCATCAGAGGCAGACTGGTACGAGTCGGAATCAAGGGCGGGCTTTCACCCTGACCGCTAAGCAGGCGGAAACTTTTAGAGAAGTGGTTGCAGGTACTTTCCTTGTTCATTCTGTACCAGCTAGAGTTCTATTTGATTCGGGTACTTCGCATTGCTTTATTTTTGCACGGTTTGTTGGCACACACTCTATACCTCACGAGCCGTTGACCAAGGGTTAGGAGATACATAAGGGTAACGAAAATATTGTGTCCAGCTAAGAGTGTAGGTTGTGCCTTGTGGTAGTTTGCGGCAGAGAGTTTTATGAAAATTTCCTTTTGATTGGGACTGGTAGCTATGACGCCATTCGGGGATGAATTGGTTGAGCACTTTCTATGCTGTTATCAACTGCCGAGCTAGGAATGTAACATTTCGCATTCCTAATCATCTGGAGTTCATGTTTGTGGGCGGCAGCGAGTCATTGGAGCATGCTAACTTTCGAGCGAAGCCGAAGACCTTGACTGCTATGGACATAGACGAGAAGCCAGCACCTAAGCTAGTTCGAGAGTTTCTTGATGTGTTTCCCGAAGATCGACCTGGTTTACCCCCGCCTTGCATTTTAGGCTTTTCAATCGACCTGATTCAAGGTACGGCGCCAGTTTCTAAGGCTCCATACAGGATGGCGCCAGTTGAGTTGGCAGAATTGAAGAAACAGATAGAAGATCTTCTGGACAAGGGATTTATCCGTCCAAGTGCTTCCCTGTGGGGTGCTCCTGTATTACTGGTAAAGAAGAAAAACGGTTCTTTGCGTATATGCATCGACTACCGTGAGTTGAACATAGTGACAGTGAAAAACAAGTATCCCATTCCCCGCATCGACGACTTGTTTGATCAGCTAGGTGGTGCCCAGATATTTTCTAAGCTAGACCTTTGGTCAGGGTATCACCAAATCAAGATCAAGGCAGAGAATTTATGCAAGACGGCCTTTCGAACCCGATATGGCCACTATGAGTTTCTTGTGATGCCGTTCGGTGTTACCAATGCACCTGCCATATTTATGGACTTGATGAACACGGTTTTCATCAAATACTTGGACCAGTTTGTCATTGTATTCATCGAAGACATTCTAGTCTATTCCAGGAGTCGAAAGGAGCACACCAAGCTTCTACGTATTGTATTGCAGATTCTACGGGAGGAAAAGCTCTATCCTAAGCTAAGCTAGCGTGAGTTTTGGCTCGATAAGGTGCAATTTCTGGGGCATGTTGTTTCGAGTGATGGCATTTCAGTGGATCCGGCGAAAATTAAATCTATCAAAGACTGGCCGACACCAAAATCAGTAGCTGAGATAAGAAGCTTCCGAGGATTGGCTAGGTATTATCGGCGGTTTGTTCAAGATTTCGCCAGAGTAGTAGAACCCTTGACGAAGCTTACGCGGAAGGAGGTACTTTATATTTAGTCGAAGGAGTGCACCCAGGCGTTCGAGTTGTTAAAGCTGAAGTTGACCACGACCTCAATTCTGACTGTGCAGATAGTCTGATGGCTTGGTCATTCATAGTGACGCGTCGGGAAAGAGTTTAGGCTGTGTTCTGATGCAGCATGGTCGAGTAGTAGCTTATGCCTCCCATCAGTCGAAAACCCATGAGAAGAACTACCCCACGCATGACCTAGAGTTAGCGGTCGTTGTGTTCGCCTTGAAGATATGGAGGCATTACTTACTGGGAGAAAGAGTGGAGGTGTGCGCGGATCATAAAAGTTTGAAGTATGTGTTCACTCAGAAGGAGCTGAATATAAGAGAATGCAGGTGGCTGGAGCAGATGGCAGACTACGATATTGATCTGCAGTATCCCCTAAGGAAGGTGAACGTGGTTCTTGATGCTCTCAGTCACAGGCCATCAATTATGTTGCTGACTTGTCAAAAGGGGATTCTCAAAGATCTTCAAAGACTCAAGTTAGAAGTAGTTACACCGGGTGTGCCTAGACAGCTCTGGCAGTTGCAGGTTCAGTCATTGCTTGTAGATCGCATTAAAGCTGTACAGGCTAGAGACTCTCAGTTGCAGAAGTTTAGAGGGTTAGTTGAGGATGGTTTGAGGAAGGACTTTTTGATTTACGAAGATGGTTCCCTGAGATTTGGCAGTCGGCCGCGTGTTCAAAAGTGGGGTATTCGAGATGAAGTTCTAGCTGAGGCACACAGTTCCGCTTACTCGGTGCATCCGGGAGGCACTAAAATGTACAGGGATTTAAGGCAGCACTTCTGGTGGAACGGAATGAAGAGAGAGATTGCTTGCTTTGTCTCTAAGTGTCTAGTATGCCAACAGGTGAAAGCCGAGCATCAGAGAGTAGCTGGGTTGTTGCAACCTCTTCTAGTACTGGAGTGGAAATGAGAGTACATCACCATGGATTTTGTGATGGCATTACCTCGAAGTCCAAAGGGCAACAATGCTGTCTAGGTTATTGTTGATCGTCTCATGAAAGAAACACATTTCATACCTTTCCGAATGGGACAATCGATGGAGTCGCTTGCAGAAAGGTATATGCAAGAGATTGTGAGGCTGCACGGAGTGCCCGTTAGTATCGTGTCTGATCGAGACACCAAATTCATTTCCCACTTCTGGAAGAGCCTGTAAGAGAGTTTGGGCACTCGTCTCAAGTTCAGCACAGCCGATCATCCGCAGACGGATGAGCAATCTAAGCGTACTATCCAGACGCTCGAAGATATACTGAGAGCATGCATGCTAGATTTTCAGGGCTCTTGGGACGATCACCTTCATCTGGTGGAGTTTTCGTATAACAACAGCTATTAGGCTAGCATCCAGATGGCACCGTTCGAAGCACTTTACGGACGAAAGTGTCGGTCCCCTCTTTGTTGGGATGACGTAGGTGAATGAAAGTTGTTGGGCCTTGAGCTTATAGTTTAGACAGTGAGTAAGGTTCAAATGATCAGGCAACATATCAAGACTGCTCAGGACCGACAGAAAAGTTGGGCAGATGCCGGTAGAAGGTCGTTGGAGTTTAGTGTTGGTGACCACGTATTTATGAAGATATCACCTACTCGGGGAGTGATCAGGTTTGGTAGTCGTAAGAAGCTCACTCCCCAATTCATCGGACCTTTTGAGGTGCTAGAGAGAGTAGGAGAGGTGGCTTATTGACTTTTCTTAACTCCATCGTTAGCTGGCGTGCACAATACTTTCTCTGTATCTTAGTTGAGACGCTATGTTCGGGATGACAGCCATATCTTGGACCATTCAGAGTTGGCGTTGGGCACCGATCTGTTTTACGAGGAGCGGCCTACCACTATTCTCGATCGTAGAGAGAAAGTACTGAAGAATAAAGTCATTCTCTTGGTTCAAGTTTCTTGGAATGGTCATTCTCCAGGAGAGTCTACCTGGGAACATGAGGAGAATATCCGTCCACGATTTCCGCACTTGTTCGAGTAGTTGTTTGTTTGTTTGTTCCGTTGTTTTCGTTCTTTAATTTCGATAACGAAATTTTTATAAGGGGGTATAATGTAATAACCGGTTTTATTGTACTCAAATTATTTTAATAATTTTTGTTTCCAATAATTTTTCTACTTTTCTTCTATAATCCCCTTATTCTTCTTCTTATTTTTCTTAATTCTTTATTTTTGATTCTACACAAACACCTAAACCCTATTAACCCTAACTTCAAATATTTTACCCAATCCCCTAACCCAACCCAACATCTATCTTTTTTCTTCCCTATATTTTCTCCAGCCCGAACCCCAAGCCCAAACCCTCACATGAACCCGACCCATCTCCTTCTTTCGCTCTTCTTTTCCTTTCTTTCTTTCCTTCTTCCCTCTTCTTTTTCCCTTACATTCGAAAACCCAACGTCACTGCCCTATTCTTGCGCCCACCTCCGCGAGAACAGCTCCACGCCGACGTGGCCACGTCCCCAACGATCCCGAGATCCTCGCACCCGCCTCCTCTCATCTCTTCAACATCTTTCTCACTCTCCATCTCTTAACATCTCTCTCGCTCTCCCTCCCTCAACTCAGATCACCTCCTCCAACTCAGTCCCGAACACTTCTCATCGGTCAACATTGCCAGTGGTCATCTCTACCACCACCATGAGCTCCTAACTCTTTCCCCTCATCTTCCCCACTACATACAACCCCCACTTCCTCCCTTACCGTGCCACAACCCCACTGCAGCCGCCGCGATGAGCCTACTCTGGCCAACCTCGAGCTCCCCTACTACTCCTCTAAACATCACTGTCACCTCACCCTACCGGAGTTCTCTCAGCAACCTAACCTCCTCGACACCATCATCATCATCACTATCGTCTCTCTCAGCTTTCTACCCAAGCTCCTCACTTTGGCTGCACCTCCGGCCACCTGCGAGCCGACCTCGCCGCCGACCTCCCCCAGAGCCAGAGCCTATCCCCTCCTCTCCAGAATCCACCACCACTTCATGCATACCTCCAACGCTAATCTATCATCGCCACAGCCTTCGCTCACCGCCGTGACCACCATCGGTGTCTCCTCCTCCGCCAGTCACCGTCGACCCTATCTCAGCAACCTACCTACATCGCCGCTCCAGCCATGGCCAAGTCCAGAACCCATAGCCGAGCCAAGTTTGTAGTCGATGCAGTCGTGAACGTGCCGTGCTCGTGTCCGTGCCTTCGCCGTAACTGTCCGTGCGATCACCGTCCTTGTGCCGTCGTCACAGGCAAGTGATACCCTCACTTGCTTTAACATTCTATGAATATAGATCTATGATTTCGTGTTAAAATTATATTAGATAGGTTATTACGAACATGTGTTAGGTAATATACTGTCACGTATATATTGTAAGCCATCGCCGTATTTTTTTCATGGAAAACCATAGTAATTCTAGGATGTTAGTTTTGAGCGTAATTGGATCTGAACATCATATTAATATCGTTTGGAATGGTAAGTATTAGATACCGTTTTTATAAGTTGGGCAAAACCGACTTTAATTCGATAGTTTTGATATTGTATGCTAAGAGTTCGATGAGGTGAACTGAACCAAAACCCCATTGATCATGCTCAAACCTCTTACCAATATTTTTTTTGCTACTTACGAATATTGTGTAGAAAACTGAACTCAAAATAACGAAATATCGCAAGTGAAACGACGTCCCAAAGAGGCGACGTCAAATCTGGTTTTTACTGTACATGTCGTGGCGTTTAATTGATATTAAATTAGATACAAACCGGAATGTAATGTTCTAGGGCTTATATCGAAGCTAACTCAATTAGGTAGAACCCACTATAATTTATATTTCGACACTGATATATCACAATGATGAAAACTGACTTGGAATGCAGCTCTGGATTGCAGTCCAAAGCAGCATTTCATATTAACACCTGGTTCCAATTATATGTGTAGCTCTATATGAAAATATGCGGAACCCTATACCATTATGAATATAATCCTGTTAGCTAACTATAGGTGGTGGTTTCGTTCGATTTTACTGCCGTTTGATATTTTAATTGCATTTTAAACCGTCGAGGTGTATTGAAGTTTAGTGCAGAGACAAATTGTATACCCTAGCCTTAAACATGACATATCTCCCAGTACGCAGCAGATATTGTCAATCCGGTTTTTGCTTTGGAAACTTAATTGACAGATCTAAATTTTACCTAACTGTGGTATCGCCTAATTATGATCCCAACAGTGAGTAAAATGTGTTACGAAATGGACTCTCAGTTCAGGAACTGGATTTCCAACGGCGAACACTTAAAATGAAATGATCGTAACTCGCAAACATGAAACCCGATAGATTTGGAACCAATTTTTTTGAATTTCTATTTAAGTTTACTTTCTACCTCTTTTGTATCATTTTGCCTAATTACAATCGTACGATTTAATATGTTTTGCTGAACTCGTAATGCACATTGTGTTTCATGTCGTACATGATTTCTAATGTGGCATCATTCTCGTATTTACCCGACCATGATACCTTTAGTGATAGTGAACGTTCATAGTGATTTGTAGTAAACTTTGCATTGTTGAATGTGAGAGGTATTGGATTGGTTGTGTCAAGTACGCCAGAGATAAGTGATTGATTCTTGAAAGTGAAAAGTGAGTAAAACCATGATTTTAGTGCATGGTTGTATACAACTAGTCCTATTAATATAGTTATTGTAACCTGGAGAAAAGGGGGAAATCAAGGTGGAATTGAACTTGTATTTTGCTAGGTACAGTGACTTAGAGGACGATCATTCGATATTAGCGATATATATAAATTAGGTCGTGGGCCAAGCGGCATGGCAGCAGGGTTATATCCCGGGCAATAGTGGACCGTAATCTCAGGCATGCATGAAACCCTTGTTAAACACGAGCATCCTTTTCCACCGATTGATTTCATTTGACTTAGTGACTGATAGGTAATGACATACACATTGCATGGATTGCCGACATGATACATATACCATACTGTTCATATTCCCTTGATATTCCATATTCTCATGTTAGTGTATTCTGCCGTTCATTTTATGCTTGATATCATAGTACACACACACACACACACTATATATATATATATATATATATATATATAATATGTGTCGTCCTGACGATATGGGTGTGCATGCTCAGAGAACGAAGTGGACCCAGCTCAGGTGCAGGACCTGTCATTCGAGACCGCGGAGATTTAAACCGCGACACCAGCGCTATCATCTTCTGGTTGCAGGAAGGATATTGTTATTTCTTTTGGTTAGTTGTTTCTTTAATGCAAATAATTGTATCTTGAACACTATTGATAAAATGTAATAAAGTTGTGAGCTGTGATTTCCTTTACTCCCGTGCTGTGTTTACTGATTACCATAAAATGCTAGAAGCCGAAGTATGACTGCGACGGGAATATTACTTGACCATAAGAGCATGGCTGGCCTAGTCACCCATCGTATTCTGTATTTTGGGAAGCGGGGTGTGACAAGTATTTTCGATATACCTCTTTATACACATCTTTTCATCCAGCCATTCCACCTTTCTCCAAATCCCTTCAACCCCAACACCTCCGAGACACATTCCTAGTTCACCGAGTCATAATCTTTTTCAAAGTAATGTTTCTTCGCAAAACCTTTTTCTTTAAAGCGGTGACAACGAGAAACTACATCATGAGCGAAGACGAAGGAGTCCAGAATACTCCTTCCTTTGAGAAAACATGTTTGCTCCTTCGCAATCAACCCATCAAGAATTTAGTTTAGTCTTGATGCGAAGATCTTAGTAATAATCTTGAAAGATCCATTAAGCAGACTAATTGGACGTAAATCTCCTATTCGAAGCGCATCGCTTTCTTAAGAATCAAGGTGATAGTCTCATACTTAATTCTCATAAGACTCCCACTATCCTCAAAGAATGTATTAGTAACAGACATAAAATCATTCGTAATAACATCCTAAAATTCAGAGTAAAAAAGAATCAAAAATCCATCAGGGCCCTGGTGCTTTATCCTTCCCTAATTCCGCAATCGCTTTCATAACCTCCATCTCTTGAGTCGGGACCTCCAACTCATCCGCCAACATAACACTTAACCCTTGCCTATTGGACTTGACTAAAGATCCCACATCTTCAATTGCCGAACCAATTAAGGTTCTAAAGTGCAAATGTACCGCCTTCTTAACCTCATCCTTATTGGAAACCCAATCCTCACCAATCATGATTCTGGAAATAGTCTTCACCCTTCTTCTCCCATTAGCTAGCCTATGGAAAAAACTCATATTAGAGTCCCCTTCTTATACCCAATGTACCCTCGAACGTTGGCGCCAATATATCTCCTCATTACTCGCAATGTCTTTCAATTTGCCAGACACAAAGTCATTGAACAGTTTGAGGCCATATAGATGAAATACCACTACTTGTTGTAGATTGATCTGTTAGAATTACTTTTGGATTTTTTTCCGGACATTGTTGTTGTAAGCATAGTCACATAATTCGCGAATTATTCGGCGAATTCACGAATAATTCATGAATTTTTGATCATCCGATTAAATCTCCGATTTAATCACCATTGCCGAACGCACCGAATAATTCCCGAATTATTCGAAAAAACAACGAATAATTCAAAAAACAGCGATTAATTCACAAAATCAAAATCCAGCATCTTATATATTAATTTCTTGCTCGAAATCCTTCCTGAAAAATTCCCGAACACTTACTGAATCTTTCCCGAATACCTGCCGATTTTTTTCCGAATAGTTCTCCGAATCCGAATTTTAGACCTCGCCGAATTATTTCCGAATCACGAATTTGTGACTATGGTTGTAAGAACATCAAACAACCACTCAAAACTTTCGATTGTCTCGGCATATAGTAATGTCGCACAAAAAATAATCGTCTATTTATGATTATTCACACCAACAAATGGTGCAAATCTGCCCATAATTGTTAGTTGGTTGATTCCTGGCCCAGTTTGGACAGATGACTTATTTTTAAACTCACAAAGTTCGAAAATCGTGAAATCCCCCAAAAATAAATTTTGATATTATTTTTAAATCTAAACCCTAATTTGTAGACGTATTTATGTATGCATTTCATATAATACCTTTTAATATTTTTTTAAGATAGTAGAACATGGAATTTTTTGGATATTCCAAGATATTAGAACATGAGATTTATGATTATGTAACCTATAGTATTCCATGGCTTTTTTATAAGTCTCTTTATCATTATTTTTCCTAATTTCCTTTTTAAGCCCATCTTCTTTCTAAACCCATCTTCTTTATTGTTGTTTACCCTCTTTATTATTGCTTGCTCTAATTTCAAATTTCTTTATTATTCCCTTTTTATTATTAACTGCCTTAGTTTCAGCCATCATGAGAATAAAGATGCTGGAAATGAGAGAGGAGATTGGAGGAAATGGAGATGCTGGAAATGGGAGAGGAGATTAGGGGATTGGGAAAAAAGATATGGGAATCAAAGGAAGAGGATTGAAGATTAGAAATTTGAATGAGTACTTGCAGAAATTAGAAAAGGAGATAGGGGAATCAGAGAATTGGATTAGAGATGGGGGAATCTAAATCAAAAATGCAGATTTTGGAAAGGTGATCGCGGAGAAAAAATGGGGAATTGGAAGAGAAGCATCAAGGAAGAAGGAGCGAACCATGGCAATCGCAAGAGGAAATCATTCAGATAATTTTTTTGAGAGAAGTTCTATGATGGAAATCTGGATGTTACAAATTAGATGTGTATTTTAATATTAAAAAATGGGGGTAAACTTGAAATTTTTGCAAAAATATCCTTAGTTTAATATACACAGTCTATTTTGGGCTTGAAACATTCGTATTTTATAAGTATTGAGTGTTTTCATAATTTTGAAAATATGTGGGTTTAAAAAAAAGTCATCTCTTCAAATTATGCTCGGAAACAATTTTCCCTTATTAGTTTTATCTGTCTTATCGAAACATATAACATCACCAAAATAATAGTAATCAACCACTGATCTTGCATCTCACTAGTAAAATATAGGGTTTCCCCTACGGATAACGGAATCCGTTGGGGCAACTTTTTATTGCCCCTACGGACTAATCCGTAGGTTCAATGGTTGTCCCTACGGTGCCCTACTTTTTAATTTAAAAATATTAAATCGTAATTTATTGTTTGGCCCTACGGAGCCGCAAACAAATGACCTACGGTGAAGTCCGTAGGGGCATATAAATGGGTATTTAATAAAAAAAAAGGCACAGAAAAGCCCTACGCCTCGATCGTTCCCAAAATTCTCTCCTCTCCCACGTGCGTCTCGATCTCGTCTCGAATTTCTCATCGTTGCCACCGCCCTCCGCCTGCGGCTCGCCACCGCCCTCATTCCCAAAACTTCCTCGTCGCCACCGCCCGCGACTAGTCGCCGATTGCGTCGTCGACCACCGATCTCCTCCGTCGTCTCCTCCACCGCCCGCTACAGGTTAGTAAATCTCCAATTATTTATAATTTTGATGATGTTAGGGCTAGGGTTCAGGGTTCAGGGTTTGGGTAGGGGTGAGGGTTAGGGTTAGGCATCGGGTTAGGGTTCGGTTAGGGTTGGGGTTCAGTTGGGGTTGGGGTTGGGGTTATGGTTGGGGTTAGGGTTCGGTTAGGGTTGGGGTTGGGGTTCGGTTAGGGTGGGGCTAGGGTTAGGGTTAGGTTGGGGTTGGGGTTGGGGTTCGGTTGGGGTTGGGGCTAGGGTTAGGGTTAGGTTGGGGTTGGGGTTCGGTTGGGGTTGGGGCTAGGGTTAGGGTTAGAGCTAATTAGTTGGGCTTAGGGTTAGGGTTTGGTTCAGGTTTAGGGTTAGAGGCTAGGTTTAATTAGAGGGTATGGTTAATTTGAGTTAATTAGTGATAATTTGAAAGGGTTAGAGTGTTGATTAGGGTTAATTAGGTTAATTTGGGTAAATTGGGTTAAGTTTGACCTGATTAGGGTTAATTAGGTTAATTTGGGTAAATTTGATTAAGTAGGGATAATTTGTGTTAGGGTAATGATTATGGTTAATTGTGTTTAATTAGGTTAATTTGGGTTATATTGGGTTAGGGTTTATGGTGCACTAGTTCATTCAGTAGGATACTCGATGATAACGTATACAACTTTACCGTAAACGCAAGAAAAATTTACCCTAAACATGAAATTTCAAACCCTTAATAACGATACGTAAGCGTAAAACCTATTCATGTTAAATGTTCAAGTTAAAACCAATATATGATACTCGATGATAATATGAAACTTTCATATTCTCATCGATGCTCATATATGAAACTCAAAGTGCCACTTAGTCCCCGTCTATCGGTTAGCATACGTTTAATATTCGTCATGACATAGAACTATACGAAGGTTGTTAAATATCGGACGGTATAGCTCGGTACTAACAACCGTCGTGTAGTCTATGTGACGAGAAAATTCAATCGTATGATAACCGATAGATTTGTCCCGTGTGGACAAGTTAAGAATGTATAAAGCAAACATTTTCATTCACTTGTGTTTTCATCTGTTTCGAGAATTTCGTCGGTACTTTTCCGTTGGTTCTCCGTGTACAAAGATAGATTAGATGTTCATTTCAATATTATTTCACATCTTTGAAATGATTATCTATTCTATTACAGTGTACTCGGAGAACAGTGGGGAGGTGCTGCCGAAATTTACTCGAAACAGTTGAAAGCACAAGCGAATGGGTGTCCGCTCTATACATTCTTAATGGGATAGAAGCTTTACCCCCAACAGCTGAAACACACACATACAACAAGAATACTCAACAAACACATCATTAGAGAGTGATTCAAGATGTTCAAGTTAAAACCAATATATGATACTCGATGATAATATGAAACTTTCATATTCTCATCGATACTCATATATGAAACTCAAAGCACCACTTAGTCCCCGTCTATCGGTTAACATACGTTCGATGTTCGTCATAACATAGAACAATACAAAGGTTGTTAAGTATCGGACGGTATAGCTCGGTACTAACAACCGTTGTGTAGTTTATGTGATAAGAAGATTCAATCGTATGATAACCGATAGATTTGTCCCATATGGACAAGTTAGGAATGTATAAAGCAAACACCTTCATTCACTTGTGTTTTCATCTGTTTCGAGATATTTCGTCGGTACTTTTCTGCTAGTTCTCCATGTACAAAGATAGATTAGATGTTTATTTCAACATTGTTTCACAGCTTTGAAATGATTATCTATTCTATTACAGTGTACTCGGAGAACAGCGGGGAGGTGCTGCCGAAATTTACTCGAAACGGTTGAAAGCACAAGCGAATGGGTTTCCGCTCTATACATTCTTAATGGGATAGAAGCCTTACCCCCGACAGCCGAAACACACGCATACAACACTAATACACAACAAACGCACACACAGCACATACATACTAACAACCCTACACTTAAGCGAAATCATAAATTGAAACACACATATATAGAATATAACTCATACATGAGTATCCTCAATCTAACTTTGATTATTGATAATTCATTCTTTTCAACGATAAATGCACACACAAAGCATATACACGGATTTTCTCCTTTGTCAGTAACCATCTCGTTCTTAGATTTCTCAAAATAGTCATAATAACCTACAATTTATATGTTATACAGTCTAACATGACCCATGAGTACGTCAGAGTTAAGGACTGGATGTATGTGGATTGGCAACAACGTATGCAACCTAAGTTTGTCGCAGAAGTTGCTGCTTTTATTGAATTTGCACGCGCACATAATAAGACCGTGATAGAGAAGATTCTCTGCCCGTACGATAGATGTGGGAATAAGTACTGGCAGAAGGTAGAATTGGCAGAGTTTCATATCGTAAAAAATGGTTTTATTAGATTTTATATAACTTGGCTATATCACGGGGAAGGAGAAGAACACAGTAATGCGGTAGAAGAAGAAGGAGAACACGATAATGGGGCAGGAGAAGAAGGAGAAGGAGAAGACGGTAATTTCTTTCCATCAGAAGAAATGGAGGATATGGTAGAGGTTGCCCTAGATGAATCTATTCGTACTGAAGATGGCATTCCTTCCGGTCAAGGACCGCGTGCGGATAAATATAAAAATTTCATGAATGATGCTAGAAAACCAATTTATGAGAATGTAAAGTATTCCACGCTCTCATGGTTCGTCCAACTTTTCCAGATTAAGTGCCTAAATGGATGGAGCAACAAGTCATTCACAATACTTCTTTCGTTCTTGAAAGATTCTATGCCCCCGGGAAATAACGTGCCCGACAGCTGGTACGGAGCCCAGAAGATGATGTCTAATTTGGGTCTGAAGTGTGAGAAGATTCAAGTAAGTCCTAAAAATTGTGTGTTGTACCGGGAAGAGAATTCAGATTTGAAAGAGTGTCCAATATGCGGAGAGGCCAGGTATAAGCCCAAAGATTCTGATAAGAAGCCCGATATACCTGTCAAGATAGCACGATACTTTCCCATAACACAGAGACTGCAGAGGCTATTCAGGTGCAAGAAAACAGCCGAGGCAATGATTTGGCATCACCGTGCTCCTCCAAGTGAAGATGGAAAAATGAGGCATCCAAGAGATTCACCGGCATAGAAGAATTTCGATAGGAGGCATGCAATATTCAGTAGCGATCCTCGCACTGTCAGGCTCGGACTGGCTAGTGATGGCTTCTGCCCATTCAACTATATGGCTGGAAGCTACAGCACATGGCCCGTTGTGATAATTTATAATCTGTCGCCTTGGTTGGCTATGGACCAATCATACTTTATGATGCCTCTTCTTATCGACGGACCAAACTCACCGGGAAATAATATCGACGTCTATCTCCGACCTCTGATTGAGGAGTTAAAATCATTGTTCATCGATGGTGTAGAGACTTACGATGCAAACACAAATACAACCTTCATACTGCGTGCCGCTTTAATGTGGACAATTAATGACTTTCCTATATATGGAATGCTATCAGGTTGGTCCGTACATGGTCACAAAGCATGTCCTCATTGCCATCAACATACAACATCGAAATTCTTGAATTTTAGCAGGAAGATTTGTTATTGCGGCCATCGACGTTTCCTGCCTTTAGACCGCCCCTACAGGTTAGACAAGGTTCACTTTGATGGTCATCAGGAGCTTTATGGACCTCCAGCCCTATTGTCCGGAGAGGATGTGACTGCTCAGTGGGATGGTTACAATAATGTGACCTTTGGGATGGATCCGACAAAACTGGTCAAACCACCATTCTGGAACAAGTTGAGCATTTTCTTCGAGCTTCCGTACTGCTCAACAAATTTAGTGCGTCATTGTCTGGACATCATGCATATAGAGAATGGAGTATCCGAGCACATACTCAACTTGCTTCTTTGTAAAGACGGGAAATCGAAAGACAACCTCAATGCTCGGATGGATCTACAGGACTGGGAAATTAGAAGTGAATTGCATCCTAAACTGGTAGCGGGTAAACCAGGCAAGTTTGTACTTCCCAATGCCGCTTATCATATATCACAACCGGAGAAGAAAAGATTCCTGCAGGTATTGCATGATTTGAAAGTTCTCACAGGTTTCTCAGGATCATTCAGCAAGAAGATAAAAATTGTGAAAGGCAAGATCGATGGGCTGAAAAGTTATGATCACTATTTTATCATGGAGCACCTTCTCCCATTAGCCCTCAGGACTTCCCTCCCCGAATCGGTTGGTCTAGTAATCAACGACCTATGTTGTTTTTTTAGAGATTTATGCGCTAAAACACTGGACGTTGTGACGCTGGAGAAACTAGAAAATTATATTGCGTTGATAGTTTGCAAGTTTGAGAGTATTTTCCCACCGTCATTCTTCGATATCATAATACACCTAACAGTTCATCTTGCAACTTAAGCTAAGTTAGCCGGACCGGTACAATATCGATGGATGTATCCCGTCGAGAGGTACGTGGAATTTTTCGTTTCGCACAATTTTTAAAATTATTTATGTCCTGTATGCCCGTATTTATTTATTCAACATATTTTCTTTAGGTACCTTTACACTCTTAAAAAATATATACGCAATAGAAATCGACCAGAGGGTTCTATCATGCAAGATTATCTTCTAGATGAAGCAACCACATTTTGTTCCCGCTATCTGGACAGGAACATTGAGACAAGGTTTAACCGGCCTCGAAGAATTCAAGACGGGCCATATGGTAAAGCCGATTATAAGAGAGTAGACACTATATTTATCAACAAGATATACCGGTTTATCTTGCTCAACAGCGCATGTCTTGAAAAAATTAGAAAGTAAGTTTTTTTTGGATTAATTGTTATATTTGTGTTTGTGTGTGTATGAAATGATATAATATTAATGCCATAATTTATTGTCGAGAACATAATTCATTTTAACGAGGTATGTGAGGGGCATCCTGATTGGAACGATGAACGATTGGAAAAATATCATCAGGATAATTTTTGTGATTGGGTTACAGATCATGTAAGTTATTCGAATAACATGTTATTGCTATTAGTTTTAATCTAAACTTATATCGTTATGTATTTGTCATAAAAAAAATTTGTTAGATCCACGATCCGAACTTTTCTGCATCATTAGAGAGTGATTCAAGATGTTTAGCTCAGTTTTCTAGTATGGAGGTTGCATATTATAAAGGATTCGGTGTCCTTGGATACAAATTCGAAGTTAAGGACATAGAAACATCTAGAACCACTCAGAATAGTGGGATTGCGACGGTACGATCGGATGGTGTGATTTATTATGGATACTTAAATTGTATACTCGGCATCAAATATCCTGGACGATCAGAACCCTTTTATATATTTCAGTGTACTTGGTACGATACGCGAACCGCTATGGATAAGTGGAGAAGAAATCTCGGGACTTGGAAAGATAAATATGGATTGACCAGTGCGAACACACTTCGATTTTACGGTCAGGAAGATCCGTTTATCTTTCCGAACCAAGCGTTCCAAGTATACTACTCACAGTGTTTGAAGGATCCAGGATGAAGTGTCGTATGCCGTTGGAAACCCAGGGATGTCTACAATGTCCCAAAATTCGAGGACAGCGATGAGGATGAAGAAGAGAGAAGACTTACAGTGCTCCGACCGTCTGTTTCGAAAGACGGGTTGTCTTCGGCTGATCATGAAGTTACGTGGGTTAGAAATGATATGGATGATGAAATCCAAGTAGATATGTCTAATGCGTCTACGAAACGAAAAAGGTCATCAGTAATGTTATATTATTACTTCACATTTTACGATATATACATATATAGCATGCATATGTAATGATTATCTAATGCGTCCACGAACCATTTTATCTAGATTTGATGACGACGACGTGAGCAGCGAGGGGCGGTAGGAGCTCCAGCCGCGGCACCGGCAGAGGCAGAGGCAGAGCGGCTCTGCCGCCCGGAGAGCTGCGAGGGAGTTTTAGAGGGCCGGTCTTGCACCCCGATTGGAGACCCCTTCGGATGCCTCCTTCCGTGTGGACTATGCCACATCTCCAGGTATATTGCACGCATATTCATTTTGAATGTAATATTATAGATATACATGCATATTCATGTCAAAATTACTTACATAGTCAATGTTTGATTGTCTAGCTGTTGGTGGTGCGTCCACGTCAGGGACATAGGCCACTCCCGCACCTCCAGGTATGTTGCATGCATATTCATTTTGAATGTAATATTATAGATATACATGCATATTCATGTCAAAATTACTTACATAGTCAATGTTTGATTGTCTAGCTGTTGGTGCGTCCACGTCAGGGACAGAGGCCACTCCCGCATCTCCAGGTATGTTTATATATCATATAGCGCATGTATATTGATTTAGAATGCTATAACATAAATATACATACATTCTTTTTGCTCTTACGTACTTACATCAGGGGAAGAGCCCACCACCGCACCTGCGTGTATGTTTATATATCCTATAGTGTATACATGTTGATTTAGAATGTTATATTATTGATATACACATTCTTTTTGCAATTACTTATATAGCTAATACTTGATTGTCTAATTATAGGTGGTGCGTCCTCGTCTGGTGCAGGGGCCACTCCCGTCACTTCCATACCCTCCGCTCAGTTTGCAGGTTTGTATGAATAAATATAAAATATTTATTCATTTTACATATCCTTTAAGAATAAACATGAACTTCATGTAATTTTATCGATGTTTATTTTCTAGTTGGAGATGCGTCCACGTACGGGTCACCGGCTGTTCCTCACCGGAGGAACTATCATCCCGCTCGTGCTACTGCCCGGGCCCAGGCTCGTGCTTTAGTCCCCGGAGGTATATATCACACTTCAATTTTCGTTAAACCTTGATTTCTTAATACCGCTTTGTCTTAATATTGATTGTGTCGATATTTCTTGTAGACGTAGGGCCTCCCCATCCCGAGAGGAGGACTCGAGGCCTGAATCCGTCCTACAAGATGAGGCCCGACAGAGCTAGAGGGGAGGCAGCATTCCCCCTTTTTTTACCCCTGATTATCGCTATACCGGCGATTATGCTGAGAGGTTCGGCCGGTATATGGGGGATGAGAGCCGTCTCGTGAAGAACTATCCACTTCACGTTGAGTGGGGCGACCAGTACCGGCGCTCATTTGCCCTCTTCTGGGATCAGGCTCGGGTATTAATATATATATTTTCATTTGATTTATCCAATATATTTATTATTAACACTTGCAATTTAATAATATTGTTTTTTGTATTTTCAGTTGGATTACGATTTTCAGCCTGTACCCGACCCTGATCATCCTGGGAGGGTGCTCGATCTTCACGCTCTGTACCATGGCCTGATGAAGAACATGCAATCGAAGGTCCAATACAATAGGAATGAGCTGAAGATCGACTGCTATTCCCTGTGGATGGCGACCCCCGAGGCAGAGAGAGCGGCCCTCCTACATACTCCGGCCTCTGCGAGAGTCGACGTAAATACATGGCCTCTATTGTGCCAATATTTCGACTCTCAGCGCAAACAGGTATGTATTTTAAATGTAATTCATTATTTAGTATATAATTTATTTTTTTGTGTTACTTAATTACAAAACTAAATCTGAATGTATTGTGCAGAAACATGCTGATCAAAATAAAAAGAATAGGAAGTCGGCGAAGAGGGGTCGTCCTACTTATACAGATGGCTCGAGGAATATTACTCGTGCCATGGAGTTATCGGTAAATTACAATAGACCGGCCTTTGTGATATAATGTAATATTAAGAGTTATTTTCTAATATATGTAAATTTTGACGAATTACAGAGATCTCAAACCTTGGCGTAGGGTGGTACACCGAGCTTGCTGTCGGCGTATCTTACCGTCCATGGCACCTCGACAGATCCCGCCATGGGCGAGCTTCGATACCCCGACACCTCTACCCAGGAGTATTGCGTAAGTGTTAATATTTATTCAACCCTTATTTGAAATTTTTGTTTTGAAAGGTTCAAATTTAAATGATATACTTATATTTTACTCGTTAATGTGGGTGTAGGAGCGGGTGGTTGAGCAGACGGAGGCATCGGGGATCGATTTTACTGGACAGAACGATCCGATACTGCTGACCCCAGTTCTAAACGCCGCATACGGAGGGCACCACGGAGGTTGGGAGAGTGGCCGGGGACTGGGTTCTAGCAGGGCCCATATGAGGTTAGACTCCACTCCGGCGGTTACTTCCTCCATCTCCCATGAGCGACGTCTAGAGCAAGAACTGGACGCCCTGAAGGCCACCATTCAGGAGTTGAAGGAGATGATGGTATGTATACTACTTAATAGTAAAATAATATGTCATATTATAGATAGTAACATATCCAATATTAGTATGTAGCCTGAGCTTATTTGGTTGTAGACTTAGCTTTGATTAATCATACATACATAAAACTGTCTAATTAAAATAAACTATGGTTTTCCAAACAAGATATCCAAATGAGGCCCAAGTCCCTAAGTATACATAGATTGGGGTTTCGCAATAACCTGATAATAATACGAATTCGACCAATACACAGTTCTTACTTGTTTATTAAACACAAAACTGAACAGACGCGACAGGGTACTTCGGCTGAGCCTCCATATGCATCTCCTTCGGCTGCGGCTCCGCAAGCCACTATTTCGGCTGCGGTTGCGCAGACCACTCCTACAGCTTCACAGCCCGCTCAGACTCCCGCAACTGCGGCTTCGCAAGCCACTACCTCGGTTGCGGTTGCGCAGACCGCTCCTACAGCTCCACAGCCCGCTCAGACTCCCGCACACTCCGCATTGCTCGAGATATTGACTCAGGGTATATCCGAGGAGCAGATGCGCCAGATTACGGCGTTTATCAGAGGTGGAGCTGGACCGAGGTAGGGTAGATTTTTGATTCTTATATTTTAAATATGTATTTACTTATATGATACATAATGTATATATTTTGGACGATATTGATATTGGTGGTGTTTGCGTGTTCATATTGATTTAGATTGATATCGTATTCTGCTTGTTGATTTCTTTTATATATTATGCGTGGGATGTTGATTATGAATACTGCAGTATATATTCTGCGTGTTGATTACTTTTATATATGATGTATATATTATTGTGCACAGGGCGAGGAAAAAACAGACAGCCCTTTTTTAAAAAAAACTTATAATATGTACCTACAGATTAAGCCGTAGGGCTAAACTTTGCACCTACGGATTAATCCGTAGGGTCCTACTTTGCCCCTACACAGGTATCCGTAAGGACAAAATATCAGAATACCTGATATTTTGTCCCTACAGATCTGGACCTACGCATGTAGCCGTAGGGACAAAAAGTAGGCCCTACGGAGTTGGCCGTAGGGACAACTATTTTATTTTATAAACCGATAAATTAAATAACTTTTTTGACCCTGCGGATATATCCGTAGAGCCAGATGGACCTATGCATTAAACCGTAGGGGCAAGTATTTAACTGTAGAGGTATGTTTAAGGCTAAGACTTGCACCTGCGGCGTGTGCACCTACGACGTATTTTCAAGCCCCTACGGATATATCCGTAGGGGCAACCCCTATTTGTAGCAGTGTCTTCCCCAAAGATGTTGGTAATTTGATCTTCCTCATCAAGCTGAAAAAATGGATTTTCTATCGCCTTACCTTTTAGATATTGTAAAATGGCTCCAACGTCTCCAATTTTCATCGCAAGCTTCCTGTTTATCCTTAAGTAGTTTTGGTAGTCTTTAGGAAGAAAACCTAATTTATCTAGACCACCGGTTTTCAAGCTCATCACGTCATATGTTTCCTTTTGTGATATATACTCCCGCCTTTTCAACTAATCTTGCTCTTATTGCATGACATGACCTCAACAAATATGCTTAATTTTCTTGGTGAGATAACTTGATGATTGTGATATTCATAAAACTCACTAACTCAATATTGGCCATTCTTTTCTTGTTTAATCATCATACCTGCTTGATAACCTGTTCTTTTATTTGCCTTTAGTCCCCCCCCCCCCGCCCCCCCCCCCCAAAAAAAAACAATTTCAGTTTTTTTTTGTTTTGGCGATAGCCCTCTTTGTAGCACACCAATATTCTCGATGTCGTTATTGTTAGGTTATTTTGATTTAATATATAAATTTTGAAAAATAATTTTGATTTATTTATTTTGGAATTTGGTGATTGATATTTATACATTAAATCATATAAAGAAAAGGTTTTAAAATTACTTGGGAATTATTTGCTTGTAACTGGAAAGGTTAAGGATTAAATGGGACTTATGTAATATTAGCAGTCAAAGTAAACTTTAACACTTGAAAGCCTTCAATGGATTTATGTTAGACTAATTAGTAATCAATGTATTTAAGACTTTATAGTGTTCAGAAGGAAAAATGGGACCATATATTTGGATGAATATTTTAAGCACATCCAAGTTCATGTCTATCACTAAGTGGTGCTTCTAACGTTAAAAACTCATGAGACCCAAATTCCTTCTGAATAGGACGGGATAATTTTACTGTTCGATTTGAACTCAAAAGTTGCAACCTTTCTAATTGCAACTCTTGTGCGTCTCTGCTAGATATAGGTTTCATGAAAGCAATTATTATAATTATACACGGACCTATATAAATAAGCAATCTTGTTCGAAATAATAGTATGCTATCTGGTTTGCCTTATCGGTTATGCGTATATGTTTTAATTGCTATTATGTATTGCTAATACATGCTGATAAGGTCATTAGGATGTTACGGGACTACCATGATTATGATAAGATCATAATAATGGAGCCTAGATTGTTGACTAGCACATTCTAAAAAGTTCCTAGTCGTGAGAGTGTCTCTAGTCGTGAGAGTGACGAGACAGGACATCGACATTCCAATGTAGACTAGTGTATGCTTTACTTGACCCGGTTGGAAGGCGATGGCTGGTCCCGTAGCCATTGGTGTTTGACATCATGGGATTGTATACATGTGCTCATTGGAAAATGAGTTCACTAAACGGGCTCGCTGAGAATTTCTAGTTGGCATCATACACAACTGTTGGGTTGAAATTCTCAAGTGACAATGGTAAATGTTAGTCTTAAGATCTTAGATCATCACAGTTACTTTGTGTGTGGAAGGTTATGCTTTGATCAACTGTAACTCATTTTATAAAGTTACGTATGCAGGATCTTTTTAGGTATAGCCTGAAGCACATGGAGTTAGGTGAGCAATCGAGAAGGGATTCATTTCTCCCAATATGGGGAGTTGATGTCGTTCATTATTTTGATATAACTGTAACAAGAAATCCTTAGCTAAGGTAGATAAGATAAATTGATAAGGGTTATCAGTTATATCATGGAAGTTATCAGTTAAATATCAAAATATCTTATTAAGTTATTAAGGTCTGATAGGTTACCATACCCTAGACTCAATATACGACATGTTCTGATAAAGAGATCGGACTGTACGATAGTTGTTACGAACAGGTTGTGACTAGTTCGGGTGCGTTCACCGACCTACTCTTTCAACGTATACCTTGGCAGCCTTCACATGCAGCTAGCATCACTGTTGTGCTTGTGGGTTATACTATTCGTGGGATTAATTCGAAAGTTTTTCGGATGTAATCAAATTAGTGTGATCCTATTAACCCACTACCAGCATATTGTCGGGCCTTGAGATTCCCACAACCAAGGTAATTCTCTCCAATAAAAATGATGCTAAGGAATAGACGTGTACGTATAGTTAGTACGTACGAGAGTTTAATTAAATATGTACATCAGATATACATATGTTAATTAAATATCGATAATACTAGACGAAGTATATTCGCCGACTATTTATGTCAATTGTTGACTAATTAGTTGTATTGCTTGATAACATGGTTTGACCATGGTTATGTCTAATAAATTAGTTATTACAAGTAGTTGTAATATAAATAATTTATAAGGGGCAATGTGCAAAATAGTATCCATATGAGATATGGATTATTACTAGTATTATCAAAGTATTCTTTCTTGTATTTGTGAAGTATGAGATATTTCTTATACTCTTCTAGAAGTGTAGCGTAGAGACATTACATGACAAAAGAGAAAACATAACTCAAAAGTCCAGAAGAGAGCAAGAGATGAGGGTGAGAGTGGGTGGGTGTTCCCTTTACATTATTAGAAAGAGAGAAGAAATGAGAGAGCTCTATATATGTTATGCTCTCTCTTCATTTTCTCACTTGATCCTCGTCCTCATCATCACTTTCAACTTCTTCCCTCATGTGTTGAGAACATAACAAGATAAGAGAGAAAAAAGAAAGTTTTTCCTTTTGCATTCCTTCCTCTTCCAAACTAGCAATTTTTGAGAGCAACTTGCTCCACTAAGAGTGTTTTTAGTAGAAGTTGGAGTTGGAGTAGTAAAGCATCAAGGTGGATCATCTCTAGTACGTAGCAAGAAGATCAAGTTTCATCCAAATTCAAGAAGGAGATCAAAGTTAAGGGTTGTTCGCTAATCGTAGTGAATCACACGACAAAGGTTGTTGCATCTAAAACCTTAGTTAATCCAGTATAGTTTTTGTTATTTACAATTGCATGCTTGGTGGTGTTTCTTGGTTGTAGTTCATAGTGAATGTTTAGAAATTTTTGTTCTATATTCCGCTTATGCATGCAAACGTTGCGAGCAAGTTACCATGAACTTACAGTCCCGCAGCCTTTAGAAACAACGGTTTAAATTTTATTTAAAGGCTCAAATTGTCAAAAAGCCCTCGACCCGCTTAAAACTTGTGTAAAAACCCTAAGCTTTTTAGCCTTGTTAAAAAAAAACTGGGCGCAATAAAAAACCCATGGTATACAATTCCCCACTTGTATTTTCATATAATCCCCAATGCCCATTGTCCATGTAGGTTGACAGTCCTTTACGGCTGGATTTAAAGCGGTTATAATACAGAAAAGTTGCATGTAATATCTAGATACTTGCTTGTAACATCTATTTTGTTTTCATTTTTCTCTCCAAATATACTTCTTTCCCACCAATAATCTAATTTCCTGCAAAAAATCTAATTTCCCGTCAAATATATTTGTTTCCCACCAAAACCCTTTAAAACATCTTTCTACTTTCATGTAATATCTAAGATATTGAATGTAATATCTAAGCTGGTGCATGAATTTCCTGAAATATGTAATTAGTTGCTTATAATATCCAAGCAGTTACCTGTAATATCTAAGCACCGCCCAGAGAGGGAGGGATATTTTTGTAATTACATTTAAAATAGAATATAAAGCTTAAATGAAATACAGCCCAGTGGTTTTTTCATAAAGATTTTGAACATTAGGCCCTTCCTAACAAATTTGAAAATATCATGGGTTTTTAGACAACCCATGAGCGGGCTGGGGCTTTTTGACAATTTATCTATCCAATTACTCACAACACCAAAAAGAAATCTTCTTTCTGTGTTCCCTTTATTCCCAAACCAGTAAAACAATAAATATGTCAAATTCTATGATTCCTTTTTGCGTTGTTTTCGTTTTCTCGGACACTACAAGACTAGATATCAAAACCAAAATATTATTTGTAGTTCATACTCAACGGGGATTCGAACGGGCCAAGCAGTGTTGTACCTTAGGAATATCTTTATCGCTACAATACGTACGAGGAGTGACAATATGTTTTTAGAGCAGTGCAACTATCTACGTGCCTCCTTTCACTAGGCTTGATTTTCTAACTTCTACTTTATATTTCGATATTGTTTAAGTGATTGTATTTTCAAACAAATATTTTATAAAATCATATTTTATTTTATACCCTTTTGCATTCTTCTTCCAACAATTAGCAATTATTTTATTTTATTTTATTTAGCAATTATTTCCCTATTTTTTCAACAAAAAAAAATTACCCTTCACATTCTTCTTCTAAGAATTAATTAGCAATTATTTTATTTTATTTAGCAATTATTTCCCTTTTTTTTCCCCAACAATTGTACCCTTCACATTCTTGTTCTTCCAAGCTTTGAAATCCCTCATGTTCAGCATATGCCTCATAGAACAAGTATGCAATATTTTCGTTCCGGCCGAACTTCATATCAACTTTCGGAATTAAGTTTGGTCCGTCTACATTCTTCACGAGAGTTGGAAGCTCAGTTGCGGCTGAAAACTCCACTTCTTCAGACATATTAACCTTTAAATTACAAGAAAAATCTAATTAACTTATATTAAATATAATGCAATTATCGATTTCCTACTTATTGAGCAATAAACCAAACAAAATTATATCAATGATCGAAGGAACGACTATTCTGTTATGGGGTTAAAAATCCTAAAATTGAATTACTAAATGAAATAGAAGAAGGAAAGCTAGGTTCGATATAAATCAAAATAAAATTTAAAAAAAATTATATGAAAAGGAAATATTAAGTGATGTGTACTGATTACCTTGTAGTTTTTGAACAGAATTTTAAGGTCAAGTGATGTGTATAAATCAATATCTCCACCGAACTTTGCAGTTCAGGTTTTAATTATGTGATTCACTAGATGCCTCCATTGGATTTGTAACAGCAATCTCATTTGAAACATGGCATGATTTCTTAAATAACAACGCAGAAATAAATTTGCATAGTTCTGGTGTAGTCACAATATTGAAGCAGGAACTATTTTAACTAATCTCATTGATCTCCACCAAAACCTTAAGCTACAATTTAGCTAGATAATTTTATGGTGAAAGTAAAAAATTTAATCCACTGTAGACATTCGATGAAGGCGATCTGATTGATCAAAACATAATCTCAGACTAAAATGGATCATAACTATCCATTATATATCATTTAAATATGAAAAGTCCAACTATATATATCTTTTTTTTATGTTCTATATTGTTTAATTTTGAGGCTAAACTTTGTAAATTAGCTATTTAAATTTGTAGTAGTAATGAGTATATAGTTTCGACAGCATAATTTGTCTAGTTTTGTTTGGCATACACATTCTTCATTATTTTATATAGAATGAATCAAATGCTCTTATATGTCAAGAATCAAAACCTAAATATGAATTAATTATATTCATTGAACCATTTTTCAGTTATGCCTTTGTTATATGTATATTCATTCTTTGTTCATGTAATCAAATTTCATTTTTGGCACCATAATATGCTTGAATGGCATGCTTTTATGTGCACGATTTCATACATTGAATCTGAAAAAAGTAATTCATGAATCTAGAAAATACATTGCATCTGTATGCCAGCTGTATTGTGAATATTAGGCCTATAAAAGAACTTGAATTCCTGAAGCAAATCAAAACAATAATTTCTTCACATTAACATGATAGACCCTCTCTCCCATACACCACATACATCTAAAGAGGCTTCAATTCCTCTCCCATGGCAAATCCGTGAAAATAACTGAAGTATTGGAGAGGCTCAAAGATGATGTTTTGTAAGTATCGACTTTTCATTTAGTTATTTTTGTTAGAAATTTTAGATTTCTTTTGATGAAGTATAAAAAATAGCACAATCTTCCCTTTGCATTATCTTTTATTACTATTTTAAATAATTTAAAAGCGGTCGTGCTCCTGGACTTCTTTAATAATATTGCAACAAAGATATCTGTTACTCCATTTCACAATTGTAGATTTGTAGCCATCAATTATCTACTATTTTTTTGGCTATTCTACACTAAGGGTTGCTATTATACAAAGAATTATCTTATTGCTCGATGTTTCCAAGTTATAATTCTCACCCAATCTGGATATAATGCTTAAGTCGTGTGTTATTCTATGTTCAAGTGACAAATATTAGACGAGGAAACACGGCCTAAAGTGTCACTGTAGGCGTCCAACTACAGTGACAAGACTCATGAGGGTTAAGGCCCAAAAGGAAATTTCCAAAATAGCCAAGGGCTTATAGGTAAAACTTCTACCCTCATGAGTCTTGTCACTGGGGTTGAAAGTCTAGAGTGACACATTAGGTTCCGTTTCCTCATATTAGACATTAGTCACACATAACTGCATATCAATTCAATACTTTCCGTGTTACATACACCGTTATGATTGTTCTCAGAGTTGGGGACTACTTAATTTTTCTTCTCGGGTCCGGAGAACAATGCCTCTCCTACATCGTTTTGAAAGTATGCTAATTATTAACAATCTATATGATCATTTCTTATGTGTTTGAAAGTACAATATCACTGAACCAAACACCTTCTGTTAAGCCGCATCATGCAAGCCTATACCTTCTACACTATGCGCGTGCGCGCACCATTCATTCCTGTCAATCCAAGAACAGAACCTTTGCATTGGACAACACCACTAGTAGATCATAGGAGGCCGAAGAGCATTCCATGTACCAAAGAAGCTTCAATGTGATTAGATTCAAGCTAAGGATATTTTGCAATAGAATTTCTATGAGGGCGCAATTACTCATTTCTCCTGTATCATTCTTCTGCAGGGCTGGACTGTGGCTTGGAGTTGAGTGATAAGGATATCCTTGTACTCAAAAGGAGGAGAGGGAGATTCCACTCAGGGGAGCCACTGCACGCGCGAAACAATTGTACAACAAAGAGAGTTTAAGTCTACAAAAAGGGTAACAAAAAAAATGTACAGTGCTGAGTTGAGTAGAATTGTATATGTGTTTTCCTTAAAAGACCGATTGTTTTTGTTCTTCTGTTTGATTGATAATGGATGTTCTTGTTCTTCTGTTTGATTACATTGTTTGAAAGCTGATAAACATGCGTGTGCACTGTTTTCTTCTTTAACCTTTTTAATTTCTATTGAAGATTAATATGCTCACAAAATTAAAGTTGTAAGGCATAAATAGTAGAAGTTTATTCAATTAATTTAACCAAAAGTGGGTTCCTAGAAGGCTAAAACATTTCAAGTTCACATATAGGGTAGGGGAGATTACCAAGAGATGTAATAATTCTAACCAAATTCTAACCAAAAACGATGGAGGACAAACTTTTCTGGACGTCATATTGGAGGGTTTGCCTCCTAGGACCTTTCTCCTCCAATATTATTCTCATATATTGTTTTTGTGCCTAGTCTCTTAACTTAATTTATTCTTAAACCCAACAAATTCCAAAAATATGGGAAAAAACCTAAATTTGTATTGTTAATTTATTTCAAACCAAACTTAGATTTGTATATTTATTATCAATAATACCCTTTTTTAAGATTTCATAAATATATTTTTATGATTTGTTAAATAAAGTTGTATTTTGATAAATAATTGTGATTTAACAAACAATATTATGGTTTGATAATTACCATATGATTTGATATATAATGTTATACTTGAATTAACAAATTATTAAAGTTAATATGCCTATAGCATGAGTGAAATTAAGTTGGCATAAGTATCTGTTGTTTTAACAATTTTTAAAATAAATGAGTTTAAAAATTAGTTTTATTTTGACAGTGGCCCTTAAACTCTAAACTATGCATACAACATACACAACACACCCACACATGTCACACACAAATCGAAGGACCCACGAATTTACCCCGAAAGCGTTAAATTGTGTTCACTTCCCCCATTGGGATCGAACCACCGCACTCTCTCCAAAGAGGGAAATATGCCAACTGAGCTATTGCTCATTGGTAGTTTAAAAATTAGGTTGCAAAAACTGCACCGAGAAACAAATTTCTCAAAACATAATAATATAATCCCTTCACATATCGGTGAAATTGGATGGAATTTGTCACTTTACAACATGTCAGTGGATCAAGACTGTAATACCCAGTCCCCCTCTGTACGCCAATACCCGTATTTAAAATAAAATGTTATTCTAAATAGTTTACCTATTTTTTTAATTTTATTTGTTTTATTTATATTTTATTTTTCTATACCTAAATATTCTAATTATTTTTCCCCAACACCCTAACATATATTCTACCCAAATGGTTTTACTACAATCTAACCAAAGGTCCAAGCCCCATTATCCCAAACACAATCTCCTCCCCAACTGCCACCTTCTTTTTGAATTCCTTCATTTAATCCTCACTTTAATCCCATTTAACCCAAATCATACCCCAATTAATTCCTTTAATTACTAAATAAAACCTATTAACTATTACTTAATTTTTTCAAAATTTCTCTTTCTCTTTCTCCCATTTAGACTCTTTCTCTTCCTTTTTAAAACACACACTCTCTCTTCTCCTCTCCCTCTCCTCTCTCTCTCTTCTCAACCTCTCGCTTCATCTCTCCTGCACACTCATGACGAACCCATGACCCCCTACGAGACCGCGCCACCATTATCGCTCACGCCCTCATCAACTCCGGTCGACTCCTCCGCCAACGAGCACTGCCTTAACCATAATTGCCGCAGCCACTCACCATGACCACCTCATCGCCACCAGCCCCCAAGCCGACCCCTTGCAACTCCATAGTCGACCCCTTCGCTACCTCCAGCCGAACCCAACACACCGTGAGCCCCGCTACTACACCACGTCACCACCACACCCGAGTACCCACCGCTACCTGAACCAACGCAGCCGCTTTATCGTTACTCGTGCCACCAACATCATCGCAGGCCATCACCTCCGTCTCTGCCGCACCCCGTGTTCACCACTGTGTCGAACCCAACCCTAGCCAAGCTCAAGCCGAGGCTAAACCCTCACAGTTCCGCATTGTCACTGTTCCGAGCCATCGCTTTCGTGTCGTTTCCGTGTCGCCATCATTACTGTCGTCTTGAGGCAAGTGAAAACCCTTTCACTTGTTTAACATGATAGTAATCGTTACGTGTGTTTGTGTGTGTGTGTGTGTGTGTGTATAACATGATGTGTGTGTGTGTGTGTGTGCGCGTATAACATGATGTGTGTGTGTGTGCGGTGTGTGTGTGTATGTGTGTGTGTGTGTATATAAATCGAAACAAAATAATCGAATCTTTTCCCCGTGAACCACTGTCGTTAATTTAGTGATTGAAACTCATCTAATGATTACTAATTCCATGGTGATAGCAAGTAGATTTCATGAAATAAATTCTCGCGTCGCTTAAATAAAGGAAATCGATGTTTTGATAGATAATCGTTTGCTAAACCTATGTGTTCAATACGGAATCCTATGTGTAAACCTGATCAATTATAGCGGAACATAGGTCTACTGGATTGCTTTACTGATAATGGATGATATGTAAAAAGTTAGAATGAAAATACGGACTCTAATGCCATAAAATGTCACCCTTAATTAGCTTCACCAAATCTGAAATTTTTCTGTACACCTAACTTGTAAAAATCATAGTAATTTGGATACATAATAATTGCCAGCTTGTCAACTTTGAGACGGGCCTTGGCCAACTTCTCGTCCCAGTCCTGAAGTTGTTTTTGAAACCATTGGAATAATACTTGTTCTATAGTTCCGGGTATAATAACCAGGTCATCCTTACTTCCTGAGCTCGATTCTGCAGGAACTACGGGCTCCTTTGGCTTAATGGCCTGAGTGGGCTCTTCATCATCTAGACCGAGCCGGTGTTGGGTAGCAACAACCATATTATTGTCATGAGTATGAGACGTAGGAGGGCTTGTTCTTCTGGGCTCCACCATGTAGATCGTATGGGTTGTGTACCTATCTACTGCTTCCTTATTACTAATGTCACTCATTGGGCTTTTGGCTTGTTGCCTTGGTCCGCCCCTTTCAGAGAAGGGCAGGCGACTGAGAGCAGCAGGTTTCTAAAAGGGTCCGGTCTCTGTTTGTATGAAATTGGTGGCCACAGCTTGATTGTTTACTAACACGCCTTTAGACAGTTCTAACTCTCCTGCCTTATATTGTTTCTCGACCCAATCTTTAAAGACAAAGTAGTCCTCAATAGTATGACCTATGTCACGCCCCGCTTCCCAAAACATGGAATACGGGAGGCGACTAGGCCAGCCATGCTCCTACGGTCAGGGAACAATCCCGCCGTAGTCACACTTCGGTTTCTAATATTACATGGTAATCAGTAAACACAGCACAGAAGTAAAGGAAATACATCACTGGTTTATGACACCAACTTCATTGTTCACAATATACAATAGTTCGAAAGAAAAAGAAACTACTAACCAAATGCGAATACAAGGTTGATTTATGGAAAGCGGTAAAAGCACTGAAGGCATGACCGTCTAGATCTCTGCGGGCTCGAATGACAGGTCTGACTCCTGAACTGGGTCCTCTCCAATCTCTGAGCATGCATACTCAGATCGTCAGGGCAACACAATAGCAACATTATGATAATAATAATAATAAGGCAAGAAAAATAAGGTAATAACGGTGGAGACAATAAATGCAGGTAATTGATATCTCAATAAACAATGCAATGTATGATCTGTGTCCCTATCGGTCTCTAAGTCACTTTTGAAATCAAGTTGCGGAAATGAATGATCTTGTTTAACGAGGGTCTCGTACGTACCCAAGACTACGGCCTACTATTGCCCGGGACATAACCCTGTCAACCGGACCGCTAAGTCCAAACCTAATATATATAAGAGTCACTGTTCGAATGATCATCCTCTAAATCGCTGACCTCACTAAATACAAGTTCCTTTCCACTTTGATTTTCCCTTTTTCCCCAGGTTTCACTATCTATAAGTATGGGCTAGTTGTGTACAAGTACGCATCAATAACACTGCTTTATTCACTATTCACTGCGTTGTTCACTATCACGAGTCATTCACTTTTTACTGGCGTACTCGACACAACTAAACCGATACCATTCGCGTTCGACAATGTATTATACACTGAAAATTAATTAGGATTCTCACTATCACTAGAGGTATTACAGTCGGGTAAATATCTGAATTATGTCGCTAAACAAATCATATGTAATACAAGTCATTACGCGTCTTAGGAATTTAGAAAAATCACATAAAATCGTACGATCAAAATTAAGCAAAATTATACAAAAGCTGTAAAAAGTAAACATAATCAGAAGTTCAACAAAATTGGTTTTAAGTCAATCGGGTCTCGGGTTTACGAATTACAGTCGTTTCTTTTTAAGTGTTCTTTGCTGGAAGTTCAGTTCCTGAACTGAATGCCCATTTCGTAACAAGTTTTCACCCTGTTGGGATCATAATTAGGCGACCCTACAGTTGGATAATATTTAGGTTTATCAGTTAGGTTTCCAACACACTATACGGATCAATAATATTCGCTGTGCTCTGGGAGTTATACATTATTTAAGATCAAGATATACTTTTTGTCCCTGCTTTGGACTGTAGTATATACTGATGATTTAAAATATAATTAAAATAGCAAACGATGGTAAAAATGAATGAAAACACCTTCAATAGTTATCTAACAGATTAACCTTCGCAACGGTATAGGACTCTGTATAATACCATTTTCATACAGAGTTGTAAAAGCATTTCATTTCAAGTGTCGACAAGTAGTGCTGCTCTGGACTGCAGTCCAGAGCCGCAATTCTCCTCGATTTTATTTATCATGACTTATTAAAATTTAGTGGAAAAAAATATATTACTGTAGGTTATTCCGTTAACTTCGATATGAGTCCTGAAATGCTACAATCCAATCTATACATAATTTATTATAAATTTTACGGGTTAGCATGTATGAAAATTCCAGATTTTACGACGGAAATCGGGGTACCATTTTATGTAGGCAATGACATTATTTTGCAATCAAATTTCTATAGTATATTCATTAACCATACATGGGTTCATTAAACCCATATTCCTCTATTTTAAAAAATGGTTTTAGTCTAGGATATGTTCGAAAATTAGCTTAAGTAAACGGTTATCATTGTAAAGTCGGTTTCTTATTTGGCTAGCGTGAGATTTGAACCATAAGAATTATGAGCATTTTCGAACATGGGGTAAAAGCCACTAGATGGATTAAATCACTAAAAGCAACGACGTGTGCTCGTAGTAGAAAATGATTCGATTACGGTATTCGATTCAAGCCTATAATCATAATAGAACTACTCAACTAATATATCTATATAGCATGTAAAAGCAAGCGGAATTCACTTGCCTGGGACGATCGACGGTCATGAAGGCGATGATGGTGGCGACCTACAACAACGGCACGCACAAGGCTACACACGGCTAAGGTTCGGGCTTGTCCTCGGCGATGGAGACGAAGCTTAGTGGCGCTGGGGTTTGGGGGCGGAGACTTGAAGTTCCGACAATGGCTGAAGGCGCAGAGAGCTCAGGCAGCGGCTAGGAGTTGCGGCTGCAATGAGGGGGTGTCGTTGGCGAGTTAGGCGCTGGAGGTGGAGGCGAGGGGAGCTCGGGGCAGGCGATAGAGGGAGGCAGTCGGTGATGGTGGGGTGAGCCGACGGGGGTTGGTGATGGTGAGGGATGGAGCTTGGTGTTGAGAGAGGAGAAGAAGACGTGGGCTTCGGAAAAGAAGACGAGGAGGGTGGTGTTGGGTTGTGAGGTCGACGGAGAGGCGAGCTCTAGAGAGGGTGTGTGCAGGAGAGCATGCTCGGGAAAGGAGATAGGGGTGACATGGATGAGAAAACTCATCGTTGGAGGGAGGTGGCCGGCAGCGATGGCTCAGGAGGCGTTGGGATGAGCCGACGGAGCTTGGGGCGGGTCGCGGTGGTGGTCTGGGTGTTCAGGTGGCCGGAGCAGGCAGATGCAATAGGGTTCTCATGGTGGTGGTGGGTTTGTTTAGGGAGCTTTGGGGATAGGAGGTGACGAGAGGGGGAGGGGGAGAGAGAGAGAGAGAGATTTTTTAAAATAAAGGAAAAATATAAAGGAAAGAGGGAAAATTAATATATAATAATTAGGTTTTAATTGGGGATTTAATGAAATTGATTGGGTAGGTTTTGGATTTTAAATGAGAATAATTTTTTTGAATTTGAATGGGGAGAAGATATCTGTTGGGTAAAAGGAAGTGAAGAGTTTGGATTATTGGGCTTGGGCTTATGCTTGGGTGTGGGTTAGAGCACTAAGATTGTAATTAAGGAAAAAGAGCTAGAGTTTAAAGATTAGAAAAAGTAAGGAAAAATTTAAACAAGAATATTCGAAGAAAATATTTATTTAAATACGGATTTAAATACAGAATGAGACCAATTATTATAACCTATCACTCTATGATAGGGGCAATATTTGGGGTCGTCAGTCATATTTGTTTCTTACGGTCTTTTTGATTCTAGCAATTGTAGATCGTTTCTTAGGACGTCCTTGAATATCTTATCGACTTTGTCCCATCTGAACGAACAGACCTTATCCGGCTTCTTTTTCAGTGCCGATTCTCCTCCCTCACCCAACACTGGCTTCCAAGGCTGGTTGGCGTTAGGCCCGCTCATCCCTTGCTTATTTCGGTTAGCCGAAGTTTTAAAAGATTCAACATCGTCTGAATTTCTGCCTTTGCGATTATCGTCCTTTCGGTTGCTCTAGGATTTATTGTTAATTTGGGGTCCGAAGTGGACCCTTGCCTTGAGTGTTCTGACATTTGGACCTTCTTGGTTTGCTCATGGAACATTTTGAGACTCGTGGTGTATAAAAACAGGGCCATCCAATTGTTGAGATTCCCGACGAGGAGGATGACAGATTGATCCTGCTCTATCGGCGGTTCGCATTTGACGGTGAGGTTGTGCCATCTGACTATGAAATCTGTGTTGCTTTCGTTTTTCTCTGCCCAGGTCCTTATAAGATCAGCAATGGAGATTTTGTTGCTGACACTCATGAATCTTTGCCAAAATAGAGACTCCATTTGGGCGAAGGTAGCGACAGAACTGTCTGGTATACTCGCGTACCAATCGAAAGCAACATCGTTTAGGTTGTTCACAAATTGACGGAGAAGGATAGCATCGTTGCCCTCTGTATTTCCGCATGATGCTTTAAAGTAGCAACATGCTGATTCGTATTTCCCGTTCCATCGAATCTTCTGAATTTGGGAATGACGTAACCGCTGGGAAACTCGATAAGATCATACTCTATGGAATACGGCCTCCCACTATTGCCAACATCTTTTTGTGCCTTGGGTTCGGACACCAATGTTTTAACTTTGCTGGTGACCAAATCTATGATCCGGTCTTGTGTTAGTGGAATACTGCCATCAGAGGCCAAGGCATCCCCAGAAGTAGAATGCGGTTGGCTTTCGTGTAGCTCGCCCACATTTGGACCTAAAGGGATAGGCATTGGCTGCCTTGGGTCATTTTCACCCGGCTCATGAGTAGAGACTTGCGCTTGATTGGGGTAATCGAGCAACTTGAGCCGTGAGCTGCATCACAACATTCGTCACGTCGTCAATTTAGAGTAAAGCCTGGCCATCTCCTTGTCTTTACTTCTGAGCTGTTTTTGGAGCTCTTGAAGCAGCTCCTATTCTGCGGTCTTAGGGCGGAAAGTCGGCTCCTCTTCGCTGTCCGAACTAGATTCCGCGTGGACTGAGGGGTCATTCTGCTTATCAGACTCATCGAGGGGGTTTTCATCATCATGAGGAGGAGGATGATCTAGGGAAAGGGCAGCCACATTCAAGCCAGATTGGACTTGGGATGTGGTGGCCCCATCCTTTCTTTTGCTGTGAAGGTTGTCACCGGGACGTTTGCCCGCCATGTAGACCATGTGGATAACATATTCGGCCATCTTTTCATCACTGGAAGCTGATTTCGTGGACCGTTGTCGTTACCCTTCCTCTTCGGGAAAGGACAATCGACTAAAGACGGTCTGTCTGGCCAGGTTCTCGGGTGGCATCGGTACAACTTTTCTGGCTTTGTCCCGCTGCTTTGCACGAAACGAAGTTCTTGGTAGACTTGTGAAGAGAGGGTATCACGCCTTTTGTGTTGGGGCTTGGATACATCCCTTTGTAGCATGGTTCGAATTGCGGTCCTCTTAATTTTGGAAGACATCGCATTCTTCTAAACCCACTTTAAGGGTTCAAAAAAATTGCAAGTTTTCACGACTGACACGACTGTGGTCACGAGGTAATCCGGGCTTTGGAACTTCATAAAATTTAACTTGGCCGAAGCCCTAGCCCTTTTGTTAGCTCTATATCTGAGTTGCTTTTGCCTCAGTTTTTCTGATTTGAGTACGTGGCGGGCTTCTGCTCTTCGGGAAGCCGCCGTAGGCTGAGTGATGGGGAGCTTTGAGAATACATCCGCTCGCACGTCCGTCGAAGGCATCACCTGAGCTTGCTCGCGACGTTGTTCCCTTCCGAAAGACGGCGCGACGGGGACGTCTTGCCTGAAATTCGGGACAGATGCTAATAGGTGCTATCCATCTACCTCTCCGAAGATACCAAGTTGATTTATGGCACCGTGTATCGGAGGTTTAGACGGATGCGGCCGATGTAGCAGACTTCGTCAGATTCCCCCTCATTTGAGGGGTTTTTTATTGTGGGGACGCTCTTCCCTGCAGGCGCAAGCCCCTACAGTTAATTACTCTACCGCACCGCGGTAACAACTTTCTCCTTTTCCAGATGATCACTTCGTGTCGTGGGTGTTTGTTTTGTGTTTGGTTGCCCATGGATTGTATACGGAGACTAAGTTATGTTGTCGCCCGTAGGGCGTGGACTAGTCCAAATCCGTATTATCTTAGATTTGGGTTTGGGGGTTTGGGTTTAAGGATATGTTAGCCTCATTTGAGACTAAGATCAACTTAAACGTTTGTTAAGGATACGTTAGTCTAGTTTTAGACTAAGATCGACTTAACGGGATCGTTTAGATCCAACAAGAGAGCAATTGGTGGGCCCTGTTGTTTAGTTTAGTGACATTGCGGTCGATAGGTAGTTTAAGGACATTGCGGTCCATTGTTAGTTTTAAGACGTTGCGGTCAAGGTTAAGGACATCATAGTCCATGGGTTTAAGAACTCCACAGTCCGGCGTTAGTTTTAAGACATCCCGATCAAGGTTAAGGACGTCATAATCCGTTGTTAGTTTTAAGACATCCCGGTCAAGGTTAAGGACGTCATAGTCCGTTGTTAGTTTTAAGACATCCCGGTCAAGGTTAAGGACGTCATAGTCCGTTGTTAGTTTTAAGACATCCCGGTCAAGGTTAAGGACATCATAGTCCATGAGTTTAAGGACCCCACAGTCCGTGAAATGTATGGTCGTTGGGATCCGTCACCTCTTTGAAGACGTTGAGGAATTACAACGACAAGTATCAAAGGAGTGAAGAGATGTACCCTTGAACCAAGGTAGATTAAATGATCTTTAGCCCAATTTGGAACCAAGACCAATTAATTATATTATGAGCCCATTGGCTCAGTTAAGTCTGAATTGAGGGCTTATGGCCTCCTCGGGCTAAGTCCGGTCATGTTTGGAATATTGGCCCTCTGTTGGTCCATTGAAGGGGAGGCTTTGCCTCTGAAAAATCAGCCAACTTGGCTGAGAGTAGTGTTAAACACTAAAGATCAAAAGTGTTAAACACTAAAGAAAGAATTCTTAAACTAGTGATAAACACTAAGAGTACAATCAGTGTTAAACACTGGAAATATAGTTCTCGATGTAGTGTCAAACATCAGAAAGTAACAGTGTTAAACACTGCAAATAGGGTTTTCAAATTAGTGTTAAACACTAAGAAAATCAGTGTTAAACACTGGGAACAAAGATCTCGAATTAGTGTCAAACACTAAAGAAAGAGGGGTCATGTGTGGACACGTGAGAGCGCCCTGATTCCCCTTATTTTGGTCTGCCAAAAGTATTGAATACTTTCTATACTTGATTTTGGAGCATCACGTGCTAACACGTGATGGGGATTTGGGTATTTGACTGTTAAAGCTTTTGCCAAAAGGGGTCACGTGGTAACACGTGAGAGCGCCCATAGCTTCTGTTTATTTTGCTTTTTCTTTATATGCTTCAGGGGTCACGTGGAGCACGTGAGGCATTGCCTCTGGTTTCTTTTCTGTAGATCTTTACAGGGGTCGCGTGGTAGCACGTGACCCTGTTTCTTTTCCTGTTTGAAGATGTGTTTATTTTTTTAAGAATTAAATTCTTCATAGGGTTAAACCCTAGCTATAGCTTTTGGGGAATCAAATTCCCATTCTTTTGAAGAATTATATTCTTGGATAGGGTTAAACCCTAATTTCCCTTCTGTAGGAATTAAATTCCCATATATGTAAAGAATTAAGTTCTGGCATAGGGTGAAACCCTAACTTCTTTTTAAGGGGAATTAAATTCCTGTGAGTTTGAGAGAATTAAATTCTCAATTAGGGTTAAACCCTAGTTCTGTCCATCTTGAAGGAATTAAATTCCTATAACTTTTGGAGAATTGAATTCTCACATAGGGTTAAACCCTAATTTTATCTTGGAGGAATTAAATTCCTATAAGTTTGTGAGAATTAAATTCTCAAAACTCAATTCCTCCTCTATGTTTTAGATATGCATGGCAGGATCTCGACCCGATGAGAATTAAATTCTAAACCTATGGGGAGATGTGCACTTTGCATATCTTCAACCAGAGAAAGAACCGAGTTCTTTTTTATTTAGAAGAGTTAAACTCTTAGATTGAGAATTAAATTCTCTTTTGAAGCTTTAATCCCCCTTTCTTTTCTTACCTAGGGTTTTTATTTGTAGAGAATTAAATTCTCTTTTCTTTTCCTTCTCTGAATTTTCAAGATTCCAAAGCTCTATATCTCTATATCTCTGTCTATCTATGCCTCTCCCTTCTTTTGGCTCCTATTTATAGGAGTGGGAAAAAAATCAATCTGTTTAGTAAATCTTTCATTGAAAGATTTGATTTGTTTTCATCATTAATCCGGGCCTTTAGATTATTAGGTGAATTTTATTCACCGTTGGATTTTAAATCCAAAGATATTCTTTTTGTTATTTCGGTGAGATTTAGGGGAAATCTTTCCTTGTCCATGATTTTTCCATAAATTGGTGATATTTAATCATCCTCGGATTCTTAATCCAACGGTTTCACATAATTCTTCTCTATTTTGGAAAGATTTAAATGATCTTTTTCAGAATTCAATTCTGTTGAACAACAAGGCTTTTTAAGCCAGTCACGTGTGGCCACGTAACCTTTGGTCACGTGTGAGCATATGACCCCGATCACGTGTAAGCACGCGACCCCCGGTCACGTGCAAGCACGTGACCCCCTGAATGGGCTCCTCTTCTTTGCTCTGTTCTTTGCCGCTGCTTAACCATCACGTGCCAACACGTGACCACTGGTCACGTGTGAGTACGTGATGTCTTTTCTGAAGCTTTTTCCTGATTTTTAATCAGGGAACAAATGCCCCCACAGCGTTGTTCTCACGTGTTTACACGTGAGTGCAACGCTGTCACTTTTGTGACCGTCGGATCTGCCTTGGGAGTAGGGTAGATGAAACGTTTTCCATCCCATCCTATAAATGCTAATGTCCTTTCAGAAGAGCCTCCACTTTGCTCATCTTCCTCCCTTGAGAACTTTCTTCTTTTGAGAATTTAATTCTCTTTTTCCAGAGCTTAGTTCTCTGCCTTGAAAAATTTTCAGAGTTTAACTCTGTTCAAGAAAGACTCTTTCTTTCAGGTAATGATGTTGAACGATCGAAGAACCTTCATTTTAAAAAAACTCTCTGGATTTTAAATCTATATCAAGGGTTTCACCCTTTTAACACGAACCCATTTTTCTTCAAGTTCTTCAACAAGAACAGAAAACCATCTAATCTTCAAACTGTAGATCTCTTAGGGTTTCTCTGATCTTTTCGGGAGATGATAATGTCGGTTGTTTTTCATGGAATTTAATTCCATCCCAAGGAGCTCTGGCTCTGGAACAAAATTTTCTGGGAATTTAATTCCCTTTTTCAAAAAGGAATTTAATTCCTAAGAAGAACTAAGTTGTTCTCATGGGGACTTCTTGGGGTCTCCTTGCCCTGAGTTGTCTCCTGCACATCTAAGTTCACAATGTTGCTCTCTGGGAATTTAATTCCCTTAATTCTGTCTGATTTATCACAGAGTCCAAGATAGATTTGTCTTTTAGGGGAATGTGTAGGGTCACTTGAAACCCACTGCCGATTTAATGAGAATCTTCCCTTTGTCTCATTATAATTGCTTGGCCTCAATATTAACGAGCCGTCATCCTGATTCTGTGGGGCCCATGTGTTTTGTAGCCAATGATCCCATAAAAAAGTCTGCTGTCACTTTCTTCAACTGTCTTCATATATATATTTATGCTCATATATATATATATATATATATATATATATATATATATATGAGATTAATGGAGGAAAGAGGCCATAGGAGGGGATTTCCTCCTATGGCGTGGAAAAAATACAATCTCCACCATTTTTTCCGATGATCGGCACCCATCATCATCATCGTTATCATCTAAGATGTGCGTACACCAAATCTCATGTGATTCCACAACTTTTTCACCGTTGATTTAGTGGGTTCAAAATTAACGGTTTACCGACAATAGAACTTTTTACATTGTTAAATCAACGGTGAAAAAGTTGTAGAATCACATGAAATTTGGTGTAGCCACATCTTAGATGATAACGATGAAGATGATGGGGGCCGATCGTCGAAAAAATTGGTGGAGGTTGTATTTTTTCCACGCCATAGGAGGAAATTTCCTCCTATGGCCTCTTTTCTCCATTATTCTCTCTCTCTCTCTCTCTCTCTCTCTCTATATATATATATATATATATATATATATATATATATTGCTGGCTTCGCTTTTGACAGTTTTCCTTTATTTGATTTCAGGTACGATGGCTTCCGTTCCGTACTTTCCTTTCACTCGCTCGGAGGCCGCTTTTCCTCAGTCACCATCTGATGAGGAAGCGATGGCGATGATCAGGGCTCATGACCCGAACTGCACCAACTTACTTTTGTGGGGGACCTGGTACGGTCATATCATCCGGGGGCACCGAAGCTTCCTTTGCGAAGTACAAACGGAGCCCACCTTTCCGTTTCTGCCACTGGACCCACCAAGGACAGTCTTCGCTGTGGAGATGCCGAATTGGACTCCGATGGGGCGGCTCGAGCCTTCGACGACTGGTATCCCGAACCATCCGATCCAAGCTATAGATATTTTGGGATGGCGTATTTGTTAGGGTGAGGCCCACCCATAAGGACAAATCTTCAAGATAGGGCTCACCCCTCGACACCCTACGGGCTACCTCCTCTGGGCTCATTACATCCTTTCTGCTCATCGCGCGCGGCTGCAGAAGGTCGGGCTTTACCAGGCGATATATGCGTCGCTCTTCCACTACCAATCCCCGCATGTCTGGTGGGTTAAGGCGTTCTTGAACCAGTGGAATCTTCCCACCAACACTTTTCTTCAGGGGGACTGAGAGGTTTCGATCTCTTTGGAAGAATTTTATGAGGTCTCGGGGCTGCCAATTCAGGGGGCACTTTATGAGGAGTTGCTGCCTCCCGATGAGTACGTCTTTGAGGTCGAGCCCGCAATCCCCGACGACTTGTCGAGCGAAAATGTCGTGCGCCACAAGCGCCCGAGTCTGATCAAGGCGTTGGGTATCTTTGACCGGCTGTTCATTGAATCCGAGGAGCAAGGCATCGCTTTTAAGAGCTTCATCGCTTGCTTCCTTCGCGAGGATGTTCTGTCGAAGACGGCTCCGAAGTTCGCGAATATTAATGACCCCTTCGGGTTTGGTCCGAAGAAGCTGCCGACCAATGAATCGGATCTACCATAGTACTACATTCCCATTATGTCGCCGATATTTTTCGAGTCCATTGCAGCTCCCGGCATGGATGAGGAGACGTTCTTCGTGGGGTTTGTCAGTGTCTGGCTCAGCTGGTTTGTCATCCCCATGCATCGCCGCTTTATGAGAGTTTCGGTCATCTATCCAGCTCATCGTATAGCTGAGGGGACACGGCTGGCCGTTGGCATACCGGCACTGGCGCATCTCTATCACGGGTTGGGCGCTGCAGCTAATACCTCTACCCCCGACGTAGATGTGGTAAACTTTTCGCTTCACTACTTCACGTCTTGGATCGAAATACACATATTGGGTGCTTTCGCTATGCATCAGAGGCCCGCATTCTACGACGCCTACACCTTCCCGCGACTTATGTGATTGGTGAATGCTTCTGCCTCCAACCCAACTCAATTTAGGGCCATTCGGGCGTTGATTGCCCCTTATGCTGCTGCTGGCGGATTGGTGTTTACCGACCGAGTTTTATCTCCTCCCTCAGGTCCAGCTCAGCAACTCTGGGACCTGTCAAAAGACAATGTGCCTTCTTTGAAGCCCCGGGAGGCCGCGCACTTGTATTCATTTAGACCAGGCTACCTGGTATTTCGCCAGGATAGTGCGGCCCTTTTCATGCGGTACAACCCGCATCGCTTCGCTCGGCAGCTTGGATATGACCAGGGTGTTTCTTTCGAGGTTTTCGTAGTTGCGTCGGTCCCCTCACTCGAAGCCGTTCGCGATGCAGCTCACCATTTCGTGAGGTTGAACACCGGCTCCCATTTCATGATCCCTGAAGCTGACCATCTTCCTCGGTGCGTGGGATCGTTCACGGGTTGGTACCTTCAGCGGGTCAATCCGACTATTGTTGAGGAGAGAAGGGTACTCCTTGGCCATGGTGCCCCTACTCAGGTTCCGGTCACAGGAGCTACGCTGTGACCGCGTGCCCCGGTCCGCTTTCCTCTGAGGGATACCGGCATCGCGCTTATTCCGGGGGAGTCGGGAGTAGAGTTTACTCCAACTGTTGGTATACCCTTGGGTACCCGGTCGCGGGCTAATCGGGCTCCGGTGGCGGCACCACCACTCGTGGCGTCGACAATGACCGTGTCATCTTCAGTTGTGGCGCCAAGCGAGGGTGATAGGGACGAGGGTGTTGAAGGTGACGTGGGCCGGCGCCGCACTAAGGCTCCACGGGGGATGAAACGGTCATCTTCGACGGCCGGTTCTAGATCTAAAAGGCGGAGGAGGGTGGCCACCAGCTTACTTGATTCTTTAGCGGAGTCTAAACCCATACTTCCATATGAACCGTTGGTCGTACAAGAGTTGGACGCTGGTCTTCTTTTCCCGGGTTCGGCTGCCGAGGAAGCCGCTCAATTGGCTGAGGCCATACGACGTTCTAAAGATGAATCTCAGAACGTAAAGGTTCCGAAGAAACCCTATCCTGCCGTAATCTTCTATGAAGACCCCTCATGGATCCGGCGGCGGTTTATTGGCCCTTTGGAGGAATGGGAAGAAAGGGCCCTGAAGCAGGCCACTTCGGAGGATGCTGCGGACGCGCTTTCTTTATGGACCGGCGGCCACGAGTCCACCCTCGAACCCCGGCGAGCACGCCTCCTTGATAAGGAGCATCGGCTTGAAGAAGCCATATTGAAGGCTTCCCTACGCATTGGTATGTTTTTGTACTTCTTTGTAGCATTTCAGATTGTTTACACCTGTATGTATGTATCCTTATTCTTGCGTGAATTGTGCAGAGTCTTCGGCGACGGGGGAGGTTCCTACAGGCTTGTTGAAGCTAAATCCTGTTGACATTCCCGATGAAACATTGCTCGATGTGGAGGGGGCCGACGAGGCTGCTCCTCTTATAATAGAGCCTCCGGTGGCGGTTCTTGATCACGGAGCACTTGCTCCTTTGGTAGAGGCTCCTTTGGTGGTCGCCGCCCCAACGACTCTTCCTGAGGGCGGCCCAGAGGCTAGGATGGAGGTAGTCAGGACTACCATCCCTTTGTTGGAGCCCGAGGTCACGGCGGAGGCCGTTGAAGCCGCTATCCCCCCAACTCAGAATGGGAGGAGTGTCGAAGGTAACCCTTTATACTTTAAACTAGTAGTCTTTCTGTTACCTGAACTCTTTTGCCTTTTCAGAATTGCGTGGGCTGGCAGCCTTTATTGCCGATCTGTCTCCTCGGCAATCCTTCCAGCGTCTGTTGGAGATGGCCGCTCCGCAGGCGATATCTCGTCAGCGCATCATCCTCTCGTCTGGGCAAGGTTAGTGTCGCTCACCGTCTTTTCATAGCATTGTTGTTACTTTGCGGAATAACCTTGATGTCCTTTGCAGTTCTGGAGGCTGATGATGAGGTTGAGGTCCTCGAAGGGCCAGGGGAAGCTTCAGCCCCTTCTTGCATGACTGTGGGTAAGTGACGTCTCAATATGGTCCCACTTTTTCCTTTGCTTAAGAATTTCACTGACATTTTCAAATCTAAACAGCCTTGTCAGCTCCCAAAGGGATGGAGTCACACATCACCATGCCACCCGGTCCTTATGCTTTGCGAGCCTCAGAACACCTGGCCAAGTTAAGCCTTGTCTCCTTATCGTCTTTGATCGAGGAGCTTCGTGCTGGCAACGCAATCACAGCTGAAGCATTTGCTGCCGAAGCTAACGGTTCTCTTCCTTTTCTTGCCACCTACCATAGCGAAGAGGTGGTGCAAGTCTGGGTGGAGTTCTGTCGGCAGGTGGAGGCTTGCTTGCACGCACTTGGGTGTTTCCGCCTTTCTTCGGAGGCCGTAGCTGCAAAGGCGGACTTGCGGAGGCTGATAGAGCGGTGTGCGGCGAACATGGTGTCGTGCGAGAAGAGGCTCGGCCGCAGATTCTAGGAGAGGGAGCTGGCCTCTTAGGCACTGAGCGAGCTCCAAACCAGCCTTACAGCCAAAGACAATAAAGCGTATGAACTCTGGCGAGTGCTTCAAGAGTCTATCAAAGAAGTGGTGGCCCTCGATAAAGCTGCCGTGTTCACTCGCGAAAGGGTTGAGGCTCACAAGGCTACCTAGAAAGAGCTCAAAGGCCGGCTTGCCTCGTATCAGGCCCAGCAGGCTCAGGCGGAGGCCCGTCTTCTGGCGATACTGAATCATGAAGCCGTGGCCCAGCAAAAGAAGGATGAGCTAGTAAAATTGCTAAATCGTCCGCCGGCCTGAAGACCTGTATCTTTTTCTCTCTTTTTGTACATACTCCTGAATGAAAGTATATTCTTTTTGTTTTTTTTTCCATGAATTGTACTTTGTATCCATTTTGGTTCATGAATAAAAGACATATTTTTCATCTCAATGGTGTCTCTTTTAATTGAATGTGTTCTGCGGACAGTTTGTCTTGGTCTCTTTGCAGGGCAGCGACGGCCTAGGATTCAGGGTTAAGATCTATCTCCTAAGACTTTTGATCTTTATGAGCCGTGAGGGTCTCATAAAGAGTTTTTCTCCCTACTGGTCGAGAGGATCCCGTAGGTGTAAGTTCTCCTTAAGAATCGTGAGGATTCTTAAGCGAGTTTTCCCTTGGGAGTCGTAAGGATCTCACAAGAGAGTTTTCTTCCCTACAGGTCGTGAGGACCCGCAAGTGCTGGGTGCGGTTGCCCTTATCCGTATCTCACGGGGTCAGGGGTTGCTTTGGGATGTTTTCCAAGGTACCGTAGTTTAAAGACATTGCGGTCGAGGTTAAGGGCATCATAGTCCGTGGGTTTAAGGACTCCACAGTCCAATGCTAGTTTTAAGACATCACGGTCAAGGTTAGGGACATCATAGTCCGTGGATTTAAGGACTCCACAGTCCGATATTAGTTTTAAGACATCACGGTCAAGGTTAAGGACATCATAGTCCTTGGATTTAAGGACTCCACAGTACAATGTTAGTTTTAAGACATCACGGTCAAGGTTAAGGACATCATAGTCCATGGATTTAAGGACTCCACAGTCCCATGTTAGTTTTAAGACATCGCGGTCAAGGTTAAGGACATCATAGTCCGTGGATTTAAGGACTCCACAGTCCAATGTGTGGTTACTGGGACCCGTCATCTCTTTGAAGACGTTGAAGAATTACAACGATAAATATCAAAGGAGTGAAGAGATGTACCCTTGAACCAAGGTAAAATCAGTCTAGAATCATCATGGTTGTTCGTTAGTTTTAAGACATTACGATCGAGGTTAAGGACATCATAGTCCATGGATTTTAAGGACTCCACAGTCCGATGTTTTCTCTGGATGCTTCACACGGGTTCACTGCCATGCTCTGCGAGGACCAGGCTCCGCTCTGGACGTTTTCCACGGGGTCAAAGAGTGACGTTATCCACGTTCCATGTGACCAGGAATTTTGCTCTGGATGCTTCCCACGGGTTCACTGCCGTGTTCGGTGAGGACCAGGCTCCGCTCTGGATGCTTCACACGGGTTCATTGCCGTGCTCTGCGAGGACCAGGATCCGCTCTGGACGTTTTCCACGAGGTCAAAGAGTGACGTTATCCGCGATCCACGTGACCAGGAATTTTGCACTAGATGCTTCACACGGGTTCACTGCCGTGTTTGGCGAGGACTAGGCTCCGCTCTGGATGCTTCACACGGGTCCGCTGCCGTGCTCTGCGAGGACCAGGATCCGCTCTGGACGTTTTCCACGGGGTCAAAGAGTGACGTTATCCGCATTCCACGTGACCAGGAATTTTGCTCTGGATGCTTCCCACGGGTTCACTGTCGTGTTCGGCGAGGACCAGGCTCCGCTCTGGACATTTTCCACGGGGTCAAAGAGTGACGTTATCCGCATTCCACGTGACCAGGAATTTTGCACTAGATGCTTCACACGGGTTCACTGCCGTGTTTGGCGAGGACTAGGCTCCACTCTGGACATTTTCCACGGGGTCAAAGAGTGATGTTATCCGCGTTCCACGTGACCAGGAATTTTGCTCTGGATGCTTCCCATGGGTTCACTGCCGTGTTCGGCGAGGACCAGGCTCCGCTCTGGACGTTTTCCACGGGGTCAAAGAGTGACGTTATCCGCGTTCCACGTGACCAGGAATTTGCACTAGATGCTTCACACGGGTTTACTACCGTGTTTGGCGAGGACCAGGCTCTGCTTTGGACGTTTTCTACGGGGTCAAAGAGTGACGTTATCCGCGTTCCACGTTATCAGGAATTTTTCTCTGGATGCTTCCCACGGGTTCACTGCCGTGTTCGGCGAGGACCAGGCTCCGCTCTGGACGTTTTCCATGGGGTCAAAGAGTGACGTTATCCGCGTTCCACGTGACCAGGAATTTTGCTCTGGATGCTTCCCACGGGTTCACTGCCGTGTTCGGCGAGGACTGGGCTCCACTCTGGATGTTTTCCACGGGGTCAAAGAGTGACGTTATCCGCGTTCCACATGACCAGGAATTTTGTTCTGGATGCTTCCCACGGGTTCACTGCCGTGTTCGGCGAGGACCAGGCTCCTCTCTGGACGTTTTCCACGGGGTCAAAGAGTGGCGTTATCCGCGTTCCACGTGACCAGGAATTTTGCTCTGGATGCTTCCTACGGGTTCACTGCCGTGTTCGGCGAGGACCAGGCTCCGCTCTGGACATTTTCCACAGGGTCAAAGAGTGACGTTATCCGCGTTCTACGTGACCAGGAATTTTGCACTAAATGCTTCACATGGGTTCACTACCGTGTTTGGCGAGGACTAGACTCCGCTCTGGACGTTTTCCACGGGGTCAAAGAGTGACATTATCCACGTTCCACGTGACCAGGAATTTTGCTCTGGATGCTTCCCACGGGTTCACTGCCGTGTTCGACGAGGACCAGGCTCCGCTCTGGACGTTTTCCACGTGGTCAAAGAGTGACGTTATCCGCGTTCCACGTGACCAGGAATTTTGCTGATTATATCCGCATTTCACGGAGTTGGGATTTGACTTTCGGTGATCTGTACAGCGCCGAATCACGGAACTGGGAGTTGCCGCTGTTCCGCTTTGCTCAAGGTCGTATTTGCCGCAATGAGATGACTGTTGAGACGATCTCTAGGTTATTTATGACCCGTTGAGATTTGGCTTCTTCTTATGATGAAACCTGGGGGGAGGAGTATGAACCATTCTCTATTTGCGCCCCTGGATTGTATACAGGGATTGATGTAACATCTCCTGTAGGGCAAAAAATTACATTTTTATTTTATTTCTTTTTCCGCGATGCTCTATCATTTCAGCTTTTATATCGCGAAGGTCGCGATTGCCCCATCATTTCGACTATTTTTCGCGGTGCCCAATCATTTCGGCTATTTATTTTATTTTTACTCGCTGCTTTTTATTGCGAGTTGCCCAATCATTTCGGCTATTTTTATGCATACACTTTTACTTACTGATTTTGTCTGCAAGTTGCCCCATCATTTTGGCTATTTCGTATGCATGCGTGGCTTGCTGGCTTTTTGCCGCAAGCCTTGGATTAGACACCGATTTCGGCATCAGCATCGCTACAACTGGGATATTGCCAGGAGCGAATCATCATTTGCCTTGAAAGGACTCGGAATTTGATACCGTTTTAGGCATCAGCATCGCTACAACTGGGATATTGCCAGGAGCGAATCATCATTTGCCTCTGTCGATGTCGAACAAAGGTGGCTTAGTAAACAGGGTTAGGGTCCTGTCGACTAAGGCTTTTGACTTCATGAGCCGTAAGGGTCTCACAAGGGTATTTCACCCTACAAGTCGTGAGGATCTCATAGGTGTGTTTTCTCCTTGGGAATCGTGAGGATTCCTAAGTGCGTGCTCCTCTGTAAGTCGTAAGGATCTTACAAAAGGGTTTTCTCCTTATAAGTCGAGAGGACTTACAAGGGTTGTTCACCGTGCGAACATATCCCCAGTCACGGATGGGACTCGGTTAGGGAAATGTTTATTCGCGCCCGTGGATTGTATACAAGGGTCAGTATGAGCCGCTTGTAAGGCAATATCGAAGGTTGTGGGGGGTTGCTTAAGAACAGGTTCAGGTTTCTGTAACATAAGACTTTCAAATCTTATGAGCCGTAAGGGTCCCATAAGAGAGTTCTCCTTACGAGTCGTGAGGATCTCGCAAGTGTTATTTCTCCTTAGGAATCGTGAGGACTCCTAAGTGTGTTGCTCCATTGTGAGTCGTAAGGATCTCACGCGGGTGGTTTCTCCTTACAAGGTCGAGAGTGTTAGGTCCACGTTGCCCACCCCGGTGCTTACGGGGAGGCGGAAAACATAATAAAAAACGGATTTTTAATGACTTAGGCAACATGGACCTTGCTTGTGAGGATCTTTGCTAAACGAAAACTAGCTAAAGTAAACTAACAACTAACTAAGTTGTAGAAAGGTTATACCTTTGGTCTTTAGTCCTTCTCTCCTTGCTCCTAGGAACGGTAGAAAGAGGTCACCTTGCTTGTCTTCTCCCGTCAAAGAAGGATCCACCCGAAAGCCTCGACCTTTAGCTTCAACTCCAAGCTAGGAGTAACTAGAGTGCAAGAAATGCTAAGACTTGAACCCTAGAAGAGAGTAGAGAAGATCAAGTGAAGGTTTTTCTCAAGCTTTTTGTTTCTCAACACATGAGAGGGAGAGAGCTTGAGGGAGAGGATGAACAAGAGAGAGAAATGATATGAGAGAATGAGAAAAAATATAGCCATTCTCACTAATATGTGTGAATTAATTTAATTGAATAATTAGCTAGATAATTATCATGGTAAATCATGACATGACCATTATCATTTCAAATTGCAAAGATCAAAAAGCATCTTCCAAAAGAAATGATGATGGTCAAAGTGTCAACCTAGGTCAACAAGTCAAAGAAGTCAAATGGTCAACAACCACAACCATGGATAATTATTAAACTAATTACTAATTAACAATAACACACACATAAATATTAGGGTTAATAAAATGACAATAACCATTAACCCTAATCAAGGTCCTCTCCCTCAATCTCAAGCAACTGTGCATACGCACCCGCATTCGTGATCCGAGGAACACGAACACAATGAGAAAAACCAATCTCAAATCATATACTAGGATCCGGCTTAAACCAAAGCCCGCTAGTATAAACTGTCCGGACAGCAAACGTGCAAAAGTGCGCGAATGTGAACGAACCCTGTCGCAAAACCATGCGACCTCTACTCATTTAGCCTAAAGGCGAATAGCTCTCTGTGTGGGACTCTAAAGACTCGACACTACGCTGGCAGTGGGTTTAACCACAGACCGCAAGCGGCACTAGCTGTACGTAACGGTCCCCAGGTAGATGTCGATAAGAAGACTGACGAGGTGAACCCCATCTGCACTCCTACTGAGCCTGTATGTGACAGTCTCCGTACAGTCCGGTCTGTTCGTCTGATACATCGCATGGCGGGCCTAGGGGGGCGGTGAACGTCAGTCCCCTAATAGCGGTACAAGTCGTGTCGGAGTGTAGCCCAGAACACCCTGAGATAACACTGGAAACCTACCAGTATATCTCGCTTGCCCTGGCCAGGGACTACTCGTGTAATGGCTCTCCTGGACACAGCGCGATGTCAACCCCCAATACCGGGAGAGACGAATCCTGTCTAACCGTCACTGCCTCCAAGTGCTTCGGGACTGCTCCCAACTACTACTTGTTTGCACGACTCAGTAGAGCCGTGGTAGGGTAGCAATCAAAGAACAGTGGGAACACACTCGAGGCGAAGTGACAGTGTCAAGTCAGCGGACTAAGCTGTACTCATGTCACCTGGGAACTGATAACTGACGATAGGTATAATACCAACCATCAGTTCCCGACGAGTCCTGTCCAGTGTACTCGTAACCTAACGAGCACCCGCATACTATCTCAAGTACGACGTACTGACGGCTGTGGGACAGACCGTCTCCCGTGCTGGGATGAGAAGCGCATACGCTAGTCTACTCTGGAGTATCGATGCCCTATCTCGATACTCCCACGACTAGGGACGTGTATAAGGATGTGCTTGTAGATTACCCAGCCCCCACGAGTGTGATCGCCATCACAACGCCGGTAATCAAGCAAAGATCCTAAGGGCTCTACTAATGCGTATAGGTGATATAATAAATAAACACACATGTACACATTAAAGCAGAGACAAATCAAGTAGCATACTACTATATTGAGCAAGATTGTCTGTACAACTGTGAATATCCCAAGCTTCCATCAAGTAATATACATACTAGTATGATACAGTAATGGCCTCTAGGGCATATACACCAACAATCTCCCACTTGCACTAAGGCCATATACTGGCGTATCGAAGACCTATCATCTCGATCAGCCGCTCGAACTGAGTCTGGGGTAAAGCCTTCGTGAATGGGTCCGCAGTGTTGTCCTTTGTGTCCACTCTCCGCACCTCGATCTCCTGTCGATCAATGATCTCCCTGATCAGGTGATACCGCCTTAAGATGTGCCTGGATTTCTGATGGGACCTTGGTTCCTTCGCTAAAGCTATAGCCCCATTGTTATCGCAATACAAAGGTATTGGGTCAACAATGGACGGAACCACCTGAAGTTCACTAATGAAATTCTTAATCCAGACTGCCTCTTTTGCGGCATCGCTTGCAGCAATGTATTCAGCCTCCATCGTCGAGTCTGCGACGGTATCCTGCTTGGAACTCCTCCAACATACCGCCCCTCCGTTGAGGGTAAACACAAAACCCGAGACAGACTTGCTGTCATCTTTGTCACTCTGGAAGCTTGAATCGGTAAAGGACTCGACCCTGAGGTCTCCATTACCGTAAACCAGGAACATCTCCTTAGTCCTTCTCAGGTACTTGAGAATGTTCTTCACTGCTGTCCAGTGGTCCTCCCCTGGGTCCGACTGATACCGGCTTACCGTGCTCAACGCGTAAGCTACATCTGGTCTTGTACATAGCATCGCATACATTATAGATCCTACCGCCGAAGCGTAGGGTATAGTGCTCATGCGAACCCTCTCCTCGTCAGTCTTAGGAGACATCTTCTTGGAGAGGGTAATTCCGTGCAATGCGGGTATGTTACCGCGCTTGGAATCCTCCATACTAAATCTCTTTAGCACGGTCTCTATGTACCTGGACTGCGAAAGTCCCAATAGTCTCTTGGATCTATCTCTATAGATCTTGATCCCCAGAATGTACGAGGCATCACCCAGGTCCTTCATGGAGAACCTTTGTGACAAAAACAGCTTGACCGATTGTAGCATAGGAATGTCATTTCCTATCAGAAGAATGTCGTCCACGTACAAGACTAGGAATACGACAGTTCGTCCTACAATCTTCTTATATACACAGGGTTCATCTTCGTTCTTGATGAAATCAAATTCCTTGATTGCCTCATCAAAACAGATGTTCTAGCTCCGCGATGCCTGCTTTAATCCATAAATGGATTTAAGCAACTTGCACACCTTTCCGCTGCTCCCACTGTCTACGAAACCTTCTGGTTGATCCATGTAAACGCACTCTTCCAAACAACCGTTTAGGAAAGCCGTTTTAACATCCATCTGCCAGATTTCATAGTCATGGAAGGCAGCAATGGCAAGTAGGATCCGAATGGATTTGAGCATAGCCACCGGAGAAAAAGTTTCGTCATAGTCCAAACCAGGTCTTTGACGGAAACCTTTTGCAACGAGTCTAGCTTTATAGGTTTCCACCTGCCCATCTACACCAAGTTTCCTTTTGTAGATCCATTTGCATCCAACGGGTTTTACCCCAGGTGGAGCAATATCCAAGGTCCACACTTTATTGGCGTACATGGACTCCATTTCGGATTGCATTGCTTCCTGCCACTTATCAGAGTCCCTACTGATAATGGCCTGCCTGAAACTGGTAGGGTCATCTTCTTCCAAGATGCAATCCTCTCGATCCCCGTCTATGAGAAAACCGTAGTATCTCTCGGGCGGATGAGAAATCCTACCAGATCTGCGGAGTGGCTGAGGTTCGTTTGGGGTTATTGAATCTAGCGGTTCCTCCAAATTTTCTGTTAAAGTTTGTGTTTCTGGAATTTCATCCAGTTCTACCGTGCTGCCACTAATGTTTTTAACAAGAAATTCTTTTTCTAAAAATGTGGCATTTCTTGAAACAATTATCTTCTGTTCCTCTGCATGGTAGAATAGATACCCACTTGAATCTTTTGGGTATCCCACAAACTTACACAAAACTGCCCGTGCCTCAAGTTTGTCTGGGTTCTGCTTTTTGACATAAGCTGGGCAACCCCAAATCTTAATACGTTTAAGATACAAACTTTTACCACTCCATATTTCATACGGAGTCTTAGGCACGGATTTGGATGGAACTTGATTCAATAGATGTGCTGCAGTTTGAAGTGCATATCCCCAGAATGAAAGAGGTAACTCAGCACTACTCATCATGGAGCGAACCATATCCAGTAGGGTACGATTCCTCCGCTCCGATACACCGTTGTGCTGTGGTGTATAAGGAGGAGTAAGCTGAGAGAGAATACCATTCTCTTTTAAGTAATCTAGGAATTCCGTGCTTAAGTACTCCCCTCCCCTGTCAGACCGGAGGATCTTGATACTTTTGCCTGTCTGGTTCTCTACTTCGTTTCTGAATTCCTTGAATTTCTCAAAAGCTTCAGATTTGTGTTTCATCAGATACACATATCCGAACCTAGAGAGATCGTCAGTGAATGTGATGAAGTACGAGAACCCACCCCTTGCATGTATAGACATCGGACCACATACATCACTATGTACGAGTCCCAAGAGCTCTGCTGCTCTTTCTCCATGTCCGGTGAACGGAGATTTGGTCATCTTCCCTTTGAGACAAGACTGACAAGTTTCATAAGATGAAAACTCGAACGTATTCAAGAGTCCATCTTTATGCAACTTACTCAGTCTTTTCTCTCCGATATGACCAAGCCTACAATGCCACAAGTAGGATTCATTCGTATCTGAATTCTTCCTCTTGCGTGTGTTTTGTATATTGAGAACTGTATTCTGATTTAGAACGTAGATACCATTACACAGTGTACCCTCTGCAACCAGTACCTTATGAAGGTAAATGTTCATGATATTCTTTTCAAGAACAAAGTCATATCCATCTTTATCGAGTAAAGAAACTGATATGATGTTGCAAACCATGGAGGGTACATAGTAGCAATCGTTCAAAATCATAGTCTTGCCATTAGGCAATACTAGGTGATATTCACCGACGGCTGCCGCATTAACTTATGCTCCGTTCGCTACTCTGAGCGACATATCACCCGGTGCAACTTTCCTACTTTTTCTCAGTCCCTGCAATAAATTACAGATATGAGATCCTGATCCGGTATCAAGTACCCAGGAGGTAGGGCTGACCGTAAAACAGTTCTCAATTACAAGAACACCTGAAGTAGATGCAAAACCATGCTTCTTCTTCAACTGGGTATCCTGGAAATCCATACTTTCCTCTTTCCCATTCTCATACTCATGACTGTTGTCACAAGTTAGAGCTGAACCAACTTTCCCCAGTCCCGAATAAGAATTCGGATCGGTCAAGCGATACATTTTATTATCTTGATTAGGGCGTGAAAAGGTTGCTGCCTGGAGAGAGAGAAAAGAAACACTCAGCGTATGCTCTTGCAAGATTAGATTGGTTTATTAATTTATCTAACCAGGATGTCTCCCACTGTTTCCTCAAATTCTTCTTAAAACCTTTTTAAAAGAAGAACTAGCCGGGTTATAATTCACGTCACAATACTTGCTTAACCTTTCAGCCAGGCTAGTGTCGGTACTTCGAGGGAGGTTTTCCAACGCTTTCGCGAAGTTCCTTAATTAAATAACCTCTTTTCCCTGGGGGCGTAACCCCGCTAACATCTTTCTAGACACCTACTAGGTTTACAGCATTGATCGTTAAGTGAAATAATCTCCCGAGAGTAAACCAACTCATCAGTGGGATCGGGATCCAACTGTCATTGTGTGATAACCTAGATGGAATCCACTCTAGTCACCACACTCCAGAAGGTATGCTAAATCTGCAAGTTTCAGTTCTTTTGAAACTCCCGATGTAGTTTTTGCCCCTAAGACCCAAGTGATCTTGACACAGTCAACAAATCAAAAGGTCTTAGTCAAGTTCATCCCGTCATTATCTTGATTGCATTAAACCCACCTGCATAACCCTTGACACAGTCAACAAGGTTCTACAAATGTCCTAACCAATCACATTGTATCCAGCAAATAAGCTACACTTAGCTACCGTTCACTGCGCCTTGACACAGTCAACAAACGCAGCACGAATACTAAGTATAACTTATAAGAAACGACGGAGGGCTACGGCTGGGTTTTTGGCGAAAAACCCGTTAACGTAATGAACTTGATATCGTTGAAGGAACGTGATACATCCTTTTGAAAAACATAGTGGCGAAAACTTTTGCTAAAGAGGTCACTCCCTGTGAAGGGATCTCGGCTCTTTCCTCGTCGAGTGAGGTGCTGGGCATTCGTAAGATGAATACCTCGATGCAAAGCAAGAATAATCGACTATGATGAAGTTATTACCCTGACGTAAACCTTTTGTCCAAGGGGTCACTCCCGATGAGGGGATCTCGGCCCTTGCCTCGTCGATTGAGGTGCTGGGCATTCATAACCGAATACCTCGATGCAAAACAAAAAGATGAACGTCCTTGTAACAACAGCTTTTTGAAAAACTTGTTCCAACAACGTATTTTAGGTTTATTTTCTTGCATTAGTTCTTTTAATGCGTCCCATCATTTAAATCCTACCATTGCAGAAAACAACCAAAATATGACGTACGCTTATGCCATTCGCATTCGCCACGGGGCCCCGTCATCACCCGTTAGGTTACTTAACTAACGACAGAGCGGGGGCTGGGCTAGCGCGGCTGTAAAACATAAGCAACGCCTAAATAGTTATTATATATAAATATATAGCAATGATAGACATTACAGATCACAGATGAATACATTGGATATACTAGGAATCCGCAATGCGTTCGAGCCTGCAACGCAAAGCGGATTACACGGTCGCGGTGAATAGCCAAAACCCCACCCAAGACCCCTACGGGTGCGGCAAACTACCCGCCAAGCACCCGAAGCGAAGAAACCTCCCTCACCACCGTGAGTAGGCCACTCGGCACTTCGAGATACCCGGTAGTTTGCGCACCCCCTCCATGGGTCTATCCTAGGAGCAAAAACAGTAAAAAGAATTATACAATGACGGCTACAACCCCGACCCGGTTGTGCGGCCATACAAATAATATTATTACATCAATTTACATGTTACAAATGAATGAAAGAAAAAGAACGCTCATCTCACATCCACCCCGGCCATTCACCCGCGACGATCCAATCCATTCATATCCACAAACCAATAACAATCACAGATCACAGAGATGTATAACCCCGACTAATCGACTTATAGCGATTAGCCGACGTTCAATACATGCAAGCATTACAGATATAACCGATGTAGTTAAAGTGTAGTGAAGTTCCGAAAAATACGGATTTATAGGCCCCCAAAAGTAAATTTTAGTTCTGGAAAATCTGGGCACATATAATATATCCTAAAAATCCCAAAACCAACAACAACACACACTGCACGAAAAACAATGCAGAGAACACGACAAACCGCGGCGCTTCCGCGGCACATGCCTACCTCGTGCCGCGGAAGGGCGGCGGTTTGAACGAATCACTGTATCGTTTTTCATGGTTGTTTATAGAAAACCCTGAGACGAATTTACAAGTATAAAGTTTTTCATTTAGAGCAGGAAAAATTTTAACAGAAACTAGGGTTTTGCAAAAGTTTGGTTTTTGGATTTTCCGGTTTCGAAACTTCGTTACACTTCACTACCTAGCTAGTTTGAGTTTAGTTAGGCTCTGATACCACTGTTAGGTCCACGTTGCCCACCCCGGTGCTTACGGGGAGGCGGAAAACATAATAAAAAACGGATTTTTAATGACTTAGGCAACATGGACCTTGCTTGTGAGGATCTTTGCTAAACGAAAACTAGCTAAAGTAAACTAACAACTAACTAAGTTGTAGAAAGGTTATACCTTGAGCTCGAACTCCTTCTCTCCTTGCTCCTAGGAACGGTAGAAAGAGGTCACCTTGCTTGTCTTCTCCCGTCAAAGAAGGATCCACCCGAAAGCCTCGACCTTTAGCTTCAACTCCAAGCTAGGAGTAACTAGAGTGCAAGAAATGCTAAGACTTGAACCCTAGAAGAGAGTAGAGAAGATCAAGTGAAGGTTTTTCTCAAGCTTTTTGTTTCTCAACACATGAGAGGGAGAGAGCTTGAGGGAGAGGATGAACAAGAGAGAGAAATGATATGAGAGAATGAGAAAAAATATAGCCATTCTCACTAATATGTGTGAATTAATTTAATTGAATAATTAGCTAGATAATTATCATGGTAAATCATGACATGACCATTATCATTTCAAATTGCAAAGATCAAAAAGCATCTTCCAAAAGAAATGATGATGGTCAAAGTGTCAACCTAGGTCAACAAGTCAAAGAAGTCAAATGGTCAACAACCACAACCATGGATAATTATTAAACTAATTACTAATTAACAATAACACACACATAAATATTAGGGTTAATAAAATGACAATAACCATTAACCCTAATCAAGGTCCTCTCCCTCAATCTCAAGCAACTGTGCATACGCACCCGCATTCGTGATCCGAGGAACACGAACACAATGAGAAAAACCAATCTCAAATCATATACTAGGATCCGGCTTAAACCAAAGCCCGCTAGTATAAACTGTCCGGACAGCAAACGTGCAAAAGTGCGCGAATGTGAACGAACCCTGTCGCAAAACCATGCGACCTCTACTCATTTAGCCTAAAGGCGAATAGCTCTCTGTGTGGGACTCTAAAGACTCGACACTACGCTGGCAGTGGGTTTAACCACAGAACGCAAGCGGCACTAGCTGTACGTAACGGTCCCCAGGTAGATGTCGATAAGAAGACTGACGAGGTGAACCCCATCTGCACTCCTACTGAGCCTGTATGTGACAGTCTCCGTACAGTCCGGTCTGTTCGTCTGATACATCGCATGGCGGGCCTAGGGGGGCGGTGAACGTCAGTCCCCTAATAGCGGTACAAGTCGTGTCGGAGTGTAGCCCAGAACACCCTGAGATAACACTGGAAACCTACCAGTATATCTCGCTTGCCCTGGCCAGGGACTACTCGTGTAATGGCTCTCCTGGACACAGCGCGATGTCAACCCCCAATACCAGGAGAGACGAATCCTGTCTAACCGTCACTGCCTCCAAGTGCTTCGGGACTGCTCCCAACTACTACCTGTTTGCACGATTCAGTAGAGCCGTGGTAGGGTAGCAATCAAAGAACAGTGGGAACACACTCGAGGCGAAGTGACAGTGTCAAGTCAGCGGACTAAGCTGTACTCATGTCACCTGGGAACTGATAACTGACGATAGGTATAATACCAACCATCAGTTCCCGACGAGTCCTGTCCAGTGTACTCGTAACCTAACGAGCACCCGCATACTATCTCAAGTACGACGTACTGACGGCTGTGGGACAGACCGTCTCCCGTGCTGGATGAGAAGCGCATACGCTAGTCTACTCTGGAGTATCGATGCCCTATCTCGATACTCCCACGACTAGGGACGTGTATAAGGATGTGCTTGTAGATTACCCAGCCCCCACGAGTGTGATCGCCATCACAACGCCGGTAATCAAGCAAAGATCCTAAGGGCTCTACTAATGCGTATAGGTGATATAATAAATAAACACACATGTACACATTAAAGCAGAGACAAACCAAGTAGCATACTACTATATTGAGTAAGATTGTCTGTACAACTGTGAATATCCCAAGCTTCCATCAAGTAATATACATACTAGTATGATACAGTAATGGCCTCTAGGGCATATACACCAACAGAGAGGACCCTGTAAGTATCTTTTAACGTGGTTGCGCCCTTTCGGGTTTTCACAAACACTCGCCGGTAGTCCTGCTGTTTTTACTCACGGAGCACTTTCGGGTTTTCATCCGTGCCCATTTTGCTTATGGACATACCGTCTTTATTATTTTTATTTATTTTTTTTTATCGGCTTTGAGATGCTGCAATCCATCGTAGTTTATCGACATCTCAGCCAACAGCTAGTTTTAGGATGTAGTGGTCCGTCGTTAGTTTAAGGATGTAGTGGTCCGTCGTTAGTTTAAGGACGTTTCGGTCCGTTGTTAGTTTAAGGACATTTCGGTCCGTGGTTGAAGAAGGCTGGTTACTACTTATAGAGTTCGGGCTTAGGAAGATAGCGAGCGGACATGGTCGTCGTCATCTATCATTGACCTAGGCCTTGACCCGTTAAGCTATTGGAGATAGTGCCCTCAGAGTCAATTATTGGATCACATGCACGTGATTGCAATGATTGAGGGAGGACCTATGCCGGGAGGACAGTCTTACTCAAGATGATAGTATGCTATCTTGTTTATCTTTATCATCGTGTACTGTTTCAGGTGACCTTACAGGTCACTATTGCGCGTTGATAGAGCCCTTAGGATTCTTGCTTGATGGCCAGCAGTATGATAGCGATCATATACGTGGGAGCTGGGGTCTATAAGCACATCCTTAACAGGTCCCTAGTCGTGGGAGTTTTCGAGACAGGGTATCGATACTCCAGAGTAGACTAGTGTATACAGTCGAGACCCCGACGAGGGACGGTGGCCGGTCTCACAAGCCACTGGTGTCAGTTGGTTCACCTAAGATGTATACAGGTACTCATTGGGTTATGGGTACACCAGATAGGACTCGCCGGGAACATGCTAGTTGGTCTTATACCTGACGTCAGATAGCAGTTCCCTGGTGACATGTGTACAGGTTAGTTCATCGACCTGAGATCGTCATTTGTCTGGTGTGAGTTCCCACTGTACTTTGATTACTACCCTACCACGGTTCAAAGGAGTCGTGCAAACAGGTTTTAGTTGGGTACAGTCCCGAGCCACATGGAAGCAGTGAGCGGATCTGCAGGGGTTCATCTCTCCCGGTATTGGGGGTGAGGTCGCGCTGTGTCTAGGAGAGCCATTACACGAAGTCCTTGGCCAAGGCAGGAGATTTACTGGTAGGTATTCCAGTAATATCTCAGGGTGTTCTGGGCTACACTCCGACACGATTTGTACCGCTTTTGGGGGTCTAACTTTTACCAACCCCCTAGGCCCACCATGCGATACTCATAGAAGAACGGACCGGACTGTACGGATATTGTCACTGACAGGCTCAGTAGGGTGTCAGGATGAGTTTGCTCATCGACCTCCCTTTTGGTCAATACTTGGTAGCCCGTTACGTACGGCTAATACCTCTGACATGCTAGTGGTTAAATCCACAGCCAAAGTATTGACGAGTCTTTAGAGTCCACCATAGACAGTTTCTCAAGTTTCGGGCGAAACGCTGTAGAGGCCATATGGATATATGGCAGGGTTCGATCATATACGTGCGGTATTGCACGGATCATGATCGGACGGATTATACTAGCGAGCTTTGCTTTAAGCCGGATCCTAGTATTGTACAGTGTAGATTTTGTCTCATTGCATTTGTATTCGGTCGGAATACAAATGGGGGTATGTATATACAGTCGCGGGGTTTTCCTGTAATTTATTATCGGATCACTTTTTGAAGTTGCCAGTTTGCTTATCGTTTCGGCCATTTTCCTTTTTATCTTTCCTTGGCTGAAAATTGGTGTGGAGGGGGTTATTTGCAAATGTGCAAATTTACATAGTGGAGGGTGGTTTTTGTAAATAGTTGTTTCATGATGGTTCTACCATCCTTTGACTTCCTTTTGTTCATCATTGCTTGATGAGATGGTTGATGAGGAGGAGACTTTGTTGTGATGGGATATGATTAGGGAATGGGTTTTGGAGTTGGACTTTTTTGGTGTGACACATTTTCATCATCATCACCCCTTCTCTTTCTTGCATGATTGCTCACTCCCTCTTCTCTTTCTTGATGCTATGGCCGGCCACTTCTAGTGTGGGGCTGTCCAAAATTTTTGGGGTGAGAATTGGTCTCATTTTGCTTGCACAAAATCCTATAGCTCCATCTCAAAGTTCATCTCATTCCTCCACCAAAAATGGCAACTTGATTAACCGTTGAGACATAGAGTTCTACACTATTCTACAGCAATCTTGGACACGTTGGCTTGCCAACTTCGTGTCCGAGTTGCCTCGGTCCAGAGGTGGGAGCCCGTAAAAAGACTCGGCAATGTGGTGCCCTTTCCGACGAGGAGATGAAGACCGGAGATTCCGCGGGGAGATCGGGATGGTGGCCGAAGACCGAAGGACACGGATTGCTCGGTATAGCTCTCTACCCTTCCTCTAGTTAGCTAGTAGTAGGTTAATGGTCCGATCCGGGTTTATAGTCCGTGGTAGCGCCGGTTTCTGTTTAAAGAAAAGTTTTTGTTTCCGCATTTTGGCCACGTTCAGACGGCCGGGGCACTGCCGTGCACTTACATAAGCGTAGTATTTCTTCAGGAAGCGACCGTTTATTGGCCTGAAAGGTCTTTCACCGTGCATATCCATGAGTAGATATGCTCCACCCTGGTAGACCCTGTCTATGATGTACGGGCCTTCATAGTTCGGCTCGAATTTTCCCCGCTTGGCGCGATTGGGAATCATAGGTCTTTTGACTACTAGCACGGGTTCGCCTTGGCGGAATGTCCTCGGTCTGGTCAATCTTTCATATGAGCGCGTCATCTTTGCTTTATAAGCCTCCAGATTTTGTTGCGCTATGAGCCAGGTTTCATCAAGGGCATCAAGCTCCTCAAGCCGTAGGTGAGCGTTTTCTTCGTCCGTCATCTCGTAATGGACTGCCACTCGTAGAGATGGTAACTCTATCTCGAGGGGGAGTACTGCTTCTGTACCAAATACTAACACGTATGGCGTTGTGTTCGTGGCCGTCTTGAACGTAGTTCGATACGCCCAGAGAGCTTCTTGCAGTCTCTCGTGCCAGTCCTTATTATTTCGGGACACCGTCTTCTTCATGATCTTCGTCAAGGTCTTGTTGAAAGCCTCGGCTAGACCGTTAGCTCAGGGATTATATACTGAGGAATATCTCCGGTCTATGTTGTGTTGTTGCACGAAGCGGCTGATCTTGTGGCTTCTGTAGGCTGGCCCGTTGTCGGAGATGATCCGTCTCGGCGTTCCAAATCAATAAATGACGTGTGTCTCGAAGAAATTGAGGATATTCTCCGTCATCACTTCCCTCAACGGTACTGCTTCTGCCCATTTGGAGAAATAATCAGTCGTCGCCAGGATGAAACGATGTCCCCTGGACGATACTGGTTCAATAGGGCCGACTATGTCAGTTCCCCACATTTCGAACGGCCAACTAGCCACCGTTGGATGTAGAGGATTTGGGTGCTAATGGATAAAGTCTCCATGTATCTGGCATGAGTGACATTGCTTCGCATATTTGAGGCAGTCCTGGATCATCGTAGGCCAATAGTAGCCCATTCGTTTAATCTTCAACTTCATCTTCGGGCCCGCTTGGTGAGAACCGCAGAGTCTGTCGTGAACTTCCTGAACGACTCTTTTCGCTTCGTCAGGTCCCAGACATCTCAACCACAGAGAATCAAACGACCTCTTGTACAGAGTATCATTGACGAAGGCAAAAGACAGGGCTCGTCTCATGAGCTGATGTCTTGAGGACGCCTCTTCAGGCGTTCGACGGGATTTGAAGTAGTCTATAAAGACTTCTCTCCAATCCTCAACCTTTTCCTGGTCTTTTATTTGCATAGCCATTTGCTCAGCTGCTTCCTATTCTTCGGATGATTCCGGAGATATTTTTGCTGGGGCAAGCACCCGACGGCTTTGTACCACGATTCTTACGTCATCAAGGTTTTCGTCGGCCAGTTCTTTAGCGAGCTTGGCTAACGCGTCCGCCTTGCTATTTTCTGCACGCGGTATGCTTTCCAGCATGTAGGAGGGAATTTGAGTCAGCAGTCGCTGTACTCTCTCGCCATACTTCACCAGCTCTGGCTTGCACGTCTGGTAGTTGTCGTTTACTTGACTAACGACCAGTTGGGAGTCTCCATATATGAGGAGGTTCTCAATCCCCATGTCAATGGCGATCTCGAGGCCTGCTATCAAAGCTTCGTATTCAGCTTCATTGTTCATCTTCGGCTCTGTCAAGGAGAAAGCAAAGCGCATTATCCCTCCTTGTAGGGTCACGAAGATAAGGCCTACCACTGATTTGATTATAGGGGTACTTTGTTTGCGCTTCTTCATGGAAGACGCTCCATCAAAATAGAGTGCCCATCGGGTATCACTGCCGTCGATCGCATCAAATGCATGTTCATCTGGCAGCTCGCAATTCAGGGGAGAATCAGCAGGTATCGAATGCTCAGCGAGGAAGTCGGTGATGGCCTGGCCTTTTACTGCCTTAAGAGGCTGATAGGTTATCGAGAACTCCATCAAGAGTGGGGCCCATTTAGCGAGCCGTCCTGTCAGTATAGCCTTTGACATCAAATATTTAAGAGGGTCCACCTTCGATATGAGGCGGACTTCGTGCGCCAACGCATAGTGCCTGAGTTTCGTTATCGCGAAGATCAACGCCAGGCAGTGTTTTTCGATCGGAGAATAATTGCTTCCTGCCCCCAGTAGAACTCGACTGAAGTAATAGAGAGCTCTTTCTTTCCTTCGGTCGTTCTCTTGTGCCCATAATGCGCCCAAAGAACCTTCGAGGGCGGTTGTATAAAGAATTAGGGGCTTTTCCTTGACTGGAGCAGCTAACACCGACGGGTTCTGCAGGTATTGCTTGATCTCGTCCAGTGCGCCTTGGCATTTGTGATCCCAGACGAACGGGGTTCCCTTTTTCATCAGGTGACTGTAAGGGCGGCACTTGCCTGAGAGGTTGGCTATAAATCGCCGGATGTACGCAAGCTTTCCTTGGAGAGACCGCAACTGTTTGAGAGTCCTTGGCGGGGGCATTTATATGATCGCCTTGATCTTCGACGGATCTATCTCAATGCCTCGGTGCCGGACGATGAATCCTAGGAATTTTCCTGAGGACACCCCGAACGCGCATTTGAGAGGGTTCATCTTCAAGTTGTATTGTCGAAGGCGTTGAAATACGATCTTCAAATGCTCGAGATGTTCCTCGTACGATTTACTTTTACCCATAAGGTCTTCGATATAGCATTCGACGATTTCATGTATGAGGTCATCGAAGATCTTCGTCATGGCCCTCTGATAGGTGGCACCGGCGTTCTTTAGACCGAAGGGCATAACTTTGTAGCAGAATATACCCAAAGGGCTCCGGAAAGCGGTGTGCTTTTGGTCTTCGGGATGCATCTTTATCTGATTATATCCTGATGAGCCGTCCATGAAGGAGAAAACCTCGTGAGTGGACGTGTTATCTATCATCAGCTCGGTGACCGATACTGGGAAGTCATCTTTCGGGCAAGCTTTATTGAGATCCCGGAAGTCCACACATATGCGCACTATCCCATTTTTCTTCATCACCGGGACGATGTTGGCGATCCAATCTGGATACTGAACTTCCTGGATGAAGCTAGAGTTTATTAGTTTCTTAACCTCGGCATTGATGCTCATCTCAAGTTCAAGCCGCATTCTTCTCGGCGCCTGTTTGACTGGCTTAACGTCCGGGGATATCGCCAATTTATGGACAGCGATCTCTGGGTCTAATCCTGGCATCTCGGAATAGTTCCATGCGAAGCAGTCTCTATGCTGTATAAGCACGTCTTTTAGCGCAGCCACCTTTTCTTCAGACAACAGCTCACTGAAAAATGTCGGTCGCGGGTCACTTGCCATCCCCAAATCAATTTTCTTGAGGTTATCTGCAGTAGTATGTATTCCATCCTCCAGCTCTTTCGGCGCTGGTGGAAATTCTGAGATCACCTCGTCGTTGCTGTTTTCGAAGCACCAGGGAAGGTCATCCATATTCTCGGGCTCTTCTTTTGATATTGTTATCATATGACAAGTACGAGCTCGCTTCCAGAATCGACGTAGGTCTGGGTCTATCCTCGCTGTATGCGCGGCTTTTGGTTCGTGCTTTTGTGGCGGACTTATCCTCCAGCTGCTGGATAGAGCAAACCTGCCTTGGTGATATTGATCTTCGACCGAGTTCTTGAAGGTGAAGCAGTCTTCGAGAGGGTGTCCTATTACTCGGTGATAAGAGCAATAGTCTGGATGAGAGACCTCGTTAGCTTGCTCAGGGTATTTGGACTCCGGAAGTGTAATCATTTGATGTTTTATAGCGAGGTCAAGTATCTTCTTTGTCTTGTCCTGAGGGAAAGAATATGCTTGACTCATCTTCTTCATGAGGGACAAGTCCGGACCTCGCAATTCCCGATCACGTGACTTTTTGGTCCCGCTTTGTCGTTGTCGAATCCCTTTTCCGCTCTTTGACTTATTTCTGCCTCTGCGTCGGGCCTTTTGCACAACAGGTTGACAGAGAGGAGCATTTTCATCTTTCGCAGCATGTTGAAGAAGGCGTTGCGTCCTGGCTTTCTCGTAGATGACCATTTCGCGATCATGGTCATCCCGAGCCCTTTGACCCGCTTTTCTGATAAGCTTGTCCATTCGTTCTTCAAACGACGGACTCGGCATTTTGATCGCGGGATCTAGTTTTGATACAGGGTCGGCGTTTTCTGACAGGGCGTCCTCTTCTTCATTGAAGTTATATATGGCGTAGCTACCATGGACTCGTTCCCGTTTCCCGAATTTCACATATCCAAGCCCAAGCATTTCCATTCTCCCGTTGGGCAGCTTGCGCTGAGTTCCGGGGATATCCCAAATCCTGTTGTAGAACCGAGCTTGTCGAATGATCTGTTTGAAAGGTACCCCTTGGCGCTTCAATAGCCTTTTTAGTCCGTTCGTGTAATATCTGGGAAAACGGATGGGTTGGATCCTGTCAAGTGTAGAATCCGCGCCGTGCCAGATTTCTTTCTCCACTCTTGTTTCCGTGGACCGATAGAATAGGATCGCCTTTTCACTTTTTCGCCTAGGAGGGACGTAAAATGTCTGCAGGTCTTGCACACTGTAAGCTTCAAGTGTGTCGAGATCTTTGTAGTGATCTTGCGGAATCATGGTAATTTGCAAACTCTGATCATCACCAGGGAATGCTTGTATTGACGGCCGACTGGAGAACACAGCATTAACCTCATCTTCCGAGTCGCTTCCGAAGATCAATATAGGGGCGGACGGTCCCGGGTTGTTGCGTCGAGACGGCCCAGCGTAAACTATCTCTTCTTCTTCTTCGGTATCACTCCCGAAAACAGGAATGGTGGTGACAGCTTTATCCTCCGGTTTGCGGCATCTCTCCGTGTCCTCGAAATCTGGCAAAAAGTATTTTGCATCTTCGTATTTGCGGACTTCGTTCACGGAGAATGGGTTCAGCTCACCTGTTACGGTATACTCGAGACCATCTTTGAAATACTTCATACACTGATGTTGCGTAGAAGGGATGATGTTGTACTCGTGTAACCAGGGACGACCGAGTAGAGCATTATAGCAGGTCTTGGCGTCAATGACATGAAACTTAATATCCGTGACGAGTAGCCCGAAGCATAATGTTAGTATCACCGATCCGAGAGTCCGTGATGACTGGGAGTCGAAACCGGAGATGGTAATTTTGTCGCGGGCGAGGTGCTGAACGCTCATGCAGATTTCCTTCAACACCCGAACATTAAGGAGATTGACGAAGGATCCATTATCAACTAGGATTTTGCCTATCTTGATAACGTGGCAATATCCAGAGACATATAAAGGGCGGTTGTGGTCGCACGTCCCAAGGAGAAGGTCTTCGTCACCGAAGTGACATCGGCCGTGTGCACTTCTTCCAGTTCATCCTTCATCCTTTTTTCGGCGAGGAAGGCTTGGAATTGTTCGGGCTCTTGCAGCGCCTTGATTAATGAATCTCTCGCTTCCTTTGATAGTAGGAGGGCGTCGAGAATGCTGAGCTAAGAGGGTAGCTTCCTCAGGTGCGCTAGGATGTTGTAGTCCACCTTACTCTTCTTGGGCGGGTCCTTGGCAATCAGCTCTTTCATGACTTAGTCATCTAAAGCGATATCCTTAGCGACCTTTTCCTTTCCCTTATCTTTTCTAGTTGCGGGTCCGAGATTCTTTTCTGGAAGCGTGCGATTGCGCAGCTGAATGTTTTCGCAGGCCTTTGATTCTTCCTCTTTTCCTAAGATGGATTCTTTAAAGAGAGGGCCAAGAGCCATTTCCTTGTCAGAGTCGCTCCCAAAGGTGAGAACTTGTGATCCGCCGGCGTTGACCGTGCAACAATTACCGGTAGTTCCTTTGTGCCCCTCGGTCGTACTTCTCTGCTCCCGACGAGTTTTACGTTTCATCCGTTTAAAATGCTGCTGGTCAGCAACATATCCCTTCCACCATCTTTTAAAAGCGTCGCACTCCTCAGTGGGGTGCGAAATCTTCTGATGATATGAGCAGTAATTAGGATGCATTTCTGCTCCACCGAGAGTGTTTTCTTCCGAGGATGGTAGCTTCATTCCCATTGACATGGCTTTAGCAAATCTTTTCCTCGCCTTGAATTTGTTTTTATCCGCACCGGATGTCTTTTGATTTGACGGGAGTGCCTTGACTCTTTCGTCTAATCGCCGGCATTTGGCTCCTTCTAATATGGCCATCTCACGCTCCCGATCGGCTTTACTTTTCAGATGAATCTTATCCAGAAAGGCGTCGATCATTTCGTCTGACGGCCACACAAGTTCCGGCTCAGGCTCTGCCCCCAGTTTCTCAGTGCAAGGAGTTCTTTCATCGTCTATAAACGAGTGGGAGATCACATGACAACTCGCCATGTATACCTCGGATTCATCCGACGAGCTCTCTCCATCATCTTCCTCCTGAAAGACGTGGTTGAGGAATTCTTGGAGTGTGATGGGAGTCCACGCCTTTTGATTGTACTCTTCCAGTGCGTCGATTTGTTTCTGTAAGTCTGTGCGCTCGTCGCCAGGCTTCAAGGCCTTCTTGGATCTTTTCTTCTTCTTCCTTGAAGATTTTGATGGCTGGGTGTGAGTGCTTAGGTCATCACCACCAATCTTTGGAGTTGGGCGCGGCTTCAGCATCCCTTCAATGATCTGGGGTTCCAGCGGGTTCTTCCACCTGATCGCCGGGCATGTCTGGAGATCATTCAGCATTCTTTTGGTTTTTGCTGAAAGCACGATCTCCCATGGAGCTTCTTCAATGAAAGAACAAGTTGCTCCCGGTGTGTCCGTCTTCGTAGGAGTGTGCGGTTGTGGTGGGTTTACTTTCCACTTCTTGGACAGCGCAAACTTGCCCTGTAGGTATTGATCTTCAATCCATCCTTTGAAGACGAAGCAATCCTCAATCGGATGGCTTACCGTTTGATGGTAAGGGCAGTAATTGGGGCTATTCACCTTACTGGGTTGCGGCAGTCGCCTTGGATTCGACAAGTTGATAAGCCTGTTGCGTACCGCCAGCTCGAACAGCCTCTTCGTTTTATCCTGCGGGAATGAGTAAGGGCGCTTCATTTTCTCATTGTAATAACGCCGTCTCTCCTCCAATTGATCTACTAGTCTTGGAGCACTGGGCTGCTGTTGGGTGTTCGCGGCGAAAGTTGCCTTCCCTTTACCCTTGTCGTTCCGGGGCTCCGGCTTCGGGGGAAACGGTCTATGACCCATCTGGTCCATCTGGGACAGCTTGTCGATTAAAGCCTGGAACGTGGTCGGTTTGAAGGACATCGTGAACTGCGAAATAGTTGCATGAGGGTCTAGAGTGCCCACAAACATGCCCACAGCTAGTGCTTCTTCAATGCGCTGTTCGCACTTCGACCACAGGTTCCACCATCGGATTGCATATTGGACCCAGGTCTCACCCGGCTTTTACCCTTGCATTAATCAAAGCTGTTATCGGGATGCGTTCGCTGGCGCTCGCGAAATGCTGAGTGAATAGCAACTCCATTTCCGCAAACGTCTTGACGGAGTCGTTCGGGAGTTCAGAATACCATTCGAACGCTGTCTCTGACAAACTGCCGATGAATTGGCGAAGCAAGAGCTTATCGTCGCCGCCAGTATTGCCGCAAAAAGCCCTGAACTGGACCACATGTTGATGGGGATTGCCTGTCCCCTTGTAGACACGGAACTTTGGGATGGTGTAGCCCGGCGGGTATTTGATCTGATCATACCAGCTCGGATATGGTCGCCCTGTTTTGACAACTTGGCCGGCTGCCTCAGTTGCCTGGTGAACTGTTAGTGTATATGCCCTAGGGGCCATTATTGTATCATACTAGCTTATATATTACTTAATGGAAGCTTGGGATATTCACAGTTATATTGACAATCTTGCTAAAAATAGTATGCTACTTGGTTTGTGTCTACTTTAATATGTGCATATGTTTCTTGTAACGTATCACTTATACATATTAGTATAGCCCATAGGATCTTTGCTTGATTACCAGCGTTGTGATGGCAGTTACACTAGTGGGGGCTGGGTAGTCTATAAGCAACATCCTATACTTGTCCCTAGTCGTAGGATTATCGAGACAGGGCATCGATACTCCGGAGTAGACTATTGTGTACGCTTCTCATCCCAGTTATGGAAATGGTCTGTCCTACAGCCATCAGTATGTCGCACTGGAGATAGTATACAGGTGCTCGTTAAGTTACGGGTACACCGGACAGGACTCGCAGGAGAACTGACTGGATGGTATTATACCTAACGTCAGATAGCAGTTCTCAGGTGACATGTGTGCAAATAGTCTGTTGACTTAAGGTCGTCATTTATCTCGTGTGAGTTCCCACTGTGCTTTGATTACTACCCTACCACGGCTCAAAGAAGTCGTGCAAACAGGTTTTAGTTGGGTACAGTCCCGAGCCACATGGAGGCAGTGAGCGACTATTAGGGATTCGTCTCTCCCGGTATAGGGAGTTGATATCGTACTGTGATCGGTTGGTCATTACCATAAGTCCCTGGCCAGGGCTGATTGAGAATTACTGGTGGACTGATCAGTACATACTCGCATGGTCTTGAGCCATACCGACACGACTTGTACGGTTATTAGGGGTCTGAAATTTACCACCTCCCTAGACCATACATACGATACTCTTAGACGAACAGACCGGACAGCGCGGATATTGTCACGGACAGGCTCAGTAGGAGTTCGGATGGGTTATCTCATCGTCCTTCTTATCAACATCTACCTGGGGACCGTTACGTACAGCTAGTGCCGCTTGCGGTCTGTGGTTAAACCCATTGCCAGCGTAGTGTCGAGTCTTTAGAGTCCCATACAGAGAGTTTCCCTGCTCCAGGCGAAACGATATAGAGGTCGTATGGTTTTACGACAAGGGATCGGACGCATACATGTTTAAACGCACGTACGACGTTCGAACAGTTTTTACTAGCCGGCTTTGATTTAAGCCAGATTCTAGTATCGGATTATTGGATTTATACAGTCTAAAGTTTTTCCGTGTTTTCACGGATAGGAGGGGCATTCTCGTAATTTTGCGGGAAGCTTCTAGAAGCATGGTGACTTGAGGGTTTAGGTGGCATTTACATTAAATGCATTTGTGACTCATTAGATGAATCATTCAAGTGAGTTAATGAAGCATTTATTGCTTAATGAATCACTTGATGATTCATTGCATATATTTAATGAAGCATGATGATAATGCATTTGATTTATTCAATTGATAATTCTTTATGCTTCATAATATATTAGAAGTGAGAAACATTTTCAAAGAATAATCATGCTCACCTTCTCTCTCCTCAAGCTCACTCTCTCTTCAAACCCTAATCCTACCCCTCATGTGTTGAGAAAAAAGGATTAGATAGACGAATACATCCCTAATCCAACTCTATATCCCCTAGGTAGCTTAGATTAGCACTTTGAGCAACCTAGTTACCTCAAGTTAGAGGTCAAGCTTGGAGTAGGAGCTCTCGGGTGGATTGTCTTTGACTCGAGGAGGCCGTTGAGGTGCCGACGTTCCTAAGAGCTTGCAAGGAGTGGAGGACAGCGATGAAGACCCGAAGGACAAGTAACGTGAGGTATAACTTTGAATCCGAGTAGTTAAACCTCTCGTAGTATGTTAGTAATGGTTTAGATACGATTCATGCTCTCAAGTCCGTGTTACGAAGCTTTGATAATTGTTTTTCATATATTCTGCCTCCCCGCAAGTTAGTGGGGTGCGTGACATGGACTTACATGAACTCGTATCTGCTAGGCTATGTAGTCATCCAGGGCAGCCTTAGAGATTGTTTCCTCTTTGGCTGTTGAAAGAGCCGGAGGTGGATTTGACGTTTCCCCTCTGTCATCTTCAAGGATAATTGGAGGATCTTCAGCAGGAGGATCTTGCTGGATCATCATACCAACCATGTCCTGGAACAGAAGGGCCATTCGTTTTATATTAGCTGCTAGTTCCGCAGCCTCTTTTTCCTTCTTTTCAAGTATCATGCGAAGGAATTCAACGTCGGTTTCTTGCTCCTGGCGTTGATCCGAGGATGCCTCTAGGCTTTCTTTTGGCCGAGTGAGTGCGGCCATCACAGTCATCATTTCTTGGAGCATCTGCTGCTGCTCCTGAGCTTTAGTCACCGATCGCGTAAGCGGTCTATGACCTGTGGATGTACGGCTATCCTCTTTCCCGGACGCCATGTAGACGGTATACACCACCATGCCCCCAGACTTAGGGCGTTTAGGCTTACTGTCTTTGACATTTGCTGCAGGCGTGGGGACTTTCTCCGGCCTTCTTCTCTTTTGAGTAGTCGACGTGGAGGGAGCCGTTGCAGCGGGCACCCAAGTGGTTGTCGTCCTTTGTGTTTTGATAGGACGGTTCTTTTCTTCCTGAACTTTCACCTTCTTCTGCCGGTGAGAGTGATCTCGAATGATTACTGAGTCCTGAACCCGTCGCCAGACCTTGTAAATTTTGGAGGACAGCCATTGAGGGGGCTGCTCTGGCTTTGTTTCTGTAATATTCTCTGCGGGTGGAGGAGATCTTTTTAGCGCGGCAGTCGGAGAGTTTCTGCGCACCTTGTTAAACAGTTCAAAGCTATTCCCAGTTGGAACAGCAGCATTGATTTCCACAGTTGGAGCTGGTGGGGTCAACCCAGAGGAGTTTCCCCCGGCCTTCCTTACTCGGCGCCAGTGGCAACGTCGAGCGTATCGAGCTGTTGGGGCTGGTTCGGTGATGGGGATGTTTTCTTCTTGCCCCCTGTCTAGATGAGGCGCCGCTGGTGCCAGCCTCTTGAAGACTGATGCCTTTTGAGTCAGGGTATCCAATCTGTCAAAGACAGACCTTCGAACAGGAACGGGAGCCGGAATAGTCAGTCTTGTGAAGACTGACTCTTTGGCAGGAGAAGCCGCCTTGACGACTTCAGGAGCAGATATGGCTATCTTCCTCGGGATGGCCACTTCAGGGGTCATGGGCATCTTGGCAGGCCCATCGGAGTTCAGGCTCAGTCTGGTGAAGACCGAGGAGTTTGAATTGGTCGACCCGTTGAGAGGGGCCGTGGTAGTAGTGAGCAGATCGAAGACTGACTTCTTTTGCGCTTCTTTTGGCGGCGGGATATTAACGTTCACTGGCGGGAGCATGGTCCCAAAGAACAGACCGGTGGTAGCCTGAGTCACTTGTTCCACAGGCATGGTGAACATGGAAGTAGCCTGCGGTCCGTAGGCTACACCTCCAGGTGAGGCGGAGCGTCGGTTGCACTTGCAGTTGGAGCAGTTCGAGCAGTTGCCAGCCATTGATCCATTTGCTTTCTGCAGCAAACGAAACGCCAAATCTTAGTACCTCGAAAGCCAAGGGCAACCATTAGCGAACCGCGATTGGTTCGCGAATCACGACACACAAAGTGTGGAGTGGAAAGAGGAAAGGTCCCACAGGGCGTGCCAGAATCTGTTCCCCTCCGAAAGACAGCGAGACGGGGACGTCTTGCCTGAAATTCGGGGTAGATGCTAATAGGTGCTATCCGTCCATCTCTCCGAAGATACCAAGTTGATTTATGGCACCGTGTATCGGAGGTTTAGACGGATGCGGCCGATGTAGCAGACTTCGTCAGATTCCTCCTCGTTTGAGGGGTTTTTGATTGTGGGGACGCTCTTCCCTGCAGGCGCAAGCCCCTGCAGTTAATTACGCTACCGCACCGCGGTAACAACTTTCTCCTTCTCCAGATGATCACTTCATGTCGTGGGTGTTTGTTTTGTGTTTGGTTGCCAGTGGATTGTATACGGAGACTAAGTTATGTTGTCGCCCGTAGGGCGTGGACTAGTCCAAATCCGTATTATCTTAGATTTGGGTTTGGGAGTTTGGGTTTAAGGATACATTAGCCTCATTTGAGACTAAGATCAACTTAAAAGTTTGTTAAGGATACGTTAGTCTAGTTTTAGACTAAGATCGACTTAACGGGATCGTTTAGATCCAACAAGAGAGCAATTGGTGGGCCCTGTTGTTTAGTTTAGTGACATTGCGGTCGATAGGTAGTTTAAGGACATTGCGGTCCATTGTTAGTTTTAAGACGTTGCGGTCAAGGTTAAGGACATCATAGTCCATGGGTTTAAGGACTCCACAGTCCGGCGTTAGTTTTAAGACATCCCGGTCAAGGTTAAGGACGTCATAGTCCGTTGTTAGTTTTAAGACATCCCGGTCAAGGTTAAGGACGTCATAGTCCGTTATTAGTTTTAAGACATCCCGGTCAAGGTTAAGGACATCATAGTCCATGAGTTTAAGGACCCCACAGTCCGTGAAATGTATGGTCGTTGGGACCCGTCACCACTTTGAAGACGTTGAGGAATTACAACGACAAGTATCAAAGGAGTGAAGAGATGTACCCTTGAACCAAGGTAGATTAAATGATCTTTAGCCCAATTTGGAACCAAGACCAATTAATTATATTATGAGCCCATTGACTCAGTTAAGTCTGGATTGAGGACTTATGGCCTCCTTGGGCTAAGTCCAGTCATGTTTGGAATATTGGCCCTCTGTTGGTCCATTGAAGGGGAGGCTTTGCCTCTGAAAAATCAGCCAACTTGGCTAAGAGTAGTGTTAAACACTAAAGATCAAAAGTGTTAAACACTAAAGATAGAATTCTCAAACTAGTGTTAAACACTAAGAGTACAATCAGTGTTAAACACTGGAAATATAGTTCTCGATGTAGTGTCAAACATCAGAAAGTAACAGTGTTAAACACTGTAAATAGGGTTTTCAAATTAGTGTTAAACACTAAGAAAATCAGTGTTAAACACTGGGAACAAAGATCTCAAATTAGTGTCAAACACTAAAGAAAGAGCGGTCACGTGTGGACACGTGAGAGCGCCCTGATTCCCCTTATTTTGTTCTGCCAAAAGTATTGAATACTTTCTATACTTGATTTTGGAGCATCACGTGCTAACACGTAATGGGGATTTGGGTATTTGACTGTTAAAGCTTTTGCCAAAGGGGTCACGTGGTAACACGTGAGAGCGCCCATAGCTTCTGTTTATTTTGCTTTTTCTTTATATGCTTCAGGGGTCACGTGGAGCACGTGAGGCGTTGCCTCTGGTTTCTTTTCTGTAGATCTTTACAGGGGTCACGTGGTAGCACGTGACCCTGTTTCTTTTCCTGTTTGAAGATGTGTTTATTTTCTTAAGAATTAAATTCTTCATAGGGTTAAACCCTAGCTATAGCTTTTGGGGAATCAAATTCCCATTCTTTTGAAGAATTATATTCTTGGATAGGGTTAAACCCTAATTTCCCTTCTGTAGGAATTAAATTCCCATATATGTAAATAATTAAGTTCTGGCATAGGGTGAAACCCTAATTTCTTTTTAAGGGGAATTAAATTCCTGTGAGTTTGAGAGAATTAAATTCTCAATTAGGGTTAAACCCTAGTTCTGTCCATCTTGAAGAAATTAAATTCCTATAACTTTTGGAGAATTGAATTCTCACATAAGGTTAAACCCTAATTTTATCTTGGAGGAATTAAATTCCTATAATTTTGTGAGAATTAAATTCTTAAAACTCAATTCCTCCTCTATGTTTTAGATCTGCATGGCATGATCTCGACCCGATGAGAATTAAATTCTCAACCTATGGGGAGATGTGCACTTTGCATATCTTCAACCAAAGAAAGAACTAAGTTCTTTTTTATTTAGAAGAGTTAAACTCTTAGATTGAGAATTAAATTCTCTTTTGAAGCTTTAATCCCTCTTTCTTTTCTTACCTAGGGTTTTTCTTTGTAGAGAATTAAATTCTCTTTTCTTTTCCTTCTCTGAATTTTCAAGAATCCAAAGCTCTATATCTCTATATCTCTGTCTATCTATGCCTCTCCCTTCTTTTGGCTCCTATTTATAGGAGAGGGAAAAAAATCAATCTGTTTAGTAAATTTTTCATTGAAAGATTTGATTTGTTTTCATCATTAATCCGGGCCTTTAGATTATTAGGTGAATTTTATTCACCGTTGGATTTTAAATCCAAAGATATTCTTTTTGTTATTTCGGTGAGATTTAGGGGAAATCTTTCCTTGTCCAAGATTTTTCCATAAATTGGTGATATTTAATCACCCTCGGATTCTTAATCCAACGGTTTCACATAATTATTCTCTATTTTGGAAAGATTTAAATGATCTTTTTCAGAATTCAATTCTGTTGAACAGCAAGGCTTTTAAAGCCAGTCACATGTGGCCACGCGACCCCCGGTCACGTGTCAGCACGTGACCCCCTGAATGGGCTCTTCTTCTTTGCTCTGTTCTTTGCCGCTGCTTAACCATCACGTGCCAACACGTGATCACTGGTCACGTGTGAGCACGTGATGCCTCTTCTGAAGCTTTTCCTGATTTTTAATCAGGGAACAAACGTCTGGCGGCTTCTTTTGTTCTGACGACTTTCCTCCCGGCTGGAGCCACGGAAAGCCGTTCAAACACAGACCTGCGCTTGAGTTATGGTGCCCTTGCGATCACCACATTCAGCCTCTTACCCCTTGAGGTCGGTTTGGCCACTTGGTTTGCTAGGGTCTCCACAAGATGAGTGCTTCTGGCGGGGTATATGATGACATAACCAAATTAGCGTGGAGACTCCTCCCACTGCCTCATGAGACTCGCCGGGAGGATTACATGTGCGTTTGTCTTGACCACGTAGGTCACCGGAGTTGCGTCAGAAACGAAGCTTGTCTTAGGAGACATGGTTGCTGAGTTCGAGATTGCAATTGAAAGCTGTTAACCTGCAAAAAGAAGTATGGTTTCAGTACATGCAATCGATATATATGTTGATTGAGTTCGCATGAACGTTTAACCCGAAAAATGGGAGGAGAGAAAATGTCCCACCGGGCGTGCCAGATCTGTAAAGTGTTTTTCGTCGCCTAATTGAGATGGGAATGCATGCGCTCGTCGGGCATGTAAAGATTCCTCCTGTCTGGGATAGGCTGGGGTTTATTGATTGTAGGGATCCGATTCTCCAGCAGCCGTGGACTAAGCTGCCGTTAATTACCCCTCGCCTTTAGAGCGAGAGAACCTTCGATTGATAGTTCAAACTGGTCATGCAAACTCAATATGAAGTGTTCGTGATTGAAAGTAATGCAGAAGGGTGTGTTCATTTCATTTTTTTATTCTATTTGTGACAAAAGATTTTTTTATTTCAAAGAAACATTTTTTTATTTTTTTATTTTAATTTTTTTAAACGGTTGTGGAAGTGAAGTGCGCAGCGCATGCGTGCGCGGGTGGCACGCGGGCACGGGTCTGAGGTCACGTGGACCAGATTTGGAATTGAACACCTAAAACAGTTTTATTTGGAGTTAAACTCCTAAAAGGTTTTATGTGGAGTTATACTCCCGAAAGATTTTATATGTGGAGTTAAACTTCCAAGACAATTTTATTTGGAGTTAAACTCCCAAAACATTTTTATGTGGAGTTAAACTTCCAAAACATTATATATGTAGAGTTAAACTCCCAAAACAATTTTATTTGAAAAGAAAACCAAAAAGAGTCTCTCGAAACTTCAAGATCTATATCTTGGATGGTGGGGGGGACCTGATGAGCCTCGATATTGATGACTCCCCAGATGCTGACACGTTGCAGATGACGTATCCCAGAACCTACAAGAAGGGATCAAGAACTTCGGTTAGGACCTCACCTCGGGCCTCTGACCTGAGGGGTCTCCCGACCTTCGGTGGCCTTCCAGACCACCCCCCGGCTGTCATGGTATAAAGATGCTCGGCCTCTTGCTCGTCCCCGAGCCTCCCTCTGAGCTCATCATCCTCGGTTTCATCCTGACCGACTCGCAGCGCTGATCACAGGCACCTACGCCACGGCTCCGCGAATCTCGTCATGTGCGAGATATCCTCCATCCACGATCCCACGTTCCCCGCCATCACGATCCTCTATTAACGAGCCTGTCTCGCCATTAATGCGGGATCCTGCCTATCACACGGGCGTGACGTCAGGGGCGTAACGGCTGGCGTGATTCTCATGCCTGCCTGCCTGTTGCTGGCACTATATAATCCCCTCTCTCAGACGATCGAGGTACGTAATTCTTTCTATTAAGCCGCTACTCTGCCCAATTGACACCACTAACTTGATCGTCGGAGGGTCCTCGGTGGCACAACCATCCCGGGATTTCCCTGCAGGTAGCTCAGCTCAACCTCAAATCCAAGCCCATTGAGATCCACACGCTGAATGAGACAACCTCCAGATCAAATCTCAGCCGTCCATCAGCGCTCACAGCAGATCTATGGAAGATAATATCTAAAGGAGATCCAGACCTCCATCAGTTGGCGCCGTCTGTGGGAACTCTTGTTCCACTCAACGAAAGTTCATCTTCCGATCCCAACTTCATGGCGAGCGATCACCGTAATGATCCAAGCGCTAGCCTCCGCCTCCTCCATAACGGAAGCGCGGACGAATCTCCTCCCCCGAACGCCATCAACGCCCTAGCCGCTCGGATAGATCAACTCACATCCATCGTCGATGTGCTCGTCCGTGTCCAAATGGAAGGGCAAGCTCCCCAGGTCGCCGCTCCCCTACCTCGGGACCGGGACCCCTACAGAGGGAGAGAGGGCTCTGCTCGCGTCGGCGCTACCGACCACCGTCATGCTACCTCCGGCGGCTGAAGATCCCACGGGCAAACATATTCTATGACCCGCTGGACGCTCTACAGTTCAACACCGAGGTCCGTCTCCAGAGCGCCTCGCCCTGAGCCCCATCGCGCCCCTGTCCCTCCCGAGGAGGTGTCGGTCATCTCGCCCACACCCAGGCATGACCGACACCCCCTTTTCTCGACGGTGTCGCGCGGACCGAACTCGTCACGGCAGCTCAAAGACTATCTCGCCAGGGGACCTAAGGAACCTCATTGAGAAGAACTGGGGCCGTGGCCCGACGCAGGTCTCCGACAGTAGAGGCCAAAGATCAGAATGTGCTGAGTCATCGGGGTACCACGGCCGACTCGACGCCCTCGAAAAGAAGATCGAAGGCATGCATCGGGAAGGTCGTCATTCGAGCGATGAGGATAAATACGCCGCCGACTCGCTCATGAAGCCCTTCACCGAGGAGCTTCTCGCTGTCCATGTCTCCTCCTGGAACAAGCCCCCGAAGGTCTCACTCTTCGACGGGAAATCCAACCCGAAGGACCATCTGGATGTGTTCACGGTCAGGATGAGTTTCCAGGACTGTTCCGATGCCGCCCAATGTCGCGCTTTCCCGGCCACTCTCATCCGCTCCGAATGAGACTGGTTTCGAGGACTCGCTCTACTCTCCATCTCGACCTTCAGTGAGTTGGCCACCCAATTCCTCAGCCACTTCGTCGGGAACAGACGGCAGAAGCGGGCTATCAACCATCTCTTCACAATAAAGAGCGGGGACAAGGAGACCTTCAAAGGGTACGTCACCCACTTCTACAACGCCCTCCTCGAAGTCCCGGAACACCAGGACGAGACGGTCATCATGGCACTTAGGTCGGGTCTTAGGCATAAGGAGTGGTTACGTTCCTTTGCATTAGCGCAACCTAAGACCATGGCCGAGGTCAAGGCCTGGACCGAACGCGAGATCCAGCTCGAATCCGAGGTGAAAGCCAATTTTCTCCGGACAGAATAGACGGATCATAAGAAAAGGGCTCGAGAAGAGAAAAAGAGGCTTGAGCGGCCGAAGCCCTACTCCCTAAAGTTTCAGGAGTACACCCCGCTGTTTCCCCCAATCAGAGCAAAACTCTGTTTGAAATTTAAATTTTGAAATAAAGCAACGCTTCAGATGCAGCGCCAAGTGTGCTGCGCCCTAAGCAGCGCACCACGTACAAAGCACGTGTGTGCTAGCGCTAGGTACGCTGTGCCCTAAGCAGCGCACCACGTGCAAAGCACGCGTGCGCTAGCGCTAGGTGCGCTGCGCTCTAAGCAGCGCACCACGTGCAAAGCATGGGTGCGCTAGCGCTGGAACTAAAAGCTCCCCACCGTTAGATCAAAAATCTAATAATAATGATGAATCATTAATTAACCAGAATTAAATTCTTTTAAGGAAAGATTTCTCAAAATCTTTCCGAACAACAAAATTGTGCTCTGTAAATCAGAGCACCGTTGGATCAATGATCTAATGGTGATTAAAAATCACCAAAAGTACAGAATAAATTCTGTATGGAAAGATTTCCCAATCTTTTTAAAAACAAGAAGATTGCCTTCTGTAAATCAGAAGCCCTTGGATCAAAGATCCAACGATGGGAAATTCCCCAAATCAATTAGAGGAAAGAACTCTTCAACTGATTGAACTGATCAGCTTTCCCTATATAAAGGCCCCTAGACTTCAAGTCTCAAATATACAGAAGCATAGAGAGAAACCTCTTCAAAAAACTTTGAGAAATTCAAAGAAGAAGAGCCAAGCTCTCAGAGAAAGAAAATTTTTTCTTCAAGGTAAAAAAGAATGGTGATGAACATAGAGATGAAATCATCTCGTAATTAATTTGAAAAGAAGGATTCACTTCTTTAAAAGATCATAGATCTATAAAGACCAAGGTCTTTTCAAAAGAGATCAAAAGATCCCATTTATAAATAAAAAGAAGCATATAAATCTTCTCACAGATCATAGATCTACAAAGACAAAAAGTCTTTTACAAAGAGATCAAAAGACCTCATCATAAAATAAAAGAAGAATTTACTTCTTCCTCACAGATCATTGATCCATAAAGGCAAAGCCTCTCATCAACATAAGAGATTGAAGAACTTTTGCTCTTAGAATCTTGAGACAAAGTCTCTTTTTGGATCACAAAATTGATCATATGCGCTTTGCGTTCTGGAGCTGCGCTTTGCGCTCTTGAACTGCGCTTCTGCGCTCTTAGACTGGCGCTCAGCGCCGAGCGCGATATGTGTCCCTTAAGTCTGCGCTCTTGACAGCTAGCGCTTTGCGCTCTTGAACCAGCGCACTACGCTCATGGGCTGGCGCTCAGCGCCAAGCGCACCACGTGTCAAATACATATGCGCTACTAAACTACTAGTGCAATGCGCTCATAAACTGCCGCAATACGCCCATCATCTGGCTCTTAGCGCCAAGCACGACACGTGTCCCTCACGTGTGCGCTACTCGGCATAAGCGCACTGTGCTCTTTGACTGGCGCAAAGCGCCAAGTGTGCTATGTGTTTCGCTGATAGAACGTAAATCGTTCTTTAAATAAGCCCAAAGCTCTGATAAATGCTCAGCATTCAATAAAAGACAAAACATTGTCAGGATGCAAGTCAATGCTCAGCACTATTAAAAGGGCCAAGCCCAAATAAAGGCTCAACAGCCCAAGATAAATGTTAAACATTTTAACTTGACTGGACTCAGCCCAAGATTGGCCATAAGTCCTTAATTCCGATTAAATGAGCCCACATGCTCATAAATCTTTTTAACGGATCTTAGCCCCCAAATTGGACTACAGATCTTTCAACCAAAATTGGTTCAAGGGTACATCTCTTTACTCCTCTGATATTTGTCGTTGTAATCCTTCAACGTCTTCAGAGAGGTGACGGGTCCCGATAACCATACATTTCATAGACTATGACGTCTTTAAACTGGACTGTGGGGTCCTTAAACCCATGGACTATGATGTCATTAACCTCGAACTGTGGGGTCCTTTAAAACCCATGGACTATGATATCCTTAACCTTGGACCACCATGTCCTTAAACTGGTAATCGACCGTAATGTCCCTAAACTAAACAATAGAGTCCAAATGCTCTTTTGTTGGATCTAAACGATCCCGTTGAGTTGATCTTAGTCTAAAATTAGACTAACGTATCCTCAACAAACGTTTAAGTTGATCTTAGTCTCAAATGAGACTAACGTATCTTTAAATCCAACCCAAAACCCAAATCTAAGAAAATACGGATTTGGACTAATCCACGCCCTACGGGCGACAACATAAATTAGTCTCCGTATACAGTCCACGGGCAACCAAAAACAAAACAAACACCCACGACACGAAATGACCATCTGAAGAAGGAGAAAGTGGTTACCGCGATGCGGTAGCGTAATTAACTGCGGGGGCTTGCGCCTGCAGGGAAGAGCGTCCCCACAATCAAAAACCCCTCAAATGAGGGGGAATCTGACGAAGTCTGCTACATCGGCCGCATCCGTTTAAACCTTCGATACACGGTGCCATAAATCAACTTGGCATCTTCGGAGAGGTGGACGGATAGCACCAATTAGCATCTGCCCTGAATTTCAGGCAAGACGGACCTGCGCTGTCGCGTTTCCATGTTTCGGCGCGGAACAGACTCTGGCACGCCCGGTGAGACATTTTCTTCTTTCCACTCCACACTTCGTGTGTCGCGTTCGCGAACGAATCGCGGTTTGATATAGTTGCCCTTGGGTTCGAGGTACTAAGATTTGGTTTTGCTCTCGTGCAGAAAAAGAAATGGCCTCCAACTTCTCCAACCGCAACTGCAGCTCCCGTTCCGCCTCATCTGGAGGTGTAACCTACGGGCCCCATGCGGCCTCACCGTTCAAGATGCCGGTGGAGCAAATAACTCAGGCTACCACTGGACTATTCTTCGGGACCATGCTCCCACCCATGAACTTCAATGCCCCGCTGACATTGAAGGAAGCCCCAAAGAAGTCGGTCTTTGATCAACTTACCACTGCTGCGGCCCCTCTCAACGGGTCGCCCAACTCCACTGCCTCAGTTTTCAACAGACTGGGCCAGAACGCCAACAAGCCCGCGATACCCGAAGCAGCCATCCCAAAGCGGATAGCCATCCCGGCTCAAGCGGACAAAATTATTAGAGAAGCTTCTTCTGCCAAGAAGTCAGTCTTCACAAGGCTGGCCGTTCCGGCTCCCGCTCCAGGCGAAGTCATCAAAGCTGCTTCCCCCGTCCAGAGGTCTGTCTTTGACAGATTGGACATCGCTTCTCAACGGGCATCGGTCTTCAAGAGGCTGACGCTAGCGACAACCCTTCGCCAAAACAGGGGGCATGATGAAGTCACTCCTACAGCTGAGACAATCCCAACAGCTCGACACGCTCGACGTCGCCACTGGCACCGAGTAAAGAAGGTTGGGGGCAGCTCCCCTTCTGGACTGACTCCGCCACTCCCATGGTGGAAATCAATGCTGCTGTTCCAACTGGGAACAGTTTTGAACTGTTAGGAGGGTTCGCAAGAACTCTCCGACTGCCATGCTGAAAAGATCTCCTCCACCTATGGAGATTGCTACAGAAAAGAAGCCGGAGCAGCCCCCTCGGCGGCTGTCCTCCAAAATTTATAAAGTCTTGCGAAAGGTACAGGAATCGGTGATTAACCAGGACTACTCTCGCCGGCCAAAGAAGCTTAAAGCTCGGCAAGGAAAGAGCCATCCCGTAGTACCACAGAAGATGTCATCCGTCTGGGTGCCCGCTGCAACGGCTCCCTCAACTTCAACCGCTCACAAGAGAAGGAGGCCGGAGAAAGCCCCTGCGACCGCGGCGAATCGCAAGGACGCTGAACCTAAAAGCCCCAAGTCTAGGGGCATGGTGACACATACCGTTTATATGGCTTCCGGAAAAGAGGAAATCCGTGCTTCCACGGGTCATCGATCGCTTACTCGATCGATAACAAAGGCACAGGAGCAGCAGCAGCAGAAACTCAGGAGATGCTAACTGCAATGGCTACACTCACTGGGCCTAAAGACAATCCGGAAACCTCAGAACAGCGTCAAGAACAAGAAACGGATGCTGATTTCCTCCGAAGAATGCTCGAGAGGAAAGAAAAAGAGGCCGTGGAACAGGCGGCCAACATAAAACGAATGGCTCTTTTGTTCCAAGACATGGCTGGGATGATGTTACAGCCAGAACCTCCAGCTAAAGACCCCCCGATTATCATTGAAGATGACAGAGGGGAGACATCGAACCCTCCTCCGGCTCTTTCAGCAGCCAAGGAGGAGACCATCTCCAAAGCCGCTCTGGATGATTACATTGCTCAGCAAATATGAGTTCACCAGGCGAACGAAGCAGCCGGGCAGATCGTTAAGACTGGACGACCCTATCCAGGTTGGTATGACCAAATAAGGTACCCGCCGGGATATACGATCTCTAAATTCCATGTATATAAAGGGACGGGAAATTCGCATCAGCATGTCGCCCAGTTCAGGGCTCTATGTGGCAACACTGGAGGTGATGATAAACTTCTGCTCCGCCAATTTGTCGGCAGCTTGTCGAAAACGACGTTTGAGTGGTATTCGGAGCTTCCAAATGATTCTGTCAAAACCTTTGCAGAGATGGAGCTATTATTCACCCAGCGTTTCGCGAGTGCTAGTGAACGCACCCCAATAACGGCATTGATCAATGCCAGGGTGAAACCTGGAGAGACATGGGTTCAATACGCAATACGATGGCAGAATTTATGGTCGAAATGCGAGCAGCGCATCGAAGAAGCGCTTGCAGTGGGCATGTTCGTGGGCACTCTTGACCCTAAAGCGGCCATCTCCCAATTCATGATGTTTTTCAAGCTGACCACTTTCCATTCCTTGATTGATAAGCTGGCTCAAATGGACCAGGTGGGCCATAGGCCTTCCTCTTCGAAGCCGGAGCCACGGAATGAAAAAGGGAAAGGGAAAGCGACCTTCGTCGCCAATGCTCAACAGCAGCCCAGTGGTCCAAAATTAACTGATCGCCTAGACGAGAGATGACGATACTATAATGAAAAAATGAAGCGCCCTTATTCGTTTCCCCGGGACAAAACGAGGAGATTGTTCGAGCTAGCGGTGCGCAATAGGCTCATTAATTTGCCAAATCCAAAACGCCCATTGCAACCCGATGAGGCTAATAATCTCAATTATTGCCCCTATCACCAAGAGGTAAGCCATCCAATTGAAGATTTCTTCGTCTTTAAAGGCTGGATCGAAGGCCAATACCAACAGGGCAAGTTCGCACTATCCGAGAATTGGAAAGTAAGCCCGCCGCAACCGCACGCTCTCAAAAAGACAGACACACCGGGGGCATCATGCTCTTTTGTAGAAGAAGCTCCATGGGAAGTCGTTCTTTCAACCAAGACTAAAAGAATGCTAAAGGATCTCCAAACATGCCCGGTGATTAGGTGGAAAAATCCATTAGAACCCGAGATCATCGAGAGAATGCTAAAACCGCGCCCAACTCCAAAGATTGTTGGTGATACCCAAAGCGCTCACACCTAGCCGTCAAAATCTTCGAAGAAGAAGAAGAAATCCAAGAAGCCCGTGAAACCTGATGACAAGCGCACGGACCTGCAAAAGTAGATTGATGCGCTGGAAGAATATAATCAGAAGGCGCGGACTCCAGTCATACTCCAAGAATTTCTCAGCTACGTCCTTAAGAACGGAGATGATGACAATGAAGGAGACTCGTCGGATGAGTCTGAAGATTATGTGGCAAGCTGCCATGTGACCTCTCACTCGTTGGTAAACGATGAAGAAGCTCCTTATGCAGAGAAACTGGGGGCAGATCCTGAGCCAGAACTTCTAGCACTATCAGACAAAATGATTGATGCATTCCTGGACGAAGCTCTTTTGAAAAGTAAAGCTAACTGGGAGCGTGAGATGGCCATATTTGAAAAAGCCAAACGTCGGCGACTGCACGAAAGGGTTGGAACACTCCCACCAGATCAAAGTACATCCACCGCAAATAAAAGCAGGTTCAGGACTAGGATGAGGTTCGCCAAAGCCATAACAATGGGAATGAAACTGCTACCCTCCGAAGAAAACATTCCTGATGAAGCGGATATACATCCTGGCTATTGCCTATATCATCAAAAGATTGCGCACGCTACCGAAGAGTGCAATGCTTTTAGAAACTGGTGGCAGGGATATGTTTCTCACCGACAACATTTCAAGCGGATGAAACGCAAAACTCGTCGGGAGCAAAGAAATACGACCGAGGAGCGAAAAAGAACTACCGGCAACTGCCATATGGTTGAGTCTGAGGGATCGCAAGTCCTCACTTTCGGGAGTGACTCTGATGAAGAAATGACTATCGGCCCTCTCTTTAAAGAATCCACCTCAGGAAAAGAGGAAGAACCGAAGAGCTGTGAGAACATTCAGCTGCGCAATCGCACATTACCTGAAAAGAATCTCGGACCCGTAAACAAGGGGTCGAAAAAAAAGGATAAGGGAAAAGAAAAGGTCTCTGAAGATATCATCCTCGATGATCGAGTCATCGAAGAGCTGACAGCTAAGGACCCGCCAAAGAAAAGTAAGGTGGACTATAATGTTCTAGCACACTTGAGGAAGCTACCTTCCCAGCTAAGCATTCTCGATGCTCTCTTGTTCTCAAAAGAGGCGAGAGATTCTCTGATCAGGGCGTTACAAGAGCCCGGCCAATTTCAAGCTTTCCTTGCCGAAGAAAAGATGAAAGACGAGCTGGAAGAAGTGCACACAGCCGATATCACCTTTGGCGATGAAGATCTCCATTTCGGGACGTGCGAGCATAACCGTCCCCTTTATGTCTCCGGATACTGTCATGAATCAAGATAGGTAAAATCCTGGTTGACAATGGGTCCTCCGTCAATCTCCTCAATGTGAGAGTGTCGAAGGAAATCTGTATGAGCGTTCAGAACCTCGCTCGTGATAAGATCATCATCTCCGAGTTTGACTCCCAGTCATCATGGACGCTCGGGTTTGTAATATTGACACTGCGCTTTGGGCTGCTTGTCACGGACATCAAGTTTCATGTCATTGACGCCAAGACATGCTACAACGCTTTGCTCGGCAGGCCTTGGTTACACGAGTACAACATTATCCCTTCTACACAACATCAGTGTATGAAGTACTTCAAAGATGGTCTCAAGTACACTGTGACGGGGGAGTTAAACCCATTCTCCGTGAATGAAGTCCGGAAGTACGAAGATGCAAAATACTTCTTACCAGATTTTGACGACACAGAAAGATGTCGCAAACCGGAGGACAAGAATAAAGCTATCACCACTATTCAGGTCTTTGGGAGTGATACCGAGGAGGAAGAAGAAATAGTTTATTCAGGGCCGCCCCAGTGCAACAAACCGGGACCATCCACCCCTATATTGATCTTCGGCAGCGACTCGGAAGATGAGGTCAACGCTGTATTTTCCGCTTGACCATCAATGCAAGCCCTCGCTAGCGATGAGCGGAGTTTGCAAATTGCCATGGTTCCGCAAGAGCATTACAAAGAGCTTGACACGCTTGATACCTATAGTGTGCAAGAACTGCAGACATTCTACGTCCCTCCCAGGCGAACAGATGAAAAGGCGATCCTCTTTTACTGATCAACGGAGACCAGAGTGGAAAAAGAAGTCCGTCATGGTGCTGAATCGATACTTAACAGACTTCAGCCCATCCGACTGCCCAGATACTACACAGAAGGATTGAAGAGGCTCTTGAGACGCCAAGGTGTACCCCTTAAGCAAACTGCTCGACAAGCACAGTTCTATAACAGGATCTGGAACGTCCCCGGAACTCAACGAAAGTTGCCCAACAAGAGAATGGAAACGATCGGGCTTGGATATGTTCAATCCAAGAAATGGGAGCTATTCCGCGACTGCTACGTCATACATGACTTCGATGAAGAAGGGGATGCTCTGCGGGAAGATGCTAACCCTGAACCAAAACGAGCTCCCGTCGTGAAAATACCAAGCCCGTTGTTCGAAGAACAAATGGACAAGCTTATAAGGGAAGCGGGTTAAAAGGTTCGAGACGATCATAATCGCGAAATGGCCATCTTCGAGAAAGCCAGGACGCAGCGCCTCCTTCAGCAGACTACGGAAAATGACGATGCTCTTCGTCGCCAGCCCGTCATACAAAAGACCCGACGCAGAGGAAAAAATAAACCCAAGAACGGAAAAAGCTTTAAACAGCGACAAGGCGGGTCCAAGAAACCACGCGATCGAGAATCGAGCAACCAGGATTCGTCTCTTATCAAGAAGATGGGTCGAGCTTATTCTTTTTCCCAAGACAAGACAAGACAAGGAAGATACTCGATCTTGCCCTAAAATATCATATGATTACCCTCCCGGAGTCCAAGCACCCTCAGCAAGCAAGCGAGGTCTCTCACCTAGATTATTGCTCCTATCACCGAGCGATAGGACATCCTCTCGAAGACTGCTTCACATTCAAAAATTGGGTAGAAGACCAGTATCAGTAAGACAAGTTCACTTTATCCAGCAGTTGGAGAGTAACCCCGCCGCAGAAGCATGAACTGAAAGCCACGTATGCAGCGAGAATAGAACCAGATCAATACCGGTCTTGGAAGCGATCTCGTACCTGTCACGTGATAACGCTATCAGAAGAAGAACCCAAGAATATGGATGACCTTCCATGGTGCCTCGAAAACAATGAATATGAGTTGATCTCAGAATTTCCACCGGCGCCAAAAGAGCTGGAAGACGAGACACATACTACTGCAGATAACCTCACAAAAATTGACTTAGGGATGGCAAGTGACCCGCGGCCGACATTCGTTAGTGAGCTGTTGTCTGAAGAAAGGGTGGCTACGCTAAAGGACGTGCTCATGCAGCATAAAGATTGCTTCGCATGGAACTATTCCGAGATGCCAGGACTAGATCCAGAGATTGCTGTCCACAAATTGGCAATATCCCCGGACGTCAAGCCGATCAAACAAGCACCGAGAAGAATGCGGCTCGAGCTTGAGATGAGCATCAACGCCGAGGTCAAGAAGCTAATCGACTCTGGCTTCATTCAAGAGGTTCAATATCCTGACTGGATCGCCAACATTGTCCCAGTAATGAAGAAAAACGGGACGGTGCGCATCTGCGTGGACTTTCGGGATCTCAACAAAACTTGTCCGAAGGACGACTTTCCAGTACCGGTCACTGAGCTGATGATAGATAATACGTCCACTCATGAAGTCTTCTCCTTTATGGACGGCTCATCAGGATACAATCAGATAAAAATGCATCCCGAAGACCAGAAGCATACCGCTTTCCGGACCCCTTTGGGCATATTCTGCTACAAGGTGATGCCTTGCGGTCTAAAGAACGCCGGTGCCACCTATCAGAGGGCCATGATGAAGATCTTCGATGACCTCATACATGAAATCGTCAAATGCTATATTGACGACCTCGTAGTTAAAAGCAAATCATACGAGGAACATTTAGAGCATCTGAAGATCGTGTTTCAGCGCTTTCGGAAATAAAACTTAAAGATGAGCCCTCTCAAATGTGCATTCGGAGTTTCCTCGGGAAAGTTCCTGGGATTCATTGTCCGACACCGAGGCATCGAAATAGACCCGTCGAAAATCAAAGCGATCATGGAAATGCCTCCGCCAAGGACTCTCAAGTAACTGCGGTCTCTCCAAGAAAAGCTTGCGTATATCCGGCGATTTATAGCCAATCTCTCCGGCAAGTGTCGTCCTTACAGTCACCTAATGAAGAAAGGAACTCCGTTCGTCTGGGATCGCAAATGCCAAAGCGCACTGGACGAAATTAAGCAATACCTGCAGAATCCGCCGGTGCTGACCGCTCCGGTTAAGGGAAAGCCTCTCATTCTGTATACAACCGCCCTTGAGGGTTCTCTAGGTGCATTATGGGAACAAGAAAACGACCAAGGGAAGGAGAGAGCCCTCTACTATTTGAGTCGAGTTCTACTGGGGGAAGAAAGCAATTATTCTCCCATCGAAAAACACTGCCTGGTGTTGATCTTCGCGATAACGAAGCTCAGACACTACGCGTTGGCACATGAGGTCCATCTCATATCGAAGGTGGATCCTCTCAAATATTTAATGTCAAAGGCTATATTAACGGGACGGCTCGCTAAGTGGGCCCTACTCTTGATGGAGTTCTCGATAACTTATCGTCCTTTCAAGGCAGTGAAAGGCCAGGCCATCGCCGACTTCCTCGCTGAGCATCCAATACCTGCCGATTCTCCTTTGAACTGCGAACTGCCCGATGAGTACGCGCTTGACACGATCGACGGGGAGAGAAGAGAGAATGATACCCAGTGGGAACTCTACTTCGATGGAGTATCTTCCATGAAGAAGCACAAACAAAGCACCCCTATAATCAAATCCGGGGTAGGCCTCATCTTCGTGACTCCACAAAGAGGGATAATGCGCTTTGCCTTCTCCTTGACAGAGCCGAGGACGAATAATGAAGCCGAATATGAAGCTTTGATAGTAGGTATTGAGATCACCGTCGACATGGGAATTGAAAACCTCCTCATATACGGAGACTCCCAACTGGTCGTTAGTCAAGTAAACGGTGACTATCAAACGTGCAAACCAGAGTTGGTGAAATATGGCAAGAGAGTGCAGCAATTGCTGACTCAAATCCCTGCCTATGCCCTGGAAAGCATACCGCGTGCGTAAAATAGCAAGGCGGATGCATTAGCTAAGCTCGCTAAAGAAATGGCCGACGAGAACCTCGATGACGTGAGGATCGTTGTGCAAAGCCATCGGGTTCTCACACCGGCAGAAATATCTCCGGAGTCGTCTGAAGAGAAAGAAGCGACCAAAGAGACAGCCCTACAAATAAAAGACCAGGAAAAGGCTGAGGATTGGAGAGAAGTCTTTATAGACTACTTCAAATCCCGTCGAACACCTGAAGATGCATCCTCAAGGCATCAACTCATAAAACGAGCTCTATCCTTCGCCTTTGTTAATGATATTCTGTATAAGAAATCATTTTATTCTCTATGGCTAAGATGCCTGGGACCCGAAGAGGCAAAGAGAGTCGTCCAAGAAACTCACGACAGACTCTGCGGTTCTCACCAAGCCAGCCCAAAGATGAAGCTGAAGATCAAAAGGATAGGATACTATTAGCCTATGATGATCCAGGACTGCCTCGAATACGTGAAGCAGTACCACTCGTGCCAGGTTCACGGGGATTTTATCCATCAGCATACGAATCCACTACATCCAACGGTGGCTAGCTGGCCGTTCGAAATGTGGGGGACTGACATAATCAGCCCCATCGAACCGGCATCATCCAGAGGACATCGCTTCATTTTGGCAACAACTGATTACTTCTTTAAGTGGGTAGAAGCAGTACCACTGAGGGAGGTGAAGAGGAGAATATTCTCCATTTCTTCAAGACACACGTCATTTATCGGTTTGGCACTCCACGACGGATTATCTCCGATAACGGGCCAGCCTATAGAAGCCACAAGATCAGCCGCTTCACACAACAACATAATATAGATTGGAGATATTTATCGGTCTATAATCACCGAGCTAACGGTCTAGCTGAGGCTTTTAACAAGACCTTGACGAAGATCGGGAAAAAGACGGTGTCTTAAAATAAGAGGGATTGGCACGAGAGACTGCATGAAGCTCTCTGGGCGTATCGAACTACGTTCAAAACAGCCACAAACACAACGCCGTATGCATTGGTATTCGGCACAGAAGCGGTACTCCCCCTCGAGATAGAGTTACCCACTCTACGAGTGGCGGTTCACTATGAGCTAACAGATGAAGAAAATGCTCTCCTTCGACTTGAGGAGATCGATTCCCTTGATGAAACCCGGCTCATGGCACAACAAAATCTGGAGGCTTATAAAGCAAAGATGACGCGCTCATATGAGAGATTGACAAGGCCGAGAACATTCCGTCAAGGCGAACTCGTGCTAGTGGTCAAAAGACCTATGATCCCCAATCGTGCCAAATGGGGGAAATTCGAGCCGAACTATGAAGGCCCGTATATCATAGACAAAGTTTACCAGGGTGGAGCCTATCTACTCATGGACATGCATGGTGAAAAACCTTTCAGGCCAATAAACGGTCGATTCCTGAAAAAATACTATGCCTGATGAGTCATGGCCTAGGTTAACGATAGAGGATGATGCCTTTGTCCGCTCGCTGTCTTCCTAAGCCTAAACTCTATAAGCAGTAGCCGGCTTTTGGACCGAAACTTCCTTAAACTAACGATGGACCACCATGTCCTTAAATTGGTAATCGACCGAAATGTCCCTAAACTAAACAATAGAGTCCAAATGCTCTTTTGTTGGATCTAAACGATCCCGTTGAGTTGATCTTAGTCTAAAATTAGACTAACGTATCCTCAACAAACGTTTAAGTTGATCTTAGTCTCAAATGAGACTAACGTATCCTTAAACCCAACCCAAAACCCAAATCTAAGAAAATACGGATTTGGACTAATCCAGGCCTTACAGGCGACAATATAAATTAGTCTCCGTATAAATTCCACGGGCAACCAAAAACAAAACAAACACCCACGACACGAAGTGACCATCTGGAGAAGGAGAAAGTTGTTACCGTGTTGCGGTAGCGTAATTAACTGCAGGGGCTTGCGCCTGCAGGGAAGAGCGTCCCCACAATCAAAAATCCCTCAACGGGGGGAGGGGGGCGGAATCTGGCGAAGACTGCTACATCGGCCGCATCCGTTTAAACCTTCGATACATGGTGCCATAAATCAACTTGGCATTTTCGGAGAGGTGGACGGATAGCACCAATTAGCATCTACCCCGAAATTCAGGCATGTAACAACCCTAATTTTCTTATACACTTTTTCCTATACAAATTTTTCAAATATTTTTTCAAAAATCTATAAAGGGGTATTTATTGCCTGAGCACAAGACTTAAGTAATTAATTAGCAATTTAATTACAAGAAAGAGCTTGTAGCTCATTGGTAATATCATGCATTACTGAACCAAGCCACCAGAGTTCAAATCACATGCTCCATATTATTTTTAATATTTATTATGTTTTAAATTTTATGGAAGCCCAACAGTCCACCTGAGATAACTCCCAAACTTTGAACTGAACCTGAAAAACTGAAAGTACCAGAGCCTACACCTGATGACCCTCCACCTACCCGACCCCCGACTCGGCCCAACTCGGCCGAGTCGGCCGGCGGACCGGCCGACACGAGCCGGCGCCGCCGGCCGGACTCTGCCGGATGGCCGAGTCGTCAACTGGAAAGTTTTGTCTTTTCACCTTCTAAGCTCCCCGGCACACTCTAATTAAATGGATCGGTTCTAGAAACCTTTGAAATCCCCATTTACAACATATTTTAATGAATTTTAATATATTTTACATTTTTTAATTTAAAAACCCTTCATCTACCCTAACCCTAGCCTAAACCTATAAATACCACCCTACCCTCTACCCTCTCACTTACATTTTTGAGCCAACTCTCAAGAAAAATCCTTAGAACCCTAGTGTGCAATCGAAGTGAGCACAAGGCGTCTACGACGAATTCCTGGCGGAACTTCCGGCGATCGTTTTAGGAACTACCGGCGACGACGCAACACATCGGCGTTTCCCTTACTTCCATTTCGTTCTCTTATGTGACCTAAAACCCGTAAGTCCCAATTTCTACCTATCTCTTCTATCTCAAAATACTGTTTTACAAAACCCGACGGAATCAGAACAAATCCGATTTCCGATTCGGTTTCTTATAAAATTCCACTTCTCACTAATACAATCATACTTAAACTTCATCATGTTGACTATTAAACATTAATCAAACAATTTGATCAAGTTTTATCACATGAAATGATAGCTATTTCAATTTATCGTATTTTTCACTTAAATACCACATTGTTTCAATCCTTCATTTAACTCCATCAAACTTGCTATACATTTAAAATAGATCACGAGGTAACGACCTATCTCCTCACACACTCATATACAAACTAACATGATACCATCGAAAACTTAGAATACGAGAAAACAACATTTTCATTTAAATACCCTTAACTTAATAAAACCATTACTAAAAGATTTAGTATTGATACACTTTTAAATAAATACCACTTATTAGGAAAATAGGACAAGGTTGTGGACATCGGTCGTTTATCTAAACCTGACTTTGTGGTGTCTAGGCTAGGCAAGTGAGAAAGGTAACTTTTAAAGGCCCGTCTCACGGTGATTCGTGAGCGGATCCCTCCTTTCCTCACTTGTACTTACCTAGCCACAATTAGCGGTGAAGAGATGATTTGAGGAATCTCACAACTTGTCATTTAGACCATTTAGAAATAGTCTAGTTGACTTAGGAGACCCTAGAACATAAAATACGGAAAATTGACATTTTTACAAATAAATACCATTTACTTTATAAAACCGTTTTCTAAAGGATTTAGTATTTTACAATCTTTGCAAAGCGCCGCTACAACCCATTTTGGGGAACCCGTTCGGGATGGTGCGGATTATCGCACATCCTCGGGTTTAGTAGTGCGAGATTCAAACCTCCGCAAGGAGCATTCGGTCTCGAAAGATTTAAAGTACGACATCTTAAGAAATGAGATTTTTAGAATATACAAAAATATATTAAAATTATTTTTTGTATAAATATATATATATATATATATATATTTATCATTAAAATATCTATTTTGTTATGATAGAAATACTCCGCCTTTTTCTTAAAAAATCACAAGAATAAATTTTACACTAAAATACCATGAATTTCAAACAAATCAATATTACAAATAAATACCATTTATTATGAAATTAGGATATTTTCACTAGAAATATCACAATATAAAATCCACATTCATTACAACTCTAAAGACGAATAATAAATACTTGAGGTGTATTTTGAAAAGTATATAAAAGTATTTTTACATAAAACCCCCTCAAGTTCTATAAATTACCCTAAGAACCCTAGTAAACATAGGTTTAAGCAGAACCAATCTCTTGAGGCCCAGGGAGCCGGAGAAGTGGGTGCTTGCCTATCTAAGGTAGACAAAGTAATAAAAACAATCAGGACTTCAATTTACCTTGCTAATTGTCTGACTCAGTTTGAGTCTCAGTATAATCTGACTTGAATATGATTCAAGAACAATCTACAGTTTACAATCTATAATCTACAAGCTTCAATATTACAATTCAATATGAATCCATGAATCCAATCTATACAACTTGACTGAACCGAACCATGGATATACATTCCATTTACATGAACTCCAGTTTACATCCATTTACATGATTCTACGGTTACATCCGTTTACTGATATCATGGTTTCGGTCAGTCTTTCAATTATACACTCAATACAGTACAAAACAATACAAATAAAACACTACGGGGTTTAAGGGGTAGATTGGTACGGAAGGTGTTAAAAGTGGCACGAGATGGTAAGATTTAAGACACCTAACATGAATCCAATTGCCGTTGTTCCGGGCCTTCTAACGGAGCCTTGTACTCTATATTCCGTTTGCCCTGATCTCTACCATATAGAGACTCCTCTCGTATACACTGGCATTCTTCTGTACCAAGCTACAAACAACAGCGTTAATACAACATTACAACAATATAATATAACATTAAAAGCTACTCTCTCTCTCTCTCTCTTACTCTCTGTCTATTTCTCCCTTATCTTTGGGACTTACCGAACGACCTATTCGCTGACGACATTCTATTTCTTTCTTGTTTGAATATCGTCAAGTGTTTTGGACCCGTCAGAGAACAAGCCCACTGCTGAAGACTTGGACCAGTTCAGTGAAGACCCCGAGCTTTAGTCATTGTACACTTTCCATTCAGTACTTTTCAGTTCCTGTTATGCCATTGTTTAGGCATTGCTTTTTATTCAGTTGTATTTACTTTTCATGCATTGTACAAAAGAATGTTAATAAATAAAGTTGTTGTTCAGTTTATATCTCTTGTCTCTTGTGTATTTACCTTTATATTGCTTAGATACGCCTAGCGTATTTACTTCAGAGTAAATACGAAGCGGACCAGTCGCGTCCCCTTCGCCGTATACTGGGAAGTGGGGCGTGACAGGTTTTGTTGGTGGCCCATGCAGGTCAGAACTGTATGGAACCCTAAGAAATATAAAACACAAGAACCAGTGACTAAAACATTCTTTATAATCATGTTCCTTGAATCCCATCATTTCTTATTCTTTGAATCATACATTTTGAATCTGTCATAACCCAAAATTCCCTCATCTCTTTTACAATTTTACCAAAACCTCCGCATTCTTTCATTCCTTCACACATTCTTCACATTTTTAAAACCCTTGCACCACCTTGTTATTTTTCACATACTGTCAGTACACCAGCACCAAACTTTTCTTGGATTTGTTACACTTTCCATTTACAAATTTCGAGGATGAAATTTTTATAAGGAGGGTAGAATGTAACAACCCTAATTTTCTTATACACCTTTTCCTATACAAATTTTTCAAATATTTTTTCAAAAATCTATGAAGGGGTATTTATTGCCTGAGCACAAGACTTAAGTAATTAATTAGCAATTTAATTACAAAAAGGAGCTTGTAGCTCATTGGTAGTACCTTGCATTGCTGAACCAAGCCACCAGAGTTCAAATCACATGCCCCACATTATTTTTAATATTTATTTTGTTTTAAATTTTATGGAAGCCCAAAAGTCCATCTGAGATAACTCCCAAACTTTGAACTGAACCTGAAAACTTGAAAGTACCAGAGCCTACATCTGATGACCCCTCACCTACCCGACCCCCAACTCGGCCCGACTCGGCCGAGTCGGCCGGCGGACCAGCCGACTCGGGCAGGCGCCGCCGGCCGGACTCGGCCGGACGGCCGAGTCGTCAACTGGAATGTTTTGTCTTTTCACCTTCTAAACTCCCCTGCACACTCTAATTAAATGGATCGGTTCCAGAAACCTTTGAAATCCCCATTTACTCCATATTTTAATGAATTTTAATATATTTTACATTTATTTAATTTAAAAACCCTTCATCTACCCTAACCCTATAAATACCACCCTACCCTCTACCCTCTCACTCACATTTCTAAGACAACTTTCAAGAAAAATCCTTAGAACCCTATTGTCCAATCGAAGTGAGCACGAGGCGAAGCTACGACGAATTCACGGCGGAACTTCCGGCGATCGTTTTAGGAACTACCGGCGACGACGCAACACATTGGAGTTTCCCCTACTTCCATTCCGTTCTCATGTGTGACCTAAGACCCGTAAGTCCCAATTTCTACATATCTCTTCTATTTAAAAATACGGTTTTACAAAACCCGACGAATTCGGAACAAATCTGATTTCAGATTCGGTTTCTTATAAAATTCCACTTCTCACTAATACAATCATACTTAAACTTCCTCATGTTGACTATTAAATACTAATCAAACAATTTGATCAAGTTTCATCACATGAAATGATAGCTATTTCAATTTATCGTATTTTTCACTTAAATACCACATTGTTTCAATCCTTCATTTAACCCCATCAAACTTGCTATACATTTAAAGTAGATCACGAGGTAACGACCTACCTTCTCACGCACTCATATACAACCTAACACGATACCATTGAAAACTTAGAATACGAGAAAACAACATTTTCATTTAAATACCCTTGACTTAATAAAACCATTAATAAAAGATTTAGTATTGATACACTTTTAAATAAATACCACTTATTAGGAAAATAGGACAAGGTTGTGGACATCGGTCATTTATCTAAACCTGACTTTGTGGTGTCTAGGCTAGGAAAGTGAGAAAGGTAACTTTAAAAGGCCCGTCTCACGGTGATTCGTGAGCGGATCCCTCCTTTCCTCACTTGTACTTACCTGCCCGCAATTGGCGGTGAAGAGGCGATTTGAGGCATCTCACAACTTGTCGTTTAGACCATTTAGAAATAGTCTAGTTGACTTAGGAGATCCTAGAACATAGAATACGGAACATTGACATTTTTACAAATAAATACCATTTACTTTATAAAACCATTTTCTAAAGGATTTAGTATTTTACAATCTTTGCAAAGCGCCGCTACAACCCATTTTGGGGAACCCGTTCGGGATGGTGCGGATTATCGCACATCTTCGGGCTTAGTAGTGCGAGATTCAGACCTCCGCAAGGAGCATTCGGTCTCGAAAGATTTAAAGTACGACATCTTAAGAAATGAGATTTTTAGAATATAAAAAAATATATTAAAATTATTTTTTGTATAAATATATGTATATTTATCATTAAAATATCTATTTTGTTATGATATAAATACACCACCTTTTTCTAAAAAAATCACAAGAATAAATTTTACACTAAAATACCATGAATTCCAAACAAATCAATATTACAAATAAATACCATTTATTATGAAATTAGGATATTTTCACTAGAAATATCACAATATAAAATCCATATTCATTACAACTCTAAAGACGAATACTAAATACTTGAGGTGTATTTTGAAAAGTATATAAAAGTATTTTTACATAAAACCCTCTCAAGTTCTATAAATTACCCTAAGGACCCTAGTAAACATAGGTTTAAGCAGAACCAATCTCTTGAGGCCCAGGGAGCCGGAGAAGTGGGTGCTTGCCTATCTAAGGTAGACAAAGTAATAAAAACAATCAGGACTTCAATTTACCTTACTAATTGTCTGACTCAGTTTGAGTCTCAGTATAATCTGACTTGAATATAATTCAAGTACAATCTACAATCTACAGTTTACAATTTAAAATCTACAAGCTTCAATATTACAATTCAATATGAATTCATGAATCCAATCTATACAACTTGACTGAACCGAACCATGGATATACATTCCATTTACATGAACTCCAGTTTACATCCATTTACATGATTCTACGGTTACATCCGTTTACTGATATCATGGTTTTGGTCAGTCTTTCAATTATACACTCAATACAGTACAGAACAATACAAATAAAACACTACGGGGTTTAAAGGGTAGATTGGTACGGAAGGTGTTAAAAGTGGCACGAGATGGTAAGATTTAAGACACCTAACATGAATCTAATTGCCGTTGTTCCGGGCCTTCTAACGGAGCCTTGTACTCTATTCCGTTTGCCTTGGTCTCTAGCATATAGAGACCCCTCTCGTATACACTGGCATTCTTCTGTACCAAGCTACAAACAACAGCGTTAATACAACATTACAACAATATAATATAACATTAAAAGCTACTCTCTCTCTCTCTCTCTTACTCTATGTCTATTTCTCCCTTATCTTTGGGACTTACCGAGCGACCTGTTCGCTGACGACATTCTATTTCTTTCTTGTTTGAATGTCGTCAGGTGTTTTGGACCCGTCAGAGAACAAGCCCACTGCTGAAGACTTGGACCAGTTTAGAGAAGACCCCGAGCTCTATTCATTGTACACATTCCATTCAGTACTTTTCAGTTCCTGTTATGCCATTGTTTAGGCATTACTTTTTATTCAGTTGTATTTACTTTTCATGCATTGTACAAAAGAATGTTAATAAATAAAGTTGCTGTTCAGTTTATATCTCTTGTCGCTTGTGTATTTACTTTTATATTGCTTAGATACGCTTAGCATATTTACTTCAGAGTAAATATGTAGCGGACCAGTCGCGTCCCCTTCGCCGTATAATGGGAAGCGGGACGTGACAGGTTTTGTTGGTGGCCCATGCAGGTCAGAACTGTATGGAACCCTAAGCAATATAAAACACAAGAACCAACAACTAAAACATTCTTTACAATCATGTTCCTTGAATCCCATCATTTCTTATTCTTTGAATCATATACTTTGAATCTGTCCTAATCCAAAATTCCCTCACCTCTTTTACAATTTTACCAAAACCTCCGCATTCTTTCATTCCTTCATACATTCTTCACATTTTTAAAACCCTTGCACCACCTTGTTATTTTTCACATACTGTCAGTACACCAGCACCAAACTTTTCTTGGATTTGTTACACTTTCCTTTTACAAATTTCGAGGACGAAATTTTTATAAGGAAGGGAGAATGTAACAACCCTAATTTTCATATACACTTTTTCCTATACAAAATTTTCAAATATTTTTTCAAAAATCTATAAAGGGATATTTATTTCCTGAGCACAAGACTTAAGTAATTAATTAGCAATTTAATTATAAGAAAGAGCTTGTAGCTCATTGGTAATACCTTGCATTGCTGAACCAAGCCACCAGAGTTCAAATCACATGCCCCACATTATTTTTAATATTTATTTTGTTTTAAATTTTATGGAAGCCCAAAAGTCCACCTGAGATAACTCCCAAACTTTGAACTGAACCTGAAAACTTGAAAGTACCAGAGCCTACACCTGATGACCCCTCACCTACCCGACCCCCGACTTGGCCCGACTCGGCCGAGTCGGCCGGCGGACCCGCCGACTCGGGCCGGACGGCCGAGTCGTCAACTGGAATGTTTTGTCTTTTCACCTTCTAAACTCCCCTGCACACTCTAATTAAATGGATCGGTTCCAGAAACCTTTGAAATCCCCATTTACTCCATATTTTAATGAATTTTAATATATTTTATATTTTTTTATTTAAAAACCTTTCATCTACTCTAACCCTAGCCTAACCCTATAAATACCACCCTACTCTCTGCCCTCTCACTCAAATTTCTGAGCCAACTATCAAGAAAAATCCTTAGAACCCTAATGTGCAATCGAATTGAGCACGAGGCGAAGCTACGACGAATTCCCGGCGGAACTTCCGGCGATCATTTTAGGAACTACCGGCGACGACGCAACACATCGGCGTTTCCCCTACTTCCATTTCGTTCTCTTGTGTGACCTAAGACCCGTAAGTCTCAATTTCTACCTATCTCTTCTATCTAAAAATACAGTTTTACAAAACCCGATGGAATCGGAACAAATCCGATTTCCGATTCGGTTTCTTATAAAATTCCACTTCTCACTAATACAATCATACTTAAACTTCCTCATGTTGACTATTAAACACTAATCAAACAATTTGATCAAGTTTCATCACATGAAATGATAGCTATTTCAATTTATCGTATTTTTCACTTAAATACCACATTATTTCAATCCTTCATTTAACTCCATTAAACTTGCTATACATTTAAAGTAGATCACGAGGTAACGACCTACCTCCTCACACACTCATATACAACCTAACACGATACCATCGAAAACTTAGAATACGAGAAAACAACATTTTCATTTAAATACCCTTGACTTAATAAAACCATTACTAAAAGATTTATTATTGATACACTTTTAAATAAATACCACTTATTAGGAAAATAGGACAAGGTTGTGGACATCGGTCGTTTATCTAAACCTAACTTTGTGGTGTCAAGGCTAGGCAAGTGAGAAAGGTAACTTTAAAAGGCCCGTCTCACGGTGATTCGTGAGCGAATCCCTCCTTTCCTCACTTGTACTTACCTGGCCATAATTGGCGGTGAAGAGACGATTTGAGGCATCTCACAACTTATCGTTTAGACCATTTAGAAATAGTCTAGTTGACTTAGGAGACCCTAGAACATAGAATATGGAAAATTGACATTTTTACAAATAAATACCATTTACTTTATAAAACCGTTTTCTAAAGGATTTAGTATTTTACAATCTTTGCAAAGCGCCGCTACAACCCATTTTGGGGAACCTGTTCGGGATGGTGCGGATTATCGCACATCCTCGGGCTTAGTAGTGCGAGATTCAGACCTCCGTAAGGAGCATTCGGTCTCGAAAGATTTAAAGTACGACATCTTAAGAAATGAGATTTTTAGAATATAAAAAAATATATTAAAATTATTTTTTGTATAAATATATGTATATTTATCATTAAAATATCTATTTTGTTATGATATAAATACTCCACTTTTTTCTAGAAAAATCACAAGAATAAATTTTACACTAAAATACCATGAATTCCAAACAAATCAATATTACAAATAAATACCATTTATTGTGAAATTAGGATATTTTCACTAGAATATCACAATATAAAATCTACATTCATTACAACTCTAAAGACGAAAAATAAATACTTAAGGTGTATTTTGAAAAATATATAAAAGTATTTTTACATAAAACCCCCTCAAATTTTATAAATTACCCTAAGGACCCTACTAAACATAGGTTTAAGCAGAACCAATCTATTGAGCCCCAGGGAGCCGGGGAATTGGGTGCTTGCCTATCTAAGGTAGACAAAGTAATAAAAACAATCAGGACTTCAATTTACCTTGCTAATTGTCTGACTCAGTTTGAGTTTCAGTATAATATGACTTGAATATGATTCAAGTACAATCTACAATCTACAATCTAAAGTTTATAATCTATAATCTACAAGCTTCAATATTACAATTCAACATGAATCCATGAATCCAATCTATACAACTTGACCGAACCGAACCATGGATATACATTCCATTTACATGAACTCCAGTTTACATCCATTTACATGATTCTACGGTTACATCCGTTTACTGATATCATGGTTTCGATCAGTCTTTCAATTATACACTCAATACAGTACAAAACAATACAAATAAAACACTACGGGGTTTAAGGGGTAGATTGGTACGGAAGGTGTTAAAAGTGGCACGAGATGGTAAGATTTAAGACACCTAACTTGAAACCAATTGCCGTTGTTCCGGGCCTTCTAAAGGAGCCTTGTATTCTATATTTCGTTTGCCCTGGTCTTTAGCATATAGAGACTCCTCTCGTATACACTGGTATTCTTCTGTACCAAGCTACAAACAACAGCGTTAATACAACATTACAACAATATAATATAACATTAAAAGCTACTCTCTCTCTCTCTCTCTTACTCTCTGTCTATTTCTCCTTTATCTTTGGGACTTACCGAGCGACCTGTTCGCCGACGACATTCTATTTCTTTCTTGTTTGAATGTCGTCAGGTGTTTTGGACCCGTCAGAGAACAAGCCCACTGCTGAAAACTTGGACCAGTTCAGTGAAGACCCCGAGCTCTAGTCATTGTACACTTTCCATTCAGTACTTTTCAGTTCCTGTTATGCCATTTTTTAGGCATTGCTTTTTATTCACTTGTATTTACTTTTCATGCATTGTACAAAAGAATGTTAATAAATAAAGTTGCTTTTCAGTTTATATCTCTTGTCTCTTGTGTCTTTACCTTTATATTGCTTAGATATACTTAGCGTATTTACTTCAGAGTAAATACGTAGCGGACCAGTTACGTCCCCTTCGCCGTATACTGGAAAGCGGGGCGTAACAAGGCAAGACGGACCTACGCGGTCGCGTCACCGTGTTTCGGCGGGGAACACCCGCTCAACGTCTCCCAAAGATTACTTCCGGAAGAGGCTAAAGGCGAGAGGTTCTTCAAGCTCCCCCTGGTCTCGTGCATGGCGGCGAAGTGCACCTGGGGCCCTTTATACAGCTTCCACAGGTTGCAAGGCCACTCCACAGAGAACTGTAAGCAGCTCCGAGATTACATCGAGGAGCTCATTCGTTCGGGACACCTGGCGACATACTTGCGAGACAAGCGACAAACAGACCACGAGCAAGAGCAACCTCCCCCTCCCGGTGAGTTGACAATCGGTCAAATCATGATCATGTTAGCGGGGGATACATCGGGCACCTACGAGGCTCAGCGTCCCATGCCGGTCGTAGAGTCTAGCGGCCGTCCGAGGAAGAAGTCCAGGGAGACCGAGCTGATCGTTTTCAATAACGAGGACCTCCACGGTATATCCCTACCCCACAACGACCCTCTGGTGATTACGGCTCGTGTCCACCAATACGAAGTGCAGAGGATACTGGTTGAATCAGGAAGCTCGGCGGATATACTCTTTTACGACTGCTTTCTGCGCATGGGGCTCACCCCGGCAGACCTGAGGCCGACCTCCCACGTTTTGTCAGGATTCACCAATCACTCCATCCCGACGGAAGGGGTAATCACTCTACAGTTTAACGTCAGGGAGGCTGGTCGTACGCGAACAGTGCCTGTGGAATTCATCATAGCCCATCGGCCTACAACATCCTCCTCGGCCGCCCAACGCTGAACTCCCTCAGGACCCAGATATCGACCTTTCAGTTGGCTATGAAATTCTCACTCGACTAAGGCGAGGTAGGTCGGGCCTACGGAGACCAGCAGACTGCAAAGGTTTACTTCACCGCGGCATCTTCATATGAATGGGTGAACAACGACGTTGGGGCCGAGAGTGAAATCGGGGGTTCTCTGGACACTCGGGACGAGCAAAAGGAGGTCCGAGGGACCCCGATGGAGCCATTGACAGAGGTCCCCCTCGTAGAAGGGGACGTTGAACGTACCGTTCAGATCGGTTCACTTCTGACAGGGACTCAGCACGATGACCTAGTTGGATTTCTCAGAAACAACGCCGACGTATTCGCCTGGGCTCCTACTGACATGCCTGGGATCGACCCCAAGATCATATCTCATAAACTCGGGGTAGATCCTGCGGCCCGACCCGTCAGACAGAAGAAGCGAAGCTTCGCCCTGATCAAGCAGAAAGCAATTAAAGACGAGGTAGACAGGCTCCTCGCCGCTAACTTCTATCGGAATGTGCCTTACTCCGAATGGTTGGCAAACATGCTTATGGTGAAAAAGCCAAGCGGGAAATGGCGAATGTGTGTCGACTTCACCGACCTCAACAAGGCCTGCCTGAAAGACAACTATCCCCTCCCTCGGACAAATCAGCTTGTCGACAGCTCGGCAGGCCACGAGTGTTTCCCACAATCAGAGCAAATCTCTGTTTTGAATTTCAAAATTCAAAATGTTGAAGCAACGCTTCAGATCCTGTGTGCTGCGCGCTGCGCGCCACGTGTCAAAAGCAGACACGCTAGCGCCAGGAGTGCTGAGCCCTAGGCAGCGCACCCCCAATCAGAGCAAAGCTCTGTTTTCAAAATTCAAAATTTAAAAAGTTGAAGCAACGCTTCAGATCCAGCGCTCTGCGTTGTGTGCCACGTGTCTAACACAGGTGCGCTAGCGCAGTTGCGCTGCGCTCTGCGCTCCGCGCTACGTGTCTAACACAGGTGCACTAGCGCAGTTGCGTTGCGCTCTGCGCTGCATGCCACGTGTCAAGCACGGGTGCGCTAGCGCAATTGTTCTGCGCTCTGCGTGTCTAACGTAGGTGCGCCAGCGCTGGAATCAAAATTCCCACCGTTAGATCAAAGGATCTAATAATGATGATAAATCATTAATTAACCAGAAATAAATTCTGTTAAGGAAAGATTTCTCAAAATCTTTCCAAACAACAAGATTATGCTTTAAGCACCGCTGGATCAATGATCCAATGGTAAATAATGAATTACCAAAAACAGAACAAATTCTGCATGGAAAGGTTTCTCAATCTTATTAAAAACAAGAAGATTATCTCCTGTCAAACAGGAGCCTTAGGATCAAAGATCCAACGGTGGGAAATATTCCCCAATCAATCAAGAGAAAGATCTCTCAAAACTGATTTAACAAATCGTTTGGCCCTATATAAAGGACCCTAGACTTCAAGTCAAATATATAGGGAGAATACAGAGGAAGTTCTGGAAAAAAAACCTTCTGCAAAAAAAAGAGAGAGCAAGCTCTTAAGAAAAGAAAGGTTTTCTTCATACTCAAGGTAAAAAGAAAGAACTATATTCTTGAAAAACAGAGATGAAGACATCTCATAAAAAGAAGAATCCTCTTCTAAAAAGATCATAGATCTAAAAACAAAAAAAAAGACCAAGGTCTTTGACGATAAGAAAAAAGATCAAGAGATCTAATTATAAAAAATAATAAGAAGTATTTTTACTTCGTCCACAGATCTTTGATCTATAAAGGCAGAGCCTTTTATCAAAAACAAGAACTGTTGTTCTTAGATCTTGAGGCAAAGCCTCCTTAGAAGAACGTAAAAGTTTTTCTATGATCTTAAAATCGATCAGATGCGCTTTGCGCTATTGAAAAGTGCCTTGCACTCATGAACTGTGCCCTTGCGCTCATTGGACCGGTGCACGGTGCCAGAACTTGCCACGTGTCAACCAGAGGCACAATCTGTGCTTTGCACTCCTGAAACAGAGCGATGCGCTCATAGACTGGCGCTCAGCGCCAAGCACACCATGTGTCGCTCGCTGGCGCGCCAACACACTAGCGCAAAGTGCTCATAGATGGAAAGCGCAAGTGCGCTAACGAACCGGCGCTTAGCGCTGAGCGCGACACGTGTCACCCTCATGTACGCTAGCGCAATGCGCTCTTTAATTGGCGCAAAGCAACTGATGCGCCACGTAGCGCACTGTCAGAACACCGCTTTGTTCCTGATAAATGCTATGCATTTAATACCAGACAAAATGACGGAGCCCAATGCTTAGCATTATTAAAAAGGGCCGAGCCCAAATAAATGCTTAATAGCCAGAACAAAAAATAAAATGTTAAATCATTTTAATTTGACTTAGCCCAATTCTGGCCATAAGTCCTCAACTTATTTTGAAATGAGCACATCTGCTCTCTCAACCAAATCACATCGGTTCAAGGGTACATCTCTTCACTCCTTTGATATTCATCGTTGTAATTCCTCAACGTCTTCAAAGAGGTGACGGGTCCTGACAACCACACATTTTACGGACTGTGGGGTCGTTAAACTCATGGACTATGATGTCCTTAACCTCGACCGTGATGTCTTAAAACTAACGTCGGACTGTGGAGTCCTTAAATCCATGGACTATGATGTCCTTAATCTCGACCGTGATGTCTTAAAACAAACATCGGACTGTGAGGTCCTTAAACTCACGGACTATGATGTCCTTAACCTTGACCGTGATGTCTTAAAACTAACATCGGACTGTGAGGTCCTTAAACTCACGGACTATGATGTCCTTAATCTGGACCGCGATGTCTTAAAACTAACAATGGACCGCAATGTCCTTATACTAATTATCGACCGCAATGTCATTAAACTAAACACTAGAGCCCAATTGCTCTTTTTTGGATCTAAACAATCCCGTTAAGTTGATCTTAGTTTAGAATTAGACTAACGTGTCCTTAACAAACGTTTAAGTTGATCTTAGCCTCAAATAAGGCTAACGTATCCTTAAACATAACCCCCCCAAACCCAAATCTATGAAAGATACGGATTTGGACTAGTCCGCCCTACGGGCGACAACATAACTTAGTCTCTGTATACAATCCACGGGCAACCAAACACAAAACAAATACCCACGACACGAAGTGACCATATAGAGAAGGAGGAAATTGTTACCGCGATGCGGTAGTGTAATTAACTGCAGGGGCTTGCGCCTGCAGGGAAGAGCGTCCCCACAATCAAAAATCCCTCAAACGAGGGGGAATCTGACGAAGTCTGCTACATCGGTCGCATCCGTTTAAACCTTCGATACATGGTGCCATAAATCAACTTGGCATCTTCGAAGAGGTGGACGGATAGCACCAATTAGCATCTGCCCCCAGATTCAGGCAAGACGTGAAGTCTTCCCGGTTTCCGGCGGTGAACAGATTCTGGCACGCCCGGTGGGACCTTTTCCTCTTTCCACTCCACACTTCGTGTGTCGTGTTCGCGAACGAATCGCGGTTTGCTAATGGTTGCCCTTATGTTCGAGATACTGAGATTTGGCATTTTGCTTGGTCAAGAAAGCAAAGATCAATGGCATCCACTTGCGTGAAGTGTTCCAACTGCGGCTGCAACTCATGCTCTGCCTCATCTGGAGGCATAGCCTACGGGCCCTAAGCGGCTTCCCTGTTCATGATGCCAGTGGAACAGGTCACCCAAGCCACCACAGGATTGTTTTTTGGGACCATGCTCCCGCCAGCGAGCTTCACCGTTCCTATGCCTGCACCAGAAGCTCCCAAGAAGTCGGTCTTCGATCGGCTTGTTGCTACCACGTCCCCTCTCAGCGGGTCGTCCAGCTCCAACTCCTCGGTCTTCGCCAGACTGAGCCTGAACTCCGATGGGCCTACCAAGAAGCCCATGACACCTGAAGTGGCCATCCCAAAGAAGATAGCCATCTCTGCTCCTGAAGTCGTCAAGGCGGCTTCTCCTGCCAAAGAGTCGGTCTTTACAAGACTGACTATTCCGACTCCCGTTCCTGCTCGAAGGTCTGTCTTTGACAGATTGGATACTGCTACTCAAAAGACGTCAGTCTTCAAGAGGCTGGTACCAGCGGCGCCTCATCTGGACATGGGGCAAGACAAAGCCATCCCCATCGCCGAACCAATCCCAATAACTCAACACGCTCGACATCGCCACTGGCGCCAAGTAAGGAAGGCTAGGGGCAACTCCTCCTCCGGGCTAACTCCACCGGCTCCAACGGTGGAAATTAATGCTGTTGTTCCAGCCGGGAACAGTTTTGAGCTGCTGAACAAGGTGCGCAGGAATTCGCCTACTACTGTACTGAAAAGATCTCCGCCACCAGTGAAGACTGTCACAGAAATAAAGCCGGAGCAGTCCCATCGACGGCTGTCTTCCAAAATTTACAAAATCTGGCGACAAGTCCGAGAGTTGGTGGTTGATCAAGACTATCCCCGCCGGCAGAAGAAGCTGAAGGTCCGACAGGAAGAAAACCGTCCTGTTAAGCCACAGAAGGTGACAACTACTTGGGTGCCCACTGCAACGGCCCCCTCAACTTCGACCGCCCATAAGAGGAGAAAGTCGGAGAAAATCCCCATGTCTGCGACAAATATCAAAGGCACTGAGCCCAAACGCCCTAAATCTGGGGGCATGGTGGTGCATACCGTCTATATGGCATCCGGAAAAGAGGATAGCCATATCTCCACAGGTCATCGACCGCCTACGCGATCCGTGACAAAAGCCCAAGAGCAGCAGAAGAAGCTTCAAGAGATGATGACTGCGATGGCCGCACTCACTGGGCCAAAAGAAAGCCCGGAAACATCCGCGGAGCAGTATCGTGAACAAGAAACTGATACCGAATTCCTTCGGAGAATGCTTGAAAAGAAGGACAAAGAGGCCGCGGAGCAAGCGGCCAATATAAAGCAAATGGCCCTTCTATTCCATGATATGGTGGGCATGATGATCTAGCCGGATCCCCCAGCCGAAGATCCTCCAGTAATAATTGAAGATGACAGAGGAGAAACATCGAATCCTCTGCCGGCTCTGTCAACAGCCAAGGAGGAGACAATCTCCAAAGCTGCTCTGGATGATTACATCGCTCAGCAGATACAAGTTCACCAGGCGAATGAAGCGGCTGGGCAAATTGTTAGAACTGGGCGACCATATCCAGGCTGGTATGATCAAATAAAATACCCATCGGGCTACACGATCCCCAAATTCCATGTGTACAAGGGGACTGGCAATCCCCATCAACATGTCGCTCAGTTCAAGGCTATTTGTGGCAACACCGGCGGCGATGATAAGCTCTTGCTCCGCCAATTTGTCGGCAGCTTATCGGAGACGGCATTTGAATGGTACTCCGAACTTCCAAACGACTCCGTCAAAACTTTCACGGAAATAGAGTTGTTGTTCACCCAGCGATTCGCAAGTGCTAGTGAACGCACCCCAATAACGGCATTGATCAATGCCAGGGTGAAGCCGGGCGAGACGTGGGTTCAGTACGCGATCCGATAGCGAAATCTGTGGTCGAAGTACGAACAACGCATCGAAGAAGCACCAGCAGTGGGCATGTTCGTGGGCACCCTAGACCCTCATGCAACTATTTCACAGTTCATGATGTTCTTCAAACCGACCACGTTCCAGGCTTTAATCGATAAGCTAGCTCAGATGGATCAGATGGGTCACAGATCGTCTCCCCCGAAGCCGGAACCGCTGAACGAAAACGGTAAAGGGAAGGCGATCTTCGTTGCAAACACCCAACAGCAGCCCAGTGCCCCAAAGCCAGCGGATCAACTGGAGGAAAGAAGGCGCTATTATAATGAGAAAATGAAGCGTCCTTACTCATTCCCACGGGACAAAACAAAGAGGTTGTTCGAACTAGCAATGCGCAACAGGCTTATCAATTTGCCGAATCCAAGACGACCACCGCAACCCAGCGAAGTGAATAATCCCAATTATTGCCCTTACCATCAAACGGTAAGCCATCCGATCGAAGATTGCTTCGTCTTTAAGGGATGGATCGAGGATCAGTACCTACAAGGCAAGTTTGCGCTGTCTGAGAAGTGGAAAGTAAACCCACCATAACCGCACACTCCTAAGAAGACGGACACACCGGGGGCAACGTGCTCTTTTGTTGAAGAAGCTCCATGGGAAGTGGCTCTTTCGGCCAAAACCAAAAGGATGCTGAATGATCTCCAGACATGCCCGGCGATCAGATGGAAGAATCCGTTGGAACCTGAGATCATCGAGGGAATGCTGAAGCCGCGCACAACTCCAAAGATTGCTGGTGATAGCCAAAGCGTTCATGCTCAGTCGTCGAAATCTTCGAAAAATAAGAAGAAATCCAAAAAGCCCGTGAAGCCTGGCGACAAGCGCACGGACCTGCAGAAACAGATCGACGCGCTGAAAGAGTATAATCAGAAGACGCAGACTCCAATCACGCTCCAAGAATTCCTCAGCCACGTCCTTGAGGACGAAGATGATGGAGAAGACTCGTCGGATGGATCTGAGTATTACGTAGCAAGTTGCCATGTGATCTCTCATTTATCGCTAGACAAAAAAGAAGCTCCCTGCACAGAGTGACTGGAGGCAGGGCCCGGGCCGGAACTTCTATGGCCGTCAGACAAAATGATTGACGCCTTCTTGAATGAAATTCATCTGAAAAGTAAAGCCGATCGGGAGCGTGAGATGGCCATATTTGAAAGAGCCAAATGCCGGCGACCAGACGAAAGAGTCGAGACACTCCCGCTAAATCAAGAGACATCCGTCGCGGATAAAAACAAGTTCAAGACGAGGAAAAGGTTTGCTAAAGCCATATCAATGGGAATGAAGCTACCACCCTCTGAAGGAAACACTCCCGGTGAAGCAGAAACACATCCTAGATACTGCTTATATCATCGAAAGATGGCATGCCCCACCGAAGAATGCGACGCTTTTAAAAGATGGTGGCAAGGATATGTTGCTCACCGGCAACATTGTAAGCGGATGAAACGCAAAACTCGTCGGGAGCAGAGAAATACGACCGAAGAGAATAAAAGAACCACCGGCAATTGTCACGTGGTTAACGCCGGGGGATCGCAAGTTCTCACATTCGGGAGTGACTCTGATGAGGAAATGGCTCGTGGCCCTCTCTTTAAAGAGTCCACCTCGGGGAAAGAAGAGGAGCCGAAGGTCTGTGAAAATATCCAGCTGCGCAATCGTACGCTGCCCGAAAAGAATCCCGGACCCGCAAATAGAAAAGATAAGGCAAAAGAAAAGGTCTCTGAGGATATCTCCCTAGATAACCAAGTCATGAAGGAGCTGACCGCCAAGGACCCGCCAAAGAAAAGTAAGGTGGACTACAACATTCTAGCGCACTTGAGGAAGTTACCCTCGCAGCTCAGCATTCTCAATGCTCTTTTACTATCAAGAGAAGCAAGGGATTCATTGATCAAGGCGCTACAAGAGCCAGAGCAATTCCAACCTTTTCTCACCGAAGAAAAGATGAAGGTCGAGCTGGAAGAAGTACACACAGCCGATATTACCTTCGGCGATGAAAATCTCTTCCTTGGGACGTGCGAGCACAACCGTCCCCTCTATGTCTCAAGATACTGCCACGATATAAAGATAGGCAAAATCCTGGTCGACAATGGGTCTTCCGTTAATCTCCTCAACGTGCGAGTGTTGAAGGAAATTTGCATGAGCGTCCAGCATCTCGCTCGTGAAAAAATCACCATCTCTGGTTTTGACTCCCAATCATCGCGGACTCTCGGGTCTGTGATATTGACATTACGATTCGGGTTACTTGTCACGGATATTAAATTTCATGTCATTGACGCCAAGACATGCTATAACGCTTTGCTCGACCAACCTTGGTTACACGAGTACAACATCATCCCTTCTACACAACATCAGTGTATGAAATACTTTAAGGATGGTCTCGAGTATACCGTAACAGGAGAGCTGAATCCATTCTCAGTCAACGAAGTCCGCAAGTACGAAGATGCAAAATACTTTTTGCTAGATTTCGAGGACACGGAGAGATGTCACAAACCGGAGAACAAAGCTATCACCACCATTCCAGTCTTCGGGAGTGATACTGAAGAAGAGAAAACGATAGTTTATTCAGGTCCACCCCAGCACAACAAGCCAGGACCGTCCGCTCCTATGTTGATCTTTGGCAGCGACTCGGAAGATGAGGTCCATGCTTTATTCTCCGCTCGGTCTTCAATACAAACATTCGCTGATGAAGAACAAAGTTTGCAAATTGCCATGGTTCCGCCTAAACATCATAAATAACTATACGCTCTTGATACCTACAGTGTGGAAGAGCTACAGACGTTCTATGTCCCTCCCAGGCGAGAAGGCGAAAAGGCAATCATATTCTACCGATCCACGGAAATAAGAGTGGAAAAAGAAATCTGGCATGGCGCCGATTCTACGCTCAACAGGCTCCAGCCCATCCGTCTGCCTAGATATTACACAGAAAGCTTGAAAAGGCTATTAAAGCGCCAAGGGATACCTTTCAAACAGACCACTCGACAAGCTCGGTTCTATGACAGGATCTGGAACTTTCCCGGAACTCGGCGCAAGTTGCCCAACGGGAGAATGGAAGCGATCGGGCTTGGATATGTTCGGTCCAAGAAACGGGAGGTACTCCACGACTGTTATGTCATACATGACTTTGATGAAGGAGGAGATGCTCAACGGGAGAATGCTAACCCTGAACCAGAAAGAGCCCCCGACGTGAAAATGCCCAGTCCGTCATTCGAAGAACAAATGGACAAGCTTATAAGGGAAGCTGGTCAAAAAGTTCGAGACGGCCATAATCACGAAATGGCCATCTACGAGAAACCCAGGACTCAGCGCTTTCTTCAACAGGCCGCGAAAGATGAAAATTCCCTTCCCTGTCAACCGTCGTACAAAAGGCCCGATGCAGAGGCAGAAACAAGTCAAAGAGCGGAAAAGGCGTTCGACAGCGATAAAGCGGGACCAAGAAGTCACGCAGTCGGGAATCGAGCGGTCCGGATTTGTCCCTTATGAAGAAGATGAGTCGAGCATACTCTTTTCCTCAAGACAAGACAAAGAAGATACTTGATCTTGCCATAAGACATCAAATGCTTACACTTCCGGAGTCCAAACACCCCGAGCAAGTCAACGATGTCTCTCATCCAGACTATTGCTCTTATTACCGAGCAATAGGGCACCCTCTCGAAGACTGCTTCACCTTCTTTAAACTGGGTCGAAGACCAATATCAGCTCGGCAAGTTCGCTCTATCCAACAGTTAGAGGATAACTCCGCCACAGAAGCATGAAACCAAATCCATGAGGGTAGACCCAGATCCACATCGGTCTTGGAAGCGATCTCGTACTTGTCATATGATAACGATATCAAAAGAAGAACCCGAGAATATGGATGACCTCCCTTGGTGCTTCGAAAACAATGATGACGAGGTGATCTCAGAGTTTCCACCGGCGCTGAAAGAGCTGGAAGATGGAATACACACTACTGCAGATAACCTTAAGAAAATTGATTTGGGGACGGCAAATGACCCGCGACCGACGTTCGTTAGTGAGCTGCTATCTGAAGAAAGGGTGGCTGTGCTAAAAGATGTGCTTATGCAGCATAAAGATTGCTTCGCATGGAACTATTCCGAGATGTCAGGACTAGATCCAGAGGTTGCCGTCTACAAGTTGGCAATATCCCCGGACGTCAAGCCAATCAAACGAGTGGCAGTTCATTATGAGCTAACGGATGAAGAGAATGCTCACATTTGGCTTGAGGAGCTTGACGCCCTCGAAGAAACCCGACTCATAGCGCAACAAAATCTGGAGGCTTATAAAGCAAAGATGACGCGCTCTTATGAAAGATTGACTAGGCCGAGGACATTCCGCCAAGGCGAACTCGTGCTAGTAGTCAAAAGACCTATGATCCCTAATCGTGCTAAACGAGGGAAATTCGAGCCGAACTATGAAGGCCCGTATATTATAGACAAAGTCTACCAGGGTGGAGCCTATCTACTCATGGACATGCATGGCGAAAGACCTTTCAGACCGATAAACGGTCGCTTCCTGAAGAAGTACTACGCTTGACGAGTCATGGCCCATGTCAATGATAGACGACGACGACTATGTCCGCTCGCTATCTTCCTAAGCCCAAACTCTGTAAGTAGTGACAGGCCTTCTTCAACAACGGACCGAAACATCCTTAAACTAACGACGGACCGAAACGTCCTTAAACTAACGACGGACCACTATGTCCTAAAACTAGCTGTTGACCGAGATGTCGAGAAACTACGGTGAATTGCAGCATCCCAAAACTGATACAAAAAAAAAAGAGAATAAAAAAATAAAATAAAAAAAGGAAAACGGTACGTCCATAAGCAAAGTGAGCGCGGATGAAAACCCGAAAGGGCTCCGTGAGTAAAAACAGCAAGGCTACCGGCGAGTCTTGTGAAAACCCGAAAGGGCACAATCTCGTTTAAAAAAAATGAATAAAAAAAGGGAAAACGGTATGCCCATAAACAAAGTGGGCACGGATGAAAACCCGAAAGGGCTCCGTGAGTAAAAACAGCAGGGCTACCGGTGAGTGTTTGTGAAAACCCGAAAGGGCGCAACCTCGTTAAAAGACACTTGCAAGGTCCTCTCGACCTTGTAAGGAGAAATCACCCGCGTGAGATCCTTACGACTCACAAGGGAGCAACACACTTAGGGATCCCCACGATTCCTAAGGAGAAATTACACTTGCGAGATCCTCACGACTCGTAAGGAGAATCCTCTTATGAGACCCTCACGGCTCATAAGATTCAAAAGTCTTAAGCTACAGGGACCTGAACCTGTTCTTAAGCAGCCCCCACAACATCCAACACTGTCCTACAAGCGGCTCATTGCTGACCCTTGTATACAATCCACGGGCGCGAATAAACATTTCCCTAACAAAGTCCCACCCGTGACTAGGGATATGTTCGCACGGTGAACAACCCTTGTGAGTCCTCTCGACTTATAAGAAGAAAACTCTCTTGTAAGATCCTTACGACTTATGAGAAGCCATACACTTAGGAGTCCTCATGATTCCTAAGGAGAAAACGCACCTACGAGATTCTCACGACTCGCAGGGAGAAATACCTTTGTGAGACCCTTATGGCTCATGAAGTCAAAAGCCTTAGTCGACAGGATCCTAACCCTGTTCGCTAAGCTACCTTTGTTCGATATCGACAGAGGCAAATGATGATTGCTCCTGGCAATATCCCAGTTGTAGCGGTGCTGATGCCGAAATCGGTGTCTAATCCCAAGCTTGCGGCAAAAAGCTAGCGAGCCACACATGCATACGAAATAGCCGAAATGATGGGGCAACTTGCAACAAAATCAGCAAGTAAAAATATATGCATGAAAAATAGCCGAAATGATGGGGCAACTCGCAATAAAAATCAGCGAGTAAAAATAAAACAAATAGCCGAAATGATTGGGCACCGCGAAAAAATAGCCGAAATGATTGGGCAATCACGACCTTCGCGATATAAAAGCTGAAATGATAGAGCATCGCGGAAAGAAATAAAAAAAATGAATAAAATTTATGCCCTACAGGTGATATCACATCAATCCTGTATACAATCCAGGGGCGCAAACAAAGAAGGAACCACACCCTTCCTCTCTAGGTTTCATCAGAAGAAGAAGCCAAATCTCAACGGTTCACAAATAATCTCGAAATCATTTTGACATTCGTCTCATCACAACGGACACAACATAAAGCAAAGCGGAACAGCGGTAACTCCCAGTTCCATGACTCGGCGGTGCACAAACGACCGAAAGTCAAACCCCAACTCCGTGAAATGCGGATATAATCAACAAAATTTTTGGCTACGTGGAACGCGGATAATGTCACTCATGACCCCGTGTGAAGCATCCAGATAGGAGCCTGGTCCTCGCCGAACACGACAGTGAACCCGTGGGAAGCATCCAGAGCAAAATTCCTGGCTACGTGGAATGCGGATTATGTCACTCCTGACCCCGTGGAAAACGTCCAGAGCGGAGCCTAGTCCTCGCCGAACACGGCAGTGAACCCGTGGGAAGCATCCAGAGCAAAATTCCTGGCTACGTGGAACGCGGATTATGTCACTTCTGACCCCGTGGAAAACGTCCAGAGCGGATCCTAGTCCTCGCAGAGCATGGCAGTGAACCCGTGTGAAGCATCCAGAGCGGAACCTGGTCCTCGCCGAACACGGCAGTGAACCCGTGGGAAGCATCCAGAGAAAAATTCCTGGCTACGTGGAACGCGGATTATGTCACTTCTGACCCCGTGGAAAACGTCCATAGCTGATCCTGGTCCTCGCAGAGCACCGCAGTGAACCCGTGTGAAGCATCCAGAGCGGAGCCTGGTCCTCGCTGAACACGACAGTGAACCCGTGGGAAGCATCCAGAGCAAAATTCCTGGCTACGTGGAACGCGGATTATGTCACTTCTGACCCCGTGTGAAGCATCCAGAGCGGAGCCTGGTCCTCGCTGAACACGGCAGTGAACCCGTGGGAAGCATCCAGAGCAAACATCGGACTATGGAGTCCTTAAATCCACGGACTATGATGTCCTTAACCTCGACCGTGATGTCTTAAAACTAACATTGGACTGTGGAGTCCTCAAATCCACGGACTATGATGTCCTTAACCTCGACCGTGATGTCTTAAAACTAACAACGGACTGTGGAGTCCTTAAATCCACGGACTATGATGTCCTTAACCTCGACCGTGATGTCTTAAAACTAACAACGGACTGTGAGGTCCTTAAACTCACGGACTATGATGTCCTTAATCTCGACTGTGATGTCTTAAAACTAACAATGGACCGTAATGTCCTTAAACTAATTCTACCTTGGTTCAAGGGTACATCTCTTCACTCCTTTGATATTTGTCGTTGTAATTCCTCAACGTCTTCAAAGAGGTGACGAGTCCCGACAACCACATATTTCACGGACTGTGGGGTCCTTAAACCCATGGACTATGATGTCCTTAACCTCGATCGTAATGTCTTAAAACTAACATTAGACTGTGGACTCCTTAAATCCACAGACTATGATGTCCTTAACCTCGACCGTGATGTCTTAAAACTAACATTGGACTATGAGGTCCCTAAACTCATGGACTATGATGTCCTTAACCTCGACCGTGATGTCTTAAAACTAACGTCGGACTGTGGAGTCCTTAAATCCACGGACTATGATGTCCTTAACCTCGACCGCGATGTCTTTAAACTACGGTATCCTGGAAAACATCCAGAGCGGAGCCTGGTCCTCGCCAAACACGGCAGTGAACCCGTGGGAAGCATCCAGAGCAACCCCTGACTCCGTGAAATGCGGATAAAGACAACTTCACCCATCACTTGTGGGTCCTCACGACTCGTAAGGGAGTAAATTCTCTTGTGAGATCCTTACGACTGTCAAGAGAAAACGCACTTAGGAATCCTCACGATTCTTAAGGAGAAATTACCCCTACGGGATCCTCTCGACCGGTAGGGAGAAAATTCTTTATGAGACCCTCACAACTCATAAAGTTGAAAAGTCTTAGGGGACAGATCCTAACCCTGTTTTCTAAGCCATCACCACTCTACAAAGAATTCAAGATTGACAGCTATATGCTATCTACAGATCGCACTTGCTAAAATCACATGGCAACAACACAGCAAAGGGAAGAAAGCAACACTATAACAAAAAGAATGTCTTTATTCATGAACTCAATTGAATACAAGATACATCGTATAAAGGAATAAAAAATATATACATATTATTTAGAGATTACAAGTGTATGATTGATACAAATGCAGCTACTGAGAAGGAAGCGTTTTCAACAAGTCCGCAAGCTGCTCTCGCACTTCTTTCAGTGCTTTCTCATGATCAGCCGCCGCGGCTAGCTCCGCTTCGATTCGAGTCCTTTGCTGCAAGCATGATGAAATCTTCTCATCAATTTCCCGTTGGGCAGCTTCACGACTCTGCGTAACCCGCTCGATAGAGTCGAGCTTCCGTCTCAATACAAGCCCGTCCGAGATACATTGTTGCAAGGTGTCAAAGACGGCTCTCAGTTGTGCAACGTTCACTTCGACTTGGGCACGCAACTGGATAGACTCAGCGGAAGCCTCCTCGCATTCCTTCCGCCTCAAGGTCGTTTCTTATTCAAAATGGCGGAGGAAGGACGCACTCTGCTCAACCCATGCGGCCCGCTGGGAGTTCAGAGCCTGAGTCTCAGGGGCAAGACGCATAAGTTCAAGCTGATGCAGACAGGCCTCGATCTTCCTGCAGTGACTAACCCAAGACTTGACGATGCCTTCATTATGGAAATTTACAAGCGTCGCCAGCATCGGATTGACCTCGGCAGCGAAATCTGCGGCAGATGTAGGAGCTTCCGCGTCAAGCTCCTCGACGTATTCGCTTAACATGCGCAGACTCGTCACAACACCCTTTGAGGATGGATGTCTGGAGAAGGGGCCTGCCAGCATCATAATGCAAGATTCGAAATAGGCCGGAGTCGAAGCGACCGCTGCAAAACAAGTCACAATCAGATGATGGATCTAGAAATATAAGAGATTCATGAACAATGGAATTTACTATACCAGCTGCAGCAGGTGGCAAAGCCGGGAGGACCGGTGGTGCAACCGATCTCTTATCTCCTCCTTCAATCTGTAGCACTGCAATCAAGGAAAAGAAGAATCAGAAATGATTTCATTATCGATAAAAGAAAGAGCATTGATTGAAAGCTGTATTCACCAGCGCCACTGGATGAAGCAATCTCTGACGGGAAGAGAAGTGGGGATGCAACACCTGGTATAGGTGGTCAAAAAGGACTCCTGCAAAAACGCGATAACGCAACGTCAGTAAATGAATTACATAGCCAAAAGATAAGACTAATGGATCATAAATCTATACCTTCCAGCATCTGCGACGGTACGAGAGAGGGTAGAGAGGTGGCCACCGTCAGGGCGGTAACTGACGGCGCTGTCTCGAGTAGCTCGACATCAGCGCTAGCCGCACCTGCATTAGAAACAAGATAAAACTTATTAGGAAAGATTAAGAATAAAAAGAAGGGCGGTGACCTAAAATTTACCTGACGAGTCACCAGCCGGAGCCGTGACGAGGGCATCACTTGATAAAACGGTGGCATCTCCCTCCTATATCAGGGTGGTCTCACCTCCCGTCGCCTCGTCCCCTGACTCCACGGGAGCCGTCGTCACACTTGCAATGCCGAGAGACGACAAAGAACCGTAGGCGGAAAGGGCGATGATCGGAGCGGTGCCCGACTCTTGAGAAAGAACGGCCACCTCGGACCCAGCAATTGTACCCATTTCACTCGACACCACCTCGGGCTCAGTAATTGTAACCGTCTCATTCACCGCCGCTTTAGGCTCCGTCGTGGTAGCCGTCTCGTCGGCCACTACCTCGAGCCCGGCAATTGCGACCACGTCATCTGCCGCCGCCCTGGGTTCGGGAATAGCAGCTACCTCCTCCACCGCTCCCTCAGGCTCAACGGTTGCTGCCACTTCTTCAGTAAGGCTCGGCACTGCAGGACAAGATATATAAGAACTGATAGTTTAAAACTTTGACAACGAAGCCTCAAAACACATTTCCTGGGGTTGATTTACCGTTGGCTTCCTGAGCCGCACGTGCCGCCCGTCTATGAGCAGTAGACAAGGAAACCGGGAACTCCTCTGAAGGAGTAGCAACGGGAGTAACGGCACTTGAACCTGCCCCCGCAGCCAAAGCAGCACTACGTTCCCTTGCTGCGCGCCTCAAGCGCTTCCTTTCCTCCGGGCCGTCACAACAGACCTTTTAGAAGCCTTCTTCAGCAAGGCGTCGTCGTCCGCATTCAGGGTTACCTCCAGAGCCGTCAAGGCTTCCATCATCGGTTTCTTGAGCAATGCCTCCTTCGGCAGTACCGAAGAGGCCGGGACTTCGGTGGCTGGCCCGAGAAGAGTCTCCGCATCTCCTTGTGGGACCGGCATTGTGGTCCCTACGATGAGATAAAGAAAGGGTTAGATTATCCATAAAAAGGAGAATGAAGACTCAATAAGCCGAAACATACCAATTCCGAATAGAGCGCGATTCCTCTCCTCCTCCTCGAAAGTCCTGAGGGAAGCCGCCAGAGCCTCTTCAGTAGTAAAGCCTGTTACAAAAGGAAGAATGTTAGTCAAGACATGATAAAAAAAATAAAGATATAACGCGATGACAAAAGTGCGACTAATATTTACTTGATTGCACGAGGGCGGCTATTTTCGCTTGGTGCCTCACGAGTCGCTCAGAAGCAGCAATAGCGGCATCGAGATCAGTGTCTGCTTGCGCTATAAAGAGACCCTCATTGGTTCCATACTCACTTAGGCCTTCGGTAAGAGGAGCCTGAGGCTCTAGGCTGAGTACGGCATCAAGGGAGAGGACCGACTTCTTCTTCTTCTTCTGTGCGCGAGTTCCGGTCGCAGCCAGAACTAGCTTGCGCTTCGTGGGCACTTTGGGACGGCGAGTCCCGATATCCGAGCCCATACCAGATTCGGGGGAAGCTACGTTTACCGTCTCCACGGGAGCACGGGGCACCGAAGGCACATTCACCGTCTCTACAGGAGCATGAGGCAATCCACGCATGGGGCTTAGCATGCGTGGAGGCTCGACTGCAGCAACCTCTCTTAGCGGAGGGGGTACAGCGATCCGTCGCTTCAAAGGGACTTTACGATCACTGGCAGGAGGTGCACTTTTACGATCAAGCAGCAAACGCCTTTCTTCCTTAATAACGGCGCCCGTCGAATGCTGGTACCATGCCGTATATGTATTAAGGATCCATGGGACACAACTCGGCTCGCTGATAAAAAGGTGAGAGCCCATATTCAGACCCATGAAGTGATGCAGCGCGCTCCGCATCCCTTCTTCAGTGGCAGTGGGTTCCAGCAAGAAATCCTCCAGCGGCACTCCTTGATTATAGCTCAATTGTTGGGCAAAACGATGCGGGTTATATCTCATGAAAAGCGCCGCATCATTTTGCCTAAACACCAGGAAGCCCGGTCTGATAGAATATAAATGGAGGGTCTCCCGAGCTGTCAGAACTGAGGCTCCATCTTTGAAAATATCCTGCAATGACCGCACTGTTGTGGTAGACTCTTTTCCGATGGTTAACACCTTGTTGGTGAAGTCATCCCGTCTCCAACTGTGCGGGGACGAAGGAGCAAACCTCTGGCATCCCGTGGTGACGGATTTACAATTGAGGCGCCGACCAATCGCATAATCCGAGGGAAGCTGTACCTGTTATAGAATGAAGGTCTCCTATGGATACCAAAAACACCAAGTGCATGTAGCTCGAGCCATGACATGAAGTAATGCATCGAGAAGTTCACATGCTGTACTCCAGGTTCAGTAGTATCCGCTGCTTGACTAAGGCCGTAATACAGATGGGCTAAGCCGGCGACCCCGACAGCCACTTTCACCCCAATAGTCATCCGGTGAGCCGGGTAAAAGACAGATGGTCTCATACGGCGAAGGTGTATCGGGAGTGCGAACCAGCTCAACCATAGCCCAAGAAATCCCAAAAAGAATGCTTCCTCATCCATCTCAGGGACTGCAATCTCCGCAAAAGGAACAACCGGAGAGTTAGGAAGGAAGAAACTCTTCTGATTTACCTCCGTCGCTGGCAGGTTGTCCAAACTTAAGCTGAAAGGGTCGTCAAGCATGGAGAATTTAACGGCCTCCTTCGTGAAGACTTTTGGGTGAAGGAAGCGAGCGATGAAATCCTCGAAACTAACCCCGCGGCTCCCAAATTCGAGAAAAAGACGCTCGTAGATATCCAACACTTTGATCAAACTGGGAAACTGGTGTTGAACAGCATTCGCCGGAGTAAGGCCCATTATCACTCGCTTAGCACCGAAGACATATTCATCCGTGGGAAGCAGCTCCTCATAATGCTCCCTTATGACCGGTAAGCCAGAAACTTCTGCAAACTCCTCTAAAGAGATTGACACTTCCCGGTCCAGTGAGAGGAAGGTGTGAGTAGGGATATTCCACTGCTCCAAAAAGGTCTTAACCCACCAGGTGGGAAGCGTAGGATATTGGAAGAGAGAAGCATAAACGGCGGTATATAACCCAAGCCTCATCAACTGCGACTTCTTCGCTGACAGAATGTAGCGGGCCCATTGCAGATAACCGGTCGGATGACGGGGAATCAGACCTATATTATATGGTTGCCCCCACGGCCGCGCTTCGCCTTGATAAATACGGCGTCCCAAGGTATCTAAAACCATGGGAGGCTGAACGGGAATCGAAGCTATAGCGGGTTGAAGAAGGCCTTCTGAAGTCCAATTGACCATCTCCACGGCATAGTTCACCGGGGGTGAGTTGGCGTAATGGATCGCCATGATGGGCTCCAAGGGTACCGCGCATGAAAAGATTTGTCGACCCCTGATAATCTGATTGTACCATGATCTCCAAAGGTGAAGATTCTTATGTTCTGGATCATGGTCTCTGATCATAGCTAGGATCTCCCGGTCTACGGGTGCTCCAGGAAATCCTCCCTCTGAACGGAAAAATGGGAAAGAGAGATCGGAAGACATGTCGTCTGCAAGAAAGAACAAAATTCGATTGTCAGTACTATAATTTAATTTCAAAATTCTGACACTTGGTACTTTAAAATTTGTACCACACTGCGATGCAGTGGAAAGGGGACCAAAGAGGGACCCACAAAATCCAGATGACAATGCATCAATTACTAAAACAGCCTCATCATTGGATGAGACTGTCAATTAATGAGGAAATCCTCAAAGAATATTCTCATTGAATGAGAAATCCCTCGGGAGAAGGAGAAAATCTCCCTTTCAGAGCAAAGCTCTGTAACAAAGCGACACTTGTCAAACTTTGGTCATGAAGGACTAAAATTCCTTAGATAGCCTAGCTCTGTAATCATGATAGAAAATCCATCAAGGATTATCAAAATTAATGCTTGAGAATTAAAATTCTGGGATCTTAAAGATCCATGAAGAAACTCTCAAAAGTTCTTCATCAAAAGATCTACGTATTATCAAAAGAGCAGAGCTCTGATTCATGGGATAAGAAACCCCAAGAAAAGATCTATTTAGATCTATGGGTTCATGAGAGCAAGGCTCTATTAATGAAACCATAAAAGGGTTTTCTTTAGATCAAAGATCTATGAAGAGTAAGGCTCTGTTAATGGGTAAGAACCCTAATTTATGAAAATTAAAATTTCTAAATTTTACCTCAGAGTTTTGACTCTTGAAAGTTCTTAACAAAGGAGCAAGGCTCTGAGCAAAAATTCTCAAGAAGAAGAAGTTAATCATCTAAAGGACCAAAGGTCTTATTTATAGGCACGAAACTGCCTCTTCAACTTCTGAGTTGATCCAAGGGCTCAGATGTTGCCACCGCTGCACTCACGTGTGTGCCACGTGAGCGCAACGGTGGGGGGCATTTGTTTCCCCCAATCAGAGCAAAGCTCTGTTTTGAATATCAAAATTCAAAAAGTTGAAGCAACGCTTCAGATCCTGTGCGCTGCGTGCTGCGTGCTGCGCGCCACGTGTCAAAAGCAGACACGCCGGCGCCAGGAGCGCTGAGCCGTAGGCAGCGCACCCCCAATCAGAGCAAAGCTCTGTTTTCAAAATTCAAAATTTAAAAAGTTGAAGCAATGCTTCAGATCCAGCGCTCTAACACAGGTTCGCTAGCGCAGTTGCGCTCTGCGCTGCGCGCCACGTGTCAAGCACGGGTGCGCTAGCGCAGTTGTGCTGCGCTCTGCGCTGCGCGCCACGTGTCAAGCACGGGTGCGCTAGCGCAATTTCGCTGCGCGCCACGTGTCTAACATAGGTGCGCCAACGCTGGAATCAAAATTCCCACCGTTAGATCAAAGGATCTAATAATGATGATAAATCATTAATTAACCAGAAATAAATTCTGTTAAGGAATGATTTCTCAAAATCTTTCCAAACAACAAGATTGTGCTTTAAGCACCGCTGGATCAATGATCTAATGGTAAATAATGAATTACCAAAAACAGAACAAATTCTGCATGGAAAGGTTTCTCAATCTTATTAAAAACAAGAAGATTATCTCCTGTCAAACAGGAGCCTTAGGATCAAAGATCCAACGGTGGGAATCATACTCAAAGTAAAAAGAAAGAACTATATTCTTGAAAATCAGAGATGAAGACATCTCATAAAAAGAAGAATCCTCTTCTAAAAAGATCATAGATCTAAAAACAAAAAAAAAAAGTCCAAGGTCTTTGACGATAAGAAAAAAGATCAAGAGATCTAATTATAAAAAATAATAATAAGTATTTTTACTTCGTCCACAGATCTTTGATCTATAAAGGCAGAGCCTTTTATCAAAAACAAGAACTGTTGTTCTTGGATCTTGAGGCAAAGCCTCCTTAGAAGAACGTAAAAGTTGTTTTTTGATTTTAAAGTCGATCAGATGCGCTTTGCACTATTGAAAAGTACCTTGCACTCATGAACTGTGCCCTTGCGCTCATTGGACCAGCGCACGGCGCCAGAACTTGCCACTTGTCAACCAGAGGCACAATCTGCGCTTTGCGCTCCTCAAACAGAGCGCTGCGCTCATAGACTGGCGCTCAGCGCCAAGCGCGCCATGTATCGCTCGCTGGCGCGCCAACAGATTAGCGCAAAGCGCTCATAGATGGAAAGCGCAAGTGCGCTAATGAACCGGCGCTTAGCGGTGAGCGCGACACGTGTCACCCTCATGTGCGCTAGCGCAATGCGCTCTTTAATTGGCGCAAAGCGCCTGATGCGCCACATGGCGCACTGTCAGAACACCGCTTTCTTCCTGATAAATGCTATGCATTTAATACTAGACAAAATGACGGAGCCCAATGCTTAGCATTATTAAAAAGGGCCGAGCCCAAATAAAGGCTTAATAGCCAGAACAAAAAATAAAATGTTAAAACATTTTAATTGGACTTAGCCCAATTCTGGCCATAAGTCCTCAACTTATTTTGAAATGAGCACATCTGCTCTCTCAACCAAATCATCTCGGTTCAAGGGTACATCTCTTCACTCCTTTGATATTCGTCGTTGTAATTCCTCAACGTCTTCAAAGAGGTGACGGGTCTCGACAACCACACATTTTACGGACTGTGGGGTCCTTAAACTCATGGACTATGATGTCCTTAACCGTGACCGTGATGTCTTGAAACTAATATCGGACTGTGGAGTCCTTAAATCCACGGACTATGATGTCCTTAACCTCGACCGTGATATCTTAAAACTAACGTCGGACTGTGGATTCCTTAAATCCACGGACTATGATGTCCTTAACCTCGACCGTGATGTCTTAAAACTAACATCGGACTGTGAGGTCCTTAAACTCACGGACTATGATGTCCTTAACCTTGACCGCGATGTCTTAAAACTAACATCGGACTGTGAGGTCCTTAAACTCACGGACTATGATGTCCTTAACCTTGACCGCGATGTCTTAAAACTAACAATGGACCGCAATGTACTTAAACTAATTATCGACCGCAATGTCATTAAACTAGATAATAGAGCCCAATTGCTCTTTTGTTGGATCTAAACGATCCCGCTAAGTTGATCTTAATCTAGAATTAGACTAACGTGTCCTTAACAAACCTTTAAGTTGATCTTAGCCTCAAATAAGGCTAACGTATCCTTAAACATAACCCCCCCCCCAAACCCAAATATAAGAAAGATACGGATTTGGACTAGTCCACGTCCTACGGGCGACAACATAACTTAGTCTCCGTATACAATCCACGGGCAACCAAACACAAACAAATACCCACGACATGAAGTGACCATATGGAGAAAGAGAAATTTGTTACCGCGATGCGGTAGCGTAATTAACTGCAGGGGATTGCATCTGCAGGGAAGAGCGTCCCCACAATTAAAAACCCCTCAAACGAGGGGGAATCTGACGAAGTCTGCTACATCGGCCGCATCCGTTTAAACCTTCGATACATGGTGCCATAAATCAACTTGGCGTCTTCGGAGAGGTGGACGGATAGCACTAATTAGCATCTGCCCCCAGATTCAGGCAAGACGTGAAGTCTTCCCGGTTTCCGGCGGTGAACAACGAGCTACTTAGCTTCATGGACGCCTTCTTCGGCTACAATCAGATCCGTATGAATCCGGCAGACGAAAATCTCACCGTATTCACAATGGACCGCGGGGTATACTGCTACAAGATAATGCCTTTCGGCCTAAAAAACGCCGGAGCTACGTACCAACGCTTGGTCAATCGCATGTTCAAGCCCCAGATCGGCAGGAACATGGAAGTTTATGTCAATGGCATGCTCGTCATGTCGGTCTCATCGGTCGACCACGCCAAGGATCTGGGCGAGGCCTTCGAAGTACTCCGCAAGTTCAAGATGAAACTGAACCCCGCCAAGTGCGCATTCAGGGTCACCAATGGAAGGTTCCTCGGTTTCATGGTCACTCACCGCGGGATCGAAGCCAACCCGGAGAAAATCAATGCCATCCTCAACATGGCCGCGCCTAAGACTAACGTCGAGATAATGCGGCTGACAGGACGAGTAGCCGCTCTGTCACGCTTCATGTCAAAGTCTGGCGAGAAGTGTCCCCTGTTCTTCAAAGTTCTAAGGAAAATTATGGGGTTCGAGTGGTCGGTGGAGTGCCAGACCGCCTTTGACCAGTTAAAGAGACACCTTTCAACTCCACTTTTGCTCACCCGACCAGTGGAAGGGGACGAGCTATCCCTGTATCTGGCAGTATCTGACCAAGCAACGGGCGCAGTGCTCGTCCGTGAGATCGACGGAGTCCAAAGGCCGGTATACTATGTGAGCCACGTCTTCAAAGACGCAGAAACAAGGTACCCAGTGATAGAGAAAATCGTCTTGGCGCTCATCGTGGCCTCAAGGAAACTGCGGCACTATTTCTAGGCTCACACCATCCTTGTTCTTACCGAGCGCCCCATGGGGGCTATCCTTGCCTCACCCGAGTCCTCTGGCTGCCTGGAGAAGTGGAGATGGGAGTTGTCCCAGTTCGACATAAAATACCGCCCGAGGCAGTCCATCAAAGCACAAGCCCTGGTCGATTTTGTCGTCGAGTGCACTATCCCCAGCAAGGAGCCAGAGACAGCGCCGTCCCCAGCAGCTCAGCCCTCTATCGATGGGAAGCCTGACTCAGTCCCTGATTGGATCTTTTATGTCGACGGGTCCTCGACCGAAGAAGGGTGTGGTGCCGGCCTCATCATTCGGGGCCCGAACGAGGCAGAAATAGAGTATTCCCTGAAGCTGGGGTTCAAAGCCTCAAATAACACGGCGGAATACGAGGCCCTACTAGCCGGACTGCACATAGCCTCTGGGCTGGGGGTGAAAACAATTCGGATCCGCAGTGACTCAGCCCTAGTCGTTGGCCAAGTAACCGGTCATTTCGAGGCTCGGGAACCTCTGATGGTGAAGTATCTAGCCGAGGTAAGAAGACTTCGAAAGAACTTTGACGAAGTCCAGGTAGAGCAGATCCCCAAACTGCTCAACGCCCAAGCCGATGCCTTGAGTAAGCTGGCCTCATCCTACTCGACCAACAACAAGCGGTCCATCCTTTTCGAGATTTTTCCACGGCCTAGCGTAGAAGATGGGGCAACTACACTCCATGTATACATAGCCTGAGAAGAAGACCGGGACTGGAGGAAGCCCCTCATGGAATTCCTGAGGGAAGGTACGATCCAAGAAGACCGGGGAGAAGCCCGTCATCTCCGGGCCAAAGCCCGTCACTTCGTCTGGAGAAACGGGAACCTCTACAAGAAGTCCTTCACTCAGCCCTTGCTCCGATGCGTCGACCCCCACGAAGCCGACCATGTCCTCCGAGAGATCCACGAAGGGGTCGGCGGCGCACACCAAGGGGCCCACTCTTTAATCCAGAAGGCACTGCTCCAGGGGTACTACTGGCCAACTATTCACCAAGACGCTTAGAAGCTCATCAGGAGGTGCAAAAGTTGCCAACTTCATGGAAGCATACTTCGCCTTCCGGCTATCGAGCTGACCACCCTAACCTCACCGTGGCCGTTCGCCCAGTAGGAAATGGACATGATAGGCCGGTTCCCTATCGGTACGGGTGGGCACAAGTACATCCTCATCGCGGTAGATTACTTCACAAACTGGATCGAAGCCATTCCCATCAGGAAACCAGATGCCACCACAACCATCAAGTTACTGCAGAACAATGTGATACTTCGGTTCGGCATCCCGAGGTGTATCATCACCGACCACGGGACAAACTTAGAAAACGAAAAAGTGAAGGAATTCTGCAATGAATATCATGTCCTCATGAAGTTTGCCGCTGTCGCGCATCCCCAATGCAATGGGCAAGCCGAAGTCGCTAATTGGGACGTCCTCCAAGGTCTCCGGACATGCTTGGAAGGACGCCAAGGCAGTTGGGTCGAGGAATTGCCCCGGGTCCTATAGGCCCTGCGTATGTCAAAGAAAACCCCTACCGGGGAAACCCCTTTCAGTCTCTACTACGGGACCGAGGCAATGGTCCCAGCGAGATCGGATTACCAGTCATCGGGTTGAACACTTCAACGACGAAGCAAACACCTCGGCACTACGAACCAACCTGGACATCCTGTTAGAGAAACGAGACCGGGCTCAGATCAGAGCTGCCGCCTATCAACAACAGACTGCCCGCTACTACAATGCGCGAGTCAAGCGTCGCCTCTTCAAGGCCGAAGATTTAGTCCTAAGACGGAATGAGTTCGTCGACCAAGGTAGGCTGCATATGTTTTCCCCAAGATGGGACGGTCCTTTCCTCGTCTCCGAAGTACTGCCCGGCGAAGCCTACCGTTTACAAGACGCAGAAGGACGCAAGTTTCCATGGCCTTACAACGTCGAGAAATTCAAACTATACCAATAAAAGAGCATCTACTAGCGTGCACTTCTTTTACTAAAGCAATGTAAACTTTTCTCAGGTTCTTTCTGTTCATATAATAAGAAGGGAACAATAAGACATTGCAAAAAGAAGATTTTTATTTATTCCAAAGGGTACTACAGGCTCCTCAGCCATACATTGAAATAAAAGAAAAATTACATTAGTGGGGGAAGGTGGTGCAGGAAACTCTGCTTGTGGTACTCCGAGCATATTTCAGCCAGCCGAGCCTTGCCGCTTCACCCCTTTGCCTCTGATGCTGCCCATGAATGTCGGTGTGGTGCCTCAGTTGGTAGCACTCAAGGACGAGTGCCACCGAGCGATTGCGCTGACCCGCCGAAATTAGACCGAGGCGGCACAAGGACCTCAGCTTACCGACGGCCTCGTCCTTCAGCTGCTCGGACAGAGGGTTATACAGCCCCGGCGATGCCCTCCAGATGGTGTACATCAATAGCTGGAGCAGGGGCGAGCGCCGGGGGAGAAGCCGGCCGAAGTGGTCCTCGATGCAGCCTATAACCAACTGCACCGTATCCTCGGTACAATGATGGTCATACAGGTAAACATCTTCAAAGTTTATGATCTCTGGGATAGTAAAAGGAAAGTCCTCCATTCTTACGCCTTAGGGGTAGAGAAAGGAGCGCTCAACGCTCCCTCCGCTTTATAGCCCCGTTGCGCCCTCAGGAGTCCAACGGTCGCTCGTGCCTTCCACAACTGTACCGCCGCGTGGCAGACGTCCTGCCTTTCTCGGCGAAATCGAAACAACGCGGCTCTTGCGCTCCGCCTTCCCCCACGCGTTAATGACACGTGTCGACCATGACGATCACTCTTCCCAATGATCGAACGCCGTGGAAGATCGGACAGAACCTCATGACTCGACAGAGCAGCTTCACTGCTCGGTCCATCCTTAGCATGCCTCTTACGGCTCCTCCCATGCTAAGGATTGAAGCCCTCATCAAGAGGCAATCGGGCAGCAACCCTGCTCGGTTATCCCTGGCCGGTAGCTCCCTACCCACAACGCCAGAGATCAAAGCCCTCGCCAAGAGGCACGGGGCAGTAACCCTGCTCGGCCCATCCTTAAGGATCTACGCCCTCACCAAGAGGCACCGGGCAGCAACCCTGCTCGGCTCGTCCTTAGCAGGCCCCTTTCGGCCCCTCCCGCGCTAAGGATCGAAGCCCTTATCAAGAGGAAATCGGGAATCAACCCTGCTCGGTTATCCCTGGCTGGTGTTACTACCCACCGACGCCAAGGATCAAAGCCCTCACCAAGAGGCACCGGGCAGTAACCCTGCTCGGCCCATCCTTAAGGATCAAAGCCCTCGCCAAGAGGCACCAGGCAGCAACCCTGCTCGGCCCATCCTTAGCAGGCCCCTTTCGGCCCCTCCCGCGCTAAGGATCGAATCCCTCATCAAGAGGCAATCGGGCAGCAACCCTGCTCGGTTATCCCTGGCTGATAGCTCCCAACCGACAACGCCAGAGATCAAAGCCCTCGCCAAGGGGCACCAGGCAGTAACCCTGCTCGGCCCGTCCTTAAGGATCTAAGCCCTCGCCAAGAGGCACCGGGCAGCAACCCTGCTCGGCTCGTCCTTAGCAGGCCCCTTACAGCCCCTCCCGCGCTAAGGATTAAAGCCCTCATCAAGAGGCAATCGAGCAGTAACCCTGCTCGGTTATCCCTGGCTAGTAGCTCCCTACCCACAACGCCAGAGATCAAAGCCCTCGCCAAGTAGCACAGGGTAGCAACCCTGCTCGGTCCATCCTTAGCATGCTTCCCTATGCCCTCCCGCTAAGGATCAAAGCCCTCACCAAGAGTAAACTGAGCAGCTACCCTGCTCGGTTATCCATGGATGGTGTTACTACCCACTGACGCCAAGGATCCAAGCCCTCACCAAGAGGCCATCCACGTCTAAGCGATCCCCACCTCGACTTCGGGGCCATGGAGATACGGACCCTTCACCGGTCTTTGGACACTAGGCAAATGATCGAATTCAACTCGACATGCGATCTCCAGACGAAAAACCGACCTGACATGAAAGCTGGACCGTGCAAATACAAATGTTTTCCATAAACAAAAGGAAAATATGCACACAAAGAAGCAGCAAAAAGATTTTTTATTCACAAAAGCAGAGGTCTTTACAGGGCACTACTGGCTCCCCAACCTTACAAAAATCCAAAACAACAAAAGAAAATAAGAAGACGAGGGGCTTCAGGCCTCAGGGGCGGGGAGGACCTCAACAAGCCACGCCTCCACTGCGACCACCGGAGCAGCATCTTTAGGGTCAGCACCACCGGCGGGAACTTCGGCGCCGGCGGCCGGGGTGATCGACTTACCCCTCGCACTCTCACTGGTGGCCACTTTCCTTGCATCGTGTCCGGCGGCGATCCCCTGCGCGTTGTCGTCGAGAGGGTACAAGGCCCGGAACTCGGCGTCGGGGAACTCCGGCCTCTGAGCCTTGACAGAGTCAAGGGCGTCGTGCCAAATGACACCCCCGGCTCTGGAAAGGTCGGCGTAGAACTGATCCGACTTTTTATAGCTCTCCACCGCCTTCCGCGCCTGGTCCTTCAAAGCCTCGTTCTCCTTTCGGAGGGCACTCGCCGTCTTCTTCATGGTGGCGACGAGCACCCTGGAGTCCTCCAACTGGGACTCGGTGGCTCGGGCGGCCTCTCGGTACCGGGAGACCTCCCTGTTCCCGGCCTCCACCTGGTCTTCAAGGGCAGCAGCCCTCTTCATCGCCGCCTCCATCTCCTGCCTTAAGCTCTCCTCCCGCAAGGAGAACTCGCTCGCGGCCCGCATCGCCGGAACAATCTCCTCGTCCTCCATGTGGACGACGAGGGCGACGTGCTGGAGGACCTAAATAAAGAAAGAGGGTCAAAAAGGAAAAGGAAGCACCCAACCACGTGGAAAAAATGCTGGATGAAGAACCAGATGAAGTACGAACACTGACCTGCACGGCCTCTTGAGCTATCGCCGCTATTTGGGCCCGGAGAGTTCCTCAAGGGACCCTGCCTTCGGCCGACCTCTCCATATCCGAGAGCAGGCTGTCAGCAATAGAAATCCCCGAGGGCACCTCGAAGCGAAGCTCCGCATCGTCCACAAGGATCGAGGAAGCCGGGGAGCAGGGCGCCCTCCTGAGGAACGGCGCGGGAGAACCCTCTTCGTCTCCCACCTCGGGGGCCTGAGGCTCTTGCACCTATGCGTGCTTTCAAACCGGCGCACGGCTAGACTCGGGGGCCTGGGGATCGCTTAGGCACCTGGGTGAAAGGGCCACCGGCGGGGCTGGAACCGACAACGGGCGAGAAGAGCCGACGCCTCCGGCCTTCTTGCCCTTCTTGACGTCGACCACTGCCGCCCGGAATTTGCTCATGTCTATGGGTACTGCATAAGACAAGAATACGAGGAGTCAGCGATGCCAGGAAAAATAGAAAAAATGCACAAGTCTAAACAGGTCGCCTGAGAGCTCACAACTTACTCGCGTACTCGGCGGGGCTTGTTCCCCCGATCAGAGCAAAGCTCTGTTTTGAATTTCAAAATTCAAAAATTGAAGCAACGCTTCAAATCCTGTGCGCTGCGCGCCACGTGTCAAAAGCAGACACGCCAGCAACAGGAGCACTGCGCCCTATGCAGCGCACCCCCAATCAGAGCAATGCTCTGTTTCAAAATTCAAATTTTAAAAGTTGAAACAACGTTTCAGATCCAGCGCTCTGCGCTGCGCGCCACGTGTCAAACACGGGTGCGCTAGCGCAGTTGCGCTGCGCTCTGCATTGCGCGCCACATGTCAAACACGAGTGCGCTAGCGCAATTGCGCTGCGCTCTGCGCTGCGCGCCACTTGTCAAACGTAGGTGCGCTAGCGCCAAGTGCGCCAACGTTGGAATTAAAAGAATTCCCCACCGTTAGATCAAAAGATCTAATAATAATAAATTATTAATCAGAATTAAAATTCTGTTATGGAAAGATTTCGCAATCTTATTGAAACAAGAAGATTATCTTCTGTCAAACAGGAGCCTTAGGATCAAAAATCCAACGGTGGGAAATATTCCCCAATCAATCAAGAGAAAGATCTCTTAAAACTGATTTAACAAATCGTTTGGCCCTATATAAAGGACCCTAGACTTCAAGTCAAAGATATAGAGAGAATACAGAGGAAATTCTGAAGAAAAAACCTTCTGCAAAAAAAAGAGAGAGCAAGCTCTTAAGAAAAGAAGAGTTATCTTCATACTCAAGGTAAAAAGAAAGAACTATATTCTTGAAAAACAGAGATGAAGACATCTCATAAAAAGAAGAATCCTCTTCTAAAAAGATCATAGATCTAAAAGCAAAAAAAAAGACCAAGGTCTTTGACGATAAGAAAAAAGAGCAAGAGATCTAATAATAAAAAATAATAATAAGTATTTTTACTTCGTCCACAGATCTTTGATCTATAAAGGCAGAGCCTTTTATCAAAAACAAGAACTGTTGTTCTTGGATCTTGAGGCAAAGCCTCCTTAGAAGAACGTAAAAGTTGTTCTATGATCTTAAAATCGATCAGATGCGCTTTGCGCTATTGAAAAGTGCCTTGCACTCATGAACTGCGCCCTTGCGCTCATTGGACCGGCGCACGGCGCCAGAACTTACCACGTATCAACCAGAGGCACAATCTGCGCTTTGCGCTCCTCAAACAGAGCGCTGCGCTCATAGACTGGCGCTCAGCGCCAAGCGCGCCACGTGTCGCTCGCTGGCGCGCCAACAGACTAGCGCAAAGCGCTCATAGATGGAAAGCGCAAGTGCGCTAATGAACCGGCGCTTAGCGCTGAGCGCAACACGTGTCACCCTCATGTGCGCTAGCGCAATGCGCTCTTTAATTGGCGCAAAGCGCCTGATGCGCCACGTGGCACACTTCAGAACACCGCTTTGTTCCTGATAAATGCTATGCATTTAATACCAGACAAAATGACGGAGCCCAATGCTTAGCATTATTAAAAAGGGCCGAGCCCAAATAAAGGCTTAATAGCCAGAACAAAAAATAAAATGTTAAAACATTTTAATTGGACTTAGCCCAATTCTGGCCATAAGTCCTCAACTTATTTTGAAATGAGCACATCTGCTCTCTCAACCAAATCACCTCGGTTCAAGGGTACATCTCTTCACTCCTTTGATATTCGTCGTTGTAATTCCTCAACGTCTTCAAAGAGGTGACGGGTCCCGACAACCACACATTTTACGGACTGTGGGGTCTTTATACTCATGGACTATGATGTCCTTAATCTCGACCGTGATGTCTTAAAACTAACATCGGACTGTGGAGTCCTTAAATCCAAGGACTATGATGTCCTTAACCTCGACCGTGATGTCTTAAAACTAACGTCGGACTGTGGAGTCCTTAAATCCACGGACTATGATGTCCTTAATCTCGACCGTGATATCTTAAAACTAACATTGGACTGTGAGGTCCTTAAACTCACGGACTATAATGTCCTTAACCTTGACCGCGATGTCTTAAAACTAACATTGGACTGTGAGGTCATTAAACTCACGGACTATGATGTCCTTAACCTTGACCGCGATGTCTTAAAACTAACAATGGACCGCAATGTCCTTAAACTAATTATCGACCGCAATGTTATTAAACTAAACAATAGAGCCCAATTGCTCTTTTGTTGGATCTAAACAATCTCGCTAAGTTAATCTTAGTCTAGAATTAGACTAACGTGTCCTTAACAAACGTTTAAGTTGATCTTAGCCTCAAATAAGGCTAACGTATCCTTAAACATAACCCCCCCAAACCTAAATCTAAGAAAGATACGGATTTGGACTAGTCCACGCCCTATGGGCGACAACATAACTTAGTCTCCGTATACAATCCACGGGCAACTAAACATAAAACAAACACCCACGACACGAAGTGACTATATGGAGAAGGAGAAAGTTGTTACCGCGATGCGGTAGCGTAATTAACTGTAGGGGTTTGCGCCTGCAGGGAAGAGTGTCCCCACAATCAAAACCCCCTCAAACGAGGGGGAATCTGATAAAGTCTGCTACATCGGCCGCATCCGTTTAACCCTTCGATACATGGTGCCATAAATCAACTTGGCATCTTCGGAGAGTTGGACGGATAGCACCAATTAGCATCTGCCCCCAGATTCAGGCAAGACGTGAAGTCTTCCCGGTTTCCGACGGTGAACAGGGCTGAGCCCAGCCCAACTGAGGGCCCGCTCAGACAGCAGCACATCAACCCGAAGGAGGGGCTCCCACTTTGACACCGCCGCCGCGTTGGGATCATCCGACCGCCTCACCTACGGACAGCTGGCCCTTTGCCACAGGGTGGGCACAGGCCAATCCTCACCCTCGAGCGGCGCGATAAAGAAAAACTTCCTCTTCCATTCATGTATGGAAGAAGGTACTACGACAATCCCTGACCCGGAAGTGTCCCCCCGTTGTTTTCTAAAGGAAATATATGCCCAGCTCGGCTCGCCCTTGCGAGCGCCGCGGTGGTTTTTGTAACAAAGGGAGGAAACAAGGAGGCTCAGGATGAAAGGGATCCGACTCAATCTCAACCGGACCAGAAACCCGAGGAGGATCCTCCAGGAGTTCGGCACTAGCTGGCCCGGGGCTAACCCAAAATAGTTCAACACCACAATCACCTCGGGGGCGAAGGGCAGACGCAACCCGTCCCAAAAGGCCTCCAGGTACAGGGCAATCTCATTGCCCCTACCTGATTTGCCCTCTCCCCCTCCTCGGCCAGCCGATGCGAATAGCCGGGAGGAATAAGGAAACGAGTCTTGATGTTGACAAGCTCCTTCACACGCCTCAGTGAGGATCGCACGCCAAGAACACCCAAGACCTGTGCTCTGGGGACCGCCCTCGTCACATGACCCCGGGGAGCATTACCAACCCTAGCTTCCCAGGGGGACTCTGACTCAGAATAGGAAAAGGAAGAAGTGGAAGAGGAAGCTCTAGAAGACTCCTCAGAATCTACCCGGACGACATCTACAGACTTCTCAGAAGAAGACATCTAACCTGATCAAAGGGGGTGTCCTCGGGAGATCAAATGCGAGGAGTCCGGATTGAGGAGAAGTGCGCCGAGCTAACACAACTAGGGACGAGAAAATTAGAAAGAGGTATGGGCCCTGATGGGGATCCTACCTCTATTTATAGTTGCCGGCGTACGCATCCTACGGCTCCGATCGACTCCCACCAAAACAATGTTCACAACCAACGGCCGACAGCGTTCCACATGTCGCACTCCCATTGGACACGTCTCTTCGAGCGCAAGGACGCCTGCGACACATCTCTCCAGCCAACCAACGCCAGACACGTAAGCCGTCGCTACGACGAGCGTGCACACGATCCGACGCTTCCCCTTTAATGCGAGATCTCTCCCCTAATCCGCTGACGTCATCAAGAAAATACTCACGACCGACGATATCTTCGAACAAGAGATCACCCTGGGTGCTCGGTCAGACCACTCTCGACCCAACCTGAGAGCGGGTCGAGACGAGAGTGGGGGGATAATGATGAGCCTCGATATCGATGACTCTCCAGATGCTGACACGTTGCAGATGACGTATCCCAGAACCTACAAAAAGTGATTAAGAACTTCGGTTAGGACCTCACCTCGGGCCTCCAACCTGAGGAGTCTCCCGACCTTCGGTGGCCTTCCAAACCACCACCCGACTCACCTCCGAGCTGTCATGGTACAAAGATGCTCGGCCTCCTGCTCGTCCCCGAGCTTCCCTCTGAGCTCATCCTCCTTGGTCTCATCCTGACCGACTCGCAGCGCTGATCACAGGCACCTACGCCACGGCTCTGTGAATCTCACCATGTACGAGATATCCTCCGCCCACAATCCCACATTCCCCGCCATCACGATCCCCTATTAACGAGCCTGTCTCGCCATTAATGAGGGATCCCGCCTATCACGCGGGCGTGACGTCAGTGGCGTAACGGCTGGCGTGATTCTCGCGCCTGCCTGCCCGTTGCTGCCACTATATAATCCCCTCTCTCAGACGATCGAGGTATGCAATTCTTTCTACTAAGCCGCTACTCTGCCCAATTTACACCACTAACTTGATCGTCGGAAGGTCCTCGGTGGCACAACCATCCCGGGACTTCCCTGCAGGTAGCTCGGCTTAACCTCAAATCCAAGCCCATTGAGATCCACACGTTGAAGGAGACAACCTCCAGATCAAATCTCAGCCGTCCATCAGCGCTCACAACAGATCTACGGAAGATAACATCTGAAGGAGATCCAGACCTCCATCAGGACCCTTTTCTTCTCTTTGAGCCTTGGATCCACCCCAAGATAAGCTTTTTAGAGATGGGTCTCTTTCTTCCTTCTCTTTTATTTTGGATCTTGGAGGAGAAGGGTGGTGAGATTTAACATCTTCTATTCTAGGGATTTGATGTGATATTTGGACTCCCCTTCAATTGTTTTATGGTGGAAAAACCATTTCTTTTGAGAAAATAAGAGTTAAACTTTTGATTTAATTCAAAAAAAAAAGAAGAAGGTTTAAAATTTTGAGGAAGGAGAAAGAAGCACAAACCCTAGAATTTTTTTAGAGGAATGAATTCTTCTTTCATTTCATCATAATGCTGTCTTATATAGACTTATAAGTTTACATATAGCCTTTTGAACTTTACAAAATGGCATTTTGTCCATCACATGTCCATATGTTTATTTTATTTTTTTTGCACAAGAGTCATGAGCTTTACAAAAATTTGGATTTTTCCCATTTATTTTACAATTATGCATGAAAATTACATCAAACCTATTTATTGCTTGATGATTATTCCTTTGACATGAGGGTGGCCTCTTCATTCTCGGGCTCAACTTAGGCATGAGCCCACTTGATCTGGGCTTGGGCATACTTGCTTGGACTTGGGTTCGGGCTTGGGCACACTTGACTTGGATTCGGACTTAGATCCGGGCCTACTTTTCGGGTCTTGATTTTGACTTATTGACTTGTTGATCTCGATCATGGGGTGTAATTTTTTACCCTAACACTATTTTATATTTCGATATTGTTTAAGTGATCGTATTTTCAAACAAATATTTTATAAAATCATATTTTATTTTATACCCTTTCACATTCTTCTTCCAACAACTATAGCAATTATTTTATTGTATTTAGCAATTATTTCCCTATTTTTTCCAAAAATTATACCCTTCGCATTTTTCTTCCAACAACTAGCAATTATTTTATTTTATTTAGCAATTATTTCCCTATATTTTTTCCAACAATTGTACTCTTCACATTCTTGTTCTTCCAAGCTTTGCGAACACTGAATCCCTCATGTTCAGCATACGCCTCATAGAACAAGTATGCAATATTTTCGTTCTGGCCGAACTTCATATCAATTTTCGGAATTAAGTTTGGTCCGTCTACATTCTTCACGAGAGTTGGAGGCTCAATTGCAGCTGAAAACTCCACTTCTTCAGACATATTAACCTTTAAATTACAAGAAAAACCTAATTAACTTATATTAAATATAATGCAATTATCGATTTCCTACTTATTGAGCAATAAACCAAACAAAATAATATCAATGATGGAAGGAATGATTATTCTGTTATGGGGTTAAAAATCCTAAAATTGAATTACTAAATGAAATAGAAGAAGGAAAGCTAGGTTCGATATAAATCAAAATAAATTTTTAAAAAAAAATTAGGAAAAGGAAATTAATTAAGTGATGTGGATTGATTACGTTGTAGTTTTTGAGCAGAATTTTAGGGTCAAGTGATGTGTATAAATCAATATCTCCACCGAACTTTGCAGTTCAGGTTTTAATTCTGTGATTCACTAGATGCTTCGATTGGATTTGTAACAGCAATCTCATTTGAAACATGGCATGATTTCTTAAATAACAATGCAAGAATATTGCATAGTTCAGGTGTAGTCACAATATTGAAGCAGGAACTATTTTAACTAATCTCATTGAGCTCCACCTAACAAGTAATAAGAGTCCTCGTTAATCTCAGACTAAAATGGATCATAACTATCCATTATATATCATTTAAATATCAAAATTTCATCTATATATAGCTTTTTTTATGTTCTATATTGTTTAATTTTGAGGCTAAACTCTGTAAATTAGCTATTTAAATTTGTAGTAGTAATGAGCGACAGCATAATTTGTCTAGTTTTGTTTTGGAATATACATTCTTCATTATTTTATATAGAATGAATCAAATGCTTTTATATGTCAAGAATCAAAACCTAAATATGAATTAATTATATTCATTGAACCATATTTCGGTTATGCCTTTGTTATATGCATATTCATTCTTTGGTCATGTAATCAAATTTCATTTTTGGCACCATAATATGCTTGAATGGCATGCTTTTATGTGCACGATTTCATACATTGAATCTGAAAAAAGTAATTCATGAATCTAGAAAATACATTGCATCTGTATGCTAGCTGTATTGTGACTATTAGGCCTATAAAAGAGCTTGATCATCATGATAATTTCTTCACAATAACATGATAGACCCTCTCTCCCATACACCACATACATCTAAAGAGGCTTCAATTCCTCTCCCATGGCAAATCCGTGATGAAGTATCAACTATTGGAGAGGCTCAAAGACGATGCTTTGTAAGTATCAACTATTCATTTATTTATTTTTGTTTGAAATTTTTAGATCTCTTTTGATGAAGTATAAAAAATAGCACAATCTTCCCTTTGCAGTATCTTTTATTACTATTTTAAATAATTTAAAAGCGATCGTGCTCCTGGACTTCTTTAATAATATTGCAACAAAAATATCTGTTACTCTATTTCACAATTGTAGATTTGTACCCATCAATTTTCTACTATTTTTTGGCTATTCTACACTGAGAGTTGCTGTTATTCAAAGCATTATCTTATCGCTCGATGCTTCCAAGCTATAATTCTCACCCAATCTGGGTATGATGCTTAAGTCGTGTGTTATTCCATGTTATAGTGACAAATATTAGACGAGGAAACACGGCCTAAAGTGTCACTGTAGGCACCCAACTACAGTGACAAGACTCATGAAGGGAAAGGTCCAAAAGGAAATTTGCAAAATAGCCAGGGGCTTATAGGTAAAACTCCTACCCTCATGAGTCTTGCGACTGTAGGTGGAAGCCCACAGTGACACTCTCGGCTCCGTTCCCTCATATTAATCATTAGTCACACATAACTGCATATCAACTCAATATTTTCCGTGTTACATACACCGTTATGATTGTTCTCAGAGTCGGGGACTACGTACTTAATTTTTCTTCTCAGGTCCGGAGAATAATGCCTCTCCTACATCATTTTCAAAGTATGCTAATTATTAACAATCTATATGATCATTTCTTATGTGTTTGAAAGTACAATATCACTGAACCAAACACCTTCTGTTAAGCCGCATCATGCAAGCCTATACCTTCTACACTATGCGCGTGCGCGCACCATTCATTCCTGTCAATCCAAGAACGGAACCTTTGCTTTGGACAACACCACTAGTACATCATAGGAGGCCAAAGAGCATTTCATGTACCAAAGAAACTTCAATTGCTCATTTCTCCTGTATCATTCTTCTGCAGGGCTGGACTGTGGCTTGGAGTTGAGTGATAAGGATATCCTTGTACTCAAAAGGAGGAGAGGGAGATGCCACTGATCAGGGGAGCCACTGCACGCGCGAAATAATTGTACAACAAAGAGAGTTTAGGGAAGATGCGAACTACAAAAAGGGAAACGAAAAAAAGTACATTGCTGAGTTTAGTAGAATTGTATATGTGTTTTCCTTAAAAGACCGATTGTTTTTGTTCTTCTGTTTGATTGATAATGGATGTGCTTGTTCTTCTGTTTGATTACACTGTTTGAAAGCCGATAAGTATGCGTGCATTGTTATCTTCTTTAAACATTTTTAATTTCTATTAAAGATTAATATGCTCACAAAATTAAAGTTGTAAGAAATAAATAGTAGAAGTTTATTCAATTAATTTAAGCAAGAGTGGGTTCCTAGTAGGCTAAAACATTTTAAGTTGTATTTTGATAATTCTAACCAAATTCTGTAGTTTCCATGGATGGTGCTGATCATCGAGAAAAATGATGGAGGATATACTTTTCTGGACGTCATAGGAGGGTTTGCCTCCTAGGACCTTTCTCCTTCATTATTCTCATATAATGTTTTTGTGCTAGTCTCTTAACTTTATTTATTCTCAAACCCAACGAAGTCTAAAAATGTGGGGAAAACCTAAATTTGTATTGTTAATTTATTTCAAACGAAACTTAGATTTGTATATTTATTATCAATAATACCCTTTTTAAGATTTCATAAATATATTTTTATGATTTGATGAAAAGTTGTATTTTGATAAATAATTGTGATTTAATAAACAATATTATGGTTTGATAATTACCATATAATTTGATATATATATAATGTTATATTTGAATTAACAAATTATTAAAGTTAATATGCCTATAGCATGAGAGAAATTAAGTTGGCATAATTATTTGGCGTTTTAATATTTTGACGACCAAAGTTCTGATTTTGAGCCCTTCACGGTAGTTGTAATACCAAGTTCTCGGAGTGTCCGGTAAATAAGAAAGAGGGGTGAATTCTCCTCTGCACTGAAATTAAAGTGCAACATAGATTGTAAAAGTCTGCAAGATATTTGAAGACTCTACAAGAAATGAGCTTCAGTTTCCACACATACCCCTCCCACCCCTCCCCTCCCCCACAAAAAAAGGTACCTGTGTATGTGTGTGTAGAGAAAGAGTCTAGGATCCACTTGATAGAATCTGGAAACAAATTCTATCATGTCTTAAGATATTGAATCCGCTTTGAGATATGAGCAAACAATGATATCATATGAATGAGAGCTTTTCAATTTCTTTCCGGGGGGTGAGGGTGGGGATGGTCAGCAAACATAGGAGGGAATTTTCTGCTACGGCAGTCAGAAAAATCACATTCCCGCTTTTTAATTCGATGATCAATATGACAAATATTGATCTTCGTGGTTTAAAGCTTACAATAAAGGCATGTGGTTTTCAAGCTCTTTGCTCATAAATCTAGTTGTTTTAGAGCATGAAGATCAACATGAATGGTGTTAATCATATATCCAAAGTAAGTTTATGGCCACCGTGGGAGAATAATACTCTCTCCTTTGGTGGCTGAGATTCCGATACGCGCGCGCACGCGCACACTAGAATTGTTCTCAGCACTACGCGTGGAGAAACATAAATCAAGGGTAATGAGATTTTGAAATAAATTCTATGTTACATTTGAATTCTATTCAGACTCAATTCTCTATCTTGAAACCTACGTTGATTATACTCGGTAATTAATAAGTGTTTAAGCAGTTATAAGATACATTTTTATTCTAAATTAGAATTAAGAATTTATGTTTCCCTTTATTTGCTTAGAAGATGCATGAAACAAAGCAATAATAGATAATAGGACCATAAGAAAATACATGACTAACATTCTAGGCGTACAAATCCTGAAAATACAAATAAAATAAATACCATAATTATTAGAACATTTCTCTCATATCTCAGATTCTTCATCATCATCATCCATCTCAATATCGTCGTCGTCGTCATTGAGAATAAAAGGATCAATAACACGTTCAACTTAATTTGGATATGGGATATCCATGTGATTGTAGTAAGCCAAAGTTCTCGATGGTCACATTGGTCTTCATTATATAAGTATATCATTTGCACGTTGCAACATGTTCATTGAATTTGTTTCACTCATTGTACTGTATGATAAGATTTAAAAATCAGTAAAATAAGAGTTCTAGCCCGACTGTAAACAAATTGTGTATATTAAATAGCTTGGCAAACGAATGTTTCAATTTCATTATGATAGAGAATTAAGTGTATCTCACACCTGTATGATCAACCCTGACTCTAGTTTTATACCTGAAAAAAAGTATATTTTAAATAAGAATTAGCTAAAATTGATGATTTTTAATATAATATGCAACCATATGCAATAGTGCTCATGTGATACCTTGGCAACAACTTTGCAGATGGATGTCGGCATATATTGCAGACATTTGGATTGTAAAATGCATGATATTGTCTTTTATTGCAATGCGAGCAAATACTATACAAAAGGCAGAACCAGTGTATAGTTCCATAATCGTAGCTTTAATGGTAAATTCAAACACCTACACAATCATGTAGTTTAATAAACTTATATTATCATAATGCAAAATAATGTTTAATAAATTATATCGTTTCTTACAGTATTAGCTGGAGGTGAGGTATCAGTGAGCACGATCAATTGCTCAATAGTGATGAGATTAAAATGAAGAGTTTGGAAAATACGAATAGACCAACTGAAATCGTGTTGCATCCTATAGTAAAAAAGATAACAATAATAACAATATGTCATTATCAGTATGTTGCAGTTATATTGAGGACTATTTATATAGAAAGTGTATATATAAAGCTTACATCTAGCAAGGCATAAGACATCTTCATTATTGATATCCTGGTCGAACTGTAAACTTCGTAGATTCTAAAGAAAATTTATTTGTAGGAAATACATTAATTGAAAATGGTATGAACTTCAAGTAAAAAATTATTTTGCGTTTAGAGAAGTATATATTTAAGAAAAAAATAATAAATAAAATTAAACCTTCGTAAAAAAATAATGTTCAGACCGCTTGCAATCACAACATTTCATTGTAGATAAGCATCTATAAAAAATTTCATCTTTTCTTTTAATATATCGTCCCACACAATCAGTGGCGGAACCAGAATTTTTTTTAGGGAGGCCAAGTTAAATACATAATAGTAAAAATATACCAATACTTTAAAAATACCACTAAATATTTTTTAAAAGCCATAATGTTAATACACTTTACCATTTCTACTCTAACGAGAAATGAAATTACAAATATCTAAATATGAACTTTAATTTTTTTTTTAAAATGAAGTTGTGGGTAACCAAGGTCTCTAGGGGTCAAAACCTTTGTATTTACCACTAGGCTAAATCTAAACTCATAAGAAGCTCTATGAATTTATATATTTATAGTGATATACAACAAACCGATGAGTAGTATATGCACTATTTGTCGGGGGCTTGCCGGGGTCGAGGCCCCCGCCAGTCCTCCTTTGATTCCGCCCCTGCACATAATAAGACATATAACATGATCATAGTATATTTCATCTATCACGAATATTTCAATGTACTTTTTGAATCTTCCATCCTCTGTAGGTTTAGTAGTTACGGGGCGTTGATATCAACTATGAATATTAAAATATTTGAAATGTTAGAAACTTAATTAGTTCGTGAGATAGAAATTAAAATAATAAGTTGATTTTATAGATAGTTAGAAGAACATACCTAGCAAAACAGTTGATATTTTTCTGCATATCGATAACTGATGTAGTTTCTTAACATTGTAAAGCGATGGAAGATGAATTAATGTTGGATTGATATCTTCTTCAGTGATTGCAGAATTTTTTGTCAACTGAAGATGCCAAACTTTATCTATTATCTTATAGCGAGTACTCGAGATATATTTGATGATATTGGTAATCATGTACACACGACCTTTTAATATCTTGTCATGCCAATACTGAGATAATTTATCAAATACCAAAATCTCAGCTTCACAATCCTAAATATAAAAAAAAAATTAGGTTATAAAATGGTTTATGTATAACTGAATATGAAACAAATTTACTCACCATTAGATCTTTTCCGATGAAAGTAAAGGAAGGGAAACTATGTTGAGCATATAACACTCCATACCAATTTCGAGTTATTCGAACTACAATATAGTTAAGTTTTTCTAAGATCTTCATATGGAAATGGGATGAATATTTCGCAAACTATATGGTATTGGATGCAGATAGATGTGTGGAAAAGAATGAACTGGTCTTATATAGAGAAAAGTGGAATCTAGAAAAGTACAAAAATGGCATAATAAGTATAGTGTGATCATTTAATTCTTAATAATAATAAATTAATATATTTATTTACAAACTATTCGATATGACATCCCATTTGGATATTCAAGACTTATATATAATGATTTCTTGTTATATTGTACTCTTGAATAATTCACAACTAATAAAATCTTTTTTATTATTGTGTGGGAATTGTATATATATAGATCTTGTGCGGTGGATATAGTTTTTTCATTACTATCAAATCCAAAAATATATATCCTCATACATATCCTTATCTGTTTGGATCCCAAATTTTGTATGTGTACTCGAAGAATATAAGGATCCTGATCCGGATCCGGATAAATATCGGAATATTCATATCCTAATGCAATCCTATTTCCACTCCATGAATTTATCACATTTTCATAACAAATCACTTCACATAATCAAAACAGGTTGGCAGCATCCTCTTAGAGCTAATCAAATAAAGAGGGAAAATGAGATAATAATAGTCAAATATCTTTTGATTTATAAACCTCACACATAAATGTGTTTGTCCATTCGTCTCTTTTAGCATTGTAGACATGAAAAAATTACTCTGCATATGAACATTGCACTGCCCACTTAGTCATAAAAGAACAAAAGAGCGGATGAAGCAAAGTGATTTGAAGTCAATTTTCAATAAATGTAAAATCTTTTGTTCTTCTTGTCTGGACTTTTCTTTTCTCTGTTTTTTGTCTTTCCTTACTACACTATACTCTTCACGTTGTACTCTTGTGTCTTCTGGCAGGGAAATAAATAATAAATTAAAGGAAGGGGAAGAAAAAGATGTATGCTTACTTGCAACTTAAGTAGGTTGTCAATCATGGGTACTTGTTAGCGTGCAAGTGAACATAAATGATGAGGTCCACAATTTAATTAAAGTGGATTCCCACATCATATTAGAAAGATAAGGAAATAATGAGAAGCCATAATTTTTAATACCACAAATTTTTCACAGTCAAATTGTCCCAATAACCATAACCAGCTTTGCCGAGTTCACAAATATAAGACATCCAACTTTCATATATTTGTTTTTCCTATCTTATCTAGGGAGAGATGTTTTGAAGTACTTTTGCATAAAAAAAATATTTAAAAATATAAGACACTCATCCAATTATAAGTACCATCGGACCGACCCGATCTTCTAGTTCGTGGTTCTACTCATCCCACATAAATAAAAGTCAATTGGCTTTAAATTTATTTATATAGTTGTTAGGGTCAAAATTTACACCCCTGCGTCCAAAAAGTCAAAGTAAAAAAGTCAAGGTCAACAACCAAGCAAGCGGGCCCGAGCCCAAGTCAAGCCCAAGCATAGGGGCCGGCCCCGTGCCAAAAGAAGAAAAGAAATGTGTAATAAATAAATTTAAATATAATTTCTAGGAATAAATGCAAGAAGAATGGGAAAAAAGCCAAAACTGTAAAGCCCAAAGGGCTATATATAAAGTTGTAAGCCTATATAAGATAAACATATAAAAAAAATAAAAATAGAACTTTTATTCCCCTAATCATTCTAGGGTTTCGAGCCTCCTCTCTTTCTCTCTCTTCTCAGGTTCTGCATATTCTCCAAATTAATCCAAAGAAAAAAGCTCTCTTTTTCTGAAATAAACTAAATAAACCCATAAATCCATAGAGAGAGACCCCCTTTCTTCTATCAAATCTCATAAAGGAGAACCCATCACTTGAAAAAGAAAGCTCATCTCAAAAGTCCAAGATCCAAGATCAAGACCAAGACCAAGAATAGGAACAAGTTTTCTTCATCAAATTTGAAGAACAAAAGAGCATAGGCTTTCACCCCGAGCAAGTTTTTTTTCCTTTTTCGAATAGGGAATTCGACGAAAGCCTCCGTGCCCCGTGAGGGGGGATCCTTGTCAGATACCTCATAAAAGGTCTATCCACTACTTTCGGAGATCCCCGTAAGGGGATTTTCCTCCCTGTTAAGACCCCTCCGATCCAAAGAGGGTTCCCGCCGTCGGGGACCCCCCTAAGGGGTCCCCGCTGTCTTGAGAGGCACCAAAATCACTCTTTCTTTCCCCTTATCAGGGACTCTGCAGACAAACACACATTTCACTTTGAGTTCGCATGATTTATAAGACCCATTAATCGGAGATTCTCCCGTCTCAAAGCGAGAGGTAATTAACGGTTGCGTTGTCCGTGGCTACCGGAGATTAGAATCCCCACAATTAATAAACCCCTGTCTATTTTAAGCAGGGGGAATCTGTACAACGTTTGACAAGCGAGCGCATTCCTATCTCAATAGGGTGACGAAAACACTCTATAGATTCTGGAACGCTCGGTGTGACCTATCTCTCCTCCCATATTTCGGGTCAAATGTTATACGAACTCAATTAACATATATATCGTTTTCTGTACTGAAATCATGTTCCTTCATACAGATCAACAGCTATCAACTCCCAACAATTCTCAACAACAACCCGCATCGCTCAACGATGTCTCAACAAATAAGATCAGCTTCCAACGCGACCATTGTCGCATATATGCTCAAGACAACCGCCAAAGTGATTCTTCCATCGGAACTCATGCACCAATGGATAGAGCAACCACTCCAATTCAGTTCCATTTCATTCGTCTCAGCTAGCAGCGTTCCTGCCCCTTAAGCTCTAGTGATGGATAGAACGATCTCAAAAAGGAGGAGGCCAAATGTTGTAATTGCAAGGACGCCCGAGCCTAAACGCAAGTCAGTTTTTGAACGGCTCTCTATTGCTCCAGTTAGGGGCAAAGTCTTCAAACATCAGGAATACGACAGGGCATCTCGGGCAAGCTATGGCGGTGCCCGATACCCTTCACAACTGCATAATCGGGTGTCTTTTCTGGACTCTCCGTCAATCGGCCTACGGCGGCTTCCAGGAGAACAGATCCCTTCCAAGCCCTCAAAACTGAAAAATTAAGATAGAAACGGCTAAGATATAGAGACATTAAGAGGGCTAGGGCTCCTGCTAAGTTGAATTTCGTGAGGTTCCAAAAACAGGGTTACCCCGCGACAACAACTAAGTCTGCCTTGAAGATCAGCAACTCCTTCTAACCCTTAAAATGGGTTCTAAAAAACGCCATGACTGCAAAAATCAAGAAGCGATTCGAACAGTGCTGCGAAGAGATGTGTCTAAGCCTTAATATAGAAAGCTTGACATTGTATCCTCAAGAGTTTACCAAGTGCTCTTCGCCGTGTGAAAGCAACCGGGAGAATTCAGAAAGGGGGTACCAGTGCCACCCAAGAACCCAGCCAGGCCGTCTGTCTTCAGTCGCTTGTCCTTTCTAGAAAAGGAAGGGCCACATCGATGGTTTGAAAGACCAGCCGCCAACAATAAAGGGAGGACCGGATGCACGGTCCATACGATATATTTGGCAAGAACGTGCCCCGGTGATAACATTCACAACAAGAGCGAAGATAGAGCTGCCACTTCCTAGGCCCAGCCTCCTCTGGAAGACGATGAAAATCCTTTTGGTGAGGCTGCTAAGCAAAAAGATCTCCAAATTCATGAAGAGTTGAGCTCGGAAAGTGATGAGGAGACAACTTTCGTCCCCAAGACTACAGAACAACAGCTTCTCCAAGAACTCCGGAAACAACTTAAAAGCAAAGACAAGGAAATAACCAAGCTCTACTCCAAAATTGATGATTTGAAGAATGTCGTAATCCACCTCACGGCCCAAGTTACCTGGCCGCAGGCTAATCAAGTGTAAGGCTCTACGCATGAGCTGGGTGACGACCCGAAGCAGCCAATGCCCATCCCCCTAAGTTCAAAAGTAGGCGAGCCGCATGAAAGTCGACCACATTCAGCTTTGGGAAATGCCTTGACTCTTGACGACAGTAGTGCGCTAACTCAAGATAAAATAATGGAGTTGGTCGCCAACAAAGTCAAGACATTAATGGAAGAAACCGAAATGCAGAAAAATGTCGGCAGCGGTAGGAGACCGTACCCTGCATGGTATGATCTCGTGGAGTTTCCCAGCGGCTACGTTGTTCCTAAATTCGGAAGGTTTGACAGAACGGGAAATGCAAGACAGCTCATTGCCCACTTTAAAGTATCATGCGGAAATACCAGGGGCAATGATACGCTTCTCCTTTGGCGGTTCGTTAACAGCTTGATCGATGTTGCCTTCGACTAGTATGCAAGCGTACCGGACGGCTCGGTCACGACATTCGTTAAAATGGAATCTCTGTTCAAGCAAAAGATTCATGGGTGTCAGCGATAAAATCACCATTGCCGACCTTGTGAGGACCTAGCCCGAGAACAAAAGAAGCACGGATTTTATAGCCCAATGGCGTAATCTCACCGTCAAGTGCGAACCGCCGTTAGAGCAGGACCAATCCGTCAGCCTTCTTATAGGAAATCTCGGCAACTGGATAATTCCTTTCTTATGCACAGTTGGTCTCAAAACATTCCAGGAAATAGCTAAGAAGGTTTGGATGTTGGAACGCTCAAAACCCGAGTCCATTCAGGACCTCCAATTTACTAACAAGCTAAAGAATCAGGGGGACGACAACTGCAAACACGAAAGTTCCAACAGTACTGATTCTTTCAGCAAGCAAGGAATGGGCGGAGCAAAGACTGACCGATCTCGAAATTCAGTACTGGGAGTAGAAGGATCAACTCTAGAAGAGAAAAAGAATAAGGTGTGATCTTTTAGAAGGGACAAAGTCCGTAAAATATTCAAGGACGCCCTGAACAACGGTCTATAACTGCCAGCGTCGAAGAGGTCTCATGAAGCAAAGATGACCGACAATCTCCTGTATTGCCTATACCACAGAGTAGTGAATCATTCAATCGAAGACTGTTATGTTTTCAAACATTGGGTTGAGAAACAATACAAGACCAGAGAAATCTCACTGTCCCCTAGGGTGTTGGCAAAAGATCAAGCCGCGACTGCCAATTTTATACAAATAGAGACCGAAGTATTTTAGGAACCGACTGCTCTCAGTTGTTTGTCCTTCCCTAAAAGGAGCGGACCATGGCAACGGTCCGAAAGCCTGTCAAGTATTGTTATCAATTATGAAGGAATAAATGGATAGATGATCCATACAGTCTCCATGGCGGGACCTGGAAGAATAAGTCTTAAACTTCGTAGTCAAAATGAAAATATGACCTTCGTTCCCCAGCCTTAGCTTGGTTCAGATGTAGATGCCACTTCCTAGCCTCAGTTCGACTCAAACAATGATGAAAGCTCTATCCACCAGGCTAAGCAAAAAAAGCCTATGATTCCTAAAGACACGAATGGTAGGGATGACCCAGTCTATGTTTCCAAAAATGCAGAGCAGGCGTTGCTTCAAGGCCTTCAAAAGCGGCTCCAAGAGAAAGATAGAGAGTTGACCATGGTATATTCCAAGCTTGATGATATGATAAGCATCACTGCACAGCTCACGGCTCAAGTTGCTCGAATGGAGACACAACAAATGTAGGAGTCCATCTATAAACCAGAGGATGACCTCTCAAAGCAACCAACGGCCATCCCCTGCAATCCAGGCATGCGGCATCTTCATGAAGCTCAGCCACATTCAACTTTGGGAAGAACCTCAATGCTAGATGACGACAGGTTCACCCAAGAAAAGATCACAGAATTAGTCCCTGAAAAAGTCAAAACATTGGTGGCTGAAGCCGGGACGCAAAAAGAATATATCTACAGTAGGAGGCCATATACCACGGAATACGACCATACAGAATACCCGAGCAGTTATGTTATCCCTAAGTTCAAAAGATTTAATGGCATCGGGAATGCCAATCGGCATATTGCCCATTTCAAAACGTCATGTGACAACACTGGGGGCAATGATGTGATGCTCCTCAGGCAGTTCGTCCTAAGTCTAACTGATATGGCTTTCGAATGGTACACGAGCATACCTGACGGCTCGATCAAGACATTCATTCAAATGGAATATCTGTTCAAACAAAGATTCCTGAATACCGGTGATAAAATTATCATTTTTGGCCTTCTTAAGATCAAGAGGAAATATAATGAGAGCATCGCGGATTATATGACTTGATGGCATGATAAGGCCAAACAAAGAATAAGCGTAGCATTGACCCCTAAATCGTTAAACTGGAGGGGGGAAAAGGGTCAGTCCACAAGCAAAAGGGTACGAATGAAAACATGAAAAGGTTTCATGAGTAAAAACAACGAAGCTACCAGCGAGCTTGTGAAAACCCGCAAGGACACAAACTCGTAAATAAAACCCAACGGCGAATGATCAATCGCTCCTGGTATCATTTCAGTGTAGCGATGCGGACGCCAACCAAAATCCAAATCTCCAAATCCTCTAAAGGCGAATGATGAGTCGCTCCTGGTGCCATTCCAGTGTAGCGATGCAGACGCCAACCAAAATACAAATCTCCAAATCTCTCAATGACAAATAATGATTCGCTCCTAAAACCATGCTTCAGTGTTAACGATGTTGATGTCAACAAAAAATTCAAATTCCCAAATTCACCAACGGCGAATGATGAGTTGCTCCCGGTACTATACTCCAGTGTAGCGATGTAGACGCCAACCAAGATCCAAATTCAAAATCCTCTAACGGCGAATGATGAGTCGATCCTGGTACCATTCTTGTGTTAGTGATACCGACGCCAACAAAATTTCAAATCCCCAAATTTCCCAATGGCAAATGATGAATTTTTTTTGGCACCCGTGCTCCAGTGTTAGCAACGTTGATGCCAACCCCAACCTCAAAATTTCAAACTTTCAATCCAAATTCAAATCCAACTCTAGTCCAAATCTTACCTCAAAATCAAACCCTACCAATTTCAAAAATCCAATTTCCAAGTCCTACTCGGCATTGCTTCCAAGCTCAAAGGTCCCGCCAAATAAGGCAGGAATCAAACAAACCAAATTAAAGTCCTATCCGGCAGTGCTTCCATGCTTATAAGTTCCGCTGGACAGAAAGGAAACTTCCTAAATAAATCAAATCAACCAAGCATCGACCATCCGCATCGTAAAAATAGCAGTATTGACCATCCACGTCGCAAAAATGGCAGCATCGATCGTCCACGTCGTGAAAATGGCAGCATCGACCTTACGTCGTGAAAATGGCAGTATCGACCGTGCATGTCGCAAAAATGGCAGCATCGACCATCCACAATGCAAAAATGGCAGTATCGACCTCCACGTCGCTAAAAAAGAATCAAGTAAAGTATCGACCATCCATGTCATAAAAAAGGGCATTGCAGCCTCCTAAAAGCGGAAACCAACTCCACGAAGAAGATCCATCAATTTCATGCACATGACCCATACATATAGTTTACATTTATTGATGGGAGGAACTTATTTGGGGTCAAAATTTACACCCCTGTGTCCAAAAGGTCAAAGTCAAAAGTCAAGGTCAACACTCAAGCAAGCGGGCACGAGCCCTAGTCAAGACCAAGCATGGGGCCTGCCCAATGCTAAAAGAAGAAAAGAATTATGTAATAAATAAATTTAAAGGTAATTTCTATGACTAAATGTAAGAAGAATGGGCAAAAAGCCAATATTGTAAAGCCCAAGGGGCTGTGTAAAGATGTAAGCCTATATAAGGCAAACGTATGAAGAAATGAAAAAAAAAACTTTTATTCCCCCAATCATTCTAGGGTTTTGAGCCTCCCCTCTCTCTCTCTCTCTTCTCAGGTTCTTCATATTCTCATATTAATCTAGAGGAAAAGGCTCTCTTTTTTCTAAAATAAACTAGATAAACCAACAAATTCATAAAGAGATAACCCCTTTTTTCTACCAAATCTCATAAAGGAGAACCCATCACTGGAAGAAGAAAACTCATCTCAAAAGTCTAAGATCCAAGATCAAGACCAAAAAAAAAGAGCAAGCTTTCTTCATCAAGTTTGAAGAACAAGAGAGCATAACGGTTCTCGAGGTGGCTTTCAGCCCGAGCAAGTTTTTTTTTTCCTTTTTTCGAATAAGGAATTGGACGGAAGCCTTCATGCCCCATAAAAGGGTGACCCGTGTCGAATACCCCATAAAGGGGTTATCCACTACCTTCGGAGATCCCCTCAAGGGGATTTTCCGCATTGTCGGGACCCCTCCAAAAGGGGTTCCTGCTGTCGGGGACCCCCTAAGGGGGCTCCCGCTGTCGGGGACCCCAAAGGGGCTCTCGCCGTTGGGGACCCCTTGGGGGGTCCCCGCTGCCTCGGGAAACACCAAATCACACTCTTTCCCCTTGTTAAGGACTTTTCAGATACACACATTTCACTTTGAGTTCGCATGACTTATATGACCCGTTAATCGGAGGTTCTCTCGTCTCAAAGCGATGGGGTAATTGATGGCAGCTTTATTCGCGGCTGCCGGAGATTAGAATCCCCATAATCAATAAACCCCTTTCTATCACGGTTCTCGAGGTGGCTTTCATCCCGAGCAAGTTTTTTTTCCTTTTTTCGAATAAGGAATTGGACGGAAGCCTTCATGCCCCATAAAAGGGTGACCCGTGTCGAATACCCCATAAAGGGGTTATCCACTACCTTCGGAGATCCCCTCAAGGGGATTTTCCGCATTGTCGGGACCCCTCCAAAAGGGGTTCCTGCTGTCGGGGACCCCCTAAGGGGGCTCCCGCTGTCGGGGACCCCCAAAGGGGCTCTCGCCGTCGGGGACCCCCCAAGGGGTCCCCGCTGCCTCGGGAAACACCAAATCACACTCTTTCCCCTTGTTAAGGACTTTTCAGATACACACATTTCACTTTGAGTTCGCATGACTTATATGACCCGTTAATCGGAGGTTCTCTCGTCTCAAAGCGATGGGGTAATTGATGGCAGCTTTATTCGCGGCTGCCGGAGATTAGAATCCCCATAATCAATAAACCCCTTTCTATCTTAGGCAGGAAAAATCTGTACAACACTTGACAAGAGAGCGCATTTCTATCTTAATAGGGTAACAAAAAACACTCTATAATAATCATTGATAAATTTTTGTTATGTTAAAGCTAGTTATAGTAAGTAATTTTTGATATTTTTATAACCTAAAGGGGTAGGGATAGATTATCCCCGCCCGAAAGGCTGGTAAGTTCTCACTTTTCCTCTTTTCTTATTTTCATGCTCTTTTCTCGAATTGACTACTACACGCACGTTCTCTAAAGAAAAGAAACTGTTTTCATTATAGGAGATTCATACTAAACAAAGTTTATGGTTGGCTTGACGCCAATTCATGAAGCAGGGGAACCGCAACAATCTCTCAAGCAAACGACGATCAATCAAAAGGTGGCTAGCGGCCTAATTCGATAACGTAGTGACAATCGCATAATTCAACCAGAACCAAAAGGGGTAGGCTTCGAATACTTAAGCATCAAGAACGCGCCATCGGGAGCACCTTGGACTTACACTTCAGGACTGATCCACAAACGGAACTGAATAAGTCAAAGTTATGCCTGAAAACTATGTATATCTCTCCACTACTTATTAGGATCCAGTCTTTCTTTGTTTTTTTATGCCCACTTGTTTAAGGCTTGTTTTCACTTGATGTAATAAAATTTTGATGTGAACTTAGCTTGTAATAAATGTTGGTTAATGAATAAAAGTTTCTTTTTCTTGCTTTTGTATACTCCTGCATACTATATACTTAGCGTAACTGTATCCGGTAGCGTATCTACTTGGTATAGTTACGTTGCGGGTCTCGTCACGTCTCCGCTCTTGTACACTTAGGAAGCGGGCGTGACAGCTTTTAATGGTGGCCCATGCCGGTCCGTATTCAAATGCAAGAACATTAACCAACACTTATTATATCCTTTGAATCCTGTCCCTTGAATCCATCCTCGATACTTGCTTCGTTTTCCTTCAATAGAATTACTTTCCATCTCAACGTCTACTATTCGCTTTAAATCTTATTTGAATTCGATTTGACCCTTCTTTATTGTCCTTAGGAAGGCGATGGCTGGACGCAACTGGATGCAATGGGAATAGGAACGGTAACGGAAATCAGGCTACTTGATCCAGATGATGCAGGGGCTGATAGATCAGCAATAGCAGCAAACTGCAACGCTGTAAATGGAACTAATGGAAAGCCATCAATAGCAGGCTTCCATTCTTGAGAAGGCATTAACCCTAAACAACCAGGGAATGCCGGGGGTTAAGCAATTCCGCTCGCTGCATCCTAAGTCCTTCACTGGGAAAGGGACGCTTCTAGAAGCCGAAGAATGGATGCAGAGCATAGTGGATGATCTAGGTGCCGCTTAAGTCCCAGTTGAAACCTAGGTAGATATTACGAAGCTCCAACTCACTGAGAACACCCGCATATGGTAGACTGCTGCGGAGAATCGGTTGGAAAAACCGATCAGTTGGGAGACCTTTAAGGGACGTTTCGATGCCCAGAACTTCCTGGCCGTAGATCATTTGGACATGGAGAGGAGGTTTGTCCATCTCCAACAGGGATCCATGTAGGATAAGACTATGGACGGGTATGTTGCGGAGTTTGCCATGCTCGGTCATTTTGCACTTCATCTAGTAGCTACCCCTGAGCTATGTGCGAAGCAACAAGGATTGGATTTGAAGGCCCAGTCTTCTAAATCCACCTTCGTCCCCCGCAGTTATGACGAAGTCCTCGACGCTGCCCGTCGATACGAGGACTTGGAGAGGTAGTTGAGACAGAAGAACAAACCGATCGGAAACAAACGACCTGCTAGTCAGATCTTTGGTGAAACTCCTTCCAGACCGATCAACAATCCTCACCAAAAGAGACTTGTAGAATCGTTCGACTCCCCTCGCTTAGTCGTTTACTGCCATTGTTTCAAACCGGGACATCTTAGGAAGGACTGGCGTATGCTGAACGGACTCTGTTTGGCATGCGAATCAGCAGATCACGTTGTCCGTGCCTGTCCACGGCATCCACCGAGACCGACCAATTCAGGGGCACCACAACGAGGTCCACCCTTAGCCCGTCAGCAGCAAGTGTTTCATCAGGCGCATAGAGTTGCTCCAAAACGCCAAGCTTTTACCATGATAGCAGTAGAGACCAAAGCTACAAAACGCTCTAGTAACCTTCTAATTCCTTAAATTCCAATCCGTTATTCTTTTTACCCGCCTTCTCAAAACTTTTCACACATGCACCCATGATACCATTCTAGCTAGCTTAAAAATCCTTATAACCTTGTTTCGGCTTTCAAACTTTTTCTATCCGGAAGTATCTATTGATTTTATGTCTTTCCAACTTCATTGTGTCATGGCCTTCCTAGACTCACCTTCTTCCATCAGACGATAAACCCACCCTCGGGAGCAACACTTGAGAGCGTGAAGACGTCTTACGAATGCATTATCCTTACTTTCTTGCCTTTTTACAACATCCTTTTTTAGAAAATTTTGAAGGCGAAATTGTTTTAAAGAGGGTAGATTGTAACGACTGTTTTCGATATATTCATAAAAGCCTTTTATATTTATTCGGAGTCAAATAAATATTTTTAATGTTGTTTTTGATGGAAAAGTTTGGGAAAAGGTTGTTTTGAGTTTAAAAATATTTAATATAAATTTTGGAAGAAAGAAAAGAATTTAAATATAATTATTGGAATTTTCTATGGTTCATTTTAATGTGTGGTTTTGGAAAAATGAATTACTTTTGCGATGAAAAGTATTGAAATTGATAAAGTAATTATTTAGAAATTTTCCATAATTTTTCGGTGTTAAAAAGTATTTTTAAATAATTTTTATTCAAGAAAAACTGTTTTTAAATTTTTTAAAATGAAATTGGGCCGAACCCGAGCTCGGCCCATGACCGTAGCAAGGGCCCGACCCGACTTGGCAAGCATGCGCCCACGTGAGCGCATGGCAGCTACGCGCGATCCCGCGCGCACACGAGCCGACCCGTAGTCGCACGATGCACCACGTAGCGGCGATCGGGGTGCTGTCCTCGGAGCCAGTCGGCTCGATTAGTGGATCGGTCGGCTCGGTGTGAGGGCTATATATAGTCTCTGACTAAAATGTGATTTTCTCCCATGTCGGTGCTCCAAAAATTACACTGAAAATTGTTGCATGACCGGAACTCGACGATCTACGCAACGACGCTGATCTCAAGCTATAGAAAAATCTAAGGAGAGATAAAAGGCAGTTTGAAGTCGAAGTACGCACGTACCGACATTCATAACATGGTAGGATTCACCTCTCGTCCTCTCACTCTATCGCCTTCTTCATATCAATATTCTGATTTGTTTAGTACTCTTTCATGATACGAACACGTTTGGATAAAGCTGATTCGAGATGGAGAATCTCCTTTAGAACAATTGCTAAACTAGCATTTTAGGGGGGTTTCATTCATTTATTCCCTTCTTACATTCATTACAACTACATTACATAGAAACAAATAAAAGTAGTGGAGAGATCGTCTCCTGAAATAAAGGAAGTGTTAAAAAAAGTGCAAACATAACCTAAATAGTTGAGAATATGTGTTAGTGGGGTGTGGGTTGGAGTAATGAGTTTCATGCACATATCAAACCATCCTTTTTCAAACAACCTTGTCCTCAAGATTGATACATTTCAACATCTCAAGCCTCAGGTTAAGCAAATTTTTGTTGGCCATCGTGGAGGATCGAAAAAACTTTGAAATGAAAAACTCAAGGTAATGCGCAACATCTTGTAGCCTCGAATTAGGCGGATTGTAGTCGGCCATCACGGAAGATTGAGAGGCACTCAAGATGTTGATGTACTATCTCAATGGCGTCTTGATCACTCAGGTTAGGCGGATTGATGTCAGCCGTCGCAGAGGATCAAGAGGCTCTGGCGTTGATACATCATCTCAGCAACGTCTCAAATGCTTGGGTTAGGCGGATTGATGTCGGCCATCGCGGAGGATGGAGAGGCTCTGATACCAATTAATACATACACGATTGGATAAAGCCGATTCGAAATGACGAATCTCGTTTAGAACAATTGCTAAAATATTTCATTCACTTATTTCCTTCATACATTCATTACAACTACATTATATAGAAAACAAATAAAAATAGTGGAGCGATAGTCTATTGAAATAAATGAAGTATAAAAGAAAGTGCAAACATGGTAGTTGAGAACATGTGTTAGTGGGATGTGGGTTGGAGTAATGAGTTTCATGCATATATTAAATTCTTAATACAGATAGACTCGTGCTCACATCTATTATTTATAATCTTTTAATTTCGATGAACCGACACTTCGACTTTTAGCTTTTACATCTTGACCCTAACAAAATCTTAGACTCTTTGAATCGGGGTAACGACCTACTCCCCTTAACATCTTTTACACTATTGAAACGCTAATATGCGGTTATGTTACCCAAATTGCATCGATATATTGCCCGTTTATAGCCGGTATGCTGCCAAAATTTATATCAACAACTTGTTTCTTATTTAATCTTTTCCTAACAAGAAGTGAACCACTTTAGACTCGAAATACCACAACTTTCTAGAAAACCGTATTTATGTTTAAATACCACAACTTTTCTAGAAAATCGAATTTACGTTTAAATACCCTAAGCTTTATAAATTTGTATTTTATTTAAATACCTAGCTTTCCCAAAACAACGTATTTACACTAATACCTTTAAGTTTCCAATTTTGTATTTACATTAAAAATACCCTAAAGTTTCTAAATTTCATATTTTCCTTAAAATACCCTAAAGTTTCCGAAACTCGTATTTCACATAAATACCATAAACTTTTCTAAAATTATTATTTCACAAAAATACCTTGAACTTTCACAAAAACCTTGTTTCATAAAAACACCTCGACTTTCCAAACTTCCATGTTTTACACTTTAATACCCTATACTTATTCAACTAGCCTTTACAAAACCCCATTATAACTTGAATGTGGTTCCTTAACCAAACTCTATGAACCCTAGCATAACATGGTTATATGTGCGGTTAGTGTTAGGCGAGTGGACCTAGGCATGAAATGTACATGAATGATCCGAAGTTCGGATAACTCTGATAAGGAAAGTGAACCCCTTTTGTTACCATGCCTAGAGAATCCACGTGCTAACACCTAACCGAATCCTTTTACAATTAAACAAGACACAAGGTGGGGTAGTTTGGATAACAAGGTTATATGATGTATCTCGAGAGTTCCCTCTGGTTAACATGGTTCGTGGTGGAACGGAATGCTAACTTCCCGTACTTGTCACCATGTTTCCGTGGTGAAACGGATTGGTAATCTTATTCTTGTTACCGTTGTTCCGTGGTGGAACGAAATAATCTTGAGAACACGTGCACCCTTATGACCAAACTAAAACAAGCTAAAATACGAATGATAGTACTAAATGACACCTTACCCACTTTCACCTACATGATTATGCGACACTACATTTATTGTTCTAATTATCTTATACTTTACTTTAGTTCATCTTTGTTACCATATGAACCCCCTTGAGAATCCTACTCGAGTGTAACTCGTTGACAGACGTTTCTTTTCTTTCCCCAATGTCCGTTAGGCCTAGGACCGGGCAGGATGAATAAGTCGAAGCTACGCCTAAAGACTAGGTCTACCTCTCCACTACTTATTAGGATCTAGTATGTATACTACATTCATTTTTCTTTCCTTCCCACAACTTAAATATATTTATCAGAGCAAACATTATGCATCTTCTCGATGCGCAGCTGCTAGTCTTGAAGATAGTTTAAGTTGATTCTGACTCCCTTCCCAGTAGTAGATATAAGTTGCAAATGAAAGCATCACCAGTCAGTTAAAAATTATTATTTATTTTAATAAAGATTTGTTTAATATTAATCTTATTTTCTACCTTTAGACTTGTGTCACATAGGGTGGCACCTGAACATGCTCAAGCCCTATATATGATAACATATCCCAGTTGTTCCTTCTTTGGTAGTGATATCTTTCAGGTACGACGATCACATTTAACCAAAAAAAAAAAGCTTGGAAATTTTCCTTAAAAAACTCAAAGAAGCAAGCATAGGAAAACAAATATGAATCTCTTTCGTATTTTGGCAGTGGACCTGGCAAATTTCTTTACCGGAACATGAAGGCCTAGGTTCTGATGTCACTGAAAGAACCGCCATTCGGCTTGAGATGGAGACATCACCAAACCATATGAAGCTAGAAGCCACAAATCAAAGGCATGCAAGCAACACATGGATACAACCTTATAACTCAATGAAAGGATGAAGAAAGATAATTAGAAAAATGATAATGTGTGTTTCTTTCGTTGAATAGCTTTTTGGAGAACTTTTGCACCAGTCAATGCAATGAGACTGCAAGCTTAATTGGGATATTGTAAATTTATAATTAAGCACTTTTTTCTTCTATTTCTTTCTTTTTCTTTTTTTTGTGAATAAGTGTCATAAGTGTCTGCTTTAATTTCTCTATTACTTTTCTTAATCAGGTATTAGTGTTTTCCGGTTGCCTTCTAAATATCTTGTTTAATTAGGGGGTTGTGGATCAACAATTATACTGATTATATAAAAATGTGCATTCAACATATTGTCTCATAAAAAATTGACTAGAAATCAACAATATTTTCTTGGTAATTGTTTCTTATAGTTTTGTTTCAACTTTTTTACCCATTCCACTTGCGGGCTGAGAGAATTCACATAAATAGGTAAGGCGTTGTTAAGCTGAAACGAGTCCATTTGCCAGAGTACTTGGGACCCAAGGCCTCGCCGCTTGAGAGGATCTCCACTGAGGTAAGGAAAGCCGCTATACAAAACCAGCATTCCTGTTGTCAAGGATGGATGAAGTGATAACATTGCTTCAGGAAACATAGAAGAGCTAGCTTTAGCACGAATCGGAGCCAGTGTGGAACTAGTGAGGATTCAAGAGAATTTGCAGGATGATCTTTGCTTCTTGGTTGGTAACTCTTGCGAATTCCTTTCATTAGGATTTTCTAGATCCTCACATTATGAAAATAAGTCCTTCGAAACTCTCGTTCCCTTTGTCTTTATCTGATGCAGGGTAACTGTTCCGAGAGCCGGTGCTATTCAAGTTGGTGCCAAAGAGAGTCACAAACGAATCTGCAGTTCGCTTATCGTTGATGGTTCTAGAACCAGACCGAAATGAAGAGCCTGTCAACTAGCTACCATACCACATCATAGACATGTACAAGCATTCTAGAGGGTGGCAAAGCATCAACTTGGATACTAAGGCTACTGGTTGTGGAAAATGGACACAAATGAAATGATACTAACCCTTGGGACCTATAATTGTCTTAAAAGTTCCAATATACACACGTTGCTAGATTGTTTAAGCAACAATCATGAAGATCTCATGATAATTGAATATTTTCGCACAGAAGATGTTCTATGCCTTGTTTGGCTTAGCTCGTGGAATAATAGCTCTTCTGCTATAGTAGCTTTGGAGTGAAAGAAAAGTCATGTTTTTTCTGTTAAACTCTTGCTTAGTAATCCTTGGAATCCTGATCCTATTTTGGAGGAAAAGGAAACGAATGAATGCTTGAAGCACGTAAGTCCTGATGCCGCAAGCTACTTTTCCTAAGATAATTTTCCGAGAGAAACGACAAAATGGAGCCGGATCTGGCTCCCCTTACAGCTTTCTATATAATATATGTTGGATATAGGTGCCCTAGAGACAACTATTGTAATTGTACTTGGATCTATATATAGAGAACATTCTTTCTAGAAATGATAGTATGTTATCTGGTTTGCTTTATCTTTCAATATGTATATGTTTTACTTACTAGTACATATCGCTAATATATTTTGATAAAGCCCTTAGAATCTTTGCTGAACTATCAGGATTATGACGAAATCATATTAGTGGGGCCTGGATAGTCTATAAGCACATCCTTAAAATGTTCCTAGTCGTGGGAGTATCGAGACGGGACATCAGTACTCCAGAGTAGACTGGTATATACACTTCTTGATCTCGACCGGAGCGATGGTTGGTCCCACATCCATTGATGTTTGACACCAAAGATTGTATACTGGTGCTCATTAAATAATGAGTACACTGAACGGACTCGCCGAGAACTCCTAAATAGTATTATACCTACTGTTGGATAGTTCTCTAGTGGCAATAGTACATGGTAATCTTTTGACGTGATATCGCCATAGTGTTTTGTGTGTGTTCCTACTATACTTTGATTTCTACCCAACCACGGCTTTAAAGAGCTGTGCATATAGGTTTTAGTTGGGTATAGTCCCAAAGCACATGAAGGCAGTGAGCGGTCAAGAGAGAATTCGTCTCTCCCAGTATAGGGAGTTGATATCGTGTTGTGCATGATAAACTATAATCATAAGTCCCTGACCAGGGCAGTTGAGATAAACTGATAAGGGTTATCAGTTGTATCTCTTATCAGTTGTATCTCGGGTGGTTATGAGTTTCATATCGGCATGATTTATTAGGTTATTGGGGGTCTGACAGTTTCCAACCCCCAAACCAAGTATGCGACAGTCTTTGACGAAGAAACCGGAATGTACGTGAATTGTCAACGATAGGCTTTATTGGGTTCAAATGAGTTTGCTTATCGACCTGCCTTTTGGCATATACCTGGTTAGCCGTTACGTACAGCTTGTGACGCTGACGAGCTTATGGGTTAACGCGTTGGGGATTGATCTGAAACTGTTTTAGATTCAATTGGATGTGATCCAATAACCTATTATCAGCGTATTGTCAAGTCTTTAGAGTCTCACACAGAAAGTTACCACGCTCAGGCGAAACGATGTAGACGTGCGTATGTGATACGTGCGGTGGTTCGATTAAACACATGTATATGATACACGTACAATAATCGGACGTTTGATAATACTAACTGGTTTATTATAAAGCCGGATTATTAAATCAAGTGTTGATTTAATAAAACATTTATTGATATGTATTCTAATATTATTTTAACACACACTCTCAAGTATAATGTATATGATGCATTAACCATTCCTCGTCTTGTAGTGGCATGCTTGCATGTGGAGGGATGTGGGCAACTGGGGACCACTTGGAGAGATAAGGTTCGTCCTCTCTTTAATATATGATAGAAAAGAGAAAAGGGATGGCCATCCATCTCATTATCCTCCTCTTCTTCTCTCTCATGTGTTCAGAAAAAGAGAAGAAAACTTGAGAGAAAAATAGTGTGAACTCTCTACATATTCTTCCTCTCTCATTCTTTCATTTTATGAGAGAAGGTTGCTTCACAAAGTAGTCATCTTTGGTGAAGTTGAAGCTTAGGTTGGGTTACTTTCGAAATGGATCATTTTTGACGAGACGGTCGTAAATCAAGCTCGATCCCTACATCGCGGAGCTTAGCTTGGGTATTGCACTTGAGTGTGGACATGCCGCAAAAGTTGCAGCACCCTCTAAACCCTAGTTTAGCTTTCTTGTTTTTCAATAGCTAGTTTATGGATGATCTTGGTTATAGTTTATGAAGCTATTGTTAGAGAAAAAAAATGTTCTATGTTTTCACCGCGGTTCGCAAGTGTTGCGACCCCAGCATCATAATCTTACATGGTATCAGAGTCAATCCATATACTCTTAGTTGTTTTGTGGCCAAAAGAATTTTTAAAATCCCAGTTTTAAAAACCTAGTTTGAAAAATTGCAAGAAAACCTCTCATTTTTGCTTGTGCCCGAGTCTCGAGGTTCTTGGTTCGAACCAAGAGCTTCGTCTCAAGATTAATCCCGAACCCACCCAACATATGCTTGGTTCAACCCCGATTCGGGGCTGGTTCAGGGCTGATTCAGAGCTAAATCAAGGCTAATATAGTGGGTGGGGTTTTGGGGTCGACGAGGCTCGATTTTGGGTTCTTCGGGGTTCGATTTCGTGCAAAAATGAGGGTATTTTTGTTGCCGAGGTATACTTAACTTTGTTTCTTTGGAATTTCAAATGTGCGACCTTGTGGGTTGATATTCATTAATCACGGATTCAAATTACCTCGATGAACAGTTCAATCGATTTGATTTGAACACGTATAAGGATATGTGTTGGTAAACATAGCCTAATTGATGTGTCACTACTAAAATAGGGGGTTGTCCCTACGGATAATGAAATCCGTAGGGGAAGATTTATTTTGGCCCTATGGATTAGTCCGTAGGGCAAGATTTATTTTGGCCCTACGGATTAGTCCGTAGGGCCAGACGGTTGCCCCTACGGTCCCAGACGTTTTAATTTAAAAATATTAAATCGTAATTTGTTGTTTCCCCCTACAGAGCCGCAAACCAATGACCTACGGACTAATCCGTAGGGGCATCTAAATGGGGATTTAATTAAAAAGACACAGAAATGCCCTACGCTGATTATCTCTCTCGCGCGCGCGAAACTCCCAAAATCCCCAAATCTCTCGTTCCCGCCGATCGCCGTTCTCGTCGTCGCCACCGCCCTCCGTTTCGTCGTCGCCACCGCCCTCGTTCTTCCTCGTCGACGATTGCGCGTTGTCGACCACCGATCGATCGTCTCCTCCACCGCACAGGTTAGTAAATCTTCAATTAAACAAATTTTTGATTATTTTAGGGCTGGGGTTCATGGTTTGGGTAACGATGAGGGTTAGGGTTAGGCATCGGTTGGGGTTAGCGTTGCGGTTGGGGCTGGGGTTGCGGTTGGGGTTCGGGTGGGGTTGCGGTTGGGGTTCGGGTTGGGGTTAGGGTTAGGGTTGGGGTTCGGCTGGGGCTGGGGCTAGGGTTAGGGTTGGGGTTGGGGTTCGGTTGGGACTAGGGCTAAGGCTAGGGTTAGGGTTGGGTTGTGATTTTTAGGAAAATTTAACTCGATAAAGCCAAAAATTACCATTTTTAGTATCAGATACGGAACGGAATAGGTGTTATCATTTTCGTATACGGATATGGATGGTCGTCAAAAATGAAAATATAGGGTCATCGTCGGAGGATGATATGTCGACATCCGAGTCGGAAAATGAAGAAGACGAGAATGAAGATTATTTTTAGATTTATGTTTTGATTGATGACTTTTATACGTATGGTTATTGTTATAGTTAATGGCGTAGTTAGGATATGAACTTGGTTTGTTTATCGGTCACTTTTTAGTATGTTAGAATCGTAGGTTTTTTATGATGATAAATTGTCTTATGGTTTGATTTAGTTTTTGACATTATGTTTATATCTTTATATTTTAACTTTGAATGCATCTAGGCATGTATTATTTAGTTAACTTATTTTCTTTTACCAATGTTTGTTGTGAATCGTAATACTTCATATTTATATTTTTCCAATTCTGTTTGATCTTCGTTAGTTTATTTGATATATATTCTTTCAACTTGAATTTATATTATATTCATCTTATTTGTTGATTTCTTTTCTATGTTGAAGGTATGTATCTCAATCTCAAGTCTAATGCATCTTAGTTCTTTAATGCTCAATTCTTTATATATCTTATTCTCAAGTTACAACTTGCAAGTAACTAAGCAAGTATTATTTCATAAGTTTAAAATCATGTTATATCAGTTACTTTATATTTTATTTAAATACTTCGTATAGTCTATGTGATGAGAAGATTCAATCGTATGATAACCAATAAAAGCATTACCCCCGACAGCCGAAAAACACACATACAACAAGAATACACAACAAACGCATCATTAGAGAGTGATTCAAGATGTTCAAGTTAAAACCAATATATGATACTCGATGATAATATGAAACTTTCATATTCTCATCGATACTCATATATGAAACTCAAAGCGCCACTTAGTCCCCGTCTATCGGTTAACATATGTTCGATGTTCGTCGTGACATAGAACAATACGAAGGTTGTTAAATATCGGACGGTATAGCTCGATACTAACAACCGTCGTATAGTCTATGTGACGAGAAGATTCAATTGTATGATAACCGATAGATTTGTCCCGTGTGGACAACTTAGGAATGTATAAAGCAAACACCTTCATTCACTAGTGTTTTCATCCGTTTCGAGATATTTCGTCGGTACCTTTCCGCTGGTTCTCCGTGTATAAAGATAGATTAGATTTTCATTTCAACATTGTTTCACAGCTTTGAAATGATTATCTATTCTATTACAGTGTACTCGGAGAACAGCGGGGAAGTTCTGCCGAAATTTACTCGAAACAGTTGAAAGCACAAGCGAATGGATGTTCGCTCTATACATTCTTAATGGGATAGAAGCCTTACCCCCGACAGCCGAAAAACACACATACAACAAGAATACACAACAAACGCATCATTAGAGAGTGATTCAAGATGTTCAAGTTAAAACCAATATATGATACTCGATGATAATATGAAACTTTCATATTCTCATCGATACTCATATATGAAACTCAAAGCGCCACTTAGTCCCCGTCTATCGGTTAACATACGTTCGATGTTCGTCGTGACATAGAACTATACGAAGGTTGTTAAATATCTGACAGTATAGCTCGATACTAACAACCGTAGTATAGTCTATGTGACGAGAAAATTCAATCGTATGATAACCGATAGATTTGTCCCGTGTGGACAAGTTAGGAATGTATAAAGCAAACACCTTCATTCACTTCTGTTTTCATCCGTTTCGAGATATTTCGTCGGTACCTTTCCGCTGGTTCTCCGTGTACAAAGATAGATTAGATGTTCATTTCAACGTTGTTTCACAGCTTTGAAATGATTATCTATTCTATTACAGTGTACTCAGAGAACAGCGGGGAGGTGCTGCCGAAATTTACTCGAAACGGTTGAAAGCACAAGCGAATTGGTGTTCGCTCTATACATTCTTAATGGATAGAAGCCTTACCCCCGACAGCCGAAACACACACATACAATAAGAATACACAACAAACGCATCATTAGAGAGTGATTCAAGATGTTCACGTTAAAACCAGTATATGATACTCGATGATAATATGAAACTTTCATATTCTCATCAATATTCATATATGAAACTCAAAGCGCCACTTAGTCCCCGTCTATCGGTTAACATACGTTCGATAATTTATTCTTTTCAACGACAAACGCACACACAAAGCATATACACGGATTTTCTCCATTGTCAGTAACCATCCCGTTCTTAGATTTCTCAATATAATCACCATAACGTACAATTTATATGTTATACAGTCTAACATAGCCCATGAGTACGTCAGAGTTAAGGACTGGATGTATGTGGATTGACAACAACGTATGCAACCTAAGTTTGTCACAGGAGTTGCTGCTTTTATTGAATTTGCACGCGCACATAATAAGATCGTGATAGAGAAGATTCTCTGCCCGTGTGATAGATGTGGGAATAAGTACTGGCAGAAGGTAGAATTGGCAGAGCTTCATATCGTAAAATATGGTTTTACTAGACTTTATACAACTTGGAAATATCACGGGGAAGGAGAAGAACGCAGTAATGCGGCAGAAGAAGAAGGAGAACACGATAATGCGGCAGAAGAAGAAGGAGAAGACGGTAATGCAATAGATGAAGACGGTAATTTATTTCCATCAGAAGAAATGGAGGATATGGTAGAGGCTGGCCTAGGTGAATCTATTCGTACCGAAGATGACATTCCTTCCGGTCAAGGACCGCGTGCGGATAAATATGAAAATTTCATGAATGATGCTAGAAAACCAATTTATGAGAATGCAAAGTATTCCACCCTCTCATGGTTCGTCCAACTTTTCCAGATTAAGTGCCTAAATGGATGGAGCAATAAGTCATTCACAATACTTCTTTCGTTCTTGAAAGATTCTATGCTCCCGGGAAATAACGTGCCCGACAGCTGGTACAAAGCCCAGAAGATGATGTCTGATTTGGGTCTGAAGTGTGAGAAGATTCAACCATGTCCTAAAAATTGCGTATTGTACCGGAAAGAGAATTCAGATTTGAAAGAGTGTCCAACATGCGGAAAGACCAGGTATAAACCGAAAGATTCTGATAAGAAACCTGATATACCTGTCAAGATAGCACGATACTTTCCCATAATACAGAGGCTACATAGGTTATTCAGGTGCAAGAAAACAGCCGAGGCAATGATTTGGCATCACCGTGCTCCTCCAAGTGAAGATGGAAAAATGAGCCATCCAAGAGATTCACCGGCATGGAAGGATTTCGATAGGAGGCACGCAATATTCAGTAGCGATCCTCACAATGTCCGGCTCGGACTGGCTAGTGATGGCTTCTGCCCATTCAACTATATGGCTGGAAGTCACAGCACATGGCCCGTTGTAATGATAATTTATAATCTGTCGCCTTGGTTGACTATGGACCAATTATACTTTATGATACCTCTTCTTATCGACGGACCAAACTCACCGGGAAACAATATCGACGTCTATCTCCGACCTCTGATCGAGGAGTTAAAATCTTTGTTCATTGATGGTGTAGAGACTTACGATGCAAACACAAATACAACCTTCATACTGCGTGCGGCTTTAATGTGGACAATTAATGACTTTCCTGCGTATGGAATGCTATCAGGTTGGTCCGTACATGGTCACAAAGCATGTCCTCATTGCCATCAACACACAACATCGAAATTCTTGAATTTTAGCAGGAAGGTTTGTTATTGCGGCCATCGCCGTTTCCTGCCTCTAGACCACCCCTACAGGTCAGACACTGTTCACTTTGATGGTCATCAGGAGCTTCTTGGACCTCCAGCCCCATTTTCCGGAGAGGACGTGACTGCTCAGTGGGATGGTTACAATAATGTGACCTTCGGGATGGATCCGACAAAACAGGTCAAACCACCATTTTGGAACAAATTAAGCATTTTCTTCGAGCTTTCGTACTGGTCAACAAATTTAGTGCGTCATTGTCTGGACGTCATGCATATAGAGAAGGGAGTATCAGAGCACATACTCAACTTGCTTCTTTGTAAAGACGGAAAATCGAAAGACAACCTGAATGCTCGGATGGATCTACAGGAGTGGGGAATAAGAAGTGAATTGCACCCTAGACCTGTAGCGGGTAAACCAGGCAAGTTTGTACTTCCCAATGCCGCTTATCATATGTCACAACCGGAGAATAAAAGATTCCTGCAGGTGTTGCATGATTTGAAAGTTACCACAGGTTTTTCAGGATCATTCAGCAAGAAAATAAAAATTGTGAAAGGCAAGATCGATGGGCTGAAAAGTCATGATCACCATGTTATCGTGGAGCACCTTCTTCTATTATCCCTCAGGAATTTTCTCCCCGAATCGGTTGGTCTAGTAATCAACGACCTATGTTGTTTTTTCAGAGAGTTGTGTGCTAAAACACTGGAGGTTGTGACACTGGATAAACTAGAAAATTCTATTGCGTTGATATTTTGCAAGTTTGAGCGTATTTTCCCACCGTAATTCTTCGATATCATAATACACCTGACGGTTCATCTTGCAACTGAGCCTAAGTTAGCCGGACCGGTACAATATCGATGGATGTATCCCGTCGAGAGGTACGTGGAATTTTTCGTTTCGCGCAATTTTTAAAATTATTGCTGTCGTGTATGCCCGTATTTATTTATTCAACATATTTTCTTTAGGTACCTCTACACTCTTAAAAAGTATATACGCAATAGAAATCGACCAGAGGGTTTTATCATACAAGGTTATATTCTTGATGAAGCAACCACATTTTGTTCCAGCTATCTGGACGAGAACATTGAGACGAGACTTAACCGGCCTCGAAGAATTCAAGATGGGCCATATGGTAAAACCGATTATAAGAGGATAGACACTATGTTTATCAACAAGATAAACCGGTTTATCTTGCTTAATTGCGCATGTCTTGAACAAATTAGAGAGTAAGTTTTTTTGGATTAATTATTATATTTGTGTTTGTGTGTGTATGAAATGATATAATATTAATGTCATAATTTATTGTCGAAAACATAATTCATTTTAACGAGGTACGTGAGGGGCATCCTGATTGGAACGATGAACGATTGGAAAAATATCATCAGGATAATTTTTGCGATTGGGTCACAGATCATGTAAGTTATTCGAATAACATGTTATTGCTATCAGTTTTAATCTAAACTTATATCGTTATATATTTGTGGTAAAATTTGTTTCGTTAGATCCACGATCCGAACTTGTCTGCATCATTTGAGAGTGATTCAGGATGTTTAGCTCAATTTCCTAGTATGGAGGTTGCATATTATAAAGGATTCGGTGTCCTTGGATACAAATTCGAAGTTAAGGACATAGAAACATCTAGAACCACTCAGAATAGTGGGATTGCGACGGTAGGATCGGACGGTATGATTTATTATAGATACTTAAATTGTATACTCGGCATCCACTATCCCGGACGATCAGAACCCTTTTATATATTCCAGTGTACTTGGTACGATACGCGAACCGATACGGATAAGTGGAGCAATCTTGGGACTTAGAAAGATGAATATGGATTGACCAGTGTGAACACACTTCGATTTTACGGTCAGGAAGATCCGTTTATCTTTCCGAACCAAGCGTTCCAAGTATACTACTCACAGTGTTTGAAGCATCCGGGATGGAGTGTCGTATGCCGTTGAAAACCCAGAGATGTCTATGGTGTCCCAGAATTCGAGGACAGCGATGAGGATGAAGAAGAGAGAAGACTTAGAGTGCTTCGACCGTCTGTTTCGAAAGACGGGTTGTTTTCGACCGATCATGAAGTTACGTGGGTTAGAAATGATATCGATGATGAAATCCAAATAGATATGTCTAATGCGCCCACGAAACGAAAAAGGTTATCAGTAATGTTATATTATTACTTCACATTTTACGATCTATACATATATAGTCAATACTTGTAATGATTGTCTAATGCGTCCACGAACCGCTTATCTAGATTTGATGACGATGACGGGAGCAGCGAGGGGTGGCAGGAGCTCCAGCCGCGGCACCGGCAGAGGCAGAGGCAGAGCGGTTCTGCCGCCCGGAGAGCTGCGTAGGGAGCTTCAGAAGGCCGGTCTTGCACCCCGATCGGAGACCCCTTCGGATGCCTCCTTCCGTGTGGACTTTGCCACACCTCCAGGTATATTATAGATATGCATGCATGTTCATGTCAAAATTACTTATATTGTCAATGTTTGATTGTCTAGCTGTTGGTGATGCGTCCACATCAGGGACAGAGGCCACTCCCGCACCTCCAGGTATGTTTATATATCATATAGTGCATGTATATTGATTTAGAATGCTATATCATAAATATACACACATTCATTTTGCTCTTACTTAGATAATCATTTTTTTTATTGTCTAGCTGTAGGTGGTGCCTCCGTATCTCGGGTAGAGGCCACCACCGCACCTGCGGGTATATTTATATATCTTATAGTACATGCATATTGATTTAGAATGTTATATTATTGATCTACACATTCTTTTTGCAATTACTTATATAATCTATTTTTAATTGTCTAATTATAGGTGGTGCGTCTACATCTGACGCAGGGGCCACTCCCGCCACTTCCGTACCCTTCGCTCAGTCTGTAGGTTAGTATGAATAAATATAAAATATTTATTCATTTTACATATCCTCTAAAGAATAAATATGAACTTCATAGAAATTTAGCGTCAATATTTATTTTCTAGTTGGAGGGGATGCGTCCACATCCGGGTCACCGGCCGTTCCTCATCGGAGGAACTATCGTCCCGCTCGTGCTGCTGCCCGGGCCCAGGCTCGTGCTTTAGTCACCGAAGGTATATATCACACTTCAATTTTCGTTAAACCTTGACTTCTTAATACAACTTTGTCTTAATATTGATTGTCTTGATATTTCTTGCAGAAGCAGGACCTCCCCATCCCCAGAGGGAGACTCGAGGGCCGAATCAGTCCCACAGGCTGAGGCCCGATAGAGCTAGGGGGAGGCAGCATTCCCCCTCTTTTTTACCCCTGATTATCGCTATACCAGCGATCATGCCGAGAGGTTCGGCCGGTATATGGGGGATGAGAGCCGGCTCGTGAAGAACTATCCACTTCATGTTGAGTGGGGCAACCAGCACCAGCGCTCATTCGCCCTCTTCTGGGATCAGGCTCGGGTATTAATATATATTTTCATTGATTTATCCAATATATTTATTATTAACACTTGCAATCTAATAACAATGTTTTTTTTTGTATTTTCAGTTGGATTACGATTTTCAGCCTGTACCCGACCCTGATCACCCTGGGAGGGTGCTCGATCTTCACGCTCTGTATAATGGTCTGATGAAGAACATGCAGACGAAGGTCTGATACAACAGGAATGAGTTGAAGACCGACTGCTACTCCCTATGGATGGCGACCCCCGAGGCAGAGAGAGCGGCTCTCCTATCTACTCCGGCCTTTGCGAGAGTCGACGTAGAGACATGGCCTCTATTGTGCGAATATTTCGACTCTCATTGCAAACATGTATGTATTTTAAATGTAATTCATTGTTTAGTATATAATTTATTTTTTTGTGTTGCTTAATTAGAAAATTAAATGTGAATGTGTTGTGCAGAAACATGCCGATCAAAATAAAGAGAATAGTAAGTCGGCGAAGAGGGGTCGCCTCACTTATACAGGTGGCTCGAAGAATATTACTCGTACCATGGAGTTATCGATAAATTACAATAGACCGGCCTTTGTGATATAATGCAATATTAAGAGTTATTTTCTAATATATATAATATTAAGAGTTATTTTCTAATATTGCAGAGAGCTCAGATCCTGGCGCAAGGTGGTACACCGAGCGTGCTGTCCGCATATCTTGTCGTCCACGGCACCTCGACAGATCCCGCCACGGGCGAACTTCGATACCCCGACGCCGCTACCCAGGAGTATTTCGTAAGTGTTAATATTTATTCAACCCCTATTTGAAATTTTAGTTTTGAAAGGTTCAAATTTAAATGATATACTTATATTTTACTGGTTAATGTGGGTGTAGGAGCGGGTGGTTGAGCAGGCCAAGGCATCGGGGATCGATTTTACTGGACAGAACGATCCGATGCTGCTGACCCCAGTCCTGGACGCCGCACACGGAGGGCACCACGGAGGTTGGGAGAGAGGCCAGGGTCTGGGCCCTACTAGGGCCCATATGAGGTTAGACTCCACCTCGGCGGTTACTTCCTCCATCTCCAGTGAGCGACGTTTCCAGCAAGAACTGGAGAGCTTGAAGGCCACCGTTCAGGAGTTGAAGGAGATATTGGTATGTATACTACTTAATAGTAAAATATTATGTCATATTATAGATGGCAACATATCCAATATTAGTACGTAGCCTGAGCTTATTTGGTTGTAGACTTAGCTTTGATTAATCATACATACATATCTAATTAAAATAAACTACGGTTTTCCAAACTAGATATCCAAACGAGGCCTAAGTCCCTAAGTATACATAGATTGGGGTTTCGAAATAACTTGATAATGATACGAATTCAAATAATACACAGTTCTTACTCGTTTATTACACACGTAGGTACAAACGCGACAGGGTACATCGGCCGAGCCTCCACATGCATCTCCTTCGGCTGCGGCTCCGCAAGCCACTACATCGGCTGCGGTTCCGCAGACAGCTCCTATAGCTCCACTGCCCGCTCAGACTCCCGCAGCCGCGGCTCTGCAAGCCACTACTTCGGCGGCGGCTGCACAGACCACTCCTACAGCTCCACAGCCCGCTCAGACTCCCGCACACTCCGCATTGCATGATTTATTGATTCAGGGTATATCCGAGGAGCAGGCGCGCCAGATTATGGCGTTTATCAGAGGTGGAGCTGGACCGAGCTAGGATAGCTTTTTGATTCTTATATTTTAAACATGTATTTATTTATATGATACATATTGTACTATATTTTGGACGATATTGATATTGGTGGTGTTTGTGTGTTTATATTGATATCATATTCTGCTTGTTGATTTCTTTTGTATATTATGCATGAGATGTGATTATGAATACTGCGATATATGTTCTGCGTGATGATTAATTTTATATATGATGTATATATTATTGTGCACAGGGCGAGAAAAAAATAGGCAGCCATTTTTAAAAAAAAAACTGATAATATGTACCTACGGATTAATCCGTAGGGCCCAACATTGCCCTTACGGATTAATCTGTAGGGCCCAACAATGTACCTACAGATTTATCCGTAGGGGCAAAATATCAGGATACCTGATATTTTGCCCCTATGATCTCAGTATTAGGGGTTACGCTTGCCCCTACAGATATATCCGTAGGGAAAAACAAATGCCCCTAAAGAGGTATCCGTAGGGACAAAATATCAGGATACCTGACATTTTGTCCCTACAGATTTATACCTACGCACGTATCCGTAGGGGCAACTATTGGGCCCTACGGATACGTCCGTAGGGACACATAATTTATTTTATAAACAGATAAATTAAATAAATTTTTTGTCCCTACAGCCTAATCCGTAGGGACAACTGGACCTACACATTACTCCGTAGGGGCAGGTTTTTGACCGTAGGAGCATGTTCAAGGCTAAGACTTGCACCTACGGCGTTTGCACCTACAGGGTATTTTCTTGCCCCTACGGATATATCCGTAAGGGCAGTGGTTTGCTCCTACGGATAAATCCGTAGGGGCAGCCCTTATTTGTAGTAGTGTGTGATCAATTAGACTAGGTTGCACATCTAGAATGTGATGTTGGTGTGTTGGTTTGCTATGGATTGTCGTGTTTGAATACCCCTCATGTGAATGTGATGTATACAAATGTTGTATTTTCAATTTATATATTCTGTGGACTGCCAAATGTATTATTCTTTTATTCGGACCTTCGAGTCCTATTTGTAATGTATATACTATTGTTTGCCATGCGAAAAAGTGCCCAAGTGACCGGGTTCTAGAATTGGAAGATGGCCCTCTCAAGGAGTTGAAACCGGGTCGTCTTGTTCTACGATTGGTGGGTTGCTCGCCGCACTTGGAGGGGTTTTTGGTTTGTTATGTTAGGGCTATTCACACAACAGTGGAATGCCGTGTTTCGTTTGCGGCTCAAATGAAACGCGACTCCTGGTATATTCATATCAATACCATTTGTTTACCGCATACTGTGATGACTATATACATATATTATAAATGTTTCTATATACTTTACAATTGCAAAAGTTCTGTGTCTGCCCTGCTATTAGTTAACTAACCTAACAGTGAAGACCCGATGCCCCGTAACAATTGCAACTGGCATATAAAAACATTCTATCTATAGTTCTATCTTGTGTTTGGTGTGAAAAGAAATTAAATGACATGACTACATTAATATGATTAATATAAAAAAATAAACCTAATCTGATGTTGTAGCAACCAATCCGTTTTTTAAAACAACTTAGTTTTCAAACCACTCGGTTCCTTCAACGATATCAAGTTCATTACATTAAATTTTTCTTCAAAACCAGTCGTAGTCATCCGTCATTTCAGATAAGCAGAGTACTTAATATTCGTGCTGTATTTGTTGGCCTCCGTTAAGGCGTAGTGTACGGTAGCTAAGTAATGTTAATCTGCCTTATATGATGAGATTAGTTAGGACAATCGCACGACTTTGTTGGTCTCCGTCAAGGGCCAGTGCGGATGAATCTAAATTAATTATGAAATGACGGGAAGAACTTGACTAGCGACTTATGGTTTATTGGCCTCCATCAAGATCATAAGCCGTTAAGGGTAAAAATCAAATCGGGAGTTTCAATTGTTGAAACTTACAATGTGATTGCATAACTTTTATGGTGTGTGGTGATTTGTTGACCTCCGTCAAGGTTGTCACGCCATCATAGTTGAATTCCGATTCCCACTGTGAATAAAAATTATTCAGGAAATTTCACCAAAACCATCCTGAGCTTTAGCATATGTTTCCAATGCCACCCTAAAGAAAAAAAACCACCGCAGAAGCCCCCTAACGTTTACATCTGTTAAATTCGACCCCCCTACCGTTAGATTTGCATTTTTTAATAATTTTTTTCCTCTTTTTATACCCAAACTTAGCTTCTCTAATCTAATAGATCCCCCTTGTTTCTAGAAATGGAATGAGAAGATCCTGAAGCAATGAACGACAATTAGTTTATTACCTTGGATATAGATTCTGAACCCATATTTATACTGAAAGTATGTCTTAGCACCTCTACTAGGTTTATGAGCATCAAGTATGTAATTTTAAAAAATCTAGAGTGCTAAGTATACTAAATAAGAATCCAACTAAAGAATTAGGATTTTGTAGTAAGCAAGCAAGGTTCTAAACTAAGTGAAGAGAGTCTACAACCTTTGTAATCTATTCCTTCATTTCTAAAACTCCAAGTAGTAGTCCCTAGAACTCTTCTTTGACTCCACTTGATGAAAGGATCGAGCTTGCTTGTTGTCTTCGTTGCCAAAGATGCTCCACCTTGAAGTCTCTCTCACTCAAGCTCGCACTTCACTAATCAAGATATTAGTGAAGTTAACAACCTAAACTAATGGCTAGATTAGTGTAGGTTGATGAAGTAGGAGATTTGCTCATAAAAATATTTTTCTCTTTTTCTTTTCTTAACTCAAGAAAAATCTAGAAAGGAGTTGAAGAAGGAGATGAACTTGGATGAGTTGTGAACCATCACTCAAGTGATAAGAATGAGATGAGAATAATAAATATCAATGAATAAAAACAAAAGAGAAGATGTAAGTCATGGCTTCTCAAGGTTTCTACAAGCTACTCAAGAAAATGTCTCATTTCTCTTTTTGTTTAATTCATATATATTGATCATTATCTTCTCATCCTCACCTCTTTTATGATTCTCATACATCCTAGTCCCTTGTATCATCTACCATGACACACACACACACACACACACACACATATATATATTTATTTATAAAGAAAAGAAAATCTTAAGTGAGCTAAATATTAGTTAATATATATATATATATATATATATATATATATCAAATATATAAATATATATCAAAACATTAAATCAACATTTGATTCAATAATCCGGTTATATCATATATAACCGACTAATATCATATATATATGTATATCAAAACATTAAATCAACACTTGATTCAATTATCCGGTTATATCACATATAACCGGCTAATATTCAATATTAGATATTAAATCAACACTTGATTCAATAACCCGGTCATATCATATATAACCGGCCAATGTCAAATATATATTAACATATATAAATCAAATCATTAGATCGACACTTGATTCAATAATCCGGATATAACATATATAACCTGGCTGATATCAAATATCGCTGGATTAGAATACGGTATCATATACTCGTATTCAATCAAGCTCCCGCACTTATCTCCATACGTGCCCTATTTCGTTTCGCTTGAGCTAGAAAACCTCTGTGTGAGACTCTAAAGACTCGTCAATATGCCAGCAGTAGGTAATGATCACATCAGATATCCACAAGCCGTCAGCGGTACTAGCTCGACGTAACGGCTACCCAGATATTGAACGAATAGAAGATCAACAAGAAAACTTGTCCAAACTCCCGTAGAGCCTATAAGCAACACTTACCGTACAGTACGGTCTCTTCGTCTGATATGTCGCATATCGAGTCTAGGGTTGTAATCGTTAGACCTCAATAACTTGATAAGTCCTGCCGATGTGTGGCCTATAACCTTTCGAGAAACTACTGATAACACTTACCAGTAAATCTCATCAGCCCTGACCAAGGACTTGCTGTTATAGCCAATCGAGCATAGCGCAACATCAACTCCCAATACCGGGAGAGACGAAACCCCTCCTATCGCTTACTGCCTCTATGTGACTTGGGACTGTATCCAAAATCCACCTGTTTGCACGACTCCTTTGAGCCATGGTAGGGATGAAATCAAAGCACAGTGGGAACCACACAAGACACTATGACAATCTCGGGTCTACATACTAACCTGTACAAGTGTCACCAGAGAACTGCTATCTGACGATAGGTATGGTACCATCTAGGAGTTCTCGGCGAGTCATGTTCGGTGTACCTATTCTCTAATGAGCATATGTGTACAATCTTTGATGTTAAATACCAATGGTTATGGGATCAACCATCGCCCCATACAGGGTCAAGAAACGTACACACTAGTCTACTCTGGAATATCGATGCCATGTCTCGATACTCTCTCGACTAGGAACTGTTAAAGGATGTGCTTGCGGACTACACAAGCCCCACTAATATGATCTGCATCATAGTTCTGGTAATCAAGCTAACATCCTAAGGGCTTTATCAACATGTATCAATGAGATAGTAAACTAAAACAAGTGTACATGTTAAGATAAAGAGCAACTAGATAGCATACTATCATATCGAGAAAGAAATTCCTCTATATATATGTACAAGCATCTACTATAATATGCAATAATGGCCTCTAGGGCATATATATTCCTAATATATAGATGATGGGCATATGCAGCTTATACCATAACTGCAAGCTTTGGCCTACAATTTATTATTTAACTTAGATTAAAGGCCCGTTTGGTTGGACGTTTTGAGCTCCCAAAAGCTTTTTTGGAGCTAAAAAGGCGCTTTTGAAAAAAAATACCAAACAAGCCCTATGCCCAAAAGCTCTTTTGGAGCTAAAGAAGAAGAAAATCTAATTTTTTCAGAATCTAAAAATGAAGCTTTTAGGAAAAAGCACTTCCTAAATTTTTTTATTCCTATCATCTCCTCGTCATCATCACGCTAGCTCGACCCTTGCACTTAATTTCTCTCACCATCTCCCCAATTCAAAGCCCTAGGCGATCGAGACGATCACGACCCCAAATCGAAGCCCTAAAAGATGATAATGACGAAGAACCCAAGATAATCGAGGCCCCCGAGCTCGGCGTGATCATCAAGGGGTTGATCAACGAGATCCAAGTTTTGAGCTTCATGCATCAGGCGATTGAAGCCTCTCGACTTCGACGAAAAATCCATTAGATCGAGATGATGGATCTCAAATATTTTTCTGCGGATATTTTTGTGCAGATCTTTTGATCTTTGTGAATCTTTTGAAAGTAAATTGTAAATTTTAAAAAATTATGTATTTTTTCACTGATTTCTCTCAAATATTAAGAATAATGATGCTCTTTATGATTATTTAAACGGTCAACGGTATTTTTGCAACTCCTAACAGCCTTTTGAACCAAACAGCTTTTCAAATCAAAGGCACATTTTACAACAGTGCTTTTGCCTAAAAAGGTTTCTTCAATAGCACTTTTGCTAAAAACTCTTTTCACAACAGTCTAACCAAACATACCCTAATCGTGGTTCACATCTTGTAAAGCCTTATTCAAATTGTTATACACCTTCACTCAAGTGATTTAACATATTGTTTAGGCATATGTTTGTTCGCTTCCAAGGTCGCAGAAATCGGAAAGAAATATCTAAGAGGCAGGGGTTAAGTCTTACAAGGGCTTTTGCGGAAAAAAGCACCAGCCTATATCTTAAAAAATAGTAAACTAAACAGAAAAATTAGAAAATACATAAAATAAAAAAGAAACAGAAAAATAAAGGGGGGAATGAAAAATAAGTTCTTCGAGTTTATATGCAACAGCCGTCTCATATAGTCATTTGAACTGCCCAAAAACTATAAATTCAATACCGCGATTTGTGAAATTAGAATGTGGCTATATTTCTTAGTTTCGATCGAAGAAAGAAAGTTAGTATATAGCAGGCTGTGTAGAACCGACACGCCATATTTAGTCCTGTAACTGTGTCATGCACATGATGGACACGGACACGGACCTGACACGTGCTTGACACGGTGTTTGACATGGTTAGGTCGTGTCAGAAACGGATCAATTTGAAGAATAAGGTTTTAAAAACCCTTCTTTGGTTCCTGATCAAGAATTTAAAAAAAAAAAAACCTTTACCAGAGGTGGGGTACACATGTGGATGATATAAACCTCCTACTAATAATTCACCCCCATGTGTGGCTATAGTTTTAAACTCCTCCGTTGAAAATAGGCAACCTTCCGACTCACGGAAAAAACTCACCCCTTAACATAAGCATTTCTCTCTTTATCTCTCTCTCGATGAAATTTTGCTTCGGGATTGTAGTTCTAATGGATTGAAACATAAGTTTAGTTTTTATTGTGTCTTAAGAGTCAAATACAACATGTCATTTATTATATACATGTCTTCAGAGTTAAAGTGCTACATGCTTTTGCATTTTAATTCTAATTATATTTATCCAAGAGGAATGTGCGACACCTAACACCTAACGTAGAAGAAAAACTCTTCTATATTGGTCAAAAATCAACAAACTATCAATTTTTCTATAAACGGCATCATTCATCTTGATCAACATATTCTAAGGCACACACGCACAAAAGAAAATTAAGTGATTTCAAAACTTCTTGCACTTTCATTAGATGCTCGCAAATTTAGCAGTTAACTAATAATATAGCATTTTCCTGAACCAAATCAACATGCAAAAGAGTATCATAATCACATGAAAATTGATGTAAATATGCTTTATGCCATAAAGAACAAGATGAATGACACAATCATCAAAATAATTGTGGAGTTAACATTTTTGGCCAACCTAGGCGAGAAACACTCTCCCATGTGAGTTGATACCAATTTTACTCTTCATATAATTAGAAAAATAGTCGTGTCCATGAGTCTTAATTTTAAAAAATTTGGCATGTCATATATCCATGTCCGTGCTTCATAGCTAGTAGGATATATAGTTAAGTAATTAGGTTTAAGACGGTAGCAATCAGATTTAAGTTCGATCAGTTCCTTTTCTATAAGGGGGAAAAAACTTAATGTCCACTTCATACATTCTGGATGTTCTAAGCATCCAAAAGCACCGATTTTGTACTGCTGCTTTAGGCGTCAGTGGAACGCCTCGAGGCCCAAAACACTTCGGCCAGCGCTTAATCTGGCTCTTCAAAAGCTTTTAATTACAAATCTCAAATTGCATCTGGTATAGAAAACCTGTTATCAAGTTAATCTCATCGAAATTGTGTGATTAGCGTCTTGCCAAGTTTTTTATGTTGATATATTAAAAAAGCACTGTGATGAATCTCTCCATGCTTCCTTCGAAAATATTTCTGTCAACCACTAATAATTCGGCTTTCAAAAAATTGTCTTCATAGCATGAGTAGGACGAGGAGTCTGGGACCCAGGTGCATCTCCGTGCAAAATCAATGATTTGTATATCTGTCCTTTTCAGATTACATGCCCTTCCTATGCCCTTCCACAACGAAACAAGTGTAGGGTGTTTTTTGTCACAAACGGTCCCCATTGAGATAGATGCACGCGTCGTTCAGGCTTGTATAATTCCCTATGCCCATTACATGCAAGGGTTAGGGTTTATTGATTGTAGGGTTCTAATCTCCAGCCGCCGTGAACAAAGCTACTATTAATTACCTCTCGTTTTTGAAACGAGAGCACTTTCAATTAACGGGTCATACGTATCATGCGAAGCCAGTCTAAAATATGTGTAGAGTTGTGTTTCCTTTGGTTGGGACATGGACTAAATTTGTTGTTGTTCAAGCAAGACAAATTCGAAGAAAACCCTTTTGAAGCTTCTTTGAACATTGTTGGGGTCTCGCATAGTTTTCGGGGGTCTCACTGCCAGGTCAGCAGGCTGGGGTTCAAGGGGGCCATGGCCCCGTTGCGTTGCACCCCGGAAGAAATTTTTTCTAACGTAGGAGTGTTTGGGCTGAGTCAGATGGTTATCCAACGTCAGATTGCTCTTTGACTTGCTATCAAGCATCGGGTAGCTCACTGAGAGAGAGAGAGAGAGCAAATGCGGATAGCCCCTTGGGGGTATCCACGAGCGGGTATCCTCTATCTGGGATATTTGAAGCGGGTATTCCCCTGGGGTACCGAAGAGGGTAGCCCCTGGGGGTACCGAAAGTGGACATTCCCTTAGAGGGATACCCGAAGTAGGTATCCCCTTAGGGGGTATCTGAGGGTGGACATTCCCCTTAGAGGGGTACCTGAAGCGGTGTTCATGGCGCGGGCACCATGAACGAGATCTTTTATCGGGGGAAACATGGGTTGTAGTCCATGTTTCAATGGATCTTTGATCTCGAATGAGATCCGAGACGATGAAGCTCTATAGGGTGAAAACTATGAGCTTTCTCCCCGAAGTCCTTAACTTTGTGCAAGTTGATGATGGCTTTCATCGTGGTCCTTCAATCGGGGATGCTTCCTCGGGGTGAAAGTCGTGGGCTTTCAACCCGAGAGATCTTCTCCTTCTTTTTCTTTAGATTTGATAAGAAAAGGCAATCCTTCTTGGGTTTGGATTATTTATATTCTTGGAAAAAAGGAGCTCTCTTTTTATTGGGTTACTTGAGGAAGAAGATGGAATAAAGGAGATGAAAGAAATCACCGAAAAGAGGTGGACGCACAAAACCCTAGAAAGAAAAATAGAATGTTCATTTCTTCGTTTGGATGGGGTTTTTATATTCTTAGATGTGCGCACTTTTCACTTTAGCACTTGGATTTACAAATTTAGATTTTTGCCCCTTTTCTTTTACATTTATTTCTAGTTCTTTTCATTTTATATTTACATATTACACATTTTTCTTCTTCTCTTGGATGGGCCGGCCCCATGCTTGGGCTCCCCACCTTTCATGGAAAAATGCGTGTATTTTTTACTTCAACAACAAGCATTACTTCTTCAGTAACAACCAACAATCGCTTCATATCACACCCCAAAAATAGGAAATCTGAACAGTGTTATTTCAAAAGAGATAATATGAAAGACGCTGATAGACTTAATTATGCAATACAAGAGAATCAATAACCGTTCTGCAGGGGAATTTTGTATTGGCATAAGAATAACTTCCATTGCAAACTTTTATTTCTGTCTAGCAAGTTGGCTAAGGAATCTTTAATGTGAAATTTTATTAATTACCAGCCTCTAGAGCGAACCAAATTGAATAAAAGTATAGAGACAAAATAAGGTTGCGTAAGTGGAAGAAAAAGAAAGCTTAAGCATACCTCACTCCTTGGATTAACGAAATTGAGAAGTTGTCAGCAAAGCAATTATCTCCATCATAGTCCTTAGTTTGTAAACATGCTTTGACCAGAGATGGCATGTTCTCCAATAAAACGTCTAATCTCTCAATATCATTGCTCTCTAGTTCCAAATATTGTAGACTAGGAACAGAAATCCGAAGTCTAGTCCCTCTGATCTTACAATTTTCTATGTATAACATCTTTAGTAAACTAGAAGATATATCAGGATCCTTAAGCCAGCAATCGAAAAAATGTAGATCTTCAAGAACCGGGCATCCAGAGATAAGACGCTTTAATGAAGCAGGGTCCAAATCAAAGCGATAAAGATGCAATTTTCTTAAACGTCCAAGGCGTATAATCTCAGAAAGATATGCAGATGCACCCCCAATAGACAAATCCTCAAGGGACGGGCAAGTGAAGATGCAACAAGGGTATTCACAATGGCCATCACGGAATGTACTGTCTTTTCACAAAATTAGCTCAAGCCTTTTGACATTATGACTAATTGCATAATGCATCCATGTATTAACATGTTCTTGTCCATGCTCAACAATGACATGAGACCAGCAGAGACGGAAACTCTGCAAGTCCAATGTGTCACGCAGCAGTAGCACCGTGTTGACAAAGGTTGGGAAGTTGATAGTTTTTTCTGGTTGTCTATTTCGATGGGAAAATGGATCATAGTCATCGTCATGGAAGAATAGATTACGCATAGAGGTCCATAGATTTCTCCATCTTTTTGAGAGAATGCACATGCGGATGGTCCTTGTCATTCAATCGTGATTTCATGCGTAAAATAAGACTTACTGAGGTTAAAGAAGCTTTGAACAGAATGGGTTTAAGAAAAGCGGTTGGTCCTGACGGGATTCCTATCGAGATTTGGAGATGCTTAGGAGAAATAGGCGTTAAATGGCTGACAGATCTGTTTAATAAGATTTGGCAGACAAAAAAGATGCCAAATGAATGGAGGAAAAGTATCTTTGTACCTATCTACAAGAATAAGGGTGACATTCAAAGTTGCTCAAACTACCGTGGAATAAAACTAATGTGTCACACCATGAAACTTTGGGAGAGAGTGATTGAACACAGGCTAAGGAAGGATATTAAGATAACAGAGAACCAATTTGGGTTCATGCCTGGACGATCGACGACAGAGGCGATTCATTTGCTTCGTCAACTTGTCGAGCGCTTTCGAGAGAGGAGAAGAGATTTGCATATGATATTTATTGATTTAGAAAAAGCATACGACAAGGTACCTAGAGAGGTATTATGGGGGACAATGATGAAAAAGGGGGTCCCCGTCAAGTATATTGACATAATCAAGGATATGTACGACGGAGTAATGGCAAATGTCAGAACTTGCGGTGGCTTAACAAGTGATTTTCCGATTACTATTGGTTTACATCAAGCATCTGCATTAAGTCCTTTCCTATTTACCATCATGATGGATGAGCTTACTAGAACTATCCAAGATGAGGTCTCTTGGTGTATGCTATTCGCTGATGATATTGTTCTAGTAAATGAGACGAAAGCAGGGGTTAATGCCAAATTGGAATTATGGAGACAAACATTGGAATCTCGGGGATTCAGATTGAGCAGGTCCAAGACAGCATATATGCACTGCAAATTTAGTAGCCAGAGAAGTCAAAACCATATTGGTATAACATTGGAAGGGCAAGAGATATCACCGAGCGACCAGTTTAGATATCTAGATTCCATCATCCAAAGGAATGGGGAGATCGATAGTGATGTTAATCAAAGGATCCAAGCTGGTTGGTTGAAATGGAGGAGTGCAACAGGGATTTTGTGTGATCGTAACTTTCCGTTAAAATTGAAAGGGAAGTTTTATCAGAGCGCTATTCGGCCTGCCTTATTATATGGTACAGAATGCTGGGCTCCTAAGAAGCATCATACACAGAAGATGCACGTAGCGGAGATGCGCATGCTTCGTTGGATGTGCGGTAACACTAGAAAAGACAAGGTGCGAAATGAGGATATTCGTGCAAAAGTTGGTGTAGCACCCGTGGAGGAGAAGATGCGGGAAAACCAGCTTAGATGGTTTGGTCATGTGCGACGCAGACCTATGGAAGCACCGGTTCGACGAATAGATACTCTCGATATGGGTAATGGCAAAAGGGCAAAAGGGAGACCGAAGAAAACATGGATGGAGGTGATACGAAACGATATGGTTGCCAAAGGACTCAATGAAAGTATATTGTTCGATAGAAGTGAGTGGAGACAGAGGATTCATGTGCTGGACCCGGCGTGATTCTCATGTTGGTTCATGTAGCCTACCCCATATGCTTGGGATAAAAGGCTCAGTTGTTGTTGTTGTTTGCACATGCGGACTACATGTTTCGTATCCACATAAGCACATGATAAGCTAGAGAAAATGTCACTCGTACGCAGCAACACTTCACGCTTCGGATCAAAGTAAGGATCTGATAAAATATGGTGCAGGACTGTGTCGCGCGGGTGGTTGGCTTATCCTATCTTGATCATCTGTGACAGTTTCCTTTGTTGTTGGTTCCATGATGAGGTGATCTTTTCAGACACATTTAGTTTGACTCAGTTAATATGCATGTTCACCTGTGGACAAGGTACATGGGAAAACTCGTCAACATTTTTTTTTCTGACATAATTAAAAGAGGAAGTGACATTGAATTTAGAGTTAATTTTTAAGCGGAGGTATAGGACATGCAAACTCCGGCAGCTTTACATTAAGAATAACTCCTGTTATCTTATAGTAGACTTGTCAGGACACCCTTTTTTGTTCCAAAATCATGAAGATAGTGAAAAAATCTTAAGCAAAGAATAAAATAAAATAAATTGTAGAAAAACTTGATTTGGAAATACACAGCATATTCGAATTAATGAAGTTCTTTTAGTCTTAAGTATTAGTTGTAAAGATGTGTTGTTTCAGCTCAAAAGCAATATCCCACAAACTTGGAACATGAACATATAAGGGTGCCGAACCTAAAATCTATTCACAAAAAGAGAAATCTAATTTTTTTTTTAAAAAAATGGGGATGCCCTACCCAATACTTTTTTTGTTTTAGAACTACAATCAAGCACATCAACACAAAAAATGCAAATATGAAACCCTAAAAATAATTAAATGATTTAATAAAAAGAAATTTATAATCAACGAACCCTAACCTTGATATTCAATGCTCCGCCGAGAGAAGGAAGAAGAGATGAGAAAGGAGAGAGAGAAAGTGATGGGTTTTGGGATTTTGTTACATGTCCCGCCCAAAATTAGCTATTTCCATACACAATTTAGGGTTTTCTTGATATATCAACCAAATAAATAAGGTATTTCCAAAATCACCCAATGATATACCAAATATCATTCCGGAAAATTATAAGTTGTCCATAAAAGCCAGTATGGTTGGTTTTACCTAGCATCTTTTGGGCATAACCCTTTAAACTCGTTTTGAGCCATTTGGGGTTATGGTGGAGCTCCTTTTCGGGCCTCCGTCAGATGTTGTCTTCCGTTGATCTCACGGTAGACTTAGTTGATTATCTTCCTTCGCGTGCGGGTCTCAATGGGTTTTTGGAGGAAGAGGTGAGGTGAAGGAGGTGTTGCTGAGTACCTGCAAAGAAGTCCCGGGGTGGTTTGGTACCACCAAGGACCCTCCGACGCTCAAGTTAGTGATGAGTTCCGGGCAGAGTAACGGCATAAAAGTGTAAAAAAATGGCTTACTTGACCCCTCTGTGATGGGGGTTTATATAGTGGCGGCAGCACGCGGCAGCAGGCGCGAGAATCTCGCTGGCAGTTACGCTCCCGACGTCACGCCCGCGTAAAGAGCGGATCGCCCGTTAATGGGGATCGTGATGGCGTGGAACGTGGGATGTTGCTGGCGGAGAATCTGCGCGTGGCGAGATTCGCGGAGCGGCGGTTGTGCCTGTGAGTGGTGGAGTTGATCGGTCGGAGGACCGAAGAGGATGGCCTCGGCTGGGGAGCTCGGGGACGAGCGAGAGGGACGAGGAGTCTTGGTCATGTGGAAGCTCGGGGCGAGCTGAGAGGCCGAAGAGGCCAATTTTCAGGGGGCTCTGAGGAGTGCCAGCTCGTGCTTACAGGTCGGGTACAGGGGCGGCCTGGTCGGCCCCTATGGAACCTTTCTTCTGAGTTCTGGGACACGTCATTTGCCACATTCCTGATCTTGGGGATTGCCAATATCGAGCACCATCATTAGCCCCCCACTCTTGCCCCGACCAGCTAGTGGTCGGGTCAGGAGTGGACTGCCGGGCCTCCCGAGGTGAGATCCCTTCTATGGTTTGGTCGAGGCGAGCCCCCGGGCCGTCGGTTGTCTTTTCCGCTAGCGAATCAAGGCTAGACCTTTGCATTTAAAGGAGGTGCGCCGGTTCGCGCACTCTGCAGTCGATGCGACGGTCCATGTGTCGAGCGTCGATTAGCTGATGCGACGTGCGCAGGTCTGCGACGTCTGATGGGACGCGGCTCAGCGCTGGGCCGACACGTGGAACGATCGGAGCCGCTAGGCGTGAGGAGCCGTTTCGGCGGGAGACGATGGGCGCCGTTGGATGAGGCCGTATGCGGCAATAAATATGGGTGGGGTCCGTCCTAGGGCCCTTGCTCTTTTATATTTTCCTCCTTCCTTGAGTCGATGCCGCTCGGCGTTCCTCTTCCTTCGGGATACATGGTTCGCTCCCGCTCTTCGGGCGGTCCGTGCCGGGAGGAAGCTAGTGGTGTAGCCGAGCCCCCGGCCAGCTCGCGCCCTCCCCCAGATTCTCTGCCGGCGGCAGGGCCGTCCATTTCGTTGATGGCATCTGGTTGTTCCTTTGGCAGCAGCCAGAGTCGTCAGCAGTTGCCCGAGTCCCAGACCGGGGATGGGAGGAAGGGCGAGGGCAGGCCTCTTCTCAAAAGGAAGAGGACGGTTTCTCGCCCGCCGTCGTCGAAGGCCCCTGAAGGGATTCCCATGCAGGAAGGGGGCTTCATCTTCACGGTTCCGTCTGGGCTTTCTGTCGCCGCCGGCCTGCTCGCCGGGATGGAGGAGTCGGCTGGGGGACAGCTTCTGTGTGGCTCCCTGAGGGATCAATTGGAGGCCATGGCCCAAGGGGCGATCCAGGTACGAATCCCTCCGCGCGTATTTTCCTTGGTATGCCTTCCCTTGGTTCAGGTGCTTCCTAGTTTCTCATCGGCTTTCTGTCAGGTTCTTCAACACTGCGCCCTTGCCATTCGCATGGAGGACGAGGGGGCATTCCACGCCCTGAGGCCAGTGGAGGCGTTCCCTTCGGAGTTCGAGATTCTGCAACGCGACCTGCGCCAGGAGAGGGAAAAGGCTGACGTTGTGGCGGGCCGGGACGGAGGCTGCGGAGCTTGCCAACTCGGCGGCTCGGGGTGCCCTTCGTCGTCTGAACGCGTCCCTCCGGGTTGCCGATAGGAAGCTGGAGGATATGGCCGAATGCTTTGCGGCACTGGAAAAAGAGACGAACGCCAGCAGGGGAGAAGCCGAGGTGGCGCTGCTGAAGGCCCAAGTTGCCGAGGCTCGGGCTAAGAAAGTTGTGGCCGAGTATAAGGCATCAGAGCAGTTTTACGCCGAGCTCGGGGAGTATTCTGCCATCGCATGGAACAAGGCTTTTGACGCCGTGATGGAACAGCTTCCCGAGTTTGACGATGGTGAACTCCGTGCTCAGGTTCCGCTTCCGGCGATGAAGCCTCCGGTGAGGGATGGCGAGGGAAGCAGGGCGCACCCTTTGTGGCAAAGTCTCCGGTGGTAGGGCCTTAGGCCGTGACGCCGACGATGAAGTGGCCGAAGTAAGCCTCCGGGCAGTTTGTAGGGCTGGGGCCCCCCCGAATACCCGTTGTAAAGACCTTGATTTTGGCAATAAAGGAAAAACCCTTGATTCGTCGGTTTGTATTTTGTCTTTTGTGTGTGAAGGACATTCGTAGGATACACTCGCTTGTATTGTCGTGTTTCCGTGTCAAGTTGGCCATTTTCCTGGCGATCCCTTGTCGAGTTGACTCCAATCACTAGCCGGCGAGTGTGTCAAGCGCTTCCGTGGAGGTATCCTCATGTATGGCCCCCTAGGTCGATGGGAGATTGTTCAGGCTTGGATGAACCTGTCGTCCTTCCGGGTGTCTTGGATCCTCATGTATGGCCACAGGGCTACCGGCCGGGCTTGACCGAGCAGGGTGGTTGTCTGGTTTCCTCTTGCGAGGGCTTTAATTGTGGTAGGAAGCCGAGCAGGGGTGTAACACCCAAGCCCAATGCTACCAATTTCTGTTACTTTATGAATGGAGTGTGACCCTTATTTCATTTATCTTGCTTATTTGTTGCTTACTGTAAATTTTTACCCGGTAAATTCATTTCTGCATATAACAATTTTTGGCATCTAAAATAAAATTAAAAATATTCATCTTGGCCTACTCAACACCCCTAGCCTTGTGGTAGCGACCGTGCGTCGTGTTCTCGTCCAGTTCAGTGAAACGGGCGAGTTTGGATGACTACGTGCACGTACGTGTGTCCGTTTTGGGGGTATGCTTTTTTATCATAAAACACTTCATTTTAAATTTTGGATCCCGCTTAAAATCCTATTATTTCAATTTCAAATTTTTGGACCCAACCCGGGCGCGATTTGGAAATGTTTTATTTGGCGCCAAAATCCCAAATTTTATTATTTTAATAAAACCATCGAATATATTTTCATAACTATATAAAATTTCACTGTTGATTAAACCTGGGAAATCTTTATCTAACTTTCCTAAACCTACAAATCATTTTCCTTAGCCAATCAACTCCTCCTATTTTCCCCGTGGGCCCCTCACCCTTATCTCTCTCCCCCTCAAATCTTTCTCTCTCTCCCCCTCAAATCTCTTTCTCTTTCTCCTATATTATAAACTTCTGTTCCCTCCTCCATTTTTTTCTCACGAGAACCCAGAACCCCATCCTCATCGAACCCTAGCCACCGCCGTCTCCCTCCTCGCCGCTGCAACCCCAACACCGACGACACCAGCACCCTCGCCTCCTCTTCCTCGTCCCAACCACAGGTCCACTACCTCCTTTTCCCTTCTCCCGGTCCACCCCCGACCAGACCCGCGACCACCTGCACCCGCTCCTGCGTCTCGCCGCCGACGATCACCTCGTCGTCGCCTCCGCCATCATCCTCGTCATTCTCATCTCCATGACCTCTCCTTCATCGTTCCCGTGCACCCCTGCACCTTCACCGCGGCCTGCGCGCACCCCCTGCACAAGTTCGACCGCCGGATCTGTCGCCGCCGGCGATCTCGCCTCTGTACCCGGCCTTCGTACAACCCACTGTAAGCCTTCTACTCCTATTTCCTCCTTCCTTTCTTCTCTGGTTCCTTTCTATTCTTAATTGCACATCTTGATGGTTCACTGTTCACATTTTTTGGCCGGAATCCGACGATGCCGACGACGTGTCCCGACGTTCCAGCGAGGTACCCTGACCCGTGTGGTTCCATTGTTCATTGTTTGGGTTCATTCCGTGAACCGTGCGCCCGTCACGAGTTTCCCCGCCGACGTTTACGTTTCGTTTTTCCGGTTCGCGACCCGTCGAGGCAAGTACCCCTTGCTACATGCTATACAATATTTACATAAATATTATGACACCCTAAACCTGTAAATTTAGTTTGGTACAATCATTTCTCATTTTCATGTAAAATATTGTTATATATCATTTTATCTTTAAACTTGGAACTTACAGTTTGCAATTGAACCAGATAACCACATTTACCTGCTTAATCACATTTTTTAATATTGACATAGCATATGGCATCTATCCCTGTAGTTTTGTTCCATTCGGACACTCGTATGCATTTTAACCTGTAATAGCTGCACTGAATCGTTATATAAATCATTGCACTTCTAAAGGTTCTTAAACTTGTTAACATGACTAAACTGCTATAATTGTCTTACTGCACTCTTGTAATCATCTCTGTGACACAATTGATAACTGTATTGCAAATCGAATGAATCTGCCTATTGCTTAATTCATTACTTGTATCATGTTGTTGATAACCATGCTTGATTATATACCTGATTGTGAGCACACCTGTGTATCGTTTACATCTTGACCTGACTTGCTACATGCTGTTGATTGGCCCAACATGGTACCGTACACTGCTTGACTTGACCTGATGTACCATGACCTGACCCGTTACCTGATCTTGTGTCTAATGCCAACAAACCTGACATGTAGTCCTTACGGACCGTTCCTGTTGTCTATCCAGACAAACCTGCTTTTACCTGATCCTGTGTTGGCATTAGTTCTCGATTACTGAATACCTGACTTGACATACATAACTTGGGGGTATGGGGAAATCAAAGGTGAAACCTGACTTGTAACTCAACAGTTCGATACCTGTTCTGATCAGTCTTACGGGCTAGGTCAGCCCTGGAGTGATGATGCTGACATCACTCGCCTGTACCTGCTACCTTTTACTGCCTAGCGGCACGTCTCGGTTTCAGCCCGAGAGTCTTAGACCGTGGTCCCGGGTATGCACGGGATACTATTGAGTTACATCAATGATTCATCAATTGGCTTCAATGACTTAGAACAGAAAACCTGATAGAATAGTTTAGTTTACCCACAGCACACTACCCTGCACTGCTCTGACCTATATTATTGTTACCCTTGTTTTATTCATGTTTATATTGCATTGCCTGCTACATTGTTCATAGTATATTACTTGATGACATGACGCGCTGACGTCTGGGTTTTGCATGGCCCAGATTCCGTACCGCTGTTGCAGTCAGAGCAGGAGTACTTCAGCCGGCAGGCTGAGCTGTGAGGTGTCAGTATGAGTTAGTTTTATTTTCTGGATTTATTTCCTGATGTGAGCCCGCATTATGGGACATACATTCCAGTTATTTTATATTGGATCTTTTCTTTCCGCATTTATTTATTATTGACTCATGTTATCTTGGATTATGGACATGTTTTAGATAGTTTTATTTTGTTCTTGATATCCCTACAGCCGTAATGTGACTGTGGATGGATACTTCCTACCCACAGGTAGCATGGTTGGCTATGTCACGTGCCCATTTTAGCGTACTCTGGGAAGCGGGGCGTGATATGGTTCTTTTGGTATCAGAGCCATAGGTTAGTCGGGTTGATTCTTTTTTTGTAGTTGGGTATTGTACCCAATACACGAATCAGAATACCCGTGTTTAGGAAACATGTCCTGCCACCTTGCCGTTTACCATTCTTGAATCACATTCTTCCCGATTATATCTTTTACGATGTGCAAACTTCCGTTGCATATCGACTCGAAAACCTGATTCCTTGTTATCTCTAGGACTTAGGTGACTTGGGTGGAGTTGTGTAATTGTGGCTATGATACCAAGGCATAGTTACAATGCGGTACTCTATTTAAGTATCTTGGAGTTCTAGTCTTGATCTATATTCAGAATCTATCATCATGCTAATGTTGGGCGTTTTGATTTCAGGAATATAGCAGATAAGAATTTGAAAACGTACCAGAGACGTGTGGACGAAGCCGCCATGCTTGGAGTGATAAGGGGAATGCTGGAGAATCAACAGAGACAGATCGAGCTGATCCAGCAGCAAGCAGAATCATTCCAGGAAGGTTTGCGGACCATTCAGCAGTCCGTAGACAATGTTGGAGCTAAACCAGTTGACCGAGTAGGGACCGTGGCAGATTTCAGGCGATTGGGCCCGTCTACATTTACTGGTTTGGAGGAGCCGTTGCCAGCAGAGCAGTGGCTAGTTGACATAAAGAACTTGCTTATTGCAGCACAGATTCCAGATGAGAAAAGAGTTGATGTGGTACGCATTCTGCTAGTGGACTACGCCCGAGAATGGTGGCTTGTGGAGGAGACCCGCTTGCCCAAGCCGATCAAGTGGGCGGATTTTTCTAAGGGTTTCCTGGAGAAGTTCTTCCCGCGGACTGCACGGGAGGAAATGGAAGAGAAATTCATCGGGCTAAAGCAGAATGGAGCACCCGTAGATGTGCATGCAGCAGAATGGACGAGACTCAGCAGATTCGCTGGACCTTTAGTTGCCAACGATGCAGACAGGGCACGGAGGTTCATGCGCAGTTTGGATGTGGACATCCAGAGGCAGATTGTCTCCCTGGGCTTGACCACTTTCTCACAGGTTCTTACGGCAGCTCGGGAACAGCAGAGTTTATCTGGGATGAAAGGGAGCTTGCAGCAGACAGCAGTTGCGGTAAGGAAGCCAGCATTTGTACCAAACCGAGCTTATGGTCGCAAGGGTATTCCAGTGGACCGTCGAGGTGTAGCACCCATGAAGAAGCCAGTGATCGTTGATCGAAGGAGGAGCGTGATTTGTGACTACTGCCGTTTACCTGGGCACGTGCAGAAGGAGTGTCGAAGGAGGCTGGGACTTTGTTTGGTTTGTGGAGCAGCTGATTACGCCGTTGGTGCTTGTCCGTCGAAGCTTCGTACGAGAGATGATATTCAGAAGTCTCCGCAGAAACCGTTCCAAGGGCAGAAGCAGCTGACTCAAGGACCTAATCAGGCTCGAGCTTTTACCTTGACAGCAGAAGAAGCTAAGGCGTCAGGAGAAGTCGTTTCAGGTATTCTACTCGTTCATGGTTTTCCCGCATTGGCATTATTTGATTCTGGTGCATCCCATTGTTTTATGTCATCTAAGTTTGTGGCTACACATTCGATTACCTGCACGACCCTGTCTAGTTTTTGGGACATACACACTGGGAATGGGAAAATCATATCTAGTAGGGAATGTAAAGATTGTACAGTTGTTGTGTGCGGACGGGAGCTTTTTGCAGATTTCTTGGTGATTGATATGGGCAGCTATGAAGTCGTCTTGGGAATGGATTTTCTTGGCACTTTCCACGCTCAAATTGACTGTAAGGCAAAGAAAGTAATTTTCCAGATTCCCGGACATCCTGAGTTTACCTTCACTGGAGGAAGCAGTTCTGTCGGGTCAGTCGAGTTTAGGGTTAGGCCGACAAACAATATTCTTGCAGCAATGGAAGTTGATAATGTTGAAAAGCCGGCGATTGTTCGCGATTTTACGGATGTGTTTGAAGATATATCGGGTTTACCGCCGAAGCGAGACGTGGAGTTCGCAATTGATCTTATTCCTGGTGCAGCGCCAGTATCCAAAGCGTATTATCCAATGGCACCAGTAGAGTTGGAAGAAGCCAAGAAACAGGTTGCTGAATTGCTTGAAAAGGGTTGGATTCGAAGCAGTAACTCGCCCTGGGGAGCTCCAGTTCTTCTAGTAAAGAAGAAGGATGGCACAAGAAGAATGTGCATCGACTATCGAGAATTAAACCGGGTGACTATTAAGAACAAGTACCCTATCCCTCACATTGGAGAACTTTTTGAGCAGCTTAGTGGTGCGAGGGTATTCTCGAAGCTGGATTTGCGATCCGGATATCATCAGGTCCGAGTGAAAGCCAAAGATATTTGTAAGACGGCGTTCCAGACTCGGTACGGACATTACGAATACTTAGTGAGACAGGAGTAACGAATGCGCCGACAGTATGACCCTTATTTCATTTATCTTGCTTGTTTGTTGCTTACTGTAAATTTTTACCCGGTAAATTCATTTCTGCATATAACAATTTTTGGCATCTAAAATAAAATTAAAAATATTCATCTTGGCCTACTCGACACCCCTAGCCTTGTGGTAGCGACCGTGCGTCGTGTTTTCGTCCCGTTCAGTGAAACGGACGAGTTTGGATGACTACGTGCACGTACGTGTGTCCGTTTTGGGGGTATGCTTTTTTATCATAAAACACTTCATTTTAAATTTTGGATCCCGCTTAAAATCCTATTATTTCAATTTCAAATTTTTGGACCCAACCCGGGCGCGATTTGGAAATGTTTTATTTGGCGCCAAAATCCCAAATTTTATTATTTTAATAAATACATCGAATATATTTTCATAACTATATAAAATTTCACTGTTGATTAAATATGGGAAATCTTTATCTAACTTTCCTAAACCTACAAATCATTTTCCTCAGCCAATCAACTCCTCCTATTTTCCCCAAGGGCCCCTCACCCTTATCTCTCTCTCTGCCTCAAATCTTTCTCTCTCTCCCAGAAATCTCTTTCTCTCTCTCATATATTTTAAACTTCTGTTCCCTCCTCCATTTTTTTCTCACGAGAACCCAGAACTCCATCCTCATCGAACCCTAGCCACCGCCGTCTCCCTCCTCGCCGCCTCAACCCCAACACCGACGACACCAGCACCCTCGCCTCATCTTCCTCGTCTCAACCACAGGTCCACTTCCTCTTTCTCCCTTCTCCCGGTGCACCCCCGACCAGACCCGCGACCACCTGCACCCGCTCCTGCGTCTCGCCGCCGATGATCACCTCATCGTCGCCTCCGCCATCATCCTCGTCATTCTCATCTCCATCACCTCTCCTTCATCGTTCCCGTGCACCCCTGCACCTTCACCGCGGCCTGCGCGCACCCCCTGCACAAGTTCGACCGCCGGATCTATCGCCGCCGGCGATCTCCCCTCTGTACCCGGCCTTCGTACAACCCACAGTAAGCCTTCTACTCCTATTTCCTCCTTCCTTTCTTCTCTGGTTCCTTTCTATTCTTGATTGCACATCTTGATGGTTCACTGTTCACATTTTTTGGCCGGAATCCGACGATGCCGACGACGTGTCCCGACGTTCCAGCGAGGTACCCCACCCGTATGGTTCCATTGTTCGTTGTTTGGGTTCATTCCGTGAACCGTGCGCCCGTCGCGAGTTTCCCCGCCGACGTTTACATTCCGTTTTTCCGGTTCGCGACCCGTCGAGACAAGTACCCCTTGCTACATGCTATACAATATTTACATATATATTATGACACCTTAAACCTGTAAATTTAGCTTGGTACAATCATTTCTCATTTTCATGTAAAATATTGTTATATATCATTTTATCTTTAAACTTGGAACTTACAGTTTGCAATTGAACCAGATAACCACATTTACCTGCTTAATCACATTTTTTAATATTGACATAGCATATGGCATCTATCCCTGTAGTTTTGTTCCATTCGGACACTCGTATGCATTTTAACCTGTAATAGCTGCACTGAATCGTTATATAAATCATTGCACTTCTAAAGGTTCTTAAACTTGTTAACATGACTAAACTGCTATAATTGTCTTACTGCACTCTTGTAATCATCTCTGTGACACAATAGATATCTGTATTGCAAATCGAATGAATCTGCCTATTGCTTAATTCATTACTTGTATCATGTTATTGATAACCATGCTTGATTATATACCTGATTGTGAGCACACCTGTGTATCGTTTACATCTTGACCTGATTTGCTACATGCTGTTGATTGGCCCGACATGGTACCGTACACTGCTTGACCTGACCTGATGTACCATGACCTGACCCGTTACCTGATCTTGTGTCTAATGCCAACAAACCTGACATGTAGTCTTTACGGACCGTTCCTGTTGTCTATCCAGACAAACCTGCTTTTACCTGATCCTGTGTTGGCATTAGTTCTCGATTACTGAATACCTGACTTGACATACATAACTTGGGGGTATGGGGAAATCAAAGGTGAAACTTGACTTGTAACTCAACAGTTCGATACCTGTTCTGATCAGTCTTACGGGCTAGGCCAGCCCCGGAGTAATGATGCTGACATCACTCGCCTGTACCTGCTACCTTTTACTGCCTAGCGGCACGTCTCGGTTTCAGCCCGAGAGTCTTAGACCGTGGTCCCGGGTATGCACGGGATACTATTGAGTTACATCGATGATTCATCAATTGGTTTCAAAGACTTAGAACAGAAAACCTGATAGAATAGTTTAGTTTACCCACAGCACACTACCCTGCACTGCTCTGACTTATATTATTGTTACCCTTGTTTTATTCATGTTTATATTGCATTGCCTGCTACATTGTTCATAGTATATTACTTGATGACATGACGCGCTGACGTCTGGGTTTTGCATGGCCCAGATTCCGTACCGCTGTTGCAGTCAGAGCAGGAGTACTTCAGCCGGCAGGCTGAGCTGTGAAGTGTCAGTATGAGTTAGTTTTATTTCCTGCATTTATTTCCTGATCTGAGCCCGCATTATGGGACATACATTCCAGTTATTTTGTATTGGATCTTTTGCTTCCGCATTTATTTATTATTGACTCATGTTATCTTGGATTATGGACATGTTTTAGATAGTTTTATTTTGTTCTTGATATCCCTACAGCCGTAATGTGACTGTGGATGGATACTTCCTACCCACAGGTAGCATGGTTGGCTATGTCACGTGCCCATTTTAGCGTACTCTGAGAAGCGGGGCGTGATATGGTTCTTTTGGTATCAGAGCCATAGGTTAGTCGGGTTGATTCTTTTTTTGTAGTTGGGTATTGTACCCAATACACGAATCAGAATACCCGTGTTTAGGAAACATGTCCTGCCACCTTGCCGTTTACCATTCTTGAATCACAATGTTCCTGATTATATGTTTTACGATGTGCAAACTTCCGTTGCATATCGAATCGAAAACCTGATTCCTTGTTATCTCTAGGACATAGGCGACTTGGGTGGAGTTATGTAATTATGGCTATGATACAGCGGCATAGTTACAATGCGGTACTCTATTTATGTATCTTGGAGTTCTAGTCTTGATCTATATTCAGAATCTATCATCATGCTAATGTTGGGTGTTTTGATTTCAGGAATATGGCAGATAAGAATTTGAAGACGTACCAGAGGCGTGTGGACGAAGCCGCCATGCTTGGAGTGATAAGGGAAATGCTGGAGAATCAACAGAGACAGACCGAGCTGATCCAGCAGCAAGCAGAATCATTCCAGGAAGGTTTGTGGACCGTTCAGCAGTCTGTAGACAATGTTGGAGCTAAACCAGATGACCGAGTAGGGACCGTGGCAGATTTTAGGCGATTGGGCCCGTCTACATTTACTGGTTTGGAGGAGCCATTGCCGGCAGAGCAGTGGCTAGTTGACACAGAGAACTTGCTTATTGCAGCACAGATTCCAGATGAGAAAAGAGTTGATGTGGTATGCATTCTGCTAGTGGACTACGCCCGAGAATGGTGGCTTGTGGAGGAGACCCTCTTGCCCAAGCCGATCAAGTGGGCGGATTTTTCTAAGGGTTTCCTGGAGAAGTTCTTCCCGCGGACTGCACGGGAGGAAATGGAAGAGAAATTCATCGGACTAAAGCAGAATGGAGCACCGGTAGATGTGCATGCAGCAGAATGGACGAGACTCAGCAGATTCGCTGGACCTTTGGTTGCCAACGATACAGACAGGGCATGGAGGTTCATGCGCAGTTTGGATGTGGATATCCAGAGGCAGATTGTCTCCCTGGGTTTGACCACTTTCTCATAGGTTCTTACGGCGGCTCGGGAACAACAGAGTTTATCTGGGATGAAAGGGAGCTTGCAGCAGACAGCAGTTGCGGTAAGGAAGCCAGCATTTGTACCAAACCGAGCTCATGGTCGCAAGGGTATTCCAGTGGACCGTCGAGGTGTAGCACCCATGAAGAAGCCAGTGATCGTTGATCGAAGGAGGAGCGTGATTTGTGACTACTGCCGTTTACCTGGGCACGTACAGAAGGAGTGTCGAAGGAGGCTGGGACTTTGTTTGGTTTGTGGAGCAGCTGATCACGCCGTTGGTGCTTGTCCGTCGAAGCTTCGTACGAGAGATGATATTCAGAAGCCTCCGCAGAAACCGTTCCAAGGGCAGAAGCAGCTGACTCAAGGACCTAATTAGGCTCGAGCTTTTACCTTGACAGCAGAAGAAGCTAAGGCATCAGGAGAAGTCGTTTCAGGTATTCTACTCGTTCATGGTTTTCCCGCATTGGCATTATTTGATTCTGGTGCATCCCATTGTTTTATGCCATCCAAGTTTGTGGCTACACATTCGATTACCTGCACGACCCTGTCTAGTTTTTGGGACATACACACTGGGAATGGGAAAATCATATCTAGTAGGGAATGTAAAGATTGTACAGTTGTTGTGTGCGGACGGGAGCTTTTTACAGATTTCTTGGTGATTGATATGGGCAGCTATGAAATCGTCTTGGGAATGGATTTTCTTGGCACTTTCCACGCTCACATTGACTGTAGGGCAAAGAAAGTAATTTTCCAGATTCCCGGACATCCTGAGTTTACCTTCACTGGAGGAAGCAGTTCTGTCGGGTCAGTCGAGTTTAGGGCTAGGCCGACAAACAATATTCTTGCAGCAATGGAAGTTGATAATGGTGAAAAGCCGGCAATTGTTCGTGATTTTACGGATGTGTTTGAAGATATATCGGGTTTACCGCCGAAGCGAGATGTGGAGTTCGCAATTGATCTTATTCCTGGTGCAGCGCCAGTATCCAAAGCGTATTATCCAATGGCACTAGTAGAGTTGGAAGAAGTCAAGAAACAGGTTGCTGAATTGCTTGAAAAGGGTTGGATTCGAAGCAGTAACTCGCCTTGGGGAGCTCCAGTTCTTCTAGTAAAGAAGAAGGATGTCACAAGAAGAATGTGCATCGACTATCGAGAATTAAACCGGGTGGCTATTAAGAACAAGTACCCTATCCCTCGCATTGGAGAACTTTTTGAGCAGCTTAGTGGTGCGAGGGTATTCTCGAAGCTGGATTTGCGATCCGGATATCATCAGGTCCGAGTGAAAGCCGAAGATATTTGCAAGATGGCGTTCCGGACTCGGTACGGACATTACGAATACTTAGTGATGCCCTTCGGAGTAACGAATGCACCGGCAGTATTCATGGACTTGATGAACCGAATCTTTTCACCTTTCTTGGACCAGTTTATTGTGGTATTCATTAACGGTATTCTGGTTTACTCGAAGAGTTTTGAGGAACATGCTGAGCATTTGAAGATCGCACTACAGACGTTGAGACAGGAGAAGCTTTATACGAAGATGAGTAAGTGCGATTTTTGGCTGGAGGAAGTGAAGTTTTTGGGGCATGTTGTGTCTGGCAATAGAATTGCCATCGATCCAGACAAGATTGCAGCAGCGCGAGATTGGCCGATTCCAAAGAATGTTGCGGAGATAAGAAGTTTCCTTGGATTGGCCGGATACTACAGGAGATTTGTGGAGAACTTTGCTCGTTTGGCAGAGCCGTTAACCAAGCTTATGCGCAAGGAGGTACCTTTTGTATGGACGGATAAATGTGCGTTAGCTTTTGAGACGTTGAAGCAGAAGTTGATAACCGCCCCTATTCTGACCATGCCGGACAATTCCGGAGGATTGGTGATTCACAGCGACGCATCTGGGAAAGGATTGGGATGTGTTTTGATGCAGCATGGGAAGGTTGTAGCGTACGCATCGAGACAGTTGAAGACCCATGAGAAGAATTACCCAACTCATGACTTGGAGCTTGCGGCTGTGATTTTCGCTTTGAAGATTTGGAGACACTACCTTTTGGGCGAAAGAGTCGAAGTCATTACTGATCATAAGAGCTTGAAATATGTGTTCACACAGAAGAAGCTTAATATAAGGCAACGTAGATGGTTGGAGCTGATGGCAGACTACGACCTTGATCTGAAGTACCATCCGGGGAAGGTTAATGTCGTGCCGGGTGCACTTAGTCGTTTACCAGCAGTACAGGTGTTAACTACGCAGAAGGAGCTCGTTGAAGATTTTCGAAGATTTGACTTGGAGGTTGTGCTACCGCGTTCTACGGGACAGTTGATCCAGCTGCAAGTACATTCGTCATTGATCGAGAATATTAAAGCAGCTCAATCGCAGGATCCTAGACTGCAAAAGTTTCGAGGATAGGTTGAAGCCGGACTACGAATAGATTTACTGGTCCATGAAGATGGTTTGTTGAGGTATGGTAGCCGTTTGTGTGTGCCAAAGGGAGATGTTCGTGAAGAGCTTATGAAGGAGGCACACAGTTCAGCTTATTCTGTACATCCAGGAGGCACAAAGATGTACCGAGATATTCGACAGCATTTCTGGTGGGAAGGCATGAAGCGGGAGATTGCTCGCTTTGTGGCAAAGTGCTTGGTGTGTGAGCAAGTTAAGGCTGAACATCAAAGGGTTGCTGGTTTATTGCAACCACTTCCGATTCCTCAGTGGAAGTGGGAATATATAACCATGGATTTCATGACGGCTTTACCGCGGAGTCCAAAAGGCAACAATACAGTATGGGTGATTGTCGATCGGTTGACCAAGGCAGCTCACTTTATTCCTTTCCGGGTTGGTCAATCAACAAAGACTTTAGCAGAGCGGTACATGCAGGAGATTGTAAGATTGCATGGAGTACCAGTGAGCATCGTGTCCGATCGTGACACTCGGTTCTTATCACACTTTTGGCGGAGTTTACAGGAAAGTTTAGGGACTCAATTGAAGTTTAGCACAGCTTATCATCCTCAAACTGATGGTCAGTAGGAGAGAACAATTCAAACTCTTGAAGATATGTTGAGAGCATGCATGTTGGACTTCAAAGGCTCTTGGGAGGATCATCTACATTTGGTGGAGTTTTCTTACAACAACAGTTTTCAGGAAACTATCCAGATGGCTCCGTTTGAAGCTTTGTATGGTCGTAAGTGCCGTTCACCTGTTTGTTGGGACGATGTCGGTGAATGAAGATTGTTGGGACCAGATTTGGTGGTGCAGACAGTTGAGAAGGTTAACACTATCAGAAATCATATGAAGGCATCTCATGACAGACAGAAGAGTTGGGCAGATACGTCGAAAAGACCTCTAGAGTTTGCCGTGGGTGATTTGGTATTCTTGAAGATATCACCGACTAGAGGGGTGATTCATTTTGGGAGTCGAGGAAAGTTTAGTCCTCGATTCGTTGGACCCTTTGAGATCTTGGAGCGTGTTGGTGAGGTAGCGTATCGTTTGGCGTTACCGCAGTCCTTGGCGAATGTGCACGATGTGTTTCACGTATCTCAACTCCGTAAGTATGTTCATGATTAAACGCATGTATTGGATCATTCGGAGCTAACGGTACAGGAAGACCTGACTTTTGAGGAGCGACCGATTGAAATTGTGGATCGAAGAAAAAAGGTTCTTAAGAACAAGGTTATCCCCCTTGTGCTTATTTCTTGGGGTAATCGCTCGCATGGAGAGTCCACTTGGGAACGAGAAAATTAAATTCGGCAGAAGTTTCCTCACCTTTTCTTGTAGTTATTTATCTTTGTATTCTTGGAATTTCGAGGACGAAATTATTTTTTAGTTGGGTATAATGTAACACCCAAGCCCAATGCTACTAATTTCTGTTACTTTATAAATGGAGTGTGACCCTTATTTCATTTATCTTGCTTGTTTGTTGCTTACTGTAAATTTTTACCTGGTAAATTCATTTCTGCATATAACAATTTTTGGCATCTAAAATAAAATAAAAAATATTCATCTTGGCCTACTCGACACCCCTAGCCTTGTGGTAGCGACCGTGCGTCGTGTTCTCGTCCCGTTCAGTGAAACAGGCGAGTTTGGATGACTACGTGCACGTACGTGTGTCCGTTTTGGGGGTATGCTTTTTTATCATAAAACACTTCATTTTAAATTTTGGATCCCGCTTAAAATCCTATTATTTCAATTTCAAATTTTTGGACCCAACCCGGACGCGATTTGGAAATGTTTTATTTGGCGCCAAAATCCCAAATTTTATTATTTTAATAAAACCATCGAATATATTTTCATAACTATATAAAATTTCACTGTTGATTAAATCTGAGAAATCTTTATCTAACTTTCCTAAACCTACAAATCATTTTCCTCAGCCAATCAACTCCTCCTATTTTCCCCGTGGGCCCCTCACCCTTATCTCTCTCTCCCTCAAATCTTTCTCTCTCTCGCCCTCAAATCTCTTTCTCTCTCTCCTATATTTTAAACTTCTATTCCCTCCTCCATTTTTTTCTCACGAGAACCCAGAACCCCATCCTCATCGAACCCTAGCCACCGCCGTCTCCCTCCTCGCCGCCGCAACCCCAACACCGACGACACCAGCACCCTCGCCTCCTCTTCCTCGTCTCAACCACAGGTCCACTTCCTCCTTCTCCCTTCTCCCGGTGCACCCCCGACCAGACCCGCGACCACCTGCACCGGTTCCTGCGTCTCGCCGCCGACGATCACCTCGTCGTCACCTCCGCCATCATCCTCGTCATTCTCATCTCCATCACCTCTCCTTCATCATTCCCGCGCACCCCTGCACCTTCACCGCGGCCTGCGCGCACCCCCTGCACAAGTTTGACCGCCGGATCTGTCACCGCCGGCGATCTCGCCTCTGTACCCGGCCTTCATACAACCCACTGTAAGCCTTCTACTCCTATTTCCTCCTTCCTTTCTTCTCTGGTTCCTTTCTATTCTTGATTGCACATCTTGATGGTTCACTGTTCACATTTTTTGGCCGGAATCCGACGATGCCGACGACTTGTCCCGACGTTCCAGCGAGGTACCCTGACCCGTATGGTTCCATTGTTCGTTGTTTGGGTTCATTCCGTGAACCGTGCGCCCGTCGCGAGTTTCCCCGACGACGTTTACGTTCCGTTTTTCCGGTTCGCGACCCGTCGAGGCAAGTACCCCTTGCTACATGCTATACAATATTTACATATATATTATGACTCCCTAAACCTATAAATTTAGCTTGGTACAATCATTTCTCATTTTCATGTAAAATATTGTTATATATCATTTTATCTTTAAACTTGGAACTTACAGTTTGCAATTGAACCAGATAACCACATTTACCTGCTTAATCACATTTTTTAATATTGACATAGCATATGGCATCTATCCCTGTAGTTTTGTTCCATTCGGACACTCGTATGCATTTTAACCTGTAATAGCTGCACTGAATCGTTATATAAATCATTACACTTCTAAAGGTTCTTAAACTTATTAACATGACTAAACTGCTATAATTGTCTTACTGCACTCTTGTAATTATCTCTGTGACACAATTGATAACTGTATTGCAAATCGAATGAATCTGCCTATTGCTTAATTCATTACTTGTATCATGTTGTTGATAACCATGCTTGATTATATACCTGATTGTGAGCACACCTGTGTATCGTTTACATCTTGACCTGACTTGCTACATGCTGTTGATTGGCCCGACATGGTACCGTACACTGCTTGACTTGACCTGATGTACCATGACCTGACCCGTTACCTGATCTTGTGTCTAATGCCAACAAACCTGACATGTAGTCCTTACGGACCGTTCCTGTTGTCTATCCAGACAAACCTGCTTTTACCTGATCCTGTGTTGGCATTAGTTCTCGATTACTGAATACCTGACTTGACATACATAACTTGGGGGTATGGGGAAATCAAAGGTGAAACCTGACTTGTAACTCAACAGTTCGATACCTGTTCTGATCAGTCTTACGGGCTAGGCCAGCCCCGGAGTGATGATGCTGACATCACTCCCCTGTACCTGCTACCTTTTACTGCCTAGCGGCACGTCTCGGTTTCAGCCCGAGAGTCTTAGACCGTGGTCCCGGGTATGCACGGGATACTATTGAGTTACATCGATGATTCATCAATTGGTTTCAAAGACTTAGAACAGAAAACCTGATAGAATAGTTTAGTTTACCCACAGCACACTACCCTGCACTGCTCTGACTTATATTATTGTTACCCTTGTTTTATTCATGTTTATATTGCATTGCCTGCTACATTGTTCATAGTATATTACTTGATGACATGACGCGCTGACGTCTGGGTTTTGCATGGCCCAGATTCCGTACCGCTGTTGCAGTCAGAGCAGGAGTACTTCAGCCGGCAGGCTGAGCTGTGAGGTGTCAGTATGAGTTAATTTTATTTCCTGCATTTATTTCCTGCTGTGAGCCCGCATTATGGGACATACATTCCAGTTATTTTGTATTGGATCTTTTGCTTCCGCATTTATTTATTATTGACTCATGTTATCTTGGATTATGGACATGTTTTAGATAGTTTTATTTTGTTCTTGATATCCCTACAGCCGTAATGTGACTGTGGATGGATACTTCCTACCCACAGGTAGCATGGTTGGCTATGTCACATGCCCATTTTAGAGTACTCTGGGAAGCGGGGCGTGACAAGGGGCTTGACCGCCTTTGGGAGGACTTTTGGGCCTTAGCGCGGGAAGGGCTGCGGAAGGCCATTAGGAATGACCGGGCTGTGAGGATGTGCGGTTGCCTCTTGGTGAGGGCTTCGATCTCTGGCCTCGTGGGTAGGAAACTACCAGCCTGGGACGAATGAGCGGAGTAGCCGCTCTTGCGCTTCCTGTAAGAGCCTTTGATCCCTGGCGTCAAGGGTAGGGAGCTACCAACCGGAGTAGACCGAGCAGGGTAGCTGCTCGGTTGCCTCTTGCGAGGGCTTTGATCCTTCAAGACGGGGACCGAGCAGGGTTTATGCCCAGTGCCTCTTGGTGAGGACTTTGATCCCTGTCGGTTATAGTAGGAAGCTACCAGCCGGGGATAGCCGAGCAAGAACCCGACTGCCTCTGGGAGGACTTTGGTCCTTGGCGCAGGAAGAGCTATAAGGCTGTAAGAAGCCTACCAAGGACCCTTGGCCAGGTAGGGTTACCGCCCGGTGCCTCTTGGCGAGGGCTTTTGTCCTGAAAAGATAGCCGAGCGAGGGGGCCTTGGGATCGACTGCCTCTGGGATGGCTTCTTGATCCCCGGCATTGCGGCAGGGAAGCTGCCCGCATGGGATAGCGAGCGATGGGGACTCAGGTTCAACTGCCTCTGAGAGGGCTTCTAGATCCCCGGCATTGCGGCAGGGAAGCTGCCCACAGGGGATAGCCAAGCGAGGGAACCTCGGGCTCGACCGCCTCAGGGAGGGCTTTTTCGTTGTACAGAAGGAACTCTACCGGGGAAAAAGATTCGAAGTTTCTTTATTCGTAGGGGTAGGAATTCTAGACAACGCTTTACACCATCTTGTTAAAGGGAAATCTCGAGTGGTAGCCGGGGTGCGATGCTTCGCTAGCTTTGACCTCATTGGTATAGCTTGAGCTTCTCGGCGTTGTAAGGCCGAGGGAGCTTCTGTCCATCCGCGTCCTGTAGGCGGTAGGCTCCGCCGGGGAGCATTTCGGAGACGAGGAAAGGACCTTCCCACTTTGGGGAGAACTTGTGAAGCCTGCCTTGGTCGATGAATTCGTTCCACCGTAGTACTAGGTCCCCGGTCTTGAAGGAGCGATGTTTTACCCGAGCGTTATAGTATCGGGCCGTCTGCTGTTGATAGGCAGCGGCTCTGATCTGGGCCCAATCCCTTTTCTCCAACAGTATGTTGAGGTTAGTTCGTAGTGCCATGGTGTTTGCTTCATCATCGAAGTGCTCGACTCAGTGGCTGGGTAGCCCGATCTCCGCTGGGACCATCGCTTCGGTCCCGTAGCAGAGGGTGAAAGGGGTCTCCCCGGTGGGAGACTTTTTTGATGTGCGCAGGGCCCATAAGACCCGGGGTAGCTCCTCGACCCAACTTCCTTGTCTCCCTTCCAAGCGGGTTAGGAGACCCCAGAGTACATCCCGGTTAGCGACGTCGGCCTGCCCGTTGCATTGGGGATGCGCGACTGCGGCGAACTTCATGAGGATATGGTATTCTTTGCAGAAGTCCCTTACTTTCTCGTTCTCGATGTTCGTCCCGTGGTCAGTGATGATGCACCTCGGGATCCTGAACCGGTGTATCAGGTTGTTTTGGAGGAACTTGATGGTTGTGGCGGCGTCCGGTTTCCTGATGGGAACGGCCTCGATCCACTTGGTGAAGTAGTCCACCGCGATGAGGACGTATTTATGTCCGCCAATTCTGGTGGGGAACTGGCCGATCATATCCAATCCCCACTGGGCGAATGGCCATGGGGATGTCAGGACAGTTAGCTCGGTAGCCGGGAGGCGGGGAATACTGCCGTGGAGTTGGCAGCTCTTGCACTTCCTGACCAGCTTCAGGGCATCCTCGTGCATGGTGGGCCAGTAGTATCCCTGGAGTAGTGCCTTTTGGGTCAAGGTTCGAGCCCCCTGGTGTGCGCCACCCATCCCTTCATGGATTTCTCGTAGGACGTAGTCGGCCTCGTTGGGGTCAACGCACCGGAGCAGGGGCTGGGTGAAGGCCTTCTTATAGAGGTTCCCATTGCTCCAGACAAAGTGGGTGGCTCTAGCCTGGAGGCGGCGGGCGGCCGCTCTGTCTTTCGGGAGCCTGCCGTCCTTCAGGAATTCCATGAGGGGCTTCCTCCATCCTGGTCGTTCTCCTGCACTATGTACACTTGAAGTGTTGCCTCCGCGTCTCCCACGCTGGGTCGGGTCAAGGTTTCGAAGAGTATCGACCGCCTGTTGTTGGCCGAGTACGATGAAGCCAGCTTACTCAGGGCGTCTGCTTGAGCATTCATTTGCCTGGGTATTTGTTCCACCTAGACTTCGTCGAAGTTTTTCCGGAGCATCCTCACTTCGTCTAGGTACTTCATCATTAGGGGCTCCCGGGCTTCGAAGCGGCCGGTCACTTGGCCGACAACTAGGGCCGAGTCGCTGCGGACTCGGATGATCTTCAGTCCCAGCCCGACGGCCATGCGCAGTTCGGCTAGGAGGGCTTCGTACTCCTCCACGTTGTTCGATGCTTTGAAACCGAGCCTCAAGGAGTACTCCATCTCGGCTTCGTTTGGGCCCCCGTATAATGAGGCCGGCACCACAGCCTTCCTCGGTAGAATACCCGTCGACGTAGATGACCCAGTCTGGAGCTGAGCCAGGGCCTTCCTGGACGGGATGTCGGGCTGTGAGGGGCAGTGCGGAATCCGGCTTCTTGCTAGGGATGGTGCATTCAACGATGAAATCGGCCAGGGCCTGCGCTTTGATGGCTTGCCTCGGACGATACCTTATGTTGAATTGAGATAGCTCCTATCTCCACTTCTCTAGACGGCCAGAGGATTCCGGCGATGCCAGGATAGCCCCCAACGGGCGCTCAGTGAGGACGAGGATTGTGTGTGCTTGGAAGTAGTGCCGCAGTTTCCGCGAGGTTACTACGAGGGCCAGGACAATCTTCTCTATGGCGGGGTATCTTGTCTCCGCATCCTTGAACACATGGCTCACATAGTACACTGGCTTCTATGCCCCCTCGGCCTCTCGGACGAGCACCGAGCCTGCTGCTTGGTCAGATACTGCCAGGTACAGCGACAGCTCGTCTCCTTCCATGGGCCGGGTGAGCAGGGGCGGTGTTGCGAGGTGCCTCTTCAGTTGGTCGAAGGCGGCTTGGCAATCTTCCGACCACTCGAACCTCGGAATTTTCCTCAGCGCCTTGAAGAACGGGAGGCACTTCTCCCCCGACCTGGACATGAAACGGCTCAGAGCGGCGACCCGCCCATGAGCCGCATGATCTCGACGTTGGTCTTGGGTGCGGTCATGCTCAGGATAGCGTCGATCTTCTCTGGGTTAGCTTCAATTCCGCGGTGAGTGACCATGAACCCGAGGAATTTCCTTCCGGTGACTCCGAATGCACACTTGGCGGGGTTCAGCTTCATGTTGAATTTGCGGAGCACCCTAAACGCCTCGCCCAGGTCCTTGACATGGTCGGCCGACGAGACGGACTTGACGAGCATGTCGTCAACGTAGACTTCCATGTTCCTACCAATCTGTGGCTTGAACATGCGGTTGACCAGCCTCTGGTATGTGGCCCCGGCATTCTTAAGGCCGAAGGGCATCACTCTGTAGCAGTACACCCCTCGGTCCGTTGTGAATGCGGTCATATCTTCGTCGTCAGGATTCATGCAGATTTGGTTATAGCCGGAGAAAGCGTCCATGAAGCTCAGAAGCTCATGCCCGGCCGAGCTGTCGACAAGCTGGTCTATGCGGGGGAGCGGGAAGTTGTCCTTGGGGCAGGCCTTGTTGAGGTCGGTGAAGTCGACGCACATACGCCACTTCCCACTCGACTTCTTGACCAGGACCACGTTTGCCAGCCACTCCGAGTAGGGCTCATTCCTGATGAAGTTGGCAGCGAGGAGCCCGTCAACTTCCTCTTCGATGGCCTTCTGTTTGACCGGGGCAAAGCTTCTTTTCTTCTGCCTGACGAGTCGGGCCGTAGGATGAACTCCGAGCTTGTGGGAGATGATTTTGGGGTCGATCCCAGGCATGTCTGCCGGTGCCCAGGCGAAGACGTCGGAATTGCTTCGGAGGAACTCGGTCAGGTCATCCCGTTGAATCCCCGTCAGGAGTGACCCGACCTGGACTGTCTTTCCTGGGTCTCCTTCCGCTAAGGATACCTCAGTCAGAGGCTCGACCGGTGCTCCACGGACCTCCTTCCGCTCGTCCCGGGTGTCCAGGGACCCTTTAATGTCGCCGCATGCATCGGCGCTATCAGCGTGCTGCTCGGGGGAAGATGCCGCCGTCAAGCCTACCTCCGTGACCCGCTGGCTCCCGTATACCCTGCCCACCCCACCCTGATCGAGAGGAAATTTTATCGCCAGGTGGTATGTCAAGATCTGGGCCTGGAGGGAGTTCAGCGTCGGCCGGCCGAGGAGGACGTTGTAGGCCGATAGGACCTTAGCCACAATGAAGTCCATAGGCAGTGTGCGCGTACAGCCGGGCTTCCCGATCATAAACTGTAGGGTGACCACCCCTTGTGCCGGGATGGAGTGGTTGGTGGATCCTGAGAGGACGTGGGAGGTCGGTCTCAAGTCTGCTGGGGCTAGCCCCATTCGCAAAAAGCAGTCGTGGAAGAGGATGTCTGCCGAGCTACCCGAATCGATGAGTATTCGGTGGACCTCGTATCGGTGAATTTATGCTACGATCACCAGCGGGTCGCTATGGGGCACAAATATGCCGTGGAGATCCTCGTCACCAAAGGTGATGGGCTCTCGGCCCCTAGCCCTTTTGCCCGGGTGGCCGCCGGAGCCTGCGAGGCGGCAGCCAGCGAGGAGACCGACGACCTTAGGCGAGGGTTCGCCCGCGTCTCCATTGCGAGGGAGGAGACAGTAGGCGTTTGGATCTTTAGGGGAATCGGCTGTCATGTGGGCGGAGATCGGAAGGCCAACTTTGTATTTTGTGGAGTTAGTTCCTACAGAGGCGCTAACTGATGGAGCTCCTTTTCGGGCCTCCATCAGATGTTGTCTTCCGTTGATCTCGCGGTGGACTTAGTTGATTATCTTCCTTCGCATGCGGGTCTCAATGGGTTTTTGGAGGAAGAGGTGAGGTGAGGGAGATGTTGCCAAGTACCTGCAAAGAAGTCCCGGGGGGGTTTGGTACCACCAAGGATCCTCCGACACTCAAGTTAGTGATGAGTTCCGGGTAGAGTAACGGCATAAAAGTGTAAAAAATGGCTTACTTGACCCCTCTGTGATGGGGGTTTATATAGTGGCGGCAGCACGCGGCAGCAGACGTGAGAATCTCGCCGGCAGTTACGCTCCCGACGTCACGCCCGCGTAAAGAGCGGATCGCCCGTTAATGGGGATCGTGATGGCGTGGAACGTGGGATGTTGCTGGCGGAGAATCTGTGCGTGGCGAGATTCGCGGAGCGGCGGTTACTCCTGTGAGTGGTGGAGTTGGTCGGTCGGAGGACCGAAGAGGATGACCTCGGCTGGGGAGCTCGGGGACGAGCGAGAGGGCCGAGGAGTCTTGGTCCTGTGGAAGCTCGGGGCGAGCTGAGAGGCCGAGGAGGCCAATTTTCAGGGGGCTCTGAGGAGTGCCTGCTCGTGCTTACAGGTCAGGTACAGGGGTGGCTTGGTCGGTCCCTATGGGACCTTTCTTCTGAGTTCTGGGACACGTCATTTGCCACGTGTCCTGATCTTGGGGATTGCCAATATCGAGCACCATCAGGTTAGTAAAAGACGAAAATATCCCTAAAATGGTCATCATTCTTCCTTTTTTCTAGTGTCTAGGATTTGGATTTTGCCTTTATTTCAAAATTAGGGTTTATATTCAGAAAAAACGGGCCTTTAAACTTCCATATGTACAAAAAATTTCTAGTTGCCAGAGGATATGGCCGTCCAACTTGAACCATGCCTCCTCCCCTGTTGAGGCACAACAATGGGACTGCAAGTGACCGCCACCCCCATTTAACCCTTCCATATATTGTCCCATAAATTTTATGACTTAATGGCGCCCACAACCCATTAATTGCTACCAAAAGTGTAAAACAGGAAGATGGGGCTCTTGTTTCAATATGCGGTGGGCCTCATCCCCCCGGGGCTGTATCGTGCAAGCGTAATCATGGGGCTGCATTCGACTCTAGCCTCATTTTCTCATTTTTATATATCCTCCTCTTAGTAATGCAACATTCCCCTCCAGTTTGAAAACCAAGAATATTTGTGATAGTTGCATTGTAATCGATAAAAATAGATGGAATGATATAAACTAAGGTTTTCCATGTGCGGTGCACATGCATAGTTGTAAACACTCTAAAGAAGTACCGATATGCGAATTTACTCTTTTGTCTTTGTATTTTTGCACCATAACCTTACATTCTCATCACGTCGGTGCATCTGCATCATGTCATTTACCTCATTTTTGTATAAAAATAAATATTTGGTATACATGGAGGCAACTTAAGTGCATGATTCAAGATTCATTCAAATGACCGAAACACCCTTTCGAGATGCTCAAAAATCCATATCTCATGAATTCCTGCACGAATCATCATAAGAGTTTATGTAGAGGTTTTTAATGATTTATCATGAATTACTGAAGCATAAAATTCGAATAGACTTGTCAATTTCCTTAAGATTAGCAGTAAACCTCTCAACTTTCAAGAACTGCCCAAAAATCACTTCCAACAAATTGATGAGTATTTTCATGATGTGATTATCACATTTGACCATGTTATATCAATTAGAACCATTTACGATGGGCAATTTCACCTGGGACCCATTAATTTCCCTAATCACCCTTTAATCGCCAATAACGGTTTCGGTTTTTTATCTCGTATTGAGCACAATGATGTCAAACTTTTCAGATTATCTTACTATATTTATGAGGACATGCCATAAAAATTTCAACTAAAATTAACAACGTTTAACCAATGAGCCAAAGCCCTCTTATTATTTTATCATTAAAATAATATGGTGTGCCCACGAGGGTAAAATGTCATTTTTCTTAATGGATCATCATAACTTTCTTAGACGACCCTCCACACAAAACATCAAGTCATTTTAACATCGTTTGCTATTTGTTTTGAATATGAGCGATTATCTGTTAATTAAGTTAATCGTTGTCATTAAACATCGGATTAGTGATAATTAATCCCCATGTGACTTGTCAAACCTATGGCATATGATTCCCCATAGTGAACCATTAGCTTAACCTGCATCTCATGAACACCATAACATGCACTCTTTCTACCTAAAAACACACATAACTTGCATCTTTTTGCTTTATTAGGAAATTTCATAGAGACTAAGTATTTTATAGTGAAATAAGTTTAGAGATCAGTTCGTCTTTACAAAATTCTCAACCATTCCATCCTCTACAATCAATCACAGTCCTCCATTTCATATCTTAACTACTCTCTTGTATAAATAAGTATTCTCATGCTCATGAGAAGGGGTTTCTTCCATCTCTTGACCCTTTGATCCTTTTTCTTCCACCTCTCTCTTCCCTTAACCTCCTCAAGAACTCAAGTCCCACACCACTCAACAAAAAACCCTTTAGATCAGTATAAAAAAACCTAAAAACCCACAAAAACTAAAAAAAAATTCAAAAAAAACATAGAGCGGAGAAAGAAAGACATGAACTTTCCTTTCTAGGATTAGGATTTAGGATTGAAGACCCTACTTCTCGGTTTTAGATCGTCTAGTTAAGTTTTGAACTCTTCAAACAACTACTGCTTTGAAAAAAATGGGGATCCAAAACCCCTTTTTGTCTTTTCTTCACTTTCTATGGATTTTTAACTTGCTTTCTTATTTATACAAGTGAAGAAGCTCTTCTTTTTACGTTTATCTTTTGCTATTCACTTGGGATAAGAATCTAAGCGGTAAAAGAAGAGGATTTTGTAAGTAGACGCTCGTGTTCATGCCGCTAACTAGCGACTGAGGCGTTATACAAAACAAAATTTTCTAAACAAAGAGCACGAACTCTACGACCTAGAATCGAATCCAAACACTAAACTAGCTAAAACGAGAAGGAGTTAACTACTCGGATAGACGTTTAGCTACCTTTGTAGTCGTGTCTTTCATTTTCTTTCCACTTCTTACGCTCCTAGGTCCACCGGGAACGAGCTTGGGGTTGGTTTTCCTTGTTAAAAATGATCCATCTGAGAGAACCCTAGCTAAGGCTATAGCTTCACACTAAATACCAAGTGAACCAACTAGTGATCAAGACTTGCTAGGAATTGGTCACTAGAAGATATAGTAGTGGTTGTCTCTAAGTTTTTTCTCTTAATCTTTTTCTTTCTCAACTAAAGAAAACTCAAGAAGAGAGGAGAAAGAAGATAATGGTGATGGTGATCATAAACTCAAGCATGGCTCACAAAAGATAAATCTTCTCTCTTTTCTTTTTCTCTCTTTTCTTTATTGTGAGAATGAGTGGGTTTGTGGCTCACAATGGTGAGTGACAAGCCTACACCATTCCATCACATACAAGAAGAGTGGAGAAGAGAAGAGAGAGCCACCTCTTTGTACACACGCGCAGATACACACACATACACTAATATAAGTATATGCTACAAATACATACACCCGTATTCGTATCAAAATACGTATACCCGTATTTGTATTAAGATACGAATACCCGTATTTATATCAAGACACAAATACATGTTTTTATACAAATACCCGTTGTTTACCGCCGAAGACTGGACTGAGACGTTGGGACGTCTAGTCTGAATTTGGGGGCAGATGTTATTTGGACATATCCATACCCCTCTCCGAAGATACCAAGTTAATTTATGGCACCGTATATCGGAGGTTTGGATAGATGCGACCGTTGTAGCAGACTTTATCAGATTCCCCCTCATTTGTGAGGGGTTTTTTTATTGTGGGGACGCTCTTCCCTACAGGCATAAGCCCCTACAATTAATTACGTTATCGCGTTGCGATAACCACTTTCTCCTGCTCCAGTAGATCACTTTGTGTCGTGTTATATTTGTTTTATTTTGGTTGCCCATGGATTGTATACGGAGACTAGTTTATGTCGTCGCCCGTAGAGCGCAGATTAGTCCAAATCCGTATGTTTTAGATTTGGAGATTAACTTAGGTTGTATGTATTCCATCAGTTCAAAGATATTTTATTTTATTTAAGGACCGTTAATTTGTTTTTAGATTAAGATCTACTTAAATATATGAGCATTTAGGCTCAATTTATTTTAACTAAGGATACGTTAGTCCTATTTGAGACTAAGATCAACTTAAAAATATTTTCAGGATCATTAAATTTAGTTAAGATCCAACAACAGAGCATTTGGTCTCAGCTGCAAGAAATCTTCAAAGACTTAGCCAATTTGGGATCAGTCTGCTCGGTATTGGACTTTTACCCTTATTCAGAAGTGCTAAGAACTTATTTGTTGCTCTGACGCTCACATGTGTTTCATGTGAAGCGCTGAGTCTTCACCTCTGGACGCTCAGGTAGAAAGCACGTGAGGCGCTGAGTTTATATTTTTGGACGCTCACGTGGGAAGCACGTGATGCGCTGAGCTCTTTTCTTTGTTGGGTGCTCACGTGGGAAGCACGTGAGACACTGAATACTTATTTTTGGGCGCTCACATGGGAAGCACGTGAGGCACTGAGATTTTTTTTGTTGGACGCTCACGTGGAAAGCACGTGAAGCGCTGAGCTCTTTTCTTTGTTGGGCATTCACGTGGGAAGCACATGAGCGCTGAGTTCTTTTCATTTAGAGATTTAATCTCTGTTAATGGCATTTTTAGCCATTAATGATCACCAAGATCTCTGTTTTAGAGATTTAGGATCGGCTTTTCTTTTAAAAACTAAATTCTTCTGTTCTTTTTACAAGAACTAAGTCCTTCTGTTCTTTTTACAAGAACTAAGTTCTTTGTATAGGGTTAAACCCTATTTTCAGATGAATTAAATTCCTAGAATATGTTTCTTTTCTCTTTTTTCTTTTTGCCTAGTTCTTTTCCCTAGATTTTGAATCTGAAAAACAGAATCTTCCCGATGAGAGTTAAATTCTCAACTTATGGAGATATTTTTCTTATGGATCTCAGATCCAGAGAAAGAACTAAGTTCTTTTGTGAAGGGTTAAACCCTTGTTTTTATTTATGCTAGGCAAATGAAATATATTTTATCTCTGCTTTTTCTTTACATAGGGTTTGAAAGAGCAAGAATATCTTCTTTGAAAGAGAATTGAATCTCATCTTTTGTGACTTCTGCCGTTTTGCTTGCAGAAGCTTATGGGTTTTTTTCCTATCTTATGAGATTTAATCTCTTTACTCCTATTTATAAGAGAAGAGAAAAGTCAATTTGTTGAGAAAATCTCTTATTGAAAGGTCATGATTGATTTCATAATCAATCAAATTGGTCTTAAAGATCAACCGGTGAATTTTATTCACCATTGGATTTTTAATCCAAAGGCTCTCTGTTTAACAGAGAAGATTTCTTGTTTGTTTTGACAAGATTAGGAAAATATTTTTCTAAGATAGAATTTTATTCTATCAGATGATCGATAGGTGATTTTATAATCACCGTTGAATCTTTAATCCAAGGGTCCTCTGTTTAACAGAGAAGATCTTTCTAATTTGAAAAAGACCAGAAAAATATTTCCCACATAGAATTTAATTCTATCAGATAGTTTAATTGGTGATTTTATCAGCATTGGATTTTAAATCCAAAGATTCTCTGTTAGAGAAAGATCTTTCCATATTCGAAAGATCGGGGAAAATATTTCCCAAAATAGAATTTAATTCTATCAGATGATAGCATTTTAAATTGGGGCGCTCACGTGCCATCATATGAGTGCTGCCATATACATATATGGCAGCGGCGCTCACGTGCTTTATATGTGAGCGCTACCAAAAGAATGCGGTAAGGGAACTCACATGTTTAACACGTGACCCCCAGTATGGGTTTTAGCCTGATTATTTTCAGCGCTCATATACTTTGCATATGAGCGCTCACATGTTTAACACATGAGACTTGTTTGGCCTTCGGTTATTTATGTTCAGTGCTCATATACTTTGCATCTAAGCGTTCACATGTTTAACATGTGAGGCCAAAGTTTGGGTTTTAATTCTCCTTGAAGCCATAACGCTCACGTGTTTTGCACATGGAAAGAATTCGTTTCCTTTTTCTCTTCCTTCCCCTTTTTTATAAGGGAACAACTAGCTCTTAGCCAAAAAATTTGGCGGCAACACCCGTATTCATATAAATACTGTATTCTGTTAAAATACAAATACGAAAAAGAGATATATAATACTAGCTCACATTTCATCCAAATGTGATAATCTGGTTATCTTTCAAACCGCCTAGTATTAACAAATTGTCCGATTAAAAGTACGTGTAAAAAAACACGTATTTAATCGAACCCAAGTACGTATCAAAATACGTACACTACATCATTTCACCTAAACTGGGAAACCCTCTGTGTGGGACTCTAAAGACTCGACAATACGCTGGCAGTGGGTTTAACTAAAAGCACGTCGGCGACACTAGCTGTACGTAACGGCTGCCCGCGTATTGATCGAAAGGAAGGCCGACAAGCAAACTTGTCTGTATCCTTACTGAGCCTGAAAGTGACAATCTACGTACAGTCTAGTCTCTTCGTCTAAGAGTATCACATACTGGGTCTAGGGAGGTAGAAAACGTCAGACCCTTAATAACCCAATAAGTCATGTCGATGTGGCCCAAAACCATCCCGAGAAACTACCGATCTCACAATCAGTAAATCTCAACTGTCTTGGCCAAAGTCTTATGGTGATGACCAATCGAACACAGCACGACATCAACTCCTTATATCAGGAGAGACGAATCCCTTATCGCTCACTGCCCCCGAGTGCTTTAGGACTATACCCAATTAAAACATGTTTGCACGACTCTTTAAAGTCGTGGTAGGGTAATAATCTAAGTACAGTGGGAACACACTCGAGATGAATGACGATGTTAGGTCTAAATACTGACATGTGTTGGAGATAGTGCCCTCAGAGTCAATTATTGGATCACAGGTACGTGATTGCAATGATTGAGGGAGGACCTGTCCCAGTAGGACAGTCTTACTCGAGATGATAGTATGCTATCTGGTTTATCTTTATCATCGTGTACTGCTTTAGGTGACCTGACAGGTCACTATTGCACGTTGATAGAGCCCCTAGGATTCTTGCTTGACCACCAGCAATATGAGGGCGATCATATAAGTGGGAGCTGGTAGTCTATAAGCACATCCTTAAAAGGTCCCTAGTCGTGGGAGTTTCGAGACAGGGCATCGATTCTCCAGAGTAGACTAGTGTATACAGTCGAGACCCCGACGAGGGGCGGTGGCCGGTCTCACAAGCCATTGGTGTCAGTTGGATCACCTAAGATGTATACAGGTGCTCATTGGGTTATGAGTACACCGGACAGGACTCACCGGGAACATGCTAGTTGGTCTTATACCAGACGTCAGATAACAGTTCCCAGGTGACATGTGTACAGGTTAGTTCATCGACCTGAGGATCGTCATTTGTCTCGTGTGAGTTCCCACTGTACTTTGATTACTACCCTACCATGCTCAAAGGAGACGTGCAAACAGGTTTTAGTTGGGTACAGTCCCGAGCCACGTGGAGGCAGTGAGCGTATCTTCAGGGGTTCGTCTCTCCCGGTATTGGGGGTGAGGTCGCGCTGTGTCTAGGAGAGCCATTACACGAAGCCCTCGGCCGAGGCAGGAGATTTACTGGTAGGTATTCCAGTAGTATCTCAGGGTGTTCTGGGCTACACTCCGACACGACTTGTACCGCTTTTGGGGGTCTGACTTTTACCAACCCCCTAGGCCTGCCATACGATGCTCATAGACGAACGGACCGGACTGTACGGATATTGTCACTGACAGGCTCAGTAGGGTGTCAGGCTGAGTTCGCTCACAGACGTCCCTTTTGGTCAATACCTGGTAGCCCGTTACGTATTGGCTTATACCTCTGACGTGCTAGTGGTTAAATCCACAACCAAGGTGTTGACGAGTCTTTAGAGTCCCCCACATTCAGTTACTCAAGCTTTCGGGCGAAAAGCTGTAGAGGCCGTATGGAGATATGGCAAGGTCCGATCAGATACGTGCGGTATTGCACGGATCAGGATCGGACAGTTTGTACTACAGGCCGTATGGAGATATGGCAGGGTTCGATCAGATACGTGCGGTATTGCACGGATCAGGATCGAACCGATTATACTAGCCGACTTTGGTTTAAGCCGGATCCTAGTATAGTACAGTGTAGTTTTTTGTCTCATTGCATTTGTATTTCGGTCGGAATACAAATGCGGGTGTGTATGCACAGTAGAGGGGTTTTCCTGTAATTTATTACGGGACCAGTTTTCTGGAGTTGCCAGTTTGCTTTCCGTTTCGGCCATATTTCTTTGTATCCTTCATTGGCCGAAAATTGGTGGAGGAGGGCTTATTTGCATTTGTGCAAATAAGCATTTGTGGAGGGGGTCTTTGCCTTTTTGTTGCATCATGATGGGTGGACCATACCTTGACTTTCCTTGGTTCATGATTGCTTGACTTTGTAAGCAATCATGGTTGTAGTTGATGGGTTTTTGGAGTGGGGTTTTGGTTAAAATGATTCTTGATCATCATATCCTTTTTCTCTCTCCCTTTTGGATGATAGTTTTTCCCCCACTTGTTTTTCTCTCTCTCTCTCACCATTCAAAAGCCATGGCCGGCCATTCCCCTTAGTGGGCTATCCAAAATTTGAGAGAAGAAAATTGTGTCTCATTCCCATGCCAAAAATCCCTTTGTTCATCCAAAGATATATATGGTTCATTTCCTCCACCAATGGAAATTCCTACAACCCCAAATGAGACTTGCTCACTACACATTCTACAGCAAACCTTGGGCACGTCGACTAGCCAGCTTCGTGCCCGAGTTGCCTCGGCATTGAGGTGGGAGCCCGTAAAAGACGTAGGCGATGTGGTGCACTTCTAGCGACGAGGTGGAGACAGGATATTCCGCGGGAGATCGGGACGACGACGAGAAGACCGGAGGACTCGGATCAGTCGGTATATCTCTCTTCCCATCTTATAGTTAGCTAGGACTAGTTAATGGTTCGATCTGGGTTTTTAGTGCGCGGTGGTGCCGGTTTGCTAGTTTGCAAAATTTAAAGTTTTTCGCTTCCGCATTTTTGGCGTCGGATTGACGGCCGGGGTGCCGCCGTGCACTTACAGTGGTATCAGAGCCTCACCATTAACTTAGTCTAGCTTTGTTTAATGTGTTTACATTTCCGATCGACCAAAATCCCAAAAACCGTATTTTCCTACACATCAGTTTTCTGTCGAAATTTTCTGGTCTCGAAAATTTTTTCAGGTGACTGCAGAATGATGTACAGAGTATCCTAAGACCACTGGAAAATTTTGGTTCCCTGATCCTTCCGTACGACCGCGGAACCGCGGCCATAACCCCTCTTTGGCCGCGGTTCCGCCGCAGGTAGTTGGGTTCAGTTCACCATTTTTTTTCAGTGGGCTTATGGGTTGAAAATAGGGTTTCTGGAATATTATTTTTGGGCCCAGAATTTCTTGATGTGCTACAGTAGTACTTGGGGCCCACTTGGTAAAATTTGATCGATCGGATATTTTAAAACACATTAGTTCACAGTATTTACATTATATCTGCGACCGTGAATGTCACTTGATCGGTAAATCCTGTCTAACTGCTATAGCCCGGTTAGACGGATTTGCGAACGTGACTTTCACGTTGATGTTCTGTGTTTTGCTGTGATGTTGCGGATTGGTCATGGGGGATAGCCTGGATGCAATGCTAGTACAGTTTTTGTTGTATTATGTACATGTGGACTGCCGTCACTGCCTGTTTGTATTATTATTTTGGGGCACGGCCAGGTTGCGGTCGATGTACCCGTTGTATGTATATTTTACTTTCTGTACTAGGATTACCCCGCGGAGGAGTGCATGGATAGCCGGGTTCTAGAGGGCAACAAGCCCGCATCTCATGGCATTGGGACGGAGGGGGCTTCACTCTAGAATTGGCGGGCTATTCGCCGCACTCGTAGGGGGTACAGGTTGACCCAGGAGGGGTGCCCAAGTTACCGGATTCCGTGAAGTGCTGGGTGGTCCATTCATGGAGCTGAAGGGGGCTGCCTCGCTTCAGGTTTTGGCGGGTAACTTGCCGCGCCCGTAGGGGTCTAGGATTTCATTGCACAGGCTATCCACATGACCAGGGGAACGTCGGGTTTCAGTAGTGGCTCTGTGAAACACGGGGATCCCAGATATCTGTATTGTTCTGTGATGCTGTACATTTCTGTGATGTTACATTTTATCACGCCTTGAGCGAATATAATATATTGGTATATATATTAGTAGATGTTGTATATGTTTTGCATCCGCGCTAGTCCAGTCCCCGCTCTGTCGTTAGTTAGCTAACCTAACGGGTAATGACGGGACCCAGTGGCGAATGCGGATGGCATATACGTACATCAGTATATTTTCGTTCTTTGTGGTGTGATCATTTGATGGGACTGCGTTGATCGGGATCAATGCAAGTTAAAAACAAACCTAATCTGATGTTGTTGGAACACTTTTCAAAAAGCTGTTATTGCAAGGACGTTCACTTTTGTTTTGCATCGTGGTATTCAGTTGGAATATCCTGCTTCTCAGTCGACGAGGCAAGGGCCGAGATCCCTTCACCGGGAGTGACCCCTTGGACAAAAGTTTGCGTCAGGGAAATAACTTCACTATAGCCGATTACTTTTGCTCTGCATCGTGGTATTCAGTTGGAATATCCTGCACCTCATTCTACGGGGAAAGAGCCGAGATCCCTTCACCGGGAGTGACCTCTTTAGCAAAGGTTATCGTCACTATATTTTTAAAAGCTATCCGTTCCTTCAACGATATCAAGTTCATTACGTTAAAGGTTTTCGCCAGAAACCATTCATAGCCCTCCATCATTTCAGTTAAATATTCGGTAGTATTCAAGCTATGTATTTTGACCTCACGCCAAGGCATAGTGTTTGGTAGCTGCCGGGTATTTATCTGTTGCATAGATAGATGCGTTGGTTTGGGACAGTCGTACTACTATTTTGGCCTACGTCAAGGGTATGTACGGGTGGATTCAAATTAACCTGGACAATGATGGGTAGGACTTGACATGTGACTTATGATATTTTGACCTCACGCCAAGGTCATAAGAGCATGGGGCAAAAAAATCACATCGGGAGTTTCAAAAGAACTGAAACTTGCCAGATATGCACATACCTTCTGGAGTGTGATACCGTGAGCGGATTCCGTCACGTTGTCGTGCGATGATAGTTGGATCCCGATTCCCACTGATGAGTTAGTCTACTCCTCGGGTGACCCCGACTAATTCTTCTTTCAGGTTTGGAGGAGAATTTGACGGTACAGTGGGAGGTTTCCATATTAGATAAATTGGTAACCATTCTGATCTAGGTTAGAGTGCACGCTGAGTGTTTCTTTTCTCTCTCTCTTTGGCAGCGACCATTGACCCGACCCTAAGACTATGACTCAGAGACCAAAATTAACTGAACCTTCTTAAACACTGGCTTTTGGATTGTCAGAGTTGCAAACCTCATTGCCACTCCTACTTTTACCCTTTTCTCCAGGACACCCCGTATTACTATGAACGTCCACTTCCATTGGACAAAACCATCGTATGGTTAGATACGAACTCGAAGGAATTTATTCGAGGATGGTTTCAGGTTCTGGAGAAAATGGATAGGACTATTCAGTTGTCTTTTCCTTTTACCTTCTCTCAGGTTGCGAGTACTCCTTGGTTTAGAAGATAGTACACCTATTACGCAAATTGGATAGTCTTCTTCCAAACCATAGGCAGGTGCCGACCGGTAGGGAATGAAGAAAACCAATTAGCCTAACAGTGGTGTACAGAAGGTATTAAGTAAAGACATATCAAGGGATTAGTAAGAGGGCAAAGTAAATTGTGACTGCTATTCACGACCAAACCAAGTATTTCTTCGCCAATCCTAAATCACCTTTGTATTTCTCCAGGACACTCCGTATCACTACGAAGATCCTAAGTTTATTGGATAATCCATCGTATGGTTACATACGAACTCGAAAGGAACTTGTTCCAGTTCGGGGATGGATCCTGGTTCAGGAGAAATAGGAATAAGGTTTATTCGGTTGTCTTTTATCCTCACCTTCTCTCGCATTGCGAGTGCTCCTAGGATTAGGACAGTACACTCATTATACTTGTTGGATAGTCTTCTTCCAAACCATAGGCTGGTGTCGAACGGTAGGGAAGGAAGAAAACCATTTGGCCTAAGGGGTGTGTAGAAGGTAATGACTAAAGACATATAAAGGGATTTGGAGAGGTGGCAAAGAATTATACGGTTACAGTCGTGAATCTGGAAGAGGCATTACTAGGAATACCGGGATACCCCATCGAAACATTTCAATGTTTCAGTTTCACTGTGTACTGTTAATGGAAAACTGATTTCCCAATTAGACACTTGCTCCAGGGTATGTATTTACAAGGTATGATTCTCACATCTGTATGGTTTTACAGATGATGAGTGGGAGTAAGCTATTGGGAATTAGGTGATTGTCCTCATTATATCGGGATTCGTTGTAATCGGTGATATTTGAGGAAGTCACCTGGGTTGTTTGCCAGACGGCAAATATTTGGTTTTGAATATCCGCTGTTGTGCACCAATTTCAAATTGATATATCTGTACGTCTATTTTCATAGAGTGAGATATACCTTTTGAAATTATGTCTATGACATTTACCTATATCAGTGGATGGTTAGGTAAGGAGCATTAAACATCGGTGTAATTCTTCTTAACCATAAGTACAGTTTTCAACCTACGACACACAGTGAATGAGTTATCAGACTCAAAGGACTTATACAGGGTATTGTATGTTGTCCAGGGTCCATCAGGACAGAGGGGTTGGTCCTCGTACTATATTCGGTTTACTTATAACTTCTCTAGTTTTTAGACAGGTGTTTCCTGGAAACACAGGGTCCGAATTTTGAGAAGTTTTAGGTATTTGAATAGAGTAGAGAACCAGGTGTAGCAAGTATCGGGATTCTTCAAAGTGATCGAAGATGTAGATACTTGTATATGGTATTCAGTTGATAGTAATGGTTAAGAGAACTTGCTTCTCTTTCAGGTTACTCATAATTGGAAGTATTCCTAAGTTGAGTAACGCTGATCGACCTCTTTCCATTTAGTTGACATGCACTGGAGACAGCTGCATGATTTGAATCTGGTTCAATTAAATCAGTGCCTATGGTCCTATATTGGATATAGAACAGTTCGTATCTTAACGATGTTAAGGTACGGGGAGTTGTCCGGCTTATGATTAAAACCAGACACTGGACAACTCAAGGCATGTTTCTGTAATGGCTGTTTGTGGGTTGACCCAGGCTATGACGAGGGTTGACTTTCTACCATCTGGAAGATCAATAGTGATATTGTTCTTAACTCGCCACAGTTTTAATAAAAATGGATTTTTTCAGAAAACAGTAGTGGGAGTATGGTAGAACTGGAAGTGATTCCAGAACCGCAAACGATTACTGAAGATTTTGATAGGAACCTAAAGATTCAATCTGGTTTGACATTCTATTGGCCACTCCGCAGATACGGTGGGTAACCTCAGGCACCCGAGAGGTACTCCAGTAGCCTCAAGGACGGTGACAGGGAGGTTCTTGTTTACCCACACTTGCCATTGCTGTTGTTCCAGGCTGCGAGACCCGGCAGGAGGATGAGTATAGCGTCGTTCTAAACTGGCTTTAGAAGTGTACGTCTATATGACTCTACCAGAGGGTTGTCGTAGTCAGTGGGAGCAGCGGAAGCATTGGTGTACAGGTGGCTTATGTCATTTATAGACTAAAGCAGATATAGCGGAGATAGATCATCAATTTCTGATGTGACAGTCATAGGTTTGACTTCATCGGAATAGGGGATGGATCTGTTGAGAAGGTAGTAGGGTGTGATGTCATGATATTTGGATGACATACACAGAGTAGGAAGTGATATTCCTATACTACGATCGGTTATACTTTGGTCGTCACACAGTAGTTTCTCCACATGGGACTTGGACATTATATCAGACATACTGGTTACTAGATCTATGGTTTTAGATCTAGATTTGGGAGGTTTCCCAATCAGGGTACTTAGACAGCATTCTAAGAGCATTTAGAATGGACGACTCCTGGCACGGTAATGTATCTGCAGGTGATGGAGTCACCCTCTCTAAAGGTGTCTTACAGACTAAAGGGGAGAGGGATGTGCATGATTGGCAGATCACTTGCTTAGGCAATTGAGTCAATCATCAGATGTCAAGTACCACACCAGATGTTTTTCTTGCAGTAGATGCAATAAGTTGATATTGATCCAATCCTGGAGAAACAATCGGAAGCAGCTTTAGAACATAAGTGGATGTTCTAGGGATATGATAACGACAGCCTCATTCAGGAGATAGTTATCATTCCAGGCTTCCAAGGTGACTTGGACGACAAGGAGGTTGTCAGAGTTATAGTTTTCCTTCTGACGAGGGGCAGTACTTTGGACAGGTGGTCTAAGGCAATACTGAGGGTGGCATGGCGCAGGATACTGATTAAGTTCGGTTGACGATACAGTCTAAGAAGTTTGGATTTGGAGTTCATTTATGAGCTAGGTCCCATCAGACATCCAGACACATTCTAAGACAGGTATTGCTCATTTCAGGAGATGGCTTTCTCCGCGAACATGAGATATAGAGAGACATAGAAAGAAACATCAAAGCAGATCCACTCACTGAGGCTATTCCTCGAACGCATTAGTTTCGCAAATGAGCTTTGTGAGACTGACTAGTAGAGGAGTTGGGTGTTCGGTATCACACGGGATGTGAGTATGTGACATCGCAATAATTAGCCTTGAGTGCAAGTGGGAGATTGTTGGAGATAGTGCCCTCAGAGTCAATTATTGGATCACAGGTACGTGATTGCAATGATTGAGGGAGGACCTGTCCCAGTAAGACAGTCTTACTCGAGATCATAGTATGCTATCTGGTTTATCTTTATCATCGTGTACTGCTTTAGGTGACCTGACAGGTCACTATTGCACGTTGATAGAGCCCCTAGGATTCTTGCTTGACCACCAGCAGTATGAGGGCGATCATATAAGTGGGAGCTGGTAGTCTATAAGCACATCCTTAAAAGGTCCATAATCGTGGGAGTTTCGAGACAGGGCATCGATTCTCCAGAGTAGACTAGTGTATACAGTCGAGACCCCGACGAGGGACGGTGGCCGGTCTCACAAGCCATTGGTGTCAGTTGGATTACCTAAGATGTATACAGGTGCTCATTGGGTTATGAGTACACCGGACAGGACTCGCCGGGAACATGCTAGTTGGTCTTATACCAGACGTCAGATAGCAGTTCCCAGGTGACATGTGTACAGGTTAGTTCATCGACCTGAGGATCGTCATTTGTCTCGTGTGAGTTCCCACTGTACTTTGATTACTACCCTACCACGCTCAAAGGAGACGTGCAAACAGGTTTTAGTTGGGTACAGTCCCGAGCCACATGGAGGCAGTGAGCGTATCTTCAGGGGTTCGTCTCTCCCGGTATTGGGGGTGAGGTCGTGCTGTGTCTAGGAGAGCCATTACACGAAGCCCTCGGCCGAGGCAGGAGATTTACTGGTAGGTATTCCAGTAGTATCTCAGGGTGTTCTGGGCTACACTCCGACACGACTTGTACCGCTTTTGGGGGTCTGACTTTTACCAACCCCCTAGGCCCGCCATGCGATGCTCATAGACGAACGGACCGGACTGTACGGATATTGTTACTGACAGGCTCAGTAGGGTGTCAGGCTGAGTTCGCTCACAGATGTCCCTTTTGGTCAATACCTGGTAGCCCGTTACGTATTGGCTTATACCTCTGACGTGCTAGTGGTTAAATCCACAACCAAGGTGTTGACGAGTCTTTAGAGTCCCCCACATTCAGTTACTCAAGCTTTCGGGCGAAAAGCTGTAGAGGCCGTATGGAGATATGGCAAGGTCCGATCAGATACGTACGGTATTGCACGGATCAGGATCGGACAGTTTGTACTACAGGACGTATGGAGATATGGCAGGGTTCGATCACATACGTGCGGTATTGCACGGATCAGGATCAAACGGATTATACTAGCCGACTTTGGTTTAAGCCGGATCCTAGTATAGTACAGTGTAGTTTTTTGTCTCATTGCATTTGTATTTCGGTCGGAATACAAATGCGGGTGTGTATGTACTGTAGCGGGGTTTTCCTGTAATTTATTACGGGACCAGTTTTCTGGAGTTGCCAGTTTGCTTTCCATTTCGGCCATATTTCTTTGTATCCTTCATTGGCCGAAGATTGGTGGAGGAGGGCTTATTTGCATTTGTGCAAATAAGCATTTGTGGAGGGGGTCTTTGCCTTTTTGTTGCATCATGATGGGTGGACCATACCTTGACTTTCCTTGGTTCATGATTGCTTGACTTTGTGAGCAATCATGGTTGTAGTTGATGGGTTTTTGGAGTGGGGTTTTGGTTAAAATGATTCTTGATCATCATATCCTTTTTCTCTCTCCCTTTTGGATGATAGTTTTTCCCCCACTTGTTTTTCTCTCTCTCTCTCTCACCATTCAAAAGCCATGGCCGGCCATTCCCCTTAGTGGGCTGTCCAAAATTTGAGAGAAGAAAATTGTGTCTCATTCCCATGCCAAAAATCCCTTTATTCATCCAAAGATATATATGGTTCATTTCCTCCACCAATGGCAATTCCTACAACCCCAAATGAGACTTGCTCACTACACATTCTACAGCAAACCTTGGGCACGTCCTAGCCAGCTTCGTGCCCGAGTTGCCTCGGCATTGAGGTGGGAGCCCGTAAAAGACGTAGGCGATGTGGTGCACTTCTAGCGACGAGATGGAGACAGGATATTCTGCAGGAGATCGGGACGACGACGAGAAGACCGGAGGACTCGGATCAGTCGGTATATCTTTCTTCCCATCTTGTAGTTAGCTAGGACTAGTTAATGGTTCGATCCGGGTTTTAGTGCGCGGTGGTGCCGGTTTGCTAGTTTGCAAAATTTAAAGTTTTTCGCTTCCGCATTTTTGGCATCGGATTGACGGCCGGGGCGCCGCCGTGCACTTACAACATGTACATATGTCACAAGAGAACTACTATCTGACGATAGGTATATAACTATCTGGAAGTTCTCGGCGAGTCCGTACGATATAACTCATAACCTAATGAGCACATGTATACTATCTTTGGTGCCGAACACCAATGGCTGTGGGATAGGCCACCTTCCCTCACGGGAATAAGAAACGTATACACCAGTCTACTCCGGAATATCGATGTCCTATCTCGAAACTCCAATGATTAGGGACAATTTAAGGATGTGCTTATAGACTACCTAGACCCCGTGAGTATGATCACCATCACAACTCTAGTAGTCAAGCAAAGATCCTACGGGCTTTACCAATATGTAATCAAGATACGTAATATAAAATATAATATATACACATGTTGAGGTAAAGACAAACCAGATGGCATACTATCATATCGAGAAAGATTGTCCTGTACATATATATATCCCAAGCATCCATATGTAATATACAATCCTGTAGTATACAATAATGGCCTCTAGGGCATATACATCTAACAATCTCCCACTTGCACTAAGGCCATATATTGGCGTATCGAAGACCAATCATCTACAATAGCCGCTCGAGCTGAGTCTGAGGAAATGCCTTTGTGAGTGGGTCTGTCGTGTTGTCTTTTGTGTCTACTCTCCTGACCTCGATCTCTCGATGATCAATGATCTTCCTGATCAGGTGATACCACCTTAAGATGTGTCTGGATTTTGATCGGACTGCGGTTCCTTCACTAACGCTATAGCGTCATTGTTGTCATAATACAAAGGTATGGATCAATAATAGATGAAACCACTTCAAGTTCATGAATGAACTTTCTCATCCAGACAGCCTCTTTTGCGGCATCACTGGCAGCAATGTATTCAGCCTCCATCATCGAGTCTTCTCCGGGAACTCTTCCTACACACCGCCCCTCCATTGAGGGTAAACACATAACCCGAGACAGATTTGTTGTCATCCTTATCTCTTTGGAAGCTTGAATCGGTAAAGGACTCCATATGGAGGTCTCCATTACCGTACACTAAGAATATATCCTTAGTCCTTCTCATGTACTTCAGAATGTTCTTCACAGCTGTCCAATGCTTCTCTCCTGGGTTTGACTGATACCATCTTACTATACTAAGTGTGTAAACTACATCTGGTCTGGTACATAATATCGTATACATTATTGATTCTACCGCCGAAGCGTAGTGTAGAATGCTCATGCGAGCCCTCTCCTCGTCAGTCATGGGAGATATCTCTTTGGAGAGGGTGATTATGTGACAAGCAGGTAAATTACAGCGCTTGGAATCTTCCATACCATATCTTTTTAGTATGGTGTCAATATACCTGGACTGTGAAAATCCCAACATCCTCTTAGATCTATCATGATAGATCTTGATCTGCAGAATGTAGGAGGTATCACCCAGGTCCTTCATGGAGAACTTCTGAGACAAGAACAGTTTGACCGACTGTAGCATAGGAATATCATTTCTTATTAGGAGAACGTCATCCATGTACAATACGAGTAATACCACAGATTTGCCTACAATCTTCTTGTAAATACAAAGCTCATCTATACATTTGATGAAGTCAAATTTCTTGACTGTTTCATCAAAACAGATGTTCCAGCTCCGTGATACCTGCTTTAATCCATAAATGGAATTAAGCAATTTGCACATCTTCCCGCTGCTCCCACTGTCTATGAAGCCATCTGACTGATCCATATAGACACACTCTTCTAAAGCACCGTTTAGAAAAGCGGTCTTTACGTCCATCTGCCAGATCTCATAGTCATGGAAGACAGCAATGGCAAGTAGGATCCGAATGGATTTGAGCATAGCCACTGGAGAAAAGGTTTCGTCATAGTACACACCTGGTCTTTGACGAAAACCTTTTGCAACAAGTCTAGCCTTATAGGTGTTGGGGATAGTGCTCTCATAGTCTATTATTGGATCGCAGGTACGTGATTGCAATGATTGCAGAGGACCTATACCGGTAGGACAGTCTTACTCGAGATGATAGTATGCTATCTGGTTTGCCTTTATCAGTCGTGTACATGTTCAGGTGACTGATTACATGTTACACTTTGATAGAGCCCTTAGGATCTTGCTTTACTGCCAACAGTATGATGGCGATCATATACGTGAGAGTTGGGTGGTTTATATGCATATCCTTAATTGTGGTCCCTAGTCGTGGGAGTTTCGAGACAGGGCATCGATACTCCGGAGTAGACTAGTGTATACAGTCGAGACCCCGACGAGGGACGGTGGCCGGTCTCACAAGCCACTGGTGTCAGTTGGATCACCTAAGATGTATACAGGTGCTCATTGGGTTATGAGTACACCGGACAGGACTCGCCGGGAACCTGCTAGTTGGTATTATACATATCGTCAGATAGCAGTTCCCTGGTGACATGTGTACAGGTTAGTTCATCGACCTGAGGTCGTCATTTGTCTCGTGTGAGTTCCCACTGTGCTTTGATTTCTACCCTACCACGGCTCAAAGGAGTCGTGCAAACAGATAGTTTTTGGGTACAGTCCCGAGCCATATGGAGGCACGTGAGCGGATCGGCAGGGGATTCGTCTCTCCCGGTATTGGGGGCGAGATCGTGCTGTGTCTAGGAGAGCCATTACACATAACCCACGGCCGTGGCAGGAGATTTACTGGTAGGTACTCCAGTAGTATCTCAGGGTGTTATTAGGCTACACTCCGACATGACTTATACTGCTATTGGGGGTCTGACGTTGCTAGCCCCCTAGGCAGATATGCGATACTCATAGACGAACGGACCGGACTGTATATGCATTGTCACTGTTAGGCTCAGTAGGGTTTCCGGATGAGTTCGCTCATCGGCCTCCCTTGAGGTCAGTCCATGGGCAGCCGTTACGCATTGCTAGTGCCGCTGACGGTTTGTGGTTAAACCCACTGCCAGGGTACTGACGAGTCATTAGAGTTCCCCACAGACAGTTTCCCAAGTTCGGGCGAAACGTTGTAGAGGCCGTATGGTTTTATGGCAGGGTTCGAAAAATGCACGTGCGTTTACGCACGTGTCGGTTTTCGGACAGATGATACTGGTCGGCTTTGGTTTAAGCCGGATCCGAGTATTGTATTGAGTAGATATAATATCTTTGTCTCAGTTGCATTTGTATTCGGTCGTAATACAAATGCGGGTATATTTATACAGTTACGGGGTTATCCTGAAATTCGTTTCAGGATCACTTTTGGAAGTTGCCAGTTTCCAGTTTTCTATCTGCCGTCTTTTAACATTCGGTTAAAGGCGGATTTATCTTTTCTTGAGATGAGGTGAGTCAGTCTTCTAGAAGGTTCTAGAAGTGGTGAGGTGTTAAGTGACTCATTAGTGCCATTAATGATTCATTTAATGCAAGGGAGAGTTGTATTATGTTCATTGGTTTGCATTAATTTCTCTTTGTGACTCATGCTTTCATGAATGGTTATGATAAGCTTAAGGTTTATTATCACCTTCCTTCTTTGCTCCTACACTCACCCTCCTCCTTCCATTTATATGGCCGGCCCCTCCCCTCTCTCTCATTCACTTGGTTGATTTCATTTTGATTAAAAGACTAAAGTTTTGGATGCATGGAAATTTCATAGTTCATTTCTTGTTCCATTTCATTTCCATCGGCAACTTCATTAACCGATCGTCCATGGTTTTGGACGAAGTGAGACAAAGTCATCTACTCATATTCTACATCATTCTTGGTCGTCTCTTTTAGCAAACTTGACGACCGAGTTGCCTTGAGTCAGAGGCGGGAGCCCGTTTAAAGAATCGTTGACGTGGTGCCACCTGGACGAGCAGATCGGAGATCGACGAGATCGGAGCAGCCGCAACGGAGCGTGGGATGATGGTTAAAGAACGAAGGACTCGGATCGTTCGGTATAACCTTTCTACACTCTTTACAGTTTGTTAGTTTAGCAATAATGGCAGATCCGGGTTAAAGTATACGATAGCGCCAGTTAAAAAGTTTTTGTTCCGCATTTGGCGTCTGTAGACGGCCGGGGCGCTACCGTGGACTTACAGTGGTATCAGAGCCTCACCATTTTGCTTTACTAACTTGTGCTAACCCGTTTAAAACATCGATCGAACCGGAAATCAAAAACCGCATTTTTACAATTTCACAGTTTCTGTCGATTTTAAATGATGTCCTAAAAATATTCCACATATCACAGAAACTTGTGCAGGGTTTCAGAAGTACAACGACCAAATTTGAGCACGTGATTCCACCAAACCGCCGCGGAGTTGTGGCCAAACGCATGGTTTGGCCGCGCATCCGCGGCCATTCTATGGGATCAGTGCACCAAATTTTTTCTGTGTCTTCTCTGTTGTAATTTGGGGTTTTTGGTATATATCTTTTGGGCCCAGATTTTGTTACTGTTCACCAGTTGTTCGTGGGGACCACTTTGTGATATTTAGTCGATCGAAATTTAAACATGTTAGTTTACAGTGCTTACATTATATCTCCGACCGGGAATGTCATTTGATCGGTAAACCGCGTCTGATTGCTATAGTTCTTTTAGACGGGTTTGCGAACGTGACATTCGCGTTGATGTTCTGTGTTGTGCTGTGATGTTGCGGATTTGTCGTGGTGGATAGCAGTGTGCAATGAAAGTGCAGTTTGGATTTATTTGTACATTTGATATTGCGGGGCGAGCGTCCAACATGTGGACTGCCGTCACTGCCTGTTGTATAATATTTTTTTTTGGGGCACGACCAGGTTGCGGTCGATGTACCTGTTGTACTATTTTTCATTACTGTACTAGGTTTTGCCCCGCGACGGAGTGCACGGATAGCCGGGTTCTGGAGGGCAACGGGTCCGCATCTCATGGTTTTGAGAGGCAGAGGGGCCTCACTCTAGAATTGGCAGACTATTCGCCACACTCGTAGGGGGTACAGGTTGACCCAAGGAGGGGTGCCCAAGATTACCGGATTCCGTGAAGTGCTGGGTGGTCCATTCACTTTGCTGTAGGGGGCTGCCTCGCTTCAGGTTTTGGCGGGTAACTTGCCGCACCCGTAGGGGTCTAGGTTTCATTGCACAGGCTATCCACACGACAGGGGAACGTCGAGTTTCAGCAGCGGCTCTGTGAAACTCGGGGATCCCAGATTATCTGTATTGTTCTGTGATACTTATTACTTTTCTGTAATGTTGCATATTATCACGCCTGGAGCGATTATTGTATATTGGTTTATATACTATTAGATGTTGTATATGTTTTACACCCGCGCTAGTCCAGTCCCCGCTCTGTCGTTAGTTAAGTAACCTAACGGGTGATGACGGGACCCAGTGACGAATGCGGATGGCATATACGTACATTTTATTTTCGTTCTTTTCTGGCGTGATTAATTGATGGGACTGCGTTGATTCTGATCAATGCAAAGTAAAGCAAACCTGTTTACAGTTGTTGGAACAAATTTAAAATGTGTTATTGCAAAGACGTTTCCTTTTGTTTTGCATAGCGGTATTCAGTAGAATATCCTGCACCTCATTCGACGGGGCAAGGGCCGATATCCCTTCACCGGAACTGACCCCTTGGGCAAAAGTTTGCGTCAGGGTAATAACTTCACTATAGTCGATTACATGTTGCTTTGCATAGCGGTATTCAATGGAATATCCTGCAACTCATTCCACGAGGAAAGAGCCGAGATCCCTTCACCGGGAATGACCTCTTTAGCAAAGGTTTTCGCCACTATATTTTTATAAAAAGCTATCAGGTTCCTTCAGCGATATCAAGTTCACTACGTTAAAGGTTTTGCGCCAAAAACCAGCCGTAGCCCTCCGTCATTTCTTTTGGGTATTCAGTAGTATTCAAGCTATGCATTTTAGCCAAAGTTAAGGCATAGTGTTTGGTAGCTGCTGGGTATTCATTTGTTGCATAGATAGATGAGTTAGTTTGGGACAGTCGTTCTGCCATTTGGCCAAAGCCAGGGGCATGTGCGGGTGGGTTCAAATTGACAAGATAGTGACGGGTAGAACTTGGCATGTAACTTATGACATTTTGACCAAAGCCAAGGTCATAAGAGCATGGGGCAAAAATCTTATCGGGAGTTTCTAAAGAAACTGAAACTTGCCAAGTATGCACATACCTTCTGGAGTATGAGTAACGTGGATGCATTCCATCACGTTATCATGCGATGAGAGTTGGATCCCGATTCCCACTGATGAGTTGGTTTACTCTTCGGGTGATCCCGATTGATTCTTCTTTCAGGTTTGGAGGAGAATTTGACAGGACAGTGGGAGGTTTCCGGATTAGATAAAGTGATAACCATTCTGATCTAGGTTAGAGTGCACGCAGAGTGTTTCTTTTCTCTCTCTCTTTGGCAGCGACCTTTGACCGACCCTAGACTATGACTCAGTGACCAAGTTGACCGAACCTTCTTAAAATACTGGCTTTTGGATTGTCTATGTTGCATAAGTCATTGCCACTCCTTCTTCTACCCTTTGCATTTCTCAGAACACCCGTTTTACTATGGACATCCACTTCCATTGGATAGATCCATCGTATGGTTATATACGAACTCGAAGGGACTTCTTCGAGGATGGATCAAGGTTTAGGAGAAATAGAATTGGTTTATTCAGTTGTCTTTTATTATCACCTTCTCTCAGGTTGCGAGGGCTCCTTGGTTTAGGAGAGTACACCTATTACGCTTATTGGATAGTCTTATTCCAAACCATAGGCAGGTGCCGAAAGGTAGGGAATGAAGAAAACCAATTAGCCTAAGTAGGGTGTGCAGAAGGTAATATGTAAAGACAAAATAAAGGGATTAGAAAGAGGGCAAAGTAAATTGCAACTGATATCATTCACGACCAAACCGCGTACTTCATCGCCACTCCTATTTCACCTTTAAAAGAATAAGGTATTATTCAATTGTCTTTTATCATCACCTTTTCTCAAGATGCGAGTACTCCTTGGTTTAGGAGGGTACACCTATTATGCTTACTGGATAGTCTTCTTCCAAATCATAGGCTGGTGCCGAACGGTAGGGAAGGAAGAAAACCATTTAGCCTAACGATGGTGTACAGAAGGTAACGACTGAAGACAAATAAAGGGATTTGGAGAGCTGGCAATAAAATATACAGTTGAAGTCATGAATTGGATTATGGAAGAGGCATTGCTATGAATACCAGGATACCCCTAGGAAACATTTTCATGTTTCAGTGCATTGTTAATGGAAAACTGTTTTCCCGATTAGATACTTACTCCAAGGGTATGTATTTACCAGGTTTCATTCTCATATCTGTATGGTTTTACAGATAATGAGTGGGAGTAAGTTATTGGGAATTAGGTGATTATCCTCATTATATCGGAATTCGTTGTAATTGGTGATATTTGAGGAAATCGCCAGAGTACAGTTTTCAACCTACAACGCACAGGTTTTGAGTTGTTTAAACTCAGTGGACTTATACAGAGTATTGTATGTTGTCCAGTGTCCATCAGGACAAAGGGGTAGGTCCTCGTACTATGTTCTATTTACTTATGACTTCTCTATTTAGACAAGTGTTTCGTAGAAATACAAGGTCTAAGTTTTGAGAAGTTGTGGGTATAAGAATAAAGTAGAGAACCAGGTATCACAAATATCGGGATTCTTCAAAGAGATCGAAAATGTAAATTCTTGTGATTGGTATTCAGATGATAGTAATGGTTTTTGAGAAACATATTTCTCTTTCAGGTTACTCATAATTGGATGGATTCCTAAGTTGAGTAATGCTGATTAGCCTCTTTCCATTAAGTTGATATGCACTGGAGACAGCTGCATGATTTGAATCTGGTTCCAATTAAATAAAGTGCCAAAGTTTCTATATTGGATATAGAATGGTTCATACCTTAAAAGATGTTAAGGTACGGGGAGTTGTCCAGCTTATGCTTAAAACCAGACTCTGGATAACTCAGGGCACGTTTCTGTAATGGCTGCTTGTGGGTTGACCCTGGCTATGACGAGGGTTGATATTCTACCATTTGGAAGATCAATAGTGATATTGTTCTTGACTCGCCACAGTTTTAGTAAAAATGGACTTTTTCATAAAACAGTAGTGGGAGTTTGGTAGAACTGGAAGTGATTCCAGAACTGCAAACGATTACGGAAAATTTAATAGGACCTATATATTCAATCAGGTTTGACATTCCATTAGCCACTCCGCAGATACGGTGGGTAACCTCAGACACCCGAGAGGTACTTCGGTAGCCTCAAGGACGGTGACAGGGAGGTTCTTATCTACCCAGACTTGACACTACCGTTGTTCCAGGCTATGAGACACGGTAGGAGGGTTGTTGTGGTCAGTTGGAGTAACGGAAGCATAGTGGACAAGTAGCTTATGTCTATTTATAGACTTAGGCAGTTATAGCGGAGATAGATCATCTAATTTTGATGTGACAGTCATAGGTTTGACTTCATCAGAATAGGGGATGGATCTGTTAAGAAGGTAGTAGGGTGTGATGTCATGGTATCTGGATGACATACACAGAGTAGGAAGTAAAATTCCTATACTACGATCGGTTGTACTTTGGTCGTCACACAGTTGTTTCTCCAGACAGGATATAGATATAATATTTGACATTCTGGTTTCTGGATCTATGGTTTTAGATCTAGATTTGGGTAGTTTCCCAATGTGGGTACTTTGACAGATATTCTAATGGTTTTTAGAATAGATGACTCCTGGCATGGTGGTGTACCTGCAGGTAATGGAGTCACCCTCTCTAAAGGTGTCTTACAGACTAAAGGGGAGAGGGATGTGCATGATTGGCAGATCACTTGCTTAGGCAATTGAGTCAATCATGAAATGTCCAGTACCACACCAAATGTTGTTTTTGCACTAGATGCAATAAGTTTGTATTAATCCAATCCTGGAGAAACATAAGGAAGCAGTTTTAGAACATAAGTACATGTTCTACGAATTTGATGACGGCAGCCTCTTTCGGGAGACGGTTATCATTCCAGGCTTCAAAGGTGACATGGTTGACAGAGAGATTGTCAGAGTTATAGTTTTCCCTCTGATGAGGAACAGTATTATGGACAGGTGGTCCAAGAGGATACTGTGGGAGGCATGGTGCCAGATACTGATTAGGTTCAGTGATCGATACAGTCTAAGAAGTTTGGATTTGGAGTTCATTTATGAACTAGGTCCCATCAGATATCCAGACATATTCTAAGACAGGTATTACTCAATTCGGGAGATGACTTTCTCCGCGAACTTGAGATTAAGAGAGACATAGAAAGAAACATCCTGGCGGATCCACTCACTGAGGCTATTTCTCGAACACAATAGTTTTACAAATGGGCTTTGTGAAACTGATTAGTAGAGGAGTTGGATGTTCGGTTTCACACGGGCTGTGAGTAGTCGACATCGCAATAATTAGCCTTGAGTGCAAGTGGGAGATTGTTGGGGATAGTGCTCTAATAGTTTATTATTGGATCGCAGCTACGTGATTGCAATGATTGCAGAGGACCTATACCGGTAGGACAGTCTTACTCGAGATGATAGTATGCTATCTGGTTTGCCTTTATCAGTCGTGTACATGTTCAGGTGACTGATTACATGTTACACTTTGATAGAGCCCTTAGGATCTTGCTTTACTGCCAACAGTATGATGGCGATCATATACGTGAGAGTTGGGTCGTTTATATGCATATCCTTAATTGTGGTCCTTAGTCGTGGGAGTTTCGAGACAGGGTATCGATACTCCGGAGTAGACTAGTGTATACAGTCGAGACCCCGACGAGGGACGGTGGCCGGTCTCACAAGCCACTGGTGTCAGTTGGATCACCTAAGATGTATACAGGTGCTCATTGGGTTATGAGTACACCGGACAGGACTCGCCGGGAACCTGCTAGTTGGTATTATACATATCGTCAGATAGCAGTTCCCTGGTGACATGTGTACAGGTTAGTTCATCGACCTGAGGTCGTCATTTGTCTCGTGTGAGTTCCCACTGTGCTTTGATTTCTACCCTACCACGGCTCAAAGGAGTCGTGCAAACAGGTAGTTTTTGGGTACAGTCCCGAGCCATATGGAGGCACGTGAGCGGATCGGCAGGGGATTCGTCTCTCCCGGTATTGGGGGCGAGATCGTGCTGTGTCTAGGAGAGCCATTACACATAGCCCACGGCCGTGGCAGGAGATTTACTGGTAGGTACTCCAGTAGTATCTCAGGGTGTTATTAGGCTACACTCCGACACGACTTATACTGCTATTGGGGGTCTGACGTTGCTAGACCCCTAGGCAGATATGCGATACTCATAGACGAACGGACCGGACTGTATATACATTTTCACTGTTAGGCTCAGTAGGGTTTCCGGATGAGTTCGCTCATCGGCCTCCCTTGAGGTCAGTCCATGGGCAGCCGTTACGCATTGCTAGTGCCGCTGACGGTTTGTGGTTAAACCCACTGCCAGGGTACTGACGAGTCATTAGAGTTCCCCACAGACAGTTTCCCAAGTTCGGGCGAAACGTTGTAGAGGCCGTATGGTTTTATGGCAGGGTTCGAAAAATGCACGTGCGTTTACGCACGTGTCGGTTTTCGGACAGATGATACTGGTCGGCTTTGGTTTAAGCCGGATCCGAGTATTGTATTGAGTAGATATAATATCTTTGTCTCAGTTGCATTTGTATTCGGTCGTAATACAAATGCGGGTATATTTATACAGTTACGGGGTTATCCTGAAATTCGTTTCAGGATCACTTTTGGAAGTTGCCAGTTTCCAGTTTTCTATCTGCCGTCTTTTAACATTCGGTTAAAGGCGGATTTATCTTTTCTTGAGATTGTTGCGCCACGGCAGCGCCCCGGCCGTCTTACTCGAGGCCAAATTGCGGAATCAAAAATTTTCCTTACTCGGAAACCGGCGCTACCGCGGACAAAGAAAACCCGGATCGTAACCATTAACCTAATGCTAGCAATCAAGAGATAGGGTGAGAAGTATACCGAGTGATCCGAGTCCTCCGGTCTTCTCGTCATCGTCCCGATCTCCCGCGGAAAGTGTAGTCTCCATATCGTCGCCTCCTCGCCGGAAAGGGCACCACATCGCCTGCGTCTTTTACGGGCTCCCGCCTCAATACCGAGGCAACTCGAGCATGAAGCCGGCAACTCGACATGCTCAAGAAGTGCTGTAGAATGTAGTGTAGAAGATGCTTGTCTCATTTGGGGTTTGTTGCCATGGTGATGGAGGAATCAAGAATAGAAAAATGGTGCTTGCATTTTTCTAGCAAGAAAATGAGATCATGAATGAAACTCTCAAGATGAATCTCTCTTCTTCTTCTTCTCTCTTTCTTTTTCCTCTCATGAAAAAACTTATCAAGTGAGTAGAAGAATGGTGGAGGAATGAATATCAAGCATGAAGGGAGGTGATGGTAGGAGCACAAGTGGTGACCATAGCCAAACATAATCATTACAAACTTACATCAACCATTCTTATCAATTCTAATCAAGATAAAGCATGAAAAGATCAAGGAAAAGAATGGCATCTAAAGATGCTATCATGATAAATACATTTGCAAGAAAATCCTCCATAAAGTGTAATTTGCAAAACTGCAAATTACCCCCTCCATCGGAAAAGTCCGGCCGGGAAAGAACAAAGGAAAACCGGCCGGAACGGAATGCAAACTGGCAACTCCAGAAAACTGGTCCCGTAATAAATTACAGGAAAACCCCGATACTGTGCATACACACCCGCATCTGCATTCTGACCGGATACAGATGCAATGAGACAAAATCTACACTGTACTAAACTAGGACCGGCTTAAGCCAAAGCCGGCTAGTAATATCCGTTCGATCCTGATACGTGCAATACCGCACGTATCTGATCGAACCTTGCCATATAACTATACGGCCACTAGTACAGCCTGTCCGATCCTGATCCGTGCAATACCGCACGTATCTGATCGGACCCTGCCATATCTCCATACGGCCTCTACAGCGTTTCGCCCGAAAGCTGAGTAACTGAAAGTGTGGTGGACTCTAAAGACTCGTCAATACAATGGCTGTGGATTTAACCACTAGCACGTCAGAGGTATAAGCCAATACGTAACGGGCCACCAGCTATTGACTAAAAGGGACGTCGATGAGCGAACTCATCCTGACACCCTACTGAGCCTGTCAGTGACAATATCCGTACAGTCCGGTCCGTTCGTCTACGAGGATCGCATGTCGGGCCTAGGGGGTTGGTAAAAGTCAGACCCCCAAAGGCGGTACAAGTCGTGTCGGAGTGTAGCCCAGAACGCCCTGAGATACTACTGGAATACCTACCAGTAAATCTCCTGCCTCGGCCGAGGGCTTTGCGTAATGGCTCTCCTAGACACAGCGCGACCTCACCCCCAATACCGGGAGAGACGAACCCCTGCAGATCCGCTCACTGCCTCCATGTGGCTCGGGACTGTACCCAACTAAAACCTGTTTGCACGACTCCTTTGAGCCGTGGTAGGGTAGTAATCAAAGCACAGTGGGAACTCACACGAGACAAATGACGATCTCAGGTCGATGAACTAACCTGTACACATGTCACCAGGGAACTGCTATCTGACATCTGGTATAAGACCAACTAGCAGGTTCCCGGCGAGTCCTGTCCAGTGTACTCATAACCCAATGAGTACCTGTATACATCTTAGGTGAACCAACTGACACCAGTGGCTTGTGAGACCGGCCACCGCCCCTCGTCGGGATCTCGACTGTATACACTAGTCTACTAATGGAGTGTCGATGCCCTGTCTCGAAACTCCTACGACTAGGGACCTTTTAAGGATGTTCTTATAGACTACCAGCTCCCACGTATATGATCGCCATCAAACTGCTGGCAGTCAAGCAAGAATCCTAGGGGCTCTATCAACGTGTAATAGCGACATGTCAGGTCACCTAAAGCAGTACACGATGATAAAGATAAACCAGATAGCATACTATCATCTCGAGTAAGACTGTCCTACCGGGATAGGTCCTCCCTCAATCATTGCAATCACGTGCCTGTGATCCAATAATTGACTCTGAGGGCACTATCTCCAACAATCTCCCACTTGCACTCAAGGCTAATTATTGCGATGCCGCATACTCACAGCCCATGTGATACCGAACACCCAACTCCTCTACTAGTCAGTCTCACAAAGCTCGTTTGCGAAACTATTGCGTTCGAGGAATAGCCTCAGTGAGTGGATCCGCTGTGATGTTTCTTTCTATGTCTCTCTATATCTCAAGTTCGCGGAGAAAGCTATCTCCCGAAATGAGCAATACCTGTCTTAGAACGTCTGGATGTCTGATGGGACCTAGCTCATAAATGAACTTCAAATCCAAACTTCTTAGACTGTATCGTCAACTGAACTTAATCAGTATCCTGCGCCATGCCTCCCTCAGTATTGCCTTGGACCACCTGTCCAAAATACTGCCCCTCGTCAGAAGGAAAAAACTACAACTCTGACAGCTACTCTGCCATCCAGGTCACCTTGGAAGCCTGGAATGATAACCATCTCCTAAAGGAGGCAGCCGTTATCATATCCCTAGAACATCCACTTATGTTCTAAAACTGCTTCCTACTGTGTCTCCAGGATTGGATTAATATCAACTTATTGCATCTACTGCAAGAACAACATCTGGTGTGGTACTTGACATCTCATGATTGACTCAATTGCCCAAGCAAGTGATCTGTCAATCATGCATTTCCCTCTCCCCTTTAGTCTATAAGACACCTTTAGAGAGGGTGACTCCATCAACTGCAGGTACACTACCGTGTCAGGAGTCGTCCATTCTAAATACTCATAGAATGCTGTCAAGGTACCCAGATTGGGAAACCATCCAAATCTAGATCTAAAACCATAGATCTAGCAACCAGTGTGTCTGATATAATATCCAAGTCCCTTGTGGAGAAACCACTGAGTGACGACCAAAGTATAACCGATCGTAGTATAGGAATATCACTTCCTACTACCTTCTCAACAGATCCATCCCCTATTCTGATGACGTCAAACCTATGACTGTCACATCAGAAATAGATGATCTATCTCCGCTACATCTGCTTTAGTCTATGAATAGACATAAGCCTGATGTCCACCAATGCTTCCGCTGCTCCCACTGACTACGACAACCCTCTGGCAGAGTCATATAGACGTGCACTTCTAAAGCTAGTTTAGAACGACGCTATACTCATCCTCCTGCCGGGTCTCGCAGCCTGGAACAACAGCAATGGCAAGTGTGGGTAAACAAGAACTTCCCTGTCACCGTCCTTGAGGCTACCGTAGTACCTCTCGGGTGCCTGAAGTTACCCACCTTATCTGCGGAGTGGCCAATGGAATGTCAATCCAGATTGAATCTTTAGGTTCCTTATCAAATCTTCAGTAATCGTTTGTGGTTCTGGAATCACTTCCAGTCCTACCATACTCCCACTACTATTTCTGAAAAAATCCATTTTTAATAAAAACTGTGGCGAGTCAAGAACAATATTGCTATTGTTCATCCAGATGGTAGAAAGTCAACCCTCGTCATAGCCTGGGTCAACCCACAAACAACCATTACAGAAACGTGCCTTGAGTTGTCCAGTGTCTGGTTTTAAGAATAAGCCGGACAACTCCCCGTACCTTAACATAGTTAAGATATGAACTGTTCTATATCCAATATAGAACCAGAGGCACTGATTTAATTGAACCAGATTCAAATCATGCAGCTATCTCCAGTGCATGTAAACTAAATGGAGAGAGGCCGATCAGCGTTACTCAACTTAGGAATGCTTCCAATTATGAGTAACCTGAAAGAGAAGCAATTTCTCTTAACCATTACTATCAACTGAATACCATACACAAGTATCTACATCTTCTATCACTTTGAAGAATCCCGACACTTGCAATACCTGGTTCTCTACTTTATTCGAATACCTATAACTTCTCAAAATTCGGACCCTGTGTTTCCACGAAACACCTGTCTAAAAACTAGAGAAGTCATAAGTAAACCGAATATAGTACGAGCACCAACCCCTCTGTCCTGATGGACACTGGACAACATACAATACTCTGTATAAGTCCGCTGAGTCTAATAACTCTTTCACTGTGTGTCGTAGGTTGAAAACTGTACTTATGGTTAAGAAGAATTACACCGCTGTTTAATGCTCCTCACCTAACCATCCACTGATATAGGTAAATGTCATCGACATAATATCAAAAGGTATATCTCACTCTATGAAAATAGACGTACAGATATATCAATTTGAAATTGGTGCATAACCGCGGATATTCAAAACCAAATATTTGCCGACCGGCAAACAACCCAGGTGACTTCCTCAAATATCACCGATTACAACGAATCCCGATATAAAGAGGATGGTCACCTAATTCCCAATAACTTACTCCCACTCAGCATCTGTAAAGCCATACAGATGTGAGAATCATACCTGGTAAATACATACCCTGGAGCAAGTGTCTAACTGGGAAATCAGTTTTCTATTAATAGTACACAGTGAAACTGAAACATTGAAATGTTTCGTTGGGGTATCCTGGTATTCTTAGTAATGCCTCTTCCATTATCCAAATTTACAACTGTGACCTTATAATTCTTTGCCACCTCTTCAAATCCCTTTATATGTCTTTAGTCATTACCTTCTGTACACCCCTTTAGGCCAAATGTTTTTCTTCCTTCCCTACCGTTCGGCACCAGCCTATGGTTTGGAAGAAGACTATCCAAAAAGCATAAAGGGTGTACTGTCCTATTCCTAGGAGCACTCGCAATGCGAGAGAAGGTGAAGATAAAAGACACCTGAATGTACTTTATTCCTATTTCTCCTGAACCAGGATCCATCCCCGAACTGGAACAAGTTCCTTTCGAGTTCGTATATAACCATACGATGGATTATCCAATAAAATGGGATCTTCGTAGTGATACGGAATGTCCTGGAGAAATACAAAGGTGATTTAGGATTGGCGAAGAAATACTTGGTTTGGTCGTGAATAGCAGTCGCAACTTACGTTGCCCTCTTACTAATCCCTTGCTTTGTCTTAACTTAATACCTTCTGTACACCGTTTAGGCTAACTGGTTTTCTTCATTCCCTACCGGTCGGCACCAGCCTATGGTTTGGAAGAAGACTATCCAATTTGCGTAATAGGTGTACTACTCCTAAACCAAGGAGTACTCGCAACCTGAGAGAAGGTGAAAAGAAAAGACAACTGAATAGTCCTATCCGTTTTCTCCAGAACCAGAAACCATCCTCGTAGTCCTTCGAGTTCGTATATAACCATACGATGGTTTTGTCCAATGGAAGTGGACGTTCGTAGTAATACGGGGTGTCCTGGAGAAAAGGGTAAAAGTAGGAGTGGCAATGAGGTCTGCAACTCTGACAATCCAAAAGCCAGTGTTAAGAAGGTTCGGTTAACTTGATCACTGAGTCAAAGTCCAGGGTCGGGTTAATGGTCGCTGCCAAAGAGAGAGAGAAAAGAAACACTCAGCGTGCACTCTAACCTAGATCAGAATGGTTATCACTTTGTCTAATCTGGAAACCTCCCACTGTACCTCAAATTCTCCTCCAAACCTGAAAGAAGAATTAGTCGGGATCACCCGAGGAGTAAACCAACTCATCAGTGGGAATCGGGATCCAACTCTCATCGCATGATAACGTGACGGAATCCACTCACGTCACCACACTCCAGAAGGTATGCGCATGCCTGGCAAGTTTCAGTTCTTTTGAAACTCCCGATGTGATTTTTACTCCTAGGACCCAAGTGACCTTGACTGAGCCAACATATCAAAGGATCCTAGTCAAGTTCAACCCGTCATTATCTTGATTGCATTAGACCCACCCGCACGTGTCCTTGACTGAGCCAAAATGACCGTACGACTGTCCTAACCAATCACATATCCATGCAACAGAAAAGCACTACATAGCTACCGAACACTACGCCTCGGCTGAGCACGACATACGCAGCACGAATACTAAGTAATACTAATCTGAAATGACGGAGGGCTACGACTGGTTTTTGGCGAAAAAACCTTTAACGTAATGAACTTGATATCGTTGAAGGAACTGGATAACCTTTTTAGAAAATATAGTGACGAAAACCTTTACTAAAGAGGTCACTCCCGGTGAAGGGATCTCGGCTCTTTCCCCGTAGAATGAGGTGCAGGATATTCCAACTGAATACCACGATGCAAAGCAAAAGTAATCGGCTATAGTGAAGTTAATGCCCTGACGCAAACTTCTGTCCAAGGGGTCACTCCCGGTGAAGGGATCTCGGCCCTTGCCTCGTCGACTGAGGAGCAGGATATTCCAAATGAATACCACGATGCAAAACAAAAGAGAACGTCCTTGCAATAACAGCTTTTGAAAAGTGTTCCAACAACATCAGATTAGGTTTGTTTATCTTGCATTGATCCGAATCAACGCAGTCCCATCAATTAATCACACCACAAAGAACGAAAATATACTGACGTACGTATATGCCATCCGCATTCGCCACTGGGTCCCGTCATCACCCGTTAGGTTAGCTAACTAACGGCAGAGCGGGGACTGGACTAGCGCGGATGAAAAAACATATACAACATCTACTAATATATATACCAATATATTATATTTCGCTCAAGGCGTGATAAAATGCAACATCACAGAAATGTACAGCATCACAGAACAATATAGATATCTGGAAGCCCCGGGTTTCACAGAGCCGCTGCTGAAACCCGACGTTCCCCTGGTCGTGTGGATAGCCTGTGCAATGAAATCCTAGACCCCTACGGGCGCGGCAAGTCACCCGCCAAAACCTGAAGCGAGGCAGCCCCCTTCAGCACCGTGAATGGACCACCCAGCACTTCACGGAATCCGGTAACTTGGGCACCCCTCCTGGGTCAACCTATACCCCCTACGAGTGCGTCGAACAGCTCGCCAATTCCAGACTGAAGCCCCCTCCGTCCCAATGCCATGAGATGCGGGCTTGTTGCCCTCCAGAACCCGGCTATCCGTGCACCCCACCGCGGGGCAACCCTAGTACAGAAAGTAAAATATACATACACCGGGTACATCGACCGCAACCAGGTCATGCCCCAAAAGAATAATACAAACAGGCAGTGACGGCAGTCCACATGTCGGACGCTCGCCCCGCAATATCAAATGTACATAATACACCAAAACTGTACTAGCATTGCATCCAGGCTATCCCCACCGACCGATCCGCAACAACACAACATAAACATAGAACATCAACGTGAAAATCACGTTCGCAAATCCGTCTAACCGGGCTATAGCAGTTAGACCGGATTTACCGATCGAGTGACATTCACGGTCGCAGATATAATGTAAATACTGTGAAAAAATGTGTTTAATATATCCGATCGATCAAACAATTAACAAGTGGGCCCCCAACCAATACTGTAGCACTCACAGAAAACCTGGGCCCAATTTTAATATTCCAAAAACCACATTTTCAACTCAGGAACATTCTGCAAAATTTTGGGAGCATGAACAGTTACCAACGCGGCGGAAGCGCGGCCAAAGCAGGAGTTTGGCCGCCCTTCCGCGGCGGTATGGTGAGTTCATGGTACCAGATTTTTACAGTATGCTTAGAATTCCCTGCACATCACTCTGAGACAACCTGAAAAATTTTTGGACTCCAAAAAATTTCGACAGAAACTGATTGTGCTAGAAAATACGGTTTTTGGAAATTTTGGTCGATCGGAAACGCAAACACATCAAACGAAGCTAGGTAAGGTTAATGGCCTGGCTCTGATACCATGTTGCGCCACGGCAGCGCCCCGGCCGTCTTACTCGAGGCCAAATTGCGGAATCAAAAATTTTCCTTACTCGGAAACCGGCGCTACCGTGGACAAAGAAAACCCGGATCGTAACCATTAACCTAATGCTAGCAATCAAGAGATAGGGTGAGAAGTATACCGAGTGATCCGAGTCCTCCGGTCTTCTCGTCATCGTCCCGATCTCCCGCGGAAAGTGTAGTCTCCATATCGTCGCCTCCTCGCCGGAAAGGGCACCACATCGCCTGCGTCTTTTACGGGCTCCCGCCTCAATACCGAGGCAACTCGAGCATGAGGCCGGCAACTCGACATGCTCAAGAAGTGCTGTAGAATGTAGTGTAGAAGATGCTTGTCTCATTTGGGGTTTGTTGCCATGGTGATGGAGGAATCAAGAATAGAAAAATGGTGCTTGCATTTTTCTAGCAAGAAAATGAGATCATGAATGAAACTCTCAAGATGAATCTCTCTTCTTCTTCTTCTCTCTTTCTTTTTCCTCTCATGAAAAAACTTATCAAGTGAGTAGAAGAATGGTGGAGGAATGAATATCAAGCATGAAGGGAGGTGATGGTAGGAGCACAAGTGGTGACCATAGCCAAACATAATCATTACAAACTTACATCAACCATTCTTATCAATTCTAATCAAGATAAAGCATGAAAAGATCAAGGAAAAGAATGGCATCTAAAGATGCTATCATGATAAATACATTTGCAAGAAAATCCTCCACAAAGTGTAATTTGCAAAACTGCAAATTACCCCCTCCATCGGAAAAGTCCGGCCGGGAAAGAACAAAGGAAAACCGGCCGGAACGGAATGCAAACTGGCAACTCCAGAAAACTGGTCCCGTAATAAATTACAGGAAAACCCCGATACTGTGCATACACACCCGCATCTGCATTCTGACCGGATACAGATGCAATGAGACAAAATCTACACTGTACTAAACTAGGACCGGCTTAAGCCAAAGCCGGCTAGTAATATCCGTTCGATCCTGATGCGTGCAATACCGCACGTATCTGATCGAACCTTGCCATATAACTATACGGCCACTAGTACAGCCTGTCCGATCCTGATCCGTGCAATACCGCACGTATCTGATCGGACCCTGCCATATCTCCATACGGCCTCTACAGCGTTTCGCCCGAAAGCTGAGTAACTGAAAGTGTGGTGGACTCTAAAGACTCGTCAATACAATGGCTGTGGATTTAACCACTAGCACGTCAGAGGTATAAGCCAATACGTAACGGGCCACCAGCTATTGACTAAAAGGGACGTCGATGAGCGAACTCATCCTGACACCCTACTGAGCCTGTCAGTGACAATATCCGTACAGTCCGGTCCGTTCGTCTACGAGGATCGCATGTCGGGCCTAGGGGGTTGGTAAAAGTCAGACCCCCAAAGGCGGTACAAGTCGTGTCGGAGTGTAGCCCAGAACGCCCTGAGATACTACTGGAATACCTACCAGTAAATCTCCTGCCTCGGCCGAGGGCTTTGCGTAATGGCTCTCCTAGACACAGCGCGACCTCACCCCCAATACCGGGAGAGACAAACCCCTGCAGATCCGCTCACTGCCTCCATGTGGCTCGGGACTGTATCCAACTAAAACCTGTTTGCACGACTCCTTTGAGCCGTGGTAGGGTAGTAATCAAAGCACAGTGGGAACTCACACGAGACAAATGATGATCTCAGGTCGATGAACTAACCTGTACACATGTCACCAGGGAACTGCTATCTGACATCTGGTATAAGACCAACTAGCAGGTTCCCGGCGAGTCCTGTCCAGTGTACTCATAACCCAATGAGCACCTGTATACATCTTAGGTGAACCAACTGACACCAGTGGCTTGTGAGACCGGCCACCGCCCCTCGTCGGGGTCTCGACTGTATACACTAGTCTACTAATAGAGTGTCGATGCCCTGTCTCGAAACTCCTACGACTAGGGACCTTTTAAGGATGTTCTTATAGACTACCAGCTCCCACGTATATGATCGCCATCAAACTGCTGGCAGTCAAGCAAGAATCCTAGGGGCTCTATCAACGTGTAATAGCGACATGTCAGGTCACCTAAAGCAGTACACGATGATAAAGATAAACCAGATAGCATACTATCATCTCGAGTAAGACTGTCCTACCGGGATAGGTCCTCCCTCAATCATTGCAATCACGTGCCTGTGATCCAATAATTGACTCTGAGGGCACTATCTCCAACAGAGATGAGGTGAGTCAGTCTTCTAGAAGGTTCTAGAAGTGGTGAGGTGTTAAGTGACTCATTAGTGCCATTAATGATTCATTTAATGCAAGGGAGAGTTGTATTATGTTCATTGGTTTGCATTAATTGCTCTTTGTGACTCATTCTTTCATGAATGGTTATGATAAGCTTAAGGTTTATTATCACCTTCCTTCTTTGTTCCTACACTCACCCTCCTCCTTCTCTTTATATGGCTGGCCCCTCCCCTCTCTCTCATTCACTTGGTTGATTTCATTTTGATTAAAAGACTAAAGTTTTGGATGCATGGAAATTTCATAGTTCATTTCTTGTTCCATTTCATTTCCATCGGCAACTTCATTAACCGATCGTCCACGGTTTTGGACGAAGTGAGACAAAGTCATCTACTCATATTCTACATCATTCTTGGTCGTCTCTTTTAGCAAACTTGACGACCGAGTTGCCTCGAGTCAGAGGCGGGAGCCCGTTTAAAGAATCGTTGACGTGGTGCCACCTGGACGAGCAGATCGGAGATCGACGAGATCGGAGCAGCCGCAACGGAGCGTGGGATGATGGTTAAAGAACGAAGGACTCGGATCGTTCGGTATAACCTTTCTACACTCTTTACAGTTTGTTAGTTTAGCAATAATGGCAGATCCGGGTTAAAGTATACGATAGCGCCAGTTAAAAAGTTTTTGTTCCGCATTTGGCGTCTGTAGACGGCCGGGGCGCTACCGTGGACTTACAATAGGTTTCCACCTTTCCATTTGCACCAATCTTCTTCTTGAAAATCCATTTGCAACCGGCGGGTTTTACCCCTGGCGGTGCAATGTCCAAAGTCCAAACTTTGTTGGTGTACATGGACTCCATTTCGGATCGCATAGCATCCAGCCATTTCACAGAGTCCCTACTGGCAATGGCCTGCTCAAAACTTGTAGGATCATCTTCTTCCAAGATACAATTCTCTCGATCCCCGTCTACAAGAATACCGTAGTATCTTTCGGACGGATGAGAAATCCTACTAGATCTACGGAGTGGCTCCGGGATTATTGAATCATGTTGTTGCACCAAATCCTCAGTTACAGTTTGTGGCTTCGATATTTCATCCAGTTCTACCATGCTCCCACTAATTTCTTTTGCAAGAAATCCCCTTTCTAAAAAGGTGGCGTAGCGAGCTACAAACGCCTTATGTTCCTCGGTGTGGTAGAATAGATATCCATGCGAATGATTAGGATATCCCACAAACTTACATAGAACTGATTGTGCCTGAAGTTTGTCCGGATTTTGTACTTTAACATAGGCCGGACAACCCCATATCTTAACACATTTAAGACATGGTATTTTTCCACTCCATGTATTATATGGAGTCTTAGGAGATGATTTGGATGGAACCTGATTCAATAGAAATACCGCTATTTGAAGCGCTTGTCCCCAGAATGAAAAAGATAACTCAGCAGTACTCATCATAGAGCGAACCATATCCAAAAAGGTGCGATTCCTCCGCTCAGACACACCGTTGTGCTGTGGTGTATACGGAGGAGTAAGCTGAGAGAGAATACCATTCTCTTTTAGGTATTCTAGGAATTCGGTGCTTAAGTACTCCCCTCCTCTATCAGATCGAAGGATCTTTATACTTTTGTCAGCCCAGTTCTCTACATCATTTCTTTATTCTTTGAATTTCTCATAAGTTTCAGATTTGTATTTCATAAGATACACATATCCGAATCTAGAGAGATCGTCAGTGAATGTAATGAAGTATGAGAACCCACCCCTTGCATGTATAGATATTGGACCATATACATTACTGTGTATGAGTCCCAGGAGCTCTATTGCTCTTTTTCCGTGTCCGGTGAACGAAGATTTGGTCATCTTACCTTCGAGACAAGACTAACAAGTTTCATAAGATGAAAATTTGAATGGACCCAAAAATCCATCTTTATGTAACTTGGCTAGTCCGGTCTCATTGATATGACCAAGTCTACAATGCCACAAGTAGGTTTTGTTCATTTCTGAACTTTTCCTCTTGCGTATGTTTTGTACATTGAAAACTGTGTTTTGATTTAGAACATGGATACTATTACACAGTGTACCTTTTACAACCAATACCTGATTAAGGTAAATGCTCATGATATTTCTAAGTTCACCGCCGGAAGACGGACCGGGACGTCAGGACGTCCGGCCTGAATCCTGGGGGCAGATGCTATTTGGATCTATCCGTCCACCTCTCCGAAAATGCCAAGTTGATTTATGGCACCGTATATCGGAGGTTTGGACAGATGCGGCCGTTGTAACAGACTTCATCAGATTCCCCCTCGTTTATGAGAGGTTTTGATTGTGGGGATGCTCTTCCCTGCAAGTGCAAGCCCCTGCAGTTAATTACGTTACTGCATCGCGATAACCACTTTCTCTTGCTCCAGAAGTTCACTCCGTGTCGTGTGTGTGTTTTTGTTTTTATTTTGGTTGCCCGTGGATTGTATACGGAGACTAATTTATGTCGTCGCCCGTAGGACGTGGATTAGTCCAAATCCGTATATTTTTTAGATTTGGGTTTGATTTGATTTAAGGATCGTTAATCTGGTTTGAGATTGAGATCAACTTAAACATATGAGCATTTGGGCTCGATTATTTTAGTTTAAGGACATCGCGGTCCGTTATCGCCGTGTTTGAGACGAAATGTTAATTTTAAGGACGTTTCGGTCCTTTATCGCCATTTTAGAGGCGAATATTAGTTTATGGACATTTCGGTCCATCATTCACCCTATGCGCACGTGTATTTGTTACATGGCAGAGTGAACAATGGAGATATGGAATGTGCCCAATTTAGGGCACAATCCGATTTGAGGCACGCACGTCAATGCATGAAGAAGTTATTGGTCGTCGGGACCCGCCACCTCTCTGAAGACGTTGGAGAATTACAACGACATGTATCAGAGGTGTGATGAGATGTACTCTTGAACCAAATCCCGTATTTTAGAGAAAAGGGTTTGTTGTGGGCTTAAGAATTTTTAGTCATATTTGAGACCTTGGAAATCGAGAGCATATGGGTTCGATTGATTTCTTTGTTAAGGATACGTTAGTCCAATTTGAGACAAGATCCACTTAACAACATTTTAGGATCTTTTTTATTTAAGACCCAGCAACAGAGCATTTGGACTCAGTTGCAAGACTTTAGCAACTTAGACAATTTGGGTCTTAGTCTACTTAGTCTCCCCTTTTTCCTGAAAAAGTGCTAAGCACTTGTTTGGGCTCTGTTTATTCAGCCTCCCTTTATTATGCAAAAAATGTTGAGCACTTGTTTGGGCTCTGTTTATTCAGTCCCTCTTTTTTATGCAAAAAGTGCTGAGCACTTATATGAGTTCTAACGCCCACATATAATCATGTGGAGCTTTCAGTCATGGGCATTGCCCAATAAGTGTTGGACACTTTACTTGTTTTGTCTTTATATGGAGTACTATGCACTCTTTATGGCGTCCACGTGGGGAACACGTGAGGAGTTGGGCGCTGCCCAATGAGTGTTGAACACTCAGCCGTTGTGGGCTGCCTGTGGAGTGCTAAGCACTCTTTTCTTCTCTTTTGCGGTGCCCATGTGGGGAGCACATAAGGCGTTTGGCGTTGCCCAGTGAGTGTTGAACACTCAGCCTTTTGGCTCTCTTTTTTTTTTTATGGAGTGCTGAGCACTTTATGGGGCCCTCTTGATTTTCACGTGCGGCGCCGGGCGCCGGGCGCCGGGCGCCGGGCGCCGGACGCTGCCCAATGAGTGCTAAGCACTCTTCTTTTTTATGGCACCCACGTGAGGCGCTAGGCGCTTTTAGAGGCGTCCACGTGGGAAGCACGTGGGGCGCTGAATTCTTTTCTCCTTTGTTGATGGCATTTTTGCCCATTAATGATCACCATGATCTTTGTTTTGAATATCTAGGATCAAGCTTCATTTTAAGAACTAAGTTCTTTTGTAAGAACAAGGTTTCTCTTGTATGCTTTTGTTTTTTAGGAACTCAATTTCTGGTTCTTTTCTGAATCTTTGATTCTCAAGAACAAGTTCTTCCCGATGAGAATTAAATTCTCAACTTGTGGGTGACTTGCCTCGCGGATCTCAGATCCAGAGAAAAAACTAAGTTCTTTTAAAGGGTTAAACCCTTCAATAGGTAAATGAGATGTTTTGATATCTATCTTTTTATTTACCTAGAGTTTTTGAGGAGGGAGATCTTCTTCCTTGAGAATTTAATTCCCTATTCCTTTTGAAGCTTTCTATCTCTTTTTTTTAGAAGCTTATGGGGGGTTTCCTCTCTATCAGACTTGCAGTCTTGAGTTCTTTATATAGTAGAGGCAATTTGCTAATTAGCTTTGAGGAAATCTTTCATTAAGAGATTCCAATTGATTTGGGGAATTTTACCCATCGTTGGATCTTTGATCCAAGGGATTCTGTTCACAGAAGATGTCGCTCTTGTTTTTAACAAGATTAGGGAAATATTTTTCTCTTATACAGAATTTATTCTGTAAAACGGTGATTTTTAATCACCGTTGTATTTTTTAATCCACCGGTTCTCTGTTGTACAGAGAGCAATCTTTCTTATTTTGAAAGGTTGAAGGAATATATTCCCAAGAAATAGAATTTTATTCTATTGTTGGATCATTGATCCAACCGAGAGTATCCTTCTTATTTAGAAAGATTTGGGAGATGTTTTCTCCTTTGGATCTTTGATCTAACGACTCTGTTTAACAGAGAATAACCCAATCTTTATTGGAGAAATGTAGAATTTAATTCTACAGATATTAACTTGGGCGCTGGCGCTCACGTGTTTTGCACTTGGGTGCTGGCGCTCACGTGTTGTGCACGTGGGCGCTGCTTAAAAATTTAATTCTTAAGATAAGCATTTCTGTGCTTTCCACACTGGCACCCGCGTGAGGAGCACGTGAGGCGCCACCATAGGATTTTAATCCTATAAGATTGGCTCTGGCTCTGGCATCCACGTGGAGAGCACGTGAGGCGCTGCCTCATTGAGTTCCAACAGAGCTTTGCTCTTTATTAGGTTAAATATTTGGGAAACAAATGCCCCCCACCGTTGCGCTCACGTGGCTCGCACGTGAGTGTTGTGGTGTCACTTTTTTCCACCGTTCGATCTTATGGGGAGTGGAACCGTCCCCTCAAGTTTTATAAATAGGGCTTGTGGCCCTTAAGATGACTGCCGTTTCATCATTCTCTTTCTTCTTTCCTAAGAATTTAATTCTCTCTTCAGAGTTTAGATCTCTATTTTTAAAGAAACTCTTAGAGTTTTACTCCGTTTCAAGAATCTTGGTAATAATTCTGACCATTTTTCCCTTGAAAGATACTTTTTTGTCTTGGAATTCTTTCAACCCATTAACAGAGCTTTGCTCTTTCCTTGAGATAATTTTGATAGACCATTAATCTCAAAAGAACTCAGGGTTTTACCCTATTACTCTGATCTTTAAGAGTTCTTTAGAGTTTACTTCCGATGTATTTCTCATGGAGTTTTTTCTTGGGGAATTAATCCTATTATTTAACTCTGGGTTGTTCTTCAGAGCTTAGCTCTAAGAAGATTTCTTCTTTTGGGAATTTTATTCCCCTCTTCCTTCTCTCTGCAGATTTGAATCTGCTGTAGAGCCCGTTTCTAGAGGGAGTTTAACTCCATAGTTTAATGGGATTTTTCATTAAATGAAAATCCTTATGGATTCTTACAATGAGTGCTTTACTCATCAATGGTGGGGACTTTAGAACTACTGTTTTTCTTTTAGATTATGAGAATCTTGATATTTTGATGGTTAATTTTTCTTACTGGTTTTTTTTAAGATACTATGGATTTTCATCCATATGATCTTGACGAGATTATCTCTTATGAGGATATTCGCGTCCAAGGTAGCTGCCAAGACCAGGAGTTTACTGACGCTTAATGCTCTGAAGTGATGCGTCGCTTCGACGATTACAACGGTCGATTACTCCCCCGCCGTTCTGCTCTTTTGAAAATCATTGTGGGATCGATTTGGGAATCACTTCTTGAACTTGACGAAGACATGCCGCCGAGGCACTTGATGATGCCGAAGACAAGGTGCATTCAGTATATCTGATAGGCCTGATCTCGAAGAAGCGAAGAGATGATCTTGTTGATATTTTTCATCGCGTCTTCCAACAGACGGCGATAATATCCGCCTACCATAGGACGGACGATATTAGTGGAGTTCCCGACGCTTGCATTCGTGAGAAAATGCACAAGAAAATGGTCAGAGAAGCCAGAAGCACTTTACTCGGACTTGCTTCTAAATTCCTAAATCCATGTCCGGGGTTCAGTGTTTTGCCGTTGTAAACATTTTGATGATATTTTTTGTTTTGTTGATTCCTTTTATCACCAATGTATAAAGCTTCCGAAGTATGAATGACAAAACTTTCTCTTCTTTTATACCACTGCTCATATGTACCTCATGTGAAGTAGTTGTTACTCATATATATATAAAAACTAGTGTCAGCACCCACGTGTTATATGTGTGAGGCGCTGCCACTGGTTATAAGGATTGGCACTGGCACCCACATGTTATGCGCATGAGGCGCCATCACTGATTCTAATCCTATAAAGGATTGGCGCCAGCGCCCACGTGTCACGCACGCGAAGTGCTAGAATCGTTTCACCTTCTTGTTCTGATTCCTATGAGTCAACTTTTTCTTTTCCCATACCCCTTTCTACCAGGCCTTGGAAATAGTTCCATCATGCATATAATTTTCTGTGCCTAGACTTGAATGCCTCTCTTTATAATCTGAAGATGTGCATTCCTCCTTCTTCACGGAGAGAGACTATTCAGACCTTAAGGTAGCCATTTTTTTAGAGACAAACCAAGAGTTATGGCTTGCAATCGTTCTCATGCTCGTCGGCAACCATGGGAGGTGCCTATCGAGGAGATTATTCCTCGTTTTGCTACGCGGTTAGCGGATCCCCTTCTCACTGCTGACCAATGTGACACGGTAATGTACGAGCTCTTAGCTCGTAGGGGCTCCCCTCTTCCCATGGGCTCCATTTGGCTCCAGATGATCTTCATGTCCGTGCTTGCTGACATCCTCCTCATCCAACAGAGATGACTCCGGCGATGCTCGACGTGGCGGAAGACAAGATTGAGTGCTTTCATAAGGCACGTTTGATTACTCGGCCTTTGAGGGATCGTTCGGTTCAGTTGCTAAGCCAGATTCGAGCTTAGCGGGCCATCATGTCTGCCTTTGCTGATGAGCATGGCGCTAACCGATGGGGAGAAACTCCCCGCGAAGATCGCCACTTCGACATGGTGGAGAAGGCGAGAGGGAGTTGGAGAATTTTGTTTATTGTTTTGTTAACCCTTATATCTCTGATCCCATTTTTGGAGATCTCTTTCCTGTAAAGTAAGATGCTTATTTAAATGTATCTCTTTATTGTTGACTGTTGCATGTTTCATCTTCATCACATATTCGTATGTGCATCTTGCATCTGCGCATGTGTAGGGTTCCCAAGCATACACTAGAGGTCTCACAAGGCATCAACCATGCTAATTTCAAAAATTACGGTGCCGAGAAACCCTAATACAGATCGTTGGCTAGAAGTTTAGGCGAAAAAGAAACTAGTTAACAACTTAACTAAATGGTAAACGGAAATACAACCTTTGTAGATCCGGTTCTCCACCTCCATGGCTCCGCGATGATGTCTCCTCGCTGTACAATACGGATCTTGGGCTCTAGCGTCGGCTTCATCGGAGAAAAAGCGGGCTAGGTCATCGACGACGATGCCGAAGATGATCTACGTCGAGGCATCGCTAGATCAAACTCCACCTTCACCAAGCCATGAAAACTTGTGAAGGAAACACACTCTACTACTTGGCAAGAGGTAGAGGATGAAGAAATAGGAAGTGGGTTCACTTTAGAATTGGATTTCTCACTCTTTTTCATCAATCACCATTGATGAAGTCAAGGTTTCTTCAAGTAGAAGATGAAGAAGAAGAAGAAAGAATATTATGATAAGTTTTTTCCAAAAAGAAATTAAAATGAATACTTATCATAATTAAACCATGGTCAAGTGTAGAGAATAAACTAGGGTTAGGTCAATGGTTAGGGTTAAGCATGAAGACAAAAATGGTGACTTAGTCAAAGCTTCATGAAGCTTCAACATTCATCCAAATAAAGCCACCATTTTTCTTTTATGCTTATCATTTTCAAAATGAATAACTAAATAAGATAAATCAAAAAGAAAACAAAACCCTAACCATTCATATAACCATGGTTTAGTCTTTACACAAACCCAAGTAAGCATGCATCATCAAACATGATACAAACTTGTGTACAAAAGTATATCACATATACAATGTGCACAAACCAAGTGAGAAAATCCATTTAAAGTGAACCAATACTAGTTAGTGCAAAGTAATATATCAAATATATAATTATGCATTAAATCATTAAATCAACACTTGATTCAATGATCCGGTCATGTCGCACACAACCGACTAGTATACAATGTATCGTTTTATCGAATCAATCCTTGATTCGATAACTAGGTTATATCGCATATAACCATTCGACACATTCATCGCGAGAATGAAATACGGTATCACATACACGCATTATTCTCGGTCCCGCACATATCTCATATGCGCCCCTATTTCGTTTCGCTTGAGCCAGGAAACCTCTGTGTAGGACTCTAAAGACTCGTCAATACGCCGGCAGCGGATGATGATCATATCAAACATCCACAAGCCGCAAGCGGTCTGCTAAACGTAACGGCCACCCGGGTATTGAGCGATCAGAAGATCGACGAGCAAGCCCGCTCATACTCCTGTGAATCCAACCAGTAACACTTACCGTACAGTCCGGTCTGATCGTCTGATATGTCGCATATCTCGCCTAGGGGTGGTAAACGTCAGACCCCAATAGCTCGATAAGTCGTGTCGATATGAGGTCTATAACAATTCGAGAAACTACTGGTAACACTTACCAGTATATCTCAGCAACCCTGGCCAGGGATTTCCGGTTATAGCCAATCGAACACTGCGCAACATCAACTCCCTATACCGGGAGAGACGAATCCCCTCCTATCGCTCATTGCCTCCATGTGATTCGGGACTGTACCCAAAAACCACCGTTTTGCACGCCCTCTTGGACGTGGTAAGATGGAAATCAAAGCACAGTGGGAACCACACAAGACTCTATGACGATCTCGGGTCAACAGACTACTCTGTACCAGTGTCACCAGAGAACTGCCATCTGACGTAAGGTATAATACCATCTGGGAGTTCTCGGCGAGTCCGTCCAGTGTACCCAGTCTCCACTGAGCACCCGTATATCATCTCTGATGTCAAACACCAATGGATATGGGATCATCCATCGCCCATCTGTATGGGTCGAGAAGGTATACGCTAGTCTACTCTGGTATATCGATGCCCCGTCTCGATACACCCACGACTAGGGACTTTGAAGGATGTACTTATGGACTACCATGTCCCCACTAGTATGATCCGCATCATAGTCCAGGTAGTCAAGTACACATCCTAAGGGCTTTACCAACATGTATCAGAGAGACAATCAGTGTACACGTTAAGGTAAAGATCAACCAGATAGCATACTATCATGTTGACCAAGAAAGTCCTCCCTATATATGTCCCAGCATCCACTACAATATACATCTTATGTATAGTAATGGCCTCTAGGGCATACATATAACTAACAATCTCCCACTTGCACTAGGGCCATCTGATAGCAGTGGTTGTAGTATCTCATACTCAACCATCCCATAAAAATCTCTCTCTGGGAACAGGCCTTTGTGAGTGGATCCGCTGTGTTGTCCTCTGAGTCTACTCTCCAAACCTCGATCACCCTGGAGATCAACCATCTCCATGATCAGGTGACACTTTCTTAGAATATGTCTGGATCACTGATGGGACCGGCGTTCCTTGGCATAAGCCACAACTCCATTGTCACACAATGGGAGGAACTAAGTTCATCTTATGAACAAATATACATCCAGACTGCCTCTTTGGTAGCATCTCAAGTAGCGATGTATCCTGCCTTTATCGTCTAGTTAGCCACGGTATCTAGCTTGGAACTCTTCCAACATACCGTCCCTTTACTGAGGGTAAAGACAATGCCTGCGACTGACATTCAGTCGTCCTTATCACTCTGGAACCTTTCCAGTGATTCTCCCCAGAATCAATTGATACCATCTCACTACATCTAGTGAGAATCCTAACATCCATTTAGATCTATCTCATAGATCCAAAATCCAGTATTTAGGAGGTATCACTTTGATCCCATATGGAGAATGATTGTGATAAGCGGAGATTGACCGAGCGTAGCATAGGAAACTCCTTCCCTATCAGGAGTATATCATCCACGTACTCTACGAGGATCACCACCATACTCCCTACTACCTTTTTGTTATATACAAGGTTCATCTACCATTTTGATGATGTCAAACTGTTTGACTACTACATCAAAACAGATGTTCCAACTCCGCGATACCTGCTTTATCTTATAAAGCATCTTGCACACGTTTCCGCTGCTCCCACTGTCTACTAAGCCCTCTGGCTGTGTACTTATAGACGTTCTCTTCTAAAACATCATTTAGAAAAGCAGTCATGGCACCCAACCGCCAGATATCGTAGTCATGGTATGTAGCCGTGGCAAGTAGGATCTGGATGGACTTAAGCATAGCCACTTGAAAAGGTTTCATCATAATCCACGCCTGGTCGATGACGAAAAGCTTTAACAAGTCTAGCTTTGAAAGTCTCAACTTTTCCATATACACCAAGTAATCTTCTCAAGATATACTTGCACCTGATGGGGATTTAACCCTTCAGATATAACATCCAAAGTCCATACTTTGTTGGTGTACATGGATTCCATCTCAGATCGCTAAGCATCCAGCCATTCTTACAGAGTCTCTACTCTCGATGGCCTGCTCGAAACTAGTTGGGTCATCATCTCATGATGCAATCCTCGCTCCCACTGTCATAGAGAAACCGAAGCATCTCTCAGGTGGGTGAGGAACCCTACTAGATCGGCGGAGAGGCTGAGGTTCGTTGGTAACTATTGAATCCTTTGGTTCTGTCAAATCATCAGCTTCAGTTTTGTATGGCTGGAACCTTTCCAGTTCTACATAATAGATCTTGCCTCGAGCTTGTCCGGATTTTTCTTTTCAGACATAGGCTGGACAACCCCAAATCTTAACTAACTTAAGATATGGGCTCTTCCCTTTCCATATCATATATGAAGCAGTAGGCAACTGATTTGATTTGAACCCTATTCAATAGGTATGCAGCTTCTCAAGTGCATAACTCCTAAAAAGGAAATAGGTAACTCAGTAGTACTCATCATAGAGCACACCATATCATATAGGGTGCTATTGCTCTGCCCCGATATACCATCGTGCTATGGTGTATACGGAGGACTAATGCTGAGAGAGAATTTCATTCTCCTTTAGAATAGTCCAGGATTTCCGTGCTCCAGTATTCTCCTCCTTGATCTCATCATAGGACATAATACTTTTACCCATATTTGGTTCTCTACTTCTAACTTATATTCTGTGAATATCTCAAAAGGTTCGGACTTGTGTTTCAACAGGAACATAGGTCTGAATCTCGAAAGATCATCAGAGAATGTAATGAAGTACAAAGAACCGGTCTTAGCATGTGTAGACAGGGGACCTTTATACATCAACATGTATCATCCCAAGAGTTCACTAACTCTTTCTCTGTTTCCAATAAACAGAGCTATGGTCATCGTATCTTTGTGACATGACTGGCAAGTTTCATAAGATGTAAATTCAAACTGATTTAAATATGCATCTACATGTAACTTCAGCTAGTCGGGTCACATTGATGTGACCTAGTCTACAATGCCTCAAGAAGGATTCGTTCATTTCTGAACTCTTCCTCTTTTGTGTGTTCTGTATACTAAGAACTGTAGTTTGATTTAGAACATCAATGCTTTTAGATAACGTGCCTGAACCGATCAACTTTTGATATAGGAAATGTTCAAAACATTATCCAACAATACAAAATTTTATCATTTCTTTACTAATAAAGAGATAGATATGATTTTGTATATCAGGTTCGGTATCTAATAACATTCGTTCAGAATCAATGTATTTGTAATACAGGGTGACAGTGACCAACAGACTTGGCTGCATCTCTTGCCCCGTTTTCTGCCTCATGAAACTTATCACCCGTTCTCAGTTCTTTACCTATCTGTGGCCCATGTAACATATTACATATGCGGGATCCTGATCTGGTATCATATACCCAGGACGTAAAGGACACTGAGAAACAGTTCTATAGAATGAACACACCCGAAGATGATGCATCAACATGCATTCTCTTCGTTTGGGCGGCACGGGAATTCTGGTATTCCCCAATTTCCTGCTCTGTCTTATAACAATTATAAGTTGGAGCGGGACCAACGTTCCCCAGCTCAGTATAACAAGCGGGTTCGGTCAATACATCCGTATTTTTATCTTGATTAAGGCGTGACATGGTCGCTACCAGGAGAGAGAGAGAAGAAATCACTCAGCGTGCGCTCTTGCAAGAATAGATTGGTTATTATTTTATCTAATCAGGATGGCTCCCACTGCTTTTTGTCAAATCTTCCTTCAAACCCTAAAAGGAAAGACTAGCCGGGATTAATTACACACTACAAGTTCGCCAATCTTTCAGCCAGGCCAGTGTCGGTACTTTGAGGGAGGTCCCCCGTGCTTTCGCACGAACCTAATTAATGTAAACCTCGTTTTCCCAGAGACGTAACCCCGTTAACACCTTTCTAGACACCTACTTGATCGGCTAATTGTAATGTGTAAAACTCTCCCAGGAGTAACAATTACTCGCAGCGGGTATCGGGATCCAACTATCTCATAGAAGGTATGCAATCTCATTGCAAATTTCAACACTTGAAATTCCCGATAATATTTTACCCCTAGCACCCTATGACCTTGACGGAGGTCAACAAGCCATAGGCTACTAGTCAAGTTCAACCCGTCATTTCTTGATCGAATTAAACCCACCCGCACGACCCTTGACGGAGGTCAACAAGGCCGCACGACTACCCTAATCCAATCTGCATCATATGCATAAGCAGATAAATACTAGTTAGCTACCGCACACTACGCCTTGACGGAGGTCAACAAATGTAGCACGAATACTAAATAGGACTTATCTGAAATGACGGAGGGCTACGACAGGTTTTTCTGAAAACCTATTGCGTAATGAACTTGATATCGTTGTAGGATCGAATGAATTTTAAAATGGAGTGTCTTTCTAGTTTTGCTAAAGGGGTCACTCCCGGTGAAGGGATCGTCGGCCCTTTCCTCGTCGAATGAGGTGCGGGATATATCACATATATCACTGTGCAAAGCAAAAACTCTTAAAAGCAATCTAAAGACAAACCGAGTATGTAGCATCTGCCAGTTATTGCTAAAGGAGTCACTCCCGGTGAAGGGATCTTGGTCCTTTCCTTATCGAATAAGGTGCAGGATATATCATATATACCTCTGTGCAAAGCAAGAACTGTAGCTACCTTTTTATTTTGAAATTCGATTCTACAACATCTTAGGTTTCTTTTATTTTCATTAATCACATTAATGAAGTCCCATCATTTAAGTACCTAAACATCACAGATAAATACGACGTACACTTATGCCATCCGCATTCGCTTCGATGTCCCCTCGTGCACCGTTAGGTTAGGTAACTAACGGCAGAGCAGGGCAGGGCTAGCGCGGGTGTAAAACATAAGTAACTCCTACATAATATATCATATATACTATATTCAGTATCTATCACAGAACATATCACATGATCACATCACAGATATCGCGGCAGAAGAATCATATGAAATATTGGATATACTAGGACGTCCGTGTTTTCAATACGAGCCAGTATAAAACATGGATTCCACGGTCGTGATGAATAGCCAAACCCACACCCCTAGACCCCTACGAGAGCGGCAAGCAACCCTACCAATTCTAGAGTTAGGAGACCCGGACTCGACTCCTCGAGTTGGTCTCCCACTGGACTCCAGAACCCGGTTACTTGTGCCCTCCTCCTTGGGTCTATCCTAGTGCGGAAAAGTAAATAATATACAAAAGGTGACATCTTCCGCAACTTGGAAGTGTCCCAATAAAAGAATATTACATACAAGTTTTTACATGAATGAAAATGAAAAACACTCATCTCACATAAAAAACCCCGGCTATTCAAACACGACGATCCAATATAACATATCCAGCAACACAAAACAACACATGTCATCAATGTAAGTAAATATGCGCATCCCAATTGTCGTTGACATATAGCAACGAAACAGGCGATATCACATATTACACTTACGGTCACAGAAAAGAAAGTGTAAAACTACAACAGTTGGAATCCGCAACCTCCTTAGACATCGCATGCCTAATCAAATGAATTCCTTAGACATCGCATGCCTAACAATTATAAACCCCACATTTTAGTCTCAAAATCGAAAACACTTTTCAATATTATGTCGGTCAATTCAACAAGATTCCCGACATCCTGATCGAATGCTCGTCGCAAACTTTAGTAGGCGGCCGCACCCCCGATACCGTCGACGAAGTGCACCAAGGCGGAACACCGCTACCGCGAGCACCCGGACGGATGCTTTCGGCGACGGGGTTCTCCTACAGTCACTTGGTCGGGGCTATGGAGCGAGGCTGTCTATTAAGTTTACCCGGCGAGTATCCGCGTACGCTACGTGATTGCGACGGACTTTTGATCACATCAAAATTCCGTGGCAACCGATCAAGTGAGACTAAACAGCTATGTTTATAACATTCATTCAGTTATCTCATAACTTATTGTGAATTCCAATTATTGTATCCCATTCCGGATAAATAGAAAATGATAAACTTTTCGATCGAACATGCGAACACCCAAGTTTTCTCGACACAGATCAACACATGAAACAAGTCTAAAAACATTCAGTTCGTGCCTCAGTACCAACGGTCCAGCCGTAGAAGGGTCAAGCCAACGCCTCACATGTGGCACGCCGTACTGCCCCAAACCCGAAGGTTCAAAGGGCAGTTCAAGACGGTCACATATCGAGTTAAGGTTTGTTGTCTTCTAGAGGGACCATCGCGTTACTTGCACTACTTAGAACGTCGTTAAACTACGGAAAGATCCAACACTTGGAAATTTCCCGACAGGGGAAAAGGTGGGTATTTATATCCGATCGAACTTTTTAACATATTCAAAAATTATCCGGAAAAACACATAGACAGAGTTTGACAATCCGATCGAATGTACGAACTCCCAATACAACCCAAAATACTCAACTCTGGATTTCAGATTAAAAATTCCCAAGAAAACCAGCACTGCCAAATAGGAATTACTGTGCAAAACTTGATGGGAGAAGAGACAAAACGGCCGCGGAACCGCCGCATTAGCACGCTAATGCCGCGGTTCCGCCGCACTTTTATGGAATTAGGAGCTAAATTTTGCTCCGTAATTCTTAGATTTCCCTGCTGATTTTTCTGCATATTTTTAATTTGCAAAAATCCACAAATTTGAAAAATGTACAAAGAGCAAGTTTAAGTTAGGGTTTCGAATCGATCGGGTTTCAAACTTCGTCTACGCATCGCCTAAGGCTCTAGCTAGGCTCTGATACCACTGTAAGGTTCCCATGCACACACTAGAGGTCTCACAAGGAATCAACCATGCCAATTTCAAAAATTACGGTGCCGAGAAAAATAATACGGATCGTTGGCTAGAAGTTTAGGCGAAAAAGAAACTAGTTAACAACTTAACTAAATGGTAAACGGAAATACAACCTTTGTAGATCCGGTTCTCCACCTCCATGGCTCCACGATGATGTCTCCTCGCTGTACAATACGGATCTTGGGCTCTAGCGTCGGCTTCATCGGAGAAAAAGCGGGCTAGGTCATCGACGACGATGCCGAAGATGATCTACGTCGAGGCATCGCTAGATCAAACTCCACCTTCACCAAGCCATGAAAACTTGTGAAGGAAACACACTCTACTACTTGGCAAGAGGTAGAGGATGAAGAAATAGGAAGTGGGTTCACTTTAGAATTGGATTTCTCACTCTTTTTCATCAATCACCATTGATGAAGTCAAGGTTTCTTCAAGTAGAAGATGAAAAAGAAGAAGAAAGAATATTATGATAAGTTTTTTCCAAAAAGAAATTAAAATGAATACTTATCATAATTAAACCATGGTCAAGTGTAGAGAATAAACTAGGGTTACGTCAATGGTTAGGGTTAAGCATGAAGACAAAAATGGTGACTTAGTCAAAGCTTCATGAAGCTTCAACATTCATCCAAATAAAGCCACCATTTTTCTTTTATGCTTATCATTTTCAAAATGAATAACTAAATAAGATAAATCAAAAAGAAAACAAAACCCTAACCATTCATATAACCATGGTTTAGTCTTTACACAAACCCAAGTAAGCATGCATCATCAAACATGATACAAACTTGTGTACAAAAGTATATCACATATACAATGTGCACAAACCAAGTGAGAAAATCCATTTAAAGTGAACCAATACTAGTTAGTGCAAAGTAATATATCAAATATATAATTATGCATTAAATCATTAAATCAACACTTGATTCAATGATCCGGTCATGTCGCACACAACCGACTAGTATACAATGTATCGTTTTATCGAATCAATCCTTGATTCGATAACTAGGTTATATCGCATATAACCATTCGACACATTCATCGCGAGAATGAAATACGGTATCACATACACGCATTATTCTCGGTCCCGCACATATCTCATATGCGCCCCTATTTCGTTTCGCTTGAGCCAGGAAACCTCTGTGTAGGACTCTAAAGACTCGTCAATACGCCGGCAGCGGATGATGATCATATCAAACATCCACAAGCCGCAAGCGGTCTGCTAAACGTAATGGCCACCCGGGTATTGAGCGATCAGAAGATCGACGAGCAAGCCCGCTCATACTCCTGTGAATCCAACCAGTAACACTTACCGTACAGTCCGGTCTGATCGTCTGATATGTCGCATATCTCGCCTAGGGGTGGTAAACGCCAGACCCCAATAGCTCGATAAGTCGTGTCGATATGAGGTCTATAACAATTCGAGAAACTACTGGTAACACTTACCAGTATATCTCAGCAACCCTGGCCAGGGATTTCCGGTTATAGCCAATCGAACACTGCGCAACATCAACTCCCTATACCGGGAGAGACGAATCCCCTCCTATCGCTCATTGCCTCCATGTGATTCGGGACTGTACCCAAAAACCACCGTTTTGCACGCCCTCTTGGACGTGGTAAGATGGAAATCAAAGCACAGTGGGAACCACACAAGACTCTATGACGATCTCGGGTCAACAGACTACTCTGTACCAGTGTCACCAGAGAACTGCCATCTGACGTAAGGTATAATACCATCTGGGAGTTCTCGGCGAGTCCGTCCAGTGTACCCAGTCTCCACTGAGCACCCGTATATCATCTCTGATGTCAAACACCAATGGATATGGGATCATCCATCGCCCATCTGTATGGGTCGAGAAGGTATACGTTAGTCTACTCTGGTATATCGATGCCCCGTCTCGATACACCCACGACTAGGGACTTTGAAGGATGTACTTATGGACTACCATGTCCCCACTAGTATGATCCGCATCATAGTCCAGGTAGTCAAGTACACATCCTAAGGGCTTTACCAACATGTATCAGAGAGACAATCAGTGTACACGTTAAGGTAAAGATCAACCAGATAGCATACTATCATGTCGAGCAAGAAAGTCCTTCCTATATATGTCCTAGCATCCACTACAATATACATCCTATGTATATTAATGGCCTCTAGGGCATACATATAACTAACAGCATGTACTTTATACTTTACCCTTAGGAATTTTTGCTAAGTGTAAAACGCCACTGTTGTGCTCATGTCATGCACTCATACTTCTCATGCATGTATAAATCGGGATGCTTTGAACGCTATTTCCATTCAAGTACGTATGTGATTGTAAATAAGTGCTTAAACGGGTATGAATCAAATGCACTAATCATATGTAGCTCTGAGCCCTGAGGCCTATGGATTGGACCTTTCTGTTTCTTGATGTCTTGATCTGGCGCCCATTAGTTTATTTACTCATTTCAGAGTTTCTAGTTTATGAACTCGTTTCGGAGTTTGTAGTTTATTCACTCGTTTTGGAGTCTCTAGTTTATGAACTCATTTCGGAGTTTGTAGTTTATTCACTCATTTCGGAGTCTCTAATTTATGAACTCATTTCGGAGTTTATTTAGTTTACCTCCCTTGGGTTTACAGGCAAACTTGTCCTAACGTTATATATAGATTACCTCCATTCTTTACAACAGAGGTCCGTTAGGTTTTGTGGTACTAGGGTTTTGGTCCGTGGTACCATCACGTTGGCTGATGTATTCCTCGATATGCGGTCTTTAAGCCGTTGTTCGAGTAGCCCCGTGACTGTCGTGTCTCTAATCCTTTCGGGGGCTGGACAAGATGCCTTCAAGTAATCTCCTTAGGCTATATGACCGTCGGAAGAGCAAGCGTTAGGAATTTTCCATGTGGCTGTTTACTTGAGTTTAGGCTTAATTTGGAGCCCCGATGAGTCATAACCACTCCGCGCTGGTATGGGATGATATCCGATAGTCTCTGAGGCTTTATATGAGTTGCCGTCGAGACCCGATTTTTATTTTGATGATGCCATATCGTTTCTTTGCTGAAGTATGATAGACATCTGTAGGACCTCTATGCTGTATGTATTGCAGTTGAAGTCCGGAGCTAGGAATATGCCTTTGCTCCAGTTTGATTTGGCTCGTTGGAGCTTTGTTGACGTCACGTCTGCACTCTGATGGAATGAGAAGGTACATCGGGGTAGTCTCTGAGTTGTATATGAACCGTCAAGACTTGGAACTAGGAATTTTCCATGGCTCCTTCTTTGTTCGACCCTAGGGTCTTTGTTGACGTCGCGTCTGCACTGAGAAGGAACGTCAGGCTAATCTCTAGGCTGTAGATGTTGCCATCAAGATCTTGCTCTCCCTTTGATGGAGCCTGGTGGGAAAAAAGGGTTCCCTTTTTCATTTGTGCTCATAAATTGTATACAGGGGTCGGTGTAGACTCACCTGCAGGGCAGAAAAGTTTTTAAGTTTTTTTTTCCGTGACACCCTATCTTTTCGGCTTTTTATCCGCGATGCCCAATCATTTCGGCTATTTTTTTTATTTTTACTCGCTTCTTTTTATTGCGAGTTGCCCAATCATTTTGGATGTTTTTATATGCATATTTTTTGCTCACTGATTTTTATTGCGACTTTGGAATCTGATACCAATCTTGACATCAGCATCGCTACGACTGGAATATTGCCAGGAGCAAATCATCATTTGTCGTGAAAGGACTTGGAGTTTGACACCTGTTTAGGCATCAGCATCGCAACCACTGGAATATTTCCAGGAGCGAATCATCATTTGCCTTGAGAGGACTTGGGATTTGACACCTATTTAGGTATCAACATCGCTATAACTGGAATGTCGCCAGGAGCGAATCATCATTTGCCTTTATCGATTTGAATAAAGATGGCTTAGTAAACAGGGTTAGGATCCTGTCGACTAAAACTTTTTGACTTTATGAGCCATAAGGGCCTCAGAAAGTTATTTCTCCCTATGAGTCGTGAGGATCTCGTAGGTGTATTTTCTCCTTAGGAATCATGGGGATTCCTAAGTGTGTGTTCTCTTATAAGTCGTAAGGATCTTATAAGAGTATTTTCTCCTTATAAGTCAAGAGAACTTACAAGTGTCGTTCACCATATGATGACATTTCTCGTCATTGGTGGAACTTGGCGGGGAAATCGTTTATTTGTGCCCGTGGATTGTATACGAGAGCCAATATTAGGCCGCCTGTAGGGTAAGTTTGGGAATGTGATGGCTTAAGAACAGGTTTAGGTGCCTATAGCTTAAGGCTTTTGAATCCTGTGAGCCATGAAGGTCTCATGGGGAAATTCTCCTCACGAGTCGTGGGGATCTCGTAAGTGTATTTATTTTAACGAAACTGCGCCCTTTCGGGTTTTCACAAGCTCGCCGGCAGTCCTGCTGATTTTACTCACGGCGCCCCTTCGGATTTTCATCCGTGCCCATTTTGCTTGTGGACGTACCTTTTTTTTACTGAGATTGCGCCCTTTCGGGTTTTCACAAGCTCGCCGGCAGTCCTGCTGTTTTTACTCACGGGGCCCTTTCGGGTTTTCATCTATGCCCATTTTGCTTGTGGACATACCTTTTTTTTTACGTGACCCATCTGTTTGCCGGTGGGAGCCTATCTGTTTGCCGGTGGGACATAGGGGTGACTTCACCGCTGGAGTAGCTGTGCAGCCGATAAGACTTGAGTTGCAACCTTCGTAGTTGAGGATTCGATTGCAATATAGATCTCAAAGGTGGATATCGCCGTATTTGGGACGATGTGCCATGTTTGAGGCGAAATTTTAGTTTAAGGACATTTCGGTCCGTTATCGCCGTTTGAGGCGAAGTTTTAGTTTATGGACATCTCAGTCCGTGTCGCCGTATTTAAGGCGGAATTTCTAATTTAGGGACTTTTAGGTCCAATATCGCCATTTTTTAGGCGGATATTTTAGTGTAAGGACATCTCGGTCCGTCATCGCCATGTTTGAGGCGGATATTAGTTTAAGGACTTCTTGGTCCGTTGTCGCCGTGTTTGAGGCGAAATTTTAGTTTAAAAACTTCTCGGTCCATTGTCACCGTTTGAGGCGAAGTTTTAGTTTAAAGACATCTCGGTCCTTCATTCGGAAACGAGTATTAGTTTAGGGACGTCTCGGTCCATTATCGCCATTTTCGAGGCGACGGATCTTTTGGATACTACTTTTAGGGTTCTGACTCAGGAAGATAGCGAGCGGACATAAGCGTCGTCATCTATCATTGACCCAGGTCGTAACCCATTAGGCGTAGTATTTTTTGAGGAATCGGCCGTTTATTGGCCGGAAGGGTCTTTCGCCATGTATATCCATAAGCAGGTAAGCTCCACCTTGGTAGACTTTGTCTATGATGTACGGGTCTTCATAGTTTGGCTCAAACTTCCCCCGTTTTGCACGATTAGGGATCATAGGTCTTTTGACGATTGGCACGAGTTCGCCTTGGCGGAATGTTCTCGGCCTGATCAGTTTTTCATATAACCGTGTTGTCCTTGACTTATAAGCCTCCAGGTTTTGCTGTGCTATAAGGCAAGTTTCGTCAAGGGCGTCGAGCTCCTCGAGCCGAAGATGAGCATTTTCTTCATCTGTCAGCTCATATCGAACCGCTACTCGTAGAGAAGGGAGTTCCACTTCCAGGGGAAGCACTGCTTCCGTGTGTTCATATCAGAAAATTGCATTCTAATACCGTTCATTCATTATCTAATTGTTGTATTTATCGGTATTATTGACCAGTGTCTGCTCAGTATTACAGATTACAGGTATCCATGAAAAAATACTGGAAATGCATCCAACAGCGTGGATATATCACTTGAGGGAAGACACTGCGACCAGAAACGCTAACCGACCGATACTTCAGGAGTTCCTTTATGCAACAAGTTGTGTACACATTTTTTTCTAAATGGTCCAACACAACAAGTGTGTACACAAGACTTTTAAGCACGTGTGGATATGATTTTATATGCAATCAAGGATATGATTTTATATGCAATCAAGGATATGATTCTATATGCAATCAAGGATATGATTTTATATGCAATCAAGGATATGATTCTATATGCAATCAAGGATATGATTTTATATGCAATCATCAAGGATATGATTCTATATGCAATCAAGGATATGATTTTATATGAAATCAAGGATATGATTTTATATGCATATGATATTATATGCATTCAAGACTAAAAAGCATGTGTTCAAATCAAAGGCAATCAAACAAATCAGCATGAGCCATAATGGGGCAGATATGAATATTTCTTTCTGAGCCTATAAATAGAGACCAGAGGGAAGAGGAAAGGGTAGCTTTTTCTTTAGTTCTATCTTAGAATTCTTGTAATTTTTCTTTTCATTCTTGAGCTCTTGCCCCTTTGTCTTGACCTTGCAACTTCTCATTTAGAACTTGCAAGCTTAAGGCTTAGGTTCTTGACTTCAAGATCTCTTGTAACAAGTTTGTTCTTCAATAAAAGTTCGTATTTTTATTACATGTCTTGTTCCACTTTACATGATTTCAATTGTGAAATTCATGCCTTGCTTTGATCTTGCAACCTCTTAAGTGAGCTTGCAACCTTAAAGCTTGGTATTTGGATCTCACACATTGCCGGGGATTGAACACTGGGAGATAAAACGCTTGAACTCATCGGTTCTCTTTTCCTCTTTATTTCATTGCATGTTTTTATGTATCTTCTCTTTTCTTTCTTGTTAATTTGTAAATATGTGTGAGTAATCTTTTCACTTGTTAAGGGTGTAATATGTTAGATCGTATTCGAAGATTTTCTTTGTCCAAACTTTAAAACCTAAAACTTGCCTATTGAAACTTCGTGCAAATCACCCGCAACTCCGCTCACTAGGCATCCTATCCTACCCCGATAGTGATGATTCCTAATCATGACCGGATTGCCCGTGGTTTGCCGAAGGCTAAAATCAAGAGATAACAACGGAAGGACAAGGGACAAGGAAAACGGATTTAGCGAAATACCGCAAATACCGTATTTCAAGTTCCCTAATCCGCGTTGTTACCTATTGCTTTAGTATCAATACCAAGTCGGGGCTATACGGAATTGGCAAACATCACCTTCATACAATCTAACTTATTACTACCCTTAACAAGCCCTTTTTATTCATATCTTTGTTACGACAATTAGTTAACCAACAAATCAAAACACGGAATTAACTCGTTAAAACAAGCAATAAGAAACTTACCATCTCCCTGCGGACGACCCGTATTCATCGCGGCTCGCTACAAGCGACACCGTTTTGATTGCGGTAATTTCAGAATTCTTTTTAAACACGACACAGTTAGAGCGTGACAATCAAATGGCGCCGTTGCCGGGGAGACGGTAACGCTTTTTATACTTGTAGTTTCGGGTTCAATTTGTGCATATTCTGTATAAAACTAACTTCTAACACATTCAAACAAATAACCATTCTTTTTGAAACCAACCACAAACACAAATAAAATTCTTTTCTTCTCTGGATTTGAATTCTGCTAACACTCTGATTTTCTTAATTATTTGTGTTCAGAATTGTGGTTGTTAATATTGCTTTTTGGCTCAAATATCCGTATTTTCCCAACATATGCAGATTTGACGGATTTTGAGCAGCGATCATACGGAACAAAGGGGCATTTTCAAGTGCAAAGGAGGGTGAACACTCAGTGCCAAAGATCCGGGTAGTTAGACCCGCGCAAGCGAACCATTCGACCACTCGGAGGCAATATCAACACGAGTTTCTGAAACTCGTGCTTTTTGGTACGTATTTTTCTAAACTTCCCCTCTCAAACCCGACGCTCCAATATTCTTGTCTTTGCAGGATTCTTAGCAAAAATCGCCGCAAAAAGCCAAAAAAAAAAACTAACCGTATTTGTTGCAGCGCCGCATTAAAAGTAAAAAACGATAACTGATTGCTTGAAAACAAAACTTGGTTGAATTTTGCGCATTGCATCATTTAATACGGACTTAAGGGGCTCTAACACCAATCCAGATTGGGTGGGGATTTCATCACCCTTCCCAGGACCCCAAAAATCACTAAAGCATATGCATTGTCCATTGTAAATTAAAAAATACTAGACTTCAGCCCTAAGGACTTCGCGCTCATTAGGAGAAGATAAACCGTGTTTAGAACCTCGCTTAACGGTATATTGTTTACGGGGTGTCTAGGAAAGTGTTAAAGGCGTAACCGCCGAAAGAGAAAGGGTTACTTAATTAAGGAACTTCGCGAAAGCGTTGGACAACCTCCCCTTATCTCTGCACTTACCTGGCCTTGTGATCAGTGTATTTTTAAGCCCGTTTCTCGACACTGTTTAACTTCGACAATCAAGTTCAGGAGCAGGTCTAGTAGACCTAGGTTACCCTAGATCTAGGTGTGATTGTGCATATCTTGTTTGTGATTGCTTAAACCGTATATCCGTACATATTTCTGTAAATCTCCTTCTAAAAAAAAAAGGAAAAATCAAAAACTTTTATAAAAAAAAACTTGCCCTTTGTCGCCAAATCCATTTTTCACCCATCACCCATCGCCTTTCTCCATTGACGTTTTCTTACCCTCACCTTCTCCGCTTTGACTATACTAAACTCGTTTAGTGTATGTCCGCTTGGACTCGGGACACTAGCGCCCGTCTAGTCCGCGTTACGTTAGTCGCTACCGACTACGCGATCGACTCCGAAGTCGATACTCCTTCCACTCCTTTTTCACCCTTACCTTTGCCGGCCAACTCCGACGTTGACCGGAATTCTGTTCATACTTCTTCACCTTCACCTTCGCTTTCACCAACCTCTTCTTCCGCGATGTCGGGATTCAATCCGAACATCTCTTTGACCACCCCTGGATTGGCTCCACCTCCTACGGAAACCAATATCCCACCACCTCCGCCTGTTGTAGCGCCGCAGTGAATCGCGCTCCAGGATCGTTTCTACCCCACCCGTTCTGCACTTCCCACCTGCCTTTCTCTTCCTCCGGCCAATGGGGACAACTTTGAAATTAAGCCCCATTTCATCAACATGCTTCCACGTTTTCATGGGCTTGAATCTGAAGATGCCTATATCTTCAACAAATTTCAAAACGTCTGTGCCATGATGAAAACCACCCAGCTGTCGGACGATGCTATACGTCTACGGGTCATTCCGTTCACTCTATGCGATCTCGCTGAAAAATGGCTGTATAGCACCGCTTCCCATTCCATAACCAGTTGGGATGAGTTTGTTAAAGCGTTTCTCAAAAAGTTTTATCCAAATCACAAAACTGCAAGGATTCACAATGAAATCAATCAATTCTCCCAGCTTCCTTCTGAACCCTTCTGGAAGTGCTTTGACTGGTACAAAGACCTTCTTGTTCAGTGTCCTCACCACGGTATAGAGAAATGGCAACTTTGCCAAACCTTATACGAGGGCCTGAACCCAGCAACGAAGCAGTTGTTGGAAACCATCTGTCAGGGCCACTTCCTATCCAAATCTGACGAGGAAGCATGGCAATTCTTTGACGACCTTGCGGAGCAAACGCTACAGTGGGAGAGCACGAGACCGACGACTTCTTCTTCTTCTACCTCCATTTCTACCGGTCAGTCTAGGGTAGGAATTCATCAACTTGACGTCTCTATTGCAATGAAACCTGAAATGGCTGCAATAACTAGAAAGCTTGAAGCGATAGAGAGCAAATTTTCTTCTCCTGCTCCTAGCCCTGTTCTTCCACTTCGTACCATCTGCGCTTGTTGTTCCGATCCCTCTCATTTAACCGAAGAGTGTCCTTACAATTCTCCATCTCAAGGACAGGATCAGGTTAATGCTGCATTTCAGCAAAGACCAAGGAATGATCCGTACTCTTCCACGTACAATCCCGGTTGGAGGAACCACCCCAATTTCGCCTGGAATCAGAATCAGAATCAATTCCAAGGCAACCACTTCCAAAGGCCCCCTCCACCGCAACAACAAGCGCAACAACAAACTCAACATCAATATCAGCAGCCCTTCCAACCCCAGCCTTTCCAAAACCAGACGAACAACTTTGCACCCAACAACTCTTTTCCACCAAACAACTTTGTTCCGTCAAACAACGATAAGGTTTCCTCGCTCGAGCGAAGTCTGGAGGCGTTTGTTAAACAATCGACTCAATCCACCGCCAACATCCAGTCTTCGATTCAATCTTTAGTGCAACACACTGCCGCACACGGGCAAAGCATCAAGACCATCGAGGCCCAGATTGCACAGCTGAACACGGCCTTAAGCGAGCGAGAGAAGGGGAAGCTCCCGTCCCAGCCACTTCCAAATCCCGGTCACCCACATAATGCACATGTTGCTCTTGAACAACAAAACCATAATGTGAGTGCCGTGACTACACTGAGATCGGGGAGGATGCTGCAAAACAACATTGGCACACGGATCAACGATGACACCCCGGCCGCTTCTTCTTCTTCTTCTTCTTCTCCTTCTTCTTCTTCATCTTCTGAGCCTATTCTCCGTTCTTCACAAGGCTCTCCTTCCTCTTCTTCTATGAACGGACCCACTTCTCACTCCACGAAAACACCTATTCTGGGATCCGGTCCAACTCCACAATCTCCTCCTCCAGCATTAGACTCAACCAATTTTCAAAATGTTCCATTTCCAAACCGGTTGAGATCTAATAAACAAAATCCTCAAATGGAGAAGATTCTGGAGTTATTTAAGCAAGTTAACATTAACATTCATCTTTTAGATGCTGTCCAACAAGTCCCGTCTTACGCGAAAATCTTAAAGGACTTGTGCACGAAAAAGAGGAAATCTCAGGTACCCAAGAAAGTTTTCTTGGCTAGTGCTGTGAGTGATGCCCTTACCCAATCTTTACCACAAAAACGGAAGGACCCTGGCTGTCCTACGATTTCAATTACCATTGGGGATAAGAACATCAACCGCGCACTATTAGATCTTGGTGCCAGTGTTAACTTGCTTCCGTATTCAGTATACGAGCAATTAGGCGTCGGAGAGCTGAAACCCACGCACTGCACTCTCCAAATGGCCGACCGATCGATCACCCATCCTAGGGGTGAGCTAGAGGATGTGTTGATAAGAGTCGGGGACTTCATATTCCCCGTTGACTTCATTGTATTAGATACACAGCCTGTAGCTAACCCCCGGAATCAAATTCCGGTGATACTCGGTCGCCCATTTCTCGCAACCTCAAATGCTGTGATCAATTGTCGCAATGGTTCGATGAACCTCTCTTTTGGAAATATGACGATTGAACTCAACATTTTTAGGTTGGGGAATCAGCCCGCCGAACCTAATGCTCATATACTGGACGTCTGCTCGATCCAGGAGATCACCCCGGAAGAGTGTGAATTCGAGGTGTTTCTGTTTGAACGCGATAACCTTGACGCCACTAGTGCGTTTCTCTTCGAACCTGCTGCTGCTTCCGCGCCCGACTACGACTACGAGTGTTTTACGTTCTCACATGATCTTAGCCGCTCACAACCCGAGTTTGAATCTTTTGACTTTCCGGATGAGTTACCTGAACCATCCAACTCGGTAGCTTACGTTCGTTTTGAACCTTTGATGGAATCCTTTGAGTTCGAGACCTTTTCTCCAATCCAGCCTTCAATCATTTCACCTCCAGTTCTCGAACTCAAGCCTTTGCCGTCTCACCTTAAGTACGCTTACTTAGGTGAGAACGAGACCCTCCCGGTTATCATTTCGGCTTCTCTTGCTCCCGAGCAAGAGAAAGCCCTTCTTTCGGTCTTACACAGCAATAGGCAAGCTTTTGGCTGGTCCATGGCGGACATCAAGGGGATTAGTCCCCTGATCGTTGAGCATCATATTCATCTGGTGGATGATGCCAAACCAGCCCGGGATCCACAAAGACGTCTCAATCCAGTCATGAAGGAGGCTGTGAAGAAGGAGATCGTCAAATGTCTGGATAGTGGTATCATTTACCCTATCTCCGATAGCCAGTGGGTTAGCTCCATTCATGTTGTCCCCAAGAAGTCGGGCATCACGGTCATAACCAACGAGGTGAACGAGTTAATCCCTACTCGCACCCAAACTGGGTGGCGAGTATGCATTGATTACCGAAAACTCAACGCCGCAACGCGGAAAGACCACTTTCCGCTACCTTTTATTAACCAGATGCTCGAACGATTGGCCGGACATGAGTACTATTGCTTTCTTGATGGCTACTCTGGCTATAATCAAATTCCCATCGCTGAAAAAGACCAGGACAAGACTACTTTCACTTGTCCTTTCGGCACGTTTGCATATCGTCGCATGCCCTTTGGGTTATGCAATGCGCCCGCTACCTTCCAGCGGTGTATGATGGGAATATTCTCAGACATGGTGGAGAAATTCTTGGAGATCTTCATGGACGACTTCTCCATCTTTGGTGATTCCTTTGACGAGTGTCTGCTGCATCTCGACGCTGTCCTTACCAGATGTAAGGACAAGAATCTCAATTTGAACTGGGAGAAATGCCACTTCATGGTGCGCGAAGGTATTGTTTTAGGACATATCATCTCGCAGAAAGGCATTGAGGTAGACAAAGCAAAGATTGAGGTCATTTCCAATCTTCCTCCTCCCCGATGCGTCCGAGATATCCGAGCCTTCCTTGGCCACGCCGGTTTCTATAGACGGTTTATCAAGGACTTTAGCAAGATTGCTAGGCCCTTGACTCTTCTACTGGCCAAGGACACGCCATTCGACTTCAGCCCGAGCTGTGTGGCTGCTTTTGAATCATTGAAACACTCACTCACTTCTGCTCCCGTTCTCTCTTCCCCTGACTGGACGCACCCATTCGAGATTATGTGCGATGCATCCGACTCTGCCATCGGTGCTGTCCTTGGACAACACATCAACAAGATGCCGCACGTAATCTATTACGCTAGCCAAACCCTGAACGACGCCCAACTCAATTATACAACAACTGAGAAGGAATTCTTGGCTGTTGTATTTGCTTTAGAGAAGTTCAGGCCCTACCTCATCGGCTCTCCAGTCATTGTTTACACTGATCATTCTGCTCTGCGCCATCTTTTTGCGAAGAAAGATGCCAAATCTCGGCTTATACGTTGGATCCTCTTGCTTCAAGAGTTTGACCTTGTCATTAAGGACAAACGAGGATGTGAAAACGTCGTTGCCGACCATCTCTCACGACTTCCTTCTTCGCCGTCGCTTCAAATCCCGATCAATGACGTTTTCCCGGATGAACAACTCTTGACAATATCTCGCGAACCTTGGTTCGTAGATATTGTGAACTATTTGGCCACAGGGTTACTACCAACCGAATGGTCAAGTCAGGACAGACTTCGCTTTTTATCCCAAGTAAAACATTTTTACTGGGACGAACCCTATCTGTTCAAGTACTGTCCTGACCAGATTATTCGTAGGTGTGTCCCTGATGAGGAATTCAAGAGTGTGCTGTCATTTTGCCACGATCAAGCGTGTGGCGGGCATTTTGGCCCCAGAAAGACAGCTGAGAAGATCTTGCAATGTGGTTTCTACTGGCCACAACTCTTCAAAGACGCTCATGACTATTGCAAGACTTGCTCCCGGTGCCAACATATGGGCCGGATATCCCGGAGAAACGAGATGCCGCTCCAACCAATCTTGGTTGTGGAGATTTTCGACGTGTGGGGGATAGATTTCATGGGGCCGTTTCCCAGCTCTTTCGGGAACTTGTACATCCTTCTAGCTGTTGATTACGTCTCTAAGTGGGTCGAGGCTATGCCCAGCCGGACTAACGACAACAAGGTTGTCGTTAGGTTCCTTAAAGAAAACATTTTCTCCCGTTTTGGGCACCCCCGAGCGATCATTAGCGACAATGGAAGTCATTTCTGCAATAAGACTTTCGAGGCCTTAATGCGGAAGTATTCCATTAATCATAAGCTATCCACGCCCTATCACCCCCAAACCTATGGTCAAGCCGAAGTCTCAAATCGGCAGATCAAGCAGATACTGGAGAAGACGGTTTCCAAGAACCGTAAGGATTGGTCGCTGAAACTAACTGATGCCCTTTGGGCTTTTCGCACTGCTTATAAGATCGACCTTGGCATGTCTCCCTATCGGCTTGTATACGGAAAAGCTTGCCACCTCCCTGTCGAAATAGAGCATCGCGCATTTTGGGCGATAAAAGAGCTGAATCTATCTCTCGAAGATGCGGGCAGCCATCGGAAGCTGCAACTGAACGAACTGAGCGAGCTTAGGGATGAGGCTTACGATAACGCGGTTGTCGTTAAGAATAGAACGAAGGTGTTTCACGATAAACACCTTTTGCGCAAAACCTTCGTACCTGGTCAGCAGGTACTGCTTTACGACACCAGACTTCATTTCCATCCAGGAAAGCTCCGATCTCGCTGGAAAGGGCCGTATTTTGTGCGGAATGTGTATCCGCAGGGCGCTGTGGATTTGGAAAATCCAAAGGACGGTTCATTTTTCAAAGTGAACGGAAACCGAATAAAACCGTACCTTAGCGCCGAACCAACAGAGGAGCTCCTATTCTTACAGGAGCCGGTTTACCCTGCCTGATCTTCCTCTGCCCACCTCCAAACTTCGGTTATCCAGCCAAGAACAGTGGACACTGTTCCAAATAAGTTTGGGGGTATGTATAAAGCCTTTTGTATATATTTGTGAATATTCTTTTCCATTCTTTTTCTTTTTCTTTTCTTTACAAACAAAAACAAATAAAAATTGTATATCGCTAACCGACAATTTTTGACCCTTCAAATGATCTCTTCATGCAATGACAGTGAGGACACTGTTCAGTTTAAGTTTGGGGGTAGGCTCGGTACACATTTCTTACCTTCGCATTCATATGTATATTTTGCATCTGCATATTAAAATCCATAAAATCCATAAAAATCTGAAAATTTTCTAAAAACATAAAAACTTTTCTGTCAAGTTAGCTAGTGGGAGGACTCTGATTCAACATTTCGACGGTTTTGTTTGATAAAATAAGAATAACTAAATCTTATGTTTAGATTTTGAAAACCTGAAAAATAACTCTCCTTTGAAGTTAACTATAGCTGATATACGTCTTTACATCACACTACACGTGTCGTGAGTTTTTCGGAATTAGATGATAAGTCTTTTATGTCGAAAAACTTTTAAATGGATCAATGATTTTCTGAGGATCAAATAGGTTTGTTCTGAAATAAGTAGTGTCAAGAATAGTTTATGAAGTAAAGCGAATATGAAGGAATGTTATTGATGCCGTAATTGGAACTAAGTCTGAAAAATAACCCATCTGAAACTTGATTGGAATGATTACACACCAAACCCACTATACACGTCTTTTATCCAAAAAATAATTGAACTGCCGGTTATATCTCCGTTCGTATTAAATCATCTGATTTTCACGCCAAACTGTCTTTTGTTTTTGGACCTGGGTAACTTGAGTAATTAAGTCCGCCGGGGTGTTTCTACACCTAATGCCCTAAAACCAACTGGTGTGGGTGCATTGGCCCAAAGCTCGCTAAGAAGCCTAGAAAGTCCAGATTAAAACAAAGTCAAGCAAGTGTTCTCTCCGAGTTAAAATTCCTAACGGTTCTTTGTGTGAGAATAATCTTGATAAAAGACAGGCTTTTTCAAAAAAATTTAGCGGAGATATGAAGGTTTTATTCTATGATAAAGACTATTGCACGATTCACAGAGGTGTGTATGAAATGAAAACAAGGAAAGGGTGGAGTGAAAAATAAGACCTAGTTTCCTGTTAAGGAAGATAGAAATTCTGAAGTTGAAACTTTTTACTGGAAAACGAAGCTTGAAATTGCTTAACTCTTTATAAAACTTATGTGATCCTTTTAAAATTTTTATCCGGGCTTAATTGTGTGATATGATGACTTTATTCGACCTTTCGGGAACTTAACGACACTATTTGCACTGCACGTGAAGACATATAAAAGCTGTAGTTAAACAAGAAGCGAGGTGTGAAAAATAAAGGGTCGATAGTCTAAACCTAGGATAATAGAATTGTTATTTTCTGAAACAAAACTTTAGGGTTTGAATCTTAGTTATTTTACAAAACTAGCTTGACCGGATTTTGTGGGTAGTATCCGCTGAAACCCTCAGGAGACAACACTCCTCCTACTATGGACACCTAGAGGTTTAACGGCTTGTTGCACTTGCTCAGTGCAATCGCGTTCCCTGCGAAAGTGAGGTTAGGAAATTTTTTGTGAATAAATTGGTTTTGCTCGGGACGAGCAATAGATAAGTTTGGGGGTATTTGTTCATATCAGAAAATTGCATTCTAATACCGTTCATTCATTATCTAATTGTTGTATTTATCGGTATTATTGACCAGTGTCTGCTCAGTATTACAGATTACAGGTATCCATGACAAAATACTGGAAATGCATCCAACAGCGCGGATATATCACTTGAGGGAAGACACTGCGACCAGAAACGCTAACCGACCGATACTTCAGGAGTTCCTTTATGCAACAAGTTGTGTACACATTTTTTTCTAAATGGTCCAACACAACAAGTGTGTACACAAGACTTTTAAGCACGTGTGGATATGATTTTATATGCAATCAAGGATATGATTCTATATGCAATCAAGGATATGATTCTATATGCAATCAAGGATATGATTCTATATGCAATCAAGGATATGATTTTATATGCAATCATCAAGGATATAATTCTATATGCAATCAAGGATAAGATTTTATATGAAATCAAGGATATGATTTTATATGCATATGATATTATATGCATTCAAGACTAAAAAGCATGTGTTCAAATCAAAGGCAATCAAACGAATCAGCATGAGCCATAATGGGGCAGATATGAATATTTCTTTCTGAGCCTATAAATAGAGACCAGAGGGAAGAGGAAAGGGTAGCTTTTTCTTTAGTTCTATATTAGAATTCTTGTAATTTTTCTTTTCATTCTTGAGCTCTTTCCCCTTTGTCTTGACCTTGCAACTTCTCATTTAGAACTTGCAAGCTTAAGGCTTAGGTTCTTGACTTCAAGATCTCTTGTAACAAGTTTGTTCTTCAATAAAAGTTCGTATTTTTATTACATGTCTTGTTCCACTTTACATGATTTCAATTGTGAAATTCATGCCTTGCTTTGATCTTGCAACCTCTTAAGTGAGCTTGCAACCTTAAAGCTTGGTATTTGGATCTCACACGTTGCCGGGGATTGAACACTGGGAGATAAAACGCTTGAACTCATCGGTTCTCTTTTCCTCTTTATTTCATTGCATGTTTTTATGTATCTTCTCTTTTCTTTCTTGTTAATTTGTAAATATGTGTGAGTAATCTTTTCACTTGTTAAGGGTGTAATATGTTAGATCGTATTCGAAGATTTTCTTTGTCCAAACTTTAAAACCTAAAACTTGCCTATTGAAACTTCGTGCAAATCACCCGCAACTCCGCTCACTAGGCATCCTATCCTACCCCGATTGTGATGATTCCTAATCATGACCGGATTGCCCGTGGTTTGCCGAAGGCTAAAATCAAGAGATAACAACGGAAGGACAAGGGACAAGGAAAACGGATTTAGCGAAATACCGCAAATACCGTATTTCAAGTTCCCTAATCCGCGTTGTTACCTATTGCTTTAGTATCAATACCAAGTCGGGGCTATAAGGAATTGGCAAACATCACCTTCATACAATCTAACTTATTACTACCCTTAACAAGCCCTTTTTATTCATATCTTTGTTACGACAATTAGTTAACCAACAAATCAAAACACGGAATTAACTCGTTAAAACAAGCAATAAGAAACTTACCATCTCCCTGCGGACGACCCGTATTCATCGCGGCTCGCTACAAGCGACACCGTTTTGATTGCGGTAATTTCAGAATTCTTTTTAAACACGACACAGTTAGAGCGTGACAATCACCGTGCTGAATACCAACGTGTATGATGTTGTATTCGTCGCTATTTTGAACGTTATTCAGTATGCCCAGAGAGCTTCATGCAACCTTTCGTGCCAGTCTCTCTTGTTTCTAGACACTGTTTTCTTTATAATCTCCGTCTAGGTCTTGTTGAAATCCCCAGCTAGACCGTTGGCACGGGGATTATAGACTGAAGAATATCTCCAATCTAGTTTATGATATTCTGCGAAGCAGCTGATTTTATGGCTCCTATAGGCTGGTCCATTATCCGAGATTATCCGTCGCGGGGTGTCGAACCAGTAGATGACATGGGTTTTGAAGAAATGGAGGATATTCTCCGTCTTCACCTCCCTTAGTAGTATTGCTTCTACCCACTTAGAAAAGTAGTCGGTCGCTGCCAGTATGAACCGATGTCCTTTGGATGATGCTGGTTCAATGGGGCCAATTATATCGGTTCCCCACATTTCGAACGGCCAGCTAGCTACTGTTGGGTGTAGAGGATCTGGACGCTGGTGGATGAAGTCACCGTGAAATTGGCACGAGTGACACCGCTTCGCATATTCGAGGCAGTCCTGAATCATTGTGGGTCAATAGTAACCCATTCTTTTGATCTTCAGCTTCATTTTTGGCCCAACTTGATGAAAACCACAGAGTCCATCATGGGTTTCTTGGACGACTCTGTTCGCTTCTTCTGGTCCCAGGCATCTTAACCACAGGCAGTCAAACGATCTCTTGTATAGAGTATCATTGACGAAGGCAAAAGACATGGCTCGTTTCATGAGCTGATGTCTAGATGACGCATTTTTGGGAGTTCGTTGGGATTTGAAGTAGTCTACGAAGACTTCTCTCCAATCCTTGACCTTTTCTTCGTCCTCTATTTGGAGGGCTGTTTGTTTGGCCATTTCTTTTTCCTCAGATGGCTCTATTAAATCCTCCGAAGATATTTTTACTGACGCGAGAACCCTGCGGCTTTGCACAATGATTTTTATGTCGTCGAGGTCTTCATAGGCTAATTCCTTAGCCAGCTTGGCTAATGCATCCACCTTGCTATTTTCTGCATGTGGTATGCTCTCTAGGATGTAGGAGGGGATTTGTGTCAGCAGTTGCTGCACTCTTTCGCCATATGTTATCAGCTTTCGCTTGCACGTCTGATAGTCGCCATTTACTTGGCTAACGATCAGCCGGGAGTCTCCATATATGAGGAGATCTTTGATTCCCATGTCGACAGCGATCTCGAGATCTGCTATCAAAGTTTCATATTCAGCTTCGTTATTGGTCCTTGACTCCGTTAAGGAAAGGGCGTAACGTAGTATCCCTCCTTGTGGAGTCACGAAGATAAGGCCCACTCTGGCTTTGATTTTAGGGTGTCGTGCTTTCGCCTCCTCAAGGAAGATGCTCCATCGAAGTAGAGTTCCTATTGGGAATTATTTTCTTCCTTCTCTCTTTCGATTGTGTCGAAAGCAAATTCATCCGGCAACTCACAATTTAAGGGGGAGTCGGCTGGTATCGGATGTTCAGCAAGAAAGTCAGCGATAGCCTGGCCTTTCACTGCTTTGAGAGGACGATCCGTTATCGAGAACTCCATCAGGAGGAGGGCCTATTTGGCAAGCCTTCCTGTTATTATGGCCTTCGACATTAGATATTTGAGAGGATCCACCTTTGATATAAGATGAATCTCATGTGCCAAGGCGTAGTGTCTGAGCTTCGTTATCGCAAAGATTAGTGCCAGACAATGCTTTTCGATGGGGGAGTAGTCGTTTTCTGCCCCCAAGAGAACTCGACTCAAGTAGTACAGAGCTCTTTCCTTTCCTTGGTCGTTCTCCTGTGCCCATAACGCGCCTAGAGAACCCTCAAGGGCTGTTGTATATAGGATGAGGGGTTTTCCCTTAACTGGAGCGGTCAGCACCGACGGATTTTGTAAGTACCGCTTGATTTCATCAAGTGCGTTTTGGCACTTTTGATCCTAGATGAACAGGGTCCCCTTCTTCATTAGATGACTGTAGGGTCAGCATTTTCCCGAGAGGTTAGCTATGAACCGTCGGATATACGCGAGCTTTCCTTGAAGGGATCGCAATTGCTTGAGGGTCCTTGGCATGGGCATTTCCGTAATCGACTTGATCTTTGAGGGATCGATTTCGATACCCCGGTGTCATATGATTAATCCTAGGAATTTGCCTGAGGAGACCCCAAACGCGCATTTTAGAGGATTTATCTTCAGATTATACTTTCGAAGTCGTTGGAACACTATGTTCAGATGTTCCCAATGTTCCTCGTAAGACTTGCTTTCCACCACCAGGTCGTCGATGTAGCATTCGACAATCTCATGGATGAGGTCATTGAAGATCTTCGTCATGGCCCTCTGGTAGTTAGCGCCAGCGTTTTTTAAACCGAAAGGCATCACCTTGTAGCAGAATATGCCCAGCGGAGTCCGGAAGGCGGTATGTTTTTGGTCTTCAGGATGCATTTTTATTTGGTTGTATCCTGAAGATCCATCAATGAAGGAGAAAACCTTATGAGTAGACGTGTTACCGATCATTAGCTCAGTAACAGGTATTGGGAAGTTATCCTTCGGGCAAGCTATGTTGAGATCCCGAAAGTCCACACAGCTGCGCACCGTCCTATTTTTCTTCATCACCGGAATGATGTTGGCGATCCAGTCAGGATATTGAACTTCCTGGATGAAGCCGGAGTCAATTTGTTTCTTAATTTCGGCGTTGATACTCATCTCGAGTATGAGTCGCATTCTTCTTAGCGCTTGCTTGACTGGCTTGATGTCCGGCGATATGGCCAGTTTATGTACTGCTACTTTTGGATCTAATCCCGGCATCTCAGAATAGTTCCATGCGAAGCAGTCTTTATATTGCATGAGCACGCCTTTTAACGTGGCTACCTGTTTTCTAGATAGCAGCTCACTGACGAACGTGGTCCTCGGATCGTTTTCCGTCCCTAAGTCAATTTTCCTTAGTTTTCTGTCGTGGTGTGTATCCCGTCTTCCAGCTCTTTTGGTGCCGATGGAAATTCTGAGATCACTTCATCCTCATCTTCATTTGTGAAGCACTTGAAAAGGTCATCTATATCCTCACGCCCTTCCCTTTCTGAAAGTGTTATCATATGGCAGGTATGAGTCTGCTTCCATTCTTGATGCTAGGATGGTCCTATCCTTACAATATAGGTTTTCTTTGGCTCGTTCTTTTGCGGCGGGGTTACCTTCTAGCTGTCGGATAAAGTGAACCTGCTTTGTTGATACTGGTCTTCAATCCAGTCTTTGGAAGCGAAGCAATCTTCAAGGGGATGTCCTATTGCTTGGTGATAGGAGCAATAATCCGGGTGATGGACCTCGTTCATTTGTTCGGGGTGCCGAGACTTCGGGAGCGTTACCATTTGATGCCTCATGACAAGGTTGAATATTTTCCTTGTCTTGTCTTGAAGGAAAGAGTATTCCCGACCCATCTTCTTGATAAAGGACGGGTTCCAACCACGTTCTTCTTGATAGCGCGGCTTCTTAGATCTGCCCTATTGTTTGTGAACGTTGTTTGCGCTCTTTGTCTTGTTTTTGCCTCTACTTCGAGATTTTTCCTTTTTGCGAGAACATACAGTGAGCTGGGGATGGGAGCTGATAAATCTATAAAGTGTGTGTGTAGTAACCGCAATCAATAACGGTGTCGCGTGTAGCTAGACCGAAATGAGTACGGGTCATCCTCAGGGAAACATTGAATCTTTTAATCTTACTTTAGGCGTGTTGATTAGGAAAGGAGGAAGAATAAAGAATGGTGAAGAATGGTTGTAGGTTCTAGATCTACGTCAAACACGGATGCAGGATATAGATCTAGATTAACTACGGATGTAGGTTTTATATTAGAAGGGGGCTTGTAGAGTTCGTTAAGATTTAGTAGTCATGGATGATTTATTAAAGATTACTCATTTTATCCTTTAATAGATTTAAAACTAGATCGACAGTGATGCATGTAGATTAGGGTTTCTGGAGGGAAAAGAGTTCCCACTCTTAACCTCTATCTTGACATGGATCTCCGTTCATGTCTAGCCTTTACCAAAGCAATCGTTAATCTAATCTCAAATTGCGGTCGTGACTATCAATGAATTGGTAGCGCGCCCGATTAGGATGTTAATGATTCTTTTAGTAAAGTTTATAAACTTTATAGGACGTAAAAAGAGTTTAAGGATCTTCATCATCCATTAAGCTACCCTAATCCTACGAACCCTAACAAGTGGAGAATTACTCGTGCATGTTGGGAAAAGAAAAGATAGAGAGGGAAATCATATTGAAAACTACAGAAAATAAAATGATATAAGAAAACAACTACCTTTATTAATCAACAAGATCAAGTACACTTTGTTCCTTTAGAAAATGATTACAAAACCCTAGTTTGCTTCTCGATCTCTTCTAAGGAGGTAGATGAATTGTTGATGATCAACCAGGATTCTTGAGCTGTCGTGGACTTCGTGATCGCGTCGGTTTGATGATTTTTCCAAGAGGCTCTCGGTCCTTATTTATAGTCATAGAGCCAGAACCCTAGTTTCCTAATATGATAACTAGTTGTTAGGATCCCAACCAAAAAAATCCAGAACCCTAACTCTTCAGATGTGCGGAGGAACCGTGGCCAATAGGTGGGTTTAGCCGTGGATCCGCCGCCTTCTGGTGGGATCATGGGCTCTAATTTCTGTGGCTTCATATCTATAACACCTGGTGATCTTTTGAGTATCTAGACTTTGAAAATCTTCTCTACGTTTCTGCCAGAATTAGTTTCTTCAATTTACTTGAATATCTTCGGCAGATTTGATCTCGCCAACTTGGATTTCTTTGAAACTTCAGTCATGATATAATTCCTGCACAATTATCTCAATAAATGATATTAGTAGAATTTGCTTTTATTGAGATATTATCTTAACCATTTGTCATGATATTTTAGTTTTAAGAGAATTGGTCAAAAATATTTAATAAGGTAAGCATATTTAAATAGACCAAATATTACATGAATATTATATGCTTACATTTTCCTTCATAATGTTAATTATAATATATAAACACATGAAAATAGTATTTTTACAGATAAACCCTCATATGTGTCATATTTATAATAAACGCCTTTTATTATATAGAAATGGTAGGAAAAATGTCATATTAAAAGTGCAGTTTTATCAACTGAACAAATACCCCCCAAACGTATCTTTGATCGTCCCGAGCAAACTAGTTTTTCAAGAGAAGGAGAAAAAGAAAAACCTAAGTAGCACGCTTTCGTAGGCAACACGATTGCACTGAGCACGTGCAACAAGTCGTTAAATCTCTAGGTATCCCTAGTAGTAGGAGTGTTGTCTCATGAGAGTTTTCAGCGGATTACACCCACAAAATCCTATAATAAAAGAAAGATGGTGAAAGTTACATATAAAAATAAGAACTATAAAAGAAAGAACTTGAAAATAAGAGTTTCCAATTATACCGGTTTTTTGGTTGCTATAAGCCCTATCTTAATGATCGTGAAAAAATGTTAGAAATCACATCATCCCTCAATAAAACATCGCCTTTAGTCTTCCTCCCTATCTTTCTTCCAAACATTGATCATATACCCCTACGTGTGTGTAAAAGGCATCCCTACACTTAGAGAATTCAATTCAAACTATCATACTCTTGTCCATCTTCCAAAGTACTTTTTAGTCAGTGAATTTTTTCTTATGAAATTGCTCACACATCCTTCATGCGACCGTTAATACTTCTTGAGGTACTAACCGACCGATTACAAAATATGCTTGCGTATTAAGGTGTAATTCCTCGTCTTGCAACACCTAAGGCTTAGCAGTGGCTCCCAAACCAGTTGGTCTAAGGCACTAGGTGATAAAGCACTCTCGCTATATTTTTTATGCTGCCTTGGTAATTACAAAACCAGTGTTCATTTTTTCTTCTTCTTCACCAGTTATACTCTTTTTTTATATACTAAGGCCTTTAAACAAGAGCATTTCAAGGTATCCTCTACCATCCCAAGTTTCAAGATGTGTGTAAGTGTGTATAGTAGGGTATCAACATTCAAATGTTTGGCATCAAGAATAAGAACTATTTTTCAGGCTTATTTTTATCCTCAGATTAGCAATTTCCTTCATCTTACTAACCCTTGGGACAACAGCTCATAACTACTTATTACTAGTTTTGTTTAAGAAAACTTCTAACTTTCTTGTTTTTTCTCAAACTATTAATATCTTTCATATATAATTATTCACTTTCTACTCTTTTATTATAAATATATATATATATATATATATATATATATATATATATATTAATGCCCAGTGCCAAAGATAATTCGGTGAATACAAACTTCCCTTCCAAACCTATTTTCAGCAGTGTCCTCACTGATGTTGTCCTTTGAGAGCATAAACCTGTAGATTTGGGAAGAGACAATAATAGGGGTAAAATAATAAATAAATGAAGACTGCCCCCAAATTTGTTCTTTGGCACGCACAGATATTCAGTTAAGTCCTGTTTTTCACTCACCTCCATTCTTTAAGATGATACAATGTTACCGAAACATGGAGGTGAGGCGGAGGAATTTAGTTATGATATAGCGGCTCCTGTAAAAACAGGAGCTCCTCCGCTGGGTCAGCAGAAAAATACGGTTTTAATCTATGCCCATATACTTTAAAAATTGAACCGTTTTTTATATTTTCAACTTCTACTGCCCCGTGCGGGTGTACATACCGCACCACAAAAGGTCCTTTCCAACGAGATTTAAGCTTACCCGGATGAAGATGGAGTCGTGAATCATAAAAAAGGACTTATTGTCCCGGTGTAAAAGTTTTTCTGAAAAGGTTTTTATCGTGGAACACTTTAGTCCGGTTTTTTACTATCATCGCATTATCGTAAGCTTCATCGCGGAGTTCGCTTAGCTCATTCAATTGCAGCTTCCGGTAACTGCTAGCTTGATCAAAATCGAAGTTTAGCTCTTTAATAGCCCACATTTCCTTATGTTCGATCTCGACAGGAAGGTGGCATGCCTTCCCAAACACAAAGCGGTATGGAGACATACCAAGATCAGTCTTATAAACGGTGCGAAATGCCCAAAGAGCATCCGTCAATTTGGTTGACCAATCTTTACGGTTTTTATAAACCGTCTTCTCCAAAATTTGTTTGATTTGCCTATTCGAGATCTCAGCTTGCCCGCTTGTTTGGGGATGATAGGGCGTAGAAAGTTTGTGGTTGATAGCATATTTCCGCATCAAAGCCTCAAAAGACCGATTACAGAAATGCATCCCGTTGTCGCTAATTATAGCGCGAGGGTGTCCGAATCGCGAAAAGATATTTTCTTTAAGGAACTTAATGACAACTTTGTTGTCATTAGTGCGACACGGTATTGCTTCCAGCCATTTTGAGACATAATCAACCGATAACAAGATATATAAATTCCCAAAAGAATTGGGAAAATGACCCATAAAATCAATACCCCAAACATCGAATATTTCCACAACCAAGGTAGGTTGGAGCGGCATCTCATTTCTTCGTGAAATCCGACCCAAGTGCTGATACCGCGGGCAAGTTTTGCAATGATTATAAGCATCTTTAAATAGTGTTGGCCAATAAAAGCCACATTGCAAAACATTCTCCACCGTTTTTCGAGGTCCAAAGTGACCGCCGCATACCTGATCATGACAAAATGATAACACACTCTTGAATTCATCGTTAAGGACACACCTGCGAATGACTTGATCGGAATAATACTTAAACAAATAAGGTTCATCCCAGTAAAAGTATTTTACTTGAGATAGAAATCGAAGTTTGTCTTGTTTCGACCAATTGCTAGGAATAAATCCCGTCGCTAGATAATTCATAATATCTACGAACCAAGATTCGTAGGATACGGTCAAGAGCTGTTCGTCAGGAAATGAGTCATTTATCGGCACGGTCAACGTTGGTGAAGAAGAGATGCGTGAAAGATGGTCAGCTACTACGTTTTCACATCCACTCTTGTCTCGGATGACAAGATCAAATTCTCGTAACAACAGGATCCAACGTATTAGCTTGGCCTTAGCATCCTTCTTCAATAAAAGGTGTCGAAGGACGGAGTGATCGGTGTAAACCATAATTGGCGAGCCAATCAAGTAGGACTTGAATTTTTCTAATGCAAATACAATTGCCAAGAGTTCTTTTTCTGTAGTTGTGTAATTAATTTGTGCATCGTTCAAGGTCCTACTTGCATAGTAAATTACATGTAGCAACTTATCAATGTGCTGTCCTAAGACCGCACCAATAGCAAAATTTGATGCATCACACATAAGCTCGAACGGGTGGTTCCAATCCGGAGATGATAGAATGGGGGCTGTTATAAGAGTTCTTTTAAGCGACTCAAAAGCAGCCTCACAATCCGAATCGAAGTGAAATGTTGTATCCTTGGCCAAGAGAAGAGTTAAGGGTCTAGCAATTTTGCTAAAGTCCTTAATGAATCTCCTATAAAATCCTGCATGACCAAAGAAAGATCGTATATCTTTGACGCATTTGGGACGATGGAGGTTATGGATGACATCTATTTTAGCTTTGTCTACCTCAATGCCTTTTCGTGAAATTATATTTCCAAGGACTATACCTTCTTGGACCATAAAATGGCATTTTTCACAATTCAAAGTTAAGTTCTTATCCTTACAGCGGGTAAGAACCGCGTCAAGATGACGAAGACATTCCTCAAAAGAGTCCCCAAATATGGAGAAATCGTCCATAAATATCTCCAGAAAATTCTCAACCATGTCTGAGAATATCCCCATCATACACCGCTGAAATATAGCGGGAGCGTTGCATAACCCAAAGGGCATGCGTCTATAAGCAAATGTACCGAAATGACAAGTAAACGTTGTTTTATCTTGATCCTTTTCAGCGATGGGGACCTGGTTATAGCCAGAGTATCCGTCCAAAAAACAATAGTATTCATGTCCAGCTAATCGTTCTAACATCTAGTCAATGAAAGGTAGAGGGAAGTGATCTTTCCTCGTTGCGGCATTGAGTTTCCTATAATCAATACATACGCGTCACCCAATTTGGGTGCGTGTTTGGATCAACTCATTAGCCTCATTAGTTATGACCGTGATTCCAGACTTTTTAGGGACCACGTGAATGAGACTTATCCATTGGCTATCAGATATAGGGTAAATTATACCACTATCTAGGCACTTGACGATTTCTTTCTTTACCGCCTCCTTCATAACGGGATTTAACCGTCTTTGTGGGTCTCGGGTTGGTTTGGCTTCATCTATCAAATGTATATAATGTTCAACAATTAAGAGACTAATCCCTTTGATGTCAGCTGATTGATAAGAGTTTTATTTCCGATTGTGTGTATGTTTTTAAGAAAATTGTATTTAGAAATCACAACCAAAAATATTTGACCGCAATCAACTACGGTGTCGGATGTAGATCGTTAGCGAGTGCGGATCGTCCACAGGAAAAGTGAGAATCCGTTCAATTTTCGAATTAGATGAGTTAAAAATTTAAGGAAAAGAAAAGAAAACAATTCATGATTTGCATTTGAAGATCAAGAAATAAGAAAAATCTAGATCTAGAAAAGACATTAAAAACAAGAATTGAGATGTGTGATAATTTTCAACCAACAATCAAGATTAGAAGTATGGCTCGTAGGAGTAGATCGGATCTATAGATGTGATGAGATCTAAAGATTACTAATTCTTATCCATTAATGAATTGATACTAGATCGATGCAAATTCATCGAGGTTTAAGGATCTTGCGAGGAAATTAGGGATTTTGCAACTCATCCTTTGTCCTTTCAATGGATCGCATTCAAATTCTAGCTTCTAGTTAATCAAATGGTCAATAGTTGTTCCCTAGTTTCGAGTGAACACGATCAAGAAAGCATCATCTCGAAACTAGGTTATTAATCATTTGATTCACTAGAATTTTCAAACATTATAGGATTTAAGAATTGTAAAAATATCTAAATCATCATCATCTAAAGATCGTCACAACTCCTACACGAGCGGAGATTACTCAAACATCATGATCACAAACACAATCATAAATTGAGATCTAATCATTATGCTTGAATTAAAAGATAAGCAAGAATATAGAAAATTCGCCTTTATTTATCGACAATTTTCGTTACAACTCTCTTGAATTTACAAAAGGAAGGAACTAGATCGTCGATTTCGGCTTCGCTCGGCTCCTTGAGTCGCGGATCGGCTTGGATCTCTTGCTCCGTTGAAATCCGGCGTCGCTTCTAAAGGTTGAAGGCTCTCTTGCTTGAATTTCTCTCGGGATCTTGATCTTGATTTTGAATTGAGGTTTGAATTTGAGGCACAAGTCGTGTCACTCAACTTGTGGGTTGAAGATGGTGGCGATTCTTGAACACCTTTCACCCTAGCTCTAGGCTCTCTTATATAGACCTCCAAATTTTAGATCTAGGATTGAAATTTGAATTCGCTCCACAAGTTAGTTAACCAAAAGATTTAAATTTCCCTCCAAAAAGTTAGTTAAGCCCAAAATTTGAACTTCCCTCCAAGAGTTTGTTAAGCCGAGCCTTCTAGATGTGCCACGTGGAGCTTCTGGGGTCTTCTGGAAGCTTTGGCCGTTAGAGTTGACACGTGGAAGAAATCTGTGCTCTTGATCTCATCATATGGCCGTGGATCCGCGGCGCCAAGGGGGTTTGGGCCGCGGATCCGCGGTCCTTTTGTGGCTTTGGAAGTTGAATTTTCTGGTTTGGTCTTGGGCTGTCATATGGGCCTCTTTCTGATGTATGGATTTTTATTTGGCCTTCTGTAACACTACCAGATCTTCAGCCTCTGAGTTGGCGCATCTTTTATCAGATCTTTTCCCAATTTTGGGCTCTGCTTCTGTGATTTCCTGCATTAGTCCCCAGACAAGAGTTGCGCAATACAAGGATGATGCGATGCCATGAAAAACACACAATTTCCCTAAAAGTGCCGGTTTTAGTACACAGTACAAGTAATTCAGTATTTTACATGTGTTTTGCAAATATGTGTGATATGAATACCGGATACCTCTACTTGACTGCAAAAGGTAGGGAAATTGCCGTGTTAGAAATGCAGTATTTTCGACTGATCAAATTCCCCCAAACTTATTTTCGATCTTCTCGATCGAACTGTTTTATTAAAAAGAGAAGGAGAAAATAAAGAAAGAGAAAAGCACACTTTCGTAGGCAACACGATTGCACTGAGCACGTGCAACAAGCCTTTAAACCTCTAGGTGTCCCTAGTAGGAGGAGTGTTGTCTCCTGAGGGTTTTCAGCGGATTGCACCCACAAAATCCAATAATAAAAGGAAGATCATGAATATTACATTTAAAGAAAAGAATTGTAAAAGAAAAGCCTTGAAAATTAGGGTTTCCAACTAAGCTAGCTTTTTGGTTATCATGAGCCCTATCTTAATGGTCATGAAAAGATGTCAGAAATCGCGTCCTCCCTCAATAAAACATCGTCTTATTCTTCATTCCTATCTTTCTTCCAACCATCGATCATATCACCCTGCGTGTGTGTAAAGGACATCCCTACACCCGGAGAATTCAATTCAAGCTATCATACTCTTGCCCTTCAGCCTCAGTTCTTTTTAATTAGATGTGCTTACACACTTTCATGCGACCGTTAATACTTCTTGAGGTACTAACCAACCGATTACTCATGTGCTTGCTTATTTGGTGTATTTTCCTCTTCTTGCACCACCTCAGGTATAGCAGTGACTCCCAGACCAGTTGGCCTTAGGGCACTAGGTGAAAAGGCACCCTCGCTATATATTTTTTTTATTATTGCCTTTAGTGATAACAAAACCAGTGTCCATTTTTCTCACCACTTTCTTCATTTTTTTTTCATACATCGGCTTTAAGACAAGAGCATTTCAAGGTATCCTCTACTATCCCGGGCTTTAAGACGTGTGTAAGTGCGAATAGCAGGGTATCAATGTTCAAAATGTTTGGCTTTCCAGAATAGAAACTATTTTTCAGACTTATTTTTATCCTCAGATTAGTGACTTCCTCCTTCTTACTAACCCTTGGGACAACGGCTCATAACTACTTATTACTAGTTCGTATAAGAAAACTTCTAATTTTCTTGGTTTTCTTAAATTCTCCTAATCTCATGGATGTAATTGTTCACTATCTAATCTTTTATTATCATAAATATTAAATATTTTTATATTTTGAAAAATTTTAAAATTTTTATGAGTTTTGAAAATTTTTGAATTTTTATGGATTTTGAAAATTTTAAAATTTTTATAGGTTTTAATGGATTTTGAAAAATTATTTACAAAAAATGATGAACCAAAAGAAAAATATTTACACAAAATTTTTATGGGTTTTTAAAGAAATGTTTTGTACTTATGCAAATGATATGCACATGATGCAAAACTAAGCACAAAGCTCCCCCAAACTTGTTTTCAACAGTGTCCTCACTGTTACCATCCGCTATATCTACAAAACCTGTAAGCCTAGGAGGAATTTATTAGTGGGGGCAAAATATATAAGTGAAGACCCTCCCCCAAACTTATTTTTGGCTCATCATTTTGTAAAAAATTTCTTTCCAAGAGCCAGAAAAAAAATGTTCCCCTCCCCAAACTTGAGTTAAGCTATGTTAATCTTTTGAAAATCACATGAGGGGGTCAAAAATCAGTGGTCGATGCCAAGCTTTGCAAAGACCGAAAATCAACACCAACCATTCGAAGATTTTATCAATGCAGTGCTCGGGTTGGTGGAAGAAGAAGTGGGGAAAGGGTAAGTGGTGAAACAGAATGTGTGTGCGTCTCATTTTGGAAAGACGATGCAGTGAATGTGATGGATTACTCGCATTCTCTTTACAATTCAGAAGAAGGGGTGGAGGTTCAATTTCAATGATTGGGACATGATTCATCTCAACACCCGTGTTATTCAGAAATGCGAGTTCATCAGCGAAGATCTCCTCAAAAGTTTCATCAATACCCCGAAGAATAATGTCATCACAAAGTGCGGGGTGATCTTCAGACTCTAAAAGCAGTTCATAATCAGTGTTAGTTGTTGACCCGGACATCTCGGTGGAAGAGTCCGTATGTGTATGATACATAGTTGGGTCAAACAACAACGTATGAAAAGAGTCAAGATCGGTATCAGGAGGATCATCAAATTCGCTGCTGTCGACATCCATTAAGTCGACAGAACAGACCTGAGCAGTAGGTTCGGAGGGTACACTTTCCAACTTGTAAATGTTCAGCTCTATTGACCTATTCCCGAAAGATAGGGTCATAGAACCATTACGACAGTTGATGATAGCGTTGGAAGTGGCCAAAAAGGGGCGATCTAAAATCACCGGAATTTGATTCCGTGGGTTCGCTACAGGCTGTGTATCAAGTACAATAAAATCCACAGGGAATACGAATTCCCCGATTTTAATTAACACATCCTCCAGTTCACCCCTAGGTTTGGTGATTGATCGGTCAGCCATCTGGAGAGTGCAATGGGCTGGTTTCAACTCTCCGATCCTTAGTTGCTCATAGACTGAGAAAGGAAGCAGGTTAACACTTGCGCCAAGGTCTAAAAAAGCACGGTTGATGTGTTTATCCCCAATAGAAATCGATATCGTAGGACATCCTGGGTCCTTACGTTTCATTGGTAGCGGAGGGATAAAAGCAGTGCTAATGCTATTGGACATGAAGACCTTCTTTGGCACTTGAGTCTTCTTCTTCCTAGTGCACAAGTCCTTAAGAATTTTCGCATAAGCGGGGACTTGTTGAATCGCATCTAGGAGAGGGATGTTGATGTTAACCTGTTTGAACATTTCCATGATCTTCTCCATATGTGGACTCGATGTGTTAGCCCTTAACCGGTTCGGGTAAGGTGCTTTAGCAATGAGCGCTGGGTCCATCATAGGAGAAGGAAGTGTGTGTGGCCCCGATCCCAAAATAGAAGTGGGGATTGTCTGTGGAGGAGTAAAAGAGGTGGGCTGAGGTGTCGAGCCTAGAGGGAAATGGAGAATAGGCTCGCGAGAAGGCGGTGGGGTAGAAGAACAAGAATCAGAAGCAGAAGTGTGTGTGTGAGGGAAGGTCTCAGCCGGGGTGTTGATAGGATTTTCAATATCATCAACTTCTTCCCCAACATGGTTATCCAGCACTCTCCCAGATCTCAACGTGGTGATTGCATTCACATGATGTGAATAGCCAGGATTGGGTAAAGGTTGAGCTGGGAGTTTCCCTTTTTCTCTTGCACTCATTTCGGCCTTAAGTCGTGCAATCTCAGCTTCCATCGTTTTGATACTCTCAGCTTGGGACGCTGAGTTTTTCTTTATCTTACCAACGGAAGACCTAACCTCGGCCGACACTTCCATGAAATTTGACATGAGTGATTTCATGGTTTGAGCGACTTGAGAGAACTCGTCAGAACAGGTCGACTGCATAGGATTAGAAGGTGCAGGAGTGTTGACCTGGTTTTGGAAATTTTGTGACTGGTAGGGGTGCTGGGTGAGTTGAAGTGGTTGCTGTTGTGGTGGAGGGACCTGTTGGAATTGATTAGGGTTTGGAATCGTGTTTTGGGATTGGTTCCAAGCAAAATTCGGGTGATTCCTCCAACCCTGATTATATGTAGAAGAAAAAAGGTCATTTCCAGGTCTTTGAAATGCGGCATTGGTATGCTCGAGACCTCAAAACTGAGAGTTTAATGGACATTCTTCCGTCAAGTGAGAAGGATCAGAACAGCACCCACAAACAGTTTTGGGGAGCGACATTGGGTTTAGGGAGGCTGCTAAGAATTTGTGTTCCATAGCGTCGAGCTTCTTTTGCATTGCTGCCATCTCAGCTCGAACACCTATGGCCACGTCTATTTGGTGTACGCCACCCCTACTCGATGGCTGGGTTCCAGTCTCCCACTGTAATGACTTTTCAGCGAACTCTTCTAAAAATTTCCATGCTTCCCCATCATCCTTGGTTATAAAGGTGCCTTGACACATGTTTTCAAGGTTTTGTTTAGTGGTAAGGTTACTGCCCTCATATATGATTCGGCAAAGTTCCCATCTCGGGATGCCGTGATGTGGGCATTGAACCAAAAGATCCTTGAATCGTTCAAAGCATTTAGAGAATGGTTCGGCCGGAAGTTGGGAGAATTGATATAGTTTGCTATGGATTCGAGCTGTCTTTTGCATAGGGTAGAATTTCTTAAGGAATGCCGCAACGAATTCTTCCTAATTCGTGATGGAATGTGCGGTGGTGTTATACAGCCACTTCTCGGCTATATCGCACAAGGTAAATGGAAGAAGTCGTAAACGCATAGCATCCACAGAAAGTTGTGATGTACCCATCATTGCGCATACGTTTTCAAATTTGGTAATAAAAACGTACGCGTCTTCAGTCTCGAGACCGTGGAATTTGGGTAGAAGGTTGATGTACTGGGGTTTAATCTCAAATTTATCCCCGTTGGCTGGTGGAATGGATAAGCAGGCCGGGAGAGGACCTCGCAAAGGGTAGCACCTCTCTTGGAGAAAGATGCGGGGAGGATTCTGCGCACTAACGGACGGCGGCAGAGTAGCGGTAAAGAGGTTTGATGGAGACTGATCCATCGGTGTGGGTGTGGTGGAGGGGGGGTAAAAGAAAGGTAAATGGAGAAATACCGACTTCGGAGTCGATCGAGGGGACGCGGACAAGACGGGCACTAGAATCCCGTGTCCAGCCTATCTTGCACTAAAAGGGGTTAGTACAAGTGGCAGCGTGATTTATAATTAGGGGAAATGAAGTGAATGCGGCGTTTGTTTTGAAAAAAATGATACGGATTTTGAAAAGATGATGCGATCACAACAAATGCAACAAGCAACCCTAAAATTTATGGTCACCCAGGTCAAAGCTCTAGACCGCTCCTAACTTCCAAAAGACAAGTCGCAGGATAAAATCCTCCACTGCCTCTTTGTCCCCCTGTGGCCAGGGAAGTGCCAGGTAAGTGGGAAGGTACTCCACTACGTAAGTAGTGGGCCTAATTAATAACCACTAGCCTTTGACACACTTGCCTTAGACACCACAAGAAAACATGGATAAGCAATGAATTACCCACGGCCTTCTTCTGTCCTAAGTGAGCGCGACGGTCCTTAGAGTCATCTCTAGATATTTTTTAATTAATGAGGGTAATGCGGATGCAAGTTTTGTGATTTTTGGGGCCTAGGAAGGGTAATGAACTCCCCACCTAATCTGGATTTGGCCGTGCCCCTTAATGTCCGTATTAATTATGCAAACAACCACAAAATCAAAAACAAGCACAATTTATTTTGCTTTTTGCGGCGCTGCGATTTTTTTTTTTGCAAAGAAGCCTGCAACAAATTGTTAATTGGAGCAGATTTTAGGAAGGAGACAAAAAAGATAGAGGTTACCTGCCAAAAATTGTACAGAGATCTCCTTGACAAGCCGTGGAACCGCCGCAGGAGGGGGGTGTTTGCCGCGGAATCGCGGTGGAGGAGAGAGATCACTACACGAAAATTTAACAGAGAGCTTCTGTTGATCCCCTGAGTCCTCTGGAATTCTCCAAATAATTTTCCAATTTCACAGAAAGCTCCAGATTTCCTTGCAATTAACCACAACAACACGTATTAGTGTTTGCGCAAGTTTTGATCTAAAAAATATTGATGGAATAAACTTTTCAACTCAAATTTCAAAAAATGAACAAATAACACACGATCCCCGACAACGGCGCCATTTTGATTGATAAGAGTTTTATTTCCGATTGTGTGTATGTTTTTGAGAAAATTGTATTTAGAAATCACAACCAAAAATATTTGACCGCAATCAACTACGGTGTCGGATGTAGATCGTTAGCGAGTGCGGATCGTCCATAGGGAAAGTGAGAATCCGTTCAATTTTCGAATTAGATGAGTTGAAAATTTAAGGAAAAGAAAAGAAAACAATTTATGATTTGCATTTGAAGATCAAGAAATAAGAAAAATCTAGATCTAGAAAAGACATTAAAAACAAGAATTGAGATGTGTGATAATTTCCAACCAACAATCAAGATTAGAAGTATGGCTCGTAGGAATAGATCGGATCTATAGATGTGATGAGATCTAAAGATTTCTAATTCTTATCCATTAATGAATCGATACTAGATCGATGCAAATTCATCGAGATTTAAGAATCTTGCGAGGAAATTAGGGATTTCGCAACTCATCCTTTGTCCTTTCAATGGATCGCATTCAAATTCTAGCTTCTAGTTAATCAAATGGTCAATAGTTGTTCCCTAGTTTCGAGTGAACACGATCAAGAAAGCATCATCTCGAAACTAGGTTATTAATCATTTGATTCACTAGAATTTCCAAACATTATAGGATTTAAGAATTGTAAAAATATCTAAATCATCATCATCTAAAGATCGTCACAACTCCTACACGAGCGGAGATTACTCAAACATCATGATCACAAACACAATCATAAATTGAGATCTAATCATTATGCTTGAATTAAAAGATAAGCAAGAATATAGAAAATTCACCTTTATTTATCGACAATTTTCGTTACAACTCTCTTGAATTTACAAAAGGAAGGAACTAGATCGTCGATTTCGGCTTCGCTCGGCTCCTTGAGTCGCGGATCGGCGTGGATCTCTTGCTCCATTGAAATCCGGCGTCGCTTCTAAAGGTTGAAGGCTCTCTTGCTTGAATTTCTCTCGGGATCTTAATCTTGATTTTGAATTGGGGTTTGAATTTGAGGCACAAGTCGTGTCACTCGACTTGTGGGTTGAAGATGGTGGTGATTCTTGAACACCTTTCACCCTAGCTCTAGGCTCTCTTATATAGACCTCCAAATTTTAGATCTAGGATTGAAATTTGAATTCGCTCCACAAGTTAGTTAACCAAAAGATTTAAATTTCCCTCCAAAAAGTTAGTTAAGCCCAAAATTTGAATTTCCCTCCAAGAGTTTGTTAAGCCGAGCCTTCTAGATGTGCCACGTGGAGCTTCTGGGGTCTTCTGGAAACTTTGGCCGTTAGAGTTGACACGTGGAAGAAATCTGGGCTCTTGATCTCATCATATGGCCGCAGATCCGCGGCGCCAAGGGGGTTTGGGCCGCGGATCCGCGGTCCTTTTGTGGCTTTGGAAGTTGAATTTTCTAGTGTGGTCTTGGGCTGTCATATGGGCCTCTTTCTGATGTATGGATTTTTATTTGGCCTTCTGTAACACTACCAGATCTTCAGCCTTTGAGTTGGCGCATCTTTTATTAGATCTTTTCCCAATTTTGGGCTCTGCTTCTGTGATTTCCTGCATTAGTCCCCAGATAAGAGTTGCGCAATACAAGGATGATGCGATACCATGAAAAACACACAATTTACCTAAAAGTGTCGGTTTTAGTACACAGTACAAGTAATTCAGTATTTTACATGTGTTTTGCAAATATGTGTGATATGAATACCGGATACCTCTACTTGACTGCAAAAGGTAGGGAAATTGCCGTGTTAGAAATGGAGTATTTTCGACTTATCATCAGCCATTGTCCAACCAAATGCTTGCCGATTGTATCTCAATACCGCCAAAAGTGTGTTCTCTTGCTCTAAAGCTAGAGAAGCAGATATGATCACAGGTAAAGACTCATTCTCATCTAAATATGCATATTTAAAATGAGAAGGTAGCGGTTTGAGATATATTATTGGCGGAGAGACAATAGAAGGTGGGGTAAGAGAATGATGCTCCGACTCCCTAAGAGGTTCATAACTTGCATAGGATATTGACTCGGAAAGTGCTACTGACTTTTGCGACGAGTCAACGGATTCAAACTCGGATATGGACTCATCGAAGATATCCTCACTATAGGAATTTTCCAAATCAAATAATGTCGCACTAGTGTTGTCGAGATCATCATAGCAAAGTGCTTCCGCTTCGCAGCTGTCGAAAGCTATCTCGTTGATGGAACAGATATCAAGCAAATGAGCAGAAGGTTCAGATGGTTGACTTCCTAGCTTGTAAATATTAAGCTTAATTGTCATCTTCCCGAAGGATAAGTTCATAGAACCGTTACGACAATTAATTATAGCGTTGGAAGTTTCTAGGAAAGGTCGACCGAGTATCACCAGGATTTGGTTTTGTGGGTTAGCCACAGGTTGTGTATCCAAGACAATAAATTCCATAGGGAATATGAATTCCCCAACTTTAATTAACACATCCTCTAGTTCACCCCTAGGTTTGGTGATTGATCGGTCTGCCATCTGGAGAGTACAATGGGCGAGTTTCAACTCTCCAATCCCTAACTGCTCATATACGGAATATGGAAGCAAGTTAACGCTAGCGCCAAGGTCGAGTAAAGTACGATTAATATTTTTACCCCCAATAGAAATCGAGATGGTAGGACAGCCAGGGTCCTTACGTTTCTTTGGTATTTGCTGGGTAAAAGCTGTGCTGACATTACTCGTCATGAAAACCTTTTTCGGCACTTGAGTTTTTCTCTTCCTAGTGCACAAGTCTTTAAGAATTCTTGCATAAGATGGGACTTTTTGAATAGCATCTTGAAAAGGAATATTGACGTTAACTTGCTTAAACATTTCTATAATCTTCTCCATTTGTGGGTTAGGTTTGTTGGCCCTTAATCTGTTTGGAAACGGAGTTTTATCAATAAGGGTTGGGTCCAACATTGGAGAAGATTGTGGGGATGGAATGGATCCCAAAATTGGAGTGGGGATCGCTTTAGATAGATTCGAGGAAGTGGGCTGAGGGTTCGAGCCTTATGGGAAGCATAGAATATAGTCGGTAGTAGGTGGGAGACTAGACGAATTAGGGAAAGAAGTAGAAGCCGGGGTATCATTGGTATCACCAACGTCATCAACTTGTTCACCCACTCGGTTATCCAGCACTCTTCCCGATCTCAACGTAGTAACGGCATTCACATTATGATGTTGTGAGTGGCCAGGATTTGGTAGGGGTTGAGATGGGAGTTTCCTTTTTTCTCTCGCACTCATCGCGGCATTCAACTGTGCAATTTGGGCTTCTATTGATTTAATACTCTCATCGTGGGAGGCGGAGTCTTTCTTTATGGTATCAATAGAAGACCTCATATCAGCCGACATTTGGATGGAATGTTTCATAAACAAATCCAAAGTTTGTGCGAGTGAAGAGGAGTTATCGGTACCGGTCGTTTGGAAAGAATTATTGGCCGGGTTTTGAACAGGTTGCGATTGAAAGGGGTGCTGACTCTATGGTGGTGGTTGCTGTTGCTGTGGAGGAGGTCTTTGGTAATTGCTTTGGAACTGATTTTGATTTTGGGGTTGGTTTTGGTTCCAAGCAAAATTAGGATGATTCCTCCATCCCTGATTGTATGTGGAAGAATAAAGATCGTTTCTAGGTCGCTGCTGAAAAGTAGCATTAGTTTGCTCGTGACCTTGAAACGGTGCATTCATAGGACATTCTTCCGTCAAGTGTGATGGATCGGAACAGCAACCACACACGGTTTTGGGAAGCGTTACCTGGTTTAGGGAGACTGGTGAGAATTTGTTTTTAATAGCGTCGAGTTTCTTTTGCATCGCTGCCATTTCTGCTTTTAATGCGATGGAAACATCGAGCTGGTGAATACCTCCCCTAGATGAAGGTGGTCTAACGCTTTCCCACTGCAAAGTGTTTTCAGCGAGATCTTCCAGATATTTCCAGGCTTCACCATCGTCTTTAAACATGAAATTGCATTGACACGTTGTTTCAAGCATCTGCTTTGTCGCTGGATCAATGCCTTCGTATATAATTCGGCACAGATCCCATCTATGTATTCCATGATGAGGACATTGGACAAGCAGATCCTTGAAACATTCAAAACACTTCCAAAATGGTTCATTGGGAATCTGGGTGAACTGGTTGATTTCGCTCCTAACACGGGCGGTCTTATGATTTAGGTAAAATTTCTTAAGGAATGCTATCACGAATTCATCCCAATTGGTAATAGAGTGTGCGGCAGTATTATAAAGACATTTTTCTGCCAAGTCCCACAAAGTGAATGGGAGAAGACGCAAGCGCATAGCATCCACGGACAGTTATGAAGTACCTATCATTGCGCATACGTTTTTGAATTTATTGATGAAAACGTACACGTCTTCAGACTCAAGCCCGTGAAATTTAGGCAACAGATTTATGTAGTGGGGTTTAATTTCAAAATTATCCCCGTAGGCTGTTGGAATGGATAGATAAGTAGGAAGGGGACCACGGATAGGATAGCATCTCTCTTGGAGAGAGATGCGTGGTGGATTCTGCTCACTTACCGACGGTGGCAGCGTGGTGTTATAATTTGATGGAGTACCGTCCATCTCGGTCGATGTGGTGGGTGGTGGGGAAAAAGAAGATGAAGAAGCACCGACTTCGGAGTGGATAGTAGGAACGCGGACAAGACGGGCACTAGAATCCCGTATCCAGCCAAGCATGTACTAAACCGTTTAGTGCATGTGGCAGCATGTGTGTGATTTAAAATTGGTTTGTTTTGAAAAGTGGAACTCAAGACAAATCACACAAAAATGCACAAGAAACCCTAGAACTAAGGTTACCTAGGTTAAGTCTCTAGACCGCTCCTAGACTTCCAAAGGACAAGCCGCAGGATCAATCCTCTATCACCTTTTTATTACCCTTGCGGCCAGGTAAGTGCCAGGTAAATGGGAGATATCCGCTATATGAATCACCGAAAATAGCGGGCCTAATTAAGTAACCACTTGCCTTAGACACACTTGCCTAGGCACCACAAAAGTAATGCGGATAAGCGATAGATTACCCACGACCTTCCTCTGTCCTTATTGAGCGCGACAGTCCATAGAGTCTTATCTAGATATTTTTTTTAATTAATGTATGGTTGATGCGGATGCTCATTTTGTGATTTGTGGGGCTTAGGAAGGGTGATAAAATCCCCACCTAATCTGAATTTTGGTCTTACCCCTTAAAATCCGTATTAAAATATGAATAAACAAACCAAGTATAAAACTTTGCAAAAAGATTTTTGAGCGGCGATATTTTGCAAAGAATTCTGCAGGAAAGATATTTTATTGGATTTCAGAGGAGAGAGAAAGAGTTGAGAAATTTACCAGAGAAGTTTGGAACCCTAATCCCTCAAATCCACTGCGCATCCGCCGTACTTTTGCTTATTTGCCGCGGTTCTGCCGTGAAGTGGAGGGATCTCGTGATGATTTTTGCTACGTGGCCTCCTGTGCTCCTCTGGATCTTGATGAATGTCTCTGGCTCTCTGTTTCCTCAATTCTGTGACTCCAGATCCCCTTGCAAAATTCACACAATAATCATTAAATATACAATTTGCAGTTTTGTTTTGTTTATGATATGGATCGATTAAGAATTCAACACGAATAGTAAGAAAAATAAATTACGCACGTATCCCCGGCAACGGCGCCATTTGATTGATCTATAAAGTGTGTGTAGTAACCGCAATCAATAACGGTGTCGCGTGTAGCTAGACCGAGATGAGTACGGGTCGTCCTCAGGGAAACGTTGAATCTTTTAATCTTACTTTAGGCATGTTGATTAGGAAAGGAGGAAGAATAAAGAATGGTGAAGAATGGTTGTAGGTTCTAGATCTACGTCAAACACGGATGCAGGATATAGATCTAGATTAACTACGGATGTAGGTTTTATATTAGAAGGCGGCTTGTAGAGTTCGTTAAGATTTAGTAGTCATGGATGATTTATTAAATATTACTCATTTTATCCTTTAATAGATTTAAAACTAGATCGACAGTGATGCATATAGATTAGGGTTTCTGGAGGGAAAAGGGTTCCCACTCTTAACCCCTATCTTGACATGGATCTCCGTTCATGTCTAGCCTTTACCAAAGCAATCATTAATCTAATCTCAAATCGCGGTCGTGACTATCAATGAATTGGTAGCGCGCCCGATTATGATGTTAATGATTCTTTTGGTAAAGTTTATAAACTTTATAGGACATAAAAAGAGTTTAAGAATCTTCATCATCCATTAATCTACCCTAATCCTACGAACCCTAACAAGCGGAGAATTACTCGCGCATGTTGGGAAAAGAGAAGATAGAGAGGGAAATCATATTGAAAACTACAGAAAATAAAATGATATAAGAAAACAACTACCTTTATTAATCAACAAGATCAAGTACACTTTGTTCCTTTAGAAAATAATTACAAAACCCTAGTTTGCTTCTCGATCTCTTCTAAGGAGGTAGATGAATTGTTGATGATCAACCAGAATTCTTGAGCCGTCGTGGACTTCGTGATCGTGTCGGTTTGATGATTTTTCCAAGAGGCTCTCGGTCCTTATTTATAGTCATAGAGCCAGAACCCTAGTTTCCTAATATGATAACTAGTTGTTAGGATCCCAACCAAAAAAATCCAGAACCCTAACTCTTCAGATGTGCGGAGGAACCGCGGCCAATAGGTGGGTTTGGCCGCGGATCCGCCGCCTTCTGGTGGGATCATGGGCTCTAATTTCTGTGGCTTCATATCTATAACACTTGGTGATCTTTTGAGTATCTAGAGTTTGAAAATCTTCTCTACGTTTCTGCCAGAATTGGTTTCTTCAATTTACTTGAATATCTTCGGCAGATTTGAACTTGCCAACTTGGATTTCCTTGAAACTTCAGTCATGATATAATTCCTGCACAATTATCTCAATAAATGATATTAGTAGAATTTGCTTTTATTGAGATATTATCTTAACCATTTGTCATGATATTTTAGTTTTAAGATAATTGGTCAAAGACATTTAATAAGGTAAGAATATTTAAATAGACCAAATATTACATGAATATTATATGCTTACACTTTCCTTCATAATTTTAATTATAATATATAAACACATGAAAATAGTATTTTTACAGATGAACCCTCATATGTGTCATATTTATAATAAACACCTTTTATTATATAGAAGTGGTAGGAAAAATGTCATATTAAAAGTGCAGTTTTATCAACTGAACAGGGGCATTGTAGTCTTCTTTCTCCACGGACTGCTGGTTGAGGCGTTGCGTCTTGGCCTTTTCATAAATAGCCATTTCACAACTGTGGCTATCCCGAATCTTTTTACAGGCTTCTTTTATTAGTTTGTCAACTTGTTCTTCGATCAATGGGCTTAACGTTCTTAGAGTGGGATCTCGTTCTGTTTCAACGTCACAGCTATTTGGAAGAGCGTTCTCTTCTTCACCAGAGTTGTTTATGGCGCGGCAGCTGTAGAATCGTTCCCGTTTCTTGGATCGAACGTATCCGTGCCCGGTTGTTTCCAGCTTTCCGTTGGGTATCTTTCGCTAAGCCCCACGGATATCCCAAATCTTTTTGTAGAAGTGGGCTTTTCGAACAGTTTGTTCAAAGGGTACACCTTGGCATCTTAATAGTCTTTTCAATCCATCCGTGCAGTATCTTGGCAGACGGATTGGTTGAAGCCTATCAAGTGTAAAATCGGCACCATGCCAGACTTCTTTCTCCACTCTGGTCTCCGTAGATTGGTAGAAGAGGATCGCCTTTTCACCTCTTCGTCTAGGAGGCACATAGAAAGTCTGTAGTTCCTATACGCTATATGTATCGAGCGCATCAAGTTCCTTGTAATGCCGAGGCGGAACCATTGTGATTTGCAGGCTCTGATCTGCTTCATCGAGGGTTTGCACTGACGGGCAGATGGAGAACACTGCATCGGCCTCGTCCTCAGAGTCGCTGCCAAAGACCAGAATAGGGGTCGATGGTCCGGGCCTGTTGTTTTCTTTGTGGGGTTGCTCCAGGTAGACTATTTCTTCATCTTCCTCGGAGTCGCTCCCAAAGATCCGGATAATGGCGACGGACTTCTATTTATCCTCCGGCTTATGACACCTCTCCGTATCTTCGAAGTCCGGTAGGAAGTACTTTGCATCTTCATATTTCCGGACCTCATTTACGGAGAATGGATTCAGCTCCCCTGTGACGGTGCATTCTAAACCATCCTTGAAATACTTCATACACTGATGTTGTGTAGAAGAGATGACGTTGTACTCATGCAGCCAGGGCCTGCCGAGCATAGCATTATAGCAAGTCTTGGCGTCAATGACATGAAATTTGATGTCAGTGACAAGCAGCCCGAAGCGTAACGTCAGTATTACGGACCCAAGCGTCTGTGACGACTGTGAATCGAACCCAAAGATGGTAATTTTGTCTCGGGCCAAGTGTTGAACGTTCATGCAAATCTCCTTCAGCACTTTCACATTAAGAAGATTAACGGAGGATCTGTCGTCGATAAGGATTTTGCCTATTTTGATGTCGTGGCAGTACCCGGTGACGTATAACGGGCGATTATGCTCGCACGTTCCGAGGAGGAGATCTTCATCGCTGAATGTAATGTCAGCTGTGTGAACCTCCGCCAGCTCGTCCTTCATCTTCTCTTCTGCGAGGAAAGCTTGGAATTGATCAGGCTCTTGTAATGCCTTGATCAGAGAATCTCGTGCCTCTTTGGACAAGATGAGAGCATCCAATATGCTCAGTTGTGAGGGTATTTTCCTCAAATGTGCCAGGATGTTGTAATCCACCTTATTTTTCTTAGGCGGGTCTCTCACTGCGAGCTCTTTGACAACTCCCTCTTCAAGGATGATTTCCTCAGGGATTTTTTCGTTCCCTTTGTCTCTTTGGTTCGAACCTTTGTTTGTAGGTCCGAGGTTCTTTTCTGGCAGCGTGCGGTTACGCAGCTCAATGTTCCCACGGTTCTTCTCCCCCTCTTCTTTTTCGGAGGTAGAGTCTTTGAAGAGAGGGCTGAGGGTCATTTCGTCCTCAAAGTCGCTCTTGAAGGTAAGAACCTGGGGTTTATCCCCTTCCGAACCGGTATCAACCATATGGCAGTTACCAGTCATTTTCTCACACGCACTTGCCACACTTTTTTTTGCAGTCGACGAGCTTCGCGCTTCATCCTGTTGAAGTGTTTTTGATGGGCAACATATCCTTGCCACCACTTCTTAAAGGCACCGCATTCTTCGGTGGGGTGGGTAATCCTCCGATAATATAGGCAGTAGTTTGGATATGAATCCTCTCCATCGAGGCATATGACCCCGGGAGTGTTTCCTACCAGAGGTGGCAGCTTCATTCCTACTGACAGGGCTTTGGCGAACCGCTTCTCTGTCTCGATCCTGCTCCTGTTTGCCGCAGGTGTGCTTTGGTCTGGTCAGGGTAATTTACGACTCCTCTTTGCCTCGGCTTGTTCATCCTAACGCTGAAGCTTAGCCTTTTCGTATATGGTTGTTTCACATTCTCGGTCAGCTTTATTCTTCCGAAAGGCTTCGTTTAACAGCCTATTGATCGGGTCTTTTGACAGTTCCGGGGATTTTAGCGCCGATCCTGCCCCCAGTTCCTCTGCATGGTTTTCTGACGCTGAAAGAACTTCTTCGCCATTTAACGACAAATGGGAGACCATATGGCAACTTGCTACATAGTCTTCGGTTTCTTCTGATGAGTCATTTTCCTTCTCGCTGTCACCATCTATGTTCTCAAGAATATGCTTGAGGAACTCTTCGAGGGTGACCGGTGTTCGCGCCTTCTGGTTGTACTCCTCTAGCGCGTCAATGTATCTTTGTAGGTCTGTGCGTTTGTCATCATACTTGGCAAGTTGCACAGGCTTCTTGGTCTTCTTCTTTTTCTTCGAAGACTTTGAAGGCTCGACTTGGGGATTTTGCCCTTTGTCGACAGTTTTCGGTACACAACCCGGTTTCAGCATCCCTTCAATGATTTCCGGTTCAAGTGGGCTTCTCCACCTGACTGCCGGACATTGTAGGGTGTTTTTCGTCACCCCATTGAGATAGGAATACGCGCGCGCTTGTCAGGAGCATTACAGATTCCCCCTGCCTAGGGTAGGCCGGGATTTAATGATTGTGGGGATCCGAATCTCCGGCAGCCGCGGACTAAACTGCCGTTAATTACCCCTCGCCTTTAGAGCGAGAGAACCTCCGATTAACGGGTTAAACTGTTCATGCGAACTCAATGTGCAGTGTTGTGTTTTGAAGGGGTTTTGCATATATCGGGGGGCCCGCAGAGATTTTACGGGGGTCCCGCTACCCGGATAGCGGGCTGGGGGTCAAGGGGGCTAGCAGCTCTCTTATGGTTTGCGGGGCAGCGCCCCGTTAGAAATTTTTTCTAACGCAGGACAGTGTCGTGGAGTATGTGTATGTGTATATATATATACATATGTGTATATATATATGTATATATATATATATATAAAAAGGGGGAAAGGCATCCAAAGGATGCGTGGGGCCAGCGCCGGCGCTTTAAGCGTAAGAGCGCTAGCGCACCACGTGTCAGCACGTGGGCGCTCGGGCGCTAGCACTTTGGGCGCTAGCGCTCTGAGCGCAAGAGCGCTAGCGCACCACGTGTCAGCACGTGGACGCTAGCGCTCTGAGCGAAGAGCGCTAGCGCACCACGTGTCAGCACGTGGGCGCTAGCGCTCTGAGCGCAGGAGCGCTAGCGCACCACGTGTCAGCACATGGGCGCTCGAGCAGCAAAAGGGACTTGGTCCCTGCAATGGGAGTTGTACCCCCAGAAAGGAGCACTTATTATTCTGTGTGTGTGTATGTGTGTGTGTATGAGGAGTTAAACTCCTAGGATGTTCTTGGAGATGCTAAAATGGGCTTCTCCCTTGAGCTCTGGATCTTCCCAAGGTGGGATTTTTAGGAGATGGGTCTCCTTCTTCCTCTGTCGGCGGAATCTTGGAGATCAAGAGTTGTGAAATTTTAAAAATCTCTCCTTTCTAAGATCTGATGGCAGATCTGAGTTCCCCTTTGTGGATTTTGTGGTAAAAAACTATTTAGTTTTAGAAAAGAAAGAGTAAAACTCTTGATTTAATTCAAAAGAAATGAGAAGGTTTAGAACCTTGGAGAAGGAGCAGAAGACACAAAGAACCCTAGTTTTTGGGAGAATGAAAATTGTATATTAGATATTTTCATCATGTTGTTTTATATAGGCTTACATATTTACATATAGCCCCTTGGGCTTTTCAAAATGGCATTTTGCCTATCCCATGGCTCATGTGCCATTTCTTTTTGCACATAAGCCATGGGCTTACAAAAATTTGGCTTTATGCCCATTTTGTTTACATTCATGCATAAAAAATTACATAAAAATTATTTATTACATGATTTTGTTTTTGGCATGGGGAGGCTTGGCCGCGGGCTTGACCTGGGCTTGGGCCCGCTTGACCTGGGCTTGGGCCCACCTGGCTTGGGGTTGACCTTGACTTTGATTTGGTCAACCGGGGTGCAATTTTCGACCCTAACAAAGTGCCCCCCATCAATAAATGCACACCACATATGTAGGTCGTGTGTATGAAATTGATGGATCTTCTTTCGCGTGGAGGCGACTTGCTTTGGTTCCCACTTTTTGGGATGCACTGCCCTTTTAACGACATGGACGGTCGACGCTCTGATCCAGAGCGATTTGGTTCCCGATTTGTGGGAAGCCTGCACTGCCCTTTTTGCGACATGGACGGTCGATGCTCTGATCCAGAGCGATTTGGTTCCCGATTTGTGGGAAGCCTGCACTGCCCTTTTTGCGACATGGACGGTCGACGCTTGACGCGTCTCCGAGACGGAGTGTCCGTGGTAGACTTTTCCCTGGCCCGGAGTGATCTGGTTCCTACTTTGTAGGAAGCCTGCACTGCCCTTTTTACGACATGGACGGTCGATGCTTGACGCGTCTCCGAGACGGAGTGTCCATAGTAGACTTTTCCCTGGCCCGGAGTGATCTAGTTCCTGCTTTGTAGGAAGCCTGCACTGCCCTTTTTACGACATGGACGGTCGACACTTGACGCGTCTCTGAGACGGGGTGTCCATGGTAGACTTTTTCCTGGCTCGGAGCGATCTGGTTACTGCTTTGTAGGAAGCCTGCACTGCCTTTTTTGCGACATGGACGGTCGACGCTCTGATCCGGAGCGATTTAGTTCCCGATTTGTAGGAAGCCTGCACTGCCTTTTTTGCGACATGGACGGTCGTCACTCTGATCCAGAGCGATTTGTTTCTCGATTTGTGGGAAGCCTGCACTGCCCTTTTTGCGACATGGACGGTCGACGCTCTGATCCGGAACGATTTGTTTCCCGATTTGTGGGAAGCCTGCACTGCCCTTTTTGCGACATGGACGGTTGACGCTTGATGTACGCATCTCCGAGACGGAGTGTCCATGATAGACTTTTCCTTGGCCCGGAGTGATCTGGTTCCTACTTTGTAGGAAGCCTGCACTGCCCTTTTTGCGACATGGACGGTCGACGCTCTGATCCTGAGCGATTTGGTTCCCGATTTGTGGGAAGCCTGCACTGCCCTTTTTGCGATATGGACGGTCGATGTTCTGACCCAGAGCGATTTGGTTCCCAATTTGTGGGAAGCCTGCACTGCCCTTTTTACGACATGGACGGTCGACGCTCTGATCCGGAGCGATTTGATTCCCGATTTGTGGGAAGCCTGCACTGCCCTTTTTGCGACATGGACGGTCGATGCTCTATTTGACTTGCTCTGCTTCCTGCAGTGTCAGGGGTGAACTTGACTTGCTCCGCTTCTTGCGGTGTCGAGATTGGATTCTGACTTGCTCCGCTTTCTGCGGTGTCGGAGTTGAAGTTGACTTGTTGATTGTGATTTGGGCTGACATCAGCATCGCTATATTGGAATATGGTACCAAGAGCGAATCATTATTTGCCATGAAAGGATTTGGGGATTTTAGTTTTGGTCGGCATCTGCATTGCTGCACTGGAATAATGCCAGGAGCAACTCATCATTTGCCCCGGAAGGATTTGGGAATTGGTGGCTTAAGAGACAGGTTTAGATCTCTATCAGCTAAGGCTTTTCAATTTCATGGGCCGTAAGGGTCCCATAAAAGCATTTTCTCCCTACGAGTCGAAAGGATCTAGTAAGTGTATTTTCTCCTTAGGAGTCGTGGGGACTCCTAAGGGTGTTGCTTCTTTGTGAGTCGTAAGGATCTCACGCGGGAATTCTCTCTTCACAAAGTCGAGAGGACTTTGCGAGTGCATTTTATCTCTTTTTTACGAGTTCACGTCCTTTCGAGTTTTCACAAACTCGCCGGCGGTCCTGCTGTTTTTACTCACGGAGCCCTTTCGGGTTTTCATCCGTGCCCATTTTGCTGGTGGACATACCATTTTTTTTTTTGGACTTTGAATGTGGTCTCACCGGTAGGACTTGGGAGAGATTGGGATTGTTTTACGCCCGTGGATTGTATACGGTTTTGCAGGATGTATGATCCAAACCGTAGGGCCGGAAAAATTTCGGGACTTTGGTGGCGTCTGCATCGCTACACTGGAATATGGTACCGGGAGCGACTCATCATTCGCCGTTGGGGTATGAGAGTTGGAATTTGGTTCGCGTCTGCATCGCTGCACTGGAATATGGTACCAGGAGCGACTCATCATTCGCCATTGGGGTATGGGAATTGGAATTTGGTTAGCGTCTGCATCGCTGCACTGGAATATGGTACCAGGAGCGACTCATCATTCGCCACTTGGGGATTAGGGAGCGATGGCTTAGGAGACAGGTTTAGATCCCTATCACCTAAGGCTTTTCAATTTTATGGGCCGTGAGGGTCCCATAAAAGCATTTTCTCCCTACGAGTCGAAAGGATCTCGTAGGTGTATTTTCTCCTTAGGAGTCGTGAGGACTCCTAAGTGTGTTTTTCCTTTGTGAGTCGTAAGGATCCCACGAAGGTTTGTTCTCCTCATGTATCGTGAGGATACATGAGTGGGCCTTCCCAATGGAGCATAATTCCGAGGGCGGAGACCAGCCGTGGAACTGGTGGCTGCGGTGGAGCCTAGGTATGATGAGAATTATTTGAGCCCCGTAGATTGTATACGGTAGTCAACTTGGGGACCAACCGTAGGGCTGGAAGAATTTTAGGGAATTGGATTTTGATTGGCGTCTGCATCGCTGCACTGGAATATGGTGGCAGGAGCGACTCATTATTCGTCGTTGTAGTTTTTTTTTTTATTACCACGATTGCTCTATTATATCATCTTTTCTTATCGCGAAGGTCGCGATTGCCCTATCATTTCGGCTTTTATTCGCGGTTGCCCTATCTCTTCGGCTTTATTTTCATTTTTATTTTACTCGCTGATTTTTATTGCGAGTTGCCCCATCATTTCGGCTTTTTATTTATTTATATTTATTTTTTATTATTTTTTTATTATTTTTGTTTTATTTACACACATTTTTTTATATCCCCGGTTTAACGACTTAGAGGTAGATTATTCCCAGTTTAATGATGTGGTGGTCAATTATTCCCAGTTTAAAGACATAGAGGTCTACTGGTGTTCCCAGTTTAACGACGTGGTGGTCCTCTGTTTCCAGTTTAATGACTTAGAGGTCATCTGTTTCCAGTTTAACGACTTAGAGGTCATCTGTTCTAGTTTAACGACTTAGAGGTCGTCTGTTTCCGGTTTAAAGACTTAGAGGTCATCTGTTTCCAGTTTAACGACGTGGTGGTCATCTGTTTCTAATTTAATGACGTGGTGGTCATCTGTTTCCAGTTTTATGACTTGGAGGTCATCTGTTTCCAGTTTAACGACTTAGTGGTCATCTGTTTCCAGTTTAACGACTTAGAGGTCATCTGTTTCCAGTTTAACGACTTGGAGGTCATCGGTTCTAGTTTAACGACTTAGAGGTTGTCTGTTTCCAGTTTAAAGACTTAGAGGTCATCTGTTTCCAGTTTAACGACTTAGAGGTCATCTGTTTCCAGTTTAACGATGTGGTGGTCATCTGTTTCCAGTTTAACGACGTGATGGTCATCTGTTTCCAGTTTAACGACTTGGAGGTCATCTGTTTCCAGTTTAACGACTTAGTGGTCATCCGTTTCCAGTTTAACGACTTAGAGGTCATCTGTTTCCAGTTTAACGACTTAGAGGTCATCTGTTTCCAGTTTAACGACTTGGTGGTCATCCATTTCTAGTTTAACGACTTAGAGGTCATCTGTTTCCAGTTTAACGACGTGTTGGTCATCTATTTCCGGTTTAACGACGTAGTGGTCATCTGTTTCCAGTTTAACGACTTGGAGGTCATCTGTTTCCAGTTTAACGACTTAGTGGTCATCCGTTTCCAGTTTAACGACTTGGAGGTCATCCGTTTCCAGTTTAACGACTTGGAGGTCATCTGTTTCCAGTTTAACGACTTAGTGGTCATCTGTTTCCCGTTTAACGACTTCGAGGTCATCTGTTTCCAGTTTAACGACTTAGTGGTCATCTGACGGGGAGCTTAGAGAAGGTACCCGATTGAGCAGTTGTCAGGGGCACCGCTGGAGCTTGCCCAAAATGCCTATCACTTTGTCGGTGTTGATGGCCTTGCCCCCAGCTGGGGCCAAGGAAAGTCGTTCAAATACCGACTTGCGTTCGAAGATTGCAGTCGAAATTCGTTAACCTGCAAATAGAAACATGATTTCAGTATAGGCAATCGATATGTATATTGATTGAGTTCGCATGAAAGTTTAACCCGAAATATGGGAGGAGAGATTAGTTCCACCGGGCGTGCCAGAATTTGAGGGTGTTTTTCGTCACCCCATTGAGATGGGAATATGCGCGCGCTTGTCAGGCGCATTACAGATTCCCCCTGCCTAGGGTAGGCCGGGGTTTAATGATTGTGGGGATCCGAATCTCCGGCAGCCGCGGACTAAGCTGCCGTTAATTACCCCTCACCTTTGGAGCGAGAGAATCTCCGATTAACGGGTTAAACTGGTCATGCGAACTCAATGTGCAGTGTTGTGTTTTGAAGGGGTTTTGGATATATCGGGGGGCCCGCAGAGTTTTTACGGGGGTCCCGCTATCCGGATAGCGGGCTGGAGGTTAAGGGGGCTAGCAGCTCCCTTACGGGGTGCGGGGCTGCGCCCCGTTAGAAATTTTTTCTAACGGAGGACAGTGTCGTGAAGTATGTGTGTGTGTATATATGTATACATATATGTATACATATATGTATGTATATATAAAAAAAGGGGGAAAGGCATCCAAAGGATGCGTGGGGCCAGCGCCAGCACTTGCGCACCACGTGTCAGCACGTGTGCGCTCGGGCGCTAGCGCTTTGGGCGCTAGCGCACCTCGTGTCAGCATGTGGGCGCTCGGGCGCTAGCGCTCGCAGGAGCTCTAGCGCTTCGAGCGCTAGCGCACCACGTGTCAGCACACTGCGCAGGAGCACTTGTCAGCACGTGGGCGCTCGGGCACTAGCGCTCACAGGAGCGCTAGCGCTTCGAGCGCTAACGCATCACGTGTCAGCACGTGGGCGCTCGAGCAGCAAAAGAGACTTGGTCCCTGCAATGGGAGTTGTACTCCCAGAAAGGAGCACTTATTATTCTCTGTGTGTGTGTGTGTGTGTGTGTGTGTGTGAGGATTTAAACTCCTAGGATGTTCTTGGAGATGCTGAAACGGGCTTCTCCCTTGAGCTCTGGATCTTCCCAAGGTGGGATTTTTAGGAGATGGGTCTCCTTCTTTCTCTGTCGGCGGGATCTTGGAGATCAAGAGATGTGAGATTTTAAAAATCTCCCCTTTCTGAGATCTGATGGCAGATCTGAGTTCCCTTTTGTGGGTTTTGTGGTAATAAAACTATTTAGTTTTGGAAAAGAAAGAGTAAAACTCTTGATTTAATTCAAAAGAAATGAGAAGGTTTAGAACCTTGGAGAAGGAGCAGGAGGCACAAAGAACACTAGTTTTTAGGGGAATGAAAATTGTATATTAGATATTTTCATCATGCTGCCTTAGATAGGCTTACATATTTACATATAGCCCCTTGGGCTTTTCAAAATGGCATTTTGCCTATCCCATGGCTCATGTGCCATTTCTTTTTGTACATAAGCCATGGGCTTACAAAAATTTGGCTTTATGCCCATTTTGTTTACATTCATGCATAAAAAATTACATAAAAATTATTTATTACATGATTTTGTTGTTGGCATGGGGAGGCTTGGCCGCGCTTGGGCCCGCTTGACCTGGGCTTGGGTCCACCTGGCTTGGGGTTGACCTTAACTTTGACTTGGTCAACCGGGGTGCAATTTTCGACCCCAACAGACATGCCTGGAGATCCTTTAGCATTTTTTTGGTTTTAGCTGAAAGAACGACTTCCCATGGAGCTTCTTCCACGGGCGAACATGATGCCCCCGGCGTATCCACCTTTTTAGGAGTGTGCTTCTGAGGTGGGTTCACCCTCCAGTTCTCAGACAGCGTGAATTTCCCCTATTGATACCGGTCCTCAACCCAGTTCTTGAAGACGTAGCAATCCTCAATTGGGTGGCTCACCATTCTGTGATAGGAGCAGTTGTTGGGGTTGTTGACGTCGCTGGGTTGCAGTGGACACCGTGGGTCTGGTAATGTGATGAGTTTGTTGCGCACTACCAACTCCAAAAATCTCATCGTCTTGTCACGGGGAAACGAGTAAGCGCATCCTAGCTTTCCTTTCAAGGATAGGCGTGGTCGCGCGTTGTTTTGGCGAGCTACCGGTTTCGGGTCACTCGGTTGTTGTTGAGTGTTGGAAATGAAGGCCGCTTTCCCTTTACCCTTAGTATTTCGAGGGTCCATTTTATAGGAGGAAGGCCTGTGGCCCATCTGGTCTATTTGGGCCAGTTTGTCGATCAGAGCCTGGAAAGTGGTCGGCTTGAAGAACGTCATGAACTGGGACACAGTTGTTTGAGGATCAAGAGTCCCGATGAACATGCCCACAGTGGGAGATTCTTCAATACGCTGTTCGCATTTTGACCATAGGTTCCACCACCGGATCGTGTATTGGGTCCCAGGTTTCTCCTGACTTCACCTTGGCGTTGATTAATACCGTGATCGGGGTGCGTTCGCTTGTGCTGGTGAACTGCTGTGTGAACAGCAGTTCCATTTCTGTGAATGTTCTCACAGAGTCATTTGGGAGCTCCAAATACCATTCAAAGGCTGTCTCTGATAGGCTACCAACGAACAGGCGAAGCAACAATTTGTCGTCACCTCCAGTGTTGCCGCACAAAACTCTGAACTGAGCGACGTGTTGATGTGGGTTGGCTGTCCCTTCGTACACATGGAACTTAAGGATCGTATATCCCGGCGGGTACTTGATTTGATCATACCAGTCTGGATACGGTCGCCCAGTTCTGACGATTTGGCTAACCACTTCATTAGCTTGATGTGCTCGTATTTGTTAAGCAATATAATCATCAAGAACAGCCTTGGAGATTGTTTCCTCCTTGGACACTGATAGCGCCGGAAGGGGGGTTTGATGTTTCCCCTCTATCATCCTCAACGATTATCGGTGGATCTTCGACTGGAGGTTCTGGCTGGATCATCATTCCAACCATGTCCTGAAACAGAAACGCCATCTACTTTATGTTAGCAGCTTATTCCGTGGCTTCCTTATCCTTCCTTTCATGCACCCTTCGCAGGAACTCTGTATCGGTCTCCTGCTCTTGATGATGTTCAGATGCTGATTCTGGGCTTTCTTTCTGCCCGGTAAGTACTGACATTTTGATCAGCATTTTCTGGAGCTTTTGTTGTTACTCCTGAGCTTTTGTCAACGACCGAGTTTGCGGCCGATGCCCCACGGAACCACGGCTTTCCTCTTTCCTGGAAGCCATGTAAACTGTGTGTACGATCATTCCCCCAAACTTAGGGCGTTTAGGTCCAGCGCCTTTGGAATTTACCACAGGCAGTGGGATTTTCTCCAGCCTTATCCTTTTGTGGGAGGTCGAATTTGAAGGAGCCGTTGTAACAGGCACCTGTGTAAAAGATACCCCTCACTGTATGATAGAGGGATGGTCTTTCTCTTACTGAACCTTCATTTTCTTTAGTCGGCGAGAGTGGTCTTTGTCGATTACAGAGTCTTGGACTTTCCGCCAGACCCTGTGAATTTTGGAGGAGAGCCGTTGGTGGGACTGTTCCGATTTTGTCTGCATTATGGCTTCTGCAGGAGGGGGAGATTTCTTCAGTACCGCGATTGGAGAGTTCTTTCGCACCCTCCTAAGGAGATCAAAGTTGTTCCCGGTTGGAACAGCAATGTCAACTTCCACCATTGGAGCCGGCGGAGTGAATCTAGAGGGGGAGTTGCCCCCATCTTTTCTCACTCGGCGCCAGTGGCAACGTCGAGCGTGTCTTGCAGATGGGACCGCCTCAGTTTTGGAAGTGGCTGTGGCTTGCCCCTGGTTTTGTTGAGGAGCTCCAACATTTGTCAGCCTGTTAAATACCGACGTCCTTGGCAAGATTTGATTGGAGACGGTCAGCCTCTCGAAGACCGATTGCCTGACTGGTGAAGCACTTTTGACGGCTTCATTTGCAGCAGGAATTAGGAGGGCTATCCGTTTTGGGGTAGCCCCTTCGAGAATCATGGGCTTCTTTACGGGCCCGCTTGAGCTTTGGCTCAGCCTATTAAAGACTGAGACCCCCTTTTTGGATGGCTCGTTGAGAGGAGCCATTGCGGTCGTCAGTTGGTGGAAGACCGACTTCTTGGGAACATCGGGTTGCGGCATTGAGGCACCGATGCTCATTGGTGGGAGCATGGTCCCAAAGAACAATCCGGTAGTAGCTTGAGTTACCTGCCCCACCGGCATTGAAAAGATGGAGGCCGCATTGGGCCCGTAAGTCACTCCTCCAGTTGGGGCGAAGCAGGAGTTGCTGTTGCAGGTTGTGCAGTTGTAAGCCATTGATATTCTCTTCTTCTGCACAGGAACAAGACACCAAATCGTAGTACCTCGAATCCAAGGGAAACTATAGCAAACTGCGATTTTGTTCGTGAAATACGACATACGAAGTGTGGAGTGGAAAGAAGAAAAGGTCCTACAGGGCGTGCCAGAATCTATTCACCGCCGGAAGACGGACCGGGACGTCGGGACGTCCGGCCTGAATCCTGGGGGCAGATGCTATTTGGATTTATCCGTCCACCTCTCCGAAGATGCCAAGTTGATTTATGGAACCGTATATGCGAAGGTTTGGACGGATGAGGGTTTTTTTTATTGTGGGGACGCTCTTCCCTGCAGGCGCAAGCCCCTACAGTTAATTATGTTACTGCATCGCGATAACCACTTTCTCCTGCTCCGGAAGTTCACTCTATGTCGTGTGTGTGTTTTTATTTTTATTTTGGTTTCCCGTAGATTGTATACGGAGACTAATTTATGTCGTTGCCCATAGGGCGTGGATTAGTCCAAATCCATATATTTTTTAGATTTGGGTTTGGTTTGATTTAAGGATCATTAATCTGGTCTGAGATTGAGATCAACTTAAACATATGAGCATTTGGGCTCGATTATTTTAGTTTAAGGACATCGCGGTCCATTATCGCCGTGTTTGAGACGAAATGTTAATTTTAAGGATGTTTCGGTCATTTATCGCCATTTTAGAGGCGAATATTAGTTTAGGGACATTTCGGTCCATCATTCACCCTATGCGTACGTGCATTTGTTACGTGGCAGAGTGAACAATGGAGATATAGAATGTGCCCAATTTGGGGCACAATCCAATTTAAGGCATGCACGTCAATGCATGAAGAAGTTATTGGTCGTTGGGACCCGCCACCTCTCTGAAGACGTTGGAGAATTACAATGACATGTATCAGAGGTGTGAAGAGATGTACCCTTGAACCAAATCCCGTATTTGAGGGAAAAGGGTTTGTTGTGGGCTTAAGAATTTTTAATCATATTTGAGACCTTGGAAATCGAGAGCATATGGGCTCGATTGATTTCTTTGTTAAGGATACGTTAGTCCAATTTAAGACTGAGATCCACTTAACAATATTTTAGGATCTTCTTTATTTAAGACCCAGCAACAGAGCATTTGGACTCAGTTGCAAGACTTTATCAACTTATCCAATTTTGGCTTTAGTCTGCTTAGGTTCCCCTTTTCCTGAAAAAGTGCTAAGAACTTGTTTGGGCTCTGTTTATTCAGTCCCTCTTTTTTATGCAAAAAATGCTGAGCACTTGTTTGGGCTCTGTTTATTCGGTCATTCTTTTTTATGCAAAAAGTGATGAGCACTTATATGAGTTCTGACGCCCACATATAATCATGTGAAGATTTCAGTCATGGGCATTGTCCAATAAGTGTTGAACACTTTACTCATTTTGTCTTTATATGGAGTGCTAGGCACTCTTTATGGCGTCCACACGGGGAACACGTGAGGCGCTGGGCGCTGCCCAATGAGTGTTGAACACTCGGCCGTCGTGGGTTGCCTGTGGAGTGCTAAGCACTCTTTTCTTCTCTTTTGCGGCGCCCACGTGGAGAGCACGTAAGGCGCTGGGTGCTGCCCAATGAGTGTTGAACACTCAGCCTTTTGGCTCTCTCTTTTTTTTATAGAGTGCTGAGCACTTTAAGGCGCCCTCATGACTTTCACGTGCGGCGCTGGGCGCCGGGCGCTGCCCAATGGGTGCTAAGCACTCTTCTTTTTTATGGTGCCCACGTGAGGAGCACGTGAGGTGCTAGGAGCTTTTAGAGGCGTCCACGTGGGAAGCACGTTGGGCGCTGAATTCTTTTCTCCTCTGTTGATGACATTTTTGCCCATTAATGATCACCAGGATATTTGTTTTGAAGATCTAGGATCAAGCTTCATTTTTAAGAACTAAGTTCTTTTGTAAGAACTAGGTTTCTCTTGTATGCTTTTGTTTTTTAGGAACTCAATTTCTGGTTCTTTTCTGAATCTTTGATTCTCAAGAACAAGTTCTTCCCGATGAGAATTAAATTCTCAACTCATGGTTGACTTGCCTCGCGGATCTCAGATCCAGAGAAAGAACTAAGTTCTTTAAAAAGGGTTAAATCCTTCAATAGGTAAATAAGATATTTTGATCTATATTTTTTATTTAGCTAGAGTTTTTGAGGCGGGTGATCTTCTTCCTTAAGAATTTAATTCTCTGTTCCTTTTGAAACTTTCTGTCTCTTTTTTTTAGAAGCTTATGGGGGCTTTCCTCTCTATCAGACCTGCAGTCTTAGATCCTTTATATGGTAGAGGCAATTTGCTAATTAGCTTTGAGGAAATCTCTCATTGAGAGATTCCAATAGATTTGGGGAATTTTACCCACCGTTGGATCTTTGATCCAAGAATTTCTGTTCACAGAAGATGTCGCTCTTGTTTTTAACAAGATTGGGGAAATATTTTTCCCTTATACAGAATTTATTCTGTAAAATGGTGATATTTAATCACCGTTGGATTTTTTAATCCACCGGTTCTCTGTTGTACAGAGAGCAATCTTTCTTGTTTTGAAAGATTGAGGGAATATATTCCCAAGAAATAGAATTTTATTCTATTGTTGGATCATTGATCCAACCGAGAGTATTCTTCTTATTTAGAAAGATTTGGGAGATGTTTTCTCCATTGGATTTTTGATCCAACGACTCTGTTTAAAAGAGAATATCCCAATCTTTATTAGAGAAATGTAGAATTTAATTCTACAGATATTAACTTGGGTGCTGGCGCTCACGTGTTGTGCACATGGGCACCGCTTAAGAATTTAATTCTTAAGATGGGCATTTCTGTGCTTTGCACACTGACGCCCGCGTGAGGAGCACGTGAGGCGCCACCATAGGATTTTAATCTTATAAAATTATCTCTGGCACTGGCGCCCTCGTAGAGAGCACGTGAGGCGTTGCCTCATTGAGTTCCAACAGATCTTTGCTCTTTATTAGGTTAAATATTAGGGAAACATTCTATCTAGAACAAAGTTATATCCTTCTTTAGTAAATAAAGAAAATGATATGATATTGCAAAGCATGGAAGGTATATAGTAGCAGTTGTTCAAAATCATAGCATTGCCACTTGGCAACACCAGGTGATATTCACCGACGGCAGCAATATCAACTTATGCTCCGTTCCCTACTCTGATGGACATATCACCAGGTCCAACCATCCTACATTTTCTCAGTCCATGTAATAAATTACAGATATGAGATCCTGATCCGGTATCTAGTACTCAGGAGGTAGGACTGATCGAAAAATAGTTCTTAATAATAAGAACACCTGAAGGAGACGCAATAGTATGCTTCTTCTTCATATGGGTCATCAAGGAATTCATGCAATCCTCTTTCCCTTACTCATGCTCGTGATATCTGTCACAAGTCAGAGCCGAATCGACGTTCCCCGGCCTCGAATAAGAATTCGGGTCGATCAAGTCATACATTTTATTATCTTGATAAATGTGTGATATGGTAGCTACAATTAGGAGAGAGAAAAGAAACACTAAGTGTATGCTCTTACAAGTTTAGATTGGTTATTATTTTACCTAAACAGGATGACTCCCACTGTTTGCTTGAATTCTCCTTCAAACCTTAAAAAGAGAATTAGTCGGGATCATGTACGCTCCACAAGTTCGCTAACCGTTCATCCAGGCAAGTGTTGGTACTCCGAGGGAGGCTTCCCGTGCTTTCGCACGAACCTAATTAAATAAACTCATTTCCATAGAGGCATAACCCCATTAACACCTTTCTAGACACCTAACGGGTTAGCTAGTTGTGAAGTGAAAATCTTCCGAGAGTAATGCTACTCGTCAGTGGGATCGGGACCCAACTATCATCGTGTGATAACCTAGATAGAAGCCACTCTAGTTACCACACTCCAGAAGGTATGCAACAATATCAAGTTTCCTGTAAATTTAAAACTTTCGATGTAGTTTTTACCCCTAATGGTTTATGACCTTGACAAAATCCAACAAACCATAAACCATTAGTCAAGTTCAACCTGACATTATCCTGGATTAATTTAGACCCACCCATATAAACCCTTGACAAAGGCCAACAAGGCTATACGACTGTCTTAGATAATTACATCTCTATGCAACAAACAAGCGATATCTAGCTACCGCACACTACGCCTTGACAAAGGCCAACAAACGAAACACGAATACTAGGTACTACTCATCCGAAATGACGGAGGGCTACGGCTGGTTTTTGGCGAAAAACTTTTAACGTAATGCACTTGATATCGTTGAAGTAAACTAGTGATTTCGAAATGAGCGGTTCAAGTTCAATTTTGAAAACTTTGGTTTAGTGAAAAACCGAGTAGTTTTGAAAAGAACCGAGTGATTTTGAAATTTGATTCCAACAACATCATTTTTAGGTTTATTTTCTTGCATTAAGTAAAATTAATGCAGTCCCACAATTAAGCCTATGCATCACAGAAAACAACCAAAATAGAATGTATGTATATGCCACTCGCATTCTCCACGGGGTCCGGGGACTTCACCATAAGGTTACTTAACTTACGGTAGTGCATGGGCAGGGCTAGCGCGGATGCAAAACATATACAACATTTATATATATCATCATATGCAGGTAATAAACATCACAGGCATGCGATAAATAAGATGGAATTAGCGGATAAACTAGGAGCCTAGTGTTTCGTTTGAGCCGCAAACGAAAACCAACGTTCCTTGGTCGTGTGGATAGCTCGAACATCACCTGAAACAAAAACCCCTATGAGTGCAGCAAGTTACTCGTCGATTCTAGAAGTGAGGCAACCATCACTCAATAAAATGAATAGGCTACCCGGCACTTCATGGAATCCGGCAACTTGAGCACTCCACCGTGGGTCTATCCTAAACCCCTACAAGTGCGGTGAATAGCCCGCCAATCCTAGAGCGAAATGGCTCAAATTCGCCACTGCGATACAACCACCTAGCACACTCTAGAACCCGACTATTCGAGCACTTCTCCGTGGGTTATACTAATATTAGAATGAATGAATATACAATAGTAATATCGACCTCAACCCGGTCGTGTTCCAATAAAACAATATACAATAAGCGGAGACGACGGCCACAATCAGGCTGCTCGCCCCGAATATCCGAATATACATCCATTTCTACGATGAAGGGGCTATCGACCACAACTATCCATATCACATCATAAGATATATACCACAATATCAAGATCAAGTGTTTGCAATCCCGTCTAATCGACCTATAACAATTAGACGACGTATACAAACACAAATACGAACTAAAGATATCAACGATGCAAAAGTTTCGAGTTTTAAAACTTTTCGAATTGCCCAAATACAAAGATAACACTAAATGAAATTTAGGGCAAAACAAACATGACCAAAAATCACAATTCCCAAAACCCAAGACACTGGACGAAAACGAGAACAAACGGAGCACACAAAACCGCCAGTAGCGGACAAAAAAGGAATTTTGGCGGTTTTTGTTGCTCAGATTTGTCTCGTTTTTGTTTAGTGTCATTATCTTATCAAGAAGATCACTCTGCACTTGTTTTAAAAAAATTTAGTGATCAAAAAAATTTCGACGGAAACATGAAAGTTAAGGTTTTGAAATATGGAAATTTGTCGGTTCGAAACTTTAAATATCGTCTAAACTAGTTCTAGTGTTTGGGTGGCTCTGACACCATGTAAGTAGATGCTCGTGCTCGTGCCGCTAACTAGAGACCATATCGGAATACAGAACAAAATTTTCTGAACAAAGAACACGAACTCTACGACCTAGAATCAAATCCAAACACTAAACTAGCTAAAACTAGAAGGAATTAACTACTCGGATAAACGTTTAGCTACCTTTGTAGTTGTGTCATTCGTCTGCTTTCCACTTCTTACTCTCTTAGGTCCACCAGGAACGAGCTTGGGGTCAGTCTTCCTTGTCAAAGATGATCCATCCGAGAGAACCTTAGCTAAGGCTATAGCTTCACACTAAATACCAAGTGAAGTAACTAGTGATCAAGACTTGCTAGGAATTGGTCACCAGAAGTGGCTATATCTAAGTTTTTCTCTCTTAATCTTTTTCTTTCTCAACTAAAGAAAACTCAAGAAGACAGGAGGAAGATGATGGTGATGGTGATCATAAACTCAAGCATGGCTCACAAAAGATAAATCTTCTCTCTTTTCTTTAATGTAAGAATGAGTAGGGTTGTGACTTACCATGATGAGTCACAAGCCTACACCATTCCATCACATACAAGAAGAGTGGAGAAGAGAAGAGAGTGAGAGGGCCACCTCTTTGTACACATATACACATACATAGATACACACACACACACACACACATACATTCACACACACACACACACACACACATACATTCACACACACACACACATACACTAATACAAGTATACACTACAAATACATACACCTGTATTCGTATCAAAATATATATACCCGTATCCGTATAAAATACGAATACCCTTATTTGTATTAAGATACAAATACTCATATTTATATCAAGACAAAAATACACGTATTTATACAAATCCCCGTATTCGTATAAATACCGTATTCTGTTAAAATACGAATACAAAAAAGAGAGATACTAAAAAGAGATATATAATACTAGCTCACATTTCATTCAAATGTGATAATCTAGTTATCTTTCAAACCGGCTAGTATTAACAAACTGTCCGATTAAAAGTACATGCATAAAAACAGTATTTAATCGAACCCAAGTACGTATTAAAATACATACACTACATCGTTTCGCCTAAACTGGGAAACCCTCTGTGTGGGGCTTTAAAGACTCGACAATACGCTGGCAGTGGGTTTAACCGCAAGCACGTTAGTGGCACTAGCTGTACGTAATGGCTGCCCAGGTATTGATCGAAAGGAAGTCCGACAAGTAAACTTGTCTGTATCCCTACTAAGCCTGAAAGCGACAATCTCCGTACAATCCGGTCTCTTTGTCTAAGAGTATCTCATACTAAGTTTAGGGAGGTGGAAAACGTCAAACCCCTAATAACCTAATAAGTCGTGTCGATATGGCCCAAAACCATCCCGAGAAATTACTGATCTCACAATTAGTAAATCTCAACTGCCTTGGCCAAGGTCTTATGGTGATGACCAATCGAACACAGCGTGACATCAACTCCCTATATCAGGAGAGACGAATTCCTTCTATCGCTCATTTCCCCCAAGTGCTTCGGAACTGTACCCAACTAAAATATATTTGCACGACTCTTTAAAGCCGTGGTAGGATAGAAATCTAAATACAGTGGGAACACACTCGAGACAAATGACGATGTCAGGTCTAAAGACTAACCTGTACCTATATCATAAGAGAAAAACTATCTGACGATATATATATATATATAACATCTAGAAGTTCTCAGCGAGTCCGTCCAGTGTAACTCATAACCTAATGAGCACATGTATACTATATTTGGTGGCGAACACCAATGACTGTGGGACATGCCACCTTTCCTCACGGGAATAAAAAATGTATACACTAGTCTATTCCGGAGTATTGATGCCCTATCTCGAAACTCTAACAACCAGGGAAAATTTAAGGATGTGCTTATAAACTATCTAGACCCCACGAGTATGATCCCCATCATAACTCTAATAGTCAAGTAAAGATCCTACGGGCTTTACCAATATGTAATCGAGATACGTAATATAAAAAAGAACATATACACATGTTGAGGTAAAGACAAATCAGATAGCATACTATCATATCGAGCAAGATTGTCATGTACATATATATCCCAAGTATCCATATATAATATACAATCCTGTACTGTACAACAATAGCCTCTAGGACATATACATCCAACAGATTTATCCTAGGACTCTCTCCTTAGACCAAAATCTCGCTAAAAACAAAAAAAACGGAATTTTAAAAGATAAAAAATGGTTTAGTTCTTTGATCAATCCCACGTTTCGATCGCTTTTGCAAATTCCGGTCAAGAGAAGTTGAGCGGATAGGAGTATACCAGAGGACCTTCTATCATAGACTTTTTTCGATCGAGACCTGAGCAAAAATAGTGAGCAAATCTCATTTTTAGCTCTCGGGGTACCCAGGTGCCTTGTAAGAAGACGCCCAGGTTCTCGGGATACCCAGGCATCTTCTCAGAAGACGCCCAGGTACCTTGCTCTGCAAACAAAGACATCCTCTGTTTGCAAGCATTCTCCGCGGCAGCTTCGCCTCTTCTTGACTCCCTCCGCTGCTCTTGCGCCTCCCATACCCCCATACATGCACACTTGTGTTGTGCGGGTGTATTTTGACGCTAAATTCTTCAAAGCAAAGCCGAGTCGTGCCCGATTGGGACTTCCTCGTGGGTAGCCGATTCTGTTGGGTTTCCACAGGGATTTTGCGATTCCTTACCCTCCCTTCTCTGGCTTTCACCTACCTACTTCATTGATTTCCATCTCTTCACACTTTTCCCGTGTTTTAGACGCGGGTGGCGACTCCGGTTAACTAACCCAAACCCCGCTACATTTATAACTTTCTCCCCGTTCCTTTGCAAGTTTAGGTGGCTACAACAGTATTAACTATATTTTGTAAAAACACATAAAATGGTAAGTCTTATCCAAATTGATGCTTTATCTTTTAACCTAAGATAACCAAAATCCAACCCGAACCATCCATTTGACATCTTTAGAAAAGAGCATGGAATAATAGCAGCCAGCCCAATCCAAAAGTGAAGGATTCCGGATTTGTCATTATCACCCCCGGTACCATATCTAATATTATCTAATATAAGGTTTTGGGTTTTTGTTGTCATGGCAAAACTTCCACATGTCTATATTTTACCCCCAAAATTTGATATTTCACTTTGATATTTCCATGTTTCCCTTCCAAAAATTTGTATTTCAAAATTTCACATATAAATCTTGATATTTCCATATTCACCCCCAAATCTTTGATATTTCTATGCCTCACTTTCAAAATTTGTATTTCCATATTTCGCCAAAAACCTTTAAGTTGTTAAAAAATCTCTCCCCGTTTATAAATTGGAGAGTGTAATGACCACGTCTTTTTTAAATAAATAAAATTATAGTTTGATTTTGAATATTTTTCATCATTTTGGTTTATAAATATTTTAAGGGAAATTTCGTTTAAATAGGAAAAAAATAAAATTATTTAAAAGATTTTTATGGAGAAAAGAAAATTTGTGGAATTATATATATATATATATATATATAAAAGGACTATTGGAAATATTATTTTAAGGAGGAGAATTTACTAAAAGATTGTTAGTTTTGGAGAAAAGAATTTGTATTTTTAAGGTAAAGGGTTTTATTAGATTTTTTTAAAGAGGAATATTATTTTAGAATAAAGTAATAATTAAAGTGAATTTATTAAAATATTTTATTTATGGGAGAAAATAATTTATTAGAATTTACTATAATTTATTTGGAAATTTTAGAATTTAATTAGAATTTATTTAGATTTTTAAACTATATTTTTAAATTTAAAATTAAACCCTAAAAGAAAGCCCAAAACCCTAACACCAATCTTGGCCCAGCCCAAAGCACAAACTGACATAAGCCTAACCCAACAGCGCTGACATCATCGCTGATGTCAGTGATGCGGTGGGTTGCCACGCTCATGACGCATGGCTGCCATGTGGAGGGCAAAGGGCTTTAAGGGGGGTATTTTTGTAATTTAATGTATTTTCAGCCCTTATGTATAGGCTGTGGTATTTCAGCTGTTTAAACCATGAAAAAATTCAAAATATCTAAAAAAAAATCTCAAAAAATACAAAGAACTTGAATTATCTTGTGTCAAAATTTTGAGATGTTTGGGGTTACGTTTAGGGAAATATCACCTCGGCAAGTTAACAGTTGATATACTGACTTGCGATTTCGATAAGTTTACCTCTCGTGCGGTTGTTACCAACGTTATTCTTATACAACCAAGTGTTAGTTGTACCATATGGATGTCATGCTTGTTGTTATTGTTAAGTAGTGTTTAAAAGCCATCATCTTAACATTTAGAAATCGTTTTCATGCTAAATCGGCTACAGGAAGGAAGTTCATTTCTCGTTTAGTCGCTTTCCAAAGTTTGGCCACTCAAATAAGTGGTCATTTTATCACCTAGTTACTCATGCTCACTATCATCATTTATCCATAGTTTAACCATGTATACAAGTCGGTTCATACCTTATCGATATCGAATGAAACTTCATTCACAACCCCTAGCTAGAATCGAAAATTATTGTTCGAGATAATTTGTCATCACTCATAATTCTAGATAACATACATGCTACACATGTCAACGAGATTGAGACACCATATTGCATGCTAGATCATTAATATTATACGAAAACCTAACTTTAGACTTGATCTGCTTTTTGACCTGATCGATACACTTGATAAAATTCATGCTCATAATATTGCTTATTTATGCCAATCGATTATACTTAGAATAATGGATTACCATTTGTGGTTGGATGACTGAATCCGTGAATAACGGGAAGATGGCATACGCTATTGTCTGTGTGGATCTAAGTGCTCGGAGAGCTAAGTGCCCAATCTTATGGACGGAGGACACCTTTTAAATCCCCGTTGGTTACCTTCAGAATCCCCATATAATATTCCGACATAACTAACGAAATATTCATGATATTACGTACTCTAGTCTATAAATTAGTATTGCATGACAGAAGACCTAATCAGGCTAAGACTGAGGATAGTTGGAAGCATATCCGGAGTAAAGTACCCCATGGAGCAAAGTATCACTTAGAGCAAACTGCATGCCATGACGATGGGTGTACATATTGTATCCATGGATGCTATCTTTTGAATTCATGGGTGTTAACTCTTAAATCCGTATGCATATGGATACTCACCGGAAGACGTCCATGGTTGTGCACAGCAATTTGACATAACAAATAATAACATGCATCATTGATATGAAATGAACTGATTGTTTACCATGATAACCGGACTATTGATTTCACATTGTGTATTACTTGATTAGAATTTAATTAATATTATTGGATTCACTGTCACATCACCCGACATACACTCCCTGCATATATGATAATTCCCTGCATGCACTTTCGATACTTTACAACCCGGTAAACTTACCTGAGTGACAGCTCACCGACGGATGTTTCTGTTTGATTGAAATATTCGTTAGGTTTTGACCCAGACAGGGATCGTTGGTTCCTAGTGCCCTCGCCGCTAACCCGCGGCCAATACAGAATACAAAAACAATTTTTTTATGGCACTACATCCAAGAATTTAACCAAACACCTAAACTAGCAAGCACAAAAGGATAGAAATCACAATCTTTTTAGCGTCTTCATTTGCTCCAAATGGATTGGACTCTGACATGGTCTCAAAAGCTCTGGATCATGCTTGCAAGCCAGACTTCTTTCGTCGAAGATGATCCATCCGAAAGAATCAAGTTCAAGTTTCAACTTCATCAATGAAGTAACTAAGAATCCTAAGTTGCTAATCTTGGATGCTTAGGATGTGTGTGAGTCTTCTAGCATTTTTCTTTCTCTTTTATTTTCTTGTTTCTCAACACATGAGAATGGTAGAAGATAACGAAGAATAAGGAGGAGAAGCCATGGAAGAGAGAGAAGCTAAAAAAATGACATAATGAAAAATCTCATCTCCCAAATTCAAGCATGCTACAATTGTTTTGTTAAAAGAACTTTTACCATTTTAAAATTACAACCATACTTGAATAGTATATGCAAATGAATTAATATTCATTTGCCCATACCCTCCACAATTTCTCTTTTCCACCTGATTTCATAATTTCTTTTTAAACAAAAAGAAAAGTGAACCCTAGAAATGAGGTGTCCTCCTTCTAAAAATATTCTTGTTTAAATACAAGAATACGTACCTACAAATACATAATCGTATTCGTATCAAAATACGAATAACCAAGAGATACAATGATCATAATACTAATATATATATATATATATATATATATATATATATATATATATATATCGAAATATATATATGTAAATTATTAAATCAAAACTTGATTTAATAATCCGGCTTAATCCAAAACCGGCTGGTATTACCATCCGTCCGATTAAAGTCCGTGTAGTTAGTACACATACTTAATCAGAACCCTGCACGTATCAATATACGACCACTACATCATATCGCCTGAACCGGGAAAACTCTCTGTGTGGGACTCTAAAAACTCGTCAATACGCTGGCAGTGGGTTTAATTACAAGTACGTCAGTGGTACTAGCTGTACGTAACGACTAACCAGGTATTGAATGAAAAGAAGGCCGACGATCAAACTCATCCGTACCCTTACTGAGCCTATCTGTGACAATCTCCATACAGTCCGGTCTGTTCGTCTAAGAATATCGCATACCGGATCTAGATGGTGGACAAATTCAGACCCCTAATAACGCAATATTATGTGTCGGTATGAATCCCATTACCCACTGAGAAACTATTGATCCAAATCAGTAATTCTCGTCCACCTTGGTCCAGGATTTCTGGTAATGGTCGCCCGTGCACAGCGCGGCATCTACTCTTAATACCGGGAGAGAAGAATCCCCGATGATGCGCTCACTGCCTCCATGTGGCTCGGGACTGTACCTAACTAAAACCTGTTTGCATGACTCTTTTGAGCCGTGGTAGGGTAGTAATCAAATCACGGTAGGAACTCACATGAGACAAATGACGATCTCAGGTCGACAGATTATCCTGTACTCATGTCACCTGAGAACTGCTATATGACAATAGGTATAATACCATCTAGCATGTTCCCGACGAGTCCGTCCAGTGTACTTACTTCTAGTGAGCACTTGTATACTATCTTAGGTGACCAACTAACACCAATGGCTTGTATGACCGGCCACCGCCTCTCGTCGGGGTCTCGAAAAGTATACACCAGTCTACTCCGGAGTATCGATACCCAGTCTCGATACTCTCTCGACTAGGGACATTTAAGGATGTGCTTATGGACCACCCAGCTCCCACGTATATGATCGCCACATAATGCTGGTAGTCAGGCTAAAATCCTATGGGCTCTATCAACATGTAAAAGTGATCTGTAATACCACATAATACATGTACATGATGATAGAAATGAGCCAGATAGCATACTATCATCTAGAGCAAGACTGTTCTACCTATATAGGTCCTCCCTCAATCATCATAATCGTCTGCCTGCGATTACAATAATTGTCTTGAGGGCACTATAGCCAACAATCTCCCACTTGCACTTAAGGCTAATTATTACGATGTCGCATACTCACAGCCTGTGTGCTACCGATCACCCAACTTCTCTACTAATCAGTTTTGCAAAATATGTTTGTGAAATATTCGCGTTCAAGAAATAGCCTCAGTGAGTTGATCCGCTCTAATGTTTCTATTTTTATCTCTCTATATCTCAATTTCGCAGAGAACGACCATCTCCCGAAATGAGTGATACCTGTCTTAGAACTTGTCTGGATATCTGTTAGGACCTTGTTCATAACATGAACACCAAATCCAACAAGCTTCTTAGACTGTATCTATTTGCTGATTTAATCAGCACCCAGTGCCATGAACACCTCAGTATTCTGCTTGGAAACTTATCCAAAACACTGCACCTCAAAAGAAGGAAAACTATTAACTCTAACAGTCACCATGTCATCCAGGTCACCTTGAAAGCCTGAAATGATAACCGCCTCCTGAAGTAGGCTGTTGTTACCATATACCAAGAACATCCACTTATGTTCATACATGCTTCTCAATATTTCTCCAGGATTGGATTAATATATACTTATTGCAGCTAATGCAAAAACAATATTTGGTGTGGTACTTGACATCTCATGATTGACTCAATTGCCTAAACAAGTGATATACCAATCATGCAAATCTCTCTTCTCATCAGTCTAGAAGACATATTTTTAGAGAGGGTGACTCCATCACTTGTGGGTACACCGCCGTGCCAGGAGTTGTCCATTCTAAAACACTTTAGAATAGTGTCAAAATAGCCGAATTGGGACACTTCCCAAATCTAGATATAAAACCATAGATCTAGTCACCAGAATTCCTGATATTTTGTCCAGATCGTATATGAAGAAACACCTTGTGACAATCACAGTATAACCAATCGTAGTATAGGAACATCACTTCCTATAAGGAGTACGTCATCCAAATATCAGGACATCACTCCCTACTATTTTCTTACCAGGTCCATCCGTTGTTCTGATGAAGTCAAATTCTATGACTGTCACATCAAAAATAGACGATATATCTCCGCTATACTTGCTTTAGTCTATAAATAGACATAAGCTACTTATCCATCATACTTCTGCTGCTCCCACTGACTACAATCCTCTAGTAGAGTCATATACACGTGCACTTCTAAAGCTAATTTAGAACGACGTTACAGTCATCCACCTGCAAGATCTCATAGTCTAGGACAGCAGCAGTGGCAAGTTTAGGTCATCAAAATCTCCCTATCACCGTAATTGAGGAGTCCGAAGTACCTCTCCGGTGGCTGAGGTTACCCACCAAATCTGCGGAGTGGCTAATAGATTGTTGAATCCAATTAAATCCTTAAGTTCTACTAAATTTTCAGTAACCGTTTGTAGTTCTGGAATCACTTCCAGTTCTACCATACTCCCACTAATGTTTTCTGAAAAGGATTCATTTTACTGAAACGGGTTGCGAGTCCAGAACAATATAAATATTGATCCTGCAAATGGTATAATGTTAACCCTCGTCAAAGCCTGGGATAACCCATAAATTGCCATTACTGAAACGTGCCTTGAGTTTATTCGGATTCTGGTTTTAAGAATAAGCCGGACAACTCCTTATACCTTAATATCGTTAATGTTGGGGTAAAAATTTACACCCCGTTGACCGAGTCAAAGTCAAGGTCAACCACAAGCCAGGTGGGCCCAAGCCCAGGTCAAGCAGGCCCATGCTCAAGTCGAGCCCGCGGCTAGCCTCCCAATGCCAACAACAAAATCATGTAATAAATAATTTTTATGTAATTTTTTAAACATGAATGTATGCAAAATGGGCATAAAGCCAATATTTTGTAAGTCCATGGTTTATGTGCAAAAATGAAATGGCACATGAGCCATGGGATAGGCAAAATGCCATTTTTTGAAGCCCAAGGGGCTATATGTAAATATGTAAGCCTATAAAAGGCAACATGATGATGAATAAAGAAGGAACTTTTTCCATTCTCAAAAAAAAAAACCTAGGGTTTGTATTTCTTTTCCTTTTCTGAAGGTCTCAAACCTTCTTCTTTCTTTTTAATTAAATCAAGAGTTTTACTCTTCCTTTTCAAAAACAAGATAGTTTTTCACCACCAAACCCATAAAGGGGAACTTGGATCTGTCTTTAGATCTCAAAAAGGAGAGATTTTGAGATCTCACATCTCTTGATCTTCAAGATCTAGCTAACAGAGGAGGAAGAAGAAGAACCCCTTCCATTAACCCCAAAAACACACTTAGGAGTCCACCTCCACTCTGATTTCTCTTTCAAGAATCTTTTTTTAGGCTAAAAGCATCTTTTCCTTGCCGGCGCTCAAGCGCAGAGCGCCCACGTGCCGACACGTGGCGCGCTCAGCGCTCATGCGCAAAGCGTCCATGTGCCGACACATGGCGCGCTTGCACAACAGCGCCCTGCGCTCGAGCGCAAAGCGCCCGCGTGTCGACACGTGGCGCGCTTGCGCTCAAGCGCAAGCGCTCTGGCGCAAGTCGCCCCAGTGCCGACACGTGGCGCGCTTGCGCTCAAGCGCACAGCGCTCTGGCGCAAGTCGCCCCAGTGCCGACACGTGGCGCGCTTGCGCTCAAGCAAGTCGCCCCCGTGCCGACACGTGGCGCACTTGCGCTCAGGCGCCTAGCGCTCAAGCGCAAGTCGCCCCCATGCCGACACGTGGCGCACTTGCGCTCGAGCGTCAGGCGCTGAAGCGCAAAGCGCCCACGTGCCGACACGTGGCGCGCTTGCGCTACAGCGCCCTGCGCTCAAGCGCAGAGTGCCCACGTGCCGACACGTGGCACGCTAGCGCCTGAGCGCATAGCACCTGGGCGCACAGCGCCCAAGGCGTTGGCCCCACGCATCCTTCGGATGCCTTTTCCCCATCTTTTTATGTACATACATACATATATATATACATATGTATACATATTTACACACACACATACTTCACGACACTGTCCCTGTTAGAAAAAAAATTTTTAACGGGGCGCTGCCCCGTACCCCGCAAGGGGGCTGCTAGCCCCCTTGACCCCCAGCCCGCTATCTGGGTAGCGGGACCCCCGTAAAAACTCTGCGTGGCTCCCGATATATCCAAAACCCCCTTTCAAAACACAACACACGTACACTGCACATTGAGTTCGCATGACCAGTTTAACCCATCAATCGGAGGTTCCCTCGCTCCAAATGCGAGGGGTAATTAACGGCACCTTAGTTCCCGGCTGCCGGAGATTCGGATCCCCACAATCATTAAACCCCGGCCTACCCTAGGCAGGGGGAATCTGTAGTACGTCTGACAAGCACGCGCGTATTCTCATCTCAATGGGGTGACGAAAAACACCCTACAGATTCTGGCACGCCCGGTGGGACCAATCTCTCCTCCCATATTTCGGGTTAAGCGTTCATGCGAACTCAATCAATATACATACCTGTATTTATACTAAAAATAATGCTTTTTCATGTAGATTTCCGAGCAATCACCTTCCGACGATGTCTTCGATGATGAACTCAGCTCCCGTCTCCTACACAATGAGGATAGACTCTAGGACGGTCCTTCCGGCCAGTCTCGGGCGACAATGGGAGGAGCCGCTGCTACCATTCGGCTCTATTATGTTCATGCCAGTTGGCGCCATCCCAGCTCCTCAAGCCCCGGTGGCAGACAAACCGGTCTCGAAAGGCATGAGACCAAATGTGGTGATCTCAAGGGCGCCCCAACCCAAACGCAAGTCGGTGTCTGAACGACTTTCCTTGGCCCCAGCTGGGGGCAAGGCCATCAACACCAACAAAGCTACAACACGTCCCGAGCAAGCTCCAGCGGTGCTCTTGACCACTGCTCGATCGGGTGTCTTCTTTAAGCTCCCCGCCAATGAGAAAGAGACGACTGGATATGAGGTCCACACTGTCTACATGGTGGGCACGCGCAGCAAGAGCAAGAACAGGGCCACCACATCCCAAATCCAATCTAGCTTGAATATGGCTGCCACATCCTAAGGCCAGCCTCCTCTGGAAGGTAATGAAGACCTTCCCAGTGAGGCTGATAAGCAGAAAGACCCTTCGGTCCATGAGGAGTCGGGCTCGGAAAGCGAAGAAGAGCCGACTTTCCGCCCCAGGACCGCGGAGCAAGAGCTGCTTCAAGAGCTCCGAAAGCAGCTCAGAGACAAAGACAAGGAGATGGCCAAACTCTACTCCAAAATCGATGACTTGACGAATGTCGTGATGCAGCTCACGGCCCGACTTGCCTCTCAGCCGCCCAATCAAGCGGAGGGCTCTGCTCGTGAACCGGGAAATGGTGTCCCAAAGCAGCCGACGCCTATTCCCTCAAATCCAAAAGTGGGCGAACTACATGAAAATCAGTCGCATCCTATCTCGGGAAATGTCTTAGCTACCGATGACAGTAGCCCACTAACTCAAGATCAAATCATGGATTTGGTTGCCAACAAAGTCAAAACTCTGGTAGCTGAAGCCGAAGCGCAAAAAGATATCAGCAGTAGTGGGAGACCATATCCTGCTCAGTATGATCTGGTAGAATTTCCTAGCGGCTATGTCATCCCTAAGTTCGGAAGATTTGATAGGACGGGAAATGCGAATCAGCACATCGCCCACTTCAAAGCCTCATGCGGGAACACTGGGGGCAACGATGCGCTTCTCCTCCGCCAGTTCGTTAATAGCTTGACCGATGTTGCTTTCGACTGGTACGCGAGCATACCGGATGGCTCCGTCATAACTTTTGTCCAAATGGAGTCTCTGTTTCGGCAGAGGTTCATGAGCGTCAGCGATAAGATTACCATTGCCGAGCTCGTAAGGACCAAGCCCAAGAGCGACGAAAGCAGCACGGATTTTAGAACCCGATGGCGCAATCTCTCCGTCAAATGCGAACCGCCTATAGAGCAGGACCAATCTGTCAGTCTCCTTGTCGGAAATCTCAACAATTGGATGGCCCCGTTTCTATGTACCGCGGGTCTCAAAACATTCCAAGAGCTGACCAGGAAAGTTCAGATGCTGGAGCGCTCAAAGCAGGAGTCCTCCTCGGATTCCCAAAATAACAACAGGTCCTGGAGAAACCGAAAGGACGATAATCGCAAAGGCGGGAACTCCGATGATTCTGAGTCTTTCAACACTTCGGCTAACCAAAATAAGCGAGGGATAAGCGGGCCTAGCGCCAACCAGCCTCGGATGCCAGTGTTCGGAGTGGGAGGAGAATCTCCGCTAAAAGAGAAGCTGGATAAGGTATATTCCTTTAGAAGGGACAAAATCCGTAAAATATTCAAAGACGCCCTGAAGAACGGTCTACAACTGCCAGAGTCAAAGAGACTGCAGGAAGCGAATATGACCGGCGACCCCAAATACTACCCCTATCACAGAGTGATAGGTCATGCCATTGAGGACTGCTTCGTCTTCAAAGATTGGGTCGAAAAGCAATACAAGGCAGGAGATATAGAACTGTCTAAAGGCGTGTTAACAAACAGTCCAGCTGCGACCGCCAATTTCATACAAATAGAGACCGAAGTTCTTTGTGAAACTGATTCTCTCAGACATCTTCCTTTCTCTGAAAACAATCGACCACCATGTCATTAAACTGGGAACAGTCGACCTCTAAATCATTAAACTCGGAATGTAAAAAAAATGTGTGTATATAAAAAAATGTGTAAATAAAAGAAAAATAAAGAAAAGCTGAAATGATGGGGCAACTCGCAATAAAAACCAGCGAGTAAAAATGAAAATGAAAATAAAGCCGAAATGATGGGGCAACTCACAATAAAAACCAGCGAGTAAAAATGAAAATGAAAATAAAGCTGAAATGATAGAGCAATCGCGGTAAAAAAAAACGGTGAGTGATGAGTCGCTCCTGGTACCATATTCCAGTGCAGCGATGCAGACGCCGACAAAAATTCAAATTTCCAAAATTCTCCCGGCCCTACGGCTAGTCCCCAAATTGACTGCCGTATACAATCCACGGGTTCAAATAATTCTCAGCATACCCATGCCCCACCGCAACTACCAGTTACGCGGCTGGTCTTCGCTTTTGGAATTATGCTCTATTGAGAAGACCCACTCATGTGTCCTCACGATACATGAGGAGAACAAACCATTGTGGGATCCTTACGACTCATAAAGGAAAAACACACTTAGGAGTCCTCATGACTCTTAAGGAGAAAATACACCTGCGGGATCCTTACGACTCGTAGGGAGAAAATGCTTTTATGGGACCCTCACGGCCCATAAAATTGAAAAGTCTTAGGTGATAGGGATCTAAACCTGCCTCCTAAGCCATCGCTCCCCAATCCTCAAGCGGCGAATGATGAGTCACTCCTGGTACCATATTCCAGTACAGCGATGCAGACGCCAACCAAATTCCAAATCCCATACCCCAACGGCGAATGATGAGTCGCTCCTGGTACCATATTCCAGTGCAGCGATGCAGACGCCAACCAAATTCCAAATCCCATACCCCAACGGCGAATGATGAGTCGCTCCTGGTACCATATTCCAGTACAGCGATGCAAATGCCGACAAAGTCCCGAAATTTTTTCCGGCCCTACGGTCTGGTTCATACATCCTGCAAAACCGTATACAATCCACGGGCGTAAAACAATCCCAATCTCTCCAAAAAAATAATAAAATAAAAATAAAAAAAGAGGTATGTCCACAAGCAAAATGGGCACGGATGAAAACCCGAAAGGGCTCCGTGAATAAAAACAGCAGGACTGCCGGCGAGTTTGTGAAAACCCGAAAGGGCGCAAACTCGTGAGAAAGAGATGAAATGCACTCACAAGGTCCTCTTGACTTTGTGAGGAGAAAATTCCTGCGTGAGATCCTTACGACTCACAAAGGAGCAACACACTTGGGAGTCCCCATGACTCCCAAGGAGAAAATACACTTACGGGATCCTTACGACCCGTAGGGAGAAAATGCTTTGTGAGACCCTTACGGCTCACAAAATTGAAAAGTCTTAGGTGATAGGGACCTAAAACCTGTCTCCTAAGCCATCATTTCCTAATAAGCAAACGCAAATGATGATTCGCTCCTGGTTACTATATTCCAGTGTAGCGATGCTGATGCGGAACAAAAAAAACAATTCCCAAATCTTGTCATGACAAATGATGATTCGTTCCTGGTACCATATTCCAGTGTAGCGATGCTGATGTCGACCCAAATCAAATCAAACCAACAATCTCTGCGGCGGAATCATGCTCCGTCCCAGAATTTATCCCGTGTCGAAATCATGCTTCGCCTCGGGATATCTACCTTCCCTGCCAGAATTATGCTCCGCCTCAGAATCAAATCAACCAACCAGCTCTGCGTCGGAATCAAGCTTCGTCTCAGAATGTGCACCCCGTGTCGAAATGATGCTTCGCCTCGGTGTACCTTCCTTCCCTATCGAAATTATGCTTCATCTCGGAATCAAGTCAGCCAACAAGCTCTGCGCCGGAATCATGCTCCGTCTCAGAATGTACCCTGTGTCGAAATCATGCTTCGCCTCGGAGTATTTTCCTTCTCTGTCGGAATTATGCTTCGCCTGGGAATTAACCTCCGCATCGAAATTATGCTTCGGTTAGAATGTTTGTCACCCTTCGGAATGATGCTCCGAATCCTGGAATTATGCTCCACTCATCGGAATGATACTCCGATCTCTGGAATCATGCTCCGCCCTTCGGAATGATGCTCCGATCTCTGGAATCATGCTCCGCTCTTCGGAGTGATGCTTCGAACCCTGGAATCATGCTCTGCTCTTCGGAATGATGCTCCGAATCCTGGAATCATGCTCCGCTCTTCGGAATGATGCTCCGAACCTTGGAATCATGCTCCGCTCTTCGGAATGATGCTCTGAATCCTGGAATGATGCTCCGCTCTTCGGAATGATGCCCTGAATCCTGGAATTATGCTCCGCTCTTCGGAATGATGCTCCGAACCCTGGAATCATGCTCCGCTCATCGGAATGATGCTCCGATCCCCTGGAATCATGTTCCGCTCATCGGAATGATGCTCCGATCCCCGGGAATCATGCTCCCCGAGGGATGCTCCGAACCCTGGAATCATGCTCCGCTCTTCGGAATGATGCTCCGAACCCTGGAATCATGCTCTACTCTTCAGAATGATGCTCCGAACCGCTCATCGGAATGATGCTCCGATCCCCGGGAATCATGCTCCCCGAGGGATGCTCCGAACCCTGGAATCATGCTCCGCTCTTCGGAATGATGCTCCGAACCCTGGAATCATGCTCTGCTCTTCGGAATGATGCTCCGAACCCTGGAATCATGCTCTGCTCTTCGGAATGATGCTCCGATCCCTGGAATCATGCTCCGCTCTTCGGAATGTTGCTCCGAATACTGGAATGATTCTCCGCTCTTCGGAATGATGCTCCGAACCCTGGAATCATGCTCCGCTCATCGGAATGATGCTCCGATCCCCTGGAATCATGTTCCGCTCATCGGAATGATGCTCTGATCCCCGGGAATCATGCTCCCCGAGGGATACTCCGACCCCGGAATTATGCTCCGCGAATCAGAATGATGCTCCGATCCCCGGGAATCATGCTCCCCGGGATGATGCTTCGCCCACCGGAATGATGTTCCACCTCGAAGTTCAGCTTCAAGATCCATCAATTTCATGCACACAACTCAAATGTGCGGTGTGCATTTATTGATGGGGCACACTTTGTTGGGGTAAAAATTTACATCCTGTTGACCGAGTCAAAGTCAAGGTCAACCTCAAGCCAGGTGGGCCCAAGCCCAGGTCAAGCGGGCCCATGCCCAAGTCGAGCACGCGGCCAGCCTCCCAATGCCAACAACAAAATCATGTAATAAATAATTTTTATGTAATTTTTTAAACATGAATGTATGCAAAATGGGCATAAAGCCAATATTTTGTAAGCTCATGGCTTATGTGCAAAAATGAAATGGCACATGAGCCATGGGATAGGCAAAATGCAATTTTTTGAAGCCCAAGGGGTTATATGTAAATATGTAAGCCTATAAAAGGCAACATGATGATGAATAAAGAAGGAACATTTTCCATTCTAAAAAAAAAACCTAGGGTTTGTATTTCTTCTCCTTTTCTGAAGGTCTCAAACCTTCTTCTTTCTTTTTAATTAAATCAAGAGTTTTATTCTTCCTTTTCAAAAACAAGATAGTTTTTCACCACCAAACCCACAAAGGGGAACTTGGATCTGTCTTTAGATCTCAAAAAGGAGAGATTTTGAGATCTCACATCTCTTGATCTTCAAGATCCAGCTAACAGAGGAGGAAGAAGAAGAACCCCTTCCATTAACCCCAAAAACACACTTAGGAGTCCAACTCCACTCTGATTTCTCTTTCGAGTATCTTTTTTTAGGCTAAAAGCCTCTTTTCCTCGCCGGCGCTCAAGCGCAGAGCGCCCACGTGCCGACACGTGGCGCGCTTGCGCTCCAGTGCTCAGCGCTCATGCGCAAAGCGCCCACGTGCCGACATGTGGCGCGCTTGCATAACAGCGCCCTGCGCTCGAGCGCAAAGCGCCCGCGTGCCGACACGTGGCACGCTTGCGCTCGAGCGCAAGCGCTCGAGCGCAAGTCGCCCCAGTGCCGACACGTAGCGCGCTTGCGCTCAAGCGCAAGCGCTCTGGCGCAAGTCGCCCCAGTGTCGACACGTGGCGCGCTTGCGCTCAAGCGCACAGCGCTCTGGCGCAAGTCGCCCCGGTGCCGACACGTGGCGCACTTGCGCTCAGGCGCACAGCGCTCAAGCGCAAGTCGCCCCCGTGCCGACACGTGGCGCACTTGCGCTCGAGCGTCAGGCGCTGAAGCGCAAAGCGCCCACGTGCCGACACGTGGCGCGCTTGCGCTACAGCGCCCTGCGCTCAAGCGCAGAGCGCCCACGTGCCGACACGTGGCACACTAGCGCCTGAGCGCATAGCACCTGGGCGCACAGCGCCCAAGGCGCTGGCCCCACGCATCCTTCGGATGCCTTTCCCCCCTCTTTTTATGTACATACATATATATATACATATGTATACATATTTACACACACACATACTTCACGACACTGTCCCTGTTAGAAAAAAAATTTCTAACAGGGCGCTGCCCCGTACCCCGTAAGGGGGCTGCTTGCCCTCTTGACCCCCAGTCCGCTATCCAGGTAGCGGGACCCCCGTAAAAACTCTGTGTGGCTCCCAATATATCCAAAACCCCCTTTCAAAACACAACACACGTACACTGCACATTGAGTTCGCATGACCAGTTTAACCTGTCAATCGGAGGTTCCCTCACTCCAAATGCGAGGGGTAATTAACGGCAGCTTAGTTCGCGGCTGCCGGAGATTCGGATCCCCACAATCATTAAACCCCGGCCTATCCTAGGCAGGGGGAATCTGTAGTACGCCTGACAAGCGCGCGCGTATTCCCATCTCAATGGGGTGACGAAAAACACCCTACAATTAAGATATGAATCCATTCTATATCCAATATAGAAACAAGGGCACTAATTTAATTGGAACCAGATTCAAAAATCATGCAGCTGTTTCATGTGCATATTGACTAAATGGAAGAAGGCCATGCAGCATTACTCATCAAGGAGCGCACCCACGGATGAGTAACCTAAGAGAGAAGCAAGTTCTCAAATATTTTACTTACGACAGAATACCTAGTATAAGTATCTGCATCTTCGACCTTCTTGAAGAATCCTGATACTTGCAACGTATGGTTCTCTACTTTATTTTTATACTTATAATTTCTAAAAATTTGGATATTGTATTTCAATGAAATGCGTGTCTAAAACCAAAGAAGTCATAAGTAAATGCAATATAGTACGAGTACCAACCCTGTGTCCTAATGGACAACAGACAACATACAATATTTTGTTTAAGTCCTCTGAATTTAATAACTCAAACCTGGTGCGTCGTAGGTTGAAAACTGTGTTATGGTTGAGAAGAATTACACCGTTATTGAATGCATCTTACCTAATCATAAACTAATAAAGATAAATGTTAGATACATAATTTCAAAAGTTATATCTCATTTTATAAAATAAACTTACAGATATATCAGATTGAAAATGGTGCATAACAATGGATATTCAAAACCAAATATTTACCGTTAGGCAAAACCAAGATGACTTCCTCAAATATCACTAATTATAAAGAATTCTGATATTGAGGGTTTAATCACCCAATTTCAAATATTCTACTCCCACTCAGCATCTGTAATGCCATACAGATATGAGAATCAAGTCTGGTAAATACATACGCTGTAGTCATAAACTAATTGAGAAAGCAGTTTTCAATTAATACCGCACAGTAAAACTGAAACATGAAAATGTTTCAAGGAGGAGGCTAGGTATTCCTAATAATTTCTCTTCCACTATCCAGATTCATGATAGTAGTCGCAATTTTCTTTGCTCTTACTTCAATCCCTTTATTTGTCTCTACTTCTTACCTTCTGTACACCATACTTAGGCTAATTGGTTTTCTTCTTTCCCTACCATTCGACACATGCCTAAGGTTTGGAAGAAAACTATCCAATAAGTGTAATAGGTATACTCTCCTAATACAAGAAGCCCTTACAACCTGAGAGAAGGTAAAGAGAAAAGACAACCGAATAATCTTATTTAATTTCTCCAGAACCGGAATCCATTCTCGAACTTAAATAAGTTTCTTCGAGTTTGTATGTAATTATATGATGGTATATCCAAGCAATATGGATTTTCGTAATAATACGTAGTGTTCTTGAGAAATGAAAAGGGAAAGTAGGAGTGGCAGGGATATATGCGACTTTGTCATGAATCATGATAATCCAAAAGCTAAATTGTGTAAGAAAGTTAGGTTAACTTGGTTCAGGAGTTTTAGTTTAAGGTAAGTCATGGTCGCAAAACCAGAAAGAGAAAAGAAACACTCGGTGTGCACTCTAACATAGATTAGATTAGTTAATCACTTTATCTAATCAGGATGGCTCCCACTGTTTCCTCAAACCCTCCTTCAAACCCTAAAAGGAGAACCAGTCGGGATTATATACACCTTACAAGTTCGCTAACCATTCATCCAGACCAGTGATGGTACTCCGAGGGAGGTCCCCCCGTGCTTTCGTACAGACCTAATTAAATAACCCCATTTCCGCAGAGTCATAACCTCGTCAACACTTTCTAAACACCTAATAGGTTAGTTAATTGTTAAGTGAAAATCTCCCGAGGAGTAATACCTACTCATCAGTGGGAATCGGGACCCAACTATCATTGCGTGATAACTTGATAGAACCCACTCAAGTCACCACACTCCAGAAGGTATGCACATACTTCGTAAGTTTCATTTATGTTTGAAACTCTCGATATGGTTTTTACCCCTAATGACTTCATGGCCTTGATAGAGACCAACGTGCCATAAGTCGCTAGTCAAGTTCAACCCGTCATTATCCAAGATTGATCTAGACCCACCCATAAGACTTTGATTGAGACCAACGTGACTATGCTGCTATCCTAGATAATCGCATATCCATGCTACAGACAAGTATCACCTAGCTACTGTACACTATGCCTTGATAGAGACCAACGTACATAGCATGAATACTATGAGCTACTTGTCTAAAATGACGGAGGGCTACGGCTAGTTTTTGGCGAAAAACGTTTAACGTAATGAACTTGATATCGTTGAAAGAACTCGAGAAGTTTTGAAAAGGAGCGGTTTAGGCTCCACATTTTTAGAATGAGTGGTTTTGAAGAAAACCGAGTAGTTTATAGTCACGTAAAATTTTGCCAATGAGGTCACTCCCTGTGAAGGGATCTAGTCTCTTTCTTCATCGAATGAGGTGCAGGATATTCCTAATCGAATATCTCGACGCAAAGCAAAAGTAAACGCCTATGGTTTTCAAAAATTGGTTCCAACAACATCATTTAGGTTTTTTTCTTGCATTAATCAGAATTAATGCAGTCCCATCAATTAAGCATATCATGCCAGAAAGAAACAAAAATAAGCACGCACATATGCGCCATCCGCATTCGTCGCAGGGTCCCGGGTTTTCACCGTAAGGTTACTTAACTTACAGCAGGGCAGGGACAAGACTAGCGCGGATGCAAAATATATATAGTGTCTACTAGATATATATAAAATATATAGCAACATTCGTCTTATGCATAATATCAAGTAACATCCTAGAAGTATCACAGCAGAAGCAAATATAGTATGGAAATGTGAATAATCTAGAAAAAAAGTACATTTCAATGGAGCCAAATATGAAATGTAATTTTCCGGTCGTGTGGATAATCCATAGTATCGGATCCTAGATCCCTACGAGTGAGACAAGCTACTTACCAATTCCAGAAGCGAGGCAACCCTAATCAACGAAATGAATGAGCCACCTAGCACTTCCAAAATCCGGTGACTTGGGCACCCCTCCGCGGGTCAAATCCTATACCCCCTACGAGTATGGAGAATAGCCTGCCAATTCTAGAGTAAGGCACCCTGGTTTCAATGCCATGAGATGGAGGCCCGTTGCCCTCTAGAACCCGGCTGCTCGATCACTCCGCCGCGGGGTAATCCCAGTGCATGTAATAAAAACCTGAATATACAACGGTGACTACGTCCGCAATCAGGGCGCCCCCAAAGAATAATAGAAGTCGTGACGATGGCAGTCCATATGTCGGATGCTCATCACTCAATATGAATATAGATTACATCACAGAAAATTATATCTAATACTACATACTCCTGGCTATCAATCGCGACAAATCCAACACAACCATAAACAACAAGCAATATCCACCACAGAACATGCAAACTTGCGAATATCAATTCCGTAACCCCATTTAATTGATATGTATAGCAATTAGACGACGTTTTACTAAACATTATGATACACACAACCATCACTACGTCTACGACAATCGAATATCGCACACAAATAGCCAACACTTAAATTTTCCAAAACACCGAAAATCAAGTGTGCTAAAAACTGACAAAAATTCCATGCTACTGAAATGAGTTCGGATTGATCTAAAACTTCACGGAGGATCCCGGCATAAAATTAGAGTCAACTCGGATTCACTTAGGGGGGATACCTAGCCCATAGGACACCCAAAGGTGGCTACAGGGGCAAGGCAGACCCGAGCCTGCCTAATTGGGCAGGGCTCGGGTCCCTACGCCCCAAGGCTACCTTTGGGTGGTCTCAGGGGTATGGGCCCTCCCTAAGTCCCCGGGACGTCCTCGGGGTGCGCACCTCCCCGCGCCTTCTTGGCCCAAACTGAGAGCCTGCGGGGAGTCAAAACATCAGGTTATCAAGGAATCTGTCACTGGTTTTACGACAGTTTTTGCGGAGCAAAAACCGGCGAGATTCGGAAGTCATGACTATCTAGGTTAGGGTGTTTGGGTGGCTCTTGTTAGGAATATGTATGCCCTAGAGACCATTATTGTACATTGATGTATATTATAGTGGATGCTTGGACATATATATAGAGGACTTTCTAGCTCGACATGATAGTATGTTATCTGGTTACTCTTTATCTTAACATGTACACTTAGTATTATACTGTCTCTCTCATACATGTTGATAAAACCCTTAGGGTGTTGGCTTGACTACCAGGACTATGAGGCAGATCATTCTACTGGGACCTGGGTAGTTCACAAGTACATCCTTTAATTGTTCCTAGTTGAGGGTATATCGAGACAGGGCATCAATAATCAAGAGTAGACTAGTGTGCACATTTCTTGACCCTGTATGGGGGCGATGGTTGATCCCATAGCCATTGGTGTTTGATATCAAAGATTGTACACAGGTGCTCATTAGAGAATGGGTACACTGAACAGGACTTGCCAAGAACTCCTAGTTGGTACTATATCTATCGTCAGATAGCAGTTCTCTAGTGACACTGGTACAGGTTAGTCTGTAGACCCAAGATCGTTATAAAGTCTTGAGTGGTTCCCACTCTGCTTTGATTTCCTCCCTACCACGACTCAAAGGAGTCGTGCAAATAGGTGGATTTTGGGTACAGTCCCAAGTCACATGGAGGCAATGAGCGATAGGAGGGGTTTCGTCTCTCCTGGTATACGGAGTTGATATTGCGCTATGCTCGATTGGTTATAACAAGAAGTCCCTAGTTAGGGCTGTTGATGAGATTTACTGGTAAGAGTTATCAGTAGTTTCTCATACTGTTATAGGCCACACATCTGCATGACTTATCAAGTTATTGGGGTATGAAGATTCCACCCCTAGACTCGATATGTGACATACCATACGAAAAGACCGGACTGTACGGTAAGTGTTACCTATAGGCTTCATGGGAGTTTGGGCTAACTTGCTTGTTGATCTTCTATTCGCTCAATACCTGGGTAGCCGTTATGTCCAGCTAGTACCGCTGACGGCTTGTGGGTGACCGATGTGGTCATCACCTACTGCTGGCTTATTGACGAGTCTTTAGAGTCCCATATAGAAGTTTTCTGGTTCAAGGAAACAAAGTAGGGCACGTATGTTGATATGTGCGGGGCCCTGATTAAATACGAGTATGTGATACCGTATTCTAATCTGGCGGTTATTTGATATCAGTTAGGTTATATGTGATATAACCGGATTATTGAATTAAGTGTTGATTTGATAATGTGATATACAGATAAATGATATTAGTTGGTTATATGTGATATAACCGGATTATTAAATTAAGTGTTGATTTAATAATTTGATGTGTATTTATATTTGATATAATTATATATTAACTAATATTATAGCTCATTAATTATTTTCTTATCTTAATATATATATTAATATATATATATATATATATGATATATGTATATATATATATATGATATATGTATATATATATATATATATTATTTAAGAAGCATGGCATGGATTTTCTATTTTATGAAAATAGAAAAGAGGTGGAAAATAAGGAGATATAGGGGTTCTAACTGTATTGACAGTGTGGCAAAGCATAGGCTCTTATCCCTACGGTGTCCCGAGACCGGAAGGTGTTCCGGCGGGTTGTAGTCCTCGCGAGGGGGCATGTATAAAAAGTAGTTGCTGAGGGACCCGTAGGTGCTACGGCGACCCCATTGGATGGGGCCGCTGCCTGACTTTCATGGTATCAGAGCTACTAGGCATTGGATGTCGACCTATGAGGGGTTCTCACTGCGTGAGTGTGGCGAAGCATAGGCTCTTACCCCCAGGGTGTCCCAAGACCGGAAGGTGTTCCGACAGGTTGTAGTCTTCGCGAGAGGGCATGCGTAAAAAGTAGCTGCTGAGGGACCTGTAGGTGTCACGGCGACCCCATTGGATGGGTTTGAGGAATGGGGTGAAGCATGACTTTTTATTATTGTTTATTACTCTTGACTCACTATTGAAGCATGGTTACAATTTTTAATTGTTAAAAATTGTATGCTTCAATAAGTGAGGAGATATGAGAGCCATTCTACACTTGCATTCTCTTTACTTGATCATTTTTCTTGAGTTGAGCTACTTGCTCTCTAGTAGCTCTCTCCATTTTCTTTACCTCCTCCTCCAAGCTCAATCCCTCACATGAGTTGTGAACCCTTGAGCTTGTGAGAATTCTAGTGAGCAAACAAAATCCCTACTTCACCATCCTACACTTGATTAGCAATTAAGTGTAGTGTGTTTCCTTCACTAAAGAGTTTAGTGAAGAGCTAGCTTGGATTAGTGGAGTTCGGATGGAACATCTTCGGCATGAAAGTCAACGAAGGAAGCTTGTTCATTCTTCAAGAGGAGCCTAGTAGAGTCGTAGGGACTACAACCTGGAGCTTTAGAAGAGAAGGACACGGACTACAAAGGTTGTAGCATCATTTCCTTTAGCTAGTTTAGTTTGATATCATCATAGTAACCCTAATTATCTAGTTTGATCCTAGGTTAGTCTAGTTTAGCACCCCAAATTTTTAAAGTTGCATGCTTGATGCCGGTTTTGACCTCATGGTGGTGCTAAGGTAGACTTTGAAAGTGTGCGTTAGCACCACCACTGGGTTTTACTAGCATCAAGCATGCCGTTTTAAAAATTTTAGGGGTGCTAATCTATACTAACCAAGATCTTAAACTAGATGATTAAGGTTTAATTAAGATATCAAAAACTAAACTAAGAGATGGATGGCTACAACCTTTGTAGACCATATCCTTCTCTTCTAAAGCTCCGGATTGTAGTTCACGCGACTCCACTAGGCTCCACTTAAAGGTTGAACGAACTTGCTCCGATGACCTTCGTGCCGAAGATGATCCATCCGAAGTCTGTCAATCCAAGCTACCTCTTCACTAAACTCTTTAGTGAAGTAAACACACTACACCAAAGCGCTAATCTAGTGTAGGTTAGTGAAGTAGGGGTTATGTTATCTCACTAGGGTTCTCACAAGCTCAAGGGTTCACAACTCATGTGAGGGATTGAGCTTGGAGTTGGAGGTGAGGAAAAGGGAGAGAGCTAGAGAGAAAACTCATCACATGAGTTCAACTCAAGAAAAATTAATCAAGTGTGGAATGAAGTGTAGAATGGCTCATCCATTATTGAAGCATACAATTTTTAACACTAAAAAATTGTAGCCATGTTTTAATAGTGCAAGCAAATGAATATAATATAGAATAAGCTATGCTATGCCCATCCCTCCAAAGTCTCCCCATTTTCCACTTTAATTTCTATTTACTAAAAATAAAAATACCATGCCATGCTTCATATATATATATATATATAAAGATAAGCATATAATTGGTGAGCAATAATATTAGTCAATATACAATTATATTAAATATAAATATATATCATATTATTAAATCAACACTTGATTTAGTAATCCGGTTATATCACATATAACCGACTAATATCATTTATCTGTATATCACATTATTAAATTAACATTTGATTCAATAATCCGGTTATATCACATATAACCTAACTGATAACAAATAGCCGCCAGATTATAATACGGTATCTCATACTCGTATTTAATCAGCCCCCGCACATATCAACATATGCGCCCTACTTCGTTTCGTTTGAACCAGGAAACTTCTATATGGGACTCTAAAGACTCGTCAATACGCCAGCAGTAGGTGATGATCACACCAGTCACCCACAAGCCATCAGCGGCACTAGCTGGACGTAACGGCTACCCAGGTATTGAGCGAATAGAAGATCAACAAGCAAGCTTGTCCAAACTCCCATGAAGCCTATAGGTAACACTTATCATACAGTCCGATCTCTTCCTCTGATATATCGCATATCGAGTCTGGGGGTGGAATCGTCAGACCCCAATAATTTGATAAGTTATGCCGATGTAAGGCCTATAACGGTATGAGAAACTACTGATAACACTTACCAATAAATCTCATCAACAGCCCTGGCCACGGTCTTACTGTTATAGCCAATTGAGTATAGCGCAACATCGACTCCCAATACCGGGAGAGACGAAACCCCTCCTATCGCTCATTGCCTCTATGTGACTCGGGACTGTACCCAAAATCCACCTGTTTGCACGACTCATTTGAGTTGTGGTAAGGAGGAAATCAAAGCACAGTAGGAGCCACACAAGACTCTATGACGATCTCCAGTCTACAGACTAACCTGTACCGGTGTCACAAGATAACTGCTATCTGACGATAGGTATAGTACCATCTAGGAGTTCTCGGCGAGTCCTGTTCGGCGTACCCATTCTCTAATGAGCACCTGTGTACAATCTTTGATGTTAAACACCAATGGATATGGGATCAACCATCGCCCCATACAGGGTCAAGAAACGTACACACTAGTCTACTCTGGAATATCGATGCTCTGTCTCGATATTCTCTCGACTAGGAATAATTGAAGGATGTGCTTGTGGACTACCCAGGTCCCAGTAGCATGATCCGCATCATAGTCTTGGTAGTCAAGCCTACATCCTAAGGGCTTTATTAACATGTATATGAGAGATGGTATAATAATACCAGTGAACATGTTAAGTTAAAGGAAACTAGATAGCATACTATCATGTCGAGCAAGAAAGTCCTCCATATATATGTCCAAGCATCCACTATATCATACAGTAATGGCCTCTAGGGCATACATATCACTAACAGACTTTCATGGTATCAGAGCCAAGTTAGAACATTAGGGAAGGTCTTTACGGTGTTAAAGTGTTCGAGCGATTTTTCGAAGCCCGGTTTTGGCATGTTTCTTTCGATTTTTCAAAAGTTGAAAATTTTATGATTAAAAATATGCAGAAAATTATGCAAGTGATTTAGTGGAGCCTCAAGAAATTCGAGAATCAAACTCCTTCAAACGGCCGCGGAACCGCGGCCTAACCTCATGTTTGGCCGCGGTTCCACTGCGTGTTTGTATAGTTGTGGTCCCTTTTCTCTTGTGCCGCTCCATTTTGTGATTTTGCACTCTCTGGGTATTTTTTATGAGACTCAAGTTGTTGAGGTCTCTGGATTTGTGGGTGTCTGATAAATCGATCGAAATATTTAGCGTCGTATAGATGATGATGCTATGTGATACAATATTTGGAATCCACAACAATTAGCTTTGAGAAAACTAGTTAGTGTTTTATAAATCTAGCGCTTTAGTCTCGGTTAATCGATTGCCACGGAGTTTCGATTCGGATCAAAACTCCATCGCAATCACGTATAGTACGCGAACGACGGTCGGGAATCTTGTTGAATTATCCGACTGCTTATTGAAAAGAGTTTTCAGTTTGAGACTAAAATGCAAGGTTCATAGGGTTAGGCATGAAATTCGGAATATGAGATATTCCGGGTTTATGATGTCTAAGGTATTTGCGGATTCTAAATATTGTAGTTTTTCATTTCTTTTCTACGACCGTAAGTGTAATATGTGGTGTATCTCCGATCTCGTTGCTATATGTCAACGGAATTCAGGATACACATATTTACTTACGTTGATGACATATGATGTTATGTGTTGCTGTGATATGTTATACTGGATCATCGTGAATGAATAGCCGGGGGGTTTTGCGTGAGATAAGAGTTTTTTAATTTTCATTCATGTAAAAATGTATGTAATATTCTTTTATTGGGACATTTCCGGGTTGAGGATGATGTCACCATTGATGTATATTATTTACTTTTCCGCATTAGGATAGACCTAAGGCGGGGAGCACAAGTAACCAGGTTTTGGAGTCCAGTGGGAGACCATCTCGAGGAGTCGAGACCGGGTCTCCTAACTCTAGAATTGGCAGGGTTGCTTGCCGCTCTCGTAGGGGTCTAGGGATGTGGGTTTGGCTATTCTTCACGATCGTTGAATCCGTTTTTTTTTATTATTGGCTGAATTTAAAACACGGACCTCCTAGTATATCCAATATTTCATATGTTGACTTCTGCTGCTTGGTTCTGTGATGTGATCGTATAACTGCGTGATACGAATGCTATATTATATATATGATATATAATAAACGTTGCTTATGTTTTCCACCCGTGCTAGTCCAGCCCCCGCTCTGCCGTTAGTTAAGTAACCTAACAGTGCATGACGGGGCCCCATGGCGAATGCGGATGGCATAAGCATACGTTCTATTTTCGTTTCTTTTCTGTGATGTTTAGGAAAACATAAATGATGGGTCTTCATTAATGAGATTAATGAAAAGAAAAGAAACCTAAAAATATTGTAGAATCAAAATTTTAAAAAGGTATCTCAGCTCGATTGCCATGGAGACTCCAGGAATACTTGAGATGCCAGTGAGGACCGTAGTGGCTTTCATGAGGGGCTTGTTCTTGCTTTGCATAGTGGTATTCCTTGATGAATATCCAACACCTCATTCGATGAGGAAAGAGCCGAGATCCCTTCACCGGGAGTGACCTCTTTAGCAAAACTAGCAAATGCTACAACCCACTCGGTTTTGTTTTTATAGCTTCTCTAGTTCTTGCTTTGCATAGTGGTATTCCTTAATGAATATCCAGCACCTCATTTGATGAGGAAAGAGCCGAGATCCCTTCACCGGGAGTGACCTCTTTAGCAAAACTAGCAAAAGCTACAGAAAACACTCATTTTCAAATCACTAGATTCTACAACGATATCAAGTTCATTACGTCAAAGGTTTTCTTCAAAACCAGTCGTAGCCCTTCGTCATTTCAGATAAGTGCTATTTAGTATTCATGTTGCGTTTGTTGACCATAGTCAAGACGTAGTGTGCGGTAGCTGATTAGTACTTATCTGCCGCATATGATGCGATTGGATTAGGGTAGTCGTACGACCTTGTTGACCATAGTTAAGGGTCGTACGGGTGGGTTTAATTCAATCACGAAATGACGGGAAGAACTTGATTATCACTTATGATTTGTTGACCATAATTAAGGTCATAAGCTTCTAGGGGTAAAAACAGATATTGGGTATTTCAAGTGTTGAAATTTGCAATGAGATTGCATACCTTTTATGAGATAGTTGGATCCCGATACCCACTGCGAGTAAGAGTTACTCCTGGAAGAGTTTTCTACTTTACAATTAGCCGATCCAGTAGGTGTCTAAGAAATGTGTTAACGGGATTATGCCCCTGCGGAAACGAGGTTATTTAATTAGTTCCATTCGAAAGCATGGGGAGACTCCCTCGGAATACTATTACCTGCCTGGCTGACCGATTGACAAACTTGTAGGGTGTAATTAATCCCGGCTAATCTTACCTGTTATGGTTTGAAGGAAGATTTGATAGCAACAGTGGGAGCCATCCTGATTAGATAAGATAATAACCAATCTAATTTTGCAAAGAGTGCATGCTAAAACGTTTCCTTCTTTCTCTCTCCAGGTAAAGACTAATGACACGCCTTAGTCAAGATAATAACATGGATGTATTGACCGAACCCGCATATTATACTGAGCCGGGGAACGTTGGTTCCGCTTTTTCTTATGATTGTCATAAGTCTGAGCAAGGAATAAGGGAATATCAGGATTCCCACACAACCCGAACGAAGAATAAGCATGTTGATGCATCGTCTTCGGGTGTGTTCGTAACCGAGAACTGTTTCTCAGTTTGCTTTACGTCCTGGATATTGGATACCAGATCAGGATCCCACGTATGTAATTTTTTACATGGGCTAAAGAGAGGCAGAGAACTGGGAAAGGGTGATATGACTCTAAAAGTAGGGAATTGTCACGACCCGCAGGGTACGGAACGTGACTGGCACTTAAGTTACAAAACGTCTCAAGTCGTCCGTAAAATAAGTAAGCCAAAGCCCAGAAATCAAAACCAAATAAGCAGAAGAATGAAGGAAAACCAATCAAATGAAAGCGAGTTTATCAAATGAGTCATATCAAGCCTTTTTTTTAAAACAATATCAATTTTTCCGAAAATTTCGGCAGAGTCTCCTTTTTAAGTACTGGCCTCCAAAATGGGTACAATAAGAATATATATAAATACAACAAAAAAAGGCATCCCTAAGCGGGAGCTAGCTCTTCGCTACAAGGCGGTCATAAATCCCACGCAATGTAAATCAGCAATGTGCAAAATAAGGATAAAAAGGCATAAGTAAGAAGCAACATGTCGGCTCAAGCGAGCTCGACCCCAAAATACAGCATAAAAAGCCCACAAATCTTACAGTCTAGTCTCTAGGTCAATATACAACAATACTGGTAGATACAGTAGATGGAGTACTCTAGATACAAAGAATATACAAGGTGGTACAAAAATAATAATACAACCCACCTACGAGCAAAAGCCTCGAGTCCAGGCAAAGTAGGCAAAAGAAGCGGTGCGCCCGCCGCTACTGTGCTGACGGAGCGGACCTGCAAAAGACTGTGGCACAACGGGGGTGAGTTACCAACTCGTGAGTAATAAATAACATCTATAGAGGCTATCGCAAGAATGCACACAAGCATCCTAGCATCTATAATACAGGTATGGCAGGATATACTAACAGGTATGTATGCAACATGAATATACTAGCAGGTATGTATGCAATATGAATATACTAGCAGGTATGTATGCAATATGAATCAACTCGTGATCTGCATGTGTAAGTATAAGAAATCATCTTTTACCTTTAGGAATCTCTTTTGAAATATCAGCACAATACCAATAGAATCAACCAGAATCCGTGTCCAGCAACGACACCTCAAAGCTGTCTCAAATCTTATATATCCATATCATAGTATCTCTGGCCTCAGCCGTCCGGCTGAACCATCTCAAATATCAATATCTCATCATCTCACGGCCACGGTCGGTATCCTCTGGATATCCGCCGTACCAAAACAGTCACCGGTAGGTAATCCATCCCCTGCCAGGCTCAACGCCATCATCTGCAATCTTCTTGCCCCGGGGTACCTCACCGGGCCCACCATGTACCCGAGACGGTTCATCCAACTCCTCAAAACGGGTCTTGAAAACCACAGCAAACTCATGGTGGACGACACTTACATCACTAGAAAACCGCAACTTTTCATATTTTAAAAGATAATAAGTTTGTAAATCTTGCGGCTTTCCCCCGAAATCCAGAAATATCATAAAATCTCAGAAAACCCATTATGGGTGCATATGTCAATGGTAATGAATGCATATGGTATCAATGTTCAGGTTGCAATGTATGATTAATAACTAGGCATGAACAAATGATATAATGATATACATGCACATGAGTAGCAATTCTACAATTTTATTTTAAAGATTTATTGCAATAGTACAGGTTTAAGTATCAAATATGGTGACAATATTCTAGATTATTAGTTATCTAGTGTCGTGGCATGTCAATTATCAGGGCGTGTGTGTACGCATGAATAGTGCTCGTGCTGCATATAAAAACCCTGGCAATGGTGCATGTGTCCTATATAATGGATTCGCATATGTATGACAATATAAAACATGGATGTAGCAAGATGTTACGCAAACATTTACTCCTAATTACTAATATCACTAGAAATCTTTAAACTACTTAAACTATCGTGCGACTTGCGCCATCCAAACGATAGTCCCCCGTAGATATTACATCTACTCACCGGAATCCCCAGCTAGCTATGTCCAATCACCGCTTTTCCTTTTCGTGCCGCATCCGAAGTCTTCGCGACCGAACCTGGAATTTGCACCAATACAAAACATAAGGTTACATATCATGAAACGACACAATCCCAAACAAAAATATCAATGTTCACGAGTTAGGCACAACGTGTACAAGGTGCGTGGAACATACACGAAAATCACAAAAACTATCTATAATCGTCATTTTGGGACGCCCGGCAAAACTAAAACCCGAACACACAAAACTCCACACTCACACATCCTAAATTTCATAGGATATGCTAAAAATGTCATCAAGATATCACAAATATATCACCACAATATTTTAATAAAAACTAGTAAGCACAAAAGACTTCCAAATTCATGCAAACTTCACGGATTTGCGATAAAGTGCACACAACATCGCGCAAACACCCAAGTTAACCATAAATAGCCACTACACTAATTTTCAACACATTAACCATGCTTCAAAACCTATTTTCCACAAGCAAACCCTTTCTTGATTTTTCTAAATAGCAATAGCAATCAAAATTTCACACTAGATTAACTTAGATTAGCATAATTGAAGCCACATAAGCAAAGTAACCCCATTGATTAGGTTAGTGTGACAACTAGATAGCAAAATAGCTTAATTAACCTATTAATGGTTTCTAAAACCCTAGTTAAAATTCAAGCCATGAACTTTAAAACCTAAACTAGAAATTAGCTAAACTATTAACACTAAAACCATTCAAATAAAGGAATTAACCAAAAGAAGTTAAATGGGTAAGGATTATACCACAAGATCTATAGATCTAGCAAGAAAAGTTGCCTCCCAAGATGCCTCCTAGCATCCAAGATCCAAGCTAGAATGGCTAAGGAGAAAGGATAGCATAAGGATTTGGTTTGAATTTTGAATAAATTGTGGATTTTTGGAGCAATTTGGATGAACTTTGATGATGAAAAGAGATGAGACAAGGAGAGGGGATGGGGCTGATATAAACTGCAGAATTTTGGCTGTGGAGGAGGAAATGGGGATGGTGTGGGTGTTGTGGGAAAATGCCCAAGTCAACCCTCTCAAATCAATGTACACATACTTCCAAATTAACCCTTTTAAAACCCTTTTAAAACACAACACTTCTTCACATGGTTTTAAGTCAAAAAGAGGCAAGGAAATTTCTTGGGCTGTTGGTTGTGGGGCCGGCCTAGGGGAGAGGAATGAGTGAGAGAGGTTTTACAAAGAAATTCTATGCAAAAAGACCCCCCACAATACCATATTTGCAAGTTTTAGCTCAAAATAAATATATTTTTGTTTCCCCATAATAAAAACCAATTAAAACTTGAAATAAAATACTAAAAAATTATATTACAAACTAGATTTTAATTAACATGATTTTAAAGATTAAAATTAGCCCATTTAAATTTGTATTTATCGCTAATTTAATGTATTTTTTACCGGCTTAAAATATATTAAAAATTAAAAAATTAGGGAAAAATTTTAAATGACCAGAAATTTATAAGTAACTCATTAGCTACTAAAAAATAGCAATTAACTATCCAAATTAGGTATAATTAAGCCTAAACTGCAAAATAACAAAAAAGACGATTTACGGAAAAATACCAAATTTTCACCGATTTTCGGGAAAACACCAAAACGACTTTTCAAGGCGTTACAGGAATGGTGCAATTGTTGCAGCCAAAGCAGTTGGCAAACATCACATTGTATTACCAAGTGGTAATACATTGATTCTGAACGACTGTTATTACGTTCCAAACATGATGTGCAATAGTATATCAGTCTCTTTATTACATAAAGAAGGATATAATTTTGTATTGGAGGATAATATTATGAACATTTTTCTAAATCAAACTACAGTTCTAAACATACAGAACACATACAAGAGGAAAAGTTCAGAACGATGCCTTCTTGTGGTACTATAGACTGGGTCATATCAATGCGACAAGACTAGCTAAGTTAAATAAAGATGGATATTTGAATCCGTTCGAATTTACATCTTCTGAAACTTGCGAGTCATGTCTCAAAGGCAAAATGACCAAAACTCCGTTTACCGGACACGGAGAAAGAGCTACTGAACTCTTGGGACTGATACATAGTAATGTATGCGGTCCTATATCTACACATACCAGGAATGGTTTCTCGTACTTCATTACATTCACCGATGATCTCTCAAGATACGGACATGTGTTCCTGATGAAACATAAATCTGAATCTTTTGAGAAATTCAAGGAATATAAGTACGAAGTTGGAAACCAGACGGGTAAAAGTATTAAAGTCCTACGATCTGATCGGAGAGGAGAACACTTGAGCACGGAATTCAGAGACTACTTAAAAGAGAATGGGATTCTCTCTCAGCTTACTCCTCCATATACACCACAGCACAATGGAGTTTCGGAGCGGAGGAATGCACCCTATTAGATATGGTGCGCTCTATGATAAGTAATGTTGAGTTACCTATTTCTTTTTGGGGTTATGCACTTGAGACAGCTGCATACCTATTGAATAGGGTTCCGACCAAATCCGTGCCTACCAATCCATATGAGATATGGAATGTGAATAGACCATCTCTTAAACGAGTTAAGATATGGGGTTGTCCGGCCTATGTTAAAAAGCAAAATCCGGACAAGCTCGAGGCAATGTCTGTTTTGTGCAAGTTTGTGGGATATCCAAAGGATTCATATAGATATATCTTCTACCACACTAAGGAACAAAAGGTGTTTGTTTTTCAATATTCCACCTTTTTAGAAAAGGAATTTCTTATGAAAGAAATTAGTGGCAATGAGGTAGAACCGGAAGAAGTTCCAGCTACACAAACTATAACCGAAAATTTGGTAGAACCGGAGGATTCAATAGTCCCCGACGAACCCCAGCCACTCCGCAGATCTAGTAGGGTTCCTCATCCACCTGAGAGATACTACGGTTTTCTCGTAGACGGTGGGAGCGAGGATTGCATCATGGAAGATGATGACCCAACTAGTTTCGAGCAGGCCATCACAAGTGGAGACTCTGTGAAATGGCTGGATGCTATGCGATCTGAGATGGAATCCATGTACACCATCAAAGTATAGACTTTGGAAGTTGCTCCTGAAAGGGTGAAACCCATCGGGAGCAAGTGGATATTTAAGAAGAAAATTGGTGTAGATGGAAAAGTTGAGACTTTCAAAGCCATACTTGTAGCAAAAGGTTTTCGTCAACGACCAGGTGTCGACTATGATGAAACCTTTTCTTCTGTCGCTATGCTTAAGTCCATAAGGATCCTACTTGCCATCACTGCATACCATGACTACGAAATCTGGCAGATGGACATCAAGACCGCTTTTCTAAATGGTGATTTAGAAAAGAGTGTGTACATGACACAGCCAGAAGGCTTCTTAGATAGTGGGAGCAGTGGAAGCGTATGCAAGCTGTTTAAAATCAATCTACGGATTAAAGCAGGCATCGTGGAGCTGGAACATCTGTTTCGATGAGGCTATCAAAGAGTTTGACTTCATCAAAAATGTAGATGAACCTTTTATATATAAGAAGGAAGTAGAGAGTAAGGTTGTCTTCCTCTTATTGTACTTGGATGACACACTCTTGATAGGAAACGATGTTCCTATGCTACACTCGGTCAAGCTCTTCTTATCACACAAGTTCTCCATGAAAGATCTAGGTGATGCCTCCTACATCCTGGGGATAAAGATCTATAGAGATAGATCTAAGCGGATGTTAGGATTGTCCCAATCTAGGTACATAGATACCATACTAAAGAGGTTTAGTATGGAATATTCTAAGCGTGATAATTTACCCACTTGCTCAGGAATCATTCTCTCTAAAGAGATGTCTCCTAAGACTGATTTGGAGAGGGCTCGCATGCAAGGGATACCCTATGCTACAGCAGTCAGGTCTATCATGTATGCGATGTTATGTACTAGACCAGATATAGCTTACTCACTAGGTGTAGTGAGTAGGTATCAATCAGATCCTGGAGAGAAACACTAGACAACCATGAAGAACATTCTTAAGTACTTGAGAAGGACTAAAGAAATGTTCTTGGTGTATGGTAACGGTGAACTCCAGGTGGAGTCCTTTACCGATTCGAGCTTCCAGAGTGATAAGGATGACAGTAAGTCGGTCTCGGGTTTTGTCTTTACCCTCAATGGAAGGGTGGTATGTTGGAAGAGTTACAAGCAAGATACCGTAGCAGACTCGACGATGGAGGCTGAATACATCGATGCCAACGATACTGCCAAAGAGGCTGTTTAGATGAAAAAGTTCATAGCTGAACTTGGTGTGGTTCCATCCATTGAACATCCAATACCTGTGTATTGTGATAACAATGGAGCTGTAGTTTTGGCCAAGGAACCCCGGTCCCTTCAGCGATCCAGACATATTCTTAGGCGGTATCACCTGATCCGGGAGATAGTAGATCGACGGGAGATCGAGATCAGGAAAGTTGACACGAAGGATAACACTGTAGATCTACTCATGAAGGTCTTCCCGCAGACGCAATTCGAGAGACTATTTGGGATGTTGGGTATGGGATACTACAACAACTGACCTTAGTGCAAGTGGGAGATTGTTAGGAATATGTATGCCCTAGAGGCCATTATTGTACATTGATGTATATTATAGTGGATGCTTGGATATATATATATATATATATATATATATATATATATATATATATATATAGAGGACTTTCTTGCTCGACATGATAGTATGCTATCTGGTTACTCTTTATCTTAATATATACACTTAGTATTATTATACTGTCTCTCTCATACATGTTGATAAAGCCCTTAGGGTGTTGGCTTGACTACCAGGACTATGATGAAGATCATACTACTGGGACCTGGATAGTCCACAAGCACATCCTTTAATTGTTTCTAGTCGAGGGTATATAGAGACAGGGCATTGATATTCCAGAGTAGACTAGTGTGTACGTTTCTTGACCCTGTATGGGGGCGATGGTTGATCCCATAGCCATTGGTGTTTGACATCAACGATTGTACATATGTGCTCATTAGAGAATGGGTATACCGAATAGGACTCACCGAGAACTCCTAGTTGGTACTATACCTATCGTCAGATAGCAGTTCTCTGGTGACACTGGTACAGGTTAGTCTGTAGACCCGAGATCGTCATAGAGTCTTGTGTGGTTCTCACTGTGCTTTGATTTCCTCCCTACCACGGCTCAAAGGAGTCGTGCAAACATGTGGATTTTGGGTACAGTCCCGAGTCACATGGAGGCAATGAACGATAGGAGGGGTTTCGTCTCTCCCGGTATAGGGAGTTGATGTTGCGCTATGCTCGATTGGCTATAACAAGAAGTCCTTGGCCAGGGCTGTTGATGTGATTTACTGGTAAGAGTTGTCAGTAGTTTCTCGTACCGTTATAGGCCACACATCGGCATGACTTATCAAGTTATTAGGGTCTGACGATTCCACCCCTAGACTCGATATGCGACATTTCAGACGAAGAGGCCGGACTGTACGGTAAGTGTTACCTATAAGCTTCATAGGAATTTGGACAAGCTTGCTTGTTGATCTTTTATTCGCTCAATACCTGGGTAGCCGTTACGTCTAGCTAGTACCGTTGACGGCCTGTGGGTGACTGATGTGATCATCACCTACTGCTGGTATATTGACGAGTTTTTAGAGTTCCACATAGAAGTTTCCTGGTTCAAGCGAAACGAAATAGGGCACATATGTTGATATGTGCGGGGGCCTGATTAAATACGAGTATGTGATACTGTATTCTAATCTGGCGGTTATTTGATATCAGTTAGGTTATATGTGATATAACCGGATTATTGAATCAAGTGTTGATTTGATAATGTGATATACAGATAATTGATATTAGTCGGTTATATGTGATATAACCGGATTATTAAATCAAGTATTGATTTAATAATTTGATGTGTATTTATATTTGATATAATTATACATTAACTAATATTATAGCTCACTAATTATTTTCTTATCTTAATATATATATATATATATATATATATATATATATATATATATATATATATATTATTTAAGAAACATGGCATGGATTTTCTATTTTATGAAAATAGAAAAAGGTGGAAAATAAGGAGATATTTTGGGTTTGAGGAATGGGGTGAAGCATGGCTTTTTATTATTGTTTATTACTCTTGACTCACTATTGAAGTATGGTTACAATTTTTAATTGTTAAAAATTGTATGCTTCAGTAAGTGAGGAGATATGAGAGCCATTCTATACTTGCATTCTCTTTACTTGATTATTTTTCTTGAGTTGAGCTCCTTGCTCTTTAGCTCTCTCCATTTTCATCACCTCCTTCTCCAAGCTCAATCTCTCACATGAGTTGTGAACACTTGAGCTTGTGAGAATCCTAGTGAGTAAACAAAACACCTACTTCACCATCCTACACTTGATTAGCAATTAAGTATAGTGTGTTTCCTTCACTAAAGAGTTTAGTGAAGAGCTAGCTTGGATTAGTAGAGTTTCGGGTGGATCATCTTCGGCACGAAGGTCATAGAAAGAAGCTTGTTCATTCTTCAAGAGGAGCCTTGTGGAGTCGTAGGGACTACAACCCAGAGCTTTAGAAGAGAAGGACACGGATGTTCATAACATAATACTGCATTTTGTATTCCCCATTCTTATGCATTTTACAATGAAAACAGGTGCTTTTGACCCATGTCTGTTACATGTTACAGGTTACAGGTCCTTGGAGCAAAAACAGTAAAAAACACAAAAGACGACACAAAAGAAGGACTTTTGACCAACAATTAGGAGGATCTTAGTAAAGCCCAGCAGAAGAACGGTTCACCATCAACAAGGCAACGCAAGATCCAAATTATCAAGGAAAAACGGTTAAAAGATCCATTGCAAAGTGTTCACTGAAGATCTGGAATTACTGTAGAAGCCCAAATGGAAAACTAACTGAAGAAATAAAAATCCAAGAAGAATATAAAGTAGCCCAGGAAAAAGTATCAGGAGATCACACTAAAGGGCCGCGGAACCGCGGCCCAAGCGCGCCCATGCCGCGGTTCCGCGGCGGTTTGAAGCCCTCATGCGCAGAAAATTTTACCAAAACTTTGTGGCGGCTATGGAAAGATTTCCTGGGGGTATATTTGTAATTGTAGACATGCGGTGCAATTGTAAACCTAGGGTTTCTATGTCCTATAAATAGAACCCAAAAGCTTTGTATTTTCTTATGCCTCTATTCATGAATAAAATTCTGTTTTCTTGAAGTTAGAGCGCATCAATCGTAAGTAGGTTATTTTCCTTGCCCTAGTTATAGTTTTTCATATCTCCCTTAGGTAAATTATTTTCTCGCCTTAGTTTAATTTAGTCTAGCTTTTATTAACTTGCAATCTATGTTTTCTCTCTTTAATAAATTCATGTCTTTTTTCATCCCCTCAATAAGCGAGTAGTTTCCTCGCTTGTTAGGATTAGGAATAGGGAAGGATTTGAGAGATGAAGATCTCTCATCTCTTTTCGTTGACAAACTTTTATGAACATTAGAACTCCATGCATACCTTCTTATTCCGCTCCCTACGGCACTTTACCCTCGAGGTAATGGTGAATTCCGTAGTCTAAAGGCCTGGATTTTAAGGTTTTCCATGGAGGTTAGGGTAAAGATTAGTAAAGGAAGGACAAGGATCTAGAGGAAGAATCAATCATCCCAATCATCCTAATCCCCTTTATAAATATTTACCATAACACTAATATGATAGATTTAATAAATGGCAATGGAAAGAGATGTAGATCTTTGTTTACCAAATTTTCTCTAGACCTAATCCTAGCAAGTTTCTAATCCTAGTCTCATACAACTTCAATTTTTGGGTTTATTTATAGATCCAAACACCATTTGGAATTAACTCGTAAGAACTTAAAGGAGATTTACACATCCCTGTGGACCGACCCGTATTCACCGGCTAGCTGCAAAGTGACGCCGTTCTTGATTGCGGTAAATATTTTTGATCGACAAAACATCGCTCAATCAAATGGCGCCGTTGCCGGGGATGGCGTAAAATTTCCTTTTTGTAATTTCGGGTTAATATAAAATAAAAAAAAAACCATAAAAATCTAAAAAATCAAAAAATATAAAAATTCTATCATCTTTTATTGTTTGAAGGGTTTTCTTTGTGGATCTTTGCAGGATTGACGGATCTGAAACAACACAGAAGGAGAATCAGGAAAGGGTACATCAGAACAGAGGTAGATTGCTACAGAAGAGCTATACAAATTTTTTCAGAGCACGATCTCTCCTTCTCACCGTGGAACCGCGGCCTAGGGGTGGTATCTGCGGCGGAACCGCGGCCCTCTGGAGCCCTCTCTGTAAAGAAATTGCACTGTTTGTTTTCTCATTCTCCCCTCTGCAAATCCCCATATATCTTTTGTCAAATCTTCTGCAGGATTCTTTGCGCTAAAAATCTTCTTCCCCCTTCCAATAATTGATTTTCTGCAGGATTCTTTGCGCCGCGCTAAAAAGCAAATTGATTGCAAGTGATTTACTGCTTTGCATACTTTAATCTGACTTTAAGGGGCTATTGACCAATTCAGATTGGGTGGGGATTTCATCACCCTTCCCAGGACCCCAAAAATCACTTAAAGCATTTGCATTGACCACTTTTAATTAAAAAATATTAGACTCAGCCCTAAGGACGTCGAGCTCAATAGGACAGAGGACTAGTATAGGCATCGGCCGTTTATCCTAACCTGACTTTGCGGTGCCCAGGCAAGTGTGTCAAGGCTAGTGGTTTTTAATTAGGCCCACAGCGTGGTTCCTTCCCATTTACCTGGCACTTACCTGGCCGTAACGGACGGTGAAGAGGCGGTTTGAGGTCCTATCTCTAGCCCTTTGGAACAGTTAGGAGCTGTCTAGCTGACCTAGGTGACCCTAGACTTAGGCCTGATTGTGCATGTGTGGTTAATTGCATTTGTGTCACTAGTCTCTTTTCAAAATCTTTTTGCAAACGCTCACTTAAAAAGAAAAAGGAAAATCTTTTCAAAACTTGCAACTTGTCGCTAAAGAAATCTTTGCACTCACTTACACCACTTCTTCTCATTGACGTTTTCTTACCTTCACATTCTGTCTTTCATCTGTCGACTACACTAACCCTTTTAGTGTATGTCCGGTTGGACTAGAGACCCTAGCGCCCGATTAGTCCGTGTTTCGTTGGTACCGACCGACGAACCTTTCGACTCCGAAGTCGAAATCTTGACCACTTCTTCACTTTCACCATCATATTCTTCCGAAGGTATGTCGGGATACGATCCTGACAACACCTTACCGACGGGAATGATTCCACCTCCGTTAGGTGCGAATAACCCGAATCACCCACCTGTTGAAGCGCCCGCACGAGTCGCGCTCCAGGATCTTTTCTACCCCATCCACACCGCCCTTCCTACTTGTCTTTCCCTCCCACCGGCTAATGGGGACAATTTTGAGATCAAACCCCACTTCATCAATATGCTGCCTAAGTTTCATGGTTTGGAATCCGAAGATGCATATATATTTATCAACAAATTCCAAAACGTTTGCGCCATGATGAAAACTACCCAATTAAGTGATGACGCTATAAGGCTAAGGGTCATTCCTTTCACCATATGTGACCTAGCCGAGAAGTGGCTATACAGCACCGCATCACACGCAATTATAAATTGGGACGAGTTTGTGAAAGTTTTTCTTAAAAAGTTCAATCCTCATCACAAAACTGCTAAAATCCGTAATGAGATTATACAATTTTCACAGCTTCCTGCCGAACCATTTTGGAAATGTTTTGAAAGATTCAAAGACCTACTCGTTCAATGCCCTCACCATAGGATCGAAAGATGGCAACTTTGCCAAACATTATACGAGGGATTGAACCCGGCAACGAAGCAGTTGCTAGAAACCATTAGTCAAGGTCACTTTCTGTCCAAGTCTAGTGAGGAAGCGTGGCAATTTCTTGAGGATCTTAGTGAGCAAACAATTCAGTGGGAGAGTACCAAGACCACATCATCATCTTCTTCTATTGGTCAACCTAGGGCAGGCATACATCAAGTAGAGATGTCAATTGCTATGAAGGCCGAGATGGCCGCTCTTACGAAAAAGCTAGAAGCACTTGAGACCAAAATCTCAGCACCTTCTCCTGCCCCTGTTGTGCCTCCACGAACTGTTTGTGCTTTTTGTTCGGATCCATCACATCTTATCGAAGAGTGTCCTTACACTGCATCTACTCAAGGACAGGATCAAGTCAATGCTGCCTTTCAGCAACGACAACGAAATGATCCATACTCCTCGACATACAATCCGGGTTGGAAGAGCCACCCTAATTTCGCTTGGAACCAAAATCAACAATCCCAAGGAAACAACAATTTTCAAAGGGCTCCTCCTCCACAACAACAAGCACCTCCACAAACTCAATTTCAGCAACCTCTCCAACAGCAACCTTACCCTAATCAGATGAACAATTTTGTGCCCAACAATTTTGTTCCCCCTCAAAATGCTGTTAGCTCGCTCGAAAGAAGTCTAGAAGCATTCCTAAAGCAATCTGCACAGTCCACAGCTAGGATAGAGACTTCTGTTCAATCTTTGGTGCAAAACAGTGCCTCTCACGATCAAAGCATCAAAGCTATTGAGGCACAAATTGCACAACTCAACGCAGCATTGAAAGAGCGAGAGAAAGGAAAGCTTCCGTCTCAACCACTCCCAAATCCTGGTCACGCACATGTTGCACATGAACAGCAGAATCATAACGTGAATGCTGTGACTACGTTGAGATCCGGAAAAGTGCTGCAAAACAATATGGGTATTCACCATGACACCTCTGCCGGTGGTTCTTCATCTTCCTCTTCTTCTTCGTTAGAGCCTATTCTCCATCCTTCACATGGCTCTACTTCTTTTAGCTCGAACGGACCCTCGTCTCACAACACGAACACATCTACACGGGGTTCCGTACCAACTCAACAATCTGATCCGCAAAAATTAGACTCAACAACTTTTCAAAATGTTCCTTTTCTAAATCGGTTGAGATCCAATAAACCAACTGCACAGATGGAGAAGATTGTAGAGTTGTTCAAACAGGTTAGCATAAATATCCCTCTTTTGGATGCAATCCAACAAGTTCCTTCATATGCAAAAATCTTAAAGGACTTATGCACCAAAAAGAGGAAGTCACAAGTACCAAAGAAAGTTTTCGTGGCTAATGCTGTTAGTGATGCTCTTGTCAATTCTTTACCCCCAAAGCACAAGGACCCCGGTTGTCCTACTATTTCGATCACAATTGGGAAAAAGACCATCAATAGAGCACTATTAGATCTTGGTGCTAGTGTCAATTTGCTACCTTATTCGGTGTACGAACAATTAGGCGTTGGAGAGCTTAAGCCCACTCATTGTACTCTCCAAATGGCCGACAGATCAATCACCCATCCTAGGGAGAATTGGAGAATGTGTTAATTAGAGTAGGGGATTTCATTTTTCCCGTTGACTTTATTGTTATGGATACACAGCCTGTCGCTAACCCCCGTAATCAAATTCCGGTGATACTTGGTCGACCATTCCTCGCGACTTCTAACGCGGTAATCAACTGTCGTAATGGTTCAATGAATCTATCTTTTGGCAATATGACAGTTGAACTCAACATTTTCAAGTTAGGAAGTCAGCCTTGCGAGCCTAATTCTAGCGTACTTGATGTGTGCTCGATCGATGAGATCGCGGAGGAGGACTGTGAGTTCGAGAATTTCATGTTTAATCACAGCAATATTAACGCCACTAGTGCGTTCCTCCTAGAATCCGACACAGCTTTCACGACGGACAAAGATTATGAGTGTTTCACCTTTGTTGATGATCTTGAAGACTCTCCACTCGAGTTTGAGTCTTTTGCTTTTTCGGATGAGTTAGTTGAACCATCCGACTCGGTAGCGTACACTCAATTTGAACCTTTGATGGAATCCTTCGAGTTTGAAACAGTTACTCCATTGTTACCATCTATTGTTTCACCACCTAAACTCGAGCTAAAGCCTTTGCGGTCGCACCTAAAATATGCTTATCTAGGTGAAAATGAGACCTTACCAGTTATCATATCGGCCTCTCTAGCTCTTGAGCAAGAGAAGGCTCTTTTAACGGTGTTATACGATAATCGGCAAGCTTTCGGCTGGTCTATGGCGGACATCAAGGGGATTAGTCCCCTCATAGTCGAACATCATATACACTTGATGGATTATGCCAAGCCGGCAAGGGATCCACAAAGACGCCTCAACCCCATTATGAAAGAGGCGGTCAAGAAGGAGATTGTTAAGTGTCTTGATAGCGGTATCATTTACCCTATCTCGGATAGCCAATGGGTTAGCCCCATTCATGTCGTGCCAAAGAAATCGGGCATCACGGTCATTACCAACGAGGCGAATGAGTTAATTCCCACTCGCACCCAAACTGGGTGGCGAGTTTGCATCGACTACCGGAAACTCAATGCCGCGACAAGGAAGGACCACTTTCCTTTACCACTCATTGACCAAATGCTAGAACGATTGGCAGGGCACGAATTCTGCTGCTTTTTAGATGGCTATTCCGGTTATAATCAAGTCCCCATAGCCAAAGAGGATCAAGACAAGACCACTTTTACTTGCCCCTTTGGCACTTTTGCTTATCGTCGCATGCCCTTTGGGTTATGCAATGCGCCCGCTACATTTCAGCGGTGCATGATGGGGATCTTTTCGGACATGGTGGAGAAGTTTTTGGAAATCTTTATGGATGATTTCTCCATTTTTGGTGACTCCTTCGATGAGTGTTTACGACATCTTGACGCAGTTCTCTCCCGCTGTAGGGAAAAGAACCTGACTTTGAATTGGGAGAAGTGCCACTTTATGGTACGAGAAGGCATTGTCTTAGGACATGTTATCTCGCAAAACGGCATGGAGATTGATAGAGCTAAAATCGAAGTCATTTCTAATCTTCCTCCTCCTAAATGCGTCAAAGATATCCGAGCTTTCCTTGGCCATGCCGGTTTTTATAGACGGTTCATCAAGGACTTTAGCAAGATTGCTAGACCCCTGACTCTCTTATTGGCCAAGGACACCACTTTTTTTTTCGACTCAACTTGCATGGAAGCTTTCGAGTCTTTGAAACACTCACTCATTTCTGCACCCATCCTTTCGTCTCCAGACTGGACGCACCCTTTCGAAATTATGTACGACGCATCAGATTTTGCCATTGGTGCTGTTCTTGGACAGCACATTAACAAGATGCCGCATGTAATTTACTACGCTAGCCGAACATTAAATAAGGCCCAATTAAACTACACAACAACAGAAAAAGAGTTTTTAGCGGTTGTGTTTGCACTTGAAAAATTTCGGCCTTATTTAATCGGCTCTCCAGTTATAGTGTACACGGATCACTCAGCTCTTCGCCACCTTTTTGCGAAGAAGGATGCTAAGTCTAGGCTAATACGTTGGATCCTTTTGCTGCAAGAATTTGACCTTGTTATAAGGGACAAAAAGGGATGTGAAAACGTAGTGGCCGATCACCTTTCACGACTTCTTTCTTCGCCTACCCTTGAACTTCCTATCACTGATGTTTTCCCCGATGAGCAACTCTTGACCGTTTCTTGCGAACCATGGTTCGCCGATATTGTAAACTACTTAGCCACCAGCTTGATACCTAAAGATTGGTCGAAACAAGATAAACTTCGATTTTTGTCCCAAGTAAAGCATTTTTACTGGGATGAACCTTATCTTTTTAAATACTGTTCCGACCAAATCATTCGTCGGTGTGTACCTGAAAATGAGGTTAAGAGTGTGCTGTCTTTTTGCCACGATCAAGCATGTGGCGGGCACTTTGGCCCAAAGAAGACAGCCGAGAAAGTTTTGCAATGTGGTTTCTATTGGCCACAACTCTTCAAAGATGCATTCGAATACTGCAAAACTTGCTCCCGGTGCCAACACTTGGGCCGGATATCGCGGAGAAATGAAATGCCGCTCCAACCAATTTTGGTTGTAGATATTTTTGATGTTTGCGGTATAGATTTTATGGGACCATTTCCTAACTCTTTTGGAAATGTGTATATTCTTTTGGCTGTTGACTATGTTTCAAAGTGGGTCGAGGCTGTACCAAGTCGAACGAATGACAACAAGGTTGTCGCTCGATTTCTAAAAGAACACATCTTTTCTCGATTTGGGCACCCTCGTGCGATAATAAGTGATAATGGTTCTCACTTTTGCAATAGGACTTTTGAGTCCTTAATGCGCAAATACTCTATCACCCATAAGCTGTCAACGCCATACCATCCCCAAACATGTGGGCAAGCCGAGGTCTCGAATCGGCAAATTAAGCAAATCTTGGAGAAAACGGTTTCTAAAAACCGTAAAGATTGGTCACTCAAATTAATCGACGCGCTATGGGCTTTCCATACTGCGTACAAGACCGATTTTGGCATGTCTCCATACCGGCTTGTTTACGGGAAGGCTTGCCACCTTCCAGTAGAAATTGAGCACAAGGCATTTTGGGCCATTAAGGAGCTGAATCTATCTTTAGGAGATGCGGGCAGCAACCGAAAGCTGCAGTTAAATGAACTAGAAGAGCTGCGGGATGAGGCATATGATAATGCCGTGATTGCTAAGAACCGAGTTAAGGTATTTCATGATAAAAACCTTTTGCGAAAGACATTTAAACCAGGTCAACAGGTTTTATTATATGATACTCGGTTACATTTACATCCCGGCAAGCTCCGTTCTAGGTGGAAGGGACTTTTTGTAGTCCGCACCGTTTATCCGCACGGTGCGGTTGATCTGGAAAACCCGGAGGACGGTACGCTTTTCAAAGTAAATGGGCATCGTTTGAAACCGTTCCACACAGCGGACCCTTCGGAGGAGCTCCTGTTCTTGCAGGAGCCGATCTACACTGAGTAATATTCCTCCACTTTCACCCCCAGATTTCTTTTCTTCCAAAACATTATTTCAAATAAGTTTGGGGGTGTGTATATAATTTGTAAATATATATTCCAAAAATACCATAAAAAATGAAAAATAAGAAAATAAAAAAAAATTAATAATTTTTTTGGACCAAATTGCAAATTTTCAGAATCAAGAGCTGAATTTTCAATTTACAAATAAAATCCTCATTTTTGAGGGTGTTTTCTTCAAATAACCCTTTTTCCCCCTCTATTTAAGGAGACTCGAGCCCTCCTGTCCTCATAACCCTAATATTTCATCTTCATAAAACCCTAGCCGCCACCTCCTGTCCCCTCAAGAAAAATTTCGCAGCGCCGCCACCAGATCGCCGCGTTTCCGCCGCGGTAGCTGTCTCCTGCCGCTGAACCGCCGCCGTCTGCAAGCTTCACCCCTGAAACTTCAGGGGAGGTACTCTCTGTTGAAATCCTATCTGTTTATTGCATATTTTTCTCTGTACAATCTAGATGGCACATAAAATGCAATTTGAGATAGATTTTACCCCGGTTTTCGCACACGAAATATATGGTAGATATTTCGCACATGAAATCGAACATAGGGGCTGGAATTTCCTGCTCTATAATCACTCATCTGCGTTTGCCCTACCTAACCTAGTTGCCCTATTTTACGAATCTATGGAGGATAATAGCCTTGACAACTTAGGTTACATTAAACTAAATTGGGGAAATCGAGAAATTCACATCGATAGGGACATGATACACGAGGTTACACTCATACCACATGTACCTGCACATGAACACCCATTGCGCTTTGAAGATTATATGCCCTTGATGGGGAATGACTGTGCACGAGAACCGCGTAAGGGTATCCAAGCACGGACCCTTTTCGCGATCGTTTTAACTGTGTGCCGGTGGGCACAAAACAATATCTTTGGTAGTTCCCATAACACGACTTTTTTCACCCCTTCATTACATGTCGTACACACAATGATGATGAAAAATCCAAGGTTCGACATGTGCACTGTTTTGCTCCAATCTATAGGTACGGGGAAACGAGGTACCGTATACCCATGTCCCATGCTTGTTACCCAACTCTGCCGTTATTTCCTCCCCGTCGAGGAATTTGACTCATACATGATAGACGGTGTTCCGGTTCGACCACTCGTCGAGGGTGTCACGTCGTCCTACTCTAGACTCACTGATATTTGGACACGAACGGAACCGGCAGAAAATATACCCGCACACACCCCTAGCTCGAGCTCGACTTCGAGCGGGGAAGAACTAACTCCCCAGGAGCATGCACGATTGATGCGGAGAACAGTGAGAAGAATCAATTCTTTGAGGGATGAGTTTCGGGCGACTGCACGAGATTACGACCGTCGGCTGACGGAAATTGAGAGGGGTATTCAAACCCTTTTGGCTAGAGGGGAAAGATCACGTTCACGCTCACGAGCTCGACGTGGGGCCGGGCAGTGAGGGCACTGCTTTGCTCAAGTTTGGGGGAGAGGGTAGTGTATATAGTTATACTTTGCATTGCATATTGTATATATTTCTTTTCCTTTTGCATATTTAATTTCTGCATTGCATCTTTATATAAAAAATTCATAAAAATTTGAAAATTTGAAAAATAAAAAAATTTAGAAAACAGAAAGACCCATAAAAATTGAAAAAAAAAATTCAAAACATTAATGTATTCAATTCTGGTTAATTGACTTGAGTTTGATAAATAGGTTAACTGGCTAGGAAAAACTAAATCTTAGACTTAGCAAATTAAAAACCCTAAAAATAACCTTTCTTAGAGTTTAACGGTAGAAAGTATATGTCTTTGTAGATTATTTAGAAATAGGCAAATTTTGGGTTCACTCCTTGGGCTAAGTCGAAACGAAGGAAAAGTATTAAAACTTTTATTAGAGTATAAGTTTGAAAAATAGTTCCTAGCTTAAGTCTAGATTCTGAAAACATGTACCCTACAAAATGCACAAACACGCACTTTGAAACTTGGATTAGTAGAAGAGACCTTGAAATACTCTTGTCTAAAGTCCTTAGCACAATGAAAATAAAAAGGAAAAAAAGTGAATAAAGAAAAAAATGGACACTGGTTTTTGTGATTACTTAAGGCTGTAAAAATAGAAAAATATTTAGCGAGGGTGCTTCATCACCTAGCGCCTTAGACCAACTGGTTTGGGAGCCACTGCTAAAAGCCTTGGGTGTTGCAAAACTAGGAAGTACGCTTTAAAACGCTAACGCATCTTGTAATCGGTTGTTGGTACCTCAAGAAGTATTAACAGTCGCATGAAGGATGTGAAAGCGAAAATTCACCAATTAATAAGTGCTTTGGACAATGGACGAGAGTACGATTGCTTGATTTGAATTTCCAAGTGTAGGGGAGATATTTACACACACATGGGGATATGTGATTAGAGTTTAGATGAGAGAAAGGAATAAAGAATAAAACTTGTATATTTAATAGAGTTGAGAGAAATTCCTAAGTGGAGATGGAACCCTAGAAGGAAAAGTTAAGAGATGCCGAAAGCTGAGTAGTTCTATAGAACATGTATAATCTTAAGTTGAATGATGAGGAAGTGTGAAGAATATGGGTGGATAATTTGCGGGTCGACGATAATAGATTTCCTTGTTAGAAAACCTAGTTAGAAAACAAAAAGTCGAAAAACCAAATTGATAGGATTTTGTGGGTGTAATCCGCTGAAAACCCTCAGGAGACAACACTCCTCCTACTAGGGACACCTAGAGGTTTAACGGCTTGTTGCACAAGCTCAGTGCAATCGCGTTTCCCTGCGAAAGTGCGGCTAGGTTAGATTTTTATCGAGACTAAGTAAAATAATAAGTTTGCTCGAGGGCGAGCAAAAGATAAGTTTGGGGGTATTTGTTCATAACATAATACTGCATTTTGTATTCCCCATTCTTATGCATTTTACAATGAAAACAGGTGCTTTTGACCCATGTCTGCTACATGTTACAGGTTACAGGTCCTTGGAGCAAAAACAGTGAAAAACACAAAAGACGACACAAAAGAAGGACTTTTGACCAACAATTAGGAGGATCTTAGTAAAGCCCAGCAGAAGAACGGTTCACCATCAACAAGGCAACGCAAAATCCAAATTATCAAGGAAAAACGGTTAAAAGATCCATTGCAAAGTGTTCACTGAAGATCTGGAATTACTGTAGAAGCCCAAATGGAAAACTAACTGAAGAAATAAAAATCCAAGAAGAATATAAAGTAGCCCAGGAAAAAGTATCAGGAGATCACACTAAAGGGCCGCGGAACCGCGGCCCAAGCGCGCCCATGCCGCGGTTCCGCGGCGGTTTGAAGCCCTCATGCGCAGAAAATTTTACCAAAACTTTGTGGCGGCTATGGAAAGATTTCCTGGGGGTATATTTGTAATTGTAGACATGCGGTGCAATTGTAAACCTAGGGTTTCTATGTCCTATAAATAGAACCCAAAAGCTTTGTATTTTCTTATGCCTCTATTCATGAATAAAATTCTGTTTTCTTGAAGTTAGAGCGCATCAATCGTAAGTAGGTTATTTTCCTTGCCCTAGTTATAGTTTTTCATATCTGCCCTAGGTAAATTATTTTCTCGCCTTAGTTTAATTTAGTCTAGCTTTTATTAACTTACAATCTATGTTTTCTCTCTTTAATAAATTCATGTCTTTTTTCATCCCCTCAATGAGCGAGTAGTTTCCTCGCTTGTTAGGATTAGGAATAGGGAAGGATTTGAGAGATGAAGATCTCTCATCTCTTTTCGTTGCCAAACTTTTATGATCATTAGAACTCCATGCATACCTTCTTATTCCGCTCCCTACGGCACTTTACCATCGAGGTAATGGTGAATTCCGTAGTCTAAAGGCCCGAATTTTAAGGTTTTCCATGAAGGTTAGGGTAAAGATTAGTAAAGGAAGGACAAGGATCTAGAGGAAGAATCAATCATCCCAATCATCCTAATCCCCTTTATAAATATTTACCATAACACTAATATGATAGATTTAATTAATGGCAATGGAAAGAGATGTAGATCTTTGTTTACCAAATTTTCCCTAGACCTAATCCTAGCAAGTTTCTAATCCTAGTCTCATACAACTTCAATTTTTGGGTTTATTTATAGATCCAAACACCATTTGGAATTAACTCGTAAGAACTTAAAGGAGATTTACACATCCCTGTGGACCGACCCGTATTCACCGGCTAGCTGCAAAGCGACGCCGTTCTTGATTGCGGTAAATATTTTTGATCGACAAAACATCGCTCAATCAAATGGCGCCGTTGCCGGGGATGGCGTAAAATTTCCTTTTTGTAATTTCGGGTTAATATAAAATATAAAAAAAACCATAAAAATCTGAAAAATCAAAAAATATAAAAATTCTATCATCTTTTATTGTTTGAAGGGTTTTCTTTGTGGATCTTTGCAGGATTGACGGATCTGAAACAACACAGAAAGAGAATCAGGAAAGGGTACATCAGAACAGAGGTAGATTGCTATAGAAGAGCCATACAAATTTTTTCAGAGCACGATCTCTCCTTCTCACCGCGGAACCGCGGCCTAGGGGTGGTATCTGCGGCGGAACCGCGGCCCTCTGGAGCCCTCTCTGTAAAGAAATTGCACTGTTTTTTTTCTCATTCTCCCCTCTGCAAATCCCCATATATCTTTTGTCAAATCTTCTGCAGGATTCTTTGCGCTAAAAATCTTCTTCCCCTTTCCAATAATTGATTTTCTGCAGGATTCTTTGCGCCGCGCTAAAAAGCAAATTGATTGCAAGTGATTTACTGCTTTGCATACTTTAATCTGACTTTAAGGGGCTATTGACCAATTCAGATTGGATGGGGATTTCATCACCCTTCCCAGGACCCCAAAAATCACTTAAAGCATTTGCATTGACCACTTTTAATTAAAAAATATTAGACTCAGCCCTAAGGACGTCGAGCTCAATAGGACAGAGGACTAGTATAGGCATCGGCCGTTTATCCTAACCTGACTTTGCGGTGCCCAGGCAAGTGTGTCAAGGCTAGTGGTTTTTAATTATGCCCACAGCGTGGTTCCTTCCCACTTACCTGGCACTTACCTGGCCGTAATGGACGGTGAAGAGGCGGTTTGAGGTCCTATCTCTAGCCCTTTGGAACAGTTAGGAGCTGTCTAGCTGACCTAGGTGACCCTAGACTTAGGCCTGATTGTGCATGTGTGGTTAATTGCATTTGTGTCACTAGTCTCTTTTCAAAATCTTTTTGCAAAAGCTCACTTAAAAAGAAAAAGGAAAATCTTTTCAAAACTTGCAACTTGTCGCTAAAGAAATCTTTGCACTCACTTACACCACTTCTTCTCATTGACGTTTTCTTACCTTCACATTCTATCTTTCATCTTTCGACTACACTAACCCTTTTAGTGTATGTCCGGTTGGACTAGAGACCCTAGCGTCCGATTAGTCCGTGTTTCGTTGGTACCGACCGACGAACCTTTCGACTCCGAAGTCGAAATCTTGACCACTTCTTCACTTTCACCATCATATTCTTCCGAAGGTATGTCGGGATACGATCCTAACAACACCTTACCGACGGGAATGATTCTACCTCCGTTAGGTGCGAATAACCCGAATCACCCACCTGTTGAAGTGTTAGTTATATGTATGCCCTAGAGGCCATTACTGTACATTAGATGTATATTGTAGTGGATGCTGGGACATATATAGATAGGACTTTCTTGATCGACATGATAGTACGCTATCTGGTTGCTCTTTATCTTAACATGTATACTTTCTGTCTCTCTGATTACATGTTGATAAAGCCCTTAGGATGTGTACTCGACTTCCAGGACTATGATGCAGATCATACTAGTGGGGCCTGGGTAGTCAGTGAGTACATGCTTCATTGTTCCTAGTCGTGGGAATATCGAGACGGGGCATCGATATTCCAGAGTAGACTAGTGCATATCTTCTCGACCCATGCGATGGGCGATGGATGATCCCATATCCATTGGTGTTTGACATCGAAGATGGTATGCGGGTGCTCAGTGGAGACTGGGTACACTGAACGGACTCGCCGAGAACTCCCAGATGGTATTATACCTCACGTCAGATGGCAGTTCTCTGGTGACACTGGTACAACTTAGTCTGTTGACCCGAGATCGTCATAGAGTCTTGTGTGTCTCCCACTGTGCTTTGATTTCCATCCTACCACGGCTCTACTGAGTTGTGCAAACAGGTGGTTTTTGGGTACAGTCCTGATTCACATGGAGGCAATGAGCGATAGGAGGGGATTCGTCTCTCCCGGTATTGGGGGTTGATGTTGCGCCATGCTCGACTGGCCATAACAGGAAATCCCTGGCCAGGGTTGCAGTGATATACTGGTAAGAGTTATCAGTAGTTTCACGAATGTTATGGACCCTACGTCGGCATGACTTATCGAGCTATTGGGGTCTGACGTTTACCACCCCTAGGCGAGATATGCGACATATCAGACGAACAGACCGGACTGTACGGTAAGTGTTACTGGTTGGATTCACAGGAGTGTGAGCGGGCTTGCTCGTCGATCTTCTGATCGCTCAATACCCGGGTGGCCGTTACGTTTAGCAGACCGCTTGCGGCTTGTGGGTGTTTGATATGATCATCATCTGCTGCCGGCGTATTGACGAGTCTTTAGAGTCCTACACAGAGGTTTCCTGGATCAAGCGAAACGAAATAGGAGCGCATATGAGATATGTGCGGGACCGAGAATAATTCGAGTATGCGATACCGTATTCCATTCTCGCGACGAATGTATCGATTGGTTATATGCGATATAACCTAGTTATCGAATCAAGGATTGATTCGATAAGCCGATACATATGATACTAGTCGGTTATATCCGATATGACCGGATCGTTAAATCAAGTGTTGATTTAATGATTTAGTGCATATTTATATATTTGATATATTACTTTGCGTTAACTAGTATTGGTTCACTTTAAAAGGATTTTCTCACTTGAATTGTGCACATTGTATATGCGATATAGTTTTGTGCACATGTTTGTATCATGTTTGATGATACATGCTTACTTGGTTAAGTGTAAAGAATCAAACCATGGTTTAAGTTAATGATTAGGGTTTTGATTATTTATTCATTTATCTTTCTTATTTATTCATTTTGGAAAAAGAAAAAGATAAATGAATGATTGAATGTTTTGTTTTTAGTTGAAGTTTCTTGAAACTTTGACTAAGTCACTCTTTTGTTCTTATGCTTAACCCTAACCATCCTTTTAACCATGGTCTTCTCTCTACACTTAACTATAGTTGAAAGTATGATAAGTATTGATTTATTTTATCTAATTATTAAGACTTATCATATCTTCTTCTTCTTCTTCATCTTCTTCAACATGAAGAAAGCTAGTGGCCATCAATGGCAACTAGTGAAATTGAGTGAGAAATCCAAATATAAAGTCTACCCACTTTCTATTTCTTCGTCCTCTACCTCTTGCCAAGTTGTATAGGGTGTTTACTTCACAAGTTTTCAAAGCTTGGTGAAGTTGGAGCTTGTTCTTGTGATACTTCGACGTAGATCATCTTCGGCATCGAACCGACGATCAAGCCCGCCCATTCTTCGATGATGCCAATGCTAGAGTTGTGAGTTCGATTTGGACAGCGGAGGAAGATCATCGTAGAGCTTAGGAAGTGGTGGACCGGATCTACAAAGGTTGTAGCCCCTTTCCTTTAGATACATTTCCATTTACTTGCTTGCTTCGCCTATATATATCTAGTTAACGATCCGTTCTAGGTTTTCTCGGCACCGTAATTTTTAGAAATTTGCATGTTTGATCACTTGTGAGACTCCACTAGAGTTCCTAGGAAACCTACAGTGGTATCAGAGCCTAGCTAGAGCCTTAGGCGAAGTCCCGACGGAATCAGAAGTCCGATCGACCCAAAACCCCAATATTTAACATGCTCTCTGGACATTTCTGTAAAATGTGGATTTTTGTGAATTAAAAATATTCAGAAAAATCAGCAGGAAGATCTAAGACTTACTGTAAAATTCGTGGTCCTGATTCCATCAATGAGCCGCGGATCCGCGGCACAAGCGTGGCTCGTGCGGCGGTTCCGCGGCCATTTTGTCTGTTTTTGTATTTATTTTTTCACAGTAATTCTCAGTTTTCTGTTCTGGTTTTCCTGGGAATTTTTAATATTTATTCCTGAGTTGTATTTTCTGAGTTGTATTGGGGACTCGGTGTATTCGATCGGACTGTCTAATTTTGTCGGTGTGCTTTTCCGGGTATTTTTAGAATATGTTAAAAAGTTCGACCGGATATAAATACCAACTTTTTCCCCTGCCGGGAAATTTCCAATTGTTGGATTTTTCCGTAGTTTAACGACGTTCTAAGTAGTGCAAGTAACGCGATGGACCCTCTAGAAGACAACAAACCTTAACTCGATTATGTGACCGTCTTGAACTGCCCTTTGAACCTTCGGGTTTGGGGCAGTACGGCGTGCCACATGTGAGGCGTTGGCTTGACCCTTCTACGGCTGGACCGTTGGTACTGAGGCATGAACTGAATGTTGTTAGACTTATTTCATGTGTTGAGTAGTATCGGGAAAACTTGGGTGTTCGATTGTTCGATCGAAAAGTTTAGCATTTTCTATTTATCCGGAATGTGATACAATAATTGGAATTCGCAAATAGTTATGAGATAACGGAATGAATATTATAAACATAGCAGTTTAGTCTCACTTGATCGGTTGCCACGAAATTTTGATGTGATCAAAAGTCCGTTGCAATCACGTAGTGTACGCGGATACTCGCCGGGTAAACTTAATAGACAGCCTCACTCCATAGCCCCGACCAAGTGACTGTAGGAGAACCCCGTCGCCGAAAGCATCCGTTTGGGTGCTCGCGGCAGCGGTGTTCCGCCTTGGTGCACTTCGTCGACGGTATCGAGGGTGCGGCCGCCTACTAAAGTTTGCGACGAGCATTCGATCAGAATGTCGGGAATCTTGTTGAATTGCCCGACTTGATATTGAAAAGAGTTTTCGATAATGAGACTAAAATGCGGGGTTTATAATTGTTAGGCATGCGATGTCTAAGTATTTCATTTGGTCAGGCATGCGATGTCTGAGGAGGTTGCGGATTCCAACTGTTGTAGTTTTACACTTTCTTTTCTGTGACCGTAAGTGTAATATGTGATATCGCCGGTTTCGTTGCTATATGTCAACGACAATTGGGATGCGCATATTTACTTACGTTGATGACATGTTATGTTATGTGTTGCTGGATATGTTATATTGGATCGTCGTGTTTGAATAGCCGGGGTTTTTTTTATGTGAGATGAGTGTTTTTTCATTTTCATTCATGTAAAAACTTGTATGTAATATTCTTTTATTGGGGCACTTCCAGGTTGCGGAAGTTGTCACCCATTGTATATTATTTCCTTTTCTGCACTAGGATAGACCCATGGAGGGGAGCACAAGTAACCGGGTTCTGGGGTCCAGTGGGAGACCAACTCGAGGAGTCGAGTCCGGGTCTCCTAACCCTAGAATTGGTAGGGTTGCTTGCCGCTCTCGTAGGGGTCTTGGGGTGTGGGATTGGCTATTCATCACGACCGTGGAATCCGTGTTTTATACTGGCTCGTATTGAAAACACGGACGTCCTAGTATATCCAATATTTCATATGTTTCTTCTGCTGTGATTTATCTGTGATGTGATCATGTGATGTTCTGTGACAGATATTATATATAATGTATATGATATATTATATATAAACGTTGCTTATGTTTTACACCCGCGCTAGCCCTGCCCCGCTCTGCCGTTAGTTACCTAACCTAACGGTGCAGACGGGACATCGAGGCGAATGCGGATGGCATAAGCGTACGTTATATTTATCTGTGATGTTTAGATGGACTTAAATGATGGGATATTCATTAATGAGATTAATGAAAGAAAATAAACCTAATTGATGTTGTGGAATCGAATTTCAAAATAAAAACAGGTAGCTACAGTTCTTGCTTTGCATCGCGGTGTTCATTATAGAACATCGTGCACCTTATTCGATGAGGAAAGGACCGAGATCCCTTCACCGGGAGTGACTCCTTTAGCAATAACTGGCAGATGCTACAACCCTCGGTTTGTCTTTTGATCGCTTCTATAGTTTCTGCTTTGCACAGTGATATATATGATATATCCCGCACCTCATTCGACGAGGAAAGGGCCGACGATCCCTTCACCGGGAGTGACCCCTTTAGCAAAACTAGAAAAGCCTCGAAAACATTCCATTTAAAAACCATTTGATTCCGCAACGAGATCAAGTTCAAAGCGTTAAAGGTTTTCACAAAAACCAGCCGCAACCCTCCGTCATTTTAGGAAGTAGAGTACTTAGTATTCGTGCTGTGTTTGTTGACCATAGTCAAGGCACAGTGTACGGTAGCTAAGTGATGTCTTCCTACACCGCATATGATGCGATTAGTTAGGACAGTCGCGTGACTTTGTTGACCTTAGTTAAGGGTCATGTGGGTGGGTCTAATTAATCACGAAATGACGGGTAGAACTTGACTAGTACTTATGATTTGTTGACCATAGTTAAGGTCATAGGTGCTAGGGGTAAAAATCTTTATCGGGAGTTTCAAGTGTTGAAATTTGCAATGAGATTGCATACCTTCTATGTGATAGTTGGATCCCGATACCCACTGCGAGTAATTGTTACTCCTGGGAGAGTTTTGCACTTTGCAATTAGCCGATCAAGTAGGTGTCTAGAAAGGTGTCAACGGGGTTATGCCTCTGGGAAAACGAGGTTTTCTGTAATTAGGTCCGTGCGAAAGCACGGGGAACCTCCCTCAAAGTACCGACACTGGCCTGGCTGAAAGATTGGCGAACTTGTAGAGTGTAATTAATCCCGGCTAATCTTTCCTTTTAGGGTTTGAAGGAAGATTTGATAAAAACAGTGGGAGCCATCCTGATTAGATAAAATACATAACCAATCTAATCTTGCAAGAGCGCACGCAGAGTGTTTTCTTCTCTCTCTCTCCTGGTAGCGACCATATCACGCCTTAATCAAGATAATAATACGGAATTTTGACCGAACCCGCTTGTTATACTGAGCTGGGGAACGTTGGTCCCGCTCCAACTTATAATTGTTATAAGACAGAGCAGGAAATTGGGGAATACCAGAATTCCTATGCCGCCCAAACGAAGAAAGTGCATATGATGCATCTCCTTCGGGTGTGTTCATTACAAAGAACTGTTTCTCAGTATCCTCTGCATCCTGGGTATATGATACCGGATCAGGATCCCAGATATGTAATCTGTTACATAGGGCTACAAGAGGGTAGAAAAACTGAGAACGGGTGATGAGTTTCATGAGGCAGAAAACGGGGCAAGTGTTGCAGCCAAGTCTGTTGGTCACTGTCACCCTGTATTATGAATACATTGATTCTGAACAAATGCTATTAGATACCGAACCTGATATACAAAATCATATCAGTCTCTTTATTAGTAAAGAAAGGATATAATTTTGTATTGATGGATAATGTTTTGAACATTTCCTATATCAAAAGTTGATCGGTTCAGGCACGTCATCTAAAAGCATTGACGTTCTAAATCAAACTACAGTTCCTTATATACTGAACACACATAAGAGGAAGAGTTCAGAAATGAACGAATCATTCTTGAGGCATTGTAGACTAGGTCATATCAATGCGACCCGACTGGCTGAAGTTACATTTTAGATGCATATTTAAATCAGTTTAAATTTACATCTTGTGAAACTTGCCAGTCATGTCACAAAGATATAATGACACCAGCTCTGCTTACTGGAAGCCGAGAAAGAGTTAATGAACTCTTGGGACTGATACATGATGATGTATGTAAAGTCTCCTGTCTACACATACCAGGACTGGTTCTTTATACTTCATTATATTCTCTGATAATCTCTCAAGATTCAGTCATATATTCCCGTTGAAACATAAGTCCGAACCTTTTGAGATATTCACAGAATATAAGTTAGAAGTAGAGAACCAAAATATGGGTATAAGTATTATGTCCTATGATAAGATCAGGGAGGAGAATACTTGTGCATAGAATTCCTGGACTATTCTAAAGGAGAATGAGATTTTCTCTCAGTGTTACTCCTCTGAATACACCACAGTACAACGGTGTATCAGGGCGGAGCAATTGCACAATATTAGATATGGTGTGCTCTATGATGAGTATTACTGAGTTACCTATTTCCTTTTGGGGTTATGCACTTGAGAAGCTGCATACCTATTGAATTAGGTTTGAATCAAATCAGTGCCTACCACTCCATATGAGATATGGTATGGGAAGAACCCATCTCTTAAACGAGTTAAGATTTGGGGTTGTCCGGCCTATGTTTAAAGCAAAATCTGGACAAGATCGAGGCAGGATCAGTTCTGTAGAACTGGAAAGGTTCCAGCTATACAAAACTGCAGTTGATGATTTGACTGAACCATAAGATTCTATAGTTCCCGACGAATCTCAGCCTCTCCGCCGATCTAGTAGGGTTCCTCATCCGCCTGAGAGATACCTCGGTTTCTCGATGACAGTGGGAGCAAGGATTGCATCATGAGATGATGACCCAACTAGTTTCGAGCAGGCCATCGAGAGTAGGGACTCTGTAAGAATGGCTGGATGCTTAGCGATCTGAGATGGAATCCATGTACACCAGCAAAGTATGGACTTTAGCTGCTATATCTGAAGGGTTAAATCCCCATCAGGAGCAAGTATATCTTGAGAAGATTACTTGGTGTAGATGGAAAAGTTGAGACTTTCAAAGCTAGACTTGTTAAAGGTTTTCGTCATCGACCAGGCGTGGATAATGATGAAACCTTTTTCCAGTAGCTATGCTTAAGTCTATCCAGATCCTACTTACCACGGCTACATACCATGACTACGATATCTGGCGGTTGGGTGCCATGACTGCTTTTCTAAATACTGATTTAGAAGAGAACGTCTATAAGAACACAGCCAGAGGTCTTCGTAAACAGTGGGAGCAGCGGAAACGTGTGCAAGTTGCTTTACATAATGAAGCAGGCATCGCGGAGTTGGAACGTCTGTTTTGATGTGATAGTCAAAGTGTTTGACTTCATCAAAATGGTAGACGAACCTTGTATATACAAAAGGGTAGTAGAGAGTAAGGTGGTCATCTTCGTATTGTACGTAGACAACATACTCTTGATAGGAAAAGAGTTTCCTATACTACGATCGATCAATCTCCTATTATTACAAGGATTCTCCAAATAGGATCAAAGTGATACCTCCTAAATCCTGAGTTTTTATCTATGAGATAGATGTAATTGGATGCAAGGATTCTCACTAGATGTAGTGAGATGGTATCAATCGATCCTGGGGAGAATCACTGGAAGTGTTCCATGGTGGTAAAGACGACTGAATGTCAGTCACAGGCACTGTCTTTACCCTCAGTAAAGGCACGGTATGTTGGAAGAGTTCCAAGCTAGATACCGTGGCAAACTAGACGATAAAGGCTGGTAACATCGCTATTAAAGATACTACCAAAGAGGCAGTTTGGGTGTATATTGGTTCATAAGATGAACTAGGTTCCTGCCATTGTATGACAATGGAAGTGTGGCTTTGGCCCTGGAACCCTGGTCCCATCAGTGACCCAGACATAATCTAAGGCAGCATCACCTAATCATGGAGATAGTTGATCTCCAGGGTGATCGAGGTTAGGAGAGTAGACTCAGAGGACAACACGGAGGATCCACTCACGAAGGCCTTTTCCCAGAGAGTGACTCATATGGGATGGTTGAGTATTAGATACTGCGACCACTGCTACAGATGGCCCTAGTGCAAGTGGGAGATTGTTAGTTATATGTATGCCCTAGAGGCCATTACTGTACATTGGATGTATATTGTAGTGGATGCCGGGACATATATAGATAGGACTTTCTTGCTCGACATGATAGTACGCTATCTGGTTGCTCTTTATCTTAACATGTATACTTTCTGTCTCTCTGATTACATGTTGATAAAGCCCTTAGGATGTGTACTCAACTTCCAGGACTATGATGCAGATCATACTAGTGGGGCCTGGGTAGTCAGTGAGTACATCCTTCATTGTTCCTAGTCGTGGGAATATCGAGACGGGGCATCGATATTCCAGAGTAGACTAGCGCATATCTTCTCGACCCATGCGATGGGCGATGGATGATCCCATATCCATTGGTGTTTGACATCGAAGATGGTATGCGGGTGCTCAGTGGAGACTGGGTACACTGAACGGACTCGCCGAGAACTCCCAGATGGTATTATACCTCACGTCAGATGGCAGTTCTCTGGTGACACTGGTACAGCTTAGTCTGTTGACCCGAGATCGTCATAGAGTCTTGTGTGTCTCCCACTGTGCTTTGATTTCCACCCTACCACGGATCTACTGAGTTGTGCAAACAGGTGGTTTTTGGGTACAGTCCCGATTCACATGGAGGCAATGAGCGATAGGAGGGGATTCGTCTCTCCCGGTATTGGGGGTTGATGTTGCGCCATGCTCGACTGGCCATAACAGGAAATCCCTGGCCAGGGTTGCAGTGATATACTGGTAAGAGTTATCAGTAGTTTCACGAATGTTATGGACCCTACGCCGGCATGACTTATCGAGCTATTGGGGTCTGACATTTACCACCCCTAGGCGAGATATGCGACATATCAGACGAACAGACCGGACTGTACGGTAAGTGTTACTGGTTGGATTCACAGGAGTGTGAGCGGGCTTGCTCGTCGATCTTCTGATCGCTCAATACCCGGGTGACCGTTACGTTTAGCAGACCGCTTGCGGCTTGTGGGTGTTTGATATGATCATCATCTGCTGCCGGCGTATTGACGAGTCTTTAGAGTCCTACACAGAGGTTTCCTGGATCAAGCGAAACGAAATAGGAGCGCATATGAGATATGTGCGGGACCGAGAATAATTCGAGTATGCGATACCTTATTCCATTCTCACGACGAATGTATCGATTGGTTATATGCGATATAACCTAGTTATCGAATCAAGGATTGATTCGATAAGCCGATACATATGATACTAGTCGGTTATATCCGATATGACCGGATCGTTAAATCAAGTGTTGATTTAATGATTTAGTGCATATTTATATATTTGATATATTACTTTGCGTTAACTAGTATTGGTTCACTTTAAAAGGATTTTCTCACTTGAATTGTGCACATTGTATATGCGATATAGTTTTGTGCACATGTTTGTATCATGTTTGATGATACATGCTTACTTGGTTAAGTGTAAAGAATCAAACCATGGTTTAAGTTAATGATTAGGGTTTTGATTATTTATTCATATCTTTCTTATTTATTCATTTTGGAAAAAGAAAAAGATAAATGAATGATTGAATGTTTTGTTTTTAGTTGAAGTTTCTTGAAACTTTGACTAAGTCACTCTTTTGTTCTTATGCTTAACCCTAACCATCCTTTTAACCATGGTCTTCTCTCTACACTTAACTATAGTTGAAAGTATGATAAGTATTGATTTATTTTATCTAATTATTAAGACTTATCATATCTTCTTCTTCTTCTTCATCTTCTTCAACATGAAGAAAGCTAGTGGCCATCAATGGCAACTAGTGAAATTGAGTGAGAAATCCAAATATAAAGTCTACCCACTTCCTATTTCTTCATCCTCTACCTCTTGCCAAGTTGTATAGGGTGTTTACTTCACAAGTTTTCAAAGCTTGGTGAAGTTGGAGCTTGTTCTTGTGATACTTCGACGTAGATCATCTTCGGCATCGAACCGACGATCAAGCCCGCCCATTCTTCGATGATGCCAATGCTAGAGTCGTGAGTTCGATTTGGACAGCGGAGGGAGATCATCGTGGAGCTTAGGAAGTGGTGGACCGGATCTACAAAGGTTGTAGCCCCTTTCCTTTAGATACATTTCCATTTACTTGCTTGCTTCGCCTATATATATCTAGTTAACGATCCGTTCTAGGTTTTCTCGGCACCGTAATTTTTAGAAATTTGCATGTTTGATCACTTGTGAGACTCCACTAGAGTGCCTAGGAAACCTACATGAAGCGCCCGCACGAGTCGCGCTCCAGGATCTTTTCTACCCCATCCGCACCGCCCTTCCTACTTGTCTTTCCCTCCCACCGGCTAATGGGGACAATTTTGAGATCAAACCCCACTTCATCAATATGCTGCCTAAGTTTCATGGTTTGGAATCCGAAGATGCATATATCTTTATCAACAAATTCCAAAACGTTTGAGCCATGATGAAAACTACCTAATTAAGTGATGACGCTATAAGGCTAAGGGTCATTCCTTTCACCTTATGTGACCTAGCCGAGAAGTGGCTATACAGCACCGCATCACACTCAATTAGAAATTGAGACGAGTTTGTGAAAGTTTTTCTTAAAAAGTTCTATCCTCATCACAAAACTGCTAAAATCCGTAATGAGATTATACAATTTTCACAGATTCCTGCCGAACCATTTTGGAAATGTTTTGAAAGATTCAAAGACCTACTTGTTCAATGCCCTCACCATAGGATCGAAAGATGGCAACTTTGCCAAACATTATACGAGGGATTGAACCCGGCAACGAAGCAGTTGCTAGAAACCATTAGTCAAGGTCACTTTCTGTCCAAGTCTAGTGAGGAAGCGTGGCAGTTTCTTGAGGATCTTAGTGAGCAAACAATTCAGTGGGAGAGTACCAAGACCACATCATCATCTTCTTCTATTGGTCAACCTAGGGCAGGCATATATCAAGTAGAGATGTCAATTGCTATGAAGGCCGAGATGGCCGCTCTTACGAAAAAGCTAGAAGCACTTGAGACCAAAATCTTAGCACCTTCTCCTGCCCCTGTTGTGCCTCCACGAACTGTTTGTGCTTTTTGTTCGGATCCATCACATCTCACCGAAGAGTGTCCTTACACTGCATCTACTCAAGGACAGGATCAAGTTAATGCTGCCTTTCAGCAACGACAACGAAATGATCCATACTCCTCGACATACAATCCGGGTTGGAAGAGCCACCCTAATTTCGCTTGGAACCAAAATCAACAATCCCAAGGAAACAACAATTTTCAAAGGGCTCCTCCTCCACAACAACAAGCACCTCCACAAACTCAATTTCAGCAACCTCTCCAACAGCAACCTTACCCTAATCAGATGAACAATTTTGTGCCCAACAATTTTGTTCCCCCTCAAAATGCTGTTAGCTCGCTCGAAAGAAGTCTAGAAGCATTCCTAAAGCAATCTGCACAGTCCACAGCTAGGATAGAGACTTCTGTTCAATCTTTGGTGCAAAACAGTGCCTCTCACGATCAAAGCATCAAAGCTATTGAGGCACAAATTGCACAACTCAACACAGCATTGAAAGAGCGAGAGAAAGGAAAGCTTCCGTCTCAATCACTCCCAAATCCTGGTCACGCACATGTTGCACATGAACAGCAGAATCATAACGTGAATGCTGTGACTACGTTGAGATCCGGAAAAGTGCTGCAAAACAATATGGGTATTCACCATGACACCGCTGCCGGTGGTTCTTCATCTTCCTCTTCTTCTTCGTTAGAGCCTATTCTCCATCCTTCACATGGCTCTACTTCTTCTAGCTCGAACGGACCCTCGTCTCACAACACGAACACATCTACACGGGGTTCCGTACCAACTCAACAATCTGATCCGCAAAAATTAGACTCAACAACTTTTCAAAATGTTCCTTTTCCAAATCGGTTGAGATCCAATAAACCAACTCCACAGATGGAGAAGATTGTAGAGTTGTTCAAACAGGTTAGCATAAATATCCCTCTTTTGGATGCAATCCAACAAGTTCCTTCATATGCAAAAATCTTAAAGGACTTATGCACCAAAAAGAGGAAGTCACAAGTACCAAAGAAAGTTTTCGTGGCTAATGCTGTTAGTGATGCTCTTGTCAATTCTTTACCCCCAAAGCACAAGGACCCCGGTTGTCCTACTATTTCGATCACAATTGGGAACAAGACCATCAATAGAGCACTATTAGATCTTGGTGCTAGTGTCAATTTGCTACCTTATTCGGTGTACGAACAATTAGGCGTTGGAGAGCTTAAGCCCACTCATTGTACTCTCCAAATGGCCGACAGATCAATCACCCATCCTAGGGGAGAATTGGAGGATGTGTTAATTAGAGTAGGGGATTTCATTTTTCCCGTTGACTTTATTGTTATGGATACACAGCCTGTCGCTAACCCCCGTAATCAAATTCCGGTGATACTTGGTCGACCATTCCTCGCGACTTCTAACGCGGTAATCAACTGTCGTAATGGTTCAATGAATCTATCTTTTGGCAATATGACAGTTGAACTCAACATTTTCAAGTTAGGAAGTCAGCCTTGCGAGCCTAATTCTAGCGTACTTGATGTGTGCTCGATCGATGAGATCGCGGAGGAGGACTGTGAGTTCGAGAATTTCATGTTTAATCACAGCAATATTAACGCCACTAGTGCGTTCCTCCTAGAATCCGACACAGCTTTCACGACGGACAAAGATTATGAGTGTTTCACCTTTGTTGATGATCTTGAAGACTCTCCACTCGAGTTTGAGTCTTTTGCTTTTTCGGATGAGTTAGTTGAACCATCCGACTCGGTAGCGTACACTCAATTTGAACCTTTGATGGAATCCTTCGAGTTTGAAACAGTTACTCCATTGTTACCATCTATTGTTTCACCACCTAAACTCGAGCTAAAGCCTTTGCCGTCGCACCTAAAATATGCTTATCTAGGTGAAAATGAGACCTTACCAGTTATCATATCGGCCTCTCTAGCTCTTGAGCAAGAGAAGGCTCTTTTAACGGTCTTATACGATAATCGTCAAGCTTTCGGCTGGTCTATGGCGGACATCAAGGGGATTAGTCCCCTCATAGTCGAACATCATATACACTTGATGGATTATGCCAAGCCGGCAAGGGATCCACAAAGACGCCTCAACCCCATTATGAAAGAGGCGGTCAAGAAGGAGATTGTTAAGTGTCTTGATAGCGGTATCATTTACCCTATCTCGGATAGCCAATGGGTTAGCCCCATTCATGTCGTGCCAAAGAAATCGGGCATCACGGTCATTACCAACGAGGTGAATGAGTTAATTCCCACTCGCACCCAAACTGGGTGGCGAGTTTGCATCGACTACCGGAAACTCAATGCCGCGACAAGGGAGGACCACTTTCCTTTACCATTCATTGACCAAATGCTAGAACGATTGGCGGGGCACGAATTCTACTGCTTTTTAGATGGCTATTCCGGTTATAATCAAGTCCCCATAGCCAAAGAGGATCAAGACAAGACCACTTTTACTTGCCCCTTTGGCACTTTTGCTTATCGTCGCATGCCCTTTGGGTTATGCAATGCGCCCGCTACATTTCAGCGGTGCATGATGGGGATCTTTTCGGACATGGTGGAGAAGTTTTTGGAAATCTTTATGGATGATTTCTCCATTTTTGGTGATTCCTTCGATGAGTGTTTACGACATCTTGACGCAGTTCTCACCCGCTGTAGGGAAAAGAACCTGACTTTGAATTGGGAGAAGTGCCACTTTATGGTACGAGAAGGCATTGTCTTAGGATATGTTATCTCGCAAAACGGCATAGAGGTTGATAGAGCTAAAATCGAAGTCATTTCTAATCTTCCTCCTCCTAAATGCGTCAAAGATATCCGAGCTTTCCTTGGCCATGCCGGTTTTTATAGACGGTTCATCAAGGACTTTAGCAAGATTACTAGACCCCTGACTCTCTTATTGGCCAAGGACACCACTTTTGTTTTCGACTCAACTTGCATGGAAGCTTTCGAGTCTTTGAAACACTCACTCATTTCTGCACCCATCCTTTCGTCTCCAGACTGGACGCACCCTTTCGAAATTATGTACGACGCATCAGATTTTGCCATTGGTGCTGTTCTTGGACAGCACATTAACAAGATGCCGCATGTAATTTACTATGCTAGCCGAACATTAAATGAGGCCCAATTAAACTACACAACAACAGAAAAAGAGTTTTTAGCGGTTGTGTTTGCACTTGAAAAATTTCGGCCTTATTTAATCGGCTCTCCAGTTATAGTGTACACGGATCACTCAGCTCTTCGCCACCTTTTTGCGAAGAAGGATGCTAAGTCTAGGCTAATACGTTGGATCCTTTTGCTGCAAGAATTTGACCTTGTTATAAGGGACAAAAAGGGATGTGAAAACGTAGTGGCCGATCACCTTTCACGACTTCCTTCTTCGCCTACACTTGAACTTCCAATCACTGATGTTTTCCTCGATGAGCAACTCTTGACCGTTTCTTGCGAACCATGGTTCGCCGATATTGTAAACTACTTAGCCACCGGCTTGATACCTAAAGATTGGTCGAAACAAGATAAACTTCGATTTTTGTCCCAAGTAAAGCATTTTTACTGGGATGAACCTTATCTTTTTAAATACTGTTCCGACCAAATCATTCGTCGGTGTGTACCTGAAAATGAGGTTAAGAGTGTGCTGTCTTTTTGCCACGATCAAGCATGTGGCGGGCACTTTGGCCCAAAGAAGACAGCCGAGAAAGTTTTGCAATGTGGTTTCTATTGGCCACAACTCTTCAAAGATGCATTCGAATACTGCAAAACTTGCTCCCGGTGCCAACACTTGGGCCGGATATCGCGGAGAAATGAAATGCCGCTCCAACCAATTTTGGTTGTAGATATTTTTGATGTTTGGGGTATAGATTTTATGGGACCATTTCCTAACTCTTTTGGAAATGTGTATATTCTTTTGGCTGTTGACTATGTTTCAAAGTGGGTCGAGGCTGTACCAAGTCGAACGAATGACAACAAGGTTGTCGCTCGATTTCTAAAAGAACACATCTTTTCTCGATTTGGGCACCCTCGTGCGATAATAAGTGATATTGGTTCTCACTTTTGCAATAGGACTTTTGAGTCCTTAATGCGCAAATACTCTATCACCCATAAGCTGTCAACGCCATACCATCCCCAAACATGTGGGCAAGCCGAGGTCTCGAATCGGCAAATTAAGCAAATCTTGGAGAAAACGGTTTCTAAAAACCGTAAAGATTGGTCACTCAAATTAATCGACGCGCTATGGGCTTTCCGTACTGCGTACAAGACCGATTTTGGCATGTCTCCATACCGGCTTGTTTACGGGAAGGCTTGCCACCTTCCAGTAGAAATTGAGCACAAGGCATTTTGGGCCATTAAGGAGCTGAATCTATCTTTAGGAGATGCGGGAAGCAACCGAAGCTGCAGTTAAATGAACTAAAAGAGCTGCGGGATGAGGCATATGATAATGCCGTGATTGCTAAGAACCGAGTTAAGGTATTTCATGATAAAAACCTTTTGCGAAAGACATTTAAACCAGGTCAACAGGTTTTATTATATGATACTCGGTTACATTTACATCCCTGCAAGCTCCGTTCTAGGTGGAAGGGACCTTTTGTAGTCCGCACCGTTTATCCGCACGGTGCGGTTGATCTGGAAAACCCGGAGGACGGTACGCTTTTCAAAGTAAATGGGCATCGTTTGAAACCGTTCCTCACAGCGGAACCTTCGGAGGAGCTCCTGTTCTTGCAGGAGCCGATCTACACTGAGTAATATTCCTCCACTTTCATCCCCAGATTTCTTTTCTTCCAAAACATTATTTCAAATAAGTTTGGGGGTGTGTATATAATTTGTAAATATATATTCCAAAAATACCATAAAAAATGAAAAATAAGAAAATAAAAAAAAATAAATAATTTTTTTGGACCAAATTGCAAATTTTCAGAATCAAGAGCTGAATTTTCAATTTACAAATAAAATCCTCATTTTTGAGGGTGTTTTCTTCAAATAACCCTTTTCCCCCCTCTATTTAAAGAGACCCGAGCCCTCCTGTCCTCATAACCCTAATATTTCATCTTCATAAAACCCTAGCCGCCACCTCCTGTCCCCTCAAGAAAAATTTCGCAGCGCCGCCACCAGATCGCCGCGTTTCCGCCGCGGTAGCCGTCTCCTGCCGCTGAACCGCCGCCGTCTGCAAGCTTCACCCCTGAAACTTCAGAGGAGGTACTCTCTGTTGAAATCCTATCTGTTTATTGCATATTTTTCTCTGTACAATCTAGATGGCACATAAAATGCAATTTGAGAGAGATTTTACCCCGGTTTTCGCACACGAAGTATATGGTAGATATTTCGCACATGAAATCGAACATAGGGGCTGGAATTTCCTGCTCTATAATCACTCATCTGCATTTGCCCTACCTAACCTAGTTGCCCTATTTTACGAATCTATGGAGGATAATAGCCTTGACAACTTAGGTTACATTAAACTAAATTGGGGAAATCGAGAAATTCACATCGATAGGGACATGATACACGAGGTTACACTCATACCACGTGTACCTGCACATGAACACCCATTGCGCTTTGAAGATTATATGCCCTTGATGGGGAATGACTGTGCACGAGAACCGCGTAAGGGTATCCAAGCACGGACCCTTTTCGCGAACGTTTTAACTGTGTGCCGGTGGGCACAAAACAATATCTTTGGTAGTTCCCATAACACGACTTTTTTCACCCCTTCATTACATGTCGTACACACACTGATGATGAAAAATCCAAGGTTCGACATGTGCACTGTTTTGCTCCAATCTATAGGTACGGGGAAACGAGGTACCGTATACCCATGTCCCATGCTTGTTACCCAACTCTGTCGTTATTTCCTCCCCGTCGAGGAATTTGACTCATACATGATAGACGGTGTTCCGGTTCGACCACTCGTCGAGGGTGTCACGTCGTCCTACTCTAGGCTCACTGATATTTGGACACGAACCGAACCGGCAGAAAATGTACCCGCACACACCCCTAGCTCGAGCTCGACTTCGAGCGGGGAAGAACTAACTCCCCAGGAGCATGCACGATTGATGCGGAGAACAGTGAGAAGAATCGATTCTTTGAGGGATGAGTTTCGGGCGACTGCACGAGATCACGACCGTCGGCTGACGGAAATTGAGAGGGGTATTCAAACCCTTTTGGCTAGAGGGGAAAGATCACGTTCACGCTCACGAGCTCGACGTGGGGCCGGGCAGTGAGGGCACTGCTTTGCTCAAGTTTGGGGGAGAGGGTAGTGTATATAGTTATCCTTTGCATTGCATATTGTATATATTTCTTTTCCTTTTGCATATTTAATTTCTGCATTGCATCTTTATATAAAAAATTCATAAAAATTTGAAAATTTGAAAAATAAAAAATTTAGAAAACAGAAAGACCCATAAAAATTGAAAAAATTTTCAAAACATTAATGTATTCAATTCTGGTTAATTGACTTGAGTTTGATAAATAGGTTAACTGGCTAGGAAAAACTAAATCTTAGACTTAGCAAATTAAAAACCCTAAAAATAACCTTTCTTAGAGTTTAACGGTAGAAAGTATATGTCTTTGTAGATTATTTAGAAATAGGCAAATTTTGGGTTCACTCCTTGGGCTAAGTCGAAACGAAGGAAAAGTATTAAAACTTTTATTAGAGTATAAGTTTGAAAAATAGTTCCTAGCTTAAGTCTAGATTCTGAAAACATGTACCCTACAAAATGCACAAACACGCACCTTGAAACTTGGATTAGTAGAAGAGACCTTGAAATACTCTTGTCTAAAGTCCTTAGCACAATGAAAATAAAAAGGAAAAAAAGTGAATAAAGAAAAAAATGGACACTGGTTTTTGTGATTACTTAAGGCTGTAAAAATAGAAAAATATTTAGCGAGGGTGCTTCATCACCTAGTGCCTTAGACCAACTGGTTTGGGAGCCACTGCTAAAAGCCTTGGGTGTTGCAAAACTAGGAAGTACGCTTTAAAACGCTAACGCATCTTGTAATCGGTTGTTGGTACCTCAAGATGTATTAACAGTCGCATGAAGGATGTGAAAGCGAAAATTCACCAATTAATAAGTGCCTTGGACAATGGACGAGAGTATGATTGCTTGATTTGAATTTCCAAGTGTAGGAGTGATATTTACACACACGTGGGGATATGTGATTAGAGTTTAGATGAGAGAAAGGAATAAAGAATAAAACTTGTATATTTAATAGAGTTGAGAGAAATTCCTAAGTGGAGATGGAACCCTAGAAGGAAAACTTAAGAGATGCCGAAAGCTGAGTAGTTCTATAGAACATGTATAATCTTAAGTTGAATGATGAGGAAGTGTGAAGAATATGGGTGGATAATTTACGGGTCGACGATAATAGATTTCCTTGTTAGAAAACCTAGTTAGAAAACAAAAAGTCGAAAAACCAAATTGATAGGATTTTGTGGGTGTAATCCGCTGAAAACCCTCAGGAGACAACACTCCTCCTACTGGGGACACCTAGAGGTTTAACGGATTGTTGCACAAGCTCAGTGCAATCGCGTTTCCCTGCGAAAGTGCAGCTAGGTTAGATTTTTATCGAGACTAAGTAAAATAATAAGTTTGCTCGAGGGCGAGCAAAATATAAGTTTGGGGGTATTTGTTCATAACATAATACTGCATTTTGTATTCCCCATTCTTATGCATTTTACAATGAAAACATGTGCTTTTGACCCATGTCTGCTACATGTTACAGGTTACAGGTCCTTGGAGAAAAAACAGTGAAAAACACAAAAGACGACACAAAAGAAGGACTTTTGACCAACAATTAGGAGGATCTTAGTAAAGCCCAGTAGAAGAACGGTTCACCATCAACAAGGCAACGCAAGATCCAAATTATCAAGGAAAAACGGTTAAAAGATCCATTGCAAAGTGTTCACTGAAGATCTGGAATTACTGTAGAAGCCCAAATGGAAAACTAACTGAAGAAATAAAAATCCAAGAAGAATATAAAGTAGCCCAGGAAAAAGTATCAGGAAATCACACTAAAGGGCCGCGGAACCGCGGCTCAAGCGCGCCCATGCCGCGGTTCCGCGGCGGTTTGAAGCCCTCATGCGCAGAAAATTTTACCAAAACTTTGTGGCGGCTATGGAAAGATTTCCTGGGGGTATATTTGTAATTGTAGACATGCGGTGCAATTGTAAACCTAGGGTTTCTATGTCCTATAAATAGAACCCAAAAGCTTTGTATTTTCTTATGCCTCTATTCATGAATAAAATTCTGTTTTCTTGAAGTTAGAGCGCATCAATCGTAAGTAGGTTATTTTCCTTGCCCTAGTTATAGTTTTTCATATCTGCCCTAAGTAAATTATTTTCTCGCCTTAGTTTAATTTAGTCTAGCTTTTATTAACTTGCAATCTATGTTTTCTCTCTTTAATAAATTCATGTCTTTTTTCATCCCCTCAATGAGCGAGTAGTTTCCTCGTTTGTTAGGATTAGGAATAGGGAAGGATTTGAGAGATGAAGATCTCTCATCTCTTTTCGTTGCCAAACTTTTATGAACATTAGAACTCCATGCATACCTTCTTATTCCGCTCCCTACGGCACTTTACCCTCGAGGTAATGGTGAATTCCGTAGTCTAAAGGCCTGGATTTTAAGGTTTTCCATGGAGGTTAGGGTAAATATTAGTAAAGGAAGGACAAGGATCTAGAGGAAGAATCAATCATCCCAATCATCCTAATCCCCTTTATAAATATTTACCATAACACTAATATGATAGATTTAATTAATGGCAATGGAAAGAGATGTAGATCTTTGTTTACCAAATTTTCCCTAGACCTAATCCTAGCAAGTTTCTAATCCTAGTCTCATACAACTTCAATTTTTGGGTTTATTTATAGATCCAAACACCATTTGGAATTAACTCGTAAGAACTTAAAGGAGATTTACACATCCCTGTGGACCGACCCGTATTCACCGGCTAGCTGCAAAGCGACGCCATTCTTGATTGCGGTAAATATTTTTGATCGACAAAACATCGCTCAATCAAATGGCGCCGTTGCCGGGGATGGCGTAAAATTTCCTTTTTGTAATTTCGGGTTAATATAAAAATAAAAAAAAACCATAAAAATCTGAAAAATCAAAAAATATAAAAATTCTATCATCTTTTATTGTTTGAAGGGTTTTCTTTGTGGATCTTTGCAGGATTGACGGATCTGAAACAACACAGAAGGAGAATCAGGAAAGGGTACATCAGAACAGAGGTAGATTGCTACAGAAGAGCCATACAAATTTTTTCAGAGCACGATCTCTCCTTCTCACCGCGGAACCGCGGCCTAGGGGTGGTATCTGCGGCGGAACCGCGGCCCTCTGGAGCCCTCCTTGTAAAGAAATTGCACTGTTTGTTTTCTCATTCTCCCCTCTGCAAATCCCCATATATCTTTTGTCAAATCTTCTGCAGGATTCTTTGCGCTAAAAATCTTCTTCCCCCTTCCAATAATTGATTTTCTGCAGGATTCTTTGCGCCGCGCTAAAAAGCAAATTGATTGCAAGTGATTTTCTGCTTTGCATACTTTAATCTGACTTTAAGGGGCTATTGACCAATTCAGATTGGGTGGGGATTTCATCACCCTTCCCAGGACCCCAAAAATCACTTAAAGCATTTGCATTGACCACTTTTAATTAAAAAATATTAGACTCAGCCCTAAGGACGTCGAGCTCAATAGGACAGAGGACTAGTATAGGCATCGGCCGTTTATCCTAACCTGACTTTGCGGTGCCCAGGCAAGTGGTTTTTAATTAGGCCCACAGCGTGGTTCCTTCCCACTTACCTGGCACTTACCTGGCCGTAACGGACGGTGAAGAGGCGGTTTGAGGTCCTATCTCTAGCCCTTTGGAACAATTAGGAGCTGTCTAGCTGACCTAGGTGACCCTAGACTTAGGCCTGATTGTGCATGTGTGGTTAATTGCATTTGTGTCACTAGTCTCTTTTCAAAATCTTTTTGCAAAAGCTCACTTAAAAAGAAAAAGGAAAATCTTTTCAAAACTTGCAACTTGTCGCTAAAGAAATCTTTGCACTCACTTACACCACTTCTTCTCATTGACGTTTTCTTACCTTCACATTCTGTCTTTCATCTTTTGACTACACTAACCCTTTTAGTGTATGTCCGGTTGGAGTAGAGACCCTAGCGCCCGATTAGTCCGTGTTTCGTTGGTACCGACCGACGAACCTTTCGACTCCGAAGTCGAAATCTTGACCACTTCTTCACTTTCACCATCACATTCTTCCAAAGGTATGTCGGGATACGATCCTAACAACACCTTACCGACGGGAATGATTCCACCTCCGTTAGGTGCGAATAACCCGAATCACCCACCTGTTGAAGCGCCCGCACGAGTCGCGCTCCAGGATCTTTTCTACCCCATCCACACCGCCCTTCCTACTTGTCTTTCCCTCCCACCGGCTAATGGGGACAATTTTGAGATCAAACCCCACTTCATCAATATACTGCCTAAGTTTCATGGTTTGGAATCCGAAGATGCATATATCTTTATCAACAAATTCCAAAACGTTTGCGCCATGATGAAAACTACCCAATTAAGTGATGACGCTATAAGGCTAAGAGTCATTCCTTTCACCATATGTGACCTAGCCGAGAAGTGGCTATACAGCACCGCATCACACTCAATTAGAAATTGCGACGAGTTTGTGAAAGCTTTTCTTAAAAAGTTCTATCCTCATCACAAAACTGCTGAAATCCGTAATGAGATTATACAATTTTCACAGCTTCCTGCCGAACCATTTTGGAAATGTTTTGAAAGATTCAAAGACCTACTCGTTCAATGCCCTCACCATGGGATCGAAAGATGGCAACTTTGCCTAACATTATACGAGGGATTGAACTCGGCAACGAAGCAGTTGCTAGAAACCATTAGTCAAGGTCACTTTCTGTCCAAGTCTAGTGAGGAAGCGTGGCAGTTTCTTGAGGATTTTAGTGAGCAAACAATTCAGTGGGAGAGTACCAAGACCACATCATCATCTTCTTCTATTGGTCAACCTAGGGCAGGCATACATCAAGTAGAGATGTCAATTGCTATGAAGGCCGAGATGGCCGCTCTTACGAAAAAGCTAGAAGCACTTGAGACCAAAATCTCAGCACCTTCTCCTGCCCCTGTTGTGCCTCCACGAACTGTTTGTGCTTGTTGTTCGGATCCATCACATCTCACCGAAGAGTGTCCTTACACTGCATCTACTCAAGGACAGGATCAAGTCAATGCTTCCTTTCAGCAACGACAACGAAATGATCCATACTCCTCGACATACAATCCGGGTTGGAAGAGCCACCCTAATTTCGCTTGGAACCAAAATCAACAATCCCAAGGAAACAACAATTTTCAATGGGCTCCTCCTCCACAACAACAAGCACCTCCACAAACTCAATTTCAGCAACCTCTCCAACAGCAACCTTACCCTAATCAGATGAACAATTTTATGCCCAACAATTTTGTTCCCCCTCAAAATGCTGTTAGCTCGCTCGAAAGAAGTCTAGAAGCATTCCTAAAGCAATCTGCACAGTCCACAGCTAGGATAGAGACTTCTGTTCAATCTTTGGTGCAAAACAGTGCCTCTCACGATCAAAGCATCAAAGCTATTGAGGCACAAATTGCACAACTCAATGCAGCATTGAAAGGGCGAGAGAAAGGAAAGCTTCCGTCTCAACCACTCCCAAATCCTGGTCACGCACATGTTGCACATGAACAGCAGAATCATAACGTGAATGCTGTGACTACGTTGAGATCCGGAAAAGTGCTGCAAAACAATATGGGTATTCACTATGACACCTCTGCCGGTGGTTCTTCATCTTCCTCTTCTTCTTCGTTAGAGCCTATTCTCCATCCTTCACATGGCTCTACTTCTTCTAGCTCGAACGGACCCTCGTCTCACAACACGAACACATCTACACGGGGTTCCGTACCAACTCAACAATCTGATCCGCAAAAATTGGACTCAACAACTTTTCAAAATGTTCCTTTTCCAAATCGGTTGAGATCCAATAAACCAACTCCATAGATGGAGAAGATTGTAGAGTTTTTCAAACAGGTTAGCATAAATATCCCTCTTTTGGATGCAATCCAACAAGTTCCTTCATATGCAAAAATCTTAAAGGACTTATGCACCAAAAAGAGGAAGTCACAAGTACCAAAGAAAGTTTTCGTGGCTAATGCTGTTAGTGATGCTCTTGTCAATTCTTTACCCCCAAAGCACAAGGACCCCGGTTGTCCTACTATTTCGATCACAATTGGGAACAAGACCATCAATAGAGCACTATTAGATCTTGGTGCTAGTGTCAATTTGCTACCTTATTCGGTGTACGAACAATTAGGCGTTGGAGAGCTTAAGCCCACTCATTGTACTCTCCAAATGGCCGACAGATCAATCACCCATCCTAGGGGAGAATTGGAGGATGTGTTAATTAGAGCAGGGGATTTCATTTTTCCCGTTGACTTTATTGTTATGGATACACAGCCTGTCGCTAACCCCCGTAATCAAATTCCGGTGATACTTGGTCGACCATTCCTCGCGACTTCTAACGCGGTAATCAACTGTCGTAATGGTTCAATGAATCTATCTTTTGGCAATATGACAGTTGAACTCAACATTTTCAAGTTAGGAAGTCAGCCTTGCGAGCCTAATTCTAGCGTACTTGATGTGTGCTCGATCGATGAGATCGCGGAGGACTACTGTGAGTTCGAGAATTTCATGTTTAATCACAGCAATATTAACGCCACTAGTGCGTTCCTCCTAGAATCCGACACAGCTTTCACGACTGACAAAGATTATGAGTGTTTCACCTTTGTTGATGATCTTGAAGACTCTCCACTCGAGTTTGAGTCTTTTGCTTTTTCGGATGAGTTAGTTGAACCATCCGACTCGGTAGCGTACCCTCAATTTGAACCTTTGATGGAATCCTTCGAGTTTGAAACAGTTACTCCATTGTTACCATCTATTGTTTCACCACCTAAACTCGAGCTAAAGTCTTTGCCGTCGCACCTAAAATATGCTTATCTAGGTGAAAATGAGACCTTACCAGTTATCATATCGGCCTCTCTAGCTCTTGAGCAAGAGAAGGCTCTTTTAACGGTCTTATACGATAATCGGCAAGCTTTCGGCTGGTCTATGGCGGACATCAAGGGGATTAGTCCCCTCATAGTCGAACATCATATACACTTGATGGATGATGCCAAGCCGGCAAGGGATCCACAAAGACGCCTCAACCCCATTATGAAAGAGGCGGTCAAGAAGGAGATTGTTAAGTGTCTTGATAGCGGTATTATTTACCCTATCTCGGATAGCCAATGGGTTAGCCCCATTCATGTCGTGCCAAAGAAATCGGGCATCACGGTCATTACCAACGAGGCGAATGAGTTAATTCCCACTCGCACCCAAACTGGGTGGCGAGTTTGCATCGACTACCGGAAACTCAATGCCGCGACAAGGAAGGACCACTTTCCTTTACCATCAGGTTTTAGAGATGGGGTTTTAGAGATGAGGTTTTAGAGATGGGTCTCCTTCTTCCTCCACTTTTATTTTGAATCTTGGAGAAGAATGATGGTGAGATTTAAAATCTTCCCTTCTAGGGATTTGATGGGATATTTGGACTCCCCTTCAACGGTTTTATGGTGGAAAAACTATTTCTTTTTGAGAAAAAAAGAGTTAAACTCTTGATTTAATTCCAAAAAAGAGAAGAATGTTTAAAACCTTAAGGAAGGAGGCACAAACCCTAGAAATTTTTGAAGGGAATGAATTTTTCTTTCATTTCATCATAATGTTGCCTTATATAGTCTTACAAGTTTACACATAGCCCCTTGGGCTTTACAAAATGGCATTTTCCCCATCACATATCCATGTGCTTATTTGTTTTTACACATGAGCCATGGGCTTTACAAAAAATTGGCTTTTTGCCCATTTATTTTACATTTATGCATGAAAATTACATCAAACCTATTTATTGCTTGATAATTATTCCTTTGACATTGGGGGGCCGGCCTTTTCATGCTCGGGCTCGACTTGGGCATAGGCCCACTTGACCTGGGCTTGGGCCTGCTTGCTTGAACTTGGGTTCGGGCTTGGGCCCACTTGACTTCGGTTTGGGTTTGGGCCCGAGCCCACTTTTGGGACTTAACTTTGACTTATTGACTTGTTGACCTTGATCGTAAGGAAGGTAGATACTCCGAGACGAAGCATGATTCCGACACGGGGCACATATTCTGAGACGAAGCATGGTTCTGACGCAGAGGTTGATCCAAGGCGAAGCATAATTCCGACAGGGAAGGTTGATACTCCGAGATGAAGCATAATTCCGACACCTGGCACATATTCTGAGACGAAGCATGGTTTCGACACAGAGGTTGATTCCAAGGAGAAGCATAATTCCAACAGGGAAGGTAGGTACTTCGAGGCAAAGCATGATTCCGACATGGGGCACATATTCTGAGGCATGGCATGATTCCAATACAGAGGTTGTTGGTCGACTTGATTCCGAGACGGAGCTAGATTCCGACAGGGAGGTCGTTGGTTGACTTGATTCGGAGACGGAGCTTGATTCCAACGGGGAGGTTGTTGGTTGACTTGATTCCGAGATGGAGCTTGATTCCAGTAGGGAGGTCGTTGATTGACTTGATTCCGAGGAGGATCTTGATTCCGACGGGGAGGTCGTTGGTTGAATTGATTCCGAGACGGAGCTTGATTCCGACGGGAAGGTTGTTGGTTGACTTGATTTCGAGGTGGAGCTTGATTCTGGTAGGGAGGTCATTGATTGACTTGATTCCGAGGTGGATCTTGATTCTGACGCAGAGGTCGTTGGTTGACTTGTTGATTTGATTTGATTTGATCTGGGAGTTTCTTATCCATCCAGCAGGGCTTTTGAGCCTGGGACTTGGAATTTGGGTTTTTGTTTAGCGTCAGCATCACTACACCGGAATATGGTACCATTAGTGAATCATCATTTGCCGTGGAGAACTTGGGATTTAGGTTGGCATCAGCATCGCTACACTGGAATATAGTACCAGGAGCGAATTGTCATTTGCCATAAGAGAATTTGGGGATTTTGGTTTTGGTTTGGCATAAACATCGCTACACTGGAATATGGCACCAGGAGCGAATCTTCATTTGCCATGAAGAGATTTCCCTCGTTCCCAGTATAATGACTTAGGGGTCATCTGTTCCCAGTTTAACGATTTAGAGGTCATATGTTCCCAGTTTAACAACTTAGGGTTCTATTGGATCGAAAGTTTGGAATTTTGGGTTGGGGTCGGTATCAGCGTTGCTAACACTGGAGCATGGGTGCCAGGAGAAATTCATCATTTGCCTTTTCCTGTTGGGGAGCGATGGCTTAGAAGACAGGTTTAGGTCCATATCACCTAAGGCTTTTCAATTTTATAAGCCGTAAGGGTCCCATAAAAGCATTTTCTCCTTACGAGTCGAAACACTACTACAAATAAGGGTTGACCCTACGGATTTATCCGTAGGGGAAAACCACTGCCCCTACGGATAACTCCGTAGGGGCGAGAAAATAACCTGTATATGCAAACGCCGTAGGTACAAGTTGAAGCCCTGAACTTGCCCCTACGGAGTTCTGTGTAGGTCCATTTTCACCTACGGAGTAGGCCGTAGGGGAAAATGTAATACCCAGTCCTTTCGTATACCAATATTTGTATTTTTGGTCATTCTTAAAATTTATTTGTTCTACAATTATTAATTGTAGTATTTTTAAATTCCCAAACCCCAATTTATCTAAACCTTTTTTTATTCTCTCCCTTTTATTTTTCCCAAAAACCCTAACCACACTTCCATCTTCCTCTTCATTACTTTCCCTCTTACCCTTATTTTCTTTTAGCCGGCTCATCCCATTTCCCCAACTCCTTTTCCCATTTCCATTTTTCTCCAAGCCCACTACTACATCCAACAGCCCAACGTCCTTTTTTCACTGGCCCACTCTTTTCCTTCGAAATTATTTAAAACCCCCGGCCTTTTTTCCCCCTCAGCCCAAAAAGGAAATAACACAAATAATTTAATTAAATCCCCCAAAGCCCGGCCCAAACCAAAATAATAATTAAACCAATCTTCTTATCTGGCCCACGCTTTTCAGCCGACCCAGCCCGCTCCAAACCGTCTTCGTCCCCAACGTTAGGATTTTTCCCGCTCATCCTTGCGCTTCCCCCACGTCGCCGCTTTCTTCGCCCCACTCCTCACGCCCACAACGCGCGCACTCCCCCGAAGACCCGCTCCCCTCTGCAGCCATCCCCTGATCCCCATCGCCTTCTCACCACACCCACACCAATACACCATAACCACCTCTCGAACTCACCCACTGCATCCCTCGCTCCCGACTCTCAAACCCATCCACCTTCGCCTCTGCCCCCATCACCTTCCTCTTCTCCATCACCCCAAAACCAAGCTTCACCCGCCGCCTGCACACCCTCCTCGCCACGAGCCCCCTGCATGACCCCCACCATGACGAGCTCCCCTCGCTGCCGCCGACGCAACTCCCGAGCCTCACCCCGAGCACCGTCGCCGACCCATCCTACCGCCGACGAGTTCCTCGTCACCACCAATTCCCCACTTATGACCGCACCTCTCTATCTGCAACCCTCTATCTCTCCCTCTCACTCAGCACATCTCTCCCTCTCTAAATCTCTTTCTCTCCCTGTCTCTCTCTCTCTCTCTCAATCTCTGTTTCTCTCTCAGACTCTCTCTTTATCCCTCTAATTCTCTCTCTCTCTCAATCTCTGTTTCTCTCTCAGTCTCTCAGTCTATCTCTCTAATTCTCAGTCTCTCTCTCAGTCTCTCTCCCCTTCTAAATCTCCCTCTCTCTCTCTCTCTCTCTCTTAGCACCTCCTCCCTGCTGGAGCTACAGTACCCGTCGCCACCACCTCCAGCCGAGACCAAGCCTTGAGGCTAGCCCAAGCCTCAAACCCAGCATTAGCCATTTCATCGAGCACTTGCGCCTATCGTCGATCGCCGCTATTCCAGCCGTCTTCAGTCTCTGCGTCCGTCATCATCAGCAAGTTTTTAACCATCGCAACGCCAGCGCACGTCTGTCGCACCCACCGAGACATCGAGTCCAAGAGCCCAAGCTCGAGCCGAGACCGCGAACCCTAGCCGCGCCGTTCGTAGCGCGACCGTGCTGTTGCCACTGCCGTGTATCGCCAGAACGTCTCCACGCAAGTAACCTACTTGCTACATGCTATATTATTTCCGTTATAAATTCAAACCGCATTAATTCCCTGTTTGCGATTCATAAAAACCTTATATGACTTAACTGTTCGATGCAAGATCCCAATGAAAACCTTCATTCAATTTGACGGAACTTGAATGCATAATCTGGCCCATGTGTTAAGGAACCTTGTGGTGAAATTTCACTGAATAATATGACCGTTAACGACTTAAACGAACACCCCCAATTACACCCGTAGAAACTGGGAATTTCCCGCACCTGAAACTCGCTTAAATCACCATTAATTGTATACATATTAGAATAATGTGTTCGAGGGCTCAAATCGAAGCCGACTCGACTACCTGTAACCCTATGCAAGTTATTAATGGTTTCTGTACTAAAATTATGACGATAATTGGCTCGGAGAGCGGTTCTGGACTGCAGTCCAGAACAACTCTGGTTTTTGTTTTCTGTTCCGTAATGGTTCCTACCTTGTTTCCTGAAACCATGTGTTGCGGAACCCTGCACATTATTAAAGATGAATCTGTTAGATAAATAACGCAAGTGATTTCACCCTGTTTCATTGTTGTTTACTATTTAAAATGCAATTTAAAAGATCGGGATGTATAGCAGTTCCAAGCAGAACCAGAACCGATACCTTAGTGTTGAACAGTGCATAACTCCTGACGTACAGACGCGATTTAGAATCCGTCTATTGCGTTGAAAACCCTATTTAAAACCCTAAATTTCATTCAACTGTAGTGTCGCTAAATTATGGTCCCAACCGGGATTAAAATGCGTTGCGAAATAGACTTCCGATTCTGAAACCGGATGTCCAGCAGTGAACGCTTAAAATGAAATAGCCATATCTAGTGATCCTGAAACCCGATTGATGTGAAACCAAATTTGCTGGATAGGTAATCAAGTATAATACTTATCCCCTGTTCATTGTTTCGTAAAATTTGGCATGTATGATTTATGATAAATTATGCAAGTGGTAGGATACCGACATATGACATCTTAATCATGCCTTATATACTGTTTTCTCATCACATCATATATATGTCATTGCATTGGTAACCTAGTGATCATGTGCATTATCCAGTGTTAGGTATTTATGGTGATTGTGAAAAGTACGTTCGTGTTTGTGCATGAATGGATAAGTGAAAGTGACACGTACTTGTACACAATCAGTGAACCATGTTATTATATTGCATTGTCGACGTCTGTGAGACGCATATAAGTGTGACTATAAGTGGTATGGGATACTTATGGAAGCACTTGTATGGGTGTCACAGGTAAGGCACCGAATACTGTCCATTTATCTTGGGTATCAGTTGGGACGTGCTTGATGGGGATCCTGTCTCCAGTTCTCGCGCAGACTTGTCATGGACCGACCGGTATTTGAGGTTATGGATGGCCTTTGATGTATACTACGGGGTGTGGTGTAGTTTGAGTGTGAGTTCAATAGAATCTCGGGAGTCCCATGCCGGCTTATATATATGGAGATATATGGAGATTTACAGGATACATGATTATTACCGTGAGTTATATTTTGGGCCCGTGGTCCCTTGCCCTTGGGTCCTACCCTTGGGTGGAGGACACTCACGAGTGGTTGACTCTCACACTTGGACTGACGATAGGCTTAGTGACCTGTACAGTGAGACTTAGAGACTGATAGGGATAGTGACATTGACATGCATTACTTACTGTATTGACCCATCTGATATACTATTTTACCGCTTTACTGTTCACCTGCTCTTTTGGACACCCGCATTGGCTACTTCTTGTTCATATCCCTACTATCTTGATTTATTGTTATATATCCATTATTACTGTACGAGTTACCACTTGCACCTATGTATATATTGCTATCGTGTCGCTCTGACGACCTGAGTATGCATGCTCAGAGCGAGATGTGGATCTAGCTTGGACCAGGACCAGACGTACATCGCAGACATCTTGATCAGCTATCCAGAGCTATACTCTTTCGACCTCCATCAGGTCAGTTCTTTGTATTTGTTTTGTTCCAGTACTGCATTTCTCATTACTGTGCATTGTTTACTGATTACCACGTAAAGCTAGAAGCCGAAGTGTGACTAGGGCAGGATATTTCCTTGACCGTAGGAGCATGGTTGGCCTTGTCAACCCCTCGTATTCCATATTTTGGGAAGCAGGGCATGACAGGGTTTTGTTGGTATCAGAGCCAGGTTTTGCTATGATTGGGATTGCAGTTTCCGAGTAGAGCTTGACGATTTAAGCCGCTCTTTCAGTCTAGATTGTGAACTGTTATCTTTGACTTGAATCTTTATTATTCGTCATGCCATATTTTGACTCCATCCGTTAGAGTTCTGGGCGACTTAGTGGAGTTACGGGGTTGTAAATTTGAACCGCAGCATAGCTTCAATACTGTACTCTATTGGGTAATTGGGAGTTCTACATTTGTTTTCCGCTTGATTGAGTTTCACTCACCCAATATTCTTGTTTCATTGTCTATTTTATATCCTGTTCTGATTTTTCCCCTGTATCTTATGCCGGCCTAAAAATGTTGTTTCAGGATCATGTCTTCCAACGACTCTTCCACTATCTCCACTCCCCAGAATCAGACCATTGAGATTCTGAATGTACTGCAAAGTCTGAAGAAAGCCCAGGAGCGAGCAAACGACATGTTAGCTGAAGGATTGAGAAGGCAGGTGAATCAGGCACCAGCGGAAGTCTCCAATCGTAAAAGGATCCCTGTTAGATGAGGAAAAGAGAGGAAGATGAAGCGCCCACTTGTTCCCCCGCGACAGAAGCAACAGAAGACCCAATGTTGTGGGTACTGCAAGAGGCCAGGACATCTTCAGAGGGATTGTCGCCGTACCCAGGGGAAATGCCTGATTTGCGGATCCAGCGAACACTTTATAAATAGTTGCCCTAATAGGAAGGAGCTACAAGGATGCAGTTCGTCCACACTCCCCACTCCTGCTAATTGATGGATATTTCGTAGTTCGTGCTTCGAGGAAGTGCAGACCCAGCATAGGATTCAACCCGCGTGACGAGATTGCAGCGGTCCAAAAATCAAAGAAGAATTATCATGTTTTCTGCTTTCAATAAAGATGTTGTCACCCTTTTGTAAAAATTTCCTTTCGTTTGAAATCTTGTATCCGTCGAACTTTTAGTTGAATGCAATAAAACTCTGAGTTGTGATGTATGTATCATTCTCTTGCTTCCCACCTTATTTATACTATTCATTGCAACGTCGTTATTAAAATTTTAAATTTTTCAGTCCTTGCCTACCGCATATTTTCCTGTACTCCGTATCCTTAGCTATTTTTTCTTAATACGTTCCACCGTATAATCATGACTCTTTCTTTTCCGGCCATGGCCCACCCTGGAGCAGCGCCGCATCTAGATGGGGATGCACAGTCATGCATTTCCTTAGACCGCATGCTGATGAGCTCGGACGAAGAGATAAACGACCCCTAAGTCATTTTCGGAAACAGCGATTCCGAGCACGAAGGAGCCGCCGCCCCAGAAGCTGACATAATCGGCGATTCCGACGAGGAGGAAGGAGACCCTGGAGAGAACCCGATGGAGGAAGATCCCGAGGAGGGCCCGATAAAAGAAAATCCAGTGGAGGAAAATCCCATTGGAGAGGATCCAGAAGAAGAGAATCACATGGGGGCAGACCTCGATGAAGAAGCTCCAGCCGAGGATGAACGATCGGAAGAACAAGACCCTGCGGTGGAAGAACTCCCAATGGCGGTCCCTGCGTGGCGCTATGGAAATGGACGCCCCTACCTGAGTGCGCGAGCCTACCGTAACCTGCTGAACCTCCACAGCCGTGATTGATGGGATTTAGCTGTTGTCTCCTCTGGCCAAATAAATCTGTGTATAGTTTAGGGCCATCTTTCGTTTTTGAGAATGCTTTGTTTAGAATTTTCTGGAATGAAATAAATTTGCTGAGTTCGCTAACCCTTCGGATTTTTGATTCACATGATGCATCGACCGTTTTCCTTCCCATACATCCCTTCCCTTCCTGTGGTTCTTTGATGCTCACCCTTACTTCCTGTGCTAACCCGACCCCAATCTCTTCGACCTTCAGTCTAAAACCGTCACACTGTGACCTTTAGAATATGCCATACTCCATCGTAATCCCTACCCTAGCTAGCCCCTAATCATTTTTGTGCTATTTCCTATTACCCTAACTATATTTAGGGACATCATTATTCTAAAATTTAGTTTTCATTATTTTGTGTTTATCGAAAAGTGCGTGTTATTAACTATTTCCGTTTTATGCATTTTAAGTACTATATTCTTCCCATTTTCGGTAGTGCAACCATATCTTGCACATATTATTTTATGCTATGTTTCTAAATTGCACCATGTGGATTTCTAAGTTACTTCAAGATTTGTTTTTCTTTTGATCGATACATTACACTAGGGTGTTTTAACCTATCTACAAATCCTTCACCATTTTAATATTGTTACTTTAGTTTTCTCGGGTATTATACTTATAGGCTGCTATTATAGATGGTTATGTCTGATGCTATTATCTTAGCTGCGCTGGTTCGATGTACATTTGTATGCATACATTTTGGGTTTCGATTTTTATCGAGCACGTCTCGAATATTATAGTTCGTTATTGTTATTTTTATTCTCGTATACATGTAGTTTGCCCTTATGATTGAGTCTGCCTTGTACTTACTTAACCTACCCTTTGTTACGTTAATTTTATACATATATAGACCTTCAAAATTCTTCTATCTGACCTTTTTGTAAACCACTATGCACTAATGTTCGATGTGGTAGCTTTTCGCATGTTATTTTTATGGCTTATCGTTTATTTTAAATTTCGAGAACGAAATTTTTGTAAGGTTGGTATGATGTAATACCCAGTCCTTTCGTATACCAATATTTGTATTTTTGGTTAGTCTTAAAATTTATTTGTTCTACAATTATTAATTGTAGTATTTTTAAATTCCCAAACCCCAATTTATCTAAACCTTTTTTTATTCTCTCCCTTTTATTTTTCCCAAAAACCATAACCACACTTCCATCTTCCCCTTCATTACTTTCCCTCTTACCCTTATTTTCTTTTAGCCGGCTCATCCCATTTCCCCAACTCCTTTTCCCATTTCCATTTTTCTCCAAGCCCACTACTACATCCAACAGCCCAACGTCCTTTTTTCACTGGCCCACTCTTTTCCTTCGAAACTATTTAAAACCCCCGGCCCTTTTTCCCCCTCAGCCCAAAAAGGAAATAACACAAACAATTTAATTAAATCCCTCAAAGCCCGGCCCAAACCAAAATAATAATTAAACCAATTCTTCTTATCCGGCCCACGCTTTTCAGCCGACCCAGCCCGCTCCAAACCGTCTTCGTCCCCAACGTTAGCATTTTTCCCGCTCATCCTCGCGCTTCCCCCACGTCGCCACTTTCTTCGCTCCACTCCTCGCGCCCACAACGCGCGCACTCCCCCGAAGACCCGCTCCACTCTGCAACCATCCCCTGATCCCCATCGCCTTCTCACCACACCCATACCAATACACCATCACCACCTTTCGAACTTACCCACTGCATCCCTCGCTCCAGACTCTCAAACCCATCCACCGTCGCCTCTGCCCCCATCACCTTCCTCTTCTCCATCACCCCAAAACCAAGCTTCACCCGCCGTCTGCACACCCTCTTCGCCACGAGCCCCCTGCACGACACCCACCACGACGAGTTCCACTCGCTGCCGCCGACGCAACTCCCGAGCCTCACCCCGAGCACCGTCGCCGACCTATCCTACCGCCGACGAGTTCCTCGTCACCACCAATTCCCCACTTATCACTGCACCTCTCTATCTGCAACCCTCTCTCTCTCCCTCTCACTCAGCACATCTCTTCCTCTCTAAATCTCTTTCTCTCCTTGTCTCTCTCTCTCTCAATCTCTGTTTCTCTCTCAGACTCTCTCTCTATCCCTCTAATTCTCTCTCTCTCTCTCTCTCTCTGTCTCTCTCAATCTCCGTTTCTCTCTTAGTCTCTCACTCTATCTCTCTAATTCTCTGTCTCTCTCTCAGTCTCTCTCTCCTTCTAAATCTCTCTCTCTCTCTCTGAATCTCTCTCTCTCTCTCTCTCTCTCTCTCTCTCTTAGCATCTCTCCTCCCTGCTGGAGCTACAGTACCCGTCGCCACCACCTCCAGCCGAGACCAAGCCTCGAGGCTAGCCCAAGCCTCAAACCCAGCATTAGCCATTTCATCGAGCACTTGCGCCTATCGTCGATCGCCGCTATTCCAGCCGTCATCGTCGCCGAAAAAGCCGTGGCTTCAGCCTCTGTGTCCGTCATCATCAGCAAGGTTGTAACCGTCGCAACGCCAGCGCACGTCCGTCGCACCCACCGAGACATCGAGTCCAAGAGCCCAAGCTCGAGCCGAGACCGCGAACCCTAGCCGCGCCGTTGCCGCTGCCGTGTATCGCCAGAACGTCTCCAGGCAAGTACCCTACTTGCTACATGCTATATTATTTCCGTTATAAATTCAAACCGCATTAATTCCCTGTTTGCGATTCATAAAAACCTTGTATGACTTAACTGTTCAATGCAAGATCCCAATGAAAAACTTCATTAAATTTGACGGAACTTGATTGCATAATCTGGACAATGTGGTAAGGAACCTTGTGGTGAAATTTCACTGAATAATATGACCGTTAACGACTTAAACGAACACCCCCAATTACACCTGTAGAAACTGGGAATTTCCCGCACCTGAAACTCGCTTAAATCACCATTAATTGTATACATATTAGAATAATGTGTTCGAGGGCTCAAATCGAAGCCGACTCGATGACCTGTAACCCTATGCAAGTTTTTAATGGTTTCTGTACTAAACTTTTGACGATAATTGGCTCGGAGAGCGGTTCTGGACTGCAGTCCAGAGCAACTCTGGTTTTTGTTTTCTGTTCCGTAATGGTTCCTACCTTGTTTCCTGAAACCGTGTGTTGCGTAACCCTGCACCTTATTTAAGATGAATCTGTTAGCTAAATAACGCAAGTGATTTCACCCTGTTTCATCATCGTTTACTATTTAAAATGCAATTTAAAAGATCGGGATGTATAGCAGTTCCAAGCAGAACCAGAGCCGATACCTTAGTGTTGAACAGTACATAACTCCTGACGTACAGACGTGATTGAGAATCCGTCTGTTGCATTGAAAACCTTATTTAAAACCCTAAATTTCATTCACTGTAGTGTTGCTAAATTATGGTCCCAACCGGGATTAAAATGGGTTGCGAAACGGACTTCCGATTCTGAAACCGGATTTCCAACAGTGAACGCTTAAAATGAAATGGCCATATTTAGTGATCCTGAAACCCGATTGACGTGAAACCAAATTTGCTGGATAGGTAATCAAGTATACTACTATCCCCTGTTCATTATTTCGTAAAATTTGGCATGTATGATTTATGATAAATTATGCAAGTGGTAGGATACCGACATATGACATCTTAATCATGCCTTATATACTGCTTTCTCATCACATCATATATATATCATTGCATTGGTAACCTAGTGATTATGTGCATTACCCAGTGTTAGGTATTAGTGGTGATTCTGACAAGTACGTTCGTGTTTGTGCATGAATGGATAAGTGAAAGTGACACGTACTTGTACACAATCAGTGGACCCTGTTATTCTATTGCATTGTCGACGTCTGTGAGACGCATATAAGTGTGACTATAAGTGGTATGGGACACTTATGGAAGCATTTGTATGGGTGTCACAGGTAAGGCACCAAATACTGTCCATTTATCTTGGGTATCAGTTGGGACGTGCTTGATGGGGATCCTGTCTCCAGTTCTCGCGCAGACTTGTCATGGACCGACAGGTATTTGAGATTATGGATGGCGTTTGATGTAGACCACGGGGTGTGGGGTAGTTTGAGTGTGAGTTCAACAGAATCTCGGGAGTCCCATGCCGGCTTATATATATGGAGATATATGGAGATTTACAGGGTACATGATTATTACCGTGAGTTATATTTAGGGCCCGTGGTCTCTTGCCCTTGGGTCCTACCCTTGGGTGGAGGATACTCACAAGTGATTGACTCTCACACTTGGACTGACGATAGGCTTAGTGACCTGTACAGTGAGACTTAGAGACTGATAGGGATAGTGACATTGACATGCATTACTTACTGTATTGACCCACCTGACATACTATTTTACTGCTTTACTGTTCACCTGCTCTTTTGGACACCCGCATTGGCTACTTCATGTTCATATCTCTACTATCTTGATTTACTGTTATATATCCATTATTACTGTACGAGTTACCACTTGCACCTATATATATTGCTATCGTGTTGCTCTGATGACCTGAGTATGCATGCTCAGAGCGAGATGTGGATCTAGCTTGGACCAGGACCAGACGTATATCGCGGACATCTTGATCAGCTATCCAGAGCTATACTCTTTCGACCTCCATCAGGTCAGTTCTTTGTATTTGTTTTGTTCCAGTACTGCATTTCTCATTACCTGTGCATTGTTTACTGATTACCACGTAAAGCTAGAAGCCGAAGTGTGACTACGACAGGATATTTCCTTGACCGTAGGAGCATGGCTGGCCTTATCAACCCCTCGTATTCCGTATTTTGGGAAGCGGGCGTGACAGAAAAAAAGTTATTTTATTTACGGTTTTTTAAAATATATTAACTGTACCTACGGGGGTATCCGTAGGGCCAAATACTATCCCCTACGGATAAATGCGTAGGTACTTATCCATAGGGGCAAAATATCAGAAATCCTGATATTTGGCCCCTACGGATAACTCCGTAGGGGCCTTTGTTTGCCCCTACGGATATATCCGTAGGGGCAATCCCAACTCCCTGATACTGAGCTCAGGGGGGAAATATCAGTTAATGCTGATATTTTTCCCCTACGGTTTAAGCCGTAGGGGCAACATGTGTACCTGCGGATTAATCCGTAGGTACACATTATCTATTTTTTTTAAAAAAAAGGGCTGCCTGATTTTTTCCCGCCCTGTGCACAATAATATATATATCAATAAAATATAAAATTAATCATCACACAACATATATCACATTATTCATAATCACATCTCACGCATATAATATACAAAAAAAAACCAAAAACTGAATATGATATAAATATAAACCAATATCAATATCAATATCGTTTCAAAATGTAGTACAATATGTATGATATAAATAAATACATGTTTCAAAAAATAAGAATCAAAAAGCTACCCTAGCTCGGTCCAGCTCCACCTCTGATAAACGATAGAATCAAGCGCGCCTGCTCCTCGGTTAATAAACCATGCAATTCGGCACGTGCAGGAGTCTGAGCGGCCTGTGGAGCTGGCGATGTGGTCTGCGCAGCCGCCGTCGAGGTAGTCGCTTGCGGAGCCATGGCTGCGGGAGTCTGAGCGGGCGGTGGAGCTATAGAAGCTGTCTGCGGAACCGTAGCCGATGTAGTGGCTTGCGGAGCCGCAGCCGAAGGAGATGCATGTGGAGGCTCGGCCGATGTACCCTGTCGCGTCTGGACCTAACGTGTGTAAGAAGCGTGTAAGAACTGTGTATTATTCGAATTCGTATCATTATCAAGTTATTTCGAAACCCCATTTGGATATCTAGTTTGGAAAACCGTTTTTTATTTTAATTACATATGTATGTATGATTAATCAAACCTAAGTCTAAAACCAAATAAGCTCAAGCTACGTACTAATTATGAATATGTTGATATCTATAATATGACATCATATTTTACTATAAAGTAGTATACATACTAGCATCTCCTTCAACTCCTGAATGGTGGCCCTCAAGCTCTCCAGTTCCCGCTGGACACGTCGCTCACTGAAGACGGAGGAAGTAACCGCCGGGGTGGAGTCCAACCTCATATGGGCCCTGCTAAGGCCCAGTCCCCGGCCTCTCTCCCAACCTCCGTGGTGCCCTCCGTGTGCGGCGTCCAAAACTGGGGTCAACAGCCTCGGATCGCTCTGTCCGGTAAAATCAATCCCCGAGGCCTCGGCCAGCTCAACCACCCGCTCCTACACCCACATTAAGCAGTAAAGTATAAGTATAAAATTTAAACTTGAACCTTCCAAAACTAAAATTTCAAATATGGGTAGAATAAATATTAACACTTACGCAATACTCCTGGATAGCGACGTCGGGATATCGAAGCTCGCCCGTGGCGGGATCTGTCGAGGTGCCGTGGACGGCAAGATATGCGGACAGCACGCTCGGTGTACCACCTTGCGCCACGGTCTGAGCTGTCTGCAATATTAGAAAATAACTATTAATATTAGAAATATTAGAAAATAACTCTTAATATTGCAGAATATCACAAAGGTCGGTCTATTGTAATTTACCGATAACTCCATGGCTCGAGTAATATTCCTCGAGCCACCTGTGTAAGTAGGGCGACCCCTCTTCGCCGACTTCCTGTTCTCTGTATTCTGAGCGGCCTGTTTCTGCACAACGCATTAACATTTAGTTTTCTAATTAAGGAACACAAAAAAATAAATTATATCCTAAACAATGAATTACATTTAAAATACATACCTGTTTGCGTTGGGAGTCGAAATATTCGCACAATAGAGGCCATGTCTCTACGTCGACTCTCGCAAACGCCGGAGTAGATAGGAGGGCCTCTCTCTCTGCCTCGGGGGTCACCATCCACAGGGAGTAGCAGTCGGCCTTCAGCTCATTCCAGTTGTATCGGACCTTGGTCTGCATGTTCTTCATCAGGCCATTGTACAGAGCATGAAGGTCGAGCACCCTCCCAGGGTGATCAGGGTCGGGTACAGGCTGAAAATCGTAATCCGACTGAAAATACAAAAAAAAAACATTGTTATTATCTTGCAAGTGTTAATAATAAATATATTGGATAAATCAAATTAAAATATATATTAATACGTACCCGAGCCTGATCAAAGAAGATGGCGAATGAGCGCCGGTGCTGCTCGCCCCACTCAACGTGAAGTGGATAGTTCTTCACGAGCCGGCTCTCGTCCCCCATATACCAGCCGAACCTCTTGTCATGAGGACGGGTATAGCGATAGTCAAGGGTAAAAAAGAGGGGGAATGCTGCCTCCCCCCTAGCTCTGTCAGGCATCAGCCTATGGGACCGATTCGGGTCTCGAGTCCCCCTCTGGGGATGGGGAGGCCCTGCGTCTGCACGAAATATCAAGACAATCAATATTAAGACAAAGTTGTATTAAGAAATCAAGCTTAAACGAAAATTGAAGTGTGATATATACCTCCGGTGACTATCGCACGAGCCTGGGCCCAGGCAGCAGCACAAGCGGGACGATAGTTCCTCCGGTGAGGAACAACCGGGGTCCCGGATGCGGACGCATCCCCTCTAACTAGAAAATAAATATTGACGCTAAATTTCCATGAAGTTCATATTTATTCTATAGAGCATATGTAAAATGAATAAATATTTTATATTTATTCATACTAACCTGCAAACGATGCGGAGGGTATGGAAGCGGCAGTAGTGGCCCCTGCGGAAGATGTGGACGCACCACCTATAATTAGACAATTAAAAATAGATTATATAAGTAATTGCAAAAATAATGTGTAGATCAATAATATAACGTTTTAAATCAATATGCATGCACTATAGGATATATAAACATACCCGCAGGTGCGGTGGTGTCACCACCTACAGCTAGACAATAATAAAAATTGCTAAGTAAGAGCAAAAGGAATGTGTGTATATTTATGATATAGCATTCTAAATCAATATACATGCACTATATGATATATAAACATACATGGAGGAGCGGGAGTGGCCTCTGTCCCAGATGTGGACGCGTCACCAACAACTAGACAATCAAACATTGACAATATAAGTAACTTTGACATAAATAGGCATGAGTATCTGTAATATCACATTCAAAATTGATATTCGTGCAGTATACCTGGAGGTGTGGCAAAATCCACACGGAAGGAGGCATCAGAAGGGGTCTCCGATCTGGGTGCAAGACCGGCCCTCTGAAGCTCCCTACGCAACTCTCCGGGCGGCAGAACCGCTCTGCCTCTGCCTCTGCCGCGACTGGAGCTCCTGCCGCCCCTCGCTGCTCCCGACATCGTCATCAAATCTAGATAAACGGTTCATGGACGCATTAGACAATCATTAAAAGTATTGACTATATATGTATAGACCGTAAAATGTGAAGTAATAATATAAAATTACTGATAACCTTTTTCGTTTCGTGGGCGCATTATACATATCTACTTGGATTTCATCGTCGATGTCATTTTTAACCCACGTAACTTCATGATCGGTCGAAGATAACCCGTCCTTCGAAACAGACGGTCGGAGCACTTTAAGCCTTCTCTCTTCTTCGTCCTCATCGCTGTCCTCGAATTCTGGGACATCGTAGACATCTCTGGATTTCCATCGGCATACAACACTCCATCCCGGATGCTTCAAACATTGTGAGTAATATACTTGGAACGCTTGGTTCGGAAAGATAAAGGGATCTTTCTGACCGTAAAATCGAAGTGTGTTCACACTGGTCAATCCATATTCATCTTTCCAAGTCCCAAGATTGCTTCTCCACCTGTCCGTATCGGTTCGCGTATCGTACCAAGTACACTGGAATATATAAAAGGGTCTGATCATCCGGGATAGTGGATGCCGAGTATAAAATTTAAATACCCATAATAAATCACACCGTCCGGTCCTACCGTCGCAATCCCACTATTCTGAGTGGTTCTAGATGTTTCTATGTCCTTAACTTCGAATTTGTATCCAAGGACACTAAATCCTTTGTAATATGCAACCTCCATACTAGGAAATTGAGCTAAACATCTTGAATCACTCTCAAATGATGCAGACAAGTTCGGATCGTGGATCTAACAAAACAAATTTTACGACAAATACATAACGATACAAGTTTAAATTAAAACTGATGGCAATAAAATGTTATTCGAATAACTTACATGATCTGTGACCCAATCATAAAAATTATCCTGATGATATTTTTCCAATCGTTCTTCGTTCCAATCAGGATGCCCCTCACGTACCTCGTTAAAATGAATTCTGTTTTCGACAAATAATAGTGACATTAATATTATATCATTTCATACACACACAAACACAGATATAACAATTAATCCAAAAAAACTTACTCTCTAATTTGTTCAAGGCATGCGCAATTAAGCAAGATAAACCAGTATATCTTGTTGATAAACATAGTGTCTACCCTCTTATACTCGGCTTTACCATATGGCCCGTCTTGAATTCTTCGTGGCCGGTTAAGCCTCGTCTCATTGTTCTCATCCAGATAGCGGGAACAAAATGTGGTTGCTTCATCAAGAAGATAACCTTGCATGATAGAACCCTCTGGTCGATTTTTATTGCGTATATACTTCTTAAGAGTGTAGAGGTACCTAACGAAAATATGTTGAATAAATAAATACGGGCATACAGGACAACAATAAATTTATAAATTGCGCGAAACGAAAAATTACACATACTCTTCGACGGGATACATCCATCGATATTGTACCGGTCCGGCTAACTTCGCCTCAGTTGCAAGATGAACCGTCAAGTGTATTATGATATCGAAGAATGACAATGGGAAAATACGCTCAAACTTGCAAAGTATCAACGCAATAGAATTTTCTAGTTTATCCAGCGTCACAACCTCCAGTGTTTTAGCACACAACTCCCTGAAAAAACAACATAGGTCGTTAATTACTAGACCAACCGATTCGGGGAGAGAAGTCCTGAGGGGTAATGGAAGAAGGTGCTCCACGATAACATGGTGATTATGACTTTTCAGCCCATCGATCTTGCTCTTCACAATTTTTATTTTCTTGCTGAATGATCCTGAGAAACCTGTGGGAACTTTCAAATCATGCAACACCTGCAGGAATCTTTTCTTCTCCGGTTGTGACATATGATAAGCGACATTGGGAAGTACAAACTTGCCCAGTTTACCCTCTACCGGTCTAGGGTGCAATTTACTTATTATTCCCCACTCTTGTAGATCCATCCGAGCATTCAGGCTGTCTTTCGATTTCCCGTCTTTACAAAGAACCAAGTTAAGTATGTGCTCTGATACTCCCTTCTCTATATGCATGATGTCCAGACAATGACGCACTGAATTTATAGACCAGTACGGAAGCTCGAAGAAAATGCTTAATTTGTTCCAAAATGGTGGTTTGACCTGTTTCGTCGGATCCATCCCGAAGGTCACATTATTGTAACCATCCCATTTAGCAGTCACGTCCTCTCCGGAGAATGGGGATGGAGGTCCAAGAAGCTCCTGATGACCATCAAAGTGAACCGTGTCTAACCTATAGGGGTGGTCTGGAGGCAGGAAACGTCGATGGCCGCAATAACAAACCTTCCTGCTAAAATTCAAGAATTTTGATGTTGTATGTTCATGGCAATGAGGACATGCTTTGTGACCATGTACGGACCAACCTGATAGCATTCCATACGCAGGAAAGTCATTAATTGTCCACATTAGAGCCGCACACAGTATGAAGGTTGTATTTGTGTTTGAATCATATGTCTCTACACCATCAATGAACAAAGATTTAAACTCCTCGATCAGAGGTCGGAGATAGATGTCAATATTGTTCCCCGGTGAGTTTGGTCCGTCGATAAGAAGAGGCATCATAAAGTATGATTGGTCCATAGCCAACCAAGACGACAGATTATAAATTATCATTACAACGGGCCATGTGCTGTGACTTCCAGCCATATAGTTGAATGGGCAGAAGCCATCAGTAGCCAGTCCGAGCCGGACATTGCGAGGATCGCTACTGAATATTGCGTGCCTCCTTTCGAAATCCTTCCATGCCGGTGAATCTCTTGGATGGCTCATTTTTCCATCTTCACTTGGAGGAGCACGGTGATGCCAAATCATTGGCTCTGCTGTTTTCTTGCACCGGAATAGTCTCTGTAGCCTCTGTGTTATGAGAAAGTATCGTGCTATCTTCACAGGTATATCAGGCTTCTTATAAGAATCTTTCGGCTTATACCTGGCCTCTCCGCATGTTGGACACTCTTTCAAATCTGAATTCTCTTTCTGGTACAACACGCAATTTTTAGGACATGCTTGAATCTTCTCGCACTTTAGACCCAAATCAGACATCATCTTCTGGGCTCCGTACCAGCTGCCGGGCACGTTATTTCCCGGAGGCATAGAATCTTTCAAGAACGAAAGAAGCATTGTGAATGACTTGTTGCTCCATCCATTTAGGCACTTAATCTGGAAAAGTTGGACAAACCATAAGAGGGTGGAATACTTCGCATTCTCATAAATTGGTTTCCTAGCATCATTCATGAAATTTTCATATTTATCTGCACGCGGTCCTTGACCGGAAGGAATGTCATCTTTGGTACGACTAGATTCACCTAAGGCAGCCTCTACCATATCCTCCATTTCTTCTGATTGAAATAAATTACCGTCTTCTCTTTCTGCCGCATTACCGAATTCTTCTTCTTCTCCTGCCGCGTTATCGTGTTCTCCTTCTTTTTCTGCCGCAGTACTGCATTCTTCTACTTCCCCGTGATATTTCCAAGTTGTATAAAGTCTAGTGAACCCATATTTTACAATATGAAGCTCTGCCAATTCTATCTTCTGCCAGTACTTATTGCCACATCTATCGCACGGACAGAGAATCTTCTCTATTATGATCTTATTATGTGCGCGTGCAAATTCAATGAAAGCAGCAACTCCTGTGACAAACTTAGGTTGCATACGTTGTTGCCAATCCACATACATTCAGTCCTTAACTCTGACGTACTCATGGGCCATGTTAGACTGTATAACATATAAATTGTAGGTTATGGTGACTATATTGAGAAATATAAGAACGTGATAGTTACTGACAAAGGAGAAAATCCGTGTATATGCATTAGACTTAAGCTCCTATGGAGAACGTATCTCCTTTTAATATTATTAAATGTTCTCATGTAGTGCGCACGTGCATTGCACGTGGTGCGCGCATAGTGGGCATACGTGCGTTGCACGTAGCGCACATGGCGCTTGCGCATATGCGCATTATGGGGAGGAGCAGGCTCCTAACTTGGAGAACTAAGCTCCTTTTAATATTATTGAATATTCTCATGTGGTGCTCACGTGCATTGCACGTGGTGTGCGCATGGCGGGCACACGTGCGTTGCACGTAGCGCACATGGCGTTTGCGCGTATGCGCATTATGGGGAGGAGCATGCTCCTATCTTGGAGAACTAAGCACCTTTTAATATTATTAAATATTCTCATGTAGTGCGCACGTGCATTGCACGTGGTGTGCGCATAGCGGGCACACGTGCGTTGCACGTAGTGAACGTGGCGCTTGCGCATTATGGGGAGGAGCATACTCCTATCTTGGAGAACTAAGCTCCTTTGAGAATTGAGCATTAAAGAACTAAGATGCATTAGACTTGAGATTGAGATACATACCTGCAACATAGAAAAGAAATCAATAAACAAGATGAATATAATATAAATTTATGTTGAAAGAATATATATCCTCCTTTCAAATGCAATTAAGTCTCGATGATGCTGAAGATGTTACCAGAAAAACATCTTCTGCCAACCTTCATGTGTGAAGGGGTGTGTGTGGGAAAATTGGGTACACAGTATCAGAAAAGTTTTCTAGCATCCAAGTAAAATCCATAACTAAATCCCTATCTTGCCCTTCCTTTTCTTCAAATCAGAAATGTGTCTTTTTTTTGCATTATGAATGGTCTGGTACCACAACCTCAGTATGTCAAATCATGTTTTGGTTGGACAAAGACTTGCCAATGGCAGCATGCAAAGAATTATTTGGCCGCAAACTACAACCACCACATGAATGCATACAATTATAATTTTTGGGCAATCAATCTATTGCTGGCCACTTGATTCTATATCTACAACACGAAAGACACGAATTCTTCCCATGTCTCCACATGTTTCCATGGAAATTGGGGCAATATCGTCAGAGACTACATTAATTCCTCATGACTCCACGAATTCTTCCCTGGCCCCAGCCCCGCCCCGGCCCCAGCCCCAGCCCCAGCCCCAGCCCCAGCCCAACCCAACCCTAACCCCAGCCCCAGCCCTAGCCCAGCCCAGCCCCAACCTAACCCTAACCCCAGCCCCAGCCCCAGCTAAACCCCAACCCCAACCATAACCCTAACCCTAACCCTAACCCTAACCCCAGCCCTAGCCCCAGCCCCAGCCGAACCCCAACCCCAACCCTAACCCCAACCCCAACCGCAACCGCAACCCCCTGCCGAACCCCAGCCCGAGCCCCAGCCCCAACCTTAACGCTAACCCCAACCGATGCCTCATCGGTACCCAAACAATGAACCATAGCCCTAAAACAATCAAAAATTTGAGTAATTGAAGATTTCCTTACCTGATCGAAGGCAACGATCGATCGAAGGCGACGATGAAAATGGAGATGAGCCGGCGCTGGCGACGATGAAAGCAGGCGGTGGCTACGACAAATCGGCCGGCGCTGGCGACGACGAGAACGACGATCGATCGGCGGGAACGAGGGTTCGGGAATTTGGGTTCGCGTGCGCGATCGATGGAGAAAATAATTTTTAGGTATTCAGCGTAGGGATCGATCCATGCCTTTTTAATTAAACCTCTATTTAGTTGCCCCTACGGATAAGTCCGTAGGTTCTTGGTTTGCGGCTCCGTAGGGGAAAACAACAATTTAAGATTTAATATTTTTAAATTAATATGTGAGGACCGTATGGGCAACCTTTTGTCCCTACGGACTAATCCGTAGGGCCAAACTAAAATTTCCCCTACGGATGTCGTTATCCGTAAAGGCAACCCCCTATTTTAGTAGTGAAAGGATCTCGTAGGTGTACTTTCTCCTTAGGAGTCGTGAGGACCCCCAAGTGTGTTTTCCCTTATGAGTCGTAAGGAACCCACGAATGTGTTTTCTTACGAGTCGAGAGGATCTCTAAAGTTTTGTTCCCCTCATGTATCGTGAGGACATATGAGTGGGTTTTCCTAAATGGAGCATAATTCCAAGGGGGCGGAGACCGGCCGCAGGGCTGGTGATTGCGGTAAGGCATGGGTGTGATGGGGATTATTTAAGCCCGTGAATTGTATACGGTAGTCAATTTGGGGACTGGCCGTAAGGCTAGGAGGATTTCGGTAATTTGGATCATGGTTTTTTTAGTTGGCGTCTGCATTGCTACACCGGGATAGTTCCAGGAGCGACTCATCATTCGCCGTTAGGACATTTTGGGATTTGAAATTTTGTTAGCGTCTGTATCGCTAACACTGAAGTATGCTTTTAGGAAAGACTCATCATTCGTTTTTGGAGGAGTTTGAAATATTTATTTGTATACAAGTTTTTTTTACTACGGCTGCTCTACCATTTTAGCTTTTCTTATCGCGAAGGTCGTGATTTCCCTATCATTTCGACTATTTAATCGCGGTTGCCCCATCATTTCGGCTTTTTATTTTTATTTTTACTCGCTGATTAATTTTTTTTATTGTGGGTTGCCCTATCATTTCGGCTTTTTATTTTTATTTTTACTCGCTGATTAATTTTTTTTATTGTGAGTTTCCCTATCATTTCGGCTTTTTATTTTTATTTTTACTCGCTGGTTTTTTTTGGCGAGTTGCCACATCATTTCGGCTATTTATTTATTTATTTACAATTTTTTTACACTCCCAGTTTAACGACTTAGGGATCGACTGTTCCCAATTTAACGATTTAAGGGTCGACTGTCCTCATTTTATCGACTGTTCCCATTTTAACGACGTAGTGGTCAAGGGTGTTTGCTTATCCAAGCTTCTTGAACTTTGATCTTGGCGGAGCCGAGATAATGACCGTAACATGGTGGTTTTCCGGTACATCCGAGAATGGTAAAGTTTTCCCAACTTTGTATTGGTTCTTGACCCAATGTTTGAAAATATAGCAGTCTTCGATGGTATGACTCACCATCCTATGATATGGGCAGTATATGGGATTGTCGGTCATGTTCATTTCATGTGGGCTTCTTGGAATAGGCGGTTGCAAACCATTGTTCAAAGCGTCCTTGAATATTTTGCGGACTTCGTTCCTCCTGAAGGAGTAGAATTTCTTCTTTCCCTTCATTAGAGTCGGTGCATTTCTTGATGCTGGTCCTCGAGGCTGATCAGTCTTTGGTTTGCCTGCTGTCCGCTTACCTCATTCAGTGTATGTATCGAAGAGACTAGAAGCTGATCGCGGCCGTTTTTCGCAAAGGTGTTCCGCTCTTGGGATGGAGGGAGTATCGGTTAGCTGGTTCAGGATATCAATCCCTGGCTCATGAGCCAAATTTTGATTTTGCTGTAATTACAATTGGGCGACTTTGGTCGTGAGATCTGCCACGACGTTTGAAACGGACCTTGGTCAACTTCTCTTCCCTGTCCTGAATCTACCTTTGAAGCCATTGGAATACTGCTTGTTCTATAGTTCCAGGTATGATAACCGGGTCATCCTTACTGCATGAGCTTGATTCTACAGGAACCACGGGCTCCTTTAGCTTAATAGCCTGAGCGGGCTCTTCATCATCTAAACCGAGCCGGTGTTGGGTAGCAACAACCACGTCATTGTCATGGGTATGAGGCGTAGGAGGGCTTGTTCTTCTGGACTCCACCATGTAGATCGTATGGGTTGTGTACCCGTCTACTGCTTCTTCATTGGTAATGTTACTCGTTGGGTTTTTGGCCTGTTGCCTTGGTCTGCCCCTTTCAGAGAAAGGCAGGTGACTGAGAGCAACATGTTCCTAAAAGGCTTCGGTCTCTGCTGTATGAAATTGGCGGTCGCAGCTTGATTTTTTGCTAACACGCCTTTAGACAGTTCTAACTCTTATGCCTTGTATTGTTTCTCGACCCAATCTTTAATGACAAAGCAGTCTTCAATAGCATGACCTATCACTCTATGATAGGGGCAATATTTAGGGTCGTCGGTCATATTCGCTTCTTGCGATCTTTTTGATTCTGGCAATTGTAGATCGTTTCTTATGGCGTCCTAGAATATAGTGGACTTTATCCCTTCTGAAGGTATAAACCTTATTCAGCTTCTCTTTCAGGGGCGATTCTCCTCCCTCACCCAACACTGGCTTCCGAGGCTGGTTGGCGTTAGGCCCGCTCATCCATTACTTATTTTGGTTAGCCGAAGTATTAAAAGATTCAACATCGTCGGAATTTTCGCCTTTGCGATTATCGTCCTTTTGGTTCCTCCAGGATTTATTGTTAATTTTGGGTCCGAAGTGGACTCTTGCCTTGAGTTTTCCAACATATGGACCTTCCTGGTCAGCTCTTGGAACATTTTGAGACCCACGGTGCAGAGAAACGGGGCCATACAATTGTTGAGATTCCCGACGAGGAGGCTGACAGATTGGTCCTGCTCTATCGGCTATTCGTATTTGGTGGTTGATTCCCCCAATCAGAGCAAGGCTCTGTTTGAATTTCAAAAATTCAAATTTTGAAGCAACGCTTCAAATTCCGTGCGCTGCGCGCAACGCACTATGTGTCAGAAGTTGATACGTCTGGCGCAGCGCCCAAGGCAGCGCGCCCAATCAGAGCAAGGCTCTATTTAAAACAAAAATTAAAGGAAGCAACGCTTCAGTTGCGCAAGCGCTGCGCTGCGCGACACGCAGTTGCGCAAGCGCAGCTGCGCAAGCGCTGCGCGACATGTGTCAACGCAGTTGCGCAAGCGCTGCGCGACACGTGTCAGCGCAAACGCAGTTGCTGCGCGCTGCGCGACACGTGTCAACTCAGTGGCGCCGCGCTGTGCGCTGCGCGACACGTGTCAGCGCAGTTGCGCAAGCGCAGTTGCGCAAGCGCAGTTGCGCTGCGCGACACGTGTCACGCGCTGGGGCGTTTGCGCCAAACAGAATTAAGATTCTAGTAAGATCTTTCCGTTCTTGTTAAAATAAGAAGATTCTCTTCTGTAAAACAGAAGCCCTTGGATCAAAAATCCAACGGTGGGGAAAATTCCCCAAATCACTCAGAGAATGATCTCTTTAACAAACTTAACAAGTCTATGGTTACTATATAAAGACCCTAGACCCCAATTCAAAAGATCATCAATATTGTGAGAGATCAAGAACTTCAAAAACAGAGAGAACTCTAAAGAAAATTCAAGAAAAAGGTTTAAAAAACCTTTATAAAATGGAAGAATTTCTTCTGAATAGATCATTGATCTAAGAACAAGATCAAGGATCTTCAATAAAAAAAACAAATAATAATAGTGCCTTGTACTTTTTATGAACCATTGGTTCTGGAATCTTAAAAATTCTTTTCTTGAATCCAAAATTGGATCAAGTTATTGAAACAGTGCCTTGCACTTGCAGAACTGCACTGTTGCGCTCCTGGGTTGGCGCAAGCCACCAAAGAGCGCCACGTGTCAGTACCAGAACCACTTGCGCTATGCGCTTTTAAAATAGAGCATTGCTCTTTGAAATTGGCGCAACTCACCAGAGCGCGCCACGTGTCAGCAGCGCAAGCGCAGTGCACTGGCGCAGCACACTGCGCTTGCGTGACACGTGTCACCACCACAAGCGCTTGCGCTCAATGATTAGCGCAAAGCGCCTGACAAATGCACTGCATTATTTACTGAAGGGCCATGCCCAAATCAAAAAGGCTCAGCAGGCCAAAATAAAATGCAACACATTAAAAGGGCAGAGCCCAAACAAAATAGATGCTCTGCATCATTTATAAAAGGGGCAGAGCCCAAACAAAACAAAAAATGCAGTGCATTATTAAAAAGGGGCAAAGCCCTAGCACAGGCCTAATTGGCCAAATGCAAATAAAATGTTGAACATTTTTCAACTGGACTTAGCCCAATCATGGCCGTAAGTACTCAAATTAAATTGACTAAGCACGGCTGCTCTCCTAAATCAATTTACATCCGGTTTGAGGGTACATCTCCGAACTCCTTTGACACCTATCGTTGTAATCATTCAACGACGTCAGAGAGGTGATGGGTCCCGACAACCACACACCCATATGGACTGTGGGGTCCTTAAACCCACGGACTTATGCATCCTTAAACCAAGATACGGACTGTGGGGTCCTTAAACCCACGGACTTATGCGTCCTTAAACCAAGATACGGACTGTGGGGTCCTTAAACCCACAGACTTATGCGTTATTAAACCAATGGACCACCATGTCCCTAAACTGGCAATGGACCACCATGTCCCTAAACTGGCAATGGACCACTATGTCCCTAAACTGGAACAATAGAGCCCCCAAATGCTCTTTTGTCGGATCCAAACGATCCCGTTAAGTTGATCTTAGTCTCAAATCAGACTAACGTATCATTAACGAATGTTTAAGTTGATCTTAGCCTCAATATGGCTAACGTATCCTTAAACTAAAACACCAAACCCAAATCTAAGTAAATACGGATTTGGACTAATCCACGTCCTACGGGAGACGGCATAACTTAGTCTCCGTATACAATCCACGGGCATCCACAAACAAAACAAACACACACGACATGAAGTGAAATTCTGGAGAAGGAGAAAATGGCTACCGCGATGCGGTAGCGTAATTAACTGCAGGGGCTTGTGCCTGCAGGGAAGAGCATCCCTACAATCAAAAAGCCCTCAAATGAGGGGGAATCTGACGAAGTCTACTACATCGGCCGCATCCGTCTAAACCTCCGATACACGGTGCCATAAATCAACTTGGCATCTTCGGAGAGGTAGACGGATAAAACCATATAGAATCTGCCCCGAATCTCTGGCCAGACGTCCTCACGTCGCGCCGTCTTTCGGAGAGGAACAGATTCTGGCATGCCCGGTGGGACCTTTTCCTCTTTCCACTCCACACTTCGTGTGTTGTCTTCGCGAACGAATCGCGGTTTGTTAATGGTTGCCTTTGGGTTGCAAGTTACTAAGATTTGGTCTTTTGCCCGGCGCAGAAATCAAGCATCGATGGCCTCTAACTGCTCGAACTGCTCGAAGTGCCAATGCAACCGACGCTCCACCTCACCTGGAGGTGTAGCATATGAGCCTTAAGCGGCCTCCGTCCTTACTATGCCTGTGGAGCAAGTGACTCAGGCCACCACCGGCCTGTTTTTCGGAACCATGATCCCTCCAGCAAGCTTCACCATCCCTGTGCCCGCACCGGAAGCTTCAAAAAAGTCGGTCTTCGATCGACTTGCTACTCCCACGACCCCTCTCAATGGGTCGTCCAATTCTTCAGTCTTCACCAGGCTGAGCTTGAGCACCAAAAGGCCTATCAAGAAGCCCATAACACCTGAGGCAGCCATCCCAAAAAAGACAGCTGCTCCTGATGTCGTCAAGGCGGCTTCTCCTCCCAGAGGATCGGTCTTCACGAGACTGACTGCTCTCGTTCCCACTCCCGCTCAGAAATCTGCTTTTAACCAGTTAGACACAACTTCTCAACGGACGTCAGTCTTCAAGAGGATGACACCGGTAACAGCCCCTCACCTGAACAGGGGGAAAAAGAAGCTGTCTCTGTCGCTGAACCAATACCGACAACTCGTCACGCCCGACGACGCCACTGGCGCCGGATAAGGAGGACTGGGGGCAACTCCCCCTCTGGGATAACTCCGCCATCTCCAACGGTGGAAGTTAATGCTGCTGTTCCAACTGGGAACAGCTTTAAGCTGCTGAACAGGGTATGCAGAAATTCGCCAACTGCGGTGCTCAAAAGGTCACCTCCACCGGTAGAGACCGCCATGGAAGCAGAACCAGAAAAGCCGGAGCAGTCTCCTCAATGGCTGTCCTCCAAGATCTACAAGACTTGGCAACGAGTCCTAGAATCGGTGATTGATCCGAATTTCTCTCGCCAACACAAGAAGTCGAAAGGTCGGCAGGAAGAAAATCCCCCTGTCAAGCAACGAAAAACGACGACCACTTGGGTGCCCAAAGCAACGGCCCCTTCAACTTCGATGGCCTACAAGAGAAGAAAGCCAGAGAAAGTCCCCACGCCGACGGCGAATATCAAAGGTGGCGAACCCAAACACCCTAAGTCCGGGGGCATCATAGTTCATACCGTCTACATGGCGTCTGGTAAAGAGGACAGCTGCATATCCACAGGTCATAGACAACTTACGCGATCGGTGACCAAAGCGCAGGAGCAGCAGCAGAAGCTCCAAGAAATGATGACCGCGATGGCTGCACTCACTGGGCTAAAAGAAAGCCCTGAAGCGTCCTCGGATGAACGCCAGGAGCAAGAAACTGACGCTGAATTCCTTCGTCGGATATTGGAGAAGAAGGATAAAGAGGCTGCTGAACAAGCAGCCAACATAAAGCGTATGGCCCTCCTGTTCCAAGACATGGTGGGGATGATGATCCAACAAGATCCTCCAGCTAAAGATCCCCCGATCGTCCTTGAAGACGATAGTGAAGAAACGTCAAATCCTCCACCGGCTCTGTCAACAGCCAAAGAGGAGACAATCTCCAAAGCTGACTTGGACGAGTATATAGCCCAACAAATATGGGTTCATCATGCGACTGAAGTAGCCGGTCAGGTCGTAAAAACGGGACGACCATATCCGAGCTGGTACGATCAGATAAATTACCCGCCGGGCTATACAATACCCAATTTTCACGTCTACAAGGGGACGGGCAATCCCCACCAGCATGTTGCCCAGTTCAGGGCGCTCTGCGGCAACACCGGAGGTGATGATAAGTTGTTGCTTCGCCAATTCATTGGCAGCTTGTCAAATACAGCGTTCGAGTGGTACTCTGAGCTCCCAAACGACTCTATCAAGACCTTTGCGGAGATGGAGCTGCTGTTTACCCAGCGTTTTGCAAGCGCCAGCGAACACACCCCGATGACGGCATTGATTAATGCCAGGGTGAAGCCAGGAGAGACATGGGTCCAATATGCTATATGGTGGCGGAACTTATGGTCAAAATGCAAGCAACGCATTGAAGAAGCTCCTGCAGTGGGTATGTTTGAGGGAACCCTTGATCCGCAAGCAACCATCTCGCAATTTATGATGTTCTTCAAGCCGACTACCTTCCAGGCCTTGATTGACAAGCTAGCGCAAATGGATCAGATGGGCCATAGACCTCATCTTCCAAAGCTAGACTCCCGAAATGAAAAGGGGAAGGGGAAAGTGATCGTTGTCGCTAATGCTCAACAACAGCCGAGCAACTCGAAGCCGGTTGTTCGTCAAAATAATATGCGTCCGCACGTACCCCTTAAGGAGAGGCTAGGACGTCCTTACTCGTTTCCCTGAGATAAAACGAGAAGATTATTCGAGCTGGCGTTGCGCAACCGACTCATAAATCTGCTGGATCCAAAACGTCTGTCGCAACCAAATGATGTCAATGAGCCCAACTACTGTCCCTATCACCAAGTACTGGGTCATCCGATAGAAGATTGCTACGTCTTCAAAAATTTGCTTGAAGACCAGTACCAACAGGGCAAGTTCGCATTGTCCGACAGATGGAAGGTGAGTCCACCGCAACCTCACGCCTCTAAAAGGATGAATATGCCGGGGGCAATGTGCTCTCTCGTCGAAGAAGGCCCATGGGAGGTTGTGCTGTCAGCCAAGACAAAGAGGACGTTGAACGATCTTCAAACATGCCCATCGATCAAGTGGAAGAACCCGTTGGAACCTCAAATCATTGAAGGGATGTTGAAGCCGCGTCCAACTCCAAAGACCGATGGTGGTGGCCCAAGCACTCACAACCAGCCGTCAAAATCTTCGAAGAAGAAGAAGAAGAAATCCAAGGAGCCTGTGAAGCCTGGCGACAAGCGCACGGACTTGCAAAAACAAATTGATACGCTGGAGGAATACAACCAGAAAGCACGGACTCCCATTACACTCCAAGAGTTTCTCAACCACGTCTTTCAAGAGGAAGATGAGGAAGAAAGTTCGTCGGATGAACCTGAGGAATACGTGGCGAGCTGTCATATGATCTCCCATTCGTTTACAGACGATGAGGAAACTCCTTGTACTGAGAAGCTGGGGGCAGATCCTGGACCAAAAAGTCTGGGGCCATCAGATGAAGTAATTGACGCATTCCTCAACGAAGCTCTGTTGAAAAGTAAAGCTGATCAGGAACGCGAGACGGCTATATTTGAAAGGGCCAAGCGCCAGCGACTTAACGAAAGAGCTGAGACACTTCCGCTGGAGCAAAATACATCCACTACGGATAAAAGCAAATTCAAGATGAGAAAAAGGTTTGCTAAGGCCATATCAATGGGCATGAAGCTACCACCCTCCGAAGGAAGCATTACTGGTGAAGTGGAAATGCACCCCTCCTACTGCTTGTATCATCGGAAGGTTTCACACCCCACCGAAGAGTGCAAAGCTTTCGATAGATGGTGGCAAGGATATGTCGCTCGTCGACAGCATTTTAAGCGGGAGAAGCGCAAAACTCGTCGGGAGCGGAAAAATACGACCGAACGGTTTAACAGAACTACCGGCAATTGTCGCATGGTTAGCGCCGGGGGATCACAAGTGCTTACATTCGGGAGCGATTCCGACGAGGAGCTGGCTCTTAGCCCCCTCTTTAAAGAGTCCATCTCGGGGAAAAAAGAAGAGCCGAAGGTCTGCGAAAATATCCGGCTGCGTAATCGGACGCTGCCCGAAAAGAATCCCGGACCCTCAAACAAAAAAGATAAAGGGAAAGAAAAGGTCTCTGAGGATATCGTCCTAGATGACCAAGTCATGGAAGAGCTAACTGCCAAGGACCCGCCAAAAAGAAATAAGGTGGACCACACCGTTCTAGCGCATCTGAGGAAGCTACCCTCGCAGCTCAGCATTCTTGACACCCTTTTACTATCAAAAGAGGCGAGAGATTCGTTAATCAAGGCACTACAGGAGCCGGAACAATTCCAAGCTTTCCTGGCCGAAGAAAAGATGAAGGGTGAATTGGAGGAAGTGCACACGGCCGATATTACTTTTGGCGATGAAGACCTTCTCCTTAGGACGTGCGAACACAATCGCCCCCTCTATGTCTCAGGATTCTGCCACGATATAAAGATAGGCAAAATCCTGATCGACAATGGATCCTCCGTTAATCTCCTCAATGTGCGGGTGTTAAAAGAAATCTGCATGAGCATCCAGCACCTTGCTCGGGACAAGATCACCATCTCCGGGTTCGACTCCCAGTCATCAAGAAATCTTGGGTCTGTGATACTTACGCTACGCTTCGGGCTACTTGTCACGGACATTAAGTTCCACGTCATAGATGCCAAGACGTGCTACAATGCTCTGCTCGGCCGACCATGGTTACACGAGTACAACATCAACCCTTCTACGCAACATCAGTGTATGAAGTATTTTAAGGATGGTCTCGAGTATACCGTGACGGGAGAACTGAACCCATTCTCCGTGAACGAAGTTTGCAAATATGAAGATGCCAAATACTTTTTACCGGATTTCGAAGACACGGAGAGGTGTCACAAGCCGGAGAACAAAGCTAACGCCACCATCCCTGTCTTCGGCAGTGATACCGAGGAGGAAGAGGAGATGATTTATTTGGGTCCGCCCCAATACAACAAGCCAGGACCATCCGCTCCTACGTTGATCTTTGGTAGCGATTCGGAAGATGAGGTCCATGCTGTATTCTCTGCTCGACCTTCAATACAAACGTCCGCTGACGAAGAGCAAAGTCTGCAAGTCGCCATGGTTCTACCTAAACACCATAAAGAACTGGATGCAGTGTAGAGGAGTTGCGGACGTTCTACGTCCCTCCCAGGCGAAAAAGCGAAAAAGCAATTCTATTCTACCGCTCTGAAGAAATCAAAGTGGAGAAAGAAATCTGGCATGGTGTGGATCCTACGCTTGACAGGCTTCAGCCCATCCGTCTCCCCAGATATTATACAGAAGGCTTGAAAAGGCTATTGAAGCGCCATGGGATATCCTTCAAACAGACCGCTCGAAAAGCCAAGTTCTATGACAAGGTCTGGAAAGTTCCCGGGACTCAGCACAAGTTACCTAATGGGAGAATGGAAACAATCGGGCTTGGATACATCCGGTCAAAGAAACGAGAGCTACTCCGCGGTTGCTACGTCGTGCATGACTTCGATGAAGAAGCGGATGCTCAATGGGAAGATGCTAATCATGAACCAGTAAAAGTTCCTGATGCAAAAGTGCCCAGTCCGTCGTTCGAAGAACAAATGGACAAGCTTATAAGGGAAGCTGGCTAAAAAGTCAGAGGCGGCCACAACCGTGAGATGGCCATTTATGAGAAAGCCAAAAAGCAATGCCTCCTCCAACAGGCTGTGAAAGATGAAAATGCCGCTCCCTGTCAACCTATTATAAAAAAGGCACGACGCAGAGGCAGAAATAAGTCGAAAGGCGAAAAAGGCGCTCAACAGCAACAAAGCGGGACTAAGAAGCCACGCAAGCGAGAATCGAGCGGTTCCGATCTATCCCTCATGAGGAAAATGGGTCGGGCATATTCTTTTCCTCAGGACAAGACGAAGAAAATACTTGACCTCGCTCTAAAACATCAGATGCTTACACTGCCGGAGTCTAAAATCCCCGAACAAACAAGCGAAGTCTCTCACACGGACTATTGCCCCTATCACCGAGTGATAGGGCATCCTCTCGAAGACTGCTTCACCTTCAAGAATTGGGTCGAAGATCAGTATCAGCTTGGCAAGTTCGCTCTGTCTGACAACTGGAGGGTAACGCCGCCACAGAAGCACGAACCCAAAGCCACGAGAGCAGATTCAGTTTCACATTGGGCTTGGAAGCGAATTCGTACCTGTCATATGATAACGATATCAAAATAAGAGCCCGAGAACATGGATGACCTTCCCTGGTGCTTCGAAAACAGCAGCGATGAGGTGATCTCAGAATTTCCGCCAGCACCGAAAGAGCTGGAGGATGGAATACATACCACTGCGGATAACCTCAAGAAAATTGAGTTGGGGACGGCGAATGACCCTCGACCGACATTCATTAGTGAGCTGTTGTCTGAAGAGAGGGTGGCTTCATTAAAGGACTTGCTTATGCAGCATAGAGATTGCTTCACATGGAACTATTCCGAAATGCCGGGACTAGATCCAGAAATTGCTGTGCATAAATTGGCGATATCTCCGGACGTCAAGCCGGTCAAACATGCGCCAAGAAAAATGCGGCTCGAGCTTGAGATGAGTATCAATGCCGAGGTCAAGAAGTTAATCGACTCTGGCTTTATCCAGGAGGTTCAATATCCTGAATAGATCGCCAACATCGTTCCCGTGATGAAGAAAAATGGGATAGTGTGCATATGTGTGGATTTCCGGGATCTCAATAAAGCTTTCCCGAAGGACGATTTCCCAGTGTCAGTCATCGAACTGATGATAGACAATACGTCCACTCACGAGGTTTTCTCCTTCATGGACGGCTCATCAGGGTATAATCAGATAAAGATGCATCCCGAAGACCAGAAGCACACCGCTTCAGGAGCCCTTTGGGTATATTCTGCTACAAGGTAATGCCCTTCGGTCTAAAGAACAACGGTGCCACCTATCAGAGGGCCATGACAATGATCTTTGATGACCTTATACACGAAATCGTCGAATGCTATATCGACGATCTCGTGGTTAAAAGCAAATCATATGAGGAACATCTCGAGCATCTAAAGACTGTATTTCAACACCTTCGGCAATACAACTTGAAGATGAACCCTCTCAAGTGCGCATTCGGAATTTCCTCAGGCAAATTCCTGGGATTCATCGTCCGACACCGAGGTATTGAGATAGACCCGTCAAAGATTAAGGCGATCATGGAAATGCCTCCGCCAAGGACTCTTAAACAGCTGCGGTCTCTCCAAGGGAAGCTCGCGTATATACAGCGATTTATAGCCAACCTTTCAGGCAAGTGCCGTCCTTACAGCCACCTAATGAAGAAGGGAACCCCGTTCGTCCGGGACCAAAAATGCCAAAGCGCGCTAGACGAGATCAAGCAATACCTGCAGAACCCGCCAGTATTGGCTACTCCGGTCAAGGGAAAGCCCCTCATTCTTTATACAACCGCCCTCGAAGGTTCCTTAGGCGCATTATGGGCGCAAGAGAACGACCAAGGGAAGGAAAGAGCACTCTACTACTTATGTCGAGTTCTACTGGGGGCAGAAAGCAACTACTCCCCATTGAAAAACACTGCCTGGCGTTGATCTTCGCGATAACAAAGCTCAGGCACTATGCGTTGGCGCATGAAGTCTGTCTCATTTCGAAGGTGGACCCTCTTAAATATTTGATGTCGAAGGCCATATTGACATGACGACTCGCTAAATGGGCCCTGCTCTTGATGGAGTTCTCGATAACGTATCAACCTCTCAAGGCAGTGAAAGGCTAGGCCATCGCCGACTTCCTCGCTGAGCATCCGATACCCGCCGATTCTCCTCTGAATTGCAATCTTCCAGACGAACATGCGTTTGATGCGATCAACGGTGGTGACACCCGGTGGGAGCTTTATTTTGATGGAGCATCTTCCATGAAGAAGCGCAAACAAAGTACCCCTATAATCAAATCGGGGGCAGGACTCATCTTTGTAACTCCACGAGGGGGGATAATGCGCTTTGCTTTCTCCCTAACAGAGCCGAGGACAAACAATGAAGCCGAATACGAAGCTTTGATAGCAGGCCTCGAGATCGCCATCGATATGGGAATTGAAAACCTCCTCATATATGGAGATTCTCAATTGGTCGTTAGTCAAGTAAACGGCGACTACCAGACGTGCAAACCAGAGTTGGTGAAGTACGGCGAAAAGGTGCAGCAACTGTTGACCCAAATTCCCTCCCATACTTTGGAGAACATACCGCGCGCGGAAAACAGCAAAGCGGACGCGTTGGCCAAACTCGCTAAAGAACTGGCTGATGAGAACCTCGATGACGTAAGGATCGTGGTACAAAGTCATCGGGTACTTGCCCCAGCAGAAATATCTCCGGAATCATCCGAAGAAAAGGGAGCGACCGAGCAAATGTCTATGCAAATAAAAGATCGGGAAAATACCGAGGATTGGAGAGAAGTATTTATAGACTACTTCAAATACCGTCGAACGCCCGAAGATGCGTCCTCAAGACATCGGATTATGAAACGAGCTCTGTCTTTCACCTTCGTCAATGATACTCTGTACAAGAGGTCATTTGATTCTCTGTGGTTAAGATGTCTGGGACCTGACGAAGCGAAAAGAGTCATTCAGGAAGTTCACGACGGACTCTGCGGTTCTCACCAAGCAGGCCCAAAAATGAAGTCGAAGATCAAACGGATGGGCTACTACTGGCCCACGATGATTCAAGACTGCCTTGAGTATGCGAAGCAGTGCCACTCATGCCAAATTCATGGGGACTTCATTCACCAGCATCCAAATCCACTCCATCCAACGGTGGCTAGCTGGCCATTCGAAATGTGGGGAACTGACATAGTCGGCCCCATCGAACCAGCATCGTCTAGAGGACATCGTTTCATCCTAGCGACGACTGACTACTTCTCCAAATGGGCAGAACCAGTACCGTTAAGAGAAGTGAAGACGGAGAATATCCTCCATTTCTTCAAGACGCACGTCATATATCGGTTTGGAACTCCGCGACGGATCATCTCCGATAACGGGCCAGCTTATAGAAGCCACAAGATCAGTCGCTTCGCGTGACAACACAATATAGATTGGAGATATTCCTCTGTTTATAATCCGCGAGCTAATAGTCTAGCTGAGGCCTTCAACAAGACCTTAACAAAGATGATGAAGAAAACAGTGTCCCGAAATAAGAAGGACTGGCATGAGAGGCTGCAAGAGGCTCTTTGGGCGTATCGAACTACGTTCAAGACGGCCACGAACGCAACGCCATATGCGTTGGTATTCGGTACAGAAGCAGTACTCCCCCTCGAGATAGAGTTACCCTCTCTACGAGTGGCAGTCCACTACGAGCTGACGGACGAAGAAAATGCCCACCTTCGGCTTGAGGAACTTGATGCCCTTGATGAAACACGGCTTATAGCGCAACAAAATCTGGAGGCCTATAAAGAAAAGATGACGCGCTCATATGAAAGATTGACCCGGCCGAGGACATTCTGCCAAGGCGAACTCGTGCTAGTGGTCAAAAGGCCTATGATCCCCAATCGCGCCAAGCGGGGAAAATTCGAGCCAAACTATAAAGGCCAGTACATCATAGACAAGGTCTACAAGGGTGGAGCCTATCTACTCATGGATATGCACGGTGAAAGGCCTTACAGGCCAATAAATGGTCGATTCATAAAGAAATACTACGCTTAGTGAGTTACTGCCTAGGTCAATGATAGATGACGACGACTATATCCGCTCGCTATCTTCCTAAGCTCAAACTTTATAAGCAATAGACAGCCTTCTCCTGGATGGACCGAAACGTCCTTAAACTAATAGTGGACCGTAACGTCCTTAAACTAATGACGGACCGAAACGTCCTTAAACTAATGGCGGACCGAAACGTCCTTAAACTAACGAAGGACCGAAACGTCTTTAAACTACTACCGCAGCATCCTTAGGCTGACGAGATAAAAAAATATATATATATAAAAAAATATAATAAACGGTATGTCCATAAGCAAAATGGGCACGGATGAAAACCCGAAAGGGCTTGGTGAGTAAAAACAGCAGGGCTACCGGCGAGTGTTCATGAAAACCCGAAAGGGTACGACCTCGTAAAAAAAATATAAAAATAAAAAGAATAAAAAAAGGTAGGTCCATAAGCAAAAAGGGCACGGATGAAAACCTGGAAGGGCTCCGTGAGTAAAAACAGCAGGACTACCGGCGAGTGTTTGTGAAAACCTGAAAGGGCGCAATCTCGTTAAAGGACACTTACAGGGTCCTCTCGACCTTGTAAGGAGAAACCACCCGCGTGAGATCCTTACGACTCATAAGGGAGCAACCCACTTAGGGATCCTCACGATTCCTAAGGAGAAAATACACTTGCGAGATCCTCACGACTCGTAAGGAGAACTCTCTTATGGGACCCTCACGGCTCAAAAGATTTGAAAGTCTTAAGTTATAGAGACCTAAACCTGTGCTTAAGCAACCCCCACGACCTTCGATATTGCCCTACAAGTGGCTCAGCACTGACCCTTGTATACAATCCACGGGCGCGAATAAACATTTCCCTAACCAAGTTTCATCCGTGATTGGGGATATGTGCGCATGATGAACAACCCTTATAAGTCCTCTCGACTTAAAAGGAGAAAACCCTCTTGTAGGATCCTTACGACTTACAGAGGAACATACACTTAGGAATCCTCACGATTCCTAAGGAGAAAATACACCTACAAGATCCTCACGACTTGTAGGGAGAAATACCTTTGTGAAACCCTTACGGCTCATGAAGTTAAAAGCTTTAGTCGACAGGACCTTAACCCTATTCGCTAAGCCACCTTTGTTCGACATCGCCAGAGACAAATGATGATTCGCTCATGGCAATATCCCAGTTGTAGCGGTGCTGATGCCGAAATCGGTGTCTAATTTCAGGTTTACGGTGAAAATCCAGCAAGCCGCACATGCATACGAAATAGCTGAAATGATGGGGCAGCTTGCAATAAAAAGCAGCAAGTAAAGAAAACGTGTGCATACGAAATAGCCGAAATGATTGGGCAACTCGCAATAAAAAGCAGCGAGTAAAAATAAAATAAATAGCCGAAATGATTGGGCACCACGAAAAACAGCCGAAATGATTGGGCAATCGCGACCTTCGCGATATAAAAGCTGAAATGATAGAGCATCGCGGAAATAAAACAATAAAAATAAATGAAACTTTTGCCCTACAGTTGAGATCACATCGATCCCTGTATACAATCCAAGGGAACAAACAAAGAGGGAACCATACCTTTCCAACAGGCTCCGCCAAAAGGCTAAACCAAATCTCGACGGTTCACCAACAGCCTAGAGACAACCGCGACATTCATCTCAATACAGCAGACGCAGTGCCAGAAAATGAAGCGAAGATCAAATTCCTAGCTTCACGGTTTTGACGGTAACTTATATAAAACCTGAGAGACCACCACAGATCAGTTCAACCCCCAGGGAAACAAGTGTCCTTGGCAAATACCTCAATTCAGGGAAACTAGCGTCCTTGATGAGAGCCTCCTGATTCGCATCGGCTCGCAGAGAAACCAGTGTCTCCGCGGGAAATTCCCGGTTCGTTTCAACCCCGAAGAAACCAGTGTCTTCGACAAAATCCTTCGACTCAGGGAAACAAGTTTCCTTGACGAAGAAAATCCTGATTCGCGTCGACCCGCAGAGAAACTAGCGTCTCCGCGAGAAATTCTCGATTCGTTTCAACACCAAGGAAACAAGTGTCCTTGGCAAATACCTCAATTCAGGGAAACTAGCGTCCTTGATGAGAGCCTCCTGATTCGCGTCGGCTCGCAGAGAAACCAGTGTCTCCACGGGAAATTCCCGGTTCGTCTAAACCCCGAAGAAACCATTGTCTTCGGCAAAATCATTCGACTCAGGGAAACCAGTGTCATTGATGAAGAAAATCCTGATTCGCGTCGACCCGCAGAGAAACTAGCGTCTCTGCAAGAAATTCTCGATTCGTTTCAACCCCAGGGAAACAAGTATCCTTGGCAAACTCCTCAACTCAGGGAAACTAGCGTCCTTGATGAGAGCCTCCTGATTCGCGTCGGCTTGCAGAGAAACCAGTGTCTCCGTGAGAAATTCCCGATTCGTTTCAACCCCGAAGAAACCAGTGTCTTCGACAAAATCCTTCGACTCAGGGAAACAAGTGTCCTTGACGAGAAAATCCTGATTCGCATCGACTCGCAGAGAAACCAGGGTCAGCGCGAGAAATTCTCGATTCGTTTCAACCCCAGGGAAACAAGTGTCCTTGGCAAAAACCTTAACTCAAGGAAACTAGCATCCTTGATGAGAGCCTCCTGATTCGCGTCGGCTTGCAGAGAAACCAGTGTCTCCGTGAGAAATTCCCGATTCGTTTCAACCCCAGGGAAACAAGTGTCCTTGGTAAACTCCTCAACTCAGGGAAACTAGCGTCCTTGATGAGAGCCTCCTGATTCGCATCGGCTTGCAGAGAAACCAGTGTCTCCGCGAGAAATTCCCGATTCGTCTCAACTTGCAAGATAAAGCCTCAGGCAGCAGGGATTAAAAAACTTGTTTCCTGAGCACTGGGACCCTGCAAGTCGGTCTAAAACGGTCTCTTGCATACTATTCATGGGTCTCACTCTCTAAAGTCGAATTTCGACAAGGAGGGAAACAACCGCTTACGGGTCCTCTCGACTCGTAAGAGGGAAAATTCTCTTATTAGATCCTTACGACTTATAAGAGAAAACGCACTTAGGAATCCTCACGATTCCTAAGGAGAAAATACACCTACGGGATCCTCTCGATCCGTAGGGAGAAAAATCTCTATGAGACCCTCACGGCTCATGGAGTTGAAAAGTCTTAGGCGGCAGATCTGAACCTGCGGCCTAAGCCATCGCTATTTCTTGAAAAAAAACTTAGATGTTTACTCTATTATCTGTCAACCGTGTTTATTAAGGCAGCACGCTGATAATAAGAGAAAGGGAGAAAGAAAAAGAGCATACAAGACATTCCAAAAGAAAATGTGTATCTTTATTAATTCAATCAAGTACAAGGTGAATCGTACAAAGGAATAAAGAATGGATACATGTTATTCAAAAAAGAAATTTTTTTACAATTATATTGATACAAAGGCAGCTACTGGGAAAGAAGCGTCTTAAGCAGCCCTGTCAATTGTTCACGCATCTCCTTCCACGCTTTCTCCTGATCGGCCGCCACCGCCAGTTCGGCCTCCACTTGAGCCCGCTGCTGCATGAAGGATGCAAGCTGCTCCCCAACGACCTGCTGAGCTGCTTCACGGCCTTGGGCATCACGCTCGGCTGTAAGTGCACGGCGGCGCCCCGGCCGTCAATCCGACGACCAAATGCGGAAGCGGTGATAAACTTTAATTTTGCGAACTTAGCAAACCGGCACCACCGCGCACTAAACCCCGGATCGGGCCATTAAACTAGATCTAGCTAACTACAAGACGGGTTAGAGATATACCGAGTGATCCGAGTCCTCCGGTCTTCTCGTCGTCATCCCGATCTCTTGCGGAAAATCCGGTCGTCGCCTCCTCGCCGGAAGGGCACCACATCGCCTGCATCTTTTATGGGCTCCCGCCTCTATACCGAGGTAACTCGGGCGCGAAGTTGGCTGGCCGACGCGTCCAAGATTTGCTGTAGAAAGTAGTGTAGAGGCTATGTCTCATTTGGGGTTTTGTTGCCTTTGAAGATGATGGAGGAATCAAGATAAGAAAAATGGTGCTTGCATTTTTCTAGCATGAAATGAGATCAAGAATGCCACACTCTCAAAATGAAACTCTCTCATTCTCTCTCAAAGAAGTGGCCGGCCAAGCTCTCATGAGGAATGGTGGTGGAGTGTGTACATAATGCAAGAGGGAGGTGATGGTAGGAGAAAAGAAGAGGTGACCATAAACAAAACATCATCATTACAAATTCATATCAAAATCTAATCACCTTTAAGTGATGTAAAGAGAATCAAATGATGGTTGAAAAGAAAAGATGCCATCATAATCAAAACATTTGCAAGAAACCCCTCCACAATGTGTTATTCGCAAACTTGCAAATAACACCCTCCATCGGAAAAGTCCGGCCGGGAAAGAACAAAGGAAAACCGGCCGGAACGGAATGCAAACTGGCAACTCCAGAAGACTGGTCCCGTAATAAATTACAGGAAAACCCCGATACTGTGCATACACACCCGCATCTGTATTCCGACCGGATACAAATGCAATGAGACAAAATCTACACTGTACTATACTAAGATCCGGCTTAAACCAAAGCCGGCTAGTAATATCCGTTCGATCCTGATCCGTGCAATACAGCACGTATCCGATCGAACCTTGCCATATATCTATACGGCCACTAGTACTAACCGTCCGATCCTGATCCGTGCAATACCGCACGTATCTGATCGGACCCTGCCATATCTCCATACGGCCTCTACAGCGTTTCGCCCGAAAGCTTGAGTAACTGTAAGTGTGGTGGACTCTAAAGACTCGTCAATACTATGGCTGTGGATTTAACCACTAGCACGTCAGAGGTATAAGCCAATACGTGACGGGCCACCAGCTATTGACCAAAAGGGACGTCGATGAGCGAACTCGTCCTGACACCCTACTGAGCCTGTCAGTGACAATATCCGTACAGTCCGGTCCGTTCGTCTATGAGCATCGCATGTCGGGCCTAGGGGGTTGGTAAAAGTCAGACCCCCAAAAGCGGTACAAGTCGTGTCGGAGTGTAGCCCAGAACACCCTGAGATACTACTGGAAAACCTACCAGTAAATCTCCTGCCTTGGCCAAGGACTTCGTGTAATGGCTCTCCTAGACACAGCGCGACCTCACCCCCAATACCGGGAGAGACGAACCCCTGAAGATCCGCTCACTGCCTCCATGTGGCTCGGGACTGTACCCAACTAAAACCTGTTTGCACGACTCCTTTGAGCCGTGGTAGGGTAGTAATCAAAGCACAGTGGGAACTCACACGAGACAAATGACGATCCCCAGGTCGATGAACTAACCTGTACACATGTCACCTGGGAACTGCTATCTGACGTCAGGTATAAGACCAACTAGCATGTTCCCGGCGAGTCCTGTCCTGTGTACTCATAACCCAATGAGCACCTGTATACATCTTAGGTGAACCAACTGACACCAGTGGCTTGTGAGACCGGCCACCGCCCCTCGTCGGGGTCTCGACTGTATACACTAGTCTACTCTGGAGAAACGATGCCCTGTCTCGAATCTCCCACGACTAGGGACCTTTTAAGGATGTGCTTATAGACTCCAGCTCTCACTTATATGATCGCCCTTATACTGCCGGCAGTCAAGCAAGAATCCTAGGGGCTCTATCAACGTGCAATAGCGACCTGTCAGGTCACCTAAAGCAGTACACAATGATAAAGGTAAACCAGATAGCATACTATCATCTCGAGTAAGACTGTCTTACCGGGATAGGTCCTCCCTCAATCATCGCAATCACGTGCCTGTGATCCAATAATTGACTCTGAGGGCATTATCTCTAACAATCTCCCACTAGCACTCAAGGCTAATTATTGCGATGTCGCATACTCACAGCCCGTATGATACCGAACACCCAACTCCTCTACTAGTCAGTCTCATAAAGCCTGTTTGCGAAACTCTTACGTTCGAGGAATAGCCTCAGTGAGTGGATCCGCCTAGATGTTTCTTTCTATGTCTCTCTATATCTCAAGTTCGCGGAGAAAGCCATCTCCCGAAATGAGCAATACCTGTCTTGGAATGTCTGGATGTCTGATGGGACCTAGCTCATAAATGAACTCCAAATCCAAACTTCTTCGACTGTATCGTCAACTGAACTTAATCAGTATCCTGCGCCATGCCTCCCTCAGTATTGCCTTGGACCACCTGTCCAAAATACTGCCCCTCGTCAGAGGGAAAACTATAACTCTGACAACCTCCTTGTCGTCCAGGTCACCTTGGAAGCCTGGAATGATAACTGTCCCCCGAATGAGGCTGTCGTTATCATATCCCTAGAACATCCACTTATGTTCTAAAACTGCTTCCGACTGTTTCTCCAGGATTGGGTCAATGTCAACTTATTGCATCTAGTGCAAGAACAACATCTGGTGTGGTACTTGACATCTCATGATTGACTCAATTGCCTAAGCAAGTGATCTGCCAATCATGCACATCCCTCTCCCCTTTAGTCTGTAAGACACCTTTAGAGAGGGTGACTCCATCACCTGCAGGTACACTACCGTGCCAGGAGTCGTCCATTCTAAATACTCTTAGAATGCTGTCAAAGTACCCTGATTGGGAAACCACCCAAATCTAGATCTAAAACCATAGATCTAGTAACCAGTATGTCTGATATAATGTCCAAGTCCCATGTGGAGAAACCACTGTGTGACGACCAAAGTATAACCGATCGTAGTATAGGAATGTCACTTTCTACTTTGTGTATGTCATCCAAAACCCGGATATCACACCCTACTACCTTCTCAACAGATCCATCCCTTATTCTGATAACGTCAAACCAATGACTGTCACATCAGAAATAGATGATCTATCTCCGCTATTTCTGCTTTGGTCTATAAATAGACATAAGCCTGATGTCCACCAATGCTTCCACTGCTCCCACTGACTACGACAACCCTCTGGCAGAGTCATATAGATGTGCACTTCTAAAGCTAGTTTAGAACGACGCTATACTCATCCTCCTGCCGGGTCTCGCAGCCTGGAACAACAACAATGGCAAGTGTGGGTAAACAAGAACTTCCCTATCACCGTCCTTGAGGCTATCGGAGTACCTCTCGGGTGCCTGAAGTTACCCACCTTATCTGCGGAGTGGCCAATGGAATGTCAAATCAGATTGAATCTTTAGGTTCCTTATCAAATCTTCAGTAATCGTTTGCGGTTCTGGAATCACTTCCAGTTCTACCATACTCCCACTACTGTTTTTGAAAAATCCATTTTTATTAAAACTGTGGCGAGTCCAGAACAATATTTCTATTGATCTGCCAGATGATAGAAAATCAACCCTCGTCATAGCCTGGGTCAACCCACAAACAGCCATTACAGAAGCGTGCCTTGAGTTATCCAGAGTCTGGTTTTAATCATAAGCCGGACAACTCCCCGTACCTTAACAATGTTAAGATATGAACTGTACTATATCCAATATAGAACCAGAGGCACTGATTTAATTTAACCAGATTCAAATCATGCATCTGTCTCCAGTGCATGTCAACTAAATGGAGAGAGGCCGATCAGCGTTACTCAACTTAGGAATGCTTCCTAATTATGAGTAACCTGAAAGAGAAGCAATTCCTCTTTATCATTACTATCAACTCAATACCATACACAAGTATCTTCATCCTCGATCACTTTGAAGAATCCCGATACTTGCTACACCTGGTCCTCTACTCTATTCAAATACTTATAACTCCTCAAAACTTAGACCCTGTGTTTCTACGAAACACATGTCTAAGAACTAGAGAAGTTAAAAGTAAACAGAATATAGTATGAGGACCAACCCCTCTGTCCTAATGGACACTGGACAACATACAATACTCTGTATAAGTCCGCCGAGTCCAACAACTCTTTCACTGTGTGTCGTAGGTTGAAAACTGTACTTATGGTTAAGAAGAATTACACCGCTGTTTAATGCTCCTTACCTAACCATCCATTGATATAGGTAAATGTCATCGACATAATATCAAAAGGTATATCTCACTCTATGAAAATAGACGTACAGATATATCAATTTGAAATTGGTGCACAACAGCGGATATTCAAAACCAAATATTTGCCGACCGGCAAACAGCCCAGGTGATCTCCTCAAATATCACCGAATACAACGAATCCCGATATAATGAGGATGATCACCCTATTCCGAATAACTTACTCCCACTCATCATCTGTAAAACCATACAGATGTGAGAATCAAAACTTGGTAAATACATACCCTGGAGCAAGTGTCCAATCGGGAAAGCAATTTTCTTTTAACAGTACACAGTTGAACTGAAACATTGAAATGTTTCGATGGGGTATCCTGGTATTCCTAGTAATGCCTCTACCATTATTCAGATTCACAACTATAACCGTATAATTCTTTGCCACCTCTCCAAATCCTTTTATATGTCTTTAGTCATTACCTTCTGCACACCCCTTAGGCCAAATGGTTTTCTTCCTTCCCTACCGTTCGGCACTAGCCTATGGTTTGAAAGAAGACTATCCAATAAGTATAATGGGTGTACTGTCCTAGTCCTAGGAGCACTCGCAATGCGAGAAAAGGTGAAGACAAAAGACAACCGAATAAACCTTATTCCTATTTCTCCTGGACCAGAATCCATCCCCGAACTGGAACAAGTTCCTTTCGAGTTCGTATATAACCATACGATGGAGTATCCAATAAACTATGGATCTTCGTAGTGATACGGAGTGTCCTGGAGAAATACAAAGGTGATTTAGGATTGGCGAAGTAATACTTGGTTTGGTCGTGAATATCAGTCGCAATTTACTTTGCCCTCTTACTAATCCCTTGCTTTGTCTTAATCTTAATACCTTCTGCACACCATCGTTATGCTAATTGGTTTTCTTCATTCCCCACTGTTCGGCACCAGCCTAAAGTTTGGAAGAAGACTATCCAATTTGCGTAATAGGTGTACTATCTCCTAAACTAAGGAGTACTCGTAACTTGAGAGGAGGCAAAAAGGAAAAGACAACTGAATAATCCTATGCGTTTTCTCCAGAACCGGAAACCATCCTCGAATTCCTTCGAGTTCGTATCTAACCATACGATGGCTTTGTCCAATGGAAGTGGACGTTCGCAGTAATACGGGGTGTCCTGGAGAAAGGGGTAAAAGTAGGAGTGGCAATGAGGTCTGCAACTCTGACAATCCAAAAGCCAGTGTTAAGAAGGTTCGGTCAACTTGGTCACTGAGTCATAGTCTTAGGGTCGGGTCAATGGTCGCTGCCAGAGAGAGAGAGAAAAGAAACACTCAGCGTGCACTCTAACCTAGATCAGAATGGTTACCAATTTATCTAATCTGGAAACCTCCCACTGTACCTCAAATTCTCCTCCAAACCTGAAAGAAGAATTAGTCGGGGTCACCCGAGGAGTAAACCAACTCATCAGTGGGAATCGGGATCCAACTATCATTGCATGATAACGTGACGGAATCCGCTCACGGTACCACACTCCAGAAGGTATGCGCATATCTGGTAAGTTTCAGTTCTTTTGAAACTCCCGATGTGGATTTTTGCCCCATGCTCTTATGACCTTGACTAAGGCCAACAAATCATAAGTCACATGTCAAGTTCTACCCGTCATTGTCCAGGTTGATTTGAACCCACCCGTACAAGCCCTTGACTAGGGCCAACAAGGCTATACGACTGTCCCAAACCAACGCATCTATCTATGCAGCATATGAATACCCAATAGCTACCAAACACTATGCCTTGACTATGGCCAACAAACACAGCTTGAATACTATTGACTACCCATATGAAACGACGGAGGGCTACGAATGGTTTCTGGCGAAAACCTTTAACGTAACGAACTTGATATCGTTGAAGGAACGGATAGCTTTTTAGAAAATATAGTGACGAAAACCTTTACTAAAGAGGTCACTCCCGGTGAAGGGATCTCGGCTCTTTCCCCGTAGAATGGGGTGCAGGATATTCCAAATGAATACCACGGTGCAAAGCAAAAGTAATCGGCTATAGTGAAGTCAATGCCCTGACGCAAACTTCTGTCCAAGGGGTCACTCCCGGTGAAGGGATCTCGGCCCTTGCCTCGTCGACTGAGGAGCTGGATATTCCAAATGAATACCACGATGCAAAACAAAAGTGAACGTCCTTGCAATAACAGCTTTTTGAAAAGTGTTCCAACAACATCAGATTAGGTTTGTTTTAACTTGCATTGATCCGAATCAACGCAGTCCCATCAATTGATCACACCACAAAGAACGAAAATATACTGATGTACGTATATGCCATCTGCATTCGCCACTGGGTCCCGTCATTACCCGTTAGGTTAGCTAACTAACGACAAAGCGGGGACTGGACTAGTGCGGATGTAAAACATATACAACATCTACTAATATATATACCAATATATTATATTCGCTCAAGGCGTGATAAAATGCAACATCACAGAAATGTACAGCATCACAGAACAATACAGATATCTGGGATCCCCGGGTTTCACAGAGCCACTATTGAAACCCGACGTTCCCCTGGTCGTGTGGATAGCCTGTGCAATGAAATCCTAGACCCCTACGGGCGCGGCAAGTTACCCGCCAAAACCTGAAGCGAGGCAGCCCCCTTCAGCACCGTGAATGGACCACCCAGCACTTCACGGAATCCGGTAACTTGGGCACCCCTCCTGGGTCAACCTGTACCCCCTACGAGTGCGGCGAATAGCCCGGCAATCCTAGATTGAAGCCCCCTCCGTCTCAATGCCATGAGATGCGGGCTTGTTGCCCTCCAGAACCCGGCTATCCGTGCACCCCTCCACGGGGTAATCCTAGTACAGAAAGTAAAATATACATACAACGGGTACATCGACCGCAACCAGGCCGTGCCCCAAAAGAGTAATACAAACAGGCAGTGACGGCAGTCCACATGTCGGACGCTCGCCCCGCAAAATCAAATGTACATGATACAACAGAAACTGTACTAGCATTGCATCCAGGTTATCCCCCACGACCGATCCGCAACATCACAGAAAAATCACAAAACATCAACGTGAAAGTCACGTTCGCAAATCCGTCTAACCGGGCTATAGCAGTTAGACAGGATTTACCGATCGAGTGACAATCACGGTCGCAGATATAATGTAAATACTGTGAAAAAATGTGTTTAAAATATCCGATCGATCAAAAATTAACAAGTGGGCCCCCAAGCAATACTGTAGCACTCACAGAAATTCTGGGCCCAATTTTAATATTCCAAAACCCCTAAAATCATCCCAGAAGCCCACTAGAAAAAAATGATGCAGCGAGGACACCAATGTGCGGCGGAACCGCGGCCCAAGGGGGGGTTTGGCCGCGGTTCCGCGCTTCAGTGGTCGATTCACTGTATCGAAATTTTACAGAAGTCTTAGAATTTCTTGTACATCAGTTTTCTACAACCTGAAAAATTTTAGAGCCAGAAAAAATTCGACAGAAAACTGATGTGAGGAAAATGTGGTTTTTTGGAATTTTGGTCGATCGGAAATGCAAACACATCAAACAAAGCTAGACGAAGTTAATGGCGAGGCTCTGATACCACTGTAAGTGCACAGCGGCGCCCCGGCCGTCAATCCGACGGCCAAATGCGGAAGCGGTGATAAACTTTAATTTTGCGAACTTAGCAAACCGGCACCACCGCGCACTAAACCCCGGATCGGGCCATTAAACTAGATCTAGCTAACTACAAGACGGGTTAGAGATATACCGAGTGATCCGAGTCCTCCGGTCTTCTCGTCGTCATCCTGCGGCGGAACCGCGGCCAAACCGGTCTTCTCGTCGTCATCCCGATCTAGTTTAATGGCCCGATCCGGGGTTTAGTGCGCGGTGGTGCCGGTTTGCTAAGTTCGCAAAATTAAAGTTTATCACCGCTTCCGCATTTGGCCGTCGGATTGACGGCCGGGGCGCCGCCGTGCACTTACATCGGCGGCATCAAGCATCCGCTTCAGTGCTAGCCCATTAGAGATACGCTCCATAAGGCCCTCGAAGACAGCCTTCACCTCGGCAGCGTTCGCCTCAACTTCAGCACGTAGACGAGCAGTTTCGCTTGAAGACTCCTGACATTCCTTCAGCCTTAAAGCTGCTTCTTGTTCCAAATGGCGGAAATAAGAAGTGCTTTGCTCGAGCTATGCTTCCCGTTGAGTACTCACGGCCAAAACCTCAGGGGCAGGACGCATCAACTCCAGCTGATGCAGGCAGGCCTCGATTTCCCTGCAGTGATTAACCCAAGATTCGACGACGCCTTCGTTATGAAAATTTACAAGCGCCGCCAACATTGGGTTAACCTCCACAGCAAAATCTACGGCAGATGGGAGAGCGTCTGCGTTAAGCTCTTCGATGTACCCGCTCAACATGCCCAAACTCATCACGGCACCCTTTGAAGATGGACGCTTCAGGAAGGGGCCTGCCGGCGTTAGGATGCGAGACTCAAGAGGGACTGGAACCGGAACGATAGCTGCAAAACAAAACACAATCAAATGACGGTTCAAGAGATGTAGAAGAGTCATCAATAAGGAAATTTACTATATCAGCTACAGTAGACGGCAAAGCCGGAAGGGCCGGTGGCGTGGCCGGTCCTGCATCTCCTCCTTCGATTTGTAGCACCGCAATTAGGGCAAGGAAAGATCAGAAACAAGTCCATTGCCGGAAAGAGAAGGAGTATTAATTGTAAATTATGCTCACCGACGCCACTAGATGAAGCAAGCCCCAATAGGAAGGAGAAGTGTGGGCGCAACACCTGGTAGAGGTGATCAAAAAGCGCTCCTGCAAAGGCATAATAATATGACATCAATACATAAATAGTGCAGCAAAGATGAAACCGATAAGGCACAAGACCATACCTTCTAACATTTGCGATGGCATGAGAGAAGATACAGAGGTGGCCATTGTCAAGACAGTAGTTGATGGCACCCCCTTGAGCAGTGGAGCATCGGCACTGGCCGCACCTGCTTTAAAAACAAACATAAGCTTTTCAGAAAGGATTGCGAGATAAAAAGGGACAGTAACTCGAGATTTACCTGATGAACCGCCGGCCGAAATAGAGGCATCTCCCTCCTCCATCGATGCGAGTACACCTCCCGTGGCCTCGTCACCGGACTCAACCGGGTCTTTCGTTGTGCTCGCATGACCAGGAGACAGTGGAAGACCGTAGACGGGGAGAGCAATGATCGGAGCATTGCCAGACTCTTGAGAAAGAGCGGCTGGCTCGTCCCTGGGAGTCACACCCATCTCACCCGCTACTCCTTCAGGCTCAGCGGCTGCTGCTGTCTCATCCGCCGTTGCCATGGGGTCGCTGGTCTCAGGCGCCTCGGCCGCTATTGCCCCAGGCTCAGTTATGATGGTCGTCTTATTTGCCGCTACCTCGGGCTCGGCATCAACGACCCTTTCGAGTGCAGCTCCCCCAGCCCCCAACTCAGGCTCAGCAGCCCCAGCAACGTTGCCCACCGTTGACTCGGGTTCGGCCGGTGCTCCTTCTGTCTCCTTGGGTTCGACGGTTTCCGACTCCCCTTCGGTTGGACTTGGCCCTGCAAGACAAAATTTATAAGAACCGATAGGTTTACAATTCTTACAATGAAATCTTGAAAGGTACATTACCTGAAGTGGACTTATCATTAGCTTCCCGAACTGCACGCGCCACTTGTCTGCGTGCGGTAGATAGGCCGGCCGGGAGCTCTTCGGAGGGAGAACCAGTGGGAATGATGGTGCTCGGACCCGCTCCCGCGGCTAAAGCAGCCCTGCGTGCCTTCGCCTCGCGCCTCAGCCGCTTTCTCTCCTCCAGAGCCGTTGAGATGGACCTCACCAAAGCCTCTTTCTTGGAGACGTCCTCGTCCGTGAATAGGGATGCCTCCAAATTCTTCAAGGCATCCCTTGTCGACTTGTCGAGTTGAGGCTCTCGCAGCAGCCCCGACGAGACTGGGACTTCAGTAGCGGGCCCCGGGAGAGTCCCCGCATCAGCTGGTGCAGCCCCTGCAAAGAAAACAAAGGAAGAATGTTAGGTTGGCCATCAAAAAAGATAACAATTTTTTTTGATAAGGCGAGACGTACCAACGCCCATTAAGGCGCGCTTCTTCTCCTCCTCCTGGAAGGTTATTAAAGAGGCAGCAATGGCTTCTTTGGTAGTGACACCTGTTTAAAAAATGGAGGAAAGTATTAGTCAAAAATAATGATAAAAATGCGATAAAATGACGAAGAACATAGCTAACGATTACCTGACTGAGCGAGTTTATTCATCATCGCTTCGAGCCTCGCTGACCGCTCGGAAGCCGCAATGGCGGCCGCCAGGTCGGTGTCTGCGGGATCTACCGAGAAGCCTTCATTGCTGCTATACTCGCTTATACCTTCTATTGGAGGGGCTTGAGGCTCTAAACCAAGGATAGCGTCGAGGGAGAGGAGCGACTTCTTCTTCTTTTGCCCGCCAGCCCTGGGTGCACCCGGGATCGATTTGCGCTTTGCGGGCACCTTGGGGCGGCGGGTCCTGATATCCGCACCAATGCCTGACTCCGGCGATACCACATTGACCGTCTCCCTTGGAGCACGGGGCGCCGGTGGCACATTCACCGTAACAGGCAGCGACAATCCACGCGGGGGGCTCAGCACGCGTGGTCGATCAACTCCGGCGTCTTTCAGCGGAGGAATGACCGGGGTCTTGGCTTCAAGGGAGCCTTGCGATCACCGCCGGGAGGCGCACCCTTGCGGTCAACCAGCACGCGCTTCTCCATATGGATGACTGGACCCATAGCATGCGCGTACCAAGCCACGTACGCGTTGAGGACCTTGGGGACACAGCTCGGCTCGCTGATGAAGAAATAGGAGCCCGTGTTAAGCCGCATGAAATGGTGCATTGCGTTCCTCATCCCCTCTTGGCTGACCACGGGCTTTTCCAAGAACGCTTCCATCGGGATTCCCTGGTGATAGCTCGATTGCTGAGCGAACCGGTAAGGGTTATACCTCATGAAGAGCGCCGTCTCATTTTGCCTAAACACCAGGTAGCCCGGCCGAATAGAGTAGAGATGGAGGATCTCCCGAGCCTTCAATATGGAAGCCCCGTCTTTAAAATCATCGCGCAGCGGCACTACTGACTTGGTGGTCTCTGAGCCTATGGTTATAACTTTATCCACAAAGGAAACCTTCGCTCCGACCAGGTGCGGACGAAGGAGAAACCCCCTAGAATCCCGCGGAGATGCAACCACGATAGAAGCGTCGATCAACCGCATGACTCTTGGGAGTCTGCATTTCTCAAAAAATGGAGGAATCTTATGGGCGCCGAACACCCCGTGCACGTGCATTTCCATCCAGGAGGTGAAGTAGTGCATCGGGAAGTTAGCGGGCTGCACCCCAGGCTCACTAGCGTCTGCCGCTATGCTAAGTCCATTATAAAGATAAGCCAGCCCGGCAATTCCTACTGATAACTGCAAACCAGCCACCATCCGATGTGCTGGGTAGAAAACAGATGGCCGCATGTGGCGCGGATGCATGGGGAGCGCAAAGCTGCACAGCCACAAGCCCAGGAACCCTACAAAAAAGGTCTCCTCATCCATACCGGGGACGGCGATTTCTGAGAAAGGGACGATGGCGGCGCCGGGGAGATAAAAGTCCCTTTGATCATTTTCCGATATGGGTCGGCGGTCCAAGCTGAAGCCAAAAGGGTCATCGAGCTGGGCGAACTTCTCGCTCCGCTCCGATAGAAACTCCGGTCGAATGAAGCGGGCGATAAAATCTGCGAAACTGACTCCCCGGACGCCCGATTCCAGATAGAGCCCTTCATAGATATCCAATACCTTCACCAAGCTCGGATACTGGTGCTGAATAGCGTTCTCCGAAGTCAGATCAAACACTAGCGGCTTGGTGGCAAAGACGTATTCGTCAGGAAGAAGCAACTCTTCGTAATGCTCCCCCCTCATCGGCAGACCCGAGATTTCAGCAAACTCCTCCAAGGAAATAGAGACCTCCCTGTCCGTCATCAAGAAGGTATGGGTGGGGATATTCCATTGCTCGATAAAATCCTTAATCCACCACGTTGGAGGAGAGGGATACTCAAAGAGTGAGACGTAGATAGCCGAATACAAACCAATTTTCGTCAAATGAGTCCTTTTCGCCGATAAGATGTACCGGGCCCACTGCAAATATCCGGCGGGCGGTCGCGGGACCAATCCAATATTATAGGCCTATCCCCAAGGGCGTGCTTCACCCTGACAGATTCGCCTTCCCAAAATGTCTATTGTCGGCGGCGGCTGTACGGGAATGGCACCAATTGCAGGCTGGAGGAGGTCATCCGAATTCCAATTTTTGACCTCCACGGCATACTTCACCGGGGGTTCATCCGCATAGGGGATCGAAACTATGGGCTCATACGGCGTGGCGGAACTGAAACTTCGGCGACCCTGGATGATCTCATTATACCACCTACCCCACAAGTGAAGGCTCTTGTGCTCGGGGTCATGATCCTTAATGAAAGCGAGCACCACTCGATCCACTGGTGCCTGGGGAAACCCTCCCTCCGAGCGAACAAACGGGAAAGACAAATTGGCAGACATGTTTCCTGCGGAGGGACAAAAATTAGCCGTCAGTGTTGTAATTTCAACGCTTGGCGTTTTAAAAATTCTTTTTTTTACCACATTGCAAGGCAGTGGGTAGGGGACCAAATGGGGACCCACAAAATCTGGATGACAGTGCATCATTTAATAAGACAGCCCCATCATTGGGTGAGACTGTCAATTAATGAAAAGATCCCCAAGAGAATATTCTCATTAATGGGAAATCCCTGGAGACAAGGAGAAAATCTCCTCTTTTAGAGCAAAGCTCTGTCACAGAGTGACATTTGTCAAACTCTGGTCTCAAGGGAATAAAATTTCCTAAAAAGAGCCTAGCTCTATAATAATGATGGAAAAATCCTTCAAAAGAAAACTTTAACTCCTAAAGATTAAAAAATTGGGATCTTAAAGATCCATGAAACTTTTAGGAGTTCTCTATTTTTAGATCAAAAAAAGATCTACATTTGATCCATAAGCAAAGCTCTGTTCATGGGTTAAAACCCATGAACAAGATCTCTGTAGATCTATAAATTTTTTAGAGCAAGGCTCTGTTAATAAAACACCAAAGGGTTTTTTTTTAGATCAAAGATCTATAAGAGCAAGGCTCTGTTAATCAAATTTAATTTAATTTAAAATTTTACCTAAGTTGTTCTAAAAATCTGAACTCTGGAGTTCTTGGAAAGAAACGAGAGCAAGGCTCTAAAATTCTTAAACAAGAGCAAGGCTCTGAAATTCAAGTTCTTGAAAATGGTAAAAAAAAAAATTCAAGGACCAAGGGTCCTGTTTATAGGCGCCTGCGCCCCTCAACTCACCTGTCGATCTAACGGCCAAGATTTTGCCACCGCTGCACTCATGTGTGCGCCACGTGAGCGCAACGATGGGGGGCATTTGTTTTCCCCAATCAGAGCAAGGCTCTGTTTGAATTTCAAAATTTCAAATTTTGAAGCAACGCTTCAAATTCCGTGCGCTGCGCGCAACGCGCCACGTGTCAGAAGTTGATACGTCAGGCGCAGCGCCCAAGGCAGCGCGGCCAATCAGAGCAAGGCTCTATTTAAAACAAAAATTAAAGGAAGCAACGCTTCAGTTGCGCAAGCGCTGCGCTGCGCGACACGTGTCAGCGCAGTTGTGCACGTGACACGTGTCAACGCAGTTGCGCAAGCGCTGCGCTGCGCGACACGTGTCAACGCAGTTGTGCAAGCGCTGCGCTGCGCGACACGTGTTAGCGCAAACGTAGTTGCGCTGCGCTGCGCGACACGTGGCAGCGCAGTTGCGCTGCACGACACGTGTCAGCGCAGTTGCGCAAGCGCAGTTGCGCTGCGCGACACATGTCACGCGCTGGGGCGTTTGCGCCAAACAGAATTAAGATTCTAGTAAGATCTTTCTATTCTTGTTAAAACAAGAAGATTGTCTTCTGTAAAACAGAAGCCCTTGGATCAAAGATCCAACGGTAGGGAAAATTCCCCAAATCACTCAGAGAATGATCTCTTTAACAAACTTAACATGTCTATGGGTACTATATAAAGACCCCTAGACCCCAATTCAAAAGATCATCAACATTGTGAGAGATCAAGAACTTCAAAAACAGAGAGAACTCTAAAGAAAATTCAAGAAAAAGGTAAAAAAAACCTTTATAAAATGGAAGAATTTCTTCTGAATAGATCATTGATCTAAGAACAAGATCAATAATCTTCTATAAAAAAACAAATAATAATAGTGCCTTGCACTTTTTATGAACCATTGGTTCTGGAATCTTAAAGATTCTTTTTTTGAATCCAAAATTGGATCAAGTTATTGAAACAGTGCCTTGCACTTGCAGAACTGCACTGTTGCGCTCCTGGGTTGGCGCAAGCCACCAAAGAGCGCCACGTGTCAGTACCAGAACCACTTGCGCTATGCGCTTTTAAGATAGAGCATTGCTCTCTGAAATTGGCACAACTCACCAGAGCGCGCCACGTGTCAGCAGCGCAAGCGCAGCGCACTGGCGCAGCGCACTGCGCTTGCGTGACACGTGTCACCACCATAAGCGCTTGCGCTCAATGATTAGAGCAAAGCGCCTGACAAATGCTCTACATTGTTTACTGAAGGGCCAGGCCCAAATCAAAAAGGCTCAGCAGGCCAAAATAAAATACAATGTATTAAAAGGGCAGAGCCCAAACAAAATAAATGCTCTGCATCATTTATAAAAGGGGCAGAGCCCAAACAAAACAAAAAATGCAGTGCATTATTAAAAAGGGGCAAAGCCCTAGCACAAGCCTAATAGGCCAAATGCAAATAAAATGTTGAACATTTTTCAACTGGACTTAGCCCAATCATGGCCGTAAGTCCTTAAATTAAATTGACTAAGCACGGCTGCTCTCCTAAATCAATTTACATCTGGTTTGAGGGTACATCTCCGAACTCCTCTGACACCTATCGTTGTAATCCTTCAACGACGTCAGAGAGGTGACGGGTCCCGACAACCACACACCCATCGGACTGTGGGGTCCTTAAACCCACGGACTTATGCGTCCTTAAACCAAGATACGGATTGTGGGGTCCTTAAACCCACGGACTTATCCGTCTTTAAACTAAGATACGGACTGTGGGGTCCTTAAACCCACGGACTTATGCGTCCTTAAACCAATGGACCACCATGTCCCTAAACTGGCAATGGACCACCATGTCCCTAAACTGGCAATGGACAACTATGTCCCTAAACTGGAACAATAGAGCCCCCAAATGCTCTTTTGTCGGATCCAAACGATCCCGTTAAGTTGATCTTAGACTTAAATCAGACTAACGTATCCTTAACGAACGTTTAAGTTGATCTTAACCTCAATATGGCTAACGTATCCTTAAACTAAAACACCAAACCCAAATCTAAGTAAATACAGATTTGGACTAATCCACGTCCTACGGGCGACGGCATAACTTAGTCTCCGTATACAATCCACGGGCATCCACAAACAAAACAAACACACACGACACGAAGTGAAATTCTGGAGAAGAAGAAAGTGGCTACCGCGATGCGGTAGCGTAATTAACTGCAGGGGCTTGCGCCTACAGGGAAGAGCGTCCCCACAATCAAAAACCCCTCAAACGAGGGGGAATCTGACGAAGTCTGCTACATCGGCCGCATCCGTCTAAACCTTCGATACACGGTGCCATAAATCAACTTGGCATCTTCGGAGAGGTAGACGGATAAAACCATATAGCATCTGCCCCGAATCTCTGGCCAGACGTCCTCACGTCGCGCCGTCTTTCGGAGGGGAACAGTGGTGAGGTTGTGCCATCAGGTTATGAAATCTGTGTTGCTTTCATTTTTCTCTGGCATGGTCCTCACAAGGTCAACAATGGAGATTTTGTCGCTGACACTCATGAATCTTTGCCGAAATAGAGACTCTATTTAGGCGAAAGTAGCAACGGAACCGTCTGGTATACTCGTGTACCAGTCGAAAGCGACACCAGTTAGGCTGTTCATGAACTGACGGATAAGGAGAGCATCGTTGCCCCCTGTATTTCCGCATGATGCTTTAAAGTAGGCAACATGCTGATTTGAATTTCCCGTTCAATCGAATCTTCCGAATTTAGGAACGACGTAACCGCTGGGAAACTCGATAAGATCATACTATGCGGGATATGGCCTCCTACTACTGCCAACATCTTTTTGAGCCTGGGGTTCGACCACCAATGTTTTAACTTTGTTGGTGATCAAATCGATGATTCGGTCTTGTGTTAGTGGAATGCTGCCATCAGGGGCCAAGGCGTCCCGAGAAGTAGAATGTAGTCGGCTTTCGTGTAGCTCGCCCACATTTGGATCTAAAGGGATATGCAATGGCTGCCTAGAGTCGTTATCACCCAGCTCAAGAGTAGAGACATGTGCTTGATTAGAGAGTAATCGAGCAACTTGAGCCGTGAGCTGTATCATAACATTCGTCAAGTCATCAATTTTAGAGTAAAGCCTGGCCATCTCCTTGTCTTTACTTCTGAGGTGTTTTCAGAGCTCTTGAAGTAGCTCCTGTTCTGTGGCTTAGGGCGGACAGTCGGTTCCTCCTCGCTGTCCGAACTGGATTCCGCTGTAACATTTCAGAAAAATAAAATATTATTTTTGGAATTTAAATATTAAAATAATATATTTCACGAAAACTATTCGATTTGCGAATTTGAGGTTTTCGTAAAATGGTATAATTAAATACCAATATTTGGAAAATAATTGGAGATTAATATTGTATTATTTATTAAAAAGGTATTTAGTGGATTTAGGCATTTTATAATTAATTATATGCAGGTTTAAATTAAACTTGATTAGTGCACTACTAATCATGATTAAGCCAAATCCGTATTTTTAATTTGCCATGGCTAGTGCACCATGATATGTTACATTTTGCTGCATGGTTTCATTGTTATTTGTTATTTCATTTGCATTGTGTTATTTGGGGTTTTAAAGGAAAAAGAGAAAAGAAAAGAAAAAGGTGACATGATGATTGAGGAGAGAGAGTGGGGGACAACATGATGAAACATGGGCATGAGAAAGAGCATGCCATGAGAGAGAGAGATGAGAGTATGGCTCCTACACTTAACCAATTCCTTCATCTCATTCTCACTTCATTCTTCAACTCCTTCTTCTTCTTCTCCTCCTCCTTCCCCCTTTTCTACCTCTTCCATAATCACCCCAAATCTTCACCAAAACCCCACACCACCTTCATTAAAAATGCACACAACTTCACCCTAAACCCCAGAGCAAGCTCAAGTTTGGATTTTGAAGACTTTGGAGCATCTAGGGTTTTCTTGAGTTGCTTCCAAGAGGTATAACCTTCTTTTCTCATCTTGTTAATTAGTTCCTAAACTTCTAGTTTAGTTTAGAGTTCGATTTAGTGAGATTTGTGATCTTAGAAATTTCTAGGTTGTTATTAGTGGGTGTTTTGACTTGTAAAGTGGTAATTGAGGTGTAGTGAGTGTTTACAAGACCTTAGTGATGATTTTACTGGCCAAGACCAGAGACTAGAACCCAATACACGAACTTAGAATTTTCCCAACATCAATTATTTGACAGTTTTGTGATGATATAATGTAATCTGGGATGACCCGAGAGACCCATAAAATAAGTTCCCATCACAGTGAGACGAGCAGGCAACCTTGAAGCTACACTTGAAAGTCGAGGCCCTCCCCTTTATTCCAGGCCGCAGATTTATTCCCTGTGGCCGCAAATTGCAGCCACATTATGGTGGAATGCGTCGATTTTTGGACCATATCTTCCTTATGTGATATCTAGAGCAACCATATATGCAAAATCTCCTAGTTTGACCTAGGTTAGAATCTGGGAGTGATTTCCTTTGTTGCTAATTTTGTGTTTTACGATTTCTAAAAATTGGTTTTTGTATTTGAGTTTGGATTTCGTCGTTGGACGTTTGTACGTCAATGACGAGGCTTATTTGGTTGTTTTTGCATGCTAGGCTATAGGTTCTAACCTATTAGCACTTCGTGTGCTATATCGGTTTTCCGGACTTGGTTTTAATAACGTTATGATGTGTGTTGATTTGTAGGTACCTTCGTGTGGACTTTCGAGACGATGAAGCACATCGACTTCGACTAAGCAAGGAGATTAGCAGGTGAGTAGATTTATATCTACGGAGGAAGTCGGGTGGATGGCGTATAGCACCCCCGCAACTAATGGTGAAAGAACCGATATACGAATTATAGTTTGAATAAACCTAAGTATGAACTTACGGATATAACTAAAGGATTAATATAAGATGACGTGAACCGAGATGTCAATATAATGATATAAGATGATATGAGCGGATATGCGTGATATAAGGATGTGAGGCGGTATAGATGCACAAATACATGTGCCAAGATATATAATGAGATTAATATAGCGATGACATGAGATTGATGTTATATATATGGATGAGAATCAAAGATGATATGATGTACGAGACCATAGATCCGTACCCTTATTTGAAGAATATGATGATAGAATCCTTAACCTGTTTGATGCAACCGTACGATGGATTACCGTACGCGATAAGTTATACCAGATGATTGATCCGCGCTCATGATTTGAGGATGATATTCAAGGATATTGCCACATCTGATGCTATGAGGTTGGATCTCCAACGTAAAGATTTCACCTGAACCATACTTATTTCCAAAACTGACGAATCGTATGCACTTTTAAATGGAAAGCTCAAGGGACGCTACGGATTTTCAAATGGTGTCTTTTCCTCAAAAACATCGTAGCCCCCACTTTCAAAACTACGATTCGTATCATTTGAACTGACCGTATGGTTCATGTGTAGTTACGTACCTTTTTATCGTTTATGTTTATGTTGGCTTATCTCTCGTGACTTACGTGCTATGTTTCCGGTATTTACCGCTTATGATATCGTCTGCTAGTACACCTGCACTATTACCAATGATGCACATGTTACACTTACACATATTTGCCGGCTCACACATTCATCATCAGTAATTGCCATGCCACGCACACTATAAAAACTACCATGGATAAATATATGTTGTACCGCATTCATTATTGATAGTTAGATAACGATTCTGGTACTAGTGCGCATCATGATTTGCATCATGCATACATTGCGATACTGATTTATCTCATATGATGTTTTCATGAGATTTCTGTTTCGTGGATTTGGGAAATCGCAAAGTACATTTTGAAAACTTGAAATATTTAAAAAGTGTGGTTTTCCCTTGATATGATAATTGTGTCCACCATGAGTTTTCTCGGTTCTGAGCTTTTCGAGTACCCGATTTGAAGAGGTGGATGAGCCATCTGCGGGTACATGGTGGACCCGGTAAGGTATCCCGGGGCAAGAAGCTCGAGATGTAGACGATAAGCCTGGCAGGAGGGAGCATTACCTACCGGTGATAGTTTGGACCGGCGGTTATTTGGAGGATACTGACCAGAGTCGTGAGATGGATATGAGGGCCAATCTGAGGATGCGGTGCCTGAAAATATGAGGATTTACGTGTCGATGCTGAACACAGTTTCATGATGTTTTCGAGTGTCGATGTTGGACACTCAGTTTCCATGATGTTGATGTGTCGTTGATGGACACACGTGGATGATATCCACATTCATACAGGCATATGATTTCAGATGTTTGTTTTTACATGTCATTGGCATTGACTCTATTGTTGACATATATGCATACATGGTCACCCTAGATATCATAGTATTACCTTCAAAATATAGTATGACATAGGAATCGCTGTTTATTCGATTTTTACCTGCTGATGTTTTCTGCTCACGAGTTGGCAACTCACCCCCGTTGTGCCACAGTTTTCTTGCAGGTTCGATCGCTTGGATCAGTAGCGGTATCGCTGGCATACAGTTCCTTCAGGGTATTTTGCTTTGGTAGTGGGACACGTTGGATCATGACCACTCTTGTACCCTTTATATTCTATTGTATCTAGATAAACTCCATCAAGTCAGAAACTAGATTTTGTATATTGGTAGACCTAGTCAGACTTGTGTTTGCGAGACTTAGAGCATTGGGTGTTTTGTTCACTATTTGAGGTTTTGATGTCTTGCTTTATTTATTGTTTTTTCTGTGTTTGATCTTCGCCGTAGTGTATCGTATATTTACTGCTTTATTTCGTGGTTGTAATTCCGCCAATTGGCAAAGAGCTAGCTCCCGCTTGAGGATGCCTTTTATTTGCATATATGTGGTTTTGGATCAAAATATACAAGGGAGGTGTTGCCTAAATTTTTTTAAAGGACGAAAAATGTTTTCAACTAATATATAATTCATTTGCATTTTCATATATCATTATTTATGCATTTAAAGAAAAACTTGATTTCATTATACTTTTATTTCAAAACTGCACCTCCACTATTTTCCGCAAAAAGTTTTAGATTTCTGGGTTTCGGCTTACTTGAATTACGTTACGCCTTTAGACGTTGCGTGATTTAAGTACAGGTCACGTGCCAAATTCTGGGTCATGACATCTGCGTGGACTGAGGGGTCCTTCTGCTTATCAGCCTCATCAAGAAGGTTTTCATCATCCTGAGGAAGAGGCTGATCTTGGGAAGGGGCAGCCACATTCAAGCCAGGTTGGACTTGGGATGTGGTGGCCCCATCCTTCCTTTTGCTGTGAAGGTTGTCACTGGGATGCGTGCCCACCATGTAGACCGTGTGTACAACATATTCAACCATCTTTTCATCGCTGGCAGCTGATTTCGTGGACCGTTGTCGTGACCTTTCCGCTTCGGGAAAGTACAATCGACTAAAGACGGTCTGCCTGGCCAGGTTCTCGGGTGGCACCGGAACAACTTTTTTGGCTTTACCCCGCTGCTTTTGCGCGAAACGAAGAGCTTGGTAGACTTCTGAAGAGAGGGTATCACGCGTTTTGTTTTGGGGGTTGGATACATCCCTTCGTAACACAATTCGAATTGCGGTCCTATTGATTTTGGAAGACAACGCATCCTTCTAAACCCACTTTAAGGGTTCGAAAGAATTGCGGGTTTTCACGGCTGTGGTCGCGAGGCAGTCCGGGCTTTGGAACTTCATAAAATTTAATTTGTCCAGAGCCCTGGCCTTTTGGCTCTATATATGAGCCGCTTCTGCCTCAGCTTTTCCGATTTGAGCACCTGGCGGGCTTTTGCTTTTCGGAAATCTACCGTAGGCGAGTGATGGGGAGCCTTGAGAAGACTTCCGCTCGCGCGTCCGTCGAAGGCATCACCTGAGCTTTCCAGCGACATCTGGCGAATTCTTTTATTCCGACGGCTTTGCTCCCAGCTGGAGCCACGGAAAGCCGTTCAAACACCGACCTTTGCTTGAGTTATGGTACCCTTACGATCACCACATTCGGCTTCCTGCCCCTTGAGGTCGGTTTGGCAACTTGGTTTGCCAGGGTCTCCACAAGATGAGCGCTTCCGGAGGGGTAGATGATGACGGAAACAAATTGGCGTGGAGGTTCCTCCCACTGCCTCATGAGACTCGTTGGGAGGATCACGTGTGCGTTTGTCTTGACCACGTAGGTCACCGGAGTTGCATTAGAAATGAAGCTCGTCTTGGGAGACATGGTTGTTGAATTCGAGATTGCAATTGAAAGCTGTTAACCTGCAAAAAAAAGCATGGTTTCAGTACAGGCAATCGATGTATATGTTTATTGAGTTCGCATGAACGTTTAACCCAAAATATGGGAGGAGAGAAAAGGTCCCACCGAGCGTGTCAAAATCTGTAGAGTGTTTTTTGTCACCCCATTGAGATAGGAATGCGCGCGCTCGTCAGGCATGTACAGATTCTTCCTACTTGGGGTAGGCTTGGGTTTATTGATTGTGGGGATCCAATTCTCTGACAGCCGCGGACTAAGCTGTCGTTAATTATCTCTCGCCTTTGGAGCGAAGGAACCTTCGATTGACGGTTCAAACTGGTCATGCGAACTCAATATGAGGTATTGGTGTTTGAAAGTAATGCAGAAGGGCATGCTCATTTCATTTTTTTATTCTATTTGAGACAAAATATTTTTTTATTTCAAAGAAACATTTTTTTTGAACAGTTGTGGAACAGAAGCGCGCAGCGCATGCGGGCGCGGGTCCGAGGTCGTGTGGACCGAATTTGGAATTGAACTCCTAAAATAGTTTTATTTAGAGTTAAACTCCTAAAAAATTTTATGTGGAGTTATACTCCTGAAATATTTTATGTGTGGACTTAAACTCCCAAGACAATTTTATTTAGAGTTAAACTCCCAAAAGATTTTATATAGAGTTAAACTCCCAAAACATTTTTATATGGAGTTAAACTCCCAAAATATTTTATATGTGGAGTTAAACTCCCAAAACAATTTTAGTTGAAAAGAAAACCAAAAAGAGTCTCTCGAAGCTTCAAGATCTATGTCTTGGATGATGAGGGGGGCCCATTTCTTCTCTTTGAGCCTTGGATCCACCCCAAGATGACGTTTTTAGAAATGGGTCTCCTTCTTCCTCCTCTTTTATTTTGGATTTTGGAGAATAAGGGTGGTGAGATTTAAAATCTCCCCTTCTAGGGATTTGATGGGATATTTGGACTCCCCTTCAATGGTTTTATGGTGGAAAAACTATTTTTTTTAGAAATCAAGAGTTTAAACTCTTGATTTAATTCAAAAAAAAAAGAAGAAGGTTTAAAATCTTGAGGAAGGAGAATGAGGCTCAAACCGTAGAAATTTTTGAGTGGAATGAATTCTTCTTTCATTTCAACATAATATTGCCTTATATATGCTTATAAGTTTACATATAGCCCTTTGGGATTTACAAAATGGCATTTTTTCCATCACATGTCCATGTGCTTATTTCTTTTTGCATATGAATCATGAGCTTTACAAAAATTTGGCATTTTGCCCATTTATTTTACATTTATGCATGAAAATTACATCAAACCTATTTATTGCTTGATGATTATTCCTGTGACATGGGGAGCGACCTCTTCATGCTCGAGTTCGACTTGGGCATGAGCCCACTTGACCTAGGCTTGGACATGCTTGCTTGGACTTGGGTTCGGAATTGGGCCCACTTGACTTGAATTCGGGCTTGGGCCCAGACCCACTTTTCAGGCCTTGACTCACTACTACAATAATCACTTGCCCCTACGGATTTAGCTGTAAGGGCAAACCACTGCTCCTACGGATATATCCGTAGGGACATAAAATTCCTCCGTAGGTCCAAAGGCAGCAGGTGTAAGTCTTCGCCCTGAACATATCTCTACGGAGTAATAATTGCCCCTACATCTTAATCTGTATGGATATTTATCCCTACGGCTTATTCCGTAGGGACATAATCTTTATTTAATTTATCTATTTATAAAATAAAATAATTGGCCCTACGGAGTTATCCATAGGGCCTGATAAATGCCCCTACGGAGTTGTCCGTAGAGGCAAGTTTTGCCCCTATTACTGAGTCCATAGGGACAAAATATCAGATATTCTGATATTTTGTCCCTACGGAGAAATGTGTAGGAGCAAAACTTGCCCCTACGGATTAATCCGTAGGTGCAACAGTTCCCTCTACGGAGTAATCCGTAGGGACATTATATCAGTTTTTTTTAAAAAGGGGCTTCCCGCTTTTTCCCCGCCCTGTGCACAATAATATATATATCATATAGCCAAATACAGAAATATTCATAAACAACATCTCATGCATAATATATAAAAGAAATAGACAAACAGAATACGAAATCAATCTAAAATCATCGTAAACATACAAATAACCACTAATATCGTCCAAAATATATTCAATATGTATCAAATAAGTAAATACATCATCAAAAATATAAATAAAGCTACCCTAGCTCGGTCCAGCGCCTCCACCTCTGATAATCCCCGTAATCTGGCGCATCTACTTCTTGGTGCAACCCTGAGTCGTCAAAAACTCGACTAATGAAGGAGCGGACTGTGCGGAAGTCTGAGCGGGCTGTGGAGCTATAGGAGTGGTCTGCGCAACCGCAGCCAAAGTAGTGTCCTGCAAAGCCGCAGCCGAAGGAGATGCATGTGGAGCCGCAGCCAAAGTAGCCTGCCGAATCTATAAAATTTTGTGTTTGTGTAATAAACGAGTAAGAACGGTGTATTAGATTTTAGTCGAATTCGTATCATTATCAGATTATTGCGAAACCGCGAATTTATATATGTTTTGTTGAGATTCCACACATTCTGTTGAAATTCATATGTTATGTATGAGAATTTATACATGTTGAAATTCCACACATTCAGTGTTATGCTTTTATACCCCAATTAAAGAATACTTAGGGACTTAGGCCTAGTTTGGGTATCTAGTTTGGAAAACCATAGTTTATTTTAAGTGGAGGTAAAATGATGCTTACTCTAACTTGTAAGCCTGTATCTCTCCTTAATTGTTTAGCTTTGATTGGATACTTGGTTTTGGAGTTATCTAATTTAGAAAGAAATGTTTTCTTCTTAAGTTTTGAATTTGGATAATCATAACTTTTTAAACTCCAAAATGAAGAAAGATGTGGCATGGTTATGATTATAGAGTTCAGTTTAATTAGATAGTTTTATTTAAGTCTGATTAATCAAACCTAAGTGTAAAACCAAATAGGCTCAGGCTACTAATATTGCATATGTTACTATCTATAATGTGATATAATATTTTACTAATAAGTAATATACGTAGCAATATCTCCTTCAACTCCTCAACGATGGTCTTCAAGGCGGCAACATCATGCTCCAGACGTCACTCATAAGGGGTAGGGGAAGTAACCGCCGGAATGGAGACCAACATCATATAGGCTCTGCTAGGACCCAGTCCCCAGCCTCTCTACCAATCTCCGTGGTGCCCTCCGTGTGCGGCGTCTAGGAGTGGGGTCAGTAGGATCGGATCGGTCTATCTACTAAAATCGATCCCTGATGCCTCTGCCGGCTCCACCACCCGCTCCTACACCCACATTAACCATTAAAATATAAGTATATCATTTAAATTTGAACTTATCAAAAAAAAAATTCATTCGAATTAGAATAAATATTAATACTTACGCAATACTCCTGAGTAGCGGTGTCGGAGAATCGAAGCTCGCCCGTGACGGGATCTGTCGAGATGCCATGGACGGCAAGATACGCGGTCAACACGCTCAGTGTACCACCTTGCGCCACGGTCTGAGCTCTCTGCAATTCGCCAAAATTTTACATATATTATAAAATAACTCTTAATATTGCATTATATTAAAATAGATCTATTATAATCTACCGATGCCTCCATGGCACAAGTAATGTTCCTTGAGCCACCTGTGTAAGTGGGGCGACCCGTCTTCACCGACTTCCTATTCTTCTTATTTTGATCAATCTGTTTCTGCACAACACAATCAAATTTAGTTTTCTAATTAAGTAACACAAAAAAATAAATTATATACTAAACAATGAATTACATTTAAATTACAAACTTGTTTGCGCTCAGAGTCATAATATTGGCACAAGAGAGACCATGTATCTACGTCGACTCTGGCAAAGGCTGGAGAATGTAGAAGATCCGCTCTCTCTATCTCGGGGGTCGCCATCCATACTAAATACCAATCAATCTTCAGCTCGTTCCTATTATATCGGACCTTAGATTGCATGTTCTTCATGAGGCCCAGGTAAAGAGCGTGAAGATCGAGCACTCTGTCAGGATGATCAGGGTCGGGTACAGGCTGAAAATCGTAATCCAATTGCAAATACAAGAAAATAATGTATTTAAATTATAAGTGTTAAATAAAAATAAATTTATTTGATAAGTTAAATGAAAATATATATTAGTACCCGAGCCTGATCCCAGAAGAGGGTAAATGAGCGCAGGTGCTGATCGCCCCACTCAACGTGAAGTGGATACTTCTTTTGGATGCGGCTCTCATCCCCCATATACCGGCCAAATCTCTCGGAATAATCGCCAGTATAGCGATAATCAGGGCTAAATAAGAGGGGGAATAGTGTCTCCCCCTAGCTCTATCGGGCCTCAGCCTGTGGGACCGATTCAGCCCTCGAGTCCTCCTCTTGGGATGGGGGTGTCCTGCATCTACAAGAAATATCAAGACAAGAAATATCAAGAAAAAACGGTACTTAGAAATCAAGGATCAATGAAAATTGAAGTGCGATATATACCTCCGGCGACAGCAGAACAAACCTAGGCCCGGGCAGCAGCATGAGTGGGACGATAGTTCCTCCAGTGAGGAACAGCCAACGACCCGGATGTGGACGCATCCCCTCCAACTAGAAAATAAATATTGACGATAAAATTATATGAAGTTCATGGTTATTCTTCGAGGATATGTAAAATGAAAAAATATTTTATATTTAAGAATACTAACCTGCAGACTGCGCAGAGGGTACGGAAGTGGCGGGAGTGGCCTCTGCACCAGATGTGGATGCACCACCTACAATTAGACAATTAAAAATAGATTATATAAGTAATTGCAAAAAGAATGTGTATATCTATAATATAACATTCTAAATCAATATGCATGAAATATAGGATATATAAATATACCTGCAGGTGCGGTGGTGGCTTCTGCCCGGGATGTGGAGGTACCACATACAGCTAGACAATCAAAAATTGATTATCTAAGTAAGAGCAAAAAGAATGTGTGTATAATTACAATATAACATTCTAAATCAATATGCATACACTATAGGATATATAAACATATCTGCAGGTGCGGTAGTGGCCTCTGCCTCTGATGTGGACGCACCACCTACAGCTAGGCAATTAAACATTGACTATATAAGTAATTTTAAGATAAATATGCGTGTATATCTATATTATTACATTCAAAATGAATATGCGTGCAATATACCTGGAGGTATGGCAAAGTCCACATGGAAGAAGTCATCCAAAGGGGATATGGATCAGGGTGCAAAACCAGCCCTTTGGAGCTCCTTACGCAGCTCCCCGGATGGCAGAACCGCTTTGCCTCTGCCTCTGCCTCTGCCGCGACTGGTGCTCCTGCCGCCCCTCGCTGCTCCGGGCGTCTTCATCAGATCTAGATAAGAGTACAATCATTACCTATATATGAAATATATGTATAGATCGTAGAAATGTGAAGTAATAATATAACATTACTGATAACCTTTTTCGTTTCATAAACGCATTAAACATATCTACTTGGATTTCATCATCGATATCATTTCTAATCCACGTAACTTCACGATCAACCGAAGACAACCCGTCTTTGGAAACAGACGGCCGGAGCACTCTAAGTCTTCTCTCTTCTTCATCCTCATCGCTGTCCTCCATATGATCCTCGAATTCTGGGATATCATAAACATCCCTGGGTTTCCACCGACATACGACACTCCATCCCGGATGCTTCAAGCACTTTGAGTAGTATACTTGAAATGCTTGTTGCAGAAAGATAAATAGATCGTCCTGACCGTAAAATCGAGTGTGTTCACAATAGTCAATCTATATTCATCTTTTCAAGTTCTGAGATTGTTTCTCCACTTATCCGTATTAGTTCATGTATCTTACCAAATACACTGAAATATATAAAACGGTTCTGATCGTCCGGGATATTTAATGCCAAGTATGCAATTTAAGTATCCATAATAAATTACATCGTCCGATCCTACGGTCGCAATCCCACTATTCTGAGTGGTTCGAGATATTTCTATGTGCTTAACTTCAAATTTGTATCCAAGGACACCTAATCCTTTATACTATGCAACCTCTATGCTAGGAAACTGAGCTAAACATCTTGAATCTCTCTCTAATGATGCAAACAAGTTCGGATCGTGGATCTGACAAAACAAATTTTACGGAAAATACATAAAGATATAAGTTTAGATTAAGACTGGTAGCAATAACATGTTATTCGAACAACTTACATGATCTGAAACCCAATCGCAAAAATTATCCTGATGATATTTTTCCAATCGTTCATCATTCGAATCAGGATGCCCATTACGTACCTCATCAATATGAATTACGTTCTCAACAATAAATTATGGTATTAATATTATATCATTTCATACACACACACAGAGATATAACAATTAATCCAAAAAAACCCACTCTCTAATTTTTTCAAGACATACGTTATTGAGGAGGAAAAACTGATATATCTTATTGATAAACATAGAGTCTACTCACTTATAATCAGTTTTACCATATGGCCCGTCCTGAATTCTCCGAGGCCGGTTAAACTTCGTCTCAATGTTCTCGTCCAGATAGTGGGAACAAAATGTGGTTACTTCATCTAGAAGATAACCTTGTATGACGAGATCTATTGCGTATATACTATTTTAGAATGTTGAGGTACTTAAAGAAAAATATGTTAAATAAATAAATACGGCCATATAAGACAACAATAATTTTACAAAATACGTGAAACAAAAAATTCAACGTACCTTTCGACGAGATACATCCATCGATATTGTACCGGCCCGGTAAACTTAGCCTTGGTTGCAAGATAAACTGCCAAGTGTATTATGATATCGAAGAATGACGGCGGGAAAATACGCTCAAGCTTGCAAAGTATCAATGAAATAGAATTTTCTAGATTCTCCAGCGTCACAACATCCAAGGTTTTAGTGCACGATTCTCTCAAAGAGCAACAAAGGTCATTGATTACTAGATCAACCGATTCGGGAAGGGAAGTCCTGAAAGCTAATGGGAGAAGGTGCTCCATAATACATGGTGATCATGACTTTTCAACCCATCGATCTTTCTTTTCACAAGCTTTATCTTCTTTCTAAATGATCCTGAGAAACCTGTGGAAACTTTCAAATCATGCAACACCTGCAGTAACATTTTCTTCTCCGGTTGTGACATATGATAAACGACATTGGGAAGTACAAACTATTGCCTAGTTTACCTGCTATCGGTTTAGGATGCAATTCACTTCTAATTTCCCAGTCCTGAAGATCCATCCGAGTACAGAGGTTGTCTTTCGATTTTCCGTCTTTATAAAAAAAACAAGTTAAATACATGCTCGGATACTCTCTTCTCTATGTGCATGACGTCCAGACATTGACGCACTAAATTTGTTGACCGGTACGGAAGCTCGTAGAAAATGCTTAACTTGTTCCAGTATGGAGGTTTGACCTGTTTTGCCGGATCTATCCCGAAGGTCATATTATTGTAACCATCCCACTAAGCAATCACGTTCTTTCTAGAAAATGAGGCTGGAGGCCCAAGAAGCTCCTGATGACCATTAAAGTGAGCAACGTCTAACCTGTAGGGATGTTCTAGTAGAAGGAAACGCCGACGACCGCAATAACAAACCTTCCTGCTAAAATTCAACCATTTCGATGTTGTATCTTGATGGCAATAACGACATGCTTTGTGACCATGTACGGACCAACCTGATAGCATTCCATATGCAGGAAAATCATTAATTGTCCACATTAAAGCCGCACGCATTGTGAAGGTTGTATTTGTGTTTGCATCGTAAGTCTCTACACCATCAATGAATAAAGATTTTAACTCATCGATCAAAGGTCGGAGATAGACATTGATATTGTTTCCTGGTGAGTTTGGTCCGTCAATAAGAAGAGGCATCATAAAGTAGGATTGATCCATAGTCAACCAAGGCGACTGATTATAAACCATCATTACAACGGGCCATGTGCTGTGGCCTCCGGCCATATAGTTGAATGGGCAGAAACTATCACTAGCCAGTCCGAGCCTGACATTGCGAGAATCACTACTGAATATTTAGTGCCTCCTATCGAAATCCTTCCATACCGGTGAATCTCTTGGATGACTCATTTTTCCATCTTTGCTTGGAGCAGCACGGTGATGCCAAATCATTACCTCGACTATTTTCTTGCACCTGAATAGCCTCTGCAGCCTCTATGTTATGGAAAATTATCATGCTATCTTGACAGGTATATCGGGCTTCTTATCAGATTCTATCGACTTATACCTGGTCTCTTCGGATGTTGGACACTCTTTCAAATCTGAATTCTCTTTCCGGTACAACACGCAATCTTTGGGACATGCATGAATTTTCTTACAGTTTAGACCCAAATCAAACATCATCTTCTGGGCTTCGTACCAGCTATCGAGCATGTTATTTCCGGGGGACATAGAATCTTTCAGAAACTTCAGAAGTATCGTGAATGACTTGTTGCTCCATCCATTTAGGCACATAATCTGGAAAAGTTGGACGAACCATGATAGGGTGGAATACTTTGCATTCTCATAAATTGGTCTTCTAACATCATTCATGAACTTTTCATACTTATCCACACGCGGTCCTTGACCTGAAGGAATGTCATCTTTGGTAGGAATACTATCACCGAGGGCAGGCTCTACCATATCCTCCATTTCTTCTCCTGAAAAGAAGTTATCATCTTTTTCATCTTCCGCCACATTACCGTCTTCTCCTTCTTCTTCTGCCGCATTACCGTCTTCTTTTTGTCATCCTCGTGATATAACCAAGTTGTATAAAGTCTAGTAAAACAATATTTAATGATATGAAGCTCTACAATTTCTACCTTCTGCCAGAACTTATTCCCACATCTATCGTACGGACAGAGAATTTTCTCTAACACGATCTTATTATGTGCGCGTGCAAATTCAATGAAAGCAGTAACTCCTGCGACAAACTTAGATTGCATGCATCGTTGCCAATCCATGTACATCCAGTTCTTAACTCTGATGTACTCATGGGCCATGTTAGACTGTATAACATATAATTGTAAGTTATGGTGACTGTATTGAGAAATCTAAGAACGATATGGTTATTGACAAAGAAGAAAATCCGTAGAGGTAAGTTTGTCGTTGAAAAGAATAAATTATCGATTAACAAAGTTAGGTTTGAAGATACCCAAGTATGAGTTGTATTCTGTGTATATGTATTTCAATTTATGATTTCGCTCAGGTATAAGGTTGTTAGTGTGTATGTACTTTGTGTATGCGTTTGTTGTGTGTTCGTGTTGTATGTATGTATTTCAACTGTCGGGGGTAAGGATTCTATCCCATTAAGAATGTATAGAGCAGACACCTATTCGCTTGTGCTTTCATCCATTTCGAGTAAATTTCGGCAGCACCTCCTCGCTGTTCTCTGAGTACACTGTAATAAAATAGATAATCATTTCAATACTGTGAAATAACGTTGAAATGAACATCTAATCTATCTTTGTACACGGAGAACCAGCGGAAAAGTACCGATGAAATAACTCGAAACAAATGAAAACACAAGTGAATGCAGGTGTTTGCTTTATGTATTCCTAACTTGTCCAAACTGGACAAATCTATCGGTTATCATACAATTGAATCTTCCTGTCATATAGACTACATGACGGTTGTTAGCACCGAACGATACCGTCCGATATTTAACAACCTTCGTATAGTTCTATGTCACAACGAACATCAAACGTATGTTAACTGATAGACGGGGACTAAGTCGCGCTTTGATTTTCATATATGACGATCGATGAGCATATGAAAATTTTATATTATCATCGATTATCATATATACACTTATTATAAGATTTAATTTGAATTGGTTTTACGTTTACGTTTCAATTTCAAGGGTTTTAAGTTTTTAGTTTAGGTAAAAAAATTTAAAGTTAAGGGTTTTCTTAATCAAGTTTAAGATTTTAGATTTGGTTCTGGTATGAAGTTTAAGATTTTGGATTTAGTTTTGGTGTTAAGTTTAAAATTAGGGTTTGGCCTTGTTTAATATGAGAGATCAACATCATCATTATTACAAACACACACTCACAAACACACGCATATCATCATCAACATTATCTCTCTCACACATACACTTACACTAACACTAAAATACCCTAATCATAACCCTCACCCTTAACTCTAACCCTAATTAGCTTAACCCTAACCCTAGACCTAATTAACCCTAACTACCTTAACCCTAACTCTAGACTCAATTAACCCTAACCGTAGAGCTAATTACAGCGCAGCCACCACCACCCATAGCCGCCGCCGCCGCCACCATAGCCGCCGCCACTGCTACCTACATCCCCAAACCACAGCCGCCGCCATATCCACCATGCACCCACCCACCACCGACCACCACAGCCACCACCAGAGACACCACCACCCACCACTACAGCCATCACCACCCACCACCACAACCACCACAGCCACCACCACCCACCACCGCCCCTACGGATTTTATTACCATACACCCACACTACTACAATAAGGGGTTGCCCCTACGGATAAAGGTAGCCGTAAGGCCAATAAAAGGTTGCCCATACGGATTAATCCGTAGGTCCCTATGGTTGTCCCTACGGTGCTATACGAATTAAATTAAAAATATTAAAACGTAATTTGTTATTTGGCCCTACGGAGCCGCAAAAGAAGGACCTACGGGTTAATCCGTAGGGGCATGTATATGGGTTATTAATAAAAAAAATAAAGCACAGAAAAGTCCCCGATCCCAAAAAAAATACTCTCTCTCATCACTCGATCTCCCGCACGCGCCTCTCGTTGCCACCGCCTGCGCCTCGTCCCCACCGCCCTCCCGCACGTTGCTCGTCGTCCCCGACATCACCGTCGACTTCTTCGTCGACTTCCTCATCGCCACCACCCGCGACTCGTCGCCGATTGCGTCGTCGACCGTCTCCGGTCTCCTCCATCGCCGGCCTAGCTACAGGTTAGTAAATTTCATAGTTTTACTTCTAATTATGCTTTTATTTTTGTTTTTGTTGATTATTCGGTTGCTATACTTAGTCTAGGGTTACGGTTCAGGGTGAGGGTTAGGGTGAGGGTTAGGGTTCAGTTGAGGGTAGGGTTCAGTTGAGGGTAGGGTTGGTTAGGGTTCAGTTGAGGGTAGGGTTAGGGTTAGGGTTAGGGTTCGGTTCAGTTAGGGTTAGGCTTAGGGTTAGGGTTAATTAGTTGGGGTTAGGGTTAGGGTTAGGGTAAGACTTGGGCTAGGGTTAGGGTTAGGGTTCAGTGTATGGTTAGGGTTAGGGTTTGATTCAGGTTTAAGGTTAGAGGCTAGGGTTAATTAGAGGCTAGGGTTAATTATTGATAATTTGAAAGGGTTAGGGTGTTGATTATGGTTAATTAGGTTAATTTGGGTAAATTGGGTTAAGTTTGGGTTGATTAGGGTTAATTAGGTTAATTTAGTTAAATTGGGTTAAGTTTGGGTTAATTAGGGATAATTTGTGTTAGGGTAATGATTATGGTTAATTGTGGTTAATTAGGTTAATTTGGGTTATTTATGGTTAGGGTTTAGGGTGCATTAGTTCATTCAGTAGGATACTCGATGATAACATAAACGTACAACTTTACCGTAAACGCAAGAAAAATTTACCCTAAACTAAAAACTTCGAACCCTTAATAACGAAACGTAAACGTAAAACCTATTCAGGTTAAATGTTCAAGTTAAAACCAATATATGACACTCGATAATAATATGAAACTTTCATATTCTCATCGATACTGATATATGAAAATCAAAGCGCGGCTTAGTCCCCGTCTATCGGTTAACATACGTTCGATGTTCGTCGTGATATAGAACTATACGAAGGTTGTTAAATATCGGACGGTGTAGTTCAGTACTAACAACCGTCGTATATTCTATGTGACGAGAAGATTCAATCGTATAATAACCGATAGATTTGTCCAGTGTGGAAAAGTTAAGAATGTATAAAGCAAACACCTGCATTCACTTGTGTATTCATCCGTTTCGAGTTATTTCGTCGGTACTTTTCCGCTGGTTCTCCATGAACAAAGATAGATTATATGTTCATTTCAACGTTGTTTAACAGTTTTGAAATGATTATCTATTCTATTACAGTGTACTCGGAGAACAGCGGGGAGGTGCTGCCGAAATTTACTCGAAATGGTTGAAAGCATAAGCGAATGGGTGTCTGCTATATACATTCTTAATGGGATAGAAGCCTTACCCCCGACAGCCGAAACACACACATACAACACGAATACACAACAAACGCACACACATCACAAACACACTAACAACCCTACACTTAATCGAAATCATAAATTGAAACACACATATATAGAATACAACTCATACATCGGTATCCTCAAATCTAACTTTGATTATCGATAATTTATTCTTTTCAACGACAAACGTACACACAAAGCATATACACGGATTTTCTCCTTTGTTAGTAACCATCCCGTTCTTAGATTTCTCAATATAGTTATCATAACCTACAATTTATATATTATACAGTCTAACATAGCCCATGAGTATATCAGAGTTAAGGACTGAATGTATGTGGATTGGCAACAACGTATGCAACCTAAGTTTGTCGCAGGAGTTGCTGCTTTTATTGAATTTGCACGCGCACATAATAAGATCGTGTTAAAGAAGATTCTTTTCCCGTGCGATAGATATGGGAATAAGTACTGGCAGAAGGTAGAATTTGCAAAGCTTCATATCGTTAAACATGGTTTTACTAGACTTTTTACAACTTGGCTATATCATGGGGAAGGAGAAGAAGACAGTAATACGGCAGAAGAAGAAGGGGAAGATGGTAATGCGGCAGAAGAATAAGGAGAAGACGGTAATGCGGCAGAAGAAGACAGTAATTTCTTTCCAGGAGAAGAAATGGAGGATATGGTAGAGGCTGTCCTAGGTGAATCTATTCGTACCAAAGATGACATTCCTTCCGGTCAAGGACCGTGAGCGGATAAATTTGAAAATTTCATGAATGATGCTAGAAAACCAATTTATGAGAATGCAAAGTATTCCACCCTCTCATGGTTCGTCCAACTTTTCCAGATTAAGTGCCTAAATGGATGGAGCAACATGTCATTCACAATGCTTCTTTCGTTCTTGAAAGATTCTATGCCCCCGGGAAATAACGTGCCTGACACCTAGTACAGAGCCCAAAAGATGATGTCTGATTTGGGTCTGAAGTGTGAGAAGATTCAAGTATATCCTAAAAATTGCGTGTTGTACCGGAAAGAGAATTCAGATTTGAAAGAGTGTCCAACATGCGGAGAGGCCAGGTATAAGCCGAAAGATTCTAATAAGAAGCCCGATATACCTGTCAAGATAGCATGATAATTTCCCATAACACAGGCTGTAGAGGCTATTCAGGTGGAAGAAAATAACCGAGGCAATGATTTGGCATCACCGTGCTCCTCCAAGTGAAGATGGAAAAATGAGTCATCCTAGAGATTCACCAGCATGGAAGGATTTCGATAGGAGGCACGAAATATTCAGTAGCGATCCTCGCAATGTCAGGCTCGGACTCGCTAGTGATGGCTTCTGCCCATTCAACTATATGGTTGGAAGCCATAGCACATGGCCCGTTGTAATGATAGTTTATAATCTGTTGCCTTGGTTGGCTATGGATCAATCATACTTTATGATGCCTCTTCTTATCGACGGACCAAACATACCGAGAATCAATATCGACGTCTATCTCCGACCTCTGATCGAGGAGTAAAAATCTTTATTCATTGAAGGTGTAGAGACTTACGATGCAAACACAAATACAACCTTCATACTGCGTGCGGCTTTAATGTGGACAATTCATGACTTTCCTGCGTATGGAATGCTATCAGGTTGGTCCGTACATGGTCACAAAACATGTCCTTATTGCCATCAACATACAACATCGAAATTCTTGAATTTTAGTAGGAAGATTTGTTATTGCGGCCATCGACGTTTTCTGCCTTTAGACCACTCCTACATGTTAGACGATGTTCGCTTTGACAGTCATCAGGAGCTTCTTGGACCTCTATCCCCATTGTCCGGAGAGGACGTGACTGCTCAGTGGGATGGTTACAATAATGTGACCTTCAGGATGGATCCGACAAAACAGGTTGTTCATATCAGAATATTGCATTATTATATCACCCATTCTTAATCATATTACAAATAAATAGGTGCTTTTGATCCATGTCTACTAAATAGTTGCAGGTTACAGGTTCTCAGAACAATAAAATGAAATTCATGAAAAGACGTTACAAAATGTGAGACTGCGACCAACAAAAGATGAATCCGTATAATGCCGCCTAATAGTTCAAGGAACTAAAGAAGATCAGGAAACAGTTCCATGCACAAGATAGTTCAAGGGCAGCACAAGATAAAAGACTCCAAAGCGAAACTTACGGTAAAAGTCCACAAATTCTGCACTGTTGGAAATCTGGAAGAAAGTAGAAAAGATTCTGAAGAACCAAGTAAAGAAAACAGAAGAAAAAGGCAACATGAAGCAACCCTGAAGAAATGAGCCAGAGATCTCACCATATGGCCGCGGATCCGCGGCCAAACATGGCATTCTGCCGCGGTTCCGCGGCCGTGCTGTGCCCATGTCGGTGCACGTGTCGGTGGGTGTCGGTGCGTTGACCCGGCTTTCTTAGGGTAGTCTTGTAATTTCAGATGTGGATCAGATATAAACCCTAGGGTTTCTCCTATCTATAAATAGGAAAGTTGAGAGCCTAATTAGGTGTGCCTCTTTGGAGATGTCTCTTTTTAATTCTAGATTTAAATTTTCAATTCCATTGTAATCGTTAAGAGATGTCAATAAAGTAAGCTTTTATTTAGCATTCTTTTTATCCGAATTTTATTTCTGCAATTTTTTTATCTGTCTTTATTTATCTGCAAGTTAATTAGGATTAAAAGAAAACATAAAAATGCATTTCATCGTAACGTCCCTAATGAGTGAGTAATTCCTCACTTGTTAGGGTTAGGATCGAGTAGGTTTGAGAGATGGAAATCTCTCACTCCTTTCTTGCCCGTATAATATTTTAAATTAGGACTCTATGTGAATCAAACACACATCACTCACTACGGCACCATATCCTACGAGATAGCGGTGATTCCCTAGTTAGACCGGTTGTGGTTGATTTACATAGAAGTTAGGGCTAAGAGTTAAGAAAGGACGGACAAGGACCAAAGGGAAGAAACTTCGTTTCTTCCTGGTCGGGTTAATCCCCTTTGTTGACTATTACCCTAACACCTATGTTCTTAATTAGGGCAATGGAAGCAGTGAGTAGAATTCTCTTTCCAAACTAACCTAAATCCTAACCCTAGCAAGGTTTTAAATCAAATCAAATTCAATCTTAGTTTTTATAAAAAATCAAAACCTACCAAAAATAGGACTTAACTCGTTAGAACAATAAGAAAAGAACACGTTTTCCCTGTGGACCGACCTGTACTCAACCGGCTAGCTACCAAGCGACACCGTTATTGATTGCGGTATATTCTTAATTCTTTAATTTTAAAAAATGCATACAACATCTCACAATCAAATGGCGCCGTTGCCGGGGAGACGGTAGTCTCTTTCTTTGTGTAATTTCGGGTTTAAAAAAACAAAAAAATTAATTAATTAAAAATTATAAATATTTAAAAAAATTAAAAACAAAAATTAAAAATAAAAATAAAAATCATCTTTTTATTTTTGAAAGGTTTTTGTGCGAGTGTGCAGACTTGGAGCAAAATTCTAATTCAGATCTGGAGCAAACTCAGTGAACAAATCAACAAACAGAGAATCTAAACAGAAAGAGGAGAACCACAATAGAACAGAGAAAATTTTTGGAGATCTAAACCTCCTAAACCGCCGCGGAAACGCGACATAAACAGGCGTTTGACCGTGGTTCCACGGTCAACTGCTGACGTCAGCATCCATTTTTTTCTGTGAGTATTTTTTGTCTCTTCTTCTCTCCCCTGAACTCCACTGAAAAAAATTTCCTGCAGGATTCTTTACACAGATTCTCTTTCCCCCTATCCAATAAATTGTTTTTGTACAGGATTCTTTGCGCTGCTAAATAAAAAATAATTTGCAAGTGTTTTAGATTTTTTGTGTGTTAACTGCTTTGCATAATTAATACGGAATCTAAGGGGCTATAACACCAATCAAGATTGGGTGGAGATTTTATTACCCTTCCTAAGACCCCAGAAATCACAAAAAGCATATGCATCAACCTTGAGTTAATTAAAAAATATCTAGACTCAGCCAACTAAGGACTGTCGTGCTCATTAGGACAAAGAAAGGTTGTGGGCATTCAGTCGTTTATCTAAACCTGACTTTGTGGTGCCTAGGCTAGACAGGTGAGAAATGTAACTTTAAAAGGCCCGTCTCACGGTAATTCGTGAGCGGAACCCTCCTTTCTTCATTTGTGCTTACCTGGCCACAATTGGCGGTGAAGAGGCGATTTGAGAGATATCTCACAACTTGTCATTTTGGAACAGTTAGGAGCAGTCCAGTTGACTTAGGAGACCCTAGCTCTAGGTTTGATTGTGCATGTTTAAACTGTGGTTGTTTGAAATTGTGCCGTAGTTCCGTACAAATTTTTGCAAAAACTCTTTCAACACTTTCAAAAAAATTTCAAAACTCCAAAAACAAACAATTTTTTTATAAAAAAAATATATTAAAAAAAATTAAAAACAAATTCAAAAAAAATTCAAAAATAATCACATTCCATTCCTTTCTTTCCTCACATCATGGGTACCCCACCTTGCAAAACTTTTGCCGAACTTTGGTACCCTCAACCAGACATTACTTCCTACGCTCATTGTTTTGGTCGAATTTCGGACGACCCCTCCATGTCCAAAATTTCTTTGAAAGATCGAATAGACGCATCTAGGGCATCCAGTTGGACTCCGCAATCCACCTTGTATCAACCATTTCAACCTTCACCACCTTCTTATGTTGATACTCCTTTTTCGAGTCCTGTTGTAACTCCGAAACCCATGTCTATTGCTGAACATATTGAACAGTCTCATAACCGATCTTTCACTCCTTTCACCACTGCGAATTCTTTGGATCAACAATTCCATTCACTTTCTTATCCAAATGTTGATCCTACTCCTGTCCAACCATTCAATTCCTACCAGTCCTGCCCGACTTTCGCACCTTCCCTAGACATTGCTTCTACACAGCCATTTGGGAGTTTCCGGTTTCCAAAAAACTTTGAATCTTTTACTAAAACCCCTTCACAACCCATGTCTTATCTGGAACAGTCGTTGGAAGATTTTCTGGTAGCGTCAAGACAACAGATGATGGATTTGAATGCGTCCATGGCCGTCCTTAGACAACCTAGTGACCCGGTAGCTAGTTTCCAACTAGCTCCAAATTTTCCAATGTATAATGAGGCGGTTGAACAGATTGAGAATTTGAGTGGAGAGAGTGAGCTGAGCACCCTTCCAAATCAACCATACTCATCCCCAATTGAATCCCACAATTCCGGTTTTGAATGTCTATCAAGTGTTCCAAATGATTCACCAGTTGAAGATAAAACGTTTAATGAGTTGTGTGACGTTGTAGTGTTTGATTTGCCAGATTGTGAAGGGTCCCTTTCGAGTGAAACCATCACCAATCCTTTTGACCTCCACACCTCCACTCTAGAATCTGAATTGATAAATATCCATGCTTTTGATGAGGTGTCTGAAAAAATTGATTTTCACTAGATTGAGAATATCGACACTGGGAATATTTTGGATGATGAACCCGCAGATTTGACTGAATTTTTCTCTCCAATTCATCATCCCGAGTCATTAAATGTTTCTCCCGAACTTCATATGCGTCTTGATTTTGATGAGAATTGCATGGATAAGCTAAAATTTGAGGAGAGTATTGAGGAAATTATTGAGAATGAAGCAGTTTTACTTGAGGAGTCGGATTTTCCAATTCATTCTAGCCCTTTCATTGACTGCGCACACTCTCCTGAATCTTTAACCTATACCCTTCCTCAATCACTTCCCTCCATCCTCGTTCCGACCGCGCAAGAAACCGTTACACTTTTATTTTCAATGTCTGGTTTACCAAGTTTGACGTACCCATGTTTTCTCACGAATCTTGAGGGATTTGACCCCATTTCTTAGTGGGTTGATAGATTAGCACTATCGCTTTTTACACATCGGTCATTACAAATTGTGCTAATTTATACACTTCATTTCCACCCTCAAGTTCGTATTCCACTTCTTTCTCCCACTTTCTCTAGTTCTTCTTCTAATCTTCCTTTAATGATAGCGAGTGTTAATGAATCACAATCCGATATTTTGAGTTCGATAATTCTAGAAAAACAACTTTATTTAGACTCTTTTGAAAATAAGGTAAATGAACCTTACGACTATCCTACCTTCATAATTTTTTAAAAATCAAGTGTGTTGAATTCTAGCACGACACTTATTGACATTGAAACGTTCAATCGGACCATCGATGAAAGTTTCGAAGATATTTTCTCCGACGAACTCGCATTCCTAAATGACACGGATTTTGTGATTAATCAACCTCCACCTGAAGAAGTCGAACCAACACCATTTCTTTTTCCCTTCCTCCATTCTTCTCCTCCACCGAGACTGTATACTGCTTTTATCTTCACACAATCTCGTGTGTTTCTCATTTCTTTTTTCTGCACTCCATTCTTTCACCAACCACACCATTATAATGTTAAAATCTTTGAATGGTTGGTGCTAACTTTTGGCCTGTGTACTTGTATAGCTTGATACTGTGTTTTTCTCCTCCCTAACTCTGAACTTTAACGCTTAAACAGTGGAAACACTGTTTCACTTAAGTTTGGGGGGACCTTTTTGTATATATATTTTGTTTTCTTTTTCTGTTAATAATAATAATAATAAATAATAGGGGAGTGCCGACAATTTTGACCCTCTTGGTGTAGTCTGACGGTGAGGGCACTGTCAAGTTTAAGTTTGGGGGGTGCTCGGTAAGCTTTCTTCCTTCGCATTCATGTGTGTATTTTTGCATCTGCATACTTATATTAAAACCCATAAAAATCAAAAATTATAAAAATTATAAAAATTGAAAAGTTCAATTTTGACCATATTTAACTTAAGTTCAACATGATGGTTGACTGGTTAGGAAAAATGAGGTCCTAAACTTGGTAAATTAAAACCCCCAAAAATAACCTCTCTTTAAGTTTAATTGTAGAAAATATATGTCCTTGCAATTTATTTAGAAATAGGCAAATTTTGAGTTCAATTCTTGGGCTGAGTCAAAATAAGGGAAGAGTATTGAATTTTTATGTGAAGTGTAAGTTTGAAAAAAAATTCCGAACCTTAAGTCTAAATTCTGAAAATATATACCCTACAACTTACACAAACACGCACCTTGAAACTTGGAATAGTAAAGGATACCTTGAAATGCTCTTGTCTAAAATCCTTAGTATGAAAGAAAATAAAATAAAAGTACAAGTGTGAATAAAGAGATATAAAAAAATGAACACTGGTTTTGTAATTACTTGAGACATCATAAATAAAAAATATAGCGAGGGTGCTTTATCACCTAGTGCCTTAGACCAACTGGTTTGGGAGTCACTGCTAAGCCTTAGGTATTACAAGATGAAGAATTACGCCTAAATGCGCAAGCACATTTTGTAATTGGTCGTTTACTACCTCAAGAAGTATTAACGGTCGCATGAAGGATGTGTAAGCAATTTTATCTAAAATTCACCAACTGAAAGTACTTTGGACATGGACAAGAGTATGATAGCTTGAATTGAATTTCCAAGTGTAGGGGTAAAAATTACACACACGTAGGGGTATATGATTGGGGTTTGGATGAGAGATAAGAATGAAAGACAGGGCTTATACCTTCAGTAGAGATGATAAAAATTCCTAAGTTGAGATGGAACCCTAGAAGGAAAATTCAAAAGATGCTGAAAGCTTAATAAATTTGCAGAACATATACGATCTTAAGTTAAATGATAAGTAAGTGTGAAAAATACGGGTTGATGATTTCTAAAGTTAAAGATAATAGAATTTCTTGCTAGAACACCAAATTGTAGAATGAAAGTCAACAGGCCAAATTGATCGGATTTTGTGGGTAGTATCCGCTGACAACCCTCAGGAGACAACACTCCTCCTACTAGGGACACCTAGAGGTTTAACGACTTGTTGCACGAGCTCAGTGCAATCGCGATTCCCTGCGAAAGCGAGGTTAGGTTTTTTTGAGAATAAATTGGCTTTACTCGGGACGAGCAAAAGATAAGTTTGGGGGTATTTATTCATATTAGAATATTGCAATATTATATGGCCCATTCTTAATCATATTACAAATAAATAGGTGCTTTTGATCCATGTCTGCTAAATAGTTGCAGGTTGCAGGTTCTCAGAACAATACAGTGAAATTCATGAAAAGACGTTACAAAATGTGAGACTACGACCAACAAAAGATGAATCCGTATAATGCCGCCTAATAGTTCAAGGAACAAAAGAAGATCAGTAAACAGTTCCATGCATAAGACAGTTCAAGGGCAACACAAGATAAAAGACTCCAAAGCGAAGCATACGGTAAAAGTCCACAAATTCTGCACTGTTGGAAATCTGGAAGAAAGTAGAAAAGATTCTGAAGAACCAAGTAAAGAAAACAGAAGAAAAAGGAAACATGAAGCAACCCTGAAGAAATGAGCCAGAGATCTCACCATATAGCCTCGGATCCACGGCCAAACATGGCATTCTGCCGCGGTTCCGCGGCCGTGTTGTGTCCGTGTCGGTGCACGTGTCGGTGGGTGTCGGTGCATTGACCCGGCTTTCTTAGGGTTGTCTTGTAATTTCAGATATGGATCAGATGTAAACCCTAAGGTTTCTCCTATCTATAAATAGGAAAGTTGAGAGCCTAATTAGGTGTGCCTCTTTTTGGGTGTCTCTTTGGAGATGCCTCTTTTTAATTCTAAATTTAAATTTTCAATTCTATTGTAATCGTCAAGAGGTGTCAATAAAGTAAGTTTTTATTTCACATTCTTTTTATCCGAATTTTATTTCTGCAATTTTTTTTTATCTGTCTTTATTTATCTGCAAGTTAATTAGGATTAAAAGAAAACATAAAAATGCATTCCATCGTAACGTCCCTAATTAGTGAGTAATTCCTCACTTGTTAGGGTTAGGATCGGGTAGGTTTGAGAGATGGAAATCTCTCACTCTTTTCTTGCCCGTATAATATTTTAAATTAGGACTCTATGTGAATCAAACACAAATCGCTCACTACGGCACCCTATCCTACGAGATAGCGGTGATTCCCTAGTTAGACCGGTTGTGGTTAATTTACATAGAGGTTAGGACTAAGAGTTAAGAAAGGACGGACAATGACCAAAGGGAAGAAACTTCGTTTCTTCCTAGTCATGCTAATCCCCTTTGTTAACTATTACCCTAACACCTATGTTCTTAATTAGGGCAACAGAAGCAGTGAGTAGAATTCTCTTTCCAAACTAACCTAAATCCTAACCCTAGCAAGGTTTTAAATCAAATAAAATTCGATCTTAGTTTTTATAAAAATCAAAACCTACCAAAAATAGGACTTAACTCGTTAGAACAATAAGAAAAGAACGCGTTTTCCCTGTGGACCGACCTGTACTCAACCGGCTAGCTACCAAGCGACACCGTTATTGATTGCGGTATATTCTTAATTCTTTAATTTTTAAAAACGCATACAACAACATCTCACAATCACAGTTCAAACCACCATTCTGGAACAAGTTAAGCATTTTCTTTGAGCTTACGTACTGGTCAAAAAATTTAGTGCGTCATTGTCTGGACGTCATGCATATAAAGAAGGGAGTGTCCGAGCACGTACTCAACTTGCTTCTTTGTAAAGACGGGAAATCAAAAGACAACCTCAATACTCGGATGGATCTATAAGACTGGGAAATTAGAAGTGAATTGCATCCTAAACCGATAGCGGGTAAACAAGGCAAGTTTGTACTTCCCAATGCCGCGTATCATAGGTCACAACCGAAGAAGAAAAGATTCCTGCAGGTGTTGCATGATTTGAAAGTTCCCACAGGTTTCTCAGGATCATTCAGCAAGAAAATAAAAATTGTGAAAGGCAAGATCGATGGGCTAAAAAGTCATGATCACCATGTTATCGTGGAGCACCTTCTTCCATTAGCCCTCAGGACTTCTCTCCCCGAATCGGTTGGTCTAGTAATCAACGACCTATGTTGTTTTTTCAGAGAGTTGTGTGCTAAAACACTGGAGGTTTTGATGCTGGATAAACTAGAAAATTCTATTGCGTTGATACTTTGCAAGTTTGAGCGTATTTTCCCACCGTCAATCTTCGATATCATAATACACTTGATGGTTCATCTTGCAACTAAGGCTAAGTTAGCCGGACCGGTACAATATCGATGGATGTATCCCGTCGAGAGGTACGTGTAATTTTTCGTTTCGCGCAATTTTTAAAATTATTGTTGTCCTGTATGCCCGTATTTATTTATTCAACATATTTTCTTTAGGTACCTCTACACTCTTAAAAAGTATATACGCAATAAAAATAGACCAGAGGGTTCTATCATGCAAGGTTATCTTCTTGATGAAGCAACCAAATTTTGTTCCCGCTATCTGGACGAGAACATTGAGACGAGACTTAACCGGCCTCGAAGAATTCAAGACAGGCTATATGGTAAAGCCGATTATAAGAGGGTAGACACTATGTTTATCAACAAGATATACCGGTTTATCCTCCTCAATAGCGCATGTCTTGAAAAAATTAGAGAGTAAGTTTTTTTGGATTAATTGTTATATTTGTGTTTGTGTGTGTATGAAATGATATAATATTAATGTCATAATTTATTGTTGAGAACTGAATTCATTTTAACGAGGTACGTGAGGGGCATCCTGATTGGAACGATGAACGATTGGAAAAATATCATCAGGATAATTTTTGCGATTGGGTTGCAGATCATGTAAATTATTATAATAATATGTTATTGCTACCAGTTTTAATCTAAACTTATATCGTTATGTATATTTCGTAAAATTTGTTTTGTTAGATCCACGATCCGAACTTGTCTACATCATTAGAGAGTGATTCAAGATGTTTAGCTCAGTTTCCTAGTATGGAGGTTGCATATTATAAAGGATTCGGTGTCCTTGGATACAAATTCGAAGTTAAGGACATATAAACATCTAGAACCACTCAGAATAGTGAGATTGCGACGGTAGGATCGGATGGTGTGATTTATTATGGATACTTAAATTGTATACTTAGCATCCAATATACCGGACGATCAAAACCGTTTTATATATTTCAGTGTACTTGGTACGATACATGAACCGATACGGATAAGTGGAGAAGCAATCTCGGGACTTGGAAAGATGAATATGGATTGACCAGTGTGAACACACTTCAATTTTACGGTCAGGGGGATCCGTTTATCTTTCCGAACCAAGCATTCCAAGTATACTACTCATAGTGTTTGAAGCATCCAGGATTGAGTGTCGTATGTCGTTGGAAACCCAGGGATGTTTACGATGTACCAGAATTCGAGGACAGCGATGAGGATGAAAAAAGAGAGAAAACTTAGAGTGCTCCGACCGTCTGTTTCGAAAGACGGGTTGTCTTCGGCTGATCATGAAGTTACGTGGGTTAGAAATGATATCGATGATGAAATCTAAGTAGATATGTCTAATGCGTCCACGAAACGAAAAAGGGTATCAGTAATGTTATATTATTACTTCATATTTTACGATCTATACATATATAGCATGCATATGTAATGATTGTCTAATGCGTCCACGAACCGTTTTATCTAGATTTGATGACGATGATGGGAGCAGCGAGCCGCGACAGGAGCTCCAGCCGCGGCACCGGCAGAGACAGAGGCAGAGTGGTTCTACCGCCCAAAGAGCTGCATAGGGAGCTTTAGAGGGTCAGTCTTGCACCCCGATCGGAGACCCCTTCAGATGCCTCCTTCCGTGTAGACTTTGCCATACCTCCAGGTATATTGCACGCATATTCATTTTGAATATAATATTATATATATACATGCATATTCATGTCAAAATTACTTGTATATTCAATGTTTGATTGTCTGGCTGTTGGTGGTGCGTCCACATCAGGAACAGAGGCCACTCCCGCACCTCCAGGTATATTTATATATCATATAGTGCATGTATATTGATTTAGAATGCTATATCATAAATATACATACATTCTTTTTTCTATTACGTACTTACATCTCGGGTAGAGGCCACCACCGCACCTGCGGGTATGTTTATATATCCTATAGTGTATATATGTTGATTTAGAATGTTATATTATTGATATACACATTATTTTTGCAATTACTTATATAGTCAATGTTTGATTGTCTAATTATAGATGGTGCGTCCACGTCTGGTGCAGGGGCCACTCCCGTCACTTCCATACCCTCCGCTCAGTCTGCAGGTTTGTATGAATAAATATAAAATATTTATTCATTTTACATATCCTTTAAGAATAAACATGAACTTCATGTATTTTTATCGATGTTTATTTTCTAGTTGGAGATGCGTCCACGTCCGGGTCACTGGCTGTTCCTCACCGGAGGAACTATCGTCCCGCTCGTGCTGCTGCCCGGACCCAGGCTCGTGCTTCTGTCGCCGGAGGTATATATCACACTTAAATTTTCGTTAAACCTTGATTTCTTAATACCACATTGTCTTAATTACTTGATATTTCTTGTAGATGCAGGGCATCCCCATCCCGAGAGGGGGACTCGAGGCCCGAATCAGTCCCACGGCTGAGGCCCGATAGAGCTAGGGGGAGGCAGCATTCCCCCTTTTCTTTACCCCTGATTATCACTATACCGGCGATTATACCGAGAGGTTCAGCCGGTATATGGGGGATGAGAGCCGCCTCGTGAAGAAGTATCCACTTCACGTTGAGTAGGGCGACCAGCACCGGCGCTCGTTTGCCCTCTTCTGGGATCAGGCTCGGGTATTAATATATAGTTTCATTTGACTTACCCAATATATTTATTATTATTTAACACTTGCAATTTAATAACATTGTTTTTTTTGTATTTGCAGTTGGATTACGACTTTCAGCTTGTACCCGACCCTGATCACCCTGAGAGAGTGCTCGATCTTCACGCTCTGTACCATGGCCTGATGAAGAACATGCAATCAAAGGTCCGATACAATAGGAACGAGCTGAAGATCGACTGCTATTCCCTGTGGATGGCGACCCCCGAGGCAGAGAGAGTGGCTCTCCTACATACTCCGGCCTTTGCGAGAGTCGACGTAGATACATGGCCTTTCTTGTGCCAATATTTCGACTCTCAGCGCAAACAGGTTTGTATTTTAAATGTAATTCATTGTTTAGTATATAATTTATTTTTTTGTGTTGCTTAATTAGAAAACTAAATCTGAATGTGTTGTGCAGAAACGTCCAATCAAAATAAAGAGAATAGGAAGTCGGCGAAGAGGGGTCGCCCCACTTATACAGGCGGCTCGAGGAATATTACTCGTGCCATGGAGTTATCGGTAAATTACAATAGACCTACTGTGATATAATGTAATATTAAGAGTTACTTTATAATATATGTAATTTTTTTATGAATTGCAGAGAGCTCAGACCCCGGCGCAGGGTGGTACACCGAGCGTGCTGTCCGCGTATCTTGCTGTCCACGGCACCTCGATAGATCCTTCCACGGGCGAGCTTCGATTCCCCGACACCGCTACCCATGAGTATTGCGTAAGTGTTAATATTTATTCTAACGGGTTTGAAATTTTTGTTTTGAAAAGTTCAAATTTAAATGATATACTTATATTTTAATGGTTAATGTGGGTGTAGGAGCGGGTGGTGGAGCAGGCGGAGGCATCGGGGATCGATTTTACTGGACAGAACGATCCGATACTGCTGACCCCAGTTCTAGACGCCGCACACGGAGGGCACCACGGAGGTTGGGAGAGAGGCCGGGGACTGGGTCCTAGCAGGGCCATATGAGGTTGGACTCTACTCCGGCGATTACTTCCCTTACCCCCCGTGAGCGACGTCTAAAGCAAGATGTTGCCACCTTGAAGACCACCGTCTAAGAGTTGAAGGAGATGATGGTATGTATGCTACTTAATAGTAAAATATTATATCATATTATAGATAGTAACATATCCAATATTAGTAGCCTGAGCTTATTTGGTTGTAGACTTAACTTTGATTAATCTTAAATTGGGGTTTCGCAATAACCTGATTATGAAACTAATTCGACTAATACACAGTTCTTACTTGTTTATTACACACAAAATTGAACAGATGCGACAGGGTACTTCAGCTGTGATGCATCTCCTTCGGCTGCGGCACCGCAAGCCACTACCTCAGCTGCGGTTGCGCAGACCACTCCTGCAGCTCCACAGCCAGCTCAGGCTCCTGCATAGTCCTCTCCTTCATTGGTCGAGTTTTTTACGACTCAAGGCTGCACCGAGGAGCAGATGCGCCAGATTACGTCGATTATCAGAGATGGAGGAGCTGGACCGAGCTAGGGTAGCTTTATTTATATTTTTTAGAATGTATATACTTATCTAATACATATTGTATAAATTTTGGACGATGATGGTTGGTGGTTGTTTGCTTGTTCACGATGATTTATCCTGATATCGTATTCTGTTTGTCTCTTTCTTTTATATATTATGCGTGAGATGTTGATTATGAATATTTCTGTATTTGGTTATATGATGTATATATTATTGTGCACAGGGCGGGTTAAAAACAGGAAGCCCTTTTTTTTTAAAAAAAACCCTGATATTATGTCCTTACGGATTAATCCGTAGGGCTATCTGTTGCACCTACGGATTAATCCGTAGGTCCACTGTTTGCCCTTACATATTTATCCGTAGGGACAAAATATCAGGATAACTGACATTTTGTCCCTATGGACCTACTGTGATAGGCGTTACACTTCCCCTACGGATATATCCGTAGGGGCTTATATCTGGACCTACGGATACAGCCGTAGGGGCTGTAAGTTGCCCCTACGGATGGCACCGGAGGGACAAGTATTTTATTTTATAAACCACTAAATTAAATAAATTTTTTGCCCCTACGGCATACACCGTAGGTACATAGTCCCCTACGCATTAAATCGTAAGGGCAATTTTTACTCCGTATGGGCATGTTCAGGGCGAAGACTTGCACTTGCGGCCATTGCACCTACGGTTAATTTTCTAGCCCCTACGGATATATCCGTAGGGGCACTGCTTTGCCCCTATGGATAAAGCCGTAGGGGCAACCCCTTATTGTAATAGTGCCAATCCCTAACCTTAATTAACCCTAATTAACCTAAATCATAACCCTAACCCAAATTAAACATATTTAATTTAATTAGTCCAAATTATCACCCAAATCCTAACCATAATTATCACCCAAACCCTAACCCTAATTAATACAAATTACCCTAATTAACCCAAATTTACCCTAATCATCACCCTAACCCAAATCTCACCCATGAACTCCATCATCATCAACATCACCAAACAACCACCCCCACCAACAATCATCATCATCAACATCATCTACTTCTTTTAAAAATCGATTTTTAAAAATGGAAAAAAAAGTTTTACGTACCGGGAAAAGAATTAGGGCACTGGACGGCGACGACGACGATGACTGCTCACCGGCGATGGAAGCTAAACAACAAAAAAGACTCGGCGATGGAGCTCGAGGAGATAACGGGCGATGGAGCTTAAGGAGATAACGGGCGATGGAGCTCGAGCCGCCGACGATGGAAGCTAGACGACGGGGATGGATCTCGACAGCGGCTATGGGATCCGGACGACGGCGATGGAAGTCCTACGGCGGTGAAATTTTTTTAAGGGGCGGGAACGATTAAGGTAGTGTCGACGGTAAAATTATTTGGGGATTTAATTATCTACTTTTTTTTAGATACCCAAACATTGCCCCTACGGCTTTATCCGCATGGGTTAGTCTTGCGACTCCATAGGGGCAAAACCAAATATTAAATTTTTATAAATTTAGTTTATAGATGTCCCTACGGAGTTCCATAGTTTGTCCCTACATATATATCTGTAGAGGCAAACAAAAATTATCCCTACGCAATATTCCATCCGTAAGGCCAACTTACATTTGTAGCAGTGACTTTGACTGATTGAGTTGTTGATCTTGACCATGGGATGTAATTTTTTAGCCTAACACTACTTTATATTTCGATATTGTTTAAGTGATCGTATTTTCAAACAAATATTTTATAAAATCATATTTTATTTTATACCCTTTCGCATTCTTCTTCCAACAATTAGCAATTATTTCCCTATTTTTTCCAAAAATTATACCCTTCGCATTTTTCTACCAACAATTAGCAATTATTTTATTTTATTTAGCAATTATTTCCTTATTTTTTTCCAACAATTTTACCCTTCACATTCTTGTTCTTCCAAGCTTAGTGAAAGTTGAATCCCTCATGTTCAGCATATGCCTCATAGAACAAGTATGCAATATTTTCGTTCCGGCCGAACTTCATATCAACTTTCGGAATTAAGTTTGGTCCGTCTACATTCTTCACGAGAGTCGGAGGTTCAGTTGCGACTGAAAACTCCACTTCTTCAGACATATTATCCTTTAAATTACAAGAAAAACCTAATTAACTTATATTAAATATAATGCAATTATCGATTTCCTACTTATTGAGCAATAAACCAAACAAAATTATATCAATGATCGAAGGAATCACTATTCTGTTATGCGGTTAAAAATCCTAAAATTGAATTACTAAATGAAATAGAAGAAGGAAAGCTAGGTTCGATATAAATCAAAATAAATTTTTTTTTAAAAATTTATTTGAAAAGGAAATATTAAGTGATGCGTATTGATTACCTTGTAGTTTTTTAGCAAAATTTTAGGGTCAAATGATGTGTATAAATCAATATCTCCACTGAAATTTTTAGTTCAGGTTTTAATTATGTGATTCACTAGATGCCTCGATTGGATTTGTAACAGCAATCTCATTTGAAACATGGCATGATTTCTTAAATAACAATGCAAAAATAAATTTGCATAGTTCAGGTGTAGTCACAATATTGAAGAAGGAACTATTTTAACTAATCTCATTGAGCTCCACCTAATAAGTAACAAGAGTCCTCGTTAATCTCAGACTAAAATGGATCATAACTATCCATTATATATCATTCAAATATGAAAAGTCCATCTATATATAGCTTTTTTTATGTTCTAAATTGTTTAATTTTGAGGCTAAACTTTGTAGATTAGCTATTTAAATTTGTAGTAGTAATGAGCAACAGCATAATTTGTCTAGTTGTTTTGGCATATACATTCTGACGTGCGTCGGATCACATCAAGATGTTACCTTCCGTTGATCTGCTGATGGCGGCGATAGACGACTGAGATTGGATCTGGAGGCTGGCTCCTGAAGCGTGTGGCACTACTACAATAGGGGGTTGCCCCTACGGATAACGTCATTCGTAGGGACAGAATTAGTTTGGCCCTACGGACTAATCCGTAGGGCCAAAAGGTTGCCCCTACGGTCCTTACATATTAATTTAAAAATATTAAATCTTAAATTGTTGTTTGCCCCTACGGATCCGCAAACCAAGAACCTACGGACTTATCAGTAGGGGCATCTAAATAGGGATTTAAGTAAAAAGGCACAGATCGATCCCTACGCTGATTATCTAAATATTATTTTCCACTGCGCGCGAACCCAAAATCCCTAAACCCTCGTTCCCGCCGATCGCCTGTGTGTTTCGTCGCCGTTCTCGTCGTCGCCAGCACCGGCCGATTCGTCATCGCCACCGCCTGCTTCTTCCTCATCTCCGTTTTCGTCGTCGCTTCCGATCGATCGTCGCCTCTGCACAGGTTAGGAAATCATCAATTAAACAAATTTTTGATTGTTTTAGGGCTATGGTTCATGGTTTGGGTACCGATCAGGCATCGGTTGGGTTTAGCGTTTGGGTTAAGGTTGGGGTTGCGGTTGGGGCTGGGGCTAGGGTTGCGGTTGCGGTTGCGGTTGGGGTTCGGCATGGGGTTGTGGTTATGGTTGGGGTTGGGGTTAGGGTTGGGGTTGGGGTTCGGCTGGGTTGGGGCTGGGGCTGGTGGTAAGGTTAGGGTTAGGATTGGGGTTGGGGTTAGAAACCACTTCTTGATATTATTGATAGCAAAGCTTAATTCATCTATGAGGATTCCAGTTTCCAAGGACCAAAGAAAGTAAAATGTTTTGATACAGGAGATCATTAATGATATATTTTACAAGGAGCAACATATATAAATCATTCAATGGTTATAACCGCTCATTGGTTAATTTGGTGTGAAATCTTTGAAATTAGTATACTTAACGGTTATAAGATGTCGGTATGGCCCGAACCAAGACTAACTCTACAAGAGTGTCGGATGCTGATAAGCCAGTCAATAAGTAAAGGGTGTTATGAGCAATTAACCTTGACTTCATTTCTTGTTTCTTTTTCTGTAAATTTGATAGATATATCATGAAAACAAACCTTTAATTGAGATCAAGATAAGCTCTATGACGCGAGAAACCAACGACATTATCTTAGAATTGTGGTTGTCGAATTTGTTAAGTAGTCTATAAAAGAGAAGGGGTCACTGCTTGCATCCTCCATTTGAGGGTGCCGAGGACTAGAAGCTCCATTCTTTGTATAGTTTTACCTTCAAATATGTACTTGGCCTCACCAACCTTACCTCCGACAGCCGAAACACACACATACAACAAGAATACACAACAAACACATCATTAGAGAGTAATTCAAGATGTTCAAGTTAAAACCAATATATGATACTCGATGATAATATGAAACTTTCATATTCTCATCGATACTCATATATGAAACTAAAAGCGCCACTTAGTCCCCGTCTATCGGTTAACATACGTTCGATGTTCGTCGTGACATAGAACTATACGAAAGTTGTTAAATATCGGACGGTATAGCTCGATACTAACAACCGTCGTATAGTCTATGTGACGAGATGATTCAATCGTATGATAACCGATAGATTTGTCCCGTGTGGACAAGTTAGGAATGTATAAAGAAAACACCTTCATTCACTTGTGTTTTCATCCGTTTCGAGATATTTCATCGATACCTTTCCGCTGGTTCTCCGTGTACAATGATAGATTAGATGTTCATTTCAACGTTTCACAGCTTTGAAATGATTATCTATTCTATTACAGTGTACTCGGAGAACAGCGGGGAGGTGCTGCCAAAATTTACTCGAAACGGTTGAAAGCACAAGCGATTGGGTGTTCGCTCTATACATTATTAATGGGATAGAAGCTTTACCCTCGACAGCCGAAACACACACATACAACAAGAATACACAACAAACGCATCATTAGAGAGTGATTCAAGATGTTCATGTTAAAACCAATATATGATACTCGATGATAATATGAAACCTTCATATTCTCATCGATACTCATATATGAAACTAAAAGCGCCACTTAGTCCCCGTCTATCGGTTAACATACGTTCGATGTTCGTCGTGACATAGAACTATACGAAGGTTGTTAAATATCGGACGATATAGCTCAATACTAACAACCGTCGTACAGTCTATGTGACGAGAAGATTCAATCGTATGATAACCGATAGATTTGTCCCGTGTAGACAAGTTAGGAATGTATAAAGCAAACACCTTCATTCACTTGTGTTTTCATCCGTTTCGAGATATTTCGTCGGTACCTTTCCGCTGGTTCTCCGTGTACAAAGATAGATTAGATGTTCATTTCAACGTTGTTTCACAGCTTTGAAATGATTATCTATTCTATTACAGTGTACTCGGAGAACAGCGGGGAGGTGCTGCCGAAATTTACTCGAAATGGTTGAAAGCACAAGCGAATGGGTGTTCGCGCTATACATTCTTAATGGGATAGAAGCCTTAACCCCGACAGCCGAAACACACACATACAACAAGAATACACAACAAACGCATCATTAGAGAGTGATTCAAGATGTTGAAGTTAAAACCAATATATGATACTCGATGATAATATGAAACCTTCATATTCTCATCGATACTCATATATGAAACTAAAAGCGCCACTTAGTCCCCGTCTATCGGTTAACATACGTTCGATGTTCGTCGTGACATAGAACTATACGAAGGTTGTTAAATATCGGACGGTATAGCTCGATACTAACAACCGTCGTATAGTCTATGTGACGAGAAGATTCAATCGTATGATAACCGATAGATTTGTCCCGTGTAGACAAGTTAGGAATGTATAAAGCAAACACCTTCATTCACTTGTGTTTTCATCCGTTTCGAGATATTTCGTCGGTACCTTTCCTCTGGTTCTCCATGTACAAAGATAGATTAGATGTTCATTTCAACGTTGTTTCACAGCTTTTAAATGATTATCTATTCTATTACAGTATACTCGGAGAACAGCGGGGAGGTGCTGCCGAAATTTACTTGAAACGGTTGAAAGCACAAGCGAATGGGTGTTCACTCTATACATTCTTAATGGGATAGAAGCCTTACCCCCGACAGCCGAAACACACACATACAACAAGAATACACAAAAAATGCATCATTAGAGAGTGATTCAAGATGTTCAAGTTAAAACCAATATATGGTACTCGATGATAATATGAAACCTTCGTATTCTTATCGATACTCATATATGAAACTAAAAGCGCCACTTAGTCCCCGTCTATCGGTTAACATACGTTCGATAATTTATTCTTTTCAACGACAAACGCAAACACAAAGCATATACACGGATTTTCTCCTTTGTCAGTAACTATCCCATTCTTAGATTTCTCAATATAGTCACCATAACCTACAATTTATATGTTATACAGTCTAACATGGCCCATGAGTACGTCAGAGTTATGGACTGGATGTATGTGGATTGGCAACAACGTATGCAACCTAAGTTTGTCGCAGGAGTTGCTGCTTTTATTGAATTTGCACGCGCACATAATAAGATCATAATAGAGAAGATTCTCTGCCCATGCGATAGATGTGGCAATAAGTACTGGTAGAAGGTAGAATTGGCAGAGCTTCATATTGTAAAATATGGGTTTACTAGACTTTATACAACTTGGAAATATCACGGGAAAGGAGAAGAACGCAGTAATGCGGCAGAAGAAGAAGGAGAACACGATAATGCGGCAGGAGAAGAAGGAGAAGATGGTAATGCGGTAGGAGGAGAAGACGATAATTTATTTCCATCAGAAGAAATGGAGGATATGGTAGAGGCTGCCCTAGGTGAATCTATTCATACCGAAGATGACATTCCTTCCGGTCAAGGACCACGTGTGGATAAATATGAAAATTTCATGAATGATACTAGAAAACCAATTTATGAGAATGCAAAGTATTCCACTCTCTCATGGTTCGTCCAACTTTTCCAGATTAAGTGCCTAAATGGATGGAGCAACAAGTCATTCATAATGCTTCTTTCGTTCTTGAAAGATTCTATGCCCCCGGGAGATAACGTGCCCGACAGCTGGTACAGAGCCTAGAAGATGATATCTGATTTGGGTCTAAAGTGCGAGAAGATTCAAGCATGTCCTAAAAATTGCGTGTTGTACCGGAAAGAGAATTCAGATTTGAAAGAGTGTCCAACATGCGGAGAGGCCAGGTATAAGCCAAAAGATTCTGATAAGAAGCCTGATATACCTGTCAAGATAGCACGATACTTTCCCATAACACAGAGGCTACAAAGGCTATTCAGGTGCAAGAAAACAGCCGAGGCAATGATTTGGCATCACCGTACTCCTCCAAGTGAAGATGGAAAAATGAGCCATCCAAGAGATTCACCGGCATGGAAGGATTTCAATAGGAGGCACGCAATATTCAGTAGCGATCCTCGCAATGTCCGGCTTGGACTGGCTAGTGATGGCTTCTGCCCATTCAACTATATGGCTGGAAGTCACAGCACATGGCCCGGTGTAATGATAATTTATAATCTGTTGCCTTGGTTGGCTATGGACCAATCATACTTTATGATGACTCTTCTTATCGACGGACCAAACACACCGGGAAACAATATTGACGTCTATCTCCGACCTCTGATCGAGGAGTTAAAATCTTTGTTCATTGATGGTGTAGAGACATACGATGCAAACACAAATACAACCTTCATACTGCGTGAGGCTTTAATGTGGAAAATTAATGACTTTCCTGCGTATGGAATGCTATCAGGTTGGTCCGTACATGGTCACAGAGCATGTCCTCATTGCCATCAACACACAACATCGAAATTCTTGAATTTTCGCAGGAAGGTTTGTTATTGCGGCCATCGACGTTTCCTGCCTCTAGACCATCCCTATAGGTTAGACGTTGTTCACTTTGATGGTCATCAGGAGCTTCTTAGACCTCCATCCCCATTGTCCGGAGAGGACGTGACTGCTCAATGGGATAGTTACAATAATGTGACCTTCGGGATGGATCCGACGAAACAGGTCAAACCACCATTTTGGAACAAGTTAAGCATTTTCTTCGAGCTTCCGTACTGGTCAACGAATTTAGTGCGTCATTGTCTGGACGTCATGCATATAGAGAAGAGAGTATCAGAGCACATACTCAACTTGCTTCTTTGTAAAGACGAGAAATCGAAAGACAACCTGAATGCTCGGATGGATCTACAAGAGTGGGGAATAAGAAGTGAATTGCACCCTAGACCGATAGCGGGTAAACCAGGAAAGTTTGTACTTCCCAATGCGGCTTATCATATGTCACAACCGGAGAAGAAAAGATTCCTGCAGGTGTTGCATGATTTTAAGTTCCCACAGGTTTCTCAGGATCATTCAGCAAGAAAATAAAAATTGTGAAAGGCAAGATCGATGAGATGAAAAGTCATGATCACCGTGTTATCATGGAGCACCTTCTTCCATTAGCCCTCAGGACTTCTCTCCCCGAATCGGTTGGTCTAGTAATCAACGACCTATGTTGTTTTTTCAGAGAGTTGTGTGCTAAAACACTGGAGGTTCTGACGCTGGATAAACTTGAAAATTCTATTGCGTTGATACTTTGCAAGTTTGAGTGTATTTTCCCACCATCATTCTTCGATATCATAATACACTTGACGGTTCATCTTGCAACTAAGGCTAAGTTAGCCGGACCGGTACAATATCGATGGATGTATCCCGTCGAGAGGTACGCGTAATTTTTCGTTTCGCGCAATTTTTAAAATTATTGTTGTCCTGTATGCCCGTATTTATTTATTCAACATATTTTCTTTAGGTACCTCTACACTCTTAAAAAGTATATACGCAATAAAAATCGACCAGAGGGTTCTATCATGCAAGGTTATCTTCTTGATAAAGCAACCATATTTTGTTCCCGCTATCTGGACGAGAACATTGAGACGAGACATAACCGGCCTCGACGAATTCAAGACGAGCCATATGGTAAAGCCAATTATAAGAGGGTAGACACTATATTTATCAACAAGATATACCGGTTTATCCTCCTCAATAGCGCATGTCTTGAACAAATTAGAGAGTAAGTTTTTTGGATTAATTATTATATTTGTGTTTGTGTGTGTATGAAATAATATAATATTAATGTCACCATTATTTGTCGAAAACAGAATTCATTTTAACGAGGTACGTGAGGGGCATCCTGATTGGAACGAAGAACGATTGGAAAAATATCATCAGGATAATTTTTGTGATTGGGTCACAGATCATGTAAGTTATTCGAATAACATGTTATTGCTATCAGTTTTAATCTAAACTTATATCGTTATGTATTTGTCGTAAAATTTATTTTGTTAGATCCCCGATCCAAACTTGTCTGCATCATTTGAGAGTGATTCAAGATGTTTAGCTCAATTTCCTAGTATGGAGGTTGCATATTATAAAGGATTTGGTGTCCTTGGATACAAATTCGAAGTTAAGGATATAGAAACATCTAGAACCACTCAGAATAGTGGGATTGAGATGGTAGGATCGGACGGTGTGATTTATTATGGGTACTTAAATTGTATACTCGGCATCCACTATCCGGACGATCAGAACCCTTTTATATATTCCAGTGTACTTGGTACGATATGCGAACCGATACAGATAAGTGGAGAAGCAATCTTGGGACTTAGCAAGATGAATATGGATTGACCAGTGTGAACACACTTCGATTTTATGGTCAGGAAGATCCGTTTATCTTTCCGAACCAAGCGTTCCAAGTATACTACTCACAGTGTTTGAAGCATCCGGGATGGAGTGTCGTATGCCGTTGGAAACCCAGGGATGTCTACGATGTCCCATTATTCGAGGACAGCGATGAGGATGAAGAAGAGAGAAGGCTTAAAGTGCTCCGAACGTCTATTTCGAAGGACGAGTTATCTTCAGCCGATCATGAAGTTACGTGGGTTAGAAATGACATCGATGATGAAATCCAAGTAGATATGTATAATGCGCCTATGAAACGAAAAAGGTTATCAGTAATGTTATATTATTACTTCACATTTTACGATATATACATATATAGTCAATATTTGTAATGATTGTCTAATGCGTCCAAGAACCGTTTATCTAGATTTGATGACGATGACGGGAGCAGCGAGGGGCGGCAGGAGCTCCAGCCGTTGCACCGGCAGAGGCAGAGCGGTTCTGCCGCCCGAAGAGCTGCGTAGGGAGCTTCAGAGGGCCGGTCTTGCACCCTGATCGGAGACCCTTTCGGATGCCTCCTTCCGTATGGACTTTGCCACACCTCCAGGTATATTGCACGCATATCCATTTTGAATGTAATATTATAGATATTCATGCCTGTTCATGTCAAAATTACTTATATTGTCAATGTTTGATTGTCTAGTTGTTGGTGATACGTCCACATCAGGGACAGAGGCCACTCCCGCTCCTCCAGGTATGTTTATATATCATATAGAGCATGTATATTGATTTAGAATGCTATATCATAAATATACACACATTTCTTTTGCTCTTACTTAGATAGTATTTTTTTTTATTGTCTAGCTATAGGTGGTGACACCACCGCACCTGCGGGTATGTTTATATATCCTATAGTGTATGCATATTGTCTTAGAATGTTATATTATTGATCTACACATTCTTTTCGCAATTACTTATATAATCTATTTTTAATTGTCTAATTATAGGTGGTGCGTCCACATCTGACGCAGGGGCCACTCCTGCCACTTCCGTACCCTCCGCATCGTCTGTAGGTTAGTATGAATAAATATAAAATATTTATACATTTTACATATCCTATATAGAATAAATATGAACTTCATGGAAATTTAGCGTCAATGTTTATTTTCTAATTGGAGGGGATGCGTCCGCATCCGGGACACCGACTGTTCCTCACCGGAGGAATTATCGTCCCGCTCGTGTTACTGCCCGGGCCCAGGCTCGTGCTTTAGTCACCGGAGATACATATCACACTTCAATTTTCGTTTAGCCTTGATTTCTTAATACAACTTTGTTTTAATATTGATTGTCTTGATATTTCTTGCAGACGCAGGGCCTCCCCATCCCCAGAGGGGGACTCGATGCCCGAATCAGTCCCATAGGCTGAGGCCTGACAGAGCTAGGGGGAGGCAGCATTCCCCCTCTTTTCTACCCCTGATTATCGCTATACCGGTCCTCATTCCGAGAGATTCGGTCGGTATATGGGGGATGAGAGCCGGCTCGTGAAGAACTATCCACTTCACGTTGAGTGGGGCGACCAGCACCGGCGCTCATTCGCCCTCTTCTTTGATCAGGCTCAGGTATTAATATATATTTTCATTTGATTTATCCAATATATTTATTATTAACACTTGCAATCTAATAACAATTTTTTTATTGTATTTTCAGTTGGATTACGATTTTCAGCCTATACCCGACCCTGATCACCCTGGGAGGGTGCTCGACCTTCATGCTCTGTACAATGGCCTGATGAAGAACATGCAGACCAAGGTCCGATACAACAAGAATGAGCTGAAGGCTGATTGCTACTCCCTGTGGATGGCCGAGGAAGAGAGAGCGGCCCTCCTATCTACACCGTCCTTTGTGAGAGTCGACGTAGAGACATGGCCTCTATTGTGCGAATATTTCGACTCTCAACGCAAACAGGTATGTATTTAAAATGTAATTCATTGTTTAGTATATAATTTATTTTTTTGTGTTCCTTAATTAGAAAACTAAATGTGAATGTGTTGTGCAGAAACAGGCCGCTCAAAATATAGAGAATAGGAAGTCGGCGAAGAGGGGTCGCCCCACTTATATAAGTGGCTCGAGGAATATTACTCGAGCCATGTAGTTATCGGTAAATTACAATAGACCGGCCTTTATGATATAATGCAATATTAAGAGTTATTTTCTAATATATCTAATATTAAGAGTTATTTTCTAATATTGCAGACAGCTCAGACCCTGGCGCAAGGTGGTACACCGAGCATGATGTCCGCATATCTTGTCATCCACGGCACCTCGACAAATCCCGCCACGGGCGAGCTTCGATACCCCGACGTCGCTACCCAAGAGTATTGCGTAAGTGTTAATATTTATTCAACCCCTCTTTGAAATTTTAGTTTTGGAAGGTTCAAATTTAAATGATATACTTATATTTTACTGGTTAATGTGGGTGTAGGAACGGGTGGTTGAGCAGGCCGAGGCATCAAGGATCGATTTTACCGGACAGAGCGATCCGATGCTGCTGACCCCAGTCCTGGACGCCGCACACGGAGGGCACCACGGAGGTTGAGAGAGAGGCCGGGGACTGGGCCCTAGCAGGGCCCATATGAGGTTGGACTCCACCCCAGCGGTTACTTCCTCCGTCTCCAGTGAGCGACGTTTCCAGCAGGAAATGGAGAGCTTGAAGGCCACCGTTCAGGAGTTGAAGGAGATGCTGGTATAAATACTACTTAATAGTAAAATATTGTGTCATATTATAGATATCAACATATCCAATATTAGTACGTAGCCTGAGCTTATTTGGTTGTAGACTTAGCTTTGATTAATCATACATACATATCTAATTAAAATAAACTATGGTTTTCCAAACTAGATATCCAAATGGGGTTTCGGAATAACTTGATAATGATACGAATTCGAATAATACACAGCTCTTACTCGCTTATTACACACGTTAGGTCCAGACGCGACAGGGTACATCGACCGAGCCTCCACATGCATCTCCTTCGGTTGCGGCTCCACAAGCCACTACATCGGCTGCGGTTCCGCAGACAGCTCCTATAGCTCCACCGCCCGATCAGACTCCCGCAGCCGCGGCTCCGCAAGCCACTACCTCAACGGCGGCTGCGCAGACCACATCGCCAGCTCCACAGCCCGCTCAGACTCCCGCACGCTCCGCATTGCATGATTTATTGATCGAGGAGAAGGCGCGCCAGATTCTGGCGTTTATTAGAGGTGGAGCTGGACCGAGCTAGGGTAGCTTTTTTATTCTTATATTTTAAACATGTATTTATTTATATGATACATATTGTACTACATTTTGGACGATATTGATATTGGTGGTGTTTGCGTGTTTATATTGATATCATATTCTGCTTTTTGGTTTCTTTTGTATATTATGCGTAAGATGTGATTATGAATACTGCGATATATGTTCTACGTGATGATTAATTTTATATATGATCGATGTATATATTATTATGCAAAGGGCGAGAAAAAAATAGGCAGCAATTTTTTTTTAAAAACCTGATAATATGTACCTACGGATTTAACCGTAGGGCCCTTCATTGCCCCTACGGATTAATCCGTAGGGCCCAACTATGTACCTACAGATTTATCCGTAGGGGCAAAATATCAGGATACCTGATATTTTGCCCCTATGATCTCAGTATCAGGGGTTAAGCTTGCCCCTACGGATATATCCGTAGGGGCAAACAAATTCCCCTACAAAGGTATCCGTAGGGGCAAAATATCAGGATACCTGATATTTTGCCCTTACGGATATATACCTACGCACTTATCCGTAGGGGCAACTACTTGGCCCTACGGATAAGTCCATAGGGACATCTAATCTATTTTATAAAACCGTAAATAAAATAAATTTTTTGTCCCTACGGCCTAATCCGTAGGGACAACTGGACCTACAGTTACATCCGTAGGGGCACTTTTTAGTCCGTAGGGGAAAGTTCAAGGCTTCGACTTGCACCTACGGCGTTTGTACCTACAGGGTATTTTCGTGCCCCTACAAATATATCCGTAGGGGCAGTGGTTTGCACCTACGGATAAATCCGTAGGGGCAACCCTTATTTGTAGTAGTGTGGATCTCAATGGGTTTGAGGTTGTTTAGGCTGAGCTACCTGCAAGGAAGTTCCGGGGTGGTTGTACCACCGAGGACCCTCCGACGGTCATGTTAGAGAGGAAATACGAGCAGAGTAACGGCTTAGTGGAGTAAAAATGACTTACTTGAACCGTCTGAAGGAGGGGTTTAAATAGCGGTGGCAGCAGGCAAGCAGGCGCGAGAATCACGACGGCCGTTACGCTTCCGACGTCACGCCCGCTTGATAAGCGGGATCCGCATTAATGGTGAGACGGGCTCGTTAATGTGGGGATCGTGATAGCATGGAACGCGGGATGTGGCCGGCGGATATCTCTCGCATGGTGAGATTCGCGGAAGTGAGGCGGTTGCGCCTGTGAGTGGTGTCGTTGGTCGGTCGATGAGACCGAGGAAGATGACCGCGGCGGGAGAGCTCACGGACGAGCGGGAGAGCCGAGGTATCTTGGTTCTGCGGTAGCCCGGAGACGAGCTGAGAGGCCGAGGAGGCCAATTATGCAGGGGGCTCAGAGGTGAGCCAGCATTTGTTTGTAGGACGGGTATAGGAGTGGTCTGGTCGGCCACTGTAGGTCCTCTCTTGTGAGCTTCAGGACACGTCATCTGCCACGTGTCATGATCTGGGAGATCACCGATATCGAGCATCATCATTATTCCCCCACTCTCATCCCGACCAGCTGACGGGTCGGGTCGAGAGTGGTCTGCCGGGTCACCCGAGGTGATCTCCTTTTCGAAGATATCGTCGGGGCGCGTTCCCGGGCAATCTGTTGTATTTTCTGGATGACGCCAGCGAATCAGGGGTGAGATCTTTGCATTAAAGAGGGTGCGCCGGATCGTGCGCACATTCACTGAAGCGGCAGCCCACATTTCGGGCGCTGGTTGGTTGACGCGACGGGGCACAGACTTCTGACGTCTGATGGGATACGGCCAATGCGCGTGCAACAGGTGGAGCGATCGTGGCCGTCGAATGCACTGAGCCGTTTCGGCGGGAGATGGCCGTCGCCGTAGGATGTGTACGCCGGCAGCTATAAATAGAGGTGGGGTCCCCATCAACGCCCATACCTCTACAAATTTTCCTCGTCTCGAGTCTCGTCTGCTCGACGCTGTCCATTTTAGGTCGGGATTCCTGCATTTTCTCTTCCGAGGACTCCTCTTCATCAGGTTAGATGTCTTCCTCTGAGGAGTCTGTAGATGTAGTTGGGGTGGAGTCTGGGGATTCTTCCTCTTCTCATTCTTCTTCTTCTTCTTCTGGATTAGAGTCCTCCCACGGAGTTAGGGTCAAATCCTTTTCCCAGGGTTGTCCGACGGGAGCGGTTCCCAGAGTGGAGGTCGCGGATGCGCCTGGCGTGTCATCCACGGTGAGGTACGAGGAAGAGCTCGCCACCGTTCAGACTCGTTTCCATATTCCTCCCGGCTAAACGTTGCGTTTGGCCGAGGAAGAGGAGAGGGAAGATCAGGTACGGGGCAAGAAGATTACCCTGTATTTGGAAGCCTTTTGGGCCGGAATGCGCCTGCCCTTCTCTCCCGAAGTTGTTAAGGCGTTGAATCATTTCGGGTTAGCCCCAGGCCAGCTAGTGCCGAACTCCTGGAGGATTCTCCTGGGGTTTCTGGTCCGTTTGAAGTTGTAGCCGATCCCTTTCAGGCTGTCCACCCTTACCTGCTCTCTCATTTACAAACGTCACCCCGGCACTCGCGCGGGCTACCCATGGTGGGTTTACATCTCCTTCAGGGGACAACGGGGGAGTGCTTCTGGGTCGGGAGTCATCGTCGTGCCTTCTTCCATCCATGATTGGAAGAAGAAATTTTTCTTTGTTGGACCGCCAGAGGGTGAGGACTGGCCCGTGCCAACCCAGTGGTCTAGGGATAGGTGTCGGCGGAAGAGTCAGTCCAACGATCCCAACACGGTGAGAGTGGTGGAGTGAGAGCCCATTCCCGGGCCGACATGCTGCTTTCTGAGCGGGCCCTTAGTTAGGCTGGGCTCAGCCCCGCCCAGTTCGTCTGTAAGTTAGGAGCTTGCAGGCGATCTGTTAGACTTGTGTTTATTTTCATTTCTACTTGTGTTGCTGACTCCAATGTACTTTGTCTTGTGCAGAACCCATGGACTTGAGCCAACTTTGAGCGTCCATGCGCAAGCCGAAGAAGGGATCGAAATATGGAGGTGCCAGCTCCTCCCATCTGACGTCGGCCCCAGCTCCCCATGCAGTCGCCCCACCCCGGCGTTCGAGTGCGGGTCGTGCCCTGGAGCCCAGCCAGGCACCGGGCCGAAAGCGGGTTCGGGAACAGGAGGCTCAGGCTTCGGAGATAGAAACTGGCTCCCCGCCGTCGTTTCTCAAGAGGTTCCCCCGAACGGTTCCGCGGACCCCGGCCTCCCAGATCTTGGTGGACGAGGGGGACCTCCGCTTTGAGGTGCCCTCGGGGCTCTCTGTCGCTGACAGCTTGTTGGCCGACATGGAGAGATCGGCTGGGGGCAAGGTCCCTCGGGGGACTCTCAATGCGCAAATGGCGGCCATCGCCCAAAAGGCCGTGCAGGTTAGTGCTCGCATCCCACTTGAATTTTCACTCAGCGTCTTATCATTCGCGAGATTTGGTGCCCCCTTTTCTTTCTGACCCCCCTATGATTTCTTCAAGTCCTCCAGCACGTCGCCCTCGTCGTCCAGATGGAGGAAGAGGAAATTGCCCCGGCGATGCGAGCCGCGGGCGAGCTCTCCTCGCTGGAGGAGAGCTCAAAGTTGGAGCTGGAGGCGGCGATGGTGAAGGTCGCCGCCCTAGAGGGCAAGGTGGCGGCCTGGAAGCAGGAGGTTGCGGCCGGGAAGCAGGAGGTCGCCAGGTACCGCGAGGCCACCGAGGCCAAGCTTCAGAACTCCAAGGTTCTTGTCAGCACCCTGAAGAAGTCGACGGGCACCCTCCGGAAGGAGATGGGGAGGCAATAGAGGGGACGAAGCGAGCCGAGCTCAGGGCGGCGAAGGCGGTGGAGAACTATAAAAAGTCGAACCATTTTTACACTAACCTAGCCGCAGCCACTACCCTCATCTGGCATGAGGCCCTCGACGCCGTTAAGGCTCGGATTCCGGAGTTCCCCGATGAAGAGCTCTGGAATGAATATCCGCACGGGGACGACGCACAGGGGGATGCCCCCGGGAGCACTGTCGGGGAAGGGACTCCCGGCGAGGGAGACGTCGAGGCTCCTGTGATGGGCGTTGATCCTCCAGACGCAGCCCGAATCGTGGTAGATATTGAGCTCCCCGGGGTTGCGCCTGGCCCTGAGGCCTGAAGCCCCTCGTCTTCTTGTTTCTCTTCTTTTGTTGCATCGGGAATTTTGTAGGCCTCCGGGCATTTTGTAAGGCCAGGGAGACCACAATACCCTTGTAAAAGCTTTGACTTTATGAATAAAAACTTTTTGCAATAGTATTTGCGCGCTTGTTTTCCTTTGTCGGTAAACACTTGTATTTGCACAGTACTGCCTTCGTTTTATGTCGGTTCTTCGTCTAGCGATTACGCATCGAGTTGAATCTGTTCATTTCCAAGTGTGCAAAGACCGTCGGGAAGACGTTATCTCCATGGCCCCGAAGTCGAGGTGGAGATCGCTCAGACGTAGATAGACCGGATGCCTCTTGGTGAGGGCTTTGTTCCTTAGTTATTAGAGGGGCCGTCAGAGGCCTACTAAGGACGAACAGAGCAGGGTAGTTTCCCGGTGCTTCATGGTGAGGGCTTAGATCCCTGGCGTTGTGGGGTAGGGAGCTACCGGCCAAGGATGACCGAGCAAGGGCGGGCCCGGTTTCCTATTGGCGAGGGCTTCTGATCCTTAGCACGGGAGGGGCCGTGAGAGGCCTACTAAGGACAGGCCGAGCAGGGTTGCCGCCCGGTACCTCTTGGCGAGGGCTTTGAGCCCTGGAGTTTTGGGATAGAGAGCTACGAGCCAGGGATAACCAAGCAAGGGCGGGCCCGGTTGCTTCTTGGCTAGGGTTTTGGATCCTTAGCGCGGGAGGGGCCGTGAGAGGCCTACTAAGGACGGGCCAAGAAGGGTTGCTGCCCGATGCCTCTTGGCAAGGGCTTTGATCCCTGGCATTTTGACATAGGGAGCTACCAGCCAGGGATAACCGAGCAAGGGCGGGCCCGGTTGCCTCTTGCGAGGGCTTTTGATCTTTAAGGACGGGTTGGGCAGGGTTGCTGCCCAATGCCTCTTGGCGAGGGCTTTGATCCCTGTCATTTTGGGGTAGGGAGCTACCAGCCAGGGATAACCGAGCAAGGGCGGGCTCAGTTGCCTCTTGCGAGGGCTTTTGATCCTTAGCGCGAGAGAGGCCGGAAGAGGCCTACTAAGGACGGGCCGAGCAGGGTTGTTGCCCGGTGCCTCTTGGTGAGGGCTTTGATCCTTAAGGATGGCCGAGCAGGGTTGCTGCCCGGTTCCTCTTAGCGAGGACTTTGATCCCTGGCGTTGTGGGGTAGGAAACTACCAGCCAGGGATAACTGAGTGGGGCAGCCGCTCGGCTGCCTCTTGGTGAGGGCTTTGATCCCTGGTGTTGTGGGGTAGGGAACTACTAACCAGAGATAGCCGAGCAGGGTAGCCACTCGGCTTCCTCTTGGTGAGGGCTTCGATCCTTAGAGCGGGAGGGGCCGTAAGGGGCCTACTAAGGATGGACCAAGCAGTGAAGATGCTCAGTTGCCTCTTGGCGAGGGCTTTGATCCTTGGCGTTGCGAGGTAGGGAACTACCGGCCGGGGATAGCCGAGCAGGGTAGCTGCTCGGCTGCCACTTGGTAAGGACTTCGATCCCTGGCGTTGCGATGTAGGGAACTACCGGCCGGGGATAACCGAGCGGGGTAGCCGCTGGGTTGCCTCTTGGTGAGGGCTTCGATCCTTAGCGTGGGAGGGGTCGTGAGGGGCCTACTAAGGATGGACCAAGCAGTGAAGCTGCTCAGTTGCCTCTTGGCGAGGACTTAGATCCCTGGCATTGCGAGGTAGGGAACTATCGGCCGGGGATAGCCAAGCACGGTAGCCGCTCGGCTGCCTCTTGGTGAGGGCTTTAGTCCTTAGCGCGGGAGGGGCCGTAAGAGGCCTACTAAGGATGGGCCGAGCACGGTAGCTGCCCGGTGCCTCTTGGCGAGGGCTTCGATCCCTGGGGTTTTGGGATAGGGAGCTACCAACCAGGGATAACCGAGCAAGGGCGGACCCGGTTGCCTCTTGCGAGAGCTTTTTGATCCTTAAAGACGGGCCGGGCAGGGTTGTTGTCCGGTGCCTCTTGGTGAGGACTTTGATCCCTGGCATTTTAGGGTAGGGAGCGTCCAGCCAGGGATAACCGAGCAAGGGCGGACCCGGTTGCCTCTTGCTAGGGTTTTTGATCCTTAGCGAGGGAGGGGCCGTAAGAGGCCTACAAAGGATGGGCCGAGCAGGGTTGCTGCCCTGTGCCTCTTGGCGAGGGCTTTGATCCTTAAGGATGGACGAGCAGGGTTGATGCCCGGTGCCTCTTAGCGAGGGCTTTGATCCCTGGCGTTGTGGTGTAGGGAACTACCATCCAGGGATAGCCGGGCAGGGTAGCCGCTCGGCTGCCTCTTGGTGAGGGCTTTGATCCATGGCGTTGTGGGGTAGGGAGCTACCTGCCAGGGATAGCCGAGCGGTGCAGCTGCTCGGCTGCCTCCTGGTGAGGGCTTTGGTCTTTAGTACTGGAGGGGCCGTACGAGGCCTGCTCAGAATGGACCGAGCAGTGAAGCTGCTCGGTGCCTCTTAGCGAGGGCTTTGATCCCTGGCGTTGTGGGGTAGGGAACTACCAGCCAGGGATAACCGAGCGGGGCAGCCGCTCGGCTGCCTCTTGGAGAGGGCTTTGATCCCTGGCGTTGTGGGGTAGGGAGCTACCTGCCGGGGATAGCCGAGCGGGGCAGCCACTCGGCTGCCTCTTGGTGAGGGCTTTGATCCCTGGCGTTGTGGGGGTAAGGAACTACCAGTCAGAGATAACTGAGCAAGGGAGGGCCTGGTTGCCTCTTGGTGAGGCCTTGTTCCTTAGTGTGGAAGGCTCGGAGAGGCATGCTAACCTCCGCACGACCCCGTCAAGGGAGGGGGTGTCGGTCATGCCTAGGAGCAGGCGAGCTGACCGACAACTCCTCGGGAGGGACAGGGGCGCGATGGAGCTCAGGGTGAGGCGCTCTTGTGACGAACCTCGGCGTTGAATTATGGGGCACCCAGCGGGTCGCAGAATGTATTGGCTTGGGAGATCTGCGGCCGTGGGAGGTAGCGAGGTGGTGGTCGGCAGTGCCGACGCGAGCGGAGTCTTCTCTCCCTCTATAGGGGTCCCGGTCCCGAGGTGGGGGAGCGGCGACCTGGGGATCTTGCCCTGTCGTTTGGACGCGGATGAGTGCCTCCACGATGGATGTGAGTCGGTCTATCCAGCCAGCTAGGGCGTTGATGGTGTTCGGGGGAGGCGGTTCGTCCACACCTCCGTTGAGGGGGAGGCGGTACCTAGTGCTTGGATCGTCAGGGTGATCGCTCACCATTAGGTTGAGATCAGAAGATGAACTTTTTGTTTTTGTGGAATCAAGATTTCCCACAGACGATGCCAGCTGACGTGTGTCGGATCATGTCAAGATGTTACCTTCCGTTGATCTGCTGATGGCGGCGATAGACGACTGAGATTGGATCTGGAGGCTGGCTCCTGAAGCGTGTGGATCTCAATGGGTTTGAGGTTGTTTGGGCCGAGCTACCTGGAAGAAAGTCCCGGGGTGGTTGTACCACCGAGGACCCTCCGACGGTCAAGTTAAAGAGGAAATCCGAGCAGAGTAATGGCTTAGTGGAGTAAAAATGGCTTACTTGAACCGTCTGAAGGAGGGGTTTAAATAGCGGCAGCAGGCAGGCAGGCGTGAGAATCACGCCGGCTGTTACACTCCCGACGTCACGCCTGCTTGATGAGCGGGATCCGCATTAATGGCGAGAAGGGCTCGTTAATGGAGGGATCATGATAGCGTGGAACGCGGGATGTGGCCGGCGGATATCTCGCGCATGACGAGATTCACGGGAGTGAGGCGGTTGCGTCTGTGAGTGGTGCCGTTGGTCGGTCGATGAGACCGAGGAAGATGAACTCGGCGGGAGAGCTCGCGGACGAGCGGGAGAGCCGAGGTATCTTGGTTCTGCGGTAGCCTGGAGACGAGCTGAGAGGCCGAGGAGGCCAATTGTGCAGGGGGTTTGGAGGTGAGCCAGCGTTTGTTTGTAGGACGGGCATAGGAGTGGTCTGTTCGGCCACTGTAGGTCCTCTCTTGTGAGCTTTGGGACACGTCATCTGCCACGTATCATGATCTGGGAGATCACCGATATCGAGCATCATCACATTCTTCATTATTTTATATAGAATGAATCAAATGCTTTTATATGTCAAGAATCAAAACCTAAATATGAATTAATTATATTCATTGAACCATATTTCGGTTATGCCTTTGTTATATGCATATTCATTATTTGTTCATGTAATCAAATTTCATTTTTGGCACCATAATATGCTTGAATGGCATGCTTTTATGTGCACGATTTCATACATTGAATCTGAAAAAAGAAATTCATGAATCTAGAAAATACATTGCATCTGTATGCCAGCTGTATTGTGACTATTAGGCCTATAAAAGAGGTTGATCATCATGATAATTTCTTCACAATAACATGATAGACCCTCTCTCAGCCATACACCACATACATCTAAAGAGGCTTCAATTCCTCTCCCATGGCAAATCCGTGAAGATTCATCAAATAAGTATTGGAGAGGCTCAAAGACAACGCATTGTAAGTATCAACTATTCATTTATTTATTTTTGTTTGAAATTTTTAGATCTCTTTTGATGAAGTATAAAAAAATAGCACAATCTTCCCTTTGCAGTATCTTTTATTACTATTTTAAATAATTTAAAAGCGGTCATGCTCGTGGACTTCTTTAATAATATTGCAACAAAAATATCCGTTACTCTATTTCACAATTGTAGATTTGTACCCATCAATTTTCTACTATTTTTTGGCTATTCCACACAGAGGGTTGCTGTTATACAAAGCATTATCTTATCGCTCGATGCTTCCAAGCTATAATTCTCACCCAATCTGGGTATGATGCTTAAGTCGTGTGTTATTCCATGTTAAAGTGACAAATATTAGACGAGGAAACACGGTCTAAAGTGTCACTGTAGGCACCCAACTACAGTGACAAGACTCATGAAGGGAAAGGTCCAAAAGGAAATTTGCAAAATAGCCAGGGGTTTATAGGTAAAACTCCTACCCTCATGAGTCTTGCCACTGTAGTTGGAAGCCCGCAGTGACACTCTAGACTCCGTTCCCTCATATTAGTCATTAGTCACACATAACTGCATATCAACTCAATATTTTCCGTGTTACATACACCGTTATGATTGTTCTCAGAGTCGGGGACTACATACTTAATTTTTCTTCTCAGGTCTGGAGAATAATGACTCTCCTACATCATTTTAAAAGTATGCTAATTATTAACAATCTATATGATCATTTCGTATGTGTTTGAAAGTACAATATCACTGAACCAAACACCTTCTGTTAAGCTGCATCATGCAAGCCTATACCTTCTACACTATGCGCGTGCGCGCACCATTCATTCCTGTCAATCCAAGAACAGAACCTTTGCATTGGACAACACCACTAGTAGATCATAGGAGGCCAAAGAGCATTTCATGTACCAAAGAAACTTCAATGTGATTAGATTCAAGCTAAGGATATTCTACAATAGAATTTCTATGAGCGCGCAATTACTCATTTCTCCTGTATCATTCTTCTGCAGGGCTGGACTGTGGCTTGGAGTTGAGTGATAAGGATATCCTTGTACTCAAAAGGAGGAGAGGGAGATGCCACTCAGGGGAACCACTGCACACGCGAAACAATTGTACAACAAAGAGAGTTTAGGGAAGATGCGAACTACAAAAAGGGAAACGAAAAAAAGTATATTTCTGAGTTTAGTAGAATTGTATATGTGTTTTCCTTACAAGACCGATTGTTTTTGTTCTTCAGTTTGATTGATAATGGATGTGCTTGTTCTTCTGTTTGATTACACTGTTTGAAAGCTGATACGTATGCGTACATTGTTATCTTCTTTAAACATTTTTAATTTCTATTAAAGATTAATATGCTCACAAAATTAAAGTTGTAAGAAATAAATAGTAGAAGTTTATTCAATTAATTTAAGCATGAGTGGGTTCCTAGAAGGCTAAAACATTTTAAGTTCACATATAGGGGGAAATTACCAAGACATGCAATAATTCTAACCAAATTCTGTAGTTTCCATGGATGGTGCTGATCGAGAAAAACGATGGAGGATATACTTTTCTGGACGTCATTGGAGGGTTTGCCTCCTAGGATCTTTCTCCTTCATTATTCGCATATATTGTTTTTGTGCTAGTCTCTTAACTTGATTTATTCTCAAACCCAACGAAGTCCAAAAATGTAGGGAAAACCTAAATTTGTATTGTTAATTTATTTCAAACGAAACTTAGATTTGTATATTTATTATCAATAATACCCTTTTTAAGATTTCATAAATATATTTTTATGATTTGATGAATAAAGTTGTATTTTGTTAAATAATTGTGATTTAGTAAACAATATTATGGTTTGATAATTACCATATAATTTGATATACGTAATGTTATATTTGAATTAACAAATTATTAAAGTTAATATGCCTATAGCATGAGAGAAATTAAGTTGGCATAATTATTTGGTGTTTTAATAATTTTTAAAATAAATGAGTTTAAAAATTAGTTTTATTTTTGCGCTGACTCGTAAACTCTAACCTATACATACAACACACACAACACACACACATCACACACAAACCGAGACCCCACGAATTTACCCCAAAAACGTTAAATTGTGTTCACTTCCCCCACTAGAGATCAAATCACTGCACACTCCCACGAGAGGGAAATGCCATGCCAACTGAGCTATTGCTCATTGGTAGTTTAAAAATTAGTTTGCAAAACTGCACCGAGTAACAAATTTCTCAAAACATAATAATATAATCCCTTCACATATCGGTGAAATTGGATGGAATTTGTCACTTTACATCATGTCAGCGGATCAAGACCCCTTTCCATATTAAATTCCATTATATAATCCTTTCAAACAAACAATAAAACTGATATGTTAAGATTGGAGTATCATCTTAATCCATGATGATAAATACTAGAAATGTGATTCCAAAAGGACGGGAGGTATTATGGAGCTATACACCAATTCAAACAATCCCAAAAAAGAAATTGAGATTTGCATATGCGCCGATCCTTTTGGAATGAAGCTAAACAGTTCACAACCTTTTTTTTTCGGTTGCAGGCAAAACTTACTAAGCATACAAAGCAGTTCCAATTACAAAATAACCATGATCAAGCTTACACAATGTTACCATCAAAGTTCACATTTTCTAAACTTAAGCTGTACAACTCTGTAGCGCACTGTTTGTTTAATTAGAGCTAACCATTCCTGTAAAAAAACAAAAGTAACAAGAATTAGAGAGTCCCAAAAATGTAGTAGTTACAAAAACAACAAACTCTAGAACATCATTTGTTGTGAGTTCGTCATTTATTGCGAGTTCCTTAAAATGGGCTGGAAAAAAAAAAGAACGCCGTTTTCAGGGAGACCCAAAAGGTAGTTCCGCTTCCCTTCCCCACACTGTTAAAAAAAATCTTTGATATTACAAAAAATTGCATGTCTATGAAGTTGACTATTAACAAGTTTGTCAAGCACCTCCATGGATATTATATATGTACGCCCACCACACTGTTGCTTTATTAACTACTATTTAGTCACTCCCAGTGATAGAGTCAAGATTTTAGGCTTCAAGTATCAAAATTATGTCGCAGATAGATTAGAAATAGAAGAAAATCAAGATTAACTATATGCGTGCGCGGGTGTGATTTAAATATCAAATAATAAGACTATGTCATGGATAGAAAAAATTAAAAATAGTTAGTACACACTTTGTATACTCTACAGAAATATTATAAAATCACTTCAACCTACATTTGTTTTTCTCTGAAAAGTAGTAAAACTCTGTTATAGCGCATAACAAAAAACATTAACGCACAACAAAGTTTCCAACAGATATGCAATCAAGAATTCTTCTATATGGTAGGGGTAGGAAACAGTTGCAAAATTGTACAATACTGATGTAGTAAACTAGCAGCAGTTGATCAAAATGTCTAAAAACCAAGCCTTCGATATGTTACTTTCTGAAAGTATACGAAAAGGTCAACTACCAACGTGCGTAAAATGATATAAAGAAAACAAGAAAATGAGTAGTTATACACAAACATGAAAAACTGTAACAAGTTAAGAAATTAATTGTGCCTAAATGCACATTTGTCGTATTTTGACGACCAAAGTTCTGATTTTTAGAGCCCTTCACGGTAGTTGTAATACCTGGTTCTCGGAGTGTCCGGTAAATAAGAAAGAGGGGTGAATTCTCCTCTGCACTGAAATTAAAGTGCAACATAGATTGTAAAAGTCTGCAAGATATTTGAAGACTCTACAAGAAATGAGCTTCAGTTTCCACACACACACCCCCAAAAAAAAATACGTACATGTGTATGTGTGTATAGAGAAAGAGTCTAGGATCCACTTGATAGAATCTGGAAAAAAATTCTATCATGTCTTAAGATATTGAATCCGCTTTGAGATATGAGCAAACAATGATATCATATGAATGAGAGCTTTTCAATTTCTTTCCCGGAGGGTGAGGGGGTGGGGGTGGGGGTGGTTAGCAAACATAGGAGGGAATTTTCTGCTATGGCAGTCAGAAAAATCACATTCCTACTTTTTAATTCGATGATCAATACCACAAATATTGATCTTCGTGGTTTAAAGCTTACAATAAAGGCATGTGGTTTTCAAGCTCTTTGCTCATAAATCTAGTTGTTTTAGAGCATGAAGATCAACATGAATGGTGTTAATCATATATCCAAAGTAAGTTTATGGCCACCGTGGGAGAATAATACTCTCCTATGGTGGCTGAGATTCCGATATGCGCGCGCACACACTAGCATTGTTCTCGGCGCTACGCGTGGAGAAACATAAATCAAGGGTAATGAGATTTTGAAATAAATTCTATGTTACATTTGAATTCTATTCAGACTCAATTCTCTATCTTGAAACCTACGTTGATTATACTCGGTAATTAATAAGTGTTTAAGCAGTTATAAGATACATTTTTATTCTAAATTAGAATTAAGAATTTATGTTTCCCTTTATTTGCCTAGAAGATGCATGCAACAAAGCAATAATAGATAATAGGACCATAAGAAAATACATGACTAACATTCTAGACGTACAAATCCTGAAAATACAAATAAAATAATACAATAATTATTTGAACATTTCTCTCATATCTCAGATTCTTCATCATCATCATCCATCTCAATATCATCTTCGTCGTCATTGAGTATAAAAGGATCAATAACATGTTCAACTTAATTTGGATATGGGATATCCATGTGATTGTAGTAAGCCAAAGTTCTCGATGGTCACATTGGTCTTCATTATATAAGTATATCATTCGCACGTTGCAACATGTTCATTGAATTTGTTTCACCCATTGTACTGTATGATAAGATTTAAAAATCAATAAAGTATATAGACTTTTTTATATATATAGTTGCATTAAATGTAAAATAAGAGTTCTAGCCTGACTGTAAACAAATTGTGTATATTAAATAGGTTGGTAAACGAATGTTTCAATTTCATTATCCTAGAGAATTAAGAGTATCTCACACCTGTATGATCAACCCTGACTCTAGTTTTATACCTGAAAAAATAGTATATTTTAAATAAGAATTAGCTAAAATTGATGATTTTTAATATAATATGCAACCATATGCAATAGTGCTCATGCGATACCTTGGCAACAACTTTGCAGATGGATGTCGGCATATATTGCAGACATTTGGATTGTAAAATGCATGATATTGTCTTTTATTGCAATGCGAGCAAATACTATACAAAAAGGCAGAACCGGTGTATAGTTCCACAATCGTAGCTTTAATGGCAAATTCAAACACCTACACAATTATGTAGTTTAATAAACTTATATTATCATAATGCAATATAATGTTTAATAAATTATATCGTTTCATACAGTATTAGCTGGAGGTGAGGTATCAGTGAGCACGATCAATTGCTCGATAGTGATGAGATTAAAATGAAGAGTTTGGAAAATACGAATAGACCAACTGAAATCGTGTTGCATCCTATAGTAAAAAAGATAACAATATGTCATTATCAGTATGTTGCAGTTATATTGAGGAATATTCATATAGAAAGTGTATATATAAAGCTTACATCTAGCAAGGCATAATACTTCTTCATTATTGATATCCTGGTCGAACTGTATATAAACTTCGTAGATTCTAAAGAAAATTTATCTGTAGGAAATACATTAATTGAAAATGGTATGAACTTCAAGTAAAAAATTATTTTGCGTTTAGAGAAGTATGTATTTAAGAAAAAAAATAATAAATAAAATTAAACCTTCATAAAAAAATAATGTTCAGACCGCTTTCAATCACAACATTTCGTTGTAGATAAGCATCTATAAAAAGTTTCATCTTTTCTTTTAATATATCATCCCACACAATCACAATCAGTGGCGGAACCAGAAATTTTTTTTTAGGGAGGCCAAGTTAAATACATAATAGTAAAAATATACCAATACTTTAAAAATACTACTAAATATTTTTTAAAAGCCATAATGTTAATACACTTTACCATTTCTACTCTAACGAGAAATGAAATTACAAAGATCTAAATATGAACTTTAATATTTTTTTAAAAATGAAGTTGTGGGTAACCAAGGTCTCTAGGGCTCAAAACCTATGTATTTACCACTAGAATAAATCTAAACTCATAAGAAGATCAATGAATTTATATATTTATAGTGATATACAACAAACCGATGAGTAGTATATGCACTATTTGTCGGGGGCTTGCCGGGGTCGAGGCCCCCACCAGTCCTCCTTTGATTCCGCCCCTGCACGTAATAAGACATATAACATGATCATAGTATATTTCATCTATCACGGATATTTCAATGTACTTTTTGAATCTTCCAGCCTCTGTAGTTTTAGTAGTTACGGGGCGCTGATATCAACTATGAATATTAAAATATTTGAAATGTTAGAAACTTAATTAGTTCATGAGATAGAAATTAAAATAATAAGTTAATTTTATAGATAGTTAGAAGAACATACCGAGCAAAACAGTTGATATTTTTCTGCATATCGATAACTGATGTAGTTTCTTAACATTGTAAAGCGATGGGAGATGAATTAATGTTGGATTGATATCTTCCTCAGTGATTGCAGAATTTTTTGTCAACTGAAGATGCCAAACTTTATCTATTAACTTATAGCGAGTACTCGAGATATATTTGATGATATTGGTAATCATGTACACACGCCCTTTTAATATCTTGTCATGCCAATACTAAGATAATTTATCAAATACCAAAATCTCAGCTTCACAATCCTAAATATAAAAAAATTAGGTTATAAAATGGTTTATGTATAACTGAATATGAAACAAATTTACTCACCATTAGATCTTTTCCGATGAAAGTAAAGGAAGGGAAACTATGTTGAGCATATAACACTCCATACCAATTTCGAGTTATTTGAACTACAATCACTACTACAATATGGGGTTGCCCCTACGGTTACAAGAATCCGTAGGGGCAACTTTTTATTTCCCCTACGGATTAAGCCGTAGGTCCCTATGGTTGTCCCTACGGTGCCCTACGTTTTAATTTAAAAATATTAAATTGTAATTTGTTGTTTGGCCCTACGGAGCCGCAAACAAATGACCTACAGTTGAGTCCGTAGGGGCATATATATGGGTTATTAATAAAAAAACACAGAAAGGCCCTAGCCGTTCCCCAAAATTCTCTCTCTCATCATTCTCTCCCGCTCTCGATCGATCGTTCCCGCGCTCGTCGCCACCGCCCTCGGCCCGCCACCGCCCTCGATCGTTCCCAAAACTTCCTCGTCGACTTTCTCGTCTCCACCACCCGCGACTCGTCGCCGATTGCGTCGTCTCCCACCGGTCTCCTCCGTCGTCTTCTCCACCGCTCGCTACAAGTTAGTAAATCTCAAATTATTTATAATTTTGATGATGTTAGGGCTAGGGTTCAGGGTTCAGGGTTCAGGGTTCGGGTAGGGGTGAGGGTTAGGGTTTGGCATCGGGTTTAGTTTAGGTTAGGGTTAGGGTTAGGGTTCGGTTGGGGTTGGGGTTGGGGTTGGGGTTAAGGTTAAGGTTAGGGTTCGGTTGGGGTTGGGGTTGGGGTTGGGGTTGGGGTTAGGGTTGGGGTTGGGGTTGGGGTTCGGGTCAATTTTGAATTTTGAGGGCTTCGATGGCGATCTCAGAAATTAGAGGAACTTCGTCAACTTCAACGGTAAGAGAATCTATCGCTTTATGGTACGAAAGTTGAAATCAGTGATTTGAAATTATGCGCATTCATTTAATTTTGGTTTCAGTTACAAAAATTTGGGCATGAATGATTGGGTTGAATTTTGCTCATAATGGGTTTGGAATTAGTATGATGGTTTAGGAGGAAATTCGGGTTAAGGAATTAGGGATTAAAAAAATTCAGTTTCAGCCATATTTTTCAATTTAATTTTTATATTTATGATATGTTAAATTACCTATGTATTATGAAATTTGTTTTATATTATGTATCTTGTTCTACACCTCAAAGTTATATTGATGGGGCTATGTGATGTGTGTCAAGATGCAGGACTTAGAATAAACAAAGCTGCTGGACTTTACAATCTTTTCATTTTCAAACATTTGGTTGCCTTGAATAAATTGTTGATGAATAATTGCAAACTTAATCTTAATATTGTTGATGGAGTCTATGTTTCATGAATTTTATGTACTAAATCATGGCTATGTTTAATGATAGTGATGTAATAATTTAAACTTAATACTGTTATTTCTGAGATGATGGGTACTCCTGATGTATTGGCATATCCAAATACCGCTAATGTGTATTATTATGATTCTGAAATTGTCTAGTTCCTAAATTTGCATCCTCTTTTATTCTGAAATTGTCTGGTTCCTAAATTTGCATCCTCTTTGATTATCCTAAAAACCTATTCATGTTAAATGTTCAAGTTAAAACCAATATATGATACTTGTTCAGTTGATAAAACTGCACATTTGTTATTACATTTTTCCTACTATTTCTATATTAAAAAGGTCTTTATTATAATATATCATACATATAAGGGTTTATGTGTAAAAATACTATTTTCCATGTGTTGATATATTATAATTAGAATTTGGTAGGAAAATGTATGCAAATAATATCATTGACCTAATCCTAGTAGAACTAAGTCTACTAAATATTATTTAAGTTGTTGAGCAGAATTTTCAGGTCTTAAATCAAGGAAATCAAGTTGTTAAAGCTAACCTGCCTAATTAAGAAATCAAAATGAAGAAATCAAGTATGGCAGCAACTACGAGAATATTTCAAAGATCCAAAGCTTCGAGAAATTGCCACATGTCAAAAGGATTTGCCCACTGAAATTTCATCAATTGATCTCCACCCTTGGCCGCGGATCCGCGGCCAAACCCCCCTGTTGGCCGCGGATCCACCGCATGGTAGGGGAGTTAGAGGCTGCAAAGTTTTGGGGAGAATCTTTACTGTTAACTTCCAACTTTGGAAGCTAAATTTCTGGCTTTGGGACTATAAATAAAGACCGAGAGCCTCTTGGAAAAATCATCAAGCCGAAGAGATCACGAAGTCCAAGACGGCTCACGCATCCAGGCTGATCATCAACGGTTCATCTACCTCCTTAGAAGAGATCGAGAAGCAACTAGAAATTGTAATCATTTTCTAAGGATTCAAGTGTAATGAATATTGTTGATTAATAAAGGTAGCTTTCTTTTTCTTATTCTATTTCTTCGTAGTTTAATTATGCAATTTCTTTCCATCTCTTTTTCTCCCAACATGCGCGAGTAATTCTCTGCTTGTTAGGGTTCGTAGGATTAGGGTAGGCCAATGGATGATGAACATCCCTAAACCCTTTTTAAGTCCTATAAAATTTATGAACTTTATCAAAAGAATCATTAACATCCTAATCGGGTGTGCTAACAATTCTTTGTTAGTTCCGACCGCGATTAGAGATTAGATTAATGATTGTTTTAGTAAAAGCTAGATATGAACGGAGTTCCGTGTCGAGATAAGGGTTAAGAGTGGGATTCCTTTTCCCTCCAGAAACCCTAATCTACACGCATCACCGTCGTTCTAGCTTTAAATCTATTAAAGGATAAAAAGGGTAACTTTTAATTAATCGTCCATAACTACTAAATCCTAACGAACCCTACAAGCCCCCTTATTATATTAACTACATCCCTAAAATAATCCAGATCTATATATTTTGCATTCTTGCTTAACGTAGATCTAGAAACCATTCCACAAAATTCTTTATCCCTCCTCTCGTTTTCAACACATCTAAAATAAGAGTAAAAGATTCAACGTTTCCCTGAGGACAACCCGTACTCACATCGGTCTAGCTACACGCGACACCGTTCTGATTGCGGTTACACTACAAACACTCTTTCAAAACAATCAAATGGCGCCGTTGCCGGGGATACGTGCGTAATTTTTTATTCTTATTATTTGTGTTGAATTCTTAGACGATTCATATCATTATTAAAACAAAACTGCAAATTGCATATTTAACGATTTGTGCGTGAATTTTTGCAAGGAGATCTGGAGTCATGGACTTGAGGAAACAGGAGATCTAGGGTTTCACACTTCTCTGGTATCTTTCTTAACTCCTTCTCTCTCCTCTAAAATCCAATAAAATCTATTTTCTGCAGGATTCTTTGCAAAATAGCGCCGCTCAAAAATCTTTTTGCAAAAGTTTTGTGATTGGTTTTGTTTTGCATATTTTAATACGGACTTTAAGGGGCAAAGACCAAATCAAGATTAGGTGGGGATTTCATCACCCTTCCTAAGCCCCACAAATCACAAACTGAGCATCTGCATCAACCCTATAATAATTTAAAAAATATCTAGACCAGACTCTAAGGACTGTCGCGCTCATTAAGAACAGAGGAAGGTCGTGGGTAATCTATCGCTTATCCGCATTACTTTTGTAGTGCCTAGGCAAGTGTGTCCAAGGCGAGTGGTTACTTAATTAGGACCACTACTTTCGTAGTGGGGAGCCTCCCACTCACCTGGCACTTACCTGGCTACAAGAGTAGTAAAGAGGCGGTAAAGGATTTATCCTGCGGCTTGTCCTTTGGAAGTCTAGGAGCGGTCTAGAGACTGGACCTAGGTGACCTTAGCTCTAGGGTGCTTGTGCATTTTAGAGTGATTTGTCTTGAGTCCCACTTTTTTTTCAAAACAAGCCAATTTTAAAATCACACACACGCTGCCACTTGCACTAAACTCGCTTAGTGCATGCTCGGCTGGACACGGGATCCTATTGCCCGTCTTGTCCGCGTTCCTGCTATCGACGCCGAAGTCGATACTTCTTCATCTTCTTTTCCCCCACCACACACCATGACCGAGATGGACGGTACTCCATCAGATTATAACACCACGCTGCCACCGCCCGTAGGTGCGCAGAATCCACCGCGCATCTCTCTCCAGAAGAGATGCTATCCTATCCGTGGTCCTCTTCCCACTTGTCTATCTCTTCCACCAACTAACGGGGATAATTTCGAAATTAAACCCCACTACATTAATCTGCTGCCCAAATTTCACGGGCTTGAGTCGGAAGACGCGTACGTTTTCATCACCAAATTCGAGAACGTATGCGCAACGATGGGTACTTCACAGTTGATTGTCGATGCTATGCGTTTGCGTCTTCTCCCATTCACACTGTGCGACTTGGCAGAAAAATGGCTTTACAATACTGCTGCACACTCTATCACTAATTGGGATGAATTCGTCATAGCATTTCTTAAGTTTTACCCAAACCATAAGACTGCCCGTGTTAGAAGCGAGATCAACCAGTTTACCCAGCTTCCCAATGAACCATTTTAGAAGTGCTTTGAACGTTTCAAGGATTTGCTTGTCCAATGTCCTCATCATGGAATCAATAGACGGGATTTATGTCGGATTATATATGAGGGCATTAATCCAGCGACAAAGCAGATGCTTGAAACAATGTGTCAATGCAATTTCATGTCTAAAGATAACGGTGAAGCTTGGAAGTATCTGGAAGACCTCGCTGAACACACTTTGCAGTGGGAAAGCGTAAGACCACCTTCATCTAGGGGAGGTTTTCACCAGCTCGATGTTTCTATCGCAGTAAAAGCCGAAATGGCAGCGATACAGAAGAAACTCGACGCTATTGAGAACAGATTCTCATCATTCTCTCTAAATCAGGTCACGCTTCCTAAGACCGTCTGTGGTTGCTGCTCGGATCCTTCACACTTAACGGAAGAATGTCCTATGAATGCACCGTTTCAACGTCACGAGAAAACTAATGCTGCTTTTCAGCAGCGACCTAGAAACGACCCATATTCTTCCACGTACAATCAAGGATGGAGGAATCATCCTAACTTTGCTTGGAATCAAAACCAACAAAGCAATTATCAAAGACCTCCTCCACAGCAACCACAACCACAGAATCAGCCCCCCTTTCAGTCATAGAATTTCCAAAATCCGGCCAACATTTCTACACCACAAGTTGCCGGTACTGACAACTCACTTGCACAAACTTTGGATATGTTTATGAAACAATCCATGCAATTGTCGGCTGAGATGAAGTCTTCTATTGATACCATAACGAAAAACTCCGCCTCCCATGGTGAGAGTATTAAATCAATAGAAAACCAAATCGCACAGTTAAACGCCGCAATGAGTGCGGGAGAGAAAGGGAAACTCCCATCTCAACCCATACCTAATCCTGGCCACTCATAAAGTTATAATGTGAGTGCTGTTACTACGTTGAGATCGGGAAAATTGCTGAATAACCGAGTGGGTGAGCAATGTGATGATAGTGACACCAATGATACCCCAGCTTCTTCTTCTTCCCCTAATTCGTCTAGTCTCCCACCTTCACCCGAGCCTATTCTCCGTTTTCCCCAAGGCTCGAACCCTTCGCCCATTTCGCCAAATCTATCTAAGTCGATTCCCACTCCAGTTTTGGGATCGAATCGGTCCCCACAATCTTCTCCAATGTTGGACCAAACCCTTCTTGATAAAGAACCTTATCCAAACAGGTTAAGGGGCAACAGACCAAGTCCACAAATGGAGAAGATTGTGGAAATTTTTAAGCAAGTTAACATAAACATTCCTCTCCTAGATGCTATTCAACAAGTTCCCTCATATGAAAAAATCCTAAAGGACTTGTGCACTAGGAAGAGAAAAGTTCAAGTACCTAAAAAAGTTTTCCTTGCGAGTAATGTGAGCACAGCTTTTACACAACAACTACCCAAGAAATGAAAGGACCCCGGAAGTCCTACAATTTCAATTTCTATTGGGGATAAAAATATCAATCGTGCTCTACTCGATTTAGGTGCTAGTATTAACTTGCTTCCGTACTCTGTTTATGAGCAATTAGGGATCGGAGAGTTAAAACCTGCGCATTGCACTCTTCAGATGGCCGATCGATCTATCAACCAACCTAGGGGTGAGCTAGAGGATGTGTTAATTAAAGTCGGGGAATTCATATTTCCTGTGGACTTTATCGTTATTGATACACAACCTGTGGCAAACCCACGCAATCAAATCCCGGTGATACTCGGTCAACCCTTTTTGGCCACTTCCAACGCAATAATCAATTGTAGAAACGGCTCTATGACCCTATCCTTTGGAAAGAAGTCAATTGAGCTTAACATTTACAAGTTGGGAAGTGAACCCTCCGAACCCTATGCTCATGTGTGTTCTGTCGAATTAATGGATGTCGACAGCAGCGAATTCGATCAACCTCATAATTCTGACTCTTTTCATATGTTGTTGCTTGACACGGACTCTTCCACCGAGTTGTCCGGGTCAACATCTAACGCTGATAAGGAACTTTTTATAGAGTCTGACGATCACCCCATTTTTTCTGATGACATTATTTTTCGGGGTATCGATGAAAGCTTTGAGGAAATTTTCGCTGATGAACTTGCATTTTTACAAGACACGGGTGTTGAGATGAATCAACTCCAAGATGAAGAAATTGGACCTCCACCCCTTCTTTTGGACAATCATGATAATGCGAGTAATCCATCATTACTATCACTGTGTCGTCTTTCTAAATTGAGACGCAATCCTTTTCCATTACACCTCTTATCACTTCCCCACTTCTTCACGTCGAAAGGTGACATGTTCTTCCACCAATCTTGGTTCTTCATCGATAAAATTTTCGAATGGTTGGTGTTGACCTTCGGTCTTTGCAAAGCTTGGCATTGACCAATAACCTTACCCCCCTCGTGTGATTTTAAAATATTAAAATTGTTTAACTCAAGTTTGGGGGGTAGTATATTTTGGGCTCTTGAAGGAAAATGATTTTTACAAAATTGTGAGCCAAAAATAAGTTTGGGGGAGGATTTTCACTTTTATATATTCTTGCCCCCATTAATAATTTCCTCTCAAGTCTACAGGTTTTTGAGTTTAAGGGATGACATCAGTGAGGACACTGCTGTAAACAGGTTTGGGGGAGGTTTGTGCTTATTTACACATCAATTTGCATCATACTTTGCATAAGCACAACATTTTCAAGAATTTTAAAAAAAAATTCTTTATAACAAAAAAGTAGAAAGTGAAAAATTACATCCAAAAGATTGGAAAATTTTAAGAAAACCAAGAAAATTAGAAGTTTTCTTAAACGAACTGGTAATAAGTAGTTATGAGCTGTTGTCCCAAGGGTTAGTAAGATGAAAGAAGTCACTAATTTGAGGATAAAAATAAGTCTGAAAAATAGTCCCTATTCTTGAAGCTAAACATTTGAATGTTGAAGCTAAACATTTGAATGTTGATACCCTACTATATGCACTTACACACGTCTTGAAACTCGGGATAGTAGAGGATACCTTGAAATGCTCTTGTCTAAAAGCCAAAGTATGAAGGAAATAATAAATGAAGAAAATATAAAAATGGTGAAAAGAAAAAAATAAACACTGGTTTTGATATCGCCAAGGCAGCAATAAAAAAATATAGCGAGGGTGCCTCTTCACCTAGTGCCCTAAGGACAACTGGTCTGGGAGTCACTGCTAAGCCTTAGGTGGTGCAAGACGAGGAAAATATTATCACCTAATCAGCAAGCACATGAGTAATCGGTCGGTTAGTATCTCAAGAAGTATTAACGGTCGCATGAAAATGTGTGAGCAAATCTAAATATTCATCAAATTAAAAAGTACTGAGGTAGATGGACAAGAGTATGATAGCTTGAATTGAATTCTCCGAGTGTAGGGATGTTCTATTCACACACGTAGGGGTATATGATCGATATTTGGATGAAAGGTAGGAATGAAAAATAAAGACGATGTTTTATTGAGGGATGATGTGATTTCTAACATCTTTTCATGACTATTAAGATAGGGCTCATAACAACTGAAAAGCTAGTAAAGTTGGAAACTCTAAATTTTCAAAGTCTTTCTTTTATGGTTCTTATCTTTATATGTAAATTTCACCATCTCTCTTTTATTATAGGATTTTGTGGGTGTAATCCGCTGAAAACCCTCAGGAGACAACACTCCTCCTACTAGGGACACCTAGAGTTTTAACGGCTTGTTGCACGTGCTCAGTGCAATCGTGTTTACCTACGAAAGTGTGCTTAGTTTTCTCCTTTCTTTTTCTTCTCCTTCTCTTGAATAAACTAGTTTGCTCGGGATGATCAAAGATAAGTTTGGGGGTATTTGTTCAGTTGATAAAACTGCATATTTGTTATTACATTTTTCTTACTATTTCTATATTAAAAAGGTCTTTATTATAATATATCATGCATATGAAGGTTTATGTGTAAAAATACTATTTTCCATGTGTTGATATATTATAATTAGAATTTGGTAGGAAAATGTATGCAAATAATATCATTGACCTAATCCTAGTAGAACTAAATCTACTAAATATTATTTAAGTTGTTGTGCAGAATTTTCAGGTCTTAAATCAAGGAAATCAAGTTGTTAAAGCTAACCTGCCTAATTAAGAAATCAAAATGAAGAAATCAAGTCTGGCAGCAACTACGAGAAGATTTCAAAGATCCAAAGCTTCTAGAAATTGCCACATGTCACAAGGATCTGCCCACTGAAATTTCATCATTTGATCTCCACCCTTGGCCGCGGATCCGCGACCAAACCCTCCTATTGGCCGTGGATCCGCCGCAGGGTAGGGGAGTTAGAGGGTGCAAAGTTTTGGGGAGAATTGATTGAGTGAATTCGGATTGTGTAGTTGGAAAAATTGTAAAGAAATCACAACCAAAAATATTTTGACCGCAATCAATAACGGTGTCGAATGGAGCGCGTTAGTAAGTCCGGATCGTCCACAGGGAAAGTGTAATCGTTCGTGTTTCGATTTAGATGAGTTGAAACTTTAAAGAAAAGAAAACTAACAATTCATGATTTGGAAATTGAAGTTCAAGAATTAGAAAAATCTAGATCTAAGAAAACATTAAAATCAAGAATTGAGAATTTGATGATTTCCAAATCAAATATCAAGGATCGAAATGAGGCTCGTAGGAATTGATCAGATCTATAGATGTGATGAAATCTAGCAATTACGTATTCTTATCCATCGATGAATTGATACTAGATCGATGATGATCAACGAGAATTAGGGATTTCTTGTGAAACTAGGGTTTCATCATCTATCCCTTGTTCCTTCGTCGATATCATTCACATTCTAGCCTCCAGTAAATTCAAGAATCGATCGTGGATCCCTAATTTCGAGCGATCACAATCAAGAAAGCATCGCAACGAAACTAGGTCGTCGATTCTTCAATTTTCTAGGGTTTACAAAACTCGTGGGACTTAAGAATCGTTTTAAGATTTGTTACATCATCATTCTATTGATCGTCTCGACTCCTTTACGAGCGGAGTTTTACTCAAACATCATAACAAGAACTACAATCACAAATTGAGATCGAAGCATGATGCAAGAATTTAAAGAAAGCAAGATTAAATAATTTCACCTTTTATTTATCAACAATTCCGTTACAAATCGCTCAAGAACTACAAGAGGAAGAACTCGATCGTCGATTTGGCTTCGCTCGTCTCCTTGAGTCGCGGATCGGCTTGGATCACTTGCTCGATTGAAGATCGGCTCCGCTCTTAAAAGGTTGAAGGCTTCTCGCTTGAATGGTACTCGGGATCTTGAATTTGGCTTTGGATTTTGGGTTAGGGTTTTGAGGCACAAGTTGTGTCACTCAACTTGTGATAGAAATGGGGGAGAGAATGAACTAATGAACAACTAACTAATGATTTAATGAACTAATGAACAACCCTTAACCTTAGATCTAGGCTCCCTTTTATAACCTTTCATAACCCTAGATCTAGAATTCAAATTTCAAATTTCCCTCCAAAATGAACAACTTTTCCCTCCAAAATGAACCACCTCATTTGAATTTTTCCTCCAAAATGAACCACCTCATTTGAATTTTCCCTCCAAAATGAGGTTGTTAGAAAGAATCTTCTAGAAGAAGTTTGTTGGAGGGAATATTCTAGAATGGGGTTGTTACAAGGAGACTTCTAGAAGAAGGTTGTTATAAGGAGGCTTCTAGAAGAAGGTTGTTGGAGAGAGCTTTCTAGAAGAAGTTAGTTGGAGGGAGGCTTCTAGAACTAGGTTGTTAGGCCGAGCCTTCTAGATGAAGCCACGTGGAGTTTCTGGAGAGTTCTGGAAGCTTTTCCGTTAGAAATAAGCACATGGGGAAAATCTGCTTCTCTGCTGACGTCATCATGCCGCGGATCCACGGTGGGAAGCCCCCATTGGCCTTGAATAAATTTCTGGAATAGTTTTACACCTTATTGTTTACTTCCAGAGCACCAGACTTAGACTTGGTGTAATTTTGATCAGCACTTTTGACAATTTGGCTCGGTTTCTGGAATTTCCTGCACAGACTTCGAAACAAGTGTTGCGCTACAAGAATGATGCGATGCCATGATAAACAATCAATTTCCCTAAAAATGCCGGTTTTAGAGTACAACACAGGTAATTCGGTATTTTACTATTCTTTTGCTAATATGTGAAATATGCAAACCGAACACCTCTAGATGAATACAAAAGATAGGGAAATTGACGTGTTAAAAATACATTATTTTCGACTGATCAAGAATCTTTACTGTTAACTTCCAACTTTGGAAGCTAAATTTCTGGCTTTGGGACTATAAATAAAGACCGAGAGCCTCTTGGAAAAATCATCAAGCCGAAGAGATCACGAAGTCCAAGACGGCTCACGCATCCAAGCTGATCATCAACGGTTCATCTACCTCCTTAGAAGAGATCGAGAAGCAACTAGAAATTGTAATCATTTTCTAAGGATTCAAGTGTAATGAATATTGTTGATTATTAAAGGTAGCTTTCTTTTTCTTATTCTATTTCTTCGTAGTTTAATTATGCAATTTCTTACCATCTCTTTTTCTCCCAACATGCGTGAGTAATTCTCCGCTTGTTAGGGTTCGTAGGATTAGGGTAGGCCAATGGATGATGAACATCCCTAAACCCTTTTTAAGTCCTATAAAGTTTATGAACTTTATCAAAAGAATCATTAACATCCTAATCGGGCGTGCTAACAATTCTTTGTTAGTTCCGACCGCGATTAGAGATTAGATTAATGATTGTTTTGGTAAAGGCTAGATATGAACGGAGTCCCGTGTCGAGATAAGGGTTAAGAGTGAGATTCCTTTTCCCTCCAGAAACCCTAATCTACACGCATCACCGTTGTTCTAGTTTTAAATCAATTAAAGGATAAAAAGGGTAACTTTTAATTAATCGTCCATAACAACTAAATCCTAACGAACCCTACAAGCCCCCTTATTATATTAACTACATCCCTAAAATAATATAGATCTATATATTTTGCATTCTTGCTTAACGTAGATCTAGAAACCATTCCACAAAATTCTTTATCCCTCCTCTCTTTTTCAACACATCTAAAATAAGAGTAAAAGATTCAACGTTTCTCTGAAGACGACCCTTACTCACCTCGATGATAATATGAAACTTTCATATTCTCATTGATACTCATATATGTAACTCAAAGCGCCGCGTAGTCTCCGTCTATCGGTTAACATACGTTCGATATTCGTCATGACATAGAACTATACGAAGGTTGTTAAATATCGAACGGTATAGCTCGGTACTAACAACCGTCGTGTAGTCTATGTGACGAGAAGATTCGATCATATGATAACCGATAGATATGTCCCGTGTAGACAAGTTAGGAATGTATAAAGCAAACACCTGCATTCACTTGTGTTTTCATCCGTTTCAAGATATTTCGTCAGTACTTTTCCGCTGGTTCTCCATGTACAAAGATAGATTAGATGTTCATTTCAACGTTGTTTCACAGCTTTGAAATGATTATCTATTCTATTACAGTATACTCGGAGAACAGCGGGGAGGTGCTGCCGAAATTTACTCAAAACGGTTGAAAGCACAAGCGAATAGGTGTCTGCTTTATACATTCTTAATGGGATAGAAGCCTTACCCCCGACAGCCGAAACACACACATACAACACGAATACACAACAAACGCATCATTAGAGAGTGATTCAAGATGTTCAAGTTAAAACCAATATATGATACTCGATGATAATATGAAACTTTCATATTCTCATCGATACTCATATATAAAACTCAAAGCACCACTTAGTCCCCGTCTATCGGTTAACATACGTTCGATGTTCGTCGTGACATAGAACTATACGAAGGTTGTTAAATACCGGACGGTATAGCTCGGTACTAACAACCGTCGTATAGTCTATGTGACGAGAAGATTCAATCGTATGATAACCGATAGATTTGTCCCGTGTGGACAAATTAGGAATGTATAAAGCAAACACATGCATTCACTTGTGTTTTCATCCGTTTCGAGATATTTCGTCGTTACTTTTCCACTGGTTCTCCGTGTACAAAGATAGATTAGATGTTCCTTTCAACGTTGTTTCACAACTTTGAAATGATTATCTATTCTATTACAGTGTACTCAGAGAACAGCGAGGAGGTGCTGCCGAAATTTACTCGAAACGGTTGAAAGCACAAGCGAATGGGTGTCTGCTCTATACATTCTTAATAGGATAGAAGCCTTACCCCCGACAGTCGAAACATACACATATAACACGAATACACAACAAACGGATCATTAGAGAGTGATTCAAGATGTTCAAGTTAAAACCAATATATGATACTCGATGATAATATGAAACTTTCATATTCTCATCGATACTCATATATGAAACTCAAAGCGCCACTTAGTCCCCGTCTATCGGTTAACATACGTTCGATATTCGTCGTGACATAGAACTATACGAAGGTTGTTAAATATCGGACGGTATAGCTTGGTACTAACAACCGTCGTGTAGTCTATGTGACGAGAAGATTCAATCGTATGATAACCGATAGATTTGTCCCGTATGGACAAGTTAGGAATGTATAAAGCAAACACATGCATTCACTTGTGTTTTCATCCGTTTCGAGATATTTCGTCGGTACTTTTCTGCTAGTTCTCCGTGTACAAAAATAGATTAGATGTTCATTTCAACGTTGTTTCACAGCTTTGAAATGATTATATATTTTATTACAGTGTACTCGGAGAACAGCGGGGAGGTGCTGCCGAAATTTACTCGAAACGATTGAAAGCACAAGCGAATGGGTGTCTGTTCTATACATTCTTAATGGGATAGAAGCCTTACCGCCGACAGCCGAAACACACACATACAACACGAATACACAACAAACGCACACACAGCACATACACACTAACAACCCTACACTTAAGTGAAATCATAAATTGAAACACACATATATAGAATACAACTCATACATGGGTATCCTCAAATCTAACTTTGATTATCGATAATTTATTCTTTTCAATGACAAACGCACACACAAAGCATATACACGGATTTTCTCCTTTGTCAGTAACCATTGCTGCTTTTATTGAATTTGCACGCGCACATAATAAGATCGTGATAGAGAAAATTCTCTGCCCGTGCGATAGATGTGGGAATAAGTACTGGCAGAAGGTAGAATTTGCAGAGCTTTATATCGTTAAACATGGTTTTGCTAGACTTTATACAACTTGGCTATATCACGGGGAAGGAGAAGAACACAGTAATGCGGCAGAAGGAGTAGACGATAATGCTGTAGAAGAAGGAGAAGACGGTAATGCGGTAGAAGAAGAAGACGGTAATTTCTTTCCATCAGAAGAAATGGAGGATATGGTAGAGGCTGCTCTATGTGAATCTATTCGTACCGAAGATGACATTCCTTCCGGTCAAGGCCCGCGTGCGGATAAGTATGAAAATTTTATGAATGATACTAGAAAACCAATTTATGAGAATGCAAAGCATTCCACCCTCTCATGGTTCGTCCAACTTTTCCAGATTAAGTGCCTAAATGGATGGAGCAATAAGTCATTCACAATACTTCTTTCGTTCTTGAAAGATTCTATGCCCCCGGGAAATAACGTGCCCGACAGCTGGTACGGAGCCCAGAAGATGATGTCTGATTTGGGTCTGAAGTGTAAGAAAATTCAAGTATGTCCTAAAAATTACGTGTTGTACCGGAAAGAGAATTCAGATTTAAAAGAGTGTCCAACATGAGGAGAGGCCAGGTATAAGACGAAAGATTCTGATAAGAAGCCCGATATACATGTCAAGATAGCACGATACTTTCCCATAACACAGAGGCTGCAGAGGTTATTCAGGTGCAAGAAAATAGCCGAAGCAATGATTTGGCATCACCGTGCTCCTCCAAGTGAAGATGGACAAATAAGTTATCCAAGAGATTCACCGGCATTGAAGGATTTCGATAGGAGGCACGCAATATTCAGTAGCGATCCTCGCAATGTCAGGCTCGGACTGGCTAGTGATGGCTTTTGCCCATTCAACTATATGGCTGGAAGCCACAGCACATGGCCCGTTGTAATGATAGTTTATAATCTGTCGTCTTTATTGGCTATAGACCAATCATACTTTATGATGCCTCTTCTTATCGATGGACCAAACTCACCGGGAAAAAATATCGACGTTTATCTCCGACGTCTGATCGAGGAGTTAAAATCTCTATTCATTGATGGTGTAGAGACTTACGATGCAAATAAAAATACAACCTTCATACTGCGTGCAGCTTTAATATAGAAAATTAATGACTTTCCTGCGTATGGAATGCTATCAGGTTGGTCCGTACATGGTCACAAATCATGTCCTCATTTCCATCAATATACAACATCGAAATTCTTGAATTTTAGCAGGAAGGTTTGTTATTGCGGCCATCGACCTTTCCTGCTTCTAGACCACCCCTACAGGTTAGACGCTGTTCACTTTGATGGTTATCAAGAGCTTCTTGGACCTCCAGCCCCATTGTCAGAAGAGGACGTGACTACTCAGTGGGATGGTTACAATAATGTGACCTTCGGGATTGATCCGACAAAACAGGTCAAACCACCATTCTGGAACAAGTTAAGCATTTTCTTCGAGCTTCCGTACTGGTCAACAAATTTAGTGCGTCATTGTCTGGATATCATGCACATAAAGAAGGGAGTATTCGAGCACGTACTCAACTTGCTTCTTTGTAAAGACGGAAAATCGAAAGACGGTCTCAATGCTCGGATGGATCTACAGGACTGGAAAATTAGAAGTGAATTGCATCATAAACCGGTAGCGGGTAAACCAAGCAAGTTTGTACTTCCTAATGCCGCTTATCATATGTCACAATCGGAGAAGAAAAGATTCCTGCAGGTGTTGCATAATTTGAAAGCTCCCGCAGGTTTCTCAAGATCATTCAGGAAGAAGATAAAAATTGTGAAAGGCAAGATCGATGGGCTAAAAAGTCATGATCACCATGTTATCATGGAGCACCTTCTCTCATTAGCCCTCAGGACTTCCCTCCCCGAATCGGTTGGTCTATTAATCAATGACCTATGTTGTTTTTTCAGAGAGTTATGCGCTAAAACATTGGATGTTGTGACGCTGGATAAACTAGAAAATTCTATTGCGTTGATATTTTGCAAGTTTGAGCGTATTTTCCCACCGTCATTCTTCTATATCATAATACACCTGACGGTTCATCTTGCAACTGAGGCTAAGTTAGCCGGACCGGTACAATATCGATGGATGTATCTCGTCGAGAGGTATGTGGAATTTTTCATTTCGCGCAATTTGTAAAATTATTGTTGTCATGTATGCCCGTATTTATTTATTCAACATATTTTCTTTAGGTGCCTCTACACTCTTAAAAAGTATATACGCAATAGAAATCGACCAGAGGGTTCTATCATGCAAGGTTATCTTCTAGATGAAGCAACCACATTTTGTTCCCGCTATCTGGACGAGAACATTGAGACGAGACTTAACCGGTCTCGAAGAATTCAGGACGGGCCATATGGTAAATCCGATTATAAGAGGGTAGACACTATGTTTATCAACAAGATATACCGGTTTATCTTGCTCAATAGCGCATGTCTTGAAAAAATTAGTGAGTAAGTTTTTTTAGATTAATTGTTATATTTGTGTTTGTGTGTGTATGAAATAATATAATATTAATGTCATAATTTATTGTCGAGAACAGAATTCATTTTAACGAGGTACGTGAAGGGCATTCTGATTGAAACGATGAACGATTGGAAAAATATCATCAGGATAACTTTTGCGATTGGGTTGCAGATCATGTAAGTTATTCGAATAACATGTTATTACTATCAGTTTTAATCTAAACTTATATCGTTATGTATTTGTCGTAAAATTTGTTTTGTTAGATCCACGATCCGAACTTGTCTGCATTATTAGAGAGTGATTCAAGATGTTTAGCTCGGTTTCCTAGAATGGAGGTTGCATATTATAAAGGATTCGGTGTCCTTGGATACAAATTCGAAGTTAAGGACATAGAAACATCTATAACCACTCAGAATAGTGGGATTGCGATGGTAGGATCGGATGGTGTGATTTATTATGGATACTTAAATTGTATACTTGGCATCCAATATCACGGACGATCAGAACCCTTTTATATATTTCAGTGTACTTGGTACGATACACGAACCGATACGGATAAGTGGAGAAGTAATCTCGGGACTTGGAAAGATGAATATGGATTGACCAGTGTGAACACACTTCAATTTTATGGTCAGGAAGATCCGTTTATCTTTTCGAACCAAGCGTTCCAAGTATACTACTCACAGTGTTTAAAGCATCCGGGATGGAGTGTCGTATGCCGTTGGAAACCCAGGGATGTCTACGATGTCCCAGAATTCGAGGACAGCGATGAAGATGAAGAAGAGAGAAGACTTAGAGTGCTCCGACCGTCTGTTTCGAAAGACGGGTTGTCTTCGGCATGTAACACCCTAGTCCGATCGTACGTTTCTTTTTTGGATATATTGGGTTTTGTTTCATTATTATTATAATTTGGAGTTTAATACTTTTAATTAAGATATATACATATAATTATGGTTTTTCAAGTTTGTTAAATAGGCGTATTATGAGGATTTAAATATTTATTTGTTTAACACTATTTTATACTATATTCTCTTTGAGTATTTTCTTTATCTTGTGGCTATTTACTATTTTAATTGTTTTTGGGTGCGGATAGTGTTTTGGTTCCTGTGCTTGGTATCCGACCTGACCCGCATGCTTGAAACCCGTCTTGGTTCTTGTTTACGTTTTACCCCTGCTGGTTTTGAGGATCCATGCTCGCATATGTTCCGTTTACCTGCATCGTATATCTGGCATTTGCATATATATTTTAATAATACAAATATAATTGAATAATATATTTTAGAAATATCTAGCATGGCCTGCATCATACCCCTGACCCTGTGGTTGCATCCGTATATCGTGTTCTCGTCCCGTTTAGTGAAACGGACCCGTTTAGTGAAACGGACCCGTTTGGATAGCTACGTTCACGTTACGTGCATCCGTTCTTGGGGGTATGTATTTTCGTTACCCGGATATTCTATTTTGATTTTGGTCTATACGTATATTATCCGTATTTTTAAACCATAATTTTATACCCGACCCGGGCGTGTTTTGGACTATTTTTCTATTAGCCAAAAACCCAAATTTTCTTAATATTTCATTCTCTATTTTTTAAACTGTTTCTTATAAGATTTCTAAAGAAATTATATTTTATTAACAAATATATAAATTGTTAAAGATTTTAATCCAAAAATCTTTTAGGTAAGTCTCAACTGTCTCTCTCTACAGATATATCTATTTAAATATATTAATATATTTTTCCTAACCTATATTTTAACCCACGTACTCTCTTCTCTCTCTTCTCTATATTTTCATCCCCCACGATCCCGTCACCTCCCTCTTCTCCTATTCTCATCTCCCTCGTCTTCTTTCTTTCCCTCATGCTCCCGCTTCTCGCGAACCCCATCTCGAACTCGCGCTCGCACCCATCGCATCGCCTCCTCCTTCACCACCGCCCATCTCCCCATCGACCACCCTCGCCCTATATCTTCTCGTCCACTTCGACCACCACCTCACCTTCCTCTCTTTCCCCAACGCCTCTCCCCTCTCGAACCCATATCCCCGACCTCACCTGCCCTCGCCGCCGCCCATCCTAGCCTCATCGTCGCCTCTCCCCGATCATCTCCCTCTCCTCTCTCCATCCCTGAGCTCATGACCCCGACAAACCCATCTCCCTGTCGCAACCCAACGAATCACCAACCCATCGCCTTTACTGCCGGTGACCCCTCGTTGACACCCTCCCCTTCACCTGACCTCACCGTCCCCTCGTCCTCGTCATCCTCATCTTCATCACCTCTTCTTTCTCTCCCCTTTCTCCAACCCTGACGAACCGCAACCCCACAGCCCACACCCGACGCCTGCACCCATCTTCACCACCGCCGATCACCTTGTCGGCCTCACCCATCACAACCACCCCCTCGCCATCCTCTCTGACTCCAGAGCCAACCCTGATCACCAGCTTCTTCTTCTTCCTTCTTCTTCTTCTTCTTCTTCTACTTCGTCTTCTTCTTCTCTTCTTGATTCTTGATTTCCGGCGATCGCCACCGGAGCCGTGCTGGTCGCTGACGATCTGGACGACCCAGTGGACGTTCCCAGCCAGCGTGGTCACCTTCTTGCTTTGCCTGGTCCTGTCCCATGTGCGCGTGTGCACATTGCGACGTTTACCCGACGTCGGACATGGCGTACGTATCCCATCGTGAGATCCGATCAGGCAAGTTTCTCTTGCTGCATGCTATGCCGCATATGAATAAAATATTACATGTTTATTTCATTGTGCATCCCATGTTACTATTTTACCTTTTTTCGATATCCGTTCGTATCTGTACTGTTTATTACATGTCTAATTGCATGTTGGAACCTGATTAAATCATGTTACTGTTATATAGTACTACGTGCTTGTTAATGTGCATGTTTGGTTATATACAATTGTATATGGATAAATCAATCTAGGAAGATCGTATAACTCTGATCCCAAGTCGAAGTTTAGCTGAGATCGTGCCTTGCATCTTCGTACACCGTTTTCCCGTGATCCTTATCTTCAAGGCAAGTATTCTTGCTCTGCTTTGGTCGATGCACATCGGCAACCCCTTATATATATTACATATATTCTTTTCTTGCTCTAGAATAGAAAGAAAGTGTTAGTGTTGAATGATTTCATATCGTTAGAAAGATATAAACTCGTACTCGACTAATTGATAATCAGAAAACTAGATTAAGTATGGTTTTGCGATGAGATCTATTTAACTACGAAAAAGGTTTTGAAAGTTGTTAATCTAACTTATACATGTACCTTACTAGCCAGCTTACGATTATTATATCCATGTTTAGATTAACGGTAAAGATATCATCCATGATTAATACCAGCTTGTACATCACTTTCATGCAGTTACCAGTACCAGATGACAATTACTTTCGACATGTCTTAACTATTCATTACTCTATTTCATTTTACTAAGACGAGACCCCTAATTAGAATGCTGAACAACATGACATGACACACCACTATTTAGCAGTTTCATTTCTATTCAATTACCATATTACAAGTTCCAGTTATTTCAGCATTTTTAATTAGTGCTCTAGTCATTACCATAGTAGCTATAAATACACGGGTGTTGGGGTAGTTTGAGTATGCGTTCGTACAACAGGAACTCAGGAGTCCCATGCCGGCAGCTCGTACCGGGCTATATCGGTCTCATGTTTATAGCTCATACCGGGCTATATCGGTCTCATGTTTACAGCTCGTACCGGGCTATATCGGTCTCATGTTTACAGCTCGTACCGGGCTATATCGGTCGCTTGTTCATTCCACAGTTGGGCCCGTGTTTCCTAGCCCCTGGGGCACCACTCTTGGATTAGGAATACTCCTGCAGAGGTTGACGCACACACTCGAACTTATGATAGGATAGTTTACCTTTTAGTGACCAGCAGGATGTGACTTGACCTGTTTACATATATGTTTCATAGTTTTAATGCATATATATTTACATCTATTTTCTACATGCGCACACGGGCTTCACTACACTTATATATATTCATGTGATCCTACCATACATACACTTTATACGTTGAGTACTTGCTGGGATGTTCTGACATCCCTGAGATTTGCCATCTCAGGTTTAGTGACAGATCTTCAGGATGAGCAGGACCGCAGCGGCTACCAGGACTTTTGCCGAAGATCAGTAACCCGTAGGTTTATTTCTTTTCTGTTAGTATTTAGCATGTGCGCCCTTCTGGGACATTAGGACTTATGTATCTTTCAGATTTTGTTTTCTTTTCGAACCTATTGTATCGGATCTTTTTGCATCAATTATCTAGTGGACCCATTTTTAGTATTTCTTTTGGTTTCATTACAGCATGATTATCAGTATTATTCCTTTTGGTATTGGATTTTATTTTTGACAGGTTAATCTAGACAGCCTTATGTGACTATGGAAGGATTTTTCCTTACTGTAGGTAGTACGGCTGGCCTTCGTCGCTCTCCGTATTCCGTATTTTAGGAAGCGAGGCATGACATCGGCTGATCATGATGTTACGTGGGTTAGAAATGATATCGATGATGAAATCCAAATAGATATGTCTAATGCGCCCACGAAACGAAAAAGGTTATCAGCAATGTTATATTATTACTTCACATTTTACGATCTATACATATATAGTCAATGTTTGTAATGATTGTCTAATGCGTCCATGAACCGTTTTATCTAGATTTGATGATGATGACAGGAGCAGCGAGGGGCGGCAGGAGCTCCAGCCGCGGCACCGGCAGAGGCAGAGGCAGAGCGGTTCTGCCGCCCGGAGAGCTGCGTAGGGAGCTTCAGAGGGCCGGTCTTGCACCCCGATCGGAGACCCCTTCTGATGCCTCCTTCCGTGTGGACTTTGCCACACTTCCAAGTATATTGCACGCATATTCATTTTGCATGTAATATTATAGATATACATGCATGTTCATGTCAAAATTACTTACATTGTCAATGTTTAATTGTCTAGTTGTTGGTGATGCGTCCACATCAGGGACAGAGGCCAGTCCCGCACCTCCAGGTATGTTTATATATCATATAGTGCATGTATATAGATTTATAATGTTATATCATATATATACACACATTCCTTTTGCTCTTATGTACTTACATCTCGGGCTGTAGGTGGTGCCTTCACATCTCCGGCAGAGCCCACCACCGCACCTGCGGGTATGTTTATATATCCTATAGTGTATACATGTTGATTTAGAATGTTATATTATTGATATACGCATTCTTTTTGCAATTACTTATATAGTCAATATTTGATTGTCTAATTATAGGTAGTGCGTCCACGTCTGGTGCAGGGGCCACTCCCGTCACTTCCATACCCTCCGCTCAGTCTGCAGGTTGGTATGAATAAATATAAAATATTTATTCATTTTACATATCCTTTAAGCATAAACATGAACTTCATGTAATTTTATCGATGTTTAATTTCTAGTTGGAGATGCGTCCACGTCCGGGTCACCGGCTGTTCCTCACCGGAGGAACTATCGTCCCGCTCGTGGTGCTGCCCGGGCCCAGGCTCGTGCTTCTGTCGCCGGAGGTATATATCACACTTCAATTTCCGTTAAACCTTGATTTCTTAATACCACTTTGTTTTAATATTGATTGTCTTGATATTTCTTGTAGACGCAGGGCATCCCCATCCCGAGAGGGGGACTCGAGGCCCGAATCAGTCCCACATGCTGAGGCCCGACAGAGCTAGGGGGAGGAAGCATTCCCCCTCTTCTTTACCCCTGATTATCGCTATACCGGCGATTATGCCGAGCGGTTCGGCTGGTATATGGGGGATGAGAGCCGCCTCGTGAAGAACTATCCACTTCACGTTGAGTGGAGCGACGCTCATTCGCCCTCTTCTGGGATCAAGCTCAGGTATTAATATATATTTTCATTTGATTTATCCAATATATTTATTATTAACACTTGCAATTTAATAACATTGTTTTTTTTGTATTTTCAGTAGGATTACGATTTTCAGCCTGTACCCGACCCTGATCACCTTGGTAGTGTGCTCGATCTTCACGCTCTGTACCATGGCCTGATGAAGAACATGCAATCGAAGGTCCGATACAATAGGAATGAGCTGAAGATCGACTGCTATTCCCTATGGATGGCGACCCCCGAGGCAGAGAGAGCGTCCCTCTTACATACTCCGGCCTTTGCAAGAGTCGACGTAGATACATAACCTCTATTGTGCCAATGTTTCGACTCTCAGCGCAAACATGTATGTATTTTAAATGTAATTCATTGTTTAGTATATAATTTATTTTTTTGTGTTGCTTAATTAGAAAACTAAATCTGAATGTGTTGTGCAGAAACAGGCCGATCAAAATAAAGAGAATAGGAAGTCGGCGAAGAGGGATCGCCCCACTTATACAGGTGGCTCGAGGAATATTACTCGTGCCATGGAGTTATCGGTAAATTACAATAGACCTACTATGATATAATGTAATATTAAGAGTTATTTTCTAATATATGTAAATTTTTGGCGAATTGCAGAGAGCTCAGACCCTGGCGCAGGGTGGTACACCGAGCGTGCTGTCCGCGTATCTTGCCGTCCACGGCACCTCGACAGATCCTGCCACGGGCGAGCTTCGATACCCGACACTGCTACCCAGGAGTATTGCGTAAGTGTTAATATTTATTCAACCCCTATTTGAAATTTTTGTTTTGAAAGGTTCAAATTTAAATGATATACTTATATTTTACTGGTTAATGTGGGTGTAGGAGCGGCTGGTTGAGCAGGCGGAGTCATCGGGGATCGATTTTACTGGACAGAACGATCCGATGCTGCTGACCCCAGTCCTAGACGCCGCACACGGAGGGCACCACAGAGGTTGGGAGAGAAGCCGGGGACTGGGTCCTAGCAGGGCCCATATGAGGTTGGACTCCACTCCGGCGGTTACTTCCTCTATCTCCCGTGAGCAACGTCTAGAGCAAGAACTGGACACCTTGAAGGCCACCGTCCAGGAGTTGAAGGAGATGGTGGTATGTATACTACTTAATAGTAAAATATTATGTCATATTATAGATAGCAACATATCCAATATTAGTACGTAGCCTGAGCTTATTTGGTTGTAGACTTAGCTTTGATTAATCATGCATACATAGAACTGTCTAATTAAAATAAACTACAGTTTTCCAAACTAGATATCCAAACGAAGCCTAAGTCCCTAAATATACATAGATTGGGGTTTCGCAATAACCTGATAATGATACGAATTCGACTAATACTCAGTTCTTACTCGTTTATTACACACAAAACTGAACAGACGCGACAGGGTACTTCGGCTGAGCCTCCACATGCATCTCCTTCGGCTTCGGCTCCGCAAGCCACTACCTCGGTTGCGGTTGCGTAGGCCACTCCTATAGCTCCACAGCCCGCTCAGACTCCCGCAGTTGCGGCTCCGCAAGCCACTACCTCGGCTGCGGATGCGTAGACCACTCCTACAGCTCCACAGCCCGCTCAGACTCCCGCACACTTCGCATTGCTCGATATTTTGACTCAGGGTATATCCGAGGAGCAGGTGCGCCAGATTACGGCGTTTATCAGAGGTGGAGCTGGACTGAGCTAGGGTAGCTTTTTGATTCTTATATTTTAAACATGTATTTACTTATATGATACATATTGTATATATTTTGGACGATATTGGTGGTGTTTGCGTGTTCATATTGATTTAGATTGATATCGTATTCTGCTTGTTGATTTCTTTTATATATTATGCGTGGGATGTTGATTTTGAATACTGCGATATATATTCTGCTTGTTGATTACTTTTATATATGATGTATATATTATTGTGCACAGGGAGAGGAAAAAACATGCAGCCCTTTTTTATAAAAAAAACTGATAATATGTACCTACGGATTAATCCGTAGGGCCAAATGTTGCACCTACCGTTTAATCCGTAGGGTGCAACGTTGCCCCTACACATATATCCGCAGGGACAAAATATCAGGATACCTGATATTTTGCCCCTATGGACTCAGTAAGAGGGGTTATCCTTGTCCCTACGGTCTAATCCGTAGGGGCATAACTTTACCCCTACACGGTTATCCGTAGGGACAAGATATCAGGCTACCTGATATTTTTTCCCTACACATCTGGACTTACGCATGGAGCCGTAGGGGCATATATTTGTACCTACGGAGTTATCCGGAGGGGCAAATATTTTATTTTATAAATTGATAGATTAAATAAATGTTTTGTCCCTACGGTGTAATCCGTAAGGACATATGGACCTATGCAGTAAGCCGTAGGGGCAATTATTTAACCGTAGGGGCATGTTTAAGGCTAAGACTTGCACATGCGGCGTGTGCACCTACGGCGTTTTTTCGTGCCCCTACGAATATAGCCGTAGGGGCAGTGGTTTGCGCCTACGGATTTATCCGTAGAGGCAACCCCTATTTGTAGTAGTGAATATAGTTAAGTTTTTTTAAGATCTTCATAGGAATGGGATGAATATTTCGCAAACTATATGGTATTGGATGCAAATAGATGCGTGGAAAAGAATGAACCGGTCTTATATAGAGAAAAGTGGAATCTAGAAAAGTACAAAAATGGCATAATAAGTACAGTGTAGTCATTTAATTCTTAATAATAATAAATTAATATATTTATTTACAAACTATTCAATGTGACATCCCATTTGGATATTCAAGACTTATATATAATGCTTTCTTGCTATATTGTACTTTGAATAATTCACAACTAATAAAATCTTTTTTATTATTATGTGGGAATTGTATATATATATATAGATCTTGTGCGGTGGATATAGTTTTTCATTACTATCAAATCCGAAAATATATATCCTCATACATATCCTTATCCGTTTGGATCCCAAATTTTGTATGTGTACTCAAAGAATATAAGGATCCTGATCCGGATCTGGATAAATATCGGAATATTCATATCCTAATGCAATCCTATTTCCACTCCATGAATTTATCATATTTTCATAACAAATCACTTCACATACTCAAAACAGGTTGGCAGCATCCTCTTAGAGCTAATCAAATAAAGAGGGAAAATGAGATAATAATAGTCAAATATCTTTTGATTTATAAACCTCACACATAAATGTGTTTGTCCATTTGTTTGTCCATTTGTCTCTTTTAGCATTGTAGACATGAAAAAATTACTCTGCATATGAACATTGCGCTGCCCACTTAGTCATAAAAGAAAAAAAGAGCGGATGAAGTAAAGTGATTTGAAGTCAATTTTCAATAAATGTAAAATCTTTTGTTCTTCTTGTCTGGTCTTTTCTTTTCTCCGTTTTTTGTCTTTCCGCTTTTACTACACTATACTCTTCACGTTGTACTCTTGTGTCTTCTGGCAGGGAAATAAATAATAAATTAAAGGAAGGGGAAGAAAAAGATGTAGGCTTACTTGCAAATTAAGTAGGTTGTCAATCATGGGTACTTGTTCGCGTGCAACTGCACATAAATGATGAGGTCCACAATTTAATTAAAGTGGATTCCCACATCATATTAGAGAGATAAAGAAATAATGAGAAGCCATAATTTTTAATACCACAAATTTTTCACAGTCAAATTGTCCCAATAACCATAACCAGCTTTGCCGAGTTCACAAATATAAGACATCCAACTTTCATATATTTATTTTTCCTATCTTATCTAGGGAGAGATTTTTTGAAGTACTTTTGCATAAAAAATATTTAAAAATACAAGACACTCGTCCAATTATAAGTACCATCGGATCGACCCGATCTTCTAGTTCGTGGTTCTACTCATCCCACATAAATAAAAAGTCAAATGGCTTTACATTTATTTATATAGTTGTTAGGGTCAAAATTTACACCCCTGCGTCCAAAAAGTTAAAGTAAAAAAGTCAAGGTCAACAACCAAGCAAGCGGGCCCGAGCCCAAGTCAAGCCCAAGCATAGGGGCTGGCCCCATGCCAAAAGGAGAAAAGAAATGTGTAATAAATAAATTTAAATATAATTTCTAGGAATAAATGCAAGAAGAATGGGCAAAAAGCCAAAATTGTAAAGCCCAAAGGGCTATATATAAAGTTGTAAGCCTATATAAGACAAACATATGAAAAAATAAAAATAAAACTTTTATTCCCCTAATCATTGTAGGGTTTCGAGCCTCCTCTCTTTCTCTCTCTTCTCAGGTTCTGCATATTCTCCAAATTAATCCAGAGAAAAAAGCTCTCTTTTTTCTGAAATAAACTAGATAAACCCATAAATTCATAGAGAGAGACCCCCTTTCTTCTATCAAATCTCATAAAGGAGAACCCATCACTTGAAGAAGAAAGCTTATCTCAAAAGTCCAAGATCCAAGATCAAGACCAAGACCAAGAAAAGGAACAAGTTTTCTTCATCAAATTTGAAGAACAGAGAGCATAGGCTTTCACCCCGAGCAAGTTTTTTTTTCCCTTTTTCGAATAGGGAATTCGACGAAAGCGTTTGTGCCCCGTGTTAGATACCTCATAAAAGGGCTATCCACTACTTTCGGAGATCCCCGTAAAGGGATTTTCCGCTCTGTCAGGACCCCTCCAAAGGGGGTTCCTGTCGTCGAGGACCCCCATAAGGGGTCCCCGCTGTCTTGGGAGGCACCAAAATCACTCTTTCTTTCCCATTGTTAGGGACTCTTCAGACAAACACACATTTCACTTTGAGTTCGCATGACTTATATGACCCATTAATCGGAGATTCTCCCGTCTCAAAGCGAGGGGTAATTAACGGTTGCGTTGTCCGCGGCTACCGGAGATTAGAATCCCCACAATTAATAAACCCCTGTCTATTTTAGGCAGGGAGAATCTGTACAATGTTTGACAAGCGAGCGCATTTCTATCTCGATTGGGTGACGAAAACACTCTATAGATTCTAGAATTCCCGGTGTGACCTATCTCTCCTCCCATATTTCGGGTCAAATGTTATGCGAACTCAATTAACATATATATCGTTTTCTGTACTGAAATCATATTCCTTCATACAGATCAATAGCTATCAACTCCCAACAATTCTCAACAATAACCCACATCGCTCAACGATGTCTCAACAATAAGATCAGCTTCCAACGCGACCACTGTCGCATATATGCTCAAGACAACCGCCAAAGTGATTCTTCCATCGGAACTCATGCACCAATGGACAGAGCAACCACTCCAATTCAGTTCCATTTCATTCGTCTCAGCTAGCAGCGTTCCTGCCCTTTAAGCTCTAGTGATGGATAGAACGATCTCAAAAGGGAGGAGGCCAAATGTTGTAATTGCAAGGACGCCCTATCCTAAACGCAAGTCAGTTTTTGAACGGCTCTCTATTGCTCCAGTTAGGGGCAAAGTCTTCAAACATCAGGAATACGACAGGGCATCTCGGGCAAGCTATGGCGGTGCCCGATACCCTTCACAACTGCACAATCGGGTGTGTTTTCTGGACTCTCCGTCAATCGGCCTACAGCGGCTTCCAGGAGAACAGATACCCTCCAAGCCCTCAAAACTAAAAAATTAAGATAGAAACGGCTAAGATACAGAGACATTAAGAGGGCTAGGGCTCCTTCTAAGTTGAATTTCATGAGGTTCCAAAAACAGGGTTACCCCGCAACAACAACTAAGTCTTCCTTGAAGATCAGCAACTCCTTCTAACCCTTAAAGTGGGTTCTAAAATACGCCATGACTGCAAAAATCAAGAAGACAGCGATTCGAACAGTGCTGTGAAGAGATGTGTCTAAGACTTAATACAGAAAGCTTGACATTGTATCCTCAAGAGTTTACCAAGTGCTCTTCGCCGTGTGAAAGCAACGGGGAGAATTCAGAAAGGGGGTACCAGTGCCACCCAAGAACCCAGCCAGGCCGTCTGTCTTCAGTCGCTTGTCCTTTCTAGAAAAGGAAGGGCCACGTCGATGGTTTGAAAGACCAGCTGCCAACAATAAAGGGAAGACCAGATGCACGGTCCATACTATATATATAGCAAGAACGCGCCCCAGTGATAACCTTCACAACAAGAGCGAAGATAGAGCTGCCACTTCCTAGGCCCAGCCTCCTCTGGAAGACGATGAAAATCCTTTTGGTGAGGCTGCTAGGCAAAAAGATCTCCAAATTCATGAAGAGTTGAGCTCGGAAAGTGGTGAGGAGCCAACTTTCGTCCCTAAGACTGCAGAACAACAGCTTCTCCAAGAACTCCGGAAACAACTTAAAAGCAAAGACAAGGAAATAACCAAGCTCTACTCCAAAATTGATGATTTGAAGAATGTCGTAATGCACCTCACGGCCCAAGTTGCCCAGCCGCAGGCTAATCAAGTGTAAGGCTCTACGTATGAGCTGGGTGACGACCCGAAGCAGTCGATGCCCATCCCCCTAAGTCCAAAAGTAGGCGCGCCGCATGAAAGTCGACCACATTCAGCTTCGGGAAATGCCTTGACTCTTGACGACAGTAGTGTGCTAACTCAAGATAAAATAATAGAGTTGGTCACCAACAAAGTCAAGACATTGATGGACGAAACCGAAGCGCGGAAAAATGTTGGCAGCAGTAGGAGACAGTACCCTGCACGGTATGATCTCGTGGAGTTTCCCAGCGGCTACATTGTTCCTAAATTCGGAAGGTTTGACGAAACGGGAAATGAAAGACAGCTCATTGCCCACTTTAAAGTATCGTGCGTAAATACCAGGGGCAATGATGCGCTTCTCCTTTTGCGGTTCGTTAACAGCTTGATCGATGTTGCCTTCGACTAGTATGCAAGCGTACTGGACGGCTCGGTCACGACATTCGTTAAAATGGAATCTCTGTTCAAGCAAAAGATTCATGGGTGTCAACGATAAAATCACCATTGCCGACCTTGTGAGGACCTAGCCAGAGAACGAAAGAAGCACGGATTTTATAGCCCGATGGCGGAATATCACCGTCAAGTGCGAACCGCCGTTAGAGCAGGACCAATCCGTCAGCCTTCTTATAGGAAATCTCGGCAACTGGATGATTCCTTTATTATGCACATTTGGTCTCAAAACATTCCAGAAAATAGCTAAGAAGGTTTAGATGTTGGAACACTCAAAACCCGAGTCCATTCAGGACCTCCAATTTACTAACAAGCTAAAGAATCAGAGGGACGACAACCGCAAACACGAAAGTTCCAACAGTACTGATTCTTTCAGCAAGCAAGGAATGGGCGGAGCAAAGACTAACCAGTCTCGAAAGTCAGTACTGGGAGTAGAAGGATCAACTCTAGAAGAGAAAAAGAATAAGGTGTGATCTTTTAGAAGGGACAAAGTCCATAAAATATTCAAGGACGCCCTGAACAACGGTCTATAACTGCCAGAGTCGAAGAGGTCACATGAAGAAAAGATGATCGACAATCTCCTGTTCCTATACCACAGAGTAGTGAATCATGCAATCGAAGACTGCTATGTTTTCAAACATTGGGTTGAGAAACAATACAAGACCAGAGAAATCCCACTGTCCCCTGGGGTGTTGGCAAAAGATCAACCCGCGACTGCCAATTTTATACAAACAGAGACCGAAGTCTTTAGAAACCGACTTCTCTCAGTTGTTTGTCCTTCCGTAAAAGGAGCGGACCATGGCAACAGTCCGAAAGCCCGTCAAGTATTGTTATCAATTATGAGGGAATAAATGGATACATGATCCATACAGTCTACACGGCGGGACTCGGAAGAATAAGGCCTAAACTTCGTAGTCAAAATGAAAATATGACCTTCGTTCCCCAGCCTTAGCTTGGTTCAGATGTATCTACCACTTCCTAGTCTCAGTTCGACTCAAACAATGATGAAAGCTCTATCCACCAGGCTAAGCAAAAAGAGCCTATGATTCCTAAAGATACGAATGGTAGGGATGACCCAGTCTATGTTTCCAAAAATACAGAGCAGGCGTTGCTTCAAGGCCTTCAAAAGCAGCTCCAAGAGAAAGATAGAGAGTTGACCATGGTCTATTCCAAGCTTGATGATATGACAAGCATCACTGCACAACTCACGGCTCAAGTTGCTCGAATGGAGACACAACAAATGTGGGAGTCCATCTATAAACCAGAGGATGACCTCTCAAAGCAACCAACGACCATCCCCTGCAATCCAGGCATGCGGCATCTTTATGAAGCTCGGCCACATTCAACTTTGGGAAGAACCTCAATACTATATGACGACAGGTTCACCCAATAAAAGATCACAGAATTAGTCCCTGAAAACATTGGTGGCTGAAGCCGAGACACAAAAAGAATATATCTACAGTAGGAGTCCATATACCACGGAATATGACCATATAGAATACCCGAGCAGTTATGTTATCCCTGAGTTCAAAAAATTTAACGGCATCGGGGATGCCAATCAGCATATTGCCCATTTCAAAACATCATGTGACAACACTGGGGGCAATGATGTGATGCTCCTCAGACAGTTCGTCCTAAGTCTAACTGATATGGCTTTCGAATGGTACACGAGCATACCTGACGGCTCTGTCAAGACATTCGTTCAAATGGAATATCTGTTCAAACAAAGATTCCTGAATACCGGTGATAAAATTATCATTGCTGACCTTCTTAAGATCAAGAGGAAATATAATGAGAGCATCGCGGATTATATGACTTGATGGCATGATCTCAGCACCAAATGTGAATCGTCATTAGGTTAGGAGCAAGCTGTTAAGCTTCTCATAGGAACAATTGACAATTGGATGGTGCCTCTCTTATATGCATCGAGCATCAAAACCTTTCAGGACCTAATTAAAAGAGTCCAAATGTTGGAACATGCAAATCCCGAGTCTCTTCCAGACTTCCAATCTAATAACAAACTCAAATGTCCGGAGGATGAAAACTACAAAGGCGAAAGTTCCAACAATACCGATTCTTTCAACAAGCAAGGAATGGGGGGTCGAAGACCAACAAACCTCGAAAGCCAGCATTGGGAGGAGAATCGCCCCTGGAAATGAAGCTGAATAAAGTTTATTCTTTTAGAAGGGATGGAGTCTATAAAATATTCAAGAACGCCCTAAGCAATGGTCTACAATTGCCAGAATCAAAAAGACCGTAAGAATCGAATATCACCGGCGACCCTAAATATTGCCCATATCACATAGTGGTGAGTCATACCATTGAAAACTGCGTTGTTTTCAAGGATTGGATCGAGAAGCAATACAAAATAGGGAAAATCTCGTTGTCTTCTAGTTTGCTGGCGAACAATCACAGCCACCGATCTGGCTCCGTCAGATTCAAACTCCAAAAATCTCAAATAACTTTGCAACAAGGCGCCCATAAGGCCAAACAAAGAATAAGCGTAGCATTGACCCCTAAGTCGTTAAACTGGAGGGGGAAAAGGTCAGTCCATAAGCAAAAGGGCACGAATGAAAACATGAAAAGGTTTCGTGAGTAAAAACAACGAAACTATCAGCGAGCTTGTGAAAACCGCAAGGGCACAAACTCGTGAAAAAAAACCAACGGCGAATGATCAATCGCTCCTGGTACCATTTCAGTGTAGCGATGCGGACGCCAACCAAAATCCAAATCTCTAAATCCTCCAAAGGCGAATGATGAGTCTCTCCTGGTACCATTCCAGTGTAGCAATGCAAACGCCAACCAAAATCCAAATCTCTCAATGGCAAATGATGATTCGCTCCTGAAACCATGCTTCAGTGTTAAAAATGTTGATGTCAACAAAAATTCAAATTCCCAAATTCCCGAACGGCGAATGATGAGTTGCTCTTGGTACTATACTCCAGTGTAGCGATGTAGACGCCAACCAAGATCCAAATTCAAAATCCTCTAACGGCGAATGATGAGTCGATCCTGGTACCATTCCTGTGTTAGCGATACTGACGCCAACAAAATTTCAAATCCCCAAATTTCCCAACGGCAAATGATGAATTTCTTGCGGCACCCGTGCTCCAGTGTTAGCAACGTTGATGCCAACCCCAACCTCAAAATTTCAAACTTTCAATCCAAATTCAAATCCAACTCCAATCCAAATCTTACCTCAAAATCAAACCCTACCAATTTCAAAAATCCAATTTCCAAGTCCTACTCAGCATTGCTTCCAAGCTCAAAGGTCCCGCCGAACAAGGCAGGAATCAAACAAACCAAATTAAAGTCCTATCCGGCAGTGCTTCCATGCTCAAAAGTTCCGCTAGACAGAAAGGAAACTTCCTAAATAAATCAAATCAACCAAGTATCGACCATCTACGTCGTAAAAATAGCAGTATTGACCGTCCACGTCGCGAAAATGGCAGCATCGATCGTCCACGTCATGAAAATGGCAGCATCGACCTTTAGGTCGCAAAAATGGCAGTATCGACCTTGCACGTCGCAAAAATGGCGGCATCGACCATCCACAATGCAAAAATAGCAGTATCGACCTCCACAGCGCTAAAAAAGAATCAAGTAATGTATCGATCGTCCATGTCATAAAAAGGGCATTGCAGCCTCCTAAAAGAGGAAACCAAATCAATTCAATCTCTCCACGAAGAAGATCCATCAATTTCATGCACATGACCCATACATATAGTGTGCATTTATTGATGGGAGACACTTTTTTGGGGTCAAAATTTACACCCCTGTGTCCAAAAGGTCAAAGTCAAAAGTCAAAAGTCAAGATCAACACTCAAGCAAGCGGGCCCGAGCGCTAGTTAAGACCAAGCATAGGGCCTGCCCCATGCCAAAAGAAGAAAAGAATTATGTAATAAATAAATTTAAAGGTAATTTCTAGGACTAAATATAAGAAGAATGGGCAAAAAGCCAATATTGTAAAGCCCAAGGGGCTGTGTAAAAATGTAAGCCTATATAAGGCAAACGTATGAAGAAATGAAAAAAAAAACTTTTATTCCCTCAATCATTCTAGGGTTTCGAGCCTCCCCTCTCTCTCTTCTCAGGTTATTCATATTCTCAGATTAATCTAGAGGAAAAGGCTCTCTTTTTTATAAAATAAACTAGATAAACCCACAAATTCATTAAGAGATAACCCATTTTTTCTACCAAATCTCATAAAGGAGAACCCATCACTTGAAGAAGAAAAATCATCTCAAAAGTCCAAGATCCAAGATCAAGACCAAAAAAAAGAGCAAGCTTTCTTCATCAAGTTTGAAGAACAAGATAGCATAACGGTTCTCGAGGTGGCTTTCACCCCGAGCAAATTTTTCTTCTTTTTTCGAATAAGGAATTGGACGGAAGCCTTCATGCCCCGTAAAGGGGTGACCCGTGTCGAATACCCCATAAAGGGGTTATCCACTACCTTCAGAGATCCCCTCAAGGGGATTTTCCGCATTGTCGAGACCCCTCCAAAGGGGGTTCCTACTGTCGGGGACCCCCTAAGGGGGCTCCCGCCGTCGAGGACCGCCAAGGGGGCTCCCGCCGTCGGGGCCCCCCAAGGGGTCCCCGCTGCCTCGGAAGGCACCCAATCACACTCTTTCCCCTTGTTAGGGACTTTTCAGATACACACATTTCACTTTGAGTTCGCATAATTTATATGACCCGTTAATCGGAGGTTCTTTCGTCTCAAAGCGAGGGGGTAATTAATGGCAGCTTTATTCGTGGCTGCTGGAGATTAGAATCCCCACAATCAATAAACCCATTTCTATCTTAGGCAGGGAAAATCTGTACAACACTTGACAAGCGAGCGCATTTCTATCTCAATAGGGTGACAAAAAACACTCTATAATAATCATTGATAAATTTTTGTTATGTTAAAGCTAGTCATAGTAAGTAATTTTTGACGTTTTTATAACCTAAAGGGGTAGGGATAGATTATCCCCGCCCGAAAGGCTGGTGAGTTCTCACTTTTCCTCTTTTCTTATTTTCATGCTCTTTTCTCGAATTGATTACTACACGCATGTTCTCTATAGAAAAGAAACTGTTTTCATTACAGGAGATTCATACTAAATAAAGTTTATAGTTGGCTTGACGCCAATTCATGAAGCAGCGGAACCGCAACAATCTCTCAAGCAAACGACGATCAATCAAAAGGTGGCTAGCGGCCCAATTCGATAACGTAGTAGCGATCGCATAATTCAACCAGAACCAAAAGGGGTAGGCTTCGAATACTTAAGCATCAAGAACGCGCCATCGGGGACACCTTGGACTTACACTTCAGGACTGATCCACAAACGAAACTGAATAAGTCGAAGCTATGCCTGAAAACTATGTCTACCTCTCCACTACTTATTAGGATCTAGTCTGTCTTTGTTTTTTTTATGCCCACTTGTTTAAGGCTTGTTTTCACTTGATGTAATAAAACTTTGATGTGATCTTAGCTTGTAATAAATGTTGGTTAATGAATAAAAGTTTCTTTTTCTTGCTTTTGTATACTCCTGCATACTATATACTTAGTGTAACTGTATCCGGTAGCGTATCTACTTGGTATAGTTACGTTGCGGGTCTCGTCACGTCTCCGCTCTTGTACACTTGGGTGCGTGACAGCTTTTAATGGTGGCCCATGCCGGTCCGTATTCAAATGCAAGAACATTAACCAACACTTATTATATCCTTTGAATCCTATCCCTTGAATCCATCCTCGATACTTGCTTCGTTTTCCTTCAATAGAATTACTTTCCGTCTCAACGTCTACTATTCGCTTTGAATCTTATTTGAATCCGATTTGACCCTTCCTTATTGTCCTTAGGAAGGCGGTGGCTAGATGCAACTGGACGCAATGGGAACATGAACGGTAACGGCAATCAGGCTGCTTGATCCAAATGATGCAGGGGCTGATAGAACAGCAGCAGCAAACTGCAACACTGTAAAGGGAACTAATGGAAAGCCATCAATAGCAGGCTTCCATTCTTGAGAAGGCATTAACCCTAAACAACCAGGGAATGCCGGGGGTTAAGCAATTCCGCTCGATGCATCCTAAGTCCTTCACTGGGAAAGGGACGCTTCTAGAAGCCGAAGAATGGTTGTAGAGCACAATGGATGATCTAGGTGCCGCTTAGGTCCCAGTTGAATCCTGGGTAGATATTGCGAAGCTCCAACTCACTGAGAACACCCGCATATGGTAGACTGCTGAGGAGAATCGGTTGGAAAAGCCGATCAGTTGGGAGACCTTTAAAGGACATTTCGACGCCCAGAACTTCCTGGTCGTAGAACATTTGGACATGGAGAGGAGGTTTGTCCATCTCCAACAGGGATCCGTGTAGGATAAGACTATGGACGGGTATGTTGCGGAGTTTGCCATGCTCAGTCATTTTGCACTCCATCTAGTAGCTACCCCTGAGCTACGTGCGAAGTAACAAGGACTGGATTTGAAGACCCAATCCGCTAAATGCACCTTCGTCCTCCGTAGTTATGATGAAGTCCTCGACGCTGCCCGTCGATACAAGGACTTGGAGAGGTAGTTGAGACAGAAGAACCAGTTGATCGGAAACAAACGACCTGCTAGTCAGATCTCTGGTGAAACTCCTTCTAGGCCGATCGACAATCCTCACCAAAAGAGACTTGTAGAATCATTCGACTCCCCTCGCTTGGTCGTTTGCAGCCATTGTTTCAAACCGGGACATCTTAGGAAGGACTGACGTATGCTGAGCGGACTCTGTTTGGCATGCGAATCAGCAGATCACGTTGTTCATGCATGTCCACAGCATCCACCGAGACCGACCAATTTGGGGGCACCACAACGAGGTCCACCCTTAGCCCGTCAGCAGCAAGTGTTCATCAAGTGCAAAGAGGCGCTCCAAAACGCCAAGCTTTTACCATGATAGCAGTAGAGACCAAAGCTACAAAACGCTCTTGTAACCTTCTAATTCCTTAAATTCCAGTCCGTTATTCTTTTTACCTGCCTTCTCAAAACTTTCACACATGCACCCATGATACCATTCTAGCTAGCTTAAAAATCCTTATAACCTTGTTTCGGCTTTCAAACTTTTTCTATCCGGAAGTATCTCTTGATTTTACGTCTTTCCAACTTCATTGTGTCATGGCCTTCCTAGACTCGCCTTCATCCATCAGACGATAAACCCACCCTCGGGAGAGACACTTGAGAGTGTGAAGACGTCTTACGACTGCGTTATCCTTACTTTCTTGCCTTGTTACAACATCCCTTTTTAGAAAATTTTGAGGGCGAAATTGTTTTAAAGAGGGTAGATTGTAACGACTGTTTTTGATATATTCATAAAAGCTTTTTATATTTATTCGGAGTCAAATAAATATTTTTAATGTTGTTTTTGATGAAAAAGTTTGGGAAAAGGTTGTTTTGAGTTTAAAAATATTTAATATAAATTTTGGAAGAAAGAAAAGAATTTAAATATAATTATTGGAATTTTCTATGGTTTATTTTAATGTGTGGTTTTGGAAAAATGAATTACTTTTGCGATGAAAAGTATTGAAATTGATAAAGTAATTATTTAGAATTTATTTGGAAATTTTCCATAATTTTTCGGTGTTAAAAAGTATTTTTAAATATTTTTTATTCAAGAAAAACAATTTTTAATTTTTTTTTAAATGAAATTGGGCCGAACCCGAGCCCGGCCCATGACCGTAGCAAGGGCCCGACCCGACTTGGCAAGCATGCACCCTCGTGGGCGCATGGCAGCTACGCGCGATCCCGCGCGCACACGAGCCGACCCATAGTCGCACGATGCACCACGTAGCGGCGATCGGGGCGCTTTCCTCAAAGCCAGTCGGCTCGATTGGGGGATCGGTCGGCTCGGTGTGAGGGCTATATATAGTCTCTGATTAAAATGTGATTTTCTCCCATGTCGGTGCTCCAAAAATTACACTGAAAATTGTTGCATGACCGGAACTCGACGATCTACGCAACGACGCTGATCTCAAGCTATGGAAAAATCTGAGGAGAGATAAAAGGCAGTTTGAAGTCGAAGTATGCACGAACCGACATTCATAACACGGTAGGATTCACCTCTCATCCTCTCACCCTATCGCCTTCTTTCTATCAATATTTTGATTTGTTTAGTAATCTTTCATGATACGGACACGTTTGGATAAAGCTTATTCGAGATGGAGAATCTCCTTTAGAACAATTGCTAAAATAGCATTTGGGGGGGTTTTCATTCATTTATTCCCTTCTTACATTCATTACAACTACATTACATAGAAACAAATAAAAGTAGTTGTAACACCCGAGCCCAATGCTACTAATTTCTGTTACTTTATGAATGGAGTGTGACCCTTATTTCATTTATCTTGCTTGTTTGTTGCTTACTGTAAATTTTTTACCCGGTAAATTCATTTCTGCATATAACATTTTTTGGCATCTAAAATAAAATTAAAAATATCCATCTTGGCCTACTTGACACCCCTAACCCCGTTGTAGCGTCCGTGCATCATGTTCTCGTCTCGTTCAGTGAAACGGGCGAGTTTGGATGGCTACGTGCACGTACGTGTGTCCGTTTTGGGGGTATGCTTTTTGATCATAAAACACTTCATTTTAAATTTTGGATCCCGCTTAAAATCCTATTATTTCAATTTCAAATTTTTGGACCCAACCCGGGCGCGATTTGGAAATGTTTTATTTGGCGCCAAAATCCCAAGTTTTATTATTTTAATAAAACCATCGAATATATTTTCATAACTATATAAATTTCACTGTTGATTAAATCTGGGAAATCTTTATCTAACTTTTCCTAAACCTACAAATTATTTTCCTCAGCCAATCAACTCCTCCTATTTTTCCCGTAGGTCCCTCACCCCTTATCTCTCTCTCTCTCTCTCCCTCAAATCTTTCTCTCTCTCTCCCTCAAATCTCTTTCTCTCTCTCCTATATTTTAAACTTCTGTTCCCTCCTCCATTCTTTTCTCACGAGAACCCAGAACCCCATCCTCATCGAACCCTAGCCACCGCCGTCTCCCTCCTCGCCGCCGCAACCCTAACACCGACGACACCAGCACCCTCGCCTCCTCTTCCTCGTCTCAACCACAGGTCCACTTCCTCCTTCTCCCTTCTCCCGGTGCACCCCCGACCAGACCCACGACCACCTGCACCCGCTCCTGCGTCTCGCCGCCGACGATCACCTCGTCGTCGCCTCCGCCATCATCCTCGTCATTCTCATCTCCATCACCTCTCCTTCATCGTTCCCGTGCACCCCTGCACCTTCACCGCGGCCTGCGCGCGCCCCCTGCACAAGTTCGACCGCCGGATCCGTCGCCGCCGGTGATCTCGCCTCTGTACCCGGCCTTCGTACAACCCACTGTAAGCCTTCTACTCCTCTTTCCTCTTTCCTTTCTTCTCTGGTACCTTTCTATTCGTGATTGCACATCTTGATGGTTCACTGTTCACATTTTCGCCGGAATCCGACAATGCCGACGACATGATCCGACGTTCCAGCGAGGTACCCCGACCCGCGTGGTTCCATTGTTCGTCGTTTAGGTTCATTCCGTGAACCGTGCGCCCGTCGCGAGTTTCCCCGCCGACGTTTACGTTTCGTTTTTCCCGGTTCGCCACCCGTCGAGGCAAGTACCCCTTGCTACATGCTATACAATATTTACATATTCATTATTGACACCCTAGACCTGCTATTTAACTTTTGTATTATAATTTCCCATTTTATGTCAATATTGTTATATAACATTAATCTTTCAAACTTGGAACTTATAAAAATATATCATTGCATCCATGAAATCTTAAACTTGTTAACATGATTAAATGGCTATAAATTGTCTTACTGCATTCTTATAATGTTGAATTCATATCTGTGACACGTCTGACAACTGTACTGCTAATCGAGTAAATCTTCCTATTGCTTAATTCATTGCTTATATCATGTTGATGATAACCATGCTTGATTATATAACTAATTGTGAGCACACCTATGACATTGTTTACATTTTGACTTGACTTGCTACACGCATATTGATTGACCCGACATGGTACCGTACACTGCTTGACATGACCTGATGTACCATGACCTGACCCGTTACCTGATCTTGTGTCTAATGTCAACAAACCTGACATGTAGTCCTCATGGACCGTTCCTGTTGTCTATCCAGACAAACCTGCTTTTACCTGATCCTGTGTTGGCATTAGTTATTGATTACTGAATACCTGACTTGACATACATAACTTGGGGGTATGGGGAAATCAAAGGTGGAACCTGACTTGTGACTCAACAGTTCGATATTTGTTTTGATCAGTCTTATGGGCTAGGCCAGCCCCGGAGTGATGATGCTGACATCACTCGCCTATACCTGCTACCCTTTACTGCCTAGCGGCACGTCTCGGTTTCAGCCCGAGAGTCTTAGACCGTGGTCCCGGGCATGCACGGGATACTATTGAGTTACATCGATGATTCATTAATTTGATTTCAAAGACTTTAGAACCTGATAGAACAGTTTAGTTTACCCACAGCACACTACCATGCACTGCTCTGACTTATATTATTGTTACCCTTGTTTTTTTCATGTTTATATTGCATTGCGTGCTACATTGTTCATATTATATTACTTGTTGACATGACGCGCTGACGTCTGGGTTTTGCATGGCCCAGATTCTGTACCACTGTTGCAGTCCAAGCAGGAGTACTTCAGCCAGCAGGCTGAGCTGTGAGTGTCGGTAGTAGTTAGTTTTATCTCCTGCATTTATTCCTGATGTGAGCCCGCATTATGGGACATACATTTCAGTTATTTGTATTAAATCATTTGCTTCTGCATTTATTTATTATTGACTCCAGTTATCTTGGATTATGGACATGTTTTAGATAGTTTTATTTTGTTCTTAATATCTCTACAGCCGTAATGTGACTGTGGATGGATGCTTCCTACCCACAGGTAGCATGGTTGGCTATGTCGCGTGCCCTTTTAGCGTATTCTGGGAAGCGGGGCGTGACATGGTTCTTTTGGTATCAGAGCCATAGGTTAGTCGGGTTGATTCTTTTTGTAGTTGGGTATTGTATCCAATACACGAATCAGAATACCCGTGTTTAGGAAACATGTCCTGCCACATTGCCGTTTTACCATTCTTGAATCACATTCTTCCTGATTATATCTTTCACGATGTGCAAACTTCCTTTACATATCGACTTGAAAACCTGATTCCTTATTATCTCTAGGACTTAGGCGACTTGGGTGGAGTTATGTAATTGTGGCTATGATACCGCGGCATAGTTACAATGCGGTACTCTATTTAAGTATCTTGGAGTTCTAGTCTTGATCTATATTTTGAATCTATCATCATGCTAATGTTGGGTGTTTTTAATTTCAGGAATATGGCAGGTAAGAATTTGAAGACGTACCAAAGGCATGTGGACGAAGCCGCCATGCTTGGAGTGATAAGAGGAATGCTGGAGAATCAAAAGAGACAGACCGAGCTGATCCAGAAGCAAGCAGAATCGTTCCAGGAAGGTTTGCGGACCGTTCAGCAGTCCGTAGAAAAGGTTGAAGCTAAACCAGTCGACCGGGTAGGGACCGTGGCAGATTTCAGGCGTTTGGGTCCGTCTACATTTACTGGTTTGGAGGAGCCGTTGCCAGCAGAGCAGTGGCTAGTTGACACAGAGAATTTGCTTATTTCGGCACAAATTCCAGATGACAAAAGAGTTGATGTGGTATGCATTCAGTTAGTGGACTACGCCCGAGAATGGTGGCTTGTGGAGGAGACCCGCTTGCCCAAGCCGATCAAGTGGGCGGATTTTTCTAAGAGTTTCCTGGAGAAGTTCTTCCCGCGGACTGCACGGGAGGAAATGGAAGAGAAGTTTATTGGGCTAAGGCAGAATGGAGCACCCGTGGATGTGCATGCAGCAGAATGGACGAGACTCAGCAGATTCGCTGGACCTTTAGTTGCCAACGATGCAGACAGGGCACGGAGGTTCATGCGCAGCTTGGATGTGGACATCCAGAGGCAGATTGTCTCCCTGGGTTTGACCACTTTCTCACAGGTTCTTACGGCAGCTCGGGAACAGCAGAGTTTATCTGGGATGAAAGGGAGTTTGCAGCAGACAGCAGTTGCGGCAAGGAAGCCCGCATTTGTACCTAACCGAGCTCATGGTCGCAGAGGTATTCCAGTGGACCGTCGAGGTGTAGCACCCATGAAGAAGCCAGTGATCGTTGATCGAAGAAAGCGTGATTTGTGACTACTGCTGTCTACCTGGGCACGTGCAGAGGGAGTGTCGAAGGAGGCAAGGACTCTGTTTAGTTTATGGAGCGGCAGATCACGATATCAGTGCTTGTCCGTCGAAGCTTCAAACAAAGGATGATATTCAGAAGCCTCCGCAGAGACCGTTCCAAGGGCAAAAGCAGCTGACTCCAGGAACTAATCAGGCTCGAGCTTTTACCTTGACAGCTGAGGAAGCTAAGGCGTCAAGAGAAGTCGTTTCAGGTATTCTACTCGTTCATGGTTTTCCCGCATTAGCATTATTTGATTCTGGTGCATCCCATTGTTTTATGTCATCCAAGTTTGTGACTACACACTCGATTGCCTGCACGACCCTGTCTAGTTTCTGGGACATACACACTGGGAATGGGAAAATCATATCTAGTAGGGAATGTAAAGATTATACAGTTGTTGTGTGCGGACGGGAGCTTTTTGCAGATTTCTTAGTGATTGATACGGGCAGCTATGAAGTCGTCTTGGGAATGGATTTTCTCGGCACGTTCCACGCTCACATTGACTGTAGGGCAAAGAAAGAAATTTTCCAGATTCCCGGACATCCTGAGTTTACCTTCACTGGAGGAAGCAGTTCTGTCGGGCCAGTCGAGTTTAGGGCTAGGCCGACAAACAATATTCTTGCAGCAATGGAAGTTGATAATGGTGAAGAGCCGGCTGTTGTTCGTGATTTTATGGATGTGTTTGAAGATATATCGGGTTTACCGCCGAAGCGAGATGTGGAATTCGCAATTGATCTTATTCCTGGTGCAGCGCCGGTATCCAAAGCGTATTATCCTATGGCACCAATAGAGTTGGAAGAAGTTAAGAAACAGGTTGCTGAATTGCTTGAGAAGGGTTGGATTCGAAGCAGTAACTCGCCTTGGGGAGCTCCAGTTCTTCTAGTAAAGAAGAAGGATGGCACAAGAAGAATGTGCATCGACTATCGAGAATTAAACCGGGTGACTATTAAGAACAAGTACCCTATCCCTCGCATTGGAGAACTTTTGAGCAGCTTAGTGGCGCGAGGGTATTCTCAAAGTTGGATTTGCGATCCGGATATCATCAGGTTCGAGTGAAAGCAGAAGATATTTTCAAGACGGCGTTTCGAACTCGGTACGGACATTACGAATACTTAGTGATGCCCTTCGGAGTAACGAATGCACCGGCAGTATTCATGGACTTGATGAACCGAATCTTTTCACCTTTCTTGGACCAGTTTATTGTGGTATTCATTGAAGATATTCTGGTTTACTCGAAGAGTTTTGAGGAACATGCTGAGCATTTGAAGATCGCACTACAGACGTTGAGACAGGAGAAGCTTTATGCGAAGATGAGTAAGTGCGAGTTTTGGCTGGAGGAAGTGAAGTTTTTGGGGCATGTTGTGTCTGGCGATGGAATTGCCGTCGATCCCGAAAAGATTGCAGCAGTTCGTGATTGGCCAATTCCAAAGAATGTTGCTGAGATAAGAAGTTTCTTTTGATTGGCCGGATACTACAGAAGATTTGTGGAAAACTTTGCTCGTCTGGCGGAGCCGCTAACCAAGCTTACGCGCAAGGAGGTACCTTTTGTATGGACGGATAAATGTGCGTTAGCTTTTGAGATGTTGAAGCAGAAGTTGATAACCGCCCCTATTCTGACCGTGCCAGACAATTCCGGAGGATTGGTGATTCACAGCGACGTATCTGGGAAAGGATTGGGATGTGTTTTGATGCAGCATGGGAAGGTTGTAACGTACGCATCAAGACAATTGAAGACCCATGAGAAGAATTATCCAACTCATGACTTGGAGCTTGCGGCTGTGATTTTCGCTTTGAAGATTTGGAGACACTACCTTTTGGGCGAAAGAGTCGAAGTCTTTACTGATCATAAGAGCTTGAAGTATGTGTTCACACAGAAGGAGCTTAATATGAGGCAACGTAGATGGTTGGAGCTGATGGCTGACTACGACCTTGATCTGAAGTACCATCCGGGGAAGGTTAATGTCGTGCCGGATGCGCTTAGTCATTTACCAGCAATACAGGTGTTAACTACGCAGAAGGAGATCGTTGCAGACTTTCAAAGATTTGACTTGGAGGTTGTGCTACCGCATTATACGGGACAGTTGTTGCAGCTGCAAGTACATTCGTCATTGATCGAGAATATTAAAGCAGCACAATCGCAGGATCCTAGACTGCAAAAGTTTCGAGGGCAGGTTGAAGCCGGACTACGAACAGATTTACTGATCTACGAAGATGGTTCGTTGAGGTATGGTAGCCGTTTGTGTGTGCCAAAGGGAGATATTCGTGAAGAGCTTATGAAGGAGGCACACAGTTCAGCTTATTCTGTACATCCAGAAGGCACAAAGATGTACCGAGATATTCGGCAGCATTTCTGGTGGGAAGGCATGAAGCAGGAGATGGCTCGCTTCGTGGCAAAATGCTTGGTGTGTCAGCAAGTTAAAGCTGAACATCAAAGGGTTGCTGGTTTATTGCAACCACTTCCGATTCCTCAGTGGAAGTGGGAACATATAACCATGGATTTCGTGACGGCTTTACCGCGGAGTCCAAAAGGCAACATTGTTGTATGGGTGATTGTTGACCGATTGACCAAGGCAGCTCACTTTATTTCTTTCCGGGTTGGTCAATCAACAGAGACTTTGGCGGAGCGGTACATGCAGGAGATTGTAAGATTGCATGGAGTACCGGTAAGCATCGTATCCGATCGGGACACTCGGTTCTTATCACACTTTTGGCGGAGTTTACAGGAAAGTTTGGGGACTCGATTGAAGTTTAGCACAGCTTATCATTCTCAAACTGATGGTCAGTCGGAGAGAACGATCCAAACTCTTGAAGATATGTTGAGAGCATGCATGTTGGACTTCAAGGGTTCGTGGGAGGATTATCTACATTTGGTGGAGTTTTCTTACAACAACAGTTTTCAGGCAACTATCCAGATGGCTCCGTTTGAAGCTTTGTATGGTCGTAAGTGCCGTTCACCTGTTTGTTGGGACGATGTCGGTGAACGAAGATTGTTGGGACCAGATTTGGTTGTGCAGACAGTTGAGAAGGTTAACTCTATCAGAAATCATATGAAGGTAGCTCAAGACCGACAGAAGAGTTGGGCAGACACGTCAAGAAGACCTCTAGAGTTCGCCGTGGGTGATTTGGTATTCTTGAAGATATCACCGACTAGAGGGGTGATTCGTTTTGGAAGTCGAGGAAAGCTTAGTCCTCGATTCGTTGGATCCTTTGAGATCTTGGAACGTGTTGGTGAGGTAGCGTATCGTTTGGCATTACCGCAGTCCTTGGCGAACGTGCACGATGTGTTTCACGTATCTCAACTCCGTAAGTATGTTCGTGATGAAACGCATGTATTGGATCATTCGGAGCTAACGGTACGGGAAGACTTGACTTTTGAGGAGCGACCGGTTGAAATTGTGGATCAAAGGGAAAAGGTTCTTAAGAACAAGGTTATCCCTCTTGTGCTTGTTTCTTGGGGTAATCGCTCGCATGGAGAGTCCACTTGGGAACGAGAAGATGAAATCCGGCAGAAGTTTCCTCACCTTTTCTTGTAGTTATCTATCTTTGTATTCTTGGAATTTCGAGGACGAAATTCTTTTGTAGTTGGGTATAATGTAACACCCGAGCCCAATGTTGCTAATTTCTGTTACTTTATGAATGGAGTGTGACCCATATTTCATTTATCTTGCTTGTTTGTTGCTTACTGTAAATTTTTTACCCGGTAAATTCATTTCTGCATATAACATTTTTTGGCATCTAAAATAAAATTAAAAATATCCATCTTGGCCTACTTGACACCCCTAACCCCGTTGTAGCGTCCGTGCATCGAGTTCTCATCCCGTTCAGTGAAACGGGCGAGTTTGGATGGCTACGTGCACGTACGTGTGTCCGTTTTGGGGGTATACTTTTTGATCATAAAACACTTCATTTTAAATTTTGGATCCCGCTTAAAATCCTATTATTTCAATTTCAAATTTTTGGACCCAACCCGGGCGCGATTTGGAAATGTTTTATTTGGCGCCAAAATCCCAAATTTTATTATTTTAATAAAACCATCGAATATATTTTCATAACTATATAAATTTCACTGTTGATTAAATCTGGGAAATCTTTATCTAACTTTTCCTAAACCTACAAATTATTTTCCTCAGCCAATCAACTCCTCCTATTTTTCCCGTGGGCCCCTCACCCCTTATCTCTCTCTCTCTCTCTCTCTCCCTCAAATCTTTCTCTCTCTCTCCCTCAAATCTCTTTCTCTCCCTCTTATATTTTAAACTTCTGTTCCCTCCTCCATTCTTTTCTCACGAGAACCCAGAACCCCATCCTCATCGAACCCTAGCCATCGCCGTCTCCCTCCTCGCCGCCGCAACCCCAACACCGACGACACCAGCACCCTCGCCTCCTCTTCCTCGTCTCAACCACAGGTCCACTTCCTCCTTCTCCCTTCTCCCGGTGCACCCCCGACCAGACCCACGACCACCTGCACCAGCTCCTGCGTCTCGCCGCCGACGATCACCTCGTCGTCGCCTCCGCCATCATCCTCGTCATTCTCATCTCCATCACCTCTCCTTCATCGTTCCCGTGCACCTCTGCACCTTCACCGCGGCCTGCGCGCACCCCCTGCACAAGTTCGACCGCCGGATCCGTCGCCGCCGACGATCTTGCCTCTGTACCCGGCCTTCGTACAACCCACTGTATGCCTTCTACTCCTCTTTCCTCCTTCCTTTCTTCTCTGGTTCCTTTCTATTCGTGATTGCACATCTTGATGGTTCACTGTTCACATTTTCGCCGGAATCCGACGATGCCGACGACATGATCCGACGTTCCAGCGAGGTACCCCGACCCGCGTGGTTCCATTGTTCGTCGTTTGGGTTCATTCCGTGAACCGTGCGCCCGTCGCGAGTTTTCCCGCCGACGTTTACGTTCCGTTTTTCCCGGTTCGCGACCCGTCGAGGCAAGTACCCCTTGCTACATGCTATACAATATTTACATATTCATTATTGACACCCTAGACCTGCTATTTAACTTTCGTATTATAATTTCCCATTTTATGTCAATATTGTTATATAACATTAATCTTTCAAACTTGGAACTTATAGAAATATATCATTGCATCCATGAAGTCTTAAACTTGTTAACATGATTAAATGGCTATAAATTGTCTTACTGCATTCTTATAATGTTGAATTCATATCTGTGACACGTCTGACAACTGTACTGCTAATCGAGTAAATCTGCCTATTGCTTAATTCATTGCTTATATCATGTTGATGATAACCATGCTTGATTATATAACTAATTGTGAGCACACCTATGACATTGTTTACATTTTGACTTGACTTGCTACACGCATATTGATTGACCAGACATGGTACCGTACACTGCTTGACTTGACCTGATGTACCATAACCTGACCCGTTACCTGATCTTGTGTCTAATGCCAACAAACCTGACATGTAGTCCTTATAGACCGTTCCTGTTGTCTATCCAGACAAACCTGCTTTTACCTGATCCTGTGTTGGCATTAGTTATTGATTACTGAATACCTGACTTGACATACATAACTTAGGGTTATGGGGAAATCAAAGGTGGAACCTGACTTATAACTCAACAGTTCGATACTTATTCTGATCAGTCTTACGGGATAGGCCAGCCCCGGAGTGATGATGCTGGCATCACTCGCCTATACCTGCTACCCTTTACTGCCTAGCGGCACGTCTCGGTTTCAGCCCGAGAGTCTTAGACCGTGGTCCCGGGCATGCACGGGATACTATTGAGTTACATCGATGATTCATCAATTTGATTTCAAAGACTTTAGAACCTGATAGAACAGTTTAGTTTACCCACAGCACACTACCATGCACTGCTCTGACTTATATTATTGTTACCCTTGTTTTATTCGTGTTTATATTGCATTGCCTGCTACATTGTTCATATTATATTACTTGTTGACATGACGCGCTGACGTCTGGGTTTTGCATGGCCCAGATTCTGTACCACTGTTGCAGTCCGAGCAGGAGTACTTCAGCCAGCAGGCTGAGCTGTGAGTGTCAGCAGTAGTTAGTGTTATCTCCTGCATTTATTCCTGATGTGAGCCCGCATTATGGGACATACATTTCAGTTATTTGTATTGGATCATTTGCTTCCGCATTTATTAATTTATTATTGACTCCTGTTATCTTGGATTATGGACGTGTTTTAGATAGTTTTATTTTGTTCTTGATATCTCTACAGCCGTAATGTGACTGTGGATGGATGCTTCCTACCCACAGGTAGCATGGTTGGCTATGTCACGTGCCCTTTTAGCGTACTTTGGAAAGCGGGGCGTGACAGTAGTGGAGAGATAGTCTCCTAAAATGAAGGAAGTATTAAAAAAAAGTGCAAACATAACCTAAATAGTTGAGAATATGTGTTAGCGGGGTGTGGGTTAGAGTAATGAGTTTAACAATCTTGTCCTCAAGATTGATACATTTCAACATCTCAAGCCTCGGGTTAAGCAAATTGTTGTTGGCCATCGCGGAGGATCGAAAAAACTTTGAAATGAAAAACTCAAGGTAATGCGCAACATCTTGTAGCCTCGAATTAGGCGGATTATAGTCGACTATCACGGAGGATTGAGAGGCTCTCAAGATGTTGATGTACTATCTCAATAGCGTCTTGATCACTCAGGTTAGGCGGATTGATGTCGGTCGTCGCAGAGGATCAAGAGGCTCTAGCGTTGATACATCATCTCAGCAACGTCTCAAATGCTTGGGTTAGGTGGATTGATGTCAGCCATTGCGGAGGATAGAGAGGCTCTGATACCAATTAATACATACACGATTGGATAAAGCCGATTCGAAATGACGAGTCTCGTTTAGAACAATTGCTAAACTATTTCATTCACTTATTCCCTTCTTACATTCATTACAACTACATTATATAGAAAACAAATAAAAATAGTGGAGAGATGGTCTATTGAAATAAATGAAGTATAAAAGAAAGTGCAAACATGGTAGTTGAGAACATGTGTTAGTGGGATGTGGGTTGGAGTAATGAGTTTCATGCATATATTAAATTCTTAATACAGATCGACTCGTGCTCACATCTATTATTTATAATCTTTTAATTTCGATGAACTGACACTTCGACTTTTAGCTTTTACATCTTGACCCTAACAAAATCTTAGACTCTTTGAATCGGGACAACGACCTACTCCCCTTAACAACTTTTACACTATTGAAACGCTAATATGCGGTTATGTTGCCTAAATTGCATCGATATATTGCCTGTTTATAGCCGGAATGCTGCCAAAATTTATATCAACAACTTGTTGCTTATTTAATCTTTTCCTAACAAGAAGTGAACCACTTTAGACTCGAAATACCACAACTTTCTAGAAAACCGTATTTATGTTTAAATACCATAACTTTTCTAGAAAATCGAATTTACGTTTAAATACCCTAAGCTTTATAAATTTGTATTTTATTTAAATACCTAGCTTTCCCAAAACAACGTATTTACACTAATACCTTTAAGTTTCCAATTTTGTATTTACATTAAAAATACCCTAAAGTTTCTAAATTTCATATTTTCCTTAAAATACCCTAAAGTTTCCGAAACTCGTATATCACATAAATACCATAAACTTTTCTAAAATTATTATTTCACAAAAATACCTTGAAGTTTCACAAAAATCTTGTTTCATAAAAACACCTCGACTTTCCAAACTTCCATGTTTTACACTTTAATACCCTATACTTATTCAACTAGCCTTTGCAAAACCCCATTATTATAACTTGAATGTGGTTCCTTAACCAAACTCTATGAACCCTAGCATAACATGGTTATATGTGCGGTTAGTGTTAGGCGAGTGGACCTAGGCATGAGATGTACATGAATGATCCGAAGTTCGGATAACTCTGATATATATGGAAAGTGAACCCCTTTTGTTACCATGCCTAGAGAATCCACGTGCTAACACCTAACCGAATCCTTTTACAATTAAACAAGACACAAGGTGTGGTAGTTTGGATAACAAGGTTGTATGATGTATCTCGAGAGTTCCCTCTGGTTAACATGGTTCGTGGTGGAACGGAATGCTAACTTCTCGTACTTGTCACCATGTTTCCGTGGTGAAACGGATTGCTAACCTTATTCTTGCTACCGTTGTCCCGTGGTGGAACGAAATAATCTTGAGAACATGTGCACCCTTATGACCAAACTAAAACAAGCTAAAATACGAATGATAGTACTAAACGACACCTTACCCACTTTCACCTACATGATTATGCGACACTACATTTATTGTTCTAATTATCTTATACTTTACTTTAGTTCATCTTTGTTACCATATGAACCCCTTTGAGAATCCGACTCGAGTGTAACTCGTTGACAGACGTTTCTTTTCTTTCCCCAATGTCCGTTAGGCCTAGGACCGGGCAGTATGAATAAGTCGAAGCTACGCCTAAAGACTAGGTCTACCTCTCCACTACTTATTAGGATCCGGTATGTATACTACATTCATTTTTCTTTCCTTCCCACAACTTAAATATATTTATTAGAGCAAACATTATGCATCTTCTCGATGTGCAGCTGCTAGTCTTGAAGATAGTTTAAGTTGATTCTGACTCCCTTCCCAGTAGTAGATATAAGTTGCAAAAGAAAGCATCACCAGTCAGTTAAAAATTATTATTTATTTTAATAAAGATTTGTTTAATATTAGTCTTATTTTCTACCTTTAGACTTGTGTCACATAGGGTGAGCACCTGAACATGCTCAAGCCCTATATATGGCAACATATCCCAGTTGTTCCTTCTTTGGTAGTGATATCTTTCAGGTACGACGATCACATTTAACCAAAAAAAAAGCTTGGAAATTTTCCTTAAAAAACTCAAAGAAGCAAGCATAGGAAAACAAATATGAATCTCTTTCGTATTTTGGCAGTGCACCTGGCAAATTTCTTTACCGGAACATGAAGGCCTAGGTTCTGATGTCACTGAAAGAACCGCCATTCGGCTTGAGATGGAGACATCACCAAACCATATGAAGCTAGAAGCCACAAATCAAAGGCATGCAAGCAACACATGGATACAACCTTACAACTCGATGAAAGGATGAAGAAAGATTATTAAAAAAATGATAATGTGTGTTTCTTTCGTTGAATAGCTTTTTGGAGAACTTTTGCACCAGTCAATGCAATGAGACTGCAAGCTTAATTAGGATATTGTAAATTTATAATTAAGCACTTTTTTCTTCTATTTCTTTCTTCTTCTTCTTCTTTTTTTGTGAATAAGTGTCATAAGTGTCTGCTTTAATTTCTCTGTTACTTTTCTTAATCAGGTATTAGTGTTTCGATTATCATCCGGTTGGTTCTCCATTCGTATTTTGCCTTCTAAATATCTTGTTTAATTAGGGGGTTGTGGATCAACAATTATACTGATTATATAAAAATGTGCATTCAACATATTGTCTCATAAAAAATTGACTAGAAATCAACAATATTTTCTTGGTAATTGTTTCTTATATTTTTGTTTCAACTTTTTTACCCATTCTACTTGCGGGCTGAGAGAATTCACATAAATAGGTAAGGCGCTGCTAAGATGAAACGAGTCCATTTTCCAGAGTACTTGGGACCCAAGGCGTCGCCGCTTGAGAGGATCTCCACTGAGGTAAGGAAAGCCGCTATACAAAACCAGCATTCCTGTTGTCAAGGATGGATGAAGTGATAACATTGCTTCAGGAAACATAGAAGAGCTAGCTTTAGCACGAATCGGAGCCAGTGTGGAACTAGTGAGGATTCAAGAGAATTTGCAAGATGATCTTTGCTTCTTGGTTGGTAACTCTTGCAAATTCCTTTCATTAGGATTTTCTAGATCCTCACATTATGAAAATGAGTCCTTCGAGACTCTCGTTCCCTTTGTCTTTATCTGATGTAGGGTAACTGTTCCGAGAGCCGGTGCTATTCAAGTTGGTGCCAAAGAGAGTCACAAACGAATCTGCAGTTCGCTTATCATTGATGGTTCTAGAACCAGACCGAAATGAAAAGCCTGTCAACTAGCTAGCGTACCATACCACATCATAGACATGTACAAGCATTCTAGAGGGTGGCAAAGCATCAACTTGGATACTAAGGCTACTGGTTGTGGAAAATGGACACAAAAATGAAATGATACTAACCCTTGGGACCTATAATTGTCTTAAAAGTTCCAATATACACACGTTGCTAGACTGTTTAAGCAACAATCATGAAGATCTCATGATAATTGAATGTTTTCGCACAGAAGATGTTCTATGCCTTGTTTGGCTTAGCTCTTGGAATGATAGATCTTCTGCTATAGTAGCTTTGGAGTGAAAGAAAAGTCATGTTTTTTCTGTTAAACTCTTGCTTAGTAATCCTTGGAATCCTGATCCTATTTTGGAGGAAAAGGAAATGAATGAATGCTTGAAGCACGTAAGTCCGGATGCCGCAAGCTACTTTTCCTAAGATAATTTTCCGAGAGAAACGACAAAATGGAGCCGGATCTGGCTCCCCTTACAGCTTTCTATATAATATATGTTGGATATAGGTGCCCTAGAGACAATTATTGTAATTGTACTTAAATATATATATATATATATATATATATATAGAACATTCTTTCTCGAAATGATAGTATGTTATCTGGTTTGCTTTATCTTTCAATATGTATATGTTTTACTTACTATTACGTATCGCTAATTTATTTTGATAAAGCCCTTAGGATCTTTGCTTAACTATCAGGATTATGACGAAATCATACTAGCGGGGCCAGGATAGTGTATAAGCACATTCTTAAAATGTTCCTAGTCGTGAGAGTATCGAGATGGGACATCAGTACTCCAGAGTAGACTGGTGTATACGTTTCTTGATCTCGACCGGAGCGATGGTTGGTCCCACATCCATTGATATTTGACACCAAAGATTGTATACTGGTGCTTATTAAAGAATGAGTACACTGAACGGACTCACCGAGAACTCCTAGATGGTATTATACCTACTGTTGGATAGTTCTCTGGTGGCAATAGTACATGGTAATCTTTTGACGTGATATCGCCATAGTGTTTTGTGTGTGTTCCTACTATACTTTGATTTCTACCCAACCACGACTTTAAAGAGCTGTGCATATTGGTTTTAGTTGGACATAGTCCCAAAGCACATGGAGGCAGTGAGCGGTCAAGAGAGAATTCGTCTCTCCCAGTATAGGAAGTTGATATCGTGTTGTGCATGATTAACTTTAATCATAAGTTCCTGACCAGGGCGGTTGAGATAAATTGATAAGGGTTATCAGATGTATCTCGGGTGGTTATGAGTTTCATATCGGCATGATTTATTAGGTTATTGGGGGTTTGACAGTTTCCAACCCTTAGACCAAGTATGCGACAGTCTTTGACGAAGAAACCGGAATGTACGGGAATTGTCACCGATAGGCTTTATTGGGCTCAAATGAGTTTGCTTATCGACTTGCCTTTTGACATATACCTGGTTAGCCGTTACGTACAGCTTATGACGCTGACGAGATTATGGGTTAACGCATTGGGGATTGATCTGAAACTGTTTTAGATTCAATCGGATGTGATCCAATAACCTATTGTCAGCGTATTTTCAAGTCTTTATAGTCTCACATAGAAAGTTACCACGCTCAGGCGAAACGATGTAGACGTGCGTATGTGATACGTGCGGCGGTTCGATTAAACACATGTATATGATACACGTACATTAATCGGACGTTTGATAATACTAACTGGTTTATTATAAAGCCGGATTATTAAATCAAGTGTTGATTTAATAAAACGTATATTGATATGTATTCTAATATTATTTTAACACACACTCTCAAGTATAATGTATATGATGCATTAAACATTCCTCGTCTTGTAGTGGCATGCTTGCATGTGGAGGGATGTGGGCAACTGGGGACCACTTGGAGAGATAAGGTTCATTTTCTCTTTAATATATGATAGAAAAGAGAAAAGGGATAGCCATCCATCTCATTATCCTCCTCTTCTTCTCTCTCATGTGTTGAGAAAACGAGAAGAAAACTTGAGAGAGAAATAGTGTGAACTCTCTACATATTCTTCCTCTTTCATTCTTTCATTTTATGAGAGCAAGTTGCTTCACAAAGTAGTCATCTTTGGTGAAGTTGAAGCTTAGGTTGGATTACTTTCGAAATGGATCATTTTCGACGAAACGGTCGTAAATCAAGCTCGATCCCTACATCGCGGAGCTTAGCTTGGGTATTGCACTTGAGTGTGGACATGCCGCAAAAGTTGCAGCTCCCTCTAAACCCTAGTTTAGCTTTCTTGTTGTTTTTCAATTGCTAGTTTATGGATGATCTTGGTTGTAGTTTATGAAGCTATTGTTAGGGGAAAAAATTGTTCTATGTTTTCACCGCGGTTCACAAGTGTTGCGACCCCAGCACCATAATCTTACATGGTATCAGAGTCAATCCATATACTCTTAGTTGTTTTGTGGCCAAAAGAATTTTTAAAAACCCAGTTTTAAAAACCTAGTTTGAAAAATTGCAAGAAAACCTCTCATTTTTGCTTGTTCCCGAGTCTCGAGGTTCTTGGTTCGAACCAAGAGCTTCGTATAGGCTCAAGATTAATCCCAAACTCACCCAAGATATGCTTGGTTCAACCCCGATTCGGGGCTGGTTCAGGGCTGATTCAGAGCTAAATCAAGGCTTATATAGTGGGTGGGGTTTTGGGGTCGACGAGGCTCGATTTTGGGTTCTTTAGGGTTCGATTTCGTGCAAAAATGAAGGTATTTTTGTTGCCGAGGTACACTTAACTTTGTTTCTTTGGAATTTCAAGTGTGCGACCTCGTGGGTTGATAGTCATTAATCACGGATTCAAATTACCTCGATGAACAGTTCGATCGATTTGATTTGAACACGTATAAGGATATGTGTTGGTAAACATAGCCTAATTGATGTGTGATCAATTAGACTAGGTTGCACATCTAGAATGTGATATTGGTGTGTTGGTTTGCTATGGATTGTCGTGTTTGAATACCTTGAATGTGATGTATACAAATGTTGTATTTTCAATTTATATATTCTGTGGACTGCCAAATGTATTATTCTTTTATTCGGACCTTCGAGTCCTATTTGTAATGTATATACTACTGTTTGCCACGCGAAAAACTGCCCAAGTGGCCGGGTTCTAGAATTGGAAGGTGTCCCTCTTAAGGAGTTGAAACCGGGTCGCCTTGTTCTACGATTGGTGGGTTGCTCGCCGCACTTGGAGGGTTTTTGGTTTGTTATGTTAGGGGTATTCACACAACAGTGGAATGTCGTGTTTCGTTTGCGGCTCAAATGAAACGCGAGACTCCTGGTATATTCATATCAATACCATTTGTTTACCGCATATTGTAATGACTATATACATATATTATAAATGTTTCTATATACTTTACAATTGCAAAAGTCCTGTGTTTGCCCTGCTATTAGTTAACTAACCTAACAGTGAAGACCCGATGCCTCGTAACGATTGCAACTGGCATATAAAAACATTCTATCTATATTTCTATCTTGTGTTTGGTGTGATAAGAAATTAAATGACATGACTACATTAATATGATTAATATAAAAAATAAACATAATCTGATGTTGTAGCAACCAATCCGTTTTTTAAAACAACTTAGTTTTCAAACCACTCGGTTCCTTCAATGATATCAAGTTCATTACATTAACTTTTTCTTCAAAACCAGTCGTAGTCATCCGTCATTTCAGATAAGCAAAGTACTTAATATTCGTGCTTCATTTGTTAGCCTCCGTTAAGGCGTAGTGTACGGTAGCTAAGTAATGTTAATATGCCTTATATGATGAGATCAGTTAGGACAATCGCACGAATTTGTTGGTCTCCGTCAAGGGCTATTGCGGATGAATCTAAATTAATTATGAAATTACGGGAAGAACTTGACTAGCGACTTATGGTTTATTGGCCTCCATCAAGGTCATAAGCCGTTAGGGGTAAAAATCAAATCGGGAGTTTCAATTGCTGAAACTTACAATGTGATTGCATAACTTCTATGGTGTGTGGTGATTTGTTGACCTCCGTCAAGGTTGTCACGCCATGATAGTTGAATTCCGATTCCCACCGTGAATAAAAGTTATTCGGGAAATTTCACCAAAACCATCCTGAGCTTTAGCATATGTTCCCAATGCCACCCTAAAGAAAAAAACCATCGCAGAAACCCCCTAACGTTTACATCTGTTAAATTCGACCCCCCGACCCCCTACCGTTAGATTTGTATTTTTTAATAATTTTTTTCCTCTTTTTATACCAAAACTTAGCTTCTCTAATCTAATAGATCCCCCTTGTTTCTAGAAATGGAATGAGAAGATCCTGAAGCAATGAACGACAATTAGTTCATTACCTTGGATATAGATTCCGAACCCATATTTATAGTGAAAGTATGTTTTAGCATCTCTACTGGGTTTATGAGTATCAAGTATGTAATTTTAAAAAATCTAGAGTGCTAAGTATACTAAACAAGAATCGAACTGGAGAATTAGGATTTTGTAGTAAGCAAGTAAGGTTCTAAACTAAGTGAAGAGAGTTTACAACTTTGTAGTCTAGTCCTTCACTTCTAAAACTCCAAATGGTAGTCCCTAAAACTCTTCTTTGACTCCACTTGATGAAAGGATCGAGCTTGCTTGTTGTCTTCGTTGCCAAAGATGATCCACCTTGAAGTCTCTCTCACTCAAACTCGCACTTCACTAATTAAGGTATTAGTGAAGTTAACAACCTAAACTATTGGGCTAGATTAGTGTAGGTTGATGAAGTAGGAGATTTGCTCACTAAAAATATTGTTCTCTTTTTCTTTTCTTAACTCAAGAAAAATCTAGAAAGGAGTTGAAGAAGGAGATGAACTTGGATGAGTTGTGAACCATCACTCAAGTGATAAGAATGAGATGAGAATAATAAATATTAATGAATAAAAACAAAAGAGAAGATGTAGGTCATGGCTTCTCAAGGCTTCTACAAGCTACTCAAGAAAATGACTCATTTCTCTTTTTGTTTAATTCATATATACTGATCATTATCTTCTCATCCTCACCTCTTTTGTGATTCTCATACATCCTAGTCCCATGTATCATTTACCATGACACATACACACACACACACACATATATATATAGAGAGAGAAGAAAATCTTAAGTGAGCTAAATATTAGTTAATATATATATATATATATATCAAATATATAAATATATATCAAAACATTAAATCAACACTTGATTCAATAATCCGGTTATATCATATATAACCGACTAATATCATATATATATGTATATCAAAACATTAAATCAACACTTGATTCAATTATCCGGTTATATCACATATAACCGGCTAATATTCAATATTAGATATTAAATCAACACTTGATTCAATAATCCGGTCATATCATATATACCGGCCAATGCCAAATATATATTAACATATATAAATCAAATCATTAGATCGACACTTGATTCAATAATCCGGATATAACATATATAACCTGGCTGATATCAAATATCGCTGGATTAGAATACGGTATCATATGCTCGTATTCAATCAAGCTCCCGCACATATCTCCATACGTGCCCTATTTCGTTTCACTTGAGCTAGGAAATCTTTGTGTGGGACTCTAAAGACTCGTCAATACGCCAGCCGTAGGTAATGATCACATCAGATATCTACAAGCCGTCAGCGGTACTAGCTGGACGTAACGGCTACCCAGATATTGAACGAATAGAAGATCAACAAGAAAACTTGTCCAAACTCCCGTAGAGCTTATAAGCAACACTTACCGTACAGTCCGATCTCTTCGTCTGATATGTCGCATATCGAGTCTGGGGTTGGAATCGTTAGACCTCAATAACTTGATAAGTCATACTGATGTATGGCCTATAACCTTTCGAGAAACTACTGGTAACACTTACCAGTAAATCTCATCAGCCCTGGACAGGGACTTGCTGTTATAGCCAATCGAGAATAGCGCAACATCAACTTCCAATACCGGGAGAGACGAAACCCCTCCTATCGCTCACTACCTCCATATGACTTGGGACAGTATCCAAAATCCACCTGTTTGCATGAATCCTTTGAGCCATGGTAGGGATGAAATCAAAGCACAGTAGGAACCACACAAGACATTATGACGATCTCGGGTCTACAGACTAACATGTACAAGTGTCACCAGAGAACTGCTATCTGACGATAGGTATGATACCATCTAGAAGTTCTCGGCAAGTCATGTTCGGTGTACCTATTCTCTAATGAGCATGTGTGTACAATCTTTGATGTCAAACACCAATGGTTATGGTATCAACCATCGCCCCATACAGGATCAAGAAACGTACACACTAGTCTACTCTGGAATATCGATGCCATGTCTCGATACTCTCTTGACTAGAAACTGTTAAAGGATGTGATTGTGGACTACATAAGCCCCACTAATATGATCTGCATCATAGTTCTGGTAGTCAAGCTAACATCCTAAGGGCTTTATCAACATGTATCAATGAGATAGTAAACTAAAACAAGTGTACATGTTAAGATAAAAAGCAACTAGATAGCATACTATCATATTGAGAAAGAAAGTCCTCTATATATATGTACAAGTATCCATTATAATATACAATAATGGCATCTAGGGCATACATATTCCTAACATATAGATGATGGGCATATGCAGCTTATACCATAACTACAAGCTTTGGCCTACAATTTATTATTTCACTTAGATTAAAGGCCCGTTTGGTTGGACGTTTTGAGCTCCCAAAGGCTTTTTTGGAGCTAAAAAGCACTTTTGAAAAAAAAATTACCAAACAAGCCCTATGCCCAAAAGCTCTTTTGGAGCTAAAGAAGAAGAAAATCTCCTTTTTTCAGAAGCTAAAAATGAAGCTTTTAGGAAAAAGCTCTTCCTAAATTTTTTTATTCCTATCATCTCCTCCTCCTCATCACCCAGCTCAATCCTTGCACTTAATTTCTCTCATCATCTTCTCAGTTCAAAGCCCTAGGCGATCGAGACGATCATGACCCCAAATCGAAGCCCTAAAAGATGATAATAACGAAGAACCCTAGACAATCGAGGCTCCCGAGCTCGGCGTGATCATCGAGGGGTTGATCAGCGAGATCCAAGTTTTGAGCTTCATGCATAAGGCGGTTGAAGGCTCTCGACTTCGATGAAGAATCCATAGATCGAGATGATGGATCTCAAATATTTTTCTGCGGATATTTTTGTGCAGATCTTTTGATCTTTGTGAATCTTTTGAAAGTAAATTGTAAATTTAAAAAAATTATGTATTTTTTCACTGATTTCTCTCAAATATTAAGAATAATGATGCCCTTTATGATCATTTAAACGGTCAACAGTATTTCTGCAACTCCTAACAACTTTTTGAACCAAACAGCTTTTCAAATCAAAAGGCGCATTTTACAACAGTGCTTTTGCCTAAAAAGGTTTCTTCAATAGCACTTTTGCTAAAAACTCTTTTCGCAATAGTCTAACCAAACAGACCCTAATTGTGGTTCACATCTTGTAAAGCCTTATTCAAATTGTTATACACCTTCAGTCAAGTGATTTAACATATTGTTTAGGCATATGTTTGTTCGCTTCCAAGGTCGCAGAAATCGAAAAGAAATATCTAAGAGGCAGGGGTTAAGTCTTACAAGGGCTTTTGCGGAAAAAAGCACCAGCCTATATCTTAAAAAATAGTAAACTAAACAGAAAAATTAGAAAATACATAAAATAAAAAAGAAACAGAAAAATAAAGGGGAAAAAATGAAAAATAAGTTCTTCGAGTTTATATGCAACAGCCGTCTCATATAGTCATTTGAACTGATGCCCAAAAACTATAAATTCAATACATTACTGAAGCATAAAATTCGAATAGCCTTGTCAAATTCCTTGAGATCTGCATTAAACCCCCTAGAACTTTCAAGAACTGCCCAAAAATCACTTCCAACCAATTGATGAGTATTTTTATGATGTGATCGTCACATTTGACCATGTTATATCAATTGGGACCATTTCCGATGGGCAATTTCACCTGGAACTCATTAATTTCCCTAATCTTAATCGTCATTAATGGTTGTGGTTTTTTTATCTTGTAATTTTTTCAGCCAAATGATGTCAAATTTTCTAGATTATCTTAGCATGTTTATAAGGACATACCATAAAAATTTCAACTAAAATCGACAACGTTTACCCAATGAGCCAAGCCTTCTTATTGTTTTATCATTAAAATAATAAATGGTGGGCCCACGTGGGTAAAATTACCAATTTTTCTTAATGGATCCTCATAACTTTCTTAGATGACCCTCCACACAAAATTTCAAGTCATTTTAACATTGTTTGCTATTTGTTTTGAATATGAGCGATTATAGGTTAATTAAGCTAATCGTTGTCTTTAAACACCGGTTTAGTGATAATTAATCCCCATTTGACTTGTCAAACCTATGGCATAGGATTCCCCCTAGTGAACCATTAGCTTAACATGCATCTCATGAACACCATATCATGCACTCTTTCTATCTAAAAGCATACTTATCTTGCATCTTTTTGCTTTATTAAGAAATTGTATGGAGACTAAGCATTTTAGGGTGAAATAAGCTAAGAGATCAGTTCATCTCTACAAAAATCTCAACCATTCCACCCTCTACAATCAATCACAGCCTTCCATTTCATATTCTAACCAACCTTTTTCTATAAATAAGCATTCTCATGCTCATGAGAGGGAGCTTCTTCCATCTCTCTTGATCCTTTGATCCTTTTTCTTTTACCCCTCTCTTCTCTTAACCTCCTCAAGAGCTCAAGTCCCACGCCACTCAACAAAAAGAAACCTTTAGATCAGTATAGAAAAAAACCCAAAAACTCAAAAAAAATCTTTTAAAAAAACATAGACTAGAGAAAGAAAGACATGAACTTTTCTTTCTAGGACTAGAATTTAGGATTGAAGACCCTACTTCTCGGTTTTAGATCGTCTAATTAACCTTCGAACTCTTCAAACAACCTTTGCTTTGAAAAAATGGGGATCCAAGAACCCCTTTATCTTTTCTATACTTTCTATGGATTTTTAGTTTGCTTCCTTGTTCATATATACAAGTGGATGAGCTCTTCTTTTTACGTTTCTCTTTTGACTTTCGTACTATTCATTTGGCACAAACATTTAACCGATAAAGAGAAGAGAATTTATCCTAGGTCTCTCTCCTTAGACCGAAATATCGCTAAAGACAAAAAAAAGGAATTTCAAAAGATAAAAAATGGTTTAGTTCTTTGATCAATCCCGTGTTTCGATCGCTTTTGCAAACTCCGGTCAAAAGAAGTAAAGTGGGTAGAAGTATACCCGAGGACCTTCTGTCATAGACTTCTTTTCGATCGAGATCCGAACAAAATAGTAAGGAAATCTCATTTTTAGCCGTCGGGTACCCAGGCGCCTTGTAAGAAGGCGCCCAAGTTCTTGGGTACCCAGGCACCATCTCAGAAGGCGCCTAAGTATCTTGCTCTGCAAACAAAGACAACCTCGGTCTACATTTTCCGTGTCGGCTTCGCCTCTTCATGACTCCCTTCTCTGCTCTTGCGCCTCCCATATCCCCATATGCTCACACTTGCGTTGTGCGGGTGTATTCCGACGCTAAATTCTTCAAAGCAAAACCGAGTCGTGTCCGATTGGGACTTACTCGTTGGTAACCGATTCTGTGGGGTTTCCACGGGGATTTTAAGATTCCTTACCCTCCCTTCTCTGGTTTTCACCTATCTACTCCATTGCTTTCTATCTCTTCACTCTCTTTTCCTGTGTTGGGTTGGGATTTGGGATTCATATTTCATCGTCTCAGAGAATGAGGACTTGCATGTCTACATCGAGGCAGATAGCCAGAAGTCTTTGGATGCTCGCTTAGCCGCTGCTGAAGCCATAGAGCTTTCCCGGGATGCAACTAAAATAATATCATATGGAGTGAATCAAGGATCTCAATTTGATGAGTATGTATTCATCACCAACTCAATTAGGATGAGTTGCAAGTTTGCAAGTCTCTACCAAGTCAAAATAAGTATCCATATATATTATTAAGCTTGCTCTCTCTCTTTTTAAATCCTAATATCAAACGAAACCTTGATTTCAAGGCTGTGTTGCAAAATGATTCTAAACTTTGAGAAACCCCAATGTAAAACAAAACCAGGGTTCTGAAAACCTGGTTGCCAAACCAGGCCTTAACCTTTTAGTTTACTAGCAGAGGTTCTTTTTAGTTAATGGCAAAATTTTGGATTTTTTTATTTTGAAATCAACCCCCTTCGGGTATCAAACATGCGACCTCTCATATTGAAGAGGAAATTGGTACTAGCTGAGCTAAGCCCGGTTGGTAAATTTTGGATGTTGTTTATGGAAATACTTTGAGGATCAAATAGATCAAAAGAGTCCTTTCATATGTCATTGCTATAATCTTTATTGAAAATCCTCGTTCCACTTTTGCAGTCTTGCAAGGATTGATAACATCGTTTAATACTTGCATAGTAATCGTTGAAATGGATGGGATAATGATAAATAAGCATTCTTTATGGTAAAATTTACCAGTTAATTAGTTTATTTACTAGAGAAATTAGAGTAATGTTGCATGTATATTGACACCTATAGATCTTTAAAAAAGTTTGTAGATTTAAGCAATTCAGATAAACATGAGCAGTTTAGTCATGACTTCAACTTAAATAATAATGTGTGGCCATAACATGGGTTTATTTGAATAACGGTAAGATTTCAATGCACTATATGGAAATTTTAAGTTCGGCGGATAACACAATAAAATAGCTAATTTTTCGAGGTGAGATGACTGTCACAAGCCTACCACATCCCTCACCCTTTCTCATCCGGACTTGGGACCGGCAACGGTGGGTTTAATTCTATGGCATGAACCATGTTGATATAAAAGAGGAAGAGAGTTATGAGGACAAATTTTATCCTCAGAATTAGGTGATAGGGTATGTGATTGATGTACAAGAATTTCTCCTAGAAGGAATTAATGCCAACGGGTTACAACTAATGATCTAAACTACATGGTGGAACCAAATTTATATAGGGCGTTTCTGAAGAAAGTGCTAAACTAAGGACAAATAACTATTAACAAAAAAGGCCTTGCTTGACTTTAATTAGAGTCAAATATAGTTGGAATTTATATTTTGTGAACATGAGCATATTGTTTAACTAATGGTGAGCCTCATCAAATTATTGTTTTCTTTTTCTATTTTTTGGGAGTGGGGGAGGAGGGGGAGGGGAGGGTGAGGGAGAGAGGGGTAAACCATTTTGAGGTTTAAGCATAAACTGAAAATGTAAAACATTTTGAGGTTTAAGCATAAACCGATTTTTTTTGTCACATGCACTTCCAAACTTAAATGCATTTCTAAATTCAAATTATCAAGAGAATAATGGCTAAAATAAAATAAATATTTCATATTCATAAGGTTATATGCTGTATATGCATGGTGCCCTTTTTTGGGACTAGGGATGTGTCTTTATTGCTTTTTCACGGAAGGGGGGGGGGGGGGGGTAAGGAGGACATCTTGAGGTTTTAGTGTGAATTGAAAATAAATTGTCATTTATTTTAAATTTTCCTTGAAAAGGAGGGGACATGGACCCTCTTCTGAATGGATTATAATAGTGGAGATTAATAAAACTTAAATTTAAAATCCTAATTACCTATTTTCTGTGACTTCGTCTTTGGAGTTAGGATGACCCAGTTATCTAAACTCCATTTATACCTTTTTATTAATTTTAAAGTTATGGTTGCATCGTTTTTGGCTTTAAATGTTGAGCTTGCACACTAGAGATTACATATCGCGCGTGTGTGTGTGTGTGTGTAACTCCAATTATCCTAGCCTCAAAGCCAAACAAAGGCAAAAAACAACTAAACAGATTTTAGATAACTGTAGTTATTGTTAGAAATTAAACTTGTTTTCGGTTATAAAGAATTGAAGAGACATCGGTTATAAAAGAAAGGGATACCAATTCATGAATAGGTTTAATGAAAGGATATGTAACGGTTATTGTAATCAATTGGTATTATGAAGAGTCATAATGAAGGGGCATGTAAACTCCTATATAAGGAGATGTTTTTTAAAGTTTTTAAAAGAGCAAGGAAAATATAAGAATAGTTTATTGATACTTTCTCCATTCTCTATCCATTCTCTCCTCCAAACACATTCGGCTACATCGTAGACCGAACATAAAGTTGTGAAGATCCTAACAAAGTGGTATCAGAGCAAGGTTCGAAGAAAACGTCGAAGACAACACTCTCGTACAACGCCCCACGCCTCACCAAAGATAACTATGAAAATTGGAGCATCAAAATGAAGACTGTTTTGGGAGCAGTAGGCGCTTGGGATGTGGTGGTCCGAGGCTATGATCGGCCTCAAGATGAAGCTGCACTGACGGCAGCTCAGAGAACGACCCACGAAAAATTATTCGAGAAAGATTGTACCGCAAGATACTTTATCGAGCAAGGTGTCGATGATTCGACTTTCGAGAAGATTTCGGCTGCCACTAATGCAAAGCAACAGTGGGAGATACTTGAGAAAACCTTCCAAGGAGTCGAGAAGGTTAAAAAGGTACGCTTACAATCACTAAGGAGGGAGTTTGAATTGTTAAAAATGGAGGAGAATGAATCGGTGACTGACTATAATGCCCAAGTGCTTATGGTGGTCAACCAAATGAAAAGAAACGGAGAAAAAATGGAGGATGTAAGGGTGATGGAGAAAATTCTTCGGTCACTACCACCGAAGTTTGACTTCATTGTGTGTTCAATTGAAGAGTCAAAGAATCTTGAAGAAATGACGATAGATGAGTTGATGGGTTCACTAAAAGCCCACGAAGAACGGTTCGTGAAAAAGCAAGAACCGATTGAAAAATTACTACAAACACAAGTTAATTTGAAAGGTGATTCGGTTGAAAATGGTCAAAATGACCGAAATCGAGGAAATGCACGCGGCCGAGGAAGAGGCCGTGGCCGAGGTCAATTCGGTCGAGGACAAGGTGGTCGAGGAGGTCAAAACAATGACGATAGAAGCCAAAGCCAAAATTTCGGCCGAGGTCGAGGCCGAGGTCGATCGACTGGTGGAAGAGGGAGACCGAATGTTCAATGCTATAATTGCAAGAAATTCGGTCACTATGCAGCAGACTGTTGGGGAAAAACAGTCGAGGAAAAATCAAACTTTGTGGAGAAAGAAGATTACAATGACGATGTACTTCTACTGGCTTTTAAAGGTGACGAAGAAAGTGCCGACACTTGGTATCTCGATACTGGTGCAAGTAATCATATGTGTGGCAAGCGAAACATGTTCGTAGACTTGGACGAATCGGTGAGTGGCCAAGTCACATTCGGTGATTGTTCGAAGGTACCAGTAAAAGGTAAAGGTAAAATTTTAATTCGACTGAAAGATGGATCACAAAAATATATCGAAAATGTGTATTATGTGCCGAATATGAAAAACAACATCTTGAGTTTGGGACAACTCTTAGAAAAGAATTTCGATATTCATTTAAAGGATCGAACTCTTTTCTTAAGAGATAACCGAATGAAGTTGATAGCAAAAGTGCAGATGACGAAGAATCGGCTATTTCTATTGGATATCAAATATGGTGAAGCAAAGTGTCTAAAATCATCGGTGAAAGATTCGGCTCGGTTATGGCATATGAGGTATGGACATCTCAATTTCGGCGGACTAAACTTGTTGGCGAGGAAGAACATGGTCAAAGGTTTGCCGATTATGAATGAACCGAAAGAGTTATGTGAAGGGTGTTTACTTGGTAAACATCACCGAGCAAGTTTTCCAAAAGAAGCCGAGTTTAAAGCCAAGGAGCCATTACAACTTGTCCACACCGATGTATGTGGACAAGTTACTCCAAATTCATTTGGTGGAAAAAGGTACATTCTAACATTTATTGATGATTTCACAAGGAAAACATGGGTATATTTTCTAAAAAATAAATCGGAAGTTTTTGAAAATTTTAAAAGATTCAAAATGAATGTGGAAAAAGAAAGTGGGTTTTATTTGAAATCGGTCAGGTCAGACCGAGGTGGAGAATTCACTTCAAATGAGTTTGAAAATTTTTGCAAAGAAAATGGGATTCGGCATTTCTTAACGGCCTCCTATTCACCACAACAAAATGGAGTGGCCGAACGAAAAAATAGAACCATATCAGACATGGTGAGATGTATGTTGAGTAGTAAAAATATGCCGAAGGAATTTTGGGCAGAAGCGGTTGCATGTGCTGTGTACATTCTAAACCGATGCCCAACCCAGAGTCTACAAAATGTAACACCGTAGGAGATGTGGAATGGTTATAAGCCGAATGTAAGTCACTTTAAAATTTTCGGGAGCATAGCATATGCTCATGTCCCCGAACAAAAGAGAGTAAAACTTGATGACCGAAGTTCTCGGTTGATTTTTATCGGTTATGATCTAAGAACCAAAGGCTACAAGCTGTTTGATCCAGTCAATAAGAAGGTCATTGTTAGCCGAGATGTCAAATTTGATGAAGAAAGCTCATGGAGTTGGAGCGATGAAGCCGAAAGCAGCAGACCGAATGAAGTACTCGGTCAAGAAGAAAAGAAAAGAAATGAAGTCGAAGTTGATGTTCCATCGCCTGCAACAACACCTCGGTTCAATTCGCCTCAAGTCGGTTCTCCACAAACCGAAGCGTCGTCAAGTTCAACTCCACCAAGAAATCCAAGGACGAGGACTATGACCGAGTTATATGAGGTAACCGAAATGCAAAATAATCTAACATTATTTTGTTTGTTTGCCGAATGCGAGCCAATGAATTTTGAAGAAGCGGTCAAAGACCGAAGGTGGAAAGAAGCAATGGACGAAGAAATCAGTGCTATTGAGAGGAATGGAACTTGGGAGATCACCGAACTTCCCAAAGGCAAGAAACCCATAGGAGTGAAATGGGTGTACAAGGAGAAAAAGAACGCTAAGGGAGAAATCGAGCGATACAAGGCAAGGTTAGTGGTCAAAGGCTACAAACAACAAGCTGGCATTGATTATGATGAAGTTTTCTCACCAGTAGCGTGACTCGAGACAATTCGACTGATCATTGCTATGGCGGCTCAATTCAGTTGGAAGATATATCAATTGGATGTTAAATCGGCATTCCTCAATGGATATCTTGAAGAAGAAGTCTACATCGAGCAACCACTCGGTTATGAGAAGAAAGGACATGAGTCGAAAGTACTGAAGCTAAAGAAGGCTTTATATGGCCTGAAGCAGGCACCGAGAGCATGGAATAGTCGAATCGACATATACTTCCAAGCACACGGTTTCATGAAGTGTCCTTATGAGCATGCATTATACATAAAGAAGTCCGAAAAAGGTGATATTTTTATAGTATGTTTATATGTGGATGATTTCATCTTCACAGGAAACAATCCACGTATGTTCGATGACTTCAAAAGCTCGATGGTTAAAGAATTTGAAATGACCGACATCGGTCAGATGGCATATTATTTAGGAATAGAGGTAAAGCAAAGACCGAATGGGATTTTCTTATCCCAAGAAGGATATGCTCGGTCGATTTTGAGAAAGTTCAATATGGAGCAAAGCAATTCGGTCAATACCCCAGTAGACCGCGGAACAAAATTATCAAAGTTCGATGAAGGGAGCAATGTGGACTCGACGCATTTCAAAAGCTTGGTAGGCAGTCTTCGGTATCTTACATGCACAAGACCGGATATTCTATATGGAGTCGGCTTGATCAGCCGATACATGGAAGAACCGAAATTGACACATTTATCAGCGGCGAAAAGGATATTGAGATATATCAAAGGTACACCAAATTTCGGTTTGTTCTATTCGAAATCTAACAATTTTGAATTATATGCATATACCGATAGCGATTGGGGAGGAGATATAGATGACCGGAAAAGTACGACAGGGTACATTTTCTTCATCGGTGAATCAGCATTTACTTGGTGTTCCAAGAAGCAACCGATAGTGACACTATCAACTTGTGAAACCGAATATGTTGCTATATCGGCTGGAGTTTGCCATGCTATATGGCTAAGAAATCTGCTGAAAGATCTAAAGGTTGAACAGGAAGGACCTACGAAGATGTATGTGGACAACCAATCTGCTATAGCACTGGCGAAGAATCCAGTGTTTCATGAACGAAGCAAGCACATTGATACTCGGTATCACTCTATCAGAGAACATGTGAGGAAGAAAGAGGTCGAACTCGTTCATGTCAAATCACAAGATCAACTGGCCGACATTTTTACAAAGCCCCTAAAATTTGAAGTGTTCGCAAAATTGCGAGGAAAGATCGGCATGGTAAAACAAGTTTAAGGGAGCATGTTAGAAATTAAACTTGTTTTCGGTTACAAAGAATTGAAGAGACATCGGTTATAAAAGGAAGGGATACCAATTCATGAATAGGTTTAATGAAAGGATATGTAACGGTTATTGTAATCAATTGGTATTATGAAGAGTCATAATGAAGGGGCATGTAAACTCCTATATAAGGAGATGTTTTGTAAAGTTTTTAAAAGAGCAAGGAAAATATAAGAATAGTTTATTGATACTTTCTCCATTCTCTATCCATTCTCTCCTCCAAACACATTCGGCTACATCGTAGACCGAACATAAAGTTGTGAAGATCCTAACAGTTATTTCAACCTTAGAGTTGATTTAACTTACAATGATTCCAAACTCATAATTAAACCAGATACAATTAAATTTTGAAGTTAACTCCATAACACTACATTTGTGATTACAACGAGACGGTCTTGCTCACCATTCATTGGCCTTTTAGGAATATTCTAAATGAGGGTCTGTCTAGAATTTCTAAGCATGTAGCATGAGTAGAGAGCTTTCAGCAATTAAGCATACACATTTAATTTTTTTTAGAGAATTCTTCAATGGCATCAATATGGTGCGTAAGTTTAGATGACCATTTTTTGTAGAGAATTGTTGTGTTTTGTACGTCATCTTCTTCCATGTCAGCGAAGTGCACCAGCATCTTTGGTTAAAGAGGGCACGCCGTTTGGTCTTCCTGCAATGAACATCTCATCCGGTCTATAGTGAGGGGACACTCCTGCATTGCCGACTTGCCTAAAGGCAGCTCCATTGACAAATGCGTCGTCTATTGATCTCAAGTTCCATTTGTTTCCCCTCCCTGCTCCTGGTTCCTTCCATATTATCTATATTTCAAGTAGCAAAATTTTCTTGTTAGTAATTAGCGAAACTATTTAGATGGTTTAATTATACTTTGCAATGCTCTTAGGGTCAAGAGTACCATGTAAGATTTAAACTTGGTAAGTGACTTCAAATTTTTTGCATTGGGATGTTTTGTTTCTACAAAACGGCTTTAAGCTATAATGAGTGTCCCGCTGCATTGTTTTCAATGCAGGTTGTTCCGTATATATAGATAAATTTGTAAGGTGATTAACGCAACACTTGATTTTAGATTTCCACGTAGTTGAGACTTATCTTGGAAACATATACCTTTTATGTGAAGTTTAAGACATGCTTGTAAAATAATGATGCAGACTTAAATTCAGAAGTAAGGGCACAAAATCTTACAGCTTTATTGTCATGCGGAGCAATATAGAGATTGCCTTGGCTCTTGATGGTAGGATTCATGCTCCCTCCCATTGCGTAGTCTCTCCACCCATCATAGAAGTTGTTGACAACATGAGCATACCCATGTCGAATCCTTGGCATACGTTGGATGCAATTAGGTCCAAATTTGTTAAATGCAACCGTAACCCTCATTTCTCGGTCTCGGACGAAGCCGTCTTCGTGCCCGAGAAGCATGACCTTGTCGTGATCTCTGAACCAGTTGTTAGAGATGGTTATCCCAGTCGATCCACGAGTAACATCAAGCAGCCCGTCCTGTCCTTGGTAGAGGGTGATGTGATCGATCCAGATCTTGTGGGATGAGACTATTCTGATTGCATCTCCGTCTGTGCCGCCGAGGCTTGTGATGTGGTGGATCTGGAGGCTGTGGATGATCACATTGTTCGCCTGACCAATTGATATTGCTTTTGATGTTAGGAATAGTATCAGAGCTTAAAGCCTTAAAGAAATAAACTAATTTTTATGAAGCTATAGAACATTAGATTTATAGGCATGTGAGTGCAAGGCACATGTAAATTATCAAGTGAAATATAAGTGATTTCTTATTATATGAGTTTTTTCAATGCAAAATGAAATTTCTAAACTATTCACATCTTGTCTGATTAAATTGCAATTGAAATTAACAGGTACATTTGAGGTCCGATGCAAAGTAAGAAATTGTGAAGGCCGTATAAAAAGACATGAGAACCCTATCAAAAAGGTCATAGATTTAATGCGTGCAACCGACACAAAAGAAGAGAAGAATGAGCATTTCTTGAACTTACATGTGTGTCTACCCTTACAAAACCCACATAACATGAGCATATCCATTTATTTAAAGAAAATGAGTCTCATATGTGTCTGCCCTTACACCTCCAAAAGTACTTACATGTTCAATCAAGAAGCCGGCACCATAGGCAATGTGCACGTCAGCTCCGCGACCATCAATGGTAGTAAAGCTGGAAATGACAAGAGGCCTTTCAAGCTTGATATACATATCCTGCTTGAAAGTGATCCATACTTTACCACGCATCATCGTAGCTCCGTGACGCAACGTACCCGGTCGTGGGCGAAACGGGTCATCACTTGGATCAGTGACAAGGTACGGCCTAACACCACTCCCTCGATTATGTATCATCTTTCCTGCAAACCCGACAGAACACATGGCGAGTCTCTGCCTGTTGGCCGCCCAATTTGGGTCCCGCCTCCAGCATCGATCAATCACGTTCATGCCAAAGGCAATTTTGGCATTGAAAAGAAAGGATAGGAGAAAGAAGGCAAGAAAGATAAGCTTAAGGGGTCTAATGGAGGCCATTGATTGTATCATTGTGAGATGAGATAAGGAAGTAAAGATCTGAGGGTTGCATTTATAGGAGAAGGTTTAAGGTAATGCTTGTTTTAGCTTCATATTGTTGTGTTTGTTCAGTTTTGTGCTGTTTTCTATTAACTTCGTATGTTTCAGAACTTTTCTGTTCAGGATTGTTCAGATTGAAAGGCTGTTATGAGGTTTCTGATAAAAATAGAAACTCTATAATTTGTGTGTGTGTGTGTGTGTGTGTGAATCTAATATATATGAGAAAAACAAGGCAGAAATGCTTCGACATCCATTACTTGAATCTGATTTATTATTAAACAAAATATGTCGGATTGGACATAACAATCCAATACTGGCAAAAGGTCCCATTTTGATATGGATCCTGACCCCATACGATGGTAGCTCTCTCAGTATCTAAAACGAACCTGACTAATTGCAGCGAACGACTCAAAATTCCATCCCATTAATATTTTGAGTTCTGCATCATTCCGTCATTGTACCGTTAGTTTTACCGTTGACCATGAGAGGATGCTGAGTTAAATGGACATGGTCTAGCGTGCTTCCAGAACTTTATGCTTCATCAATCTAGATTCAGATACATCTTGATGAATTCCATGAGGAATGACAGAAAATTTTTGCATAAAATATCCAAGACAAACGATTGCATACCTCAAATTTGCTTTGGCCCTGCAGGTTCAGTAGTGCAATCAATTAATGCTAACTACTTTTTGTAGCCCTCCAAATAAAATTCAAGGTTTATGTTGACCGTGGACTGTTTCCAAGTCCTGTATCTTTCATTCCATCGTTATAGCGCTTGCAAACTATATGAGAAATTTCTCTATTTTGTACCACCTACTTGATGAATTCGTTGTTGATGGCGTTTACTATATACATGAGTTTCGAATTGAAAAAAAAAGTTGGGTAAAATTTTTAATTTCTGCCTACATATTGATGGAGACTAATCTGCCCTGAACAATATGTTTACTTACGAATTTAACCCCCAATGCATGCTATTAATTGTTGATTATTATCATTCTTCAGTCAGAATCCTATGTTGCAGAACTCAAAATGACTATACTTCATGTTAATCTTCTTGTTCATCTTTAAACTTACCGCCCCGACCTCGAGCGGAGATGAATTCACCTTCAACGGATTCAAGAACCCAAACCTGGAACTCAATGGCCTTGCATTGATTACATCTGATGGCCTCCTTGAGCTAACCAACACAGCGATGCATGTAAAGGGCCATGCATACCGTCCGCTTCGTCTAAAATTCAAGTCTCATTCTGGTAAAATCCTCTCATTCTCCACCACTTTTGCGTTTGCAGTGCTCTTTCCATACTCTGATATTAGCACCAACGGGATTACCTTCTTCTACACTCCCACCGCCGACCTCTCGTCTGCTCTCCCTACCAGTTACTTGGGCCTCTTCAATAAAACCAACAACGAAAACTCAACCAATCACATTTTTGCCATTGAGCTTGAAACCGTTCAGAATCCTGAATTATGAGATATTAATGACAACCATGTTGGAATTGATATCAATAACTTGATCTCTAACCTGTCTAGGACCGCTGGTTACTACGATGATAACACTGGTTTGTTTAAGGAGTTGAGTCTTATGAGCGGCCAACCGATGCAAGTGTGGGTGGATTTTGATGGAGAAGAGATGCAATTGAACGATATCTTATCTCCGATGCAAGTGGCTAAACCGAAGAGGCCACTTTTATCCTCGACAAATCTTTCAGGCTTGCTTCTTGATGCTATGTATGTTGGTATGTCTGGATCGACTGGTTCTGTTCATGCTTCTGATTACATACTTGGATTGAGATTCAAGATGAATGGGAGAACCAATTGAACAATGTGTCTGCCTATAGCTTCATGTTCTTTTGTGATATTAATTGTTGTTGCTGCGTGCTCATTGTGAAGAGGAGGATCGAATTTGTTGAGCTACTTGAGGACTGAGATCTCCAGTACAGGCCGGTTCTCTTACAGAGATTTGTTTTGAGTGACGAAAAAAGAGGAAGAATTGTTGGATGCTGGAGGCTTTGGTAGAGTCTACAGAGGGGTAACATCTCCTTTTAAGAGGAGGTTGCAATTAAAATGCCGCTCCTGAATCAAGGAATGAAAGAGTTTGTGTCCGTAACTGTTAGTATCAGCCACCTCTGCCACCGAAACCTCGTTCAGCTCTTGGGCTGCTGCCGACCCTGTTGGGGTCAAAAATTACACCCCCTTTTTGTCAAAGTCGAAAAGTCAAAGTCAACGCCCAACAAGTGGGTCTAAGCCTAACCGATCCAGGCCCAAGACCAAGCAAGTGGGTCCAAGCCCAAACCACCTCGAGCCCAAACGAAGCCGGCCGGCTATCAAGAGGAAAGAGAAAGAAAAGAAGAGAAAATTGTAATAAATAGATTTTATATGCAAATAAGTAGAAAAATGTCATGAAAATAGGCAAAAAGCCAAATTATGTAAAGTCCATGGCCAAAATGTAAAATGTGTGCATATGGAAGTAAAGAATAAGGCAAAAAGCCAAAATTGTAAAGCCCAAAGGCTAATTTGCAAATGTACAAAGAGTATTTAGCCCCAACATATGATAAAATGATAAGTTTTTCTCTTTTCACAAAATACTAGGGTTTTGGGCCTCCACCAAAAAAGCAAGTTTTCATCTTCTTCATCTTCTTCAAAGAGAGAGAAAGAGAGCTCTAAAAGAAAGAGTTCTTTTTGGATCTTTCTTATCTCCTTCATCTCTTTTTCCTCAATACAGTCCATCAAAAAAGAACTCATATCTTTTAGAAACCTTCATTTCAAGAACCCAAGATCCAATATCAAAACCAAAAAAAAGAGCAATCTTTCTTTATCAAACTTGAAGGACAAGAAAGAATAAGAACTCTCGGGATGAAAGCTCATGGCTTTCGTCCCGAGCAAACTTATTCGAACAAATGAACTCGGTAAAAGCTCTTGATTTTTACTATGCCAGCACCGGTTCTCCCATGAGATCCATGGGAACATGGGTCGCAACCCATGTTCCCCAATCAATATGTGAATACGGGTCAGCTTTGAGACCCTCTCAAGGGATCCCATCTTTGGGACCCCTCCCGGGATCCCCCGCTTTCGGTATCCCTAAAGGGGTCCTTCTTTCAGGACACCCCCCAAAGGGGTCCCCGCCTTCAGGAAGGCCTCCTAAACTTGGAAGTCCATCACTCTCTCTCCCATCTCCCTTAAAATAAAATTTTGTTTCGGGACGTTGTCTCGAGCCCTGCAAGAGGATTGCTAGCCCTCTTTGACCCCAGCCTCCTGAGCGGGCAGCGGGACCCTCGTGTGATAGCCCGATATATTCCAAGAGGCTTGAAAATCATTTTCAAACACAACACACATATCATAGAATTAGTTTGCATGATACGTTAATCGGAGGTTCTCTCGCTTGTAATTAATAGAAGTTTGTCCGCTGCTACTGGAGATTAGAATCTCCACGATCAATAAACCCCTATTTGTCATGGGGGCAGGACGAATCTGTACACGTGCCTGAAGCACGTGCGCATCCCATCCCACAGGGCGATGAAAAACATTCTACGGACGCAAAGGAACGCTTCTCTTGGTCAATGAATTCATGCCTATTGGTAGTTTTGACAAGTTCTTTGAGATTATGGGCTATCTTGCACCAGCGCTAGGAAAAACCGGGATGGCAACAACTCTAACTGATCTGTTTGCATTTGGTGTGTTTCTTACTTGAAGTTGCTTGTGGTCATAGGTCAATTCAATTGCCATGCGACTAGTGCTTCATGTGGATTGGGTGCTCAAGAATTGGCGAAGGAGGTCTTTGATTAATACAATGGACCTAAGATTCATAGGAGAGCAATGCATCAGTGAGGTAGAGCAGGTGTTGAAGCTTTGGTTTGTTTTGCTCGCATCTGTTGCCTGCAGCAAGGCCGAGCAAGAGACAGCGATGCGGACACAGGATGGAAATGCACGTCGGAGCTCTCACAGAGCTTTGGCACCATGCCATTACAGAATAATTCAAGGTTTGAAGTTTATATCATGTCTTCATAATCGTCCGTAGCCACTCTTTTTACTCCTTTCTCCATAGCTACCCCAACTCTCGCCTCTCCAGCACATTCGATGCATGCCAAATCCAGGGCCCCTCCAAAACTTTTTTCTTGCATCCCTTTTTTCATTGCATGCACTAAACACACACCAAGAATAAGGGGTAAGAAGGCCGGCCGTCAGGCCGGCGAGTTTGCCCCAGGCCGTGGGGATTTCTGCATATCTCATAGCATGTTTTGCAGATGATGTGTGACTTCTTTCAGAGATGAAGGATAGAGAAATCATGGAGTAAAAGAACATCCTAGACATTTACTCCTTAGCAACATGCTAAAAAATCTGCCGGAGTATCAGCGAGACTAGGTCTGCGAGCAATGAGTGCCCTTTGGTTGTTGTGAGCCTGTCTCAGCTTACGGGATATAAGCAACCGTTTTCAGTTGTTGTTCCCCTCCAAAGGGCAGGTTCTTACACGTTACTCATCCGTTCACTACTGAAAACACCACCTGCCGTCTGACTGGCATGTGTGTCGATGTTGACAAAGACTACCTACGGCTGAGAAATTTCATGAAAAGTTGAATCAGATATCTAAATTGCAGAGTGAAAGATGGACTTTCCTGCTATCGTATTGGTGTCCACTATAAAGAAGACTATCGAAGACGACTACTCTACTCTAATACACGCTAGCAAGGACCGTTTAAAAGGGCGGAAATAGAATTTGTTCTCTTTTTTGGGAGGTTGACGCCCGATCCAATTAGATTTTCAGTATATGTTGCCATCTTACTATTTTCGATTGGCTGCGCTTCCTAAGGGCATTCTGTTAAAAATTGACACAGGTTATTAGAATGCAACGGCTATGGCAATATGGTAAGCCTTGATTAATGCATGAGTACTTTTGAAATTCATTAGTTTCGAAATTGGTACATATGACACAAAATGTTCAGAATACATTAAAATTGATGATTATCAATATTGAGTGCGAAAATATGACGGCAATGAGAACTGAGCGAATTAGTGACATTTCAAAGTGTAACTCTCTAGTATGGATTATGGAAGTTTAGTTTGAATAAAATCTACAAGTCTAAGAGATTTGTGCTAAAGCTTTTGTGTCAAACAATGATTACAGGTCCATACTCAAGGCATCACTTTTTATTCGTTTTCGACGATGGAGCTAGACTTACACATGAATAGTTTCAACAAAATAATAATCCCTTAAATAAGACTAAATAGCCGCGTAAGGTAACTGCACAGAGAGTACACATAATATGAAAAACCTTCCATATTCATGTGGTTGCATCATAGATGATATATCAAAATGTACCATAATAATAAGCATTGCAGCAGTAAAATGATGAATCACAGAATCGTATACATGGACAATTATATATCCAAAAGGAACCAGGAAAATGAAACAAAGATATCTGATATCCGACTGCACCTAGATGTCGAAAGCTTCAGAGATAACAAGCTCATATCATACTCGCTCATGAAAACAACCGCCTTTCCCATTGAAGAAATCGTTCATCAACGCTAAGATTCTATCATTCTCTAGACCACATCGAGATATGAGGCATATGTAGAAGTGAGGGCAAACAAACGGTTTCTTCGAAGTCATGTCAAGGGGAGTGATATCTTTATTCTCCTGTACCAAAAAATGGCATGAAAGTGTCTTATATTAACTCGCAGGTAATTTTGTTATAATATGAAGAAAATTAATTTACAACGGAGGCACCGTCTATGTAATGAAGAAGAAATTTAAAATCACATCTCCTGGTCTGCTCCTTTACCAGTAGTGTAAGCAGTTCCAAATTAGGCGAGCAATGTAGGAAGTGTTCAACTGCTGAGAAATTACCGACCATAGTCCTTCCTTACAACTTAAGATTCTTAAGATTGTGAAAATTTTGAAGCTCTGATAGCTCTTCCCCTGGGTTATTACCCTTGTCAGTTGTAAAGAAAACAAATTTAGTACACTTGAATTATATTATATCTCGACAATAAATGGATATTGATAATCTTCCCATGGGAATTGATGCTTTGATCATGTTAGTTGACAAACATATAATAGGCTTAAAGCAAATGGAACAGAAGAAAAACTTAAAATCGCATATATTTGAAGGTTCACCAATGTTTTTTGTGTGTGAAAGGAACGGTGCTAAAGCACGTAAATTCATTAATAGAGAGTTAATAAACCACAAAAGTTGTGCAAGAATCTCTACACAATAATACAACCACATGCCCCAAGCACGAGCCACCGATGTTGAAATCAGTTTTAGGAATTAAATATTCAACTAGGTTGTTTTTTGAAAAAATTGTCCAATCTTTAAAAACCGTCAAAAATAGTTTCACATATCAAAGCCGCTTTGTTTTCCAAACCCCACCCCCAAAACTGAGGTGAACATTCCTCAAATTTTAAAAGATGAAATGGAAGAGAATTCTTATGCATGAGTACCGGGGTCATTTCGTAATGACATAAGAGCAACTTCCATTACAACCTTCCAATGTCTTTCTAGCAAACCACCAAACACTCCTTCGACATGTAATTATTACTAATTTATCAATAATGTTATTATGAGCAAAGTGAGCATCATGTGTCATAGGAGGAAAATTCTCTCATATGGCGGTCAAGTTAAGTAAGCATAATTTCTTTTATGTTGCATGATATTGATCGGATCAGATGATTGTGCTTTCAATACTCCTTGTCCTTGCATCAGATGATTGTAGAGGTTTACAAACAAAACCCAGAAATCGACACGCAAGAGTATCAAAATTACACGGGAGTAGTAGTAGTTGCTGCTGCTGCTGCTGCTGTGTCACGCGCGGGTGTGTGTATGGAGAAGACTATGACGATAAAAAAGGGACGTCACATATCTTCAAATTGCGGTTTGACCACCATGGGGAGAAAAAATCCCTCCCATGGAGCCTGATACCGACTTCTCTCATGTATTAATCACTAGCATTTAGAGTTAATTTTGAAAAAGAAAATGAAATGAAAAAACAGACAAAATAAAAGCTTGCACAAGTAGAAGAAAGAGGAAGCTTAAGCGTACCTGAGTTCTTGGACCAACAAACTTGAGAAGTTCTGGATCACAATGAAAATTACCAATTCTAGCATAGTTCTTAGTTTGTAAAGATGCTTTAACCAGAGATGGAAGGTTCTCCAATACGACATCCTCTGGCCCCATAATATCATGGCAAGCTGATTCCAAAGATTGTAGATTACAATTAGAAATCCGAGTTCTTGTCCCTTTGATCCGGCAATTTTCTATGGATAACTTCTTTAGAAAATTTGAGGATATATCAGGATCCTCAAGGTAGCAATTGCAAAATTGCAAATCTTCAAGAACTGGGCATTCAGGAACAAGAGACAACAATGAAGCAGTGTCCATATCAAAGCGATAAAGATGCAATTTTTGACGTTATGCCTAATTGCATACTGCATCCATGTAATAACTTGTTCTTGTGCATTCTCAACAACGTCATGTGACCACTTGAGTAGGAAACTCTGCACGTCCACTGCGTCACTGAGCAATAGCACAGTATAGACAAAGGTTGGGAAGTTAATGGTTTTCATTCGTTGTCCATTATTACAGGAAAATGAACCATAGCCATCATCATGAAAGAATAGATTAGGCATAGAGGTCCATAGATTTCTCCATCTTTTCGCGAGAATGCACATGCGCACTACATGCTTTGTATCCAAGTAAGCACTTGATAAGATATCATGAAGGTCACAAGCGTGCAACGTTTGTTTCGGAACCAAGTAAGGATCCGATAACATATGGTGAAGGATTGCTTCGGGTAGTTGGCTTATCCTATCTTGATCATTTTTTTCTATTGTTGTTGGTGTTGGTTCCATGATGAGGTTATATCTCGAACACATTTGATTCAACAGTCGGCATGCATGTTAACCTGTGAACATGATACACCGGAACATTCAATAAGATTTGTTTTTATAACATTGATCCATAGAAATAAAACCAGAAAAATTACACCGGTGTTCGGATAACCGGAGTTTAATTTTTAGGCAGAGGTATAGCTGCATAGCCATGAAAACTCCGGTTTCGAGGCTTTACCTTTACTATAAGGATGGCTCCATTGTCTCATAAGTCGGTGTTTTGCTTTATGATAGACTTGTATATTTCTTTAAATACCCCAAATTAAGGACAAACCGCTTAAGTAAAAAAAAATATTATCTCAGGAAAAATTTGATTCTGAAGCATGCACAGTTTATTCAAATCAAGTTCTTCTTATCTTTGCTATTAGAGCTAGTAGTGTTTGTTCAGCTCAGAAGCAATATAAAAAAGATACCCATCAATTTAGAAATAGGATTGAAAAGGCAAAAAGCTTTTTAACATTAATCACAGCAATAAAATATCCAGAAAAAGAAGCCCAAAATCGTCTCTATCGATTTAGATGTTGTACCTATGCGATAGGGTATTAGGGATAGAGATAGAGAAAGAGCCCCTCGCTCGATGAGAAAACAGGTCAGATTATATGGTTGTAAGTTTGTAACAAACCTATCGGACTGAAATAATGATTGAAGATCCCTCAGATTGTATCTTAATCTCTTACTAAATCCAGGTTTCGAGGGTCTGTCCCTCATTTCCATTTCAGAACATCCTAGTCTTAATTTGCTATTCATCAAACCACATGGATCGATCTAGTCACTAATAAAATGCATATTCTCCTGAATCACATAAGAGTTTGGCTAGCTCCGTATATGTATTTCATAAGAGAGAAACAATATCGTTGTTGTTCAAAAAGATACCAAAGAGAATGATTGCTCATCCTATGCTAGAAATAATGGACCATGGGACGGAAATCCTCTGATTTTGCCAATCCTATTTCTCAATGATATCCTCTGATCGAGACAATTGGTTGAATTCAATGAAACCATTTTAGAAAAGTTAATGAATACTCTTAATAAATCAATTTTTTTTCCACAGGACCATAAGTAAGGACATCAACACAAAGAGATTAATTCAAATATGAAACCCTAAAATAATTGTATGATTTAATTAATGTGAGAAAACTATAATCAACAAACCTAACCTTGGATGAGTCAAGGACTGCGATCAGTTGCTTCAGCTGAATGTTTAAGGAATGAGCCTATTTGGCTGTCCGGAAATACCGGTAGAACCGAAAGTAATATTGAAGTAGCTTCCAAAAAAGTTGTTATAGAAATAAACCTAAATCTTACTTCTTGTATTTGTTTGTATGTTTTTTTGGAAGAAGTAAGTAAAAAATAAAGTAATTTACTACGTTTCTTTTATAAGAAACAAACAAAAAAGTATTTTTTTAATAGTATTATATCATTACTTTATGGAAGTAATAAAGAGAATCATTAAATAATTTATGTTTTTTCTTGTTTCTTGTGCTCCATGGTAACTTCTCATCCAAAATGAGGGAAATAAAATCTTAAAAGTAACTATACCACATAGAATCCACCTCATCATCATAAAATAACTTCCAACCTCTGCTTCCGTGAAAACAAACACAAGAAGTACATGAAGTAAGCTTACTTCCAGTAGTTTCATGTCACTTCCGTCAAAATAAATACAAGAAGTACATGAAGTAAGTTTACTTTCAGTACTTTCATGTTACTTCCGTGCAAACAAACATCCCCAGAGAAAGAGAAGATGAAGGAGCGATACATATGAAGTGAAGGGTTTTGAATTTTAATCATATATAACCCCTAAGACTTCTCTATTTCTTATATCACCCCAGCATCATATTTTCATATAATGTTTTTAATACATGGCCCAAAAACTTATGGATATCCGCAAAACAACCTCTAAAACCTCGTATTTTTTTATAAAGAATCTACAGATATTGTAAATAAATAATTTTACTCTCATGATAAGAAAATCATTCAACCCGCATTAAATTTAACTGCTCATAGTAACTTACTCTTTTCCTTTATTTTATTCTTTTTTTCCATCTTAAATTATAAACTGTTGTATTGTGTGACGCAGAAATATCAATAGGGATGTAAACATATACGGATAATCCAAGCTTACTCTGTATCCGTGTATCTTATTTTTATCAAAGATAGCAATTTCCTTCCGCTAATAGCCATCAAATACGGATACGATAACATCTATATCCATTATGTATCCGATGTTAAAAATAGTAATTTCTTACTTTATCGGGTTTATTTTTTCTAATATGCATTTCATATATATATATATTTATATATTCGACTTTTATCAAATACGGATAATAATTCTCATTCACGTTAACTCATGTTTGGTATTATACCTAACTGTTATATAGTAGTTCTCAGATGACAATGGTATAGGGTAATCCTTTGATCTGAGATCATCATAATATCTTGTGTGTGGAACGACTATACTTTGATTTCTAACCAACCATGTGCATACAGATTTTCGTTGGGTATAGTTCCGAAGCATATGAAAATAGTGAGCAATTAAGATGAGATTCGTCTCTCCCAGTATAGAAAGTTGATGTCGTACTGTGTGTGATATAACAATAGCCATAAATCTTTGGCCAAGATAAATGAGTTAAAATGATAAGTGTTATCAGTTGTATCTCTATAACTATAAATTGATATCAACACGATTTATTGAGTTATTGGGTCTGACAGTTTACCATATCCTGAACTCAATATGTGACGTGTTTTGACAAAGAGACCAGATTATACGATGATTGTCACGGACATGTTTTGACTGGTTTGGTGAGTTAGCATGCCGACCTATTCTTTTCGACACATACTTGGCTAGCCTTCACATGCAGCTAGCATTGCTGTTATGCTTGTGAGTCCAAAAATGCTTCGTGGATTTATGAAATCCTTTTATCTCATCACCAACGTATTGTTGAGCCTTTAAAGTCCCACACAGAAGATGCACCGATCCAGAAAATAATGTCGGGAATTTAATTTACGTATATTGATACATAGTGTAATCAAAAAGAGAAAAACACTAATTTATTTTGGTTTAAATGAAATGAGCTTATTTATGCCAAATGTTGGCTAAGTGTATTTATCATAATTAAACCTGGTTAGACTAAGTTTAATAAATCTTAATCATGCTAAAATGACATGTTTATGGAACATGTCATATATTAACTTGGTTCTCGAAACACAAGGAATTACACTGAAATATCAATAATAAGATCTTGAACCATGGAGAGAGAAAAGGAGTTGGCCTCGCTTAGAGCTCGCCTGAAGAAGGAGACCCACCACCGTGGCTCGGTTTTCCCTAACGTGAGGGACAAAGGTAAGAACTTGGCTTCATTTGATGGGTTGGAAGGGGTTATGTCTTCTCTGGGTTCCCAAAGTTTGGGTTCTTCCAAAAGGGAGCAAGATTCGAACTTTAATGTGGTCTGTCACATCTTGCTTCCCAAAATACAGAAACACGAGAACGTAATTTGGCTAGCTATACTATCTATGGGAAAAAAATATCATAATTACATTAAGGCCTCTTGCAGTATATCAAGCGACACAGAAATAATAATAATTCTAATACATGTTTATTGCCACACCAAATAACAATAATGAAAGCAAATACTAGAATAACAAAAGTCTCAAATCTCAGACTGGTTTAAATAATAAGTGAGTAAACGGTACATAAGTCCTAGTCGTTTATGGGCTCACAAAAACAATCTAATGAAATAAAGTACAGTACAGGAATAAACTAAAATAACCTAATGACCTAGATAAGTGAAGGTGCGCCTCAAAATTTGGCTACCTCCTCGAAATACTTTCGATCCCGTGGTTCTACTGGCAATGGATCTGGGCTATGCAAAACCCAGACGTCAGAGCGTCTAAAATAGTATGATAATCACAATGTCATGAATGTGATGTGATAGATCGTTATAATAAGAACTAGTGACGTGTAGACAAACAATAAACAATAACAATAATAACTTGTAATATAACAGTCAGAACATGGTAAATTAACATATCATGTGAAATCTAGGTGTCAATATCGCTAAGTCTTGTCTATCATAATGGTATTTGAAATCAGTTAATGAAATTTTCCTCGTTATTCAACAGGATCCCGTGCGTGCCCGGGATAACGGTAACATACCCCCGGGGATGAATCCCGAAACGTGCTGCTAAGTACTAAATCTTACAATGTCAAGTACAGTCGAAAGATGTCAACATCATTATTCCGGAACACAGAGGCCCCTCTCGACTGATCAGTCTCTAAAATGTAAGTTCTCTTGAGCTATGATTTGGGTCCCATTTCTTAATTTCCCATTTTCTCAGTTTTATGTTTCTTGTCAAGTGTCAATCTAATCCTTGCTTAATGACAATTCTAGAAAAATCACGTAACATGTTATGTCAAGTCAAGTCAAGCAGTAGATCAATCAGTAGGCAGTATCATAAATTCATTGGTATTGGGTAATAATTAAATTGCAAGAATATCCTGACATGGTAACGAGTAAACAAGTTCAATCATGGATACATGTAAGCAATCAATATAACTAGAATTATCAAAAATAACATAATTACATCAATAACAATGAATAAGTCAATTGGTCATGCACATGAAAGTTTAGTTCTGGAATTTCAGCAGCACTCTAATTTGTAAGCTTTAAAAATAACAAACAATCTCCAAAAATATGAAAAAAGCCAAAATGAAGCTAACTCGATAATGTTTACATTGATATAAACTAGAGCGACTCAGGTCATTTATACAGAGAGTTATGGATATTCAAAGTTGGAAGTTTGGATCTGGAACTTCTCTGGACAGCAGTTCAGAGGTGAGTTTCTTCACAGTTTATGATAGTTAAAAAATTTATTTAGAAGGAATCTTTTTTACAGATCTAAGGTATTCCGAGTGAGCTTAGAAACGAGCTAAAAAACACCTGCTAACTATTTTTTTGCAATTTATAATAAAATTTTCAACGCAAAAGGTGCAGTAAATTTCAAAATTGTCTTCTCCGCTTGGTGACGACATTTCTTATATAAAACTACAATATTTTTCACTTATATTTTGCAACAACGATTATTTGACAGGATATAAATTAATGATCAAAACATGGGTTCAAACAATTAAACTAATTAATATAAAAATTATATTTTTAGGCTTAACGATACATCGTGATCCAAATCGCGATGTCTCGTTGATGGGTTTAATACCAATTTATCAAATAGTAATAATAATATTACAACAAGATTTAATCTTGCCATAACTAGCATGTAAAACAAGTATACAGATACTTCTCTTAGGTCGAACGATTACGAGTACGGAAACGACTAGGAAGACGACAAAGCTTGAAGCCGACGGCACGCTCTTGGCTTGGCTTTGGGTTAGGGTTTCGGTGAGGGGTGCTAACGTAGGGTGTGCTTGGGTATGGCTGCTGTCGAAGAAACGAGAGGAAGAAGAAAATGGCGGTGCGGAAAACGAGACGACAATGATCAGGGTTGGGTCGACGGCTGGAGGTAGGGATCTAGGTTTTGAGGGGAGAAAGGAGAAGGATGGGGTTTAAATAGGGTGTTAATATTAGTTAGTATGTATGCATAAGATTGTTCTTATATGATTTTGTTTTGTATAGTATATTTCATATTGTAAAATTAATAAATAAATAAGTATTAGTGTATTAGTATGTTATTATAGTTTCAATATAATTTTGGTGGTAATATTATACTCGTATATGAAAAGTAGTTTATTATATATTATTATTTAAGTATATGATTAGTATTGATTGTGAAGTTATGTTTACGAGATATATATGATGTTATTTAAAAAGACTAAAGCAGTTTATATAAATTTAAATTTAGTTATTAAGTATTAGTTAATTTCTATATTGTTATTATATAGTGTGAGAAATATATTAATATATATTTAGTTTGTTTAATCAGTGTGTTATATGTAGAGTATAGTTATTATTATTTATTAAGTTTAATTATTTATTTAATTTGTGTTTCTATCAGATAATTTAATATTTTATTTATCTTAAATAAAATATTAAACTCCAATTAATATAGTTTCATTTGAGCAAATAATAACTAATACCATTACTATGTCGTACAAGTTTTCTTAGATGTTACATCATATCCAACTACAAAAGAATTTCATCATCGAAATTTACGAAAAACAAAAGTGAAAAGAAGAAAAGAAAATTACCGGATTCAAGGCAATAAATTTGGAAATTTTTGATGGATTTCATCATCACGCTTCCAAGTGGAGTCTCCATGTGAACGACCATTCCAAGTAACGAGAACCAACGAGATAACTTTATTCTTCAGGATTTTCTCTCGACGATCTAGGATAGCAGTAGGTCGCTCTTCATAAGATAGATCATTACCCAAAGTCAACTCCGAGTGATCCAAGACATGAGTCTCATCTTGTACGTATTGGTGAAGTTGAAATACATGGAATATGCCATGAACACTTGCGAAGGATAGTAGTAGGGCCAAATGGTACACCACTTCCCTAATCCGCTCGATAATATCAAACGACCCAACAAATTGACGACTAAGCTTGTCTCGACCATCAAATCGGATCACACCCCTTGTCGGTGATAGTTTCAAGAACACATGATCACCAACAGTGAACTTTAGGGGTCTCCTTCCTGTATCATCCTAACTCTTCTAACGGTCTTGCGCCATCTTTATATGCTCATGAATCAATTGGACCTTATCCACGGTCTGAACGATTAACTCCGGCCCCAACTGATTCCTTTCTCCAACATCATCCCAACTCACATGTGAACGACACTTGCGACCATACAATACTTCAAACGGGGCCATCTGAATGCTGGCCTGAAAACTGTTGTTATAAGAAAACTCGACTAGGCGCAAGTGATCTTCCCACGAGCCCTTAAAGTCTAACATACATGCTCGCAACATATCTTCAACAGTCTGAATAGTCCGTTAGGACTAACCATCTGTTTGTGGATGATATGCTATGCTGAACTTCATTCGAGTACCCAAACTTTCCTGCATGCTCTTCCAGAAATGAGATAGGAATCGAGTGTCTCGATCAGACACGATGCTAACCGGCACCACATGAAGTCTCACTACCTCTTGCATATACTTCTCTGCTAGAGACTCCGTTGATTGACCCACTTGAAAAAGTATAAAATGAGTTGTCTTGGTTAGAAGATCAACAATGACCCATACTGCATTATTGCCCTTTGGACTCCGTGGTAAAGCGGTCACGATGTCCATGGTGATATGCTCCCACTTCCATTGAGGAATCGTAAGTGTTTGCAATAAACCGACAACCATATGATGTTCAACATTCACTTGCTGACGCACCAAATATCTAGACACGAAGAGAGCAATCTCTCTTCATGCCTTCCCACAAGAAATGTTGTCGCATATCTCTGTACATTTTTCGTACCTCTCAGATGCATCGAATACATAGAACTATGTGCTTCCTTCATGACTTCATCACGAATCTCACCCTTCGGCACACACAAGCGACTCCCATATCTCAGCGATCCATATTCATGAATTGGTAAGTCCGTTCGAAGAACTGTCTCAACTTGGCCTTGAAACTTCTTCAATCAAGCATCTTGCGCTTGTACAACCTTGATGCAGTCTATCAAGGATGACTGTAATTGAAGTTGCATTAATTGCCCTGAAGAGCCCGGTAAGACTAGCTCCAACTTAAGCCTCTGAAAATCGACTATAAGCTCCTGTGCGAAGTCAACATCATCATTGTTGGCAACCGATTCAAAGCATCCGATACTACATTCACCTTTTCCGGATTATAATTCAAATCTAAATCATAGTCGGCCATCAACTCTAACCATTTTCGCTCTAACTACCGATTAATGGAGGCAAGTGAACGAAGTGAACGATAAAGGAGTGCAGCGAGGCACCAGAGCGGAACGGAGACCCCAGTGCAGCGAGTTTTACGAGCGAAACGGATTTAAAGGTCAAGTTTGTTTAAATAAAACTTTAACAAATTTAACAAATAGAGAATCTATAATTAAACTTTAAAAAAGCAGTTTTTAATCATAAAATGGGGCTCTGAAGTCTTTTTAAAGACCGAAAGTAGCCCTATTTTTTGGACCGGTAATCTCGGTCGGTCAATTCTAATGAACACATAATTTAGGCTCTTATGGTCGGTGAAAACCTTAACCCTCTCGCCTAATAGGTAATACCTCCATAATTTTAAAGCGAAGATAACTATAACTAACTCTAAATCGTGCGTCGGATAATTCTTCTTATGCATCTTCAGCTGTCGAGACACATATGTTATCACATGCCCATGCTGCATCAACACACAGCCCAAGCCTTTTCCCGATGCGTCACTGTGAATCCCCAACCCTTCGGAACCATTCGGCACAGTTAAAACTGGAGCAGTAGTTAGCTTCTGCTTCAACAGGTCGAATGCTTGAGTACACTTCTTGGACCATACAAAGGGTTCTTCCTTTCGAGTCAACTTAGTCAACGGCTCGGCTATCCGAGCGAAATCATGCACGAATCTTTGATAATACCCAGAGAGTATAAATAAACTTTGAACCTCCACTACTGTCCTCGAAATAGGTCAATTGCGAACTACAACAATCTTTTCCGGATCCACTGCTATGCTGTCTCCTAATATAACGTAGCCTAAGAATTTCACTTCATCGAGCCAAATCTTGCACTTGCTTAGCTTGGCATATAATTTCACTTGCCTCAACGTCTGAAGTACAATTCTCAAATACTCTTCGTGCTCCTCCTTGTTCTTTGAATACACTAAGATGTCATCAATGAAAACCACAATGAACCGATCTAGATACTGGGAAAAGACTCGATTCATTAGGTCCATGAATACTGTGGGAGCGTTTGCAACCCTAAACGGCATAACTAAGAATTCGTAATGCCCGTATCATGTTCGAAATGCCATCTTGAAAATATCTTCTGACTTCCCTCGAACTTGATGATATCCCGATAGAATATCTAATTTCGAAAACATCCTTGCACCACCGAGTTGGTCAAACAATTCACTGATACGAGGAATGAGGTACTTGTTCTTAATGGTCACCCGATTCAGCTCTCGATAATCGATGCAAATTCACCGAGTGCCATTAGTCTTCTTGACTAAAAGAACTGGAGCTCCCCATGGTGAGCCACTAGTACGAATGAAGCCCTTCTCCAAGAGGTCCTCAACTTACTTCTTCACTTCTTCTAGTTCTACCGGTGCTATCGGATAATAGGACTTAGAAATCGGTGCTGCTCCGGAGATTAAGTTGATCGAAAATTCCACATCTCGTTTTGGCGGCAAAACGGAAATGTCCTCAGGGAAAACGTCCATGAACTCACGAACTACCAACGGTACTTCTTCTTGTCTAACTACCAATGGTATTTCTTCTTTGTCTACTTCTATCGCTAATAAGATAGCATTGGTCGGCTTGGCCCTGAAGTCAACTGGCCCGACAGATCTGCCGTCGCTCATGAACTCAAATTCTGGATGACTAGGAATCTGAAACGTCACCTTCGCTCTACATTACATATGGAGTGAAAAGTGCCAAGGAAATCCATACCCAAAACCACATCGTAGCTTCCGGTATCGATCACTAGAAAATCTGCAAATAACTTTCGACCACAAACTACGACGGACACTCCTTACATTCCCGGCTAGAAACAACCTTTCCATTCTCGGTGTGTATGTCCCAACCTTTAGATAAAATTTCGTGTGGAATAGAGTGTGTGCTAACGAACTTGGAAGATATAAAGCAATGGGATGCCCCGGAGTCAAACAAAGATAATGCTGGGAAAGAACAGATAAGGAGAGTACCTGAAACCCCATCCTCAGAAGCCTCTGCCTCTTTGGCCATCAGGGTGAAAGCCCATACCTGATTAGGCCCTTGCGAGATCTGCCTCTGCCCATATGCATGCTGCTACAGTGCTCTCGAAACATCCCCTCTCAACTGAATTCTCGATGGACATGTGTTGATTTGGTGGTCAGCAACTCTATAAACCAAACACTGTATGTTGGCTCTCCGACACTCCCTTTGAGTATGGCCTGGCCGCTGGCAAATACGACAGACCATGACTTTCTTCTGAGCTGGAACTGGAACAAATGGGCGCTTCATGGGAATGACTCCCTGTCTCCGGACAGGAATGCCTCCACGCACTGGAACTCTAGTTGGCGCCTGAACCACCTGAAGCGCTGGGACAACCTACTGAAGAGTACCTCTTTCTGTCTGTGAGCTTCTACTGCTCTCTAGCTGCCGTAAGAACCTGAGAGAAGGTAGTTAACCCCAAAGAAGTGATGCTCCTTTAGATCTCTACGTCAAGACTCCGCGGGAATCACCTTTCTCTATCTGCCTCACTAGCTACTGAGGGGCCCGCAAATCGACTGAATCGATTCCACTTAGCCGCGTGCATATCCACTGGCCTGCCATTCTGCCTTAAGCTGATAAATTTTTCTTCCATCTCTTCTCTAGCCGATTGTGGGAAAAACTTCTCCAAGAAACTCTAGTTGAATGTCGTCGAACCGATCGACTTCGTCAGACGAATCTCTTCGACGAGCCACCACTCACGAGTGTAATCACGAAGCTAATCACTCTCTTCTCATCGGGGATTTGAGCAGCGATCAAAAGGTTCTCGGTATCTACGAGCCACTGCTCAGCCTGAAACGGGTCCTCTATTCCCTGAAGTTGGTTGGGTTGAGCTTTCGGAAATCGGCAACGGTACCTATGCACGGACTATGCCTGCTCTCAATAGAAGTGGTAGCAGTCTGTTGGGAAGTTCTCAAGCCCTCCTGAAATGTCTTAACCTGCTAGATCAAGTTTGCCTGGCGTTATTGATTCTCTAGCATGCCACACATGACACTAAGGAACTCGGTGTTGTCATTCGGTGGAGTGGGTGAGTCCTTCTCACCATGATTCTGAAGTTAAGGAAGAAAGACAAAATTAGCAATTGGAAGAAGATTAGATGGAAGCAAAGGATTCAAGAATTTGAATGATAAAGTAGAAAATGTGGCAAGACATGTTCCTAAGGTTCAAGGGATTAAGGCCAATGAATTTGGGTCTGATACCCAAATACAAATTGAACTCGTTGTCCAAACTAAAACTAAATCTAGGCTCTGATACCAACAAAACCTTTTCACGTCTCGCTTCCTAAAATACGGAAACACGAGAACGTATCTCAGCCAGTCATGCAACCTATGGTAAGGAATCACCCTCTCATAGTCACATTAAGGTCTCTTGCAGTATATCAAGCAACACAGAAATAATAATAATTCTAATACATGTTCATTGCCACACCAAATAATGATAATGAAAGAAAATGGTAGAATAACAAAAGTCTCAAATCTCAGACTGGTCCAAATAATAAATGATTAAACGGTACACAAGTCCTAGTCTCTTATGGGCTCATAAAAGGAATCTAGTAAAAGAAAGTGGAGTACTGGAATAGAATAAAGCAACCTACTGACCTAGATAAGCGAAGACGCGCCTCAAAGTTTGGCTACTTCCTCAAAATACTCTTGATCCTGTGGTTCTACTGGCAATGGATCCGAGCCATGCAAAACCCAGACGTCAAAGCGTTTAAAATAATATGATAATAACAATGGCATAAATGTGACGTGATAGATCATTATAACAGGAACCAATGACGTGTAGTCAAGTAATAACAAGAATAGATTGTGATATAACAGTCAGAACATGATAAATTAACATATCATGTGAAAGCCAAGTGTCAATGTCTCCAAGTCTTGTCTATCCTAATGGTATTTGAAATCAGTTAATAAAATCTTTCACGTTACTCAATCCTGTGCGTGCCAGAGATAACGGTAACATACCCTCGGGGCTGAATCCCGAGACGTGCCACTAAGCACTAAATCCTACAAAACCAAGTACAATCGAATGATGTCAGCATCATCATTCAGGAACAAAGAGGCCCCTCTCGACTGATCAGTCTCTAAAATGTAAGTTCTCATGAGCTATGATTTGGGTTCCATTTCTTGATTTTCCATTTTCCCGGTTTTATGTTTCATGCCAAGTGTCAATCTAATCCTTACCTAATGCCAACTCTAGAAAAATCATGTAACCTATCGTGTTAAGTCAAATCAAGCAGTAGATCAATCAGTAGGCAATATCACGAATTCATTGGCATTGGGTAATAATTAAATTGCAAGAATATTCTGACATGGTAACGAGTAAAAAAGTTCAAGTATGGATACATGTAAGAAATCGATATAACTAGCAATATCAGAAATAACATAATCACATTAATAACAATGAATAAGTTGTATCAATTGGTCATGCACATGGAATTCAGTTCTGGAATTTCAGCAGCTCTCAGATTTGTAAAATACTTTAAAAATAACAAACGATCTCTAAAAATAACGAAACAAAAGACAAAACGAAGCCAACTCGATAATATTTACACTGATATAAATTAGAGAATCTCAGTTTATTTCTACAGAGAGTTATGGATGTTCGAAATTAGAAGTTTTGATCTGGAACTTCTCTGGACAACAGTTCATAGGTGAGTTTCTTCGCAATTTATGATAGTTATGCAATTTATTTATCAGGAATATTTTTTACAAATTTAAGGTATTCTTAGTTAGCTTCGAAACGAGCTAAAGAACACATGTTAACTATTTTTTTTACAATTTATAATAAATTTTCCAACGCCAAGGGTGTAGTAAATTCCAAAATCGTCATCTCCGCTTGGCGGCGACATTTCATGTATAAACTACAATATCTTTCGACTTTATTTTAAAATAATGATTATTTGATAAAATATAAACTAATGATCAAAACATGGCTTCAAACAATTAAACTAGTTAACATAAAGATGATATTTTTAGACTTAACGATACATCATGATCCAAATATCGAATTCTCGTTAATGGGTTTAATACCAATTTATCAAATAGTAATAATAATAATATTACAACAAGATTTAATCTTGACATAACTAGCATATAAAGTAAGTATACAAATACTTGTTTTTGGTCGAACGATCATGAGAACGGAAACAACTATGAAGACGGCGAAGCCTGAAGCCAACAACATGATCTCCGCTTGGCTATGGGTTAAGGTTTCGGCTAGGGGTGCTCGGGTAGAGTGTGCTCCGGTATGGGTGCTGTCTAAGAAAGAAGAGGAAGAAAAAGAAGATGGCGGCGCGGATAATGAAGCAGCAACGATCGGGGTTGGGTTGACGGGTGGAGGTAGAAGAGATTTATAGTTTTGAAAGGAGAAAGGAGAAGGATAGGGTTTAAATAGGGTGTTGATATTAGTTAGTATGTATGCATAAGATTATTCTTATGATTTTGTGTTTGTCACGCCCCGCTTCCCAGTATACGGGCAGAGGACGCGACGAGGCCGCTACGTATTTACTGTGAAGTAAATACGCTAAGCGTATCTAAGCAATACAAAAGAAATATACACAAGAGACAAGATATAATAAAAACAGCAACTTTATTTATTCACATTCTTTCTGTACAATGCATGGAAATTAAATACAACTAAAATAAAGCAATGCCTAAACAATGGCATAACAGAAATGAAAGTACTGAATGGAAAGTGTACAATGACTAGAGTTCGGGGTCTTCACTGAACTGGTCCAAGTCTTCAGCAGTGGGATTGATCTCTGACGGGTCCAAATCACCCGGCGACATTCAAAGAAGAAAGAAAGAGAATGTCGTCAGCGAACAGGTCGCTCGGTAAGTCCCAAAGACAAGGGAGAAATAGAATAGACAGAATAAGAAGGTATCTTTTAAAGTTGTATTATATTGTTGTAATGTTGTGTTAACGCTGTTGTTTGTAGCTTGGTACAGAAGGATGCCAGTGTATACGAGAGGAGTCTCGTTAGACCAGAGACTATGGTGAACTGAATATAGAGTACAAGGCTCCGTTAGAAGGCCTGGAACAACGGCAATTGGATTCATGTTAGGTGTCTTAAATCTTGCAGTCTCGTGCCACTTTTAACACCTTCCGTACCACTCTACCCCTTAAACCCCGTAGTGTTTTGATTGTATTGTATTGTAAACTGTATAGATTGTATAATTGGATGACTGACCGAAACCATGATATCTGTAACGGATGTAACCGTAGAATCATGTAAATGGATGTAAACTGGAGATCATGTAAATGGAATGTATATCCATGGTTCGGTTCAGTCAAGTTGTATAGATTAATAATTGGATTCATGGATTCATGTTGGATTGTAATATTGTAGAGTGTAGATTGTAGATTGTAAATTGTACTTGAATTATATTCAAGTCAGATTATAATGAGACTCAAACCTGAGTCAGACAATTAGAAAAGTAAATTGAAGTCTTGCTTGTTTTGATGTTATCGGTAACCGCTGCACATGGGCGGCAGGATTTGTGTCTTTTTCAAAGACGATTACCGTATTGATAACACCGTTTGTTAATTGTATACCTTAGATAGGCAAGCACCCACTTCTCCGGCTCTCTGAGGCTCAAGAGATTGGTCCCGTTTAAATCTATGTTTACTAGGGTCCTTAGGGTAATTTATAGAACTTGAGGGGCTTTTATGTAAAAATACTTTTATATACTTTTCAAAACACACCCCAAGTATTTATTAATCGTCTTTAGAGTTGTAATGAATGTAGATTTTACATTGTGATATTTCTAGTGAAAATATCCTAATTTCATAAATAAAGGTATTTATTTGTAATATTGATTTGTATGGAACTCATGGTATTTTAGTGTAAAAATGATTCTTGTGACATTTTTAGAAAAAGTGGAATATTTGTAATAATTCAAAAATAAATTTATTTTGTTACATATACATATATTTATATGAAAATAATTTTAGTATATATATTATATTCTAGAAATCTCGTTTTCTTAAGATGTCGTCTTTTAAATCTTTCGAGACCGAATGCTCCTTGCGGAGGTCTGCATCTCACACTACTAAGCCTGAGGATGTGCGATAATCCGCACTATCCTGAACGGGTTCCCCAAATGGGTTGTAGCGGCGCTTTGCAAAGATTGTATAAATACTAAATTCTTTAGAAAACGGTTTTATTAACTAAATGGTATTTATTTGCAATGGTGTCGTTTTCCCGTATTCTATATTCCCAAGGGTATTGTGCTATGTTGCATATGAGTGTGTGAGGAGGTAGGTCGTTACCTCGTGATCTACTTAAAGGTATAACAAGTTTTGTGATGTTATATGTAGAATTGAAACTATGTGGTATTTAAATGAAAATAAGGTAAAATGAAATAGCAATTACTTTTGATTTGAAACTTGATCAATATGGTTGATTAGTCTTTAATAGTCAACATGAATTGGTTTAAGCATGATTGTATTAAAGAAAAGTGAGGTTTTATAAAGAAACCGAATCGGAAATCGGTTTTGTTCCGATTCCGTCGGGTTTTGTAATTCCTTATTTCTAGAATAGAATAGAGAAGTTAGAAATGTGACTTACGGGTTTCGATCAAAAATAACAGGAAGGTGGATCGGGAGGAGTCGCCGGTGCGTCGTTTCGTCTCCGGGAGTTCCTACGGCCGTTACCGGAAATTCCGCCGAAGAATTTGCCGGAGCTTCGCCTTTTGCTCAATTCGATTGCACACAAGAGTTCTTGAGAATTTTAGAGAATTGTCTCAGAGTTTGGGGTGAGAGGGTAGAGGGTAGGGATGGTACTTATAGGGTTAGGCTTGGGTTAGGGTAGGTGAAAGGTTAAAATGAAAAATATGATAAAATGTATTAAAAATGTATTAAAAGTGGAGTAATTGGGGTTTTAAAAGAGCTCTGGAAATGGTCTGAGGCTAAAATTTTGCAGGTGCATAGGGAATGTGAAAAGACACAATTTTCATGTTGGGGTCATCGCCGAAATCGGCAGACTCGGGGGTGACTCGGCCGTGGCTCGGTCGGAGGACTGAGTCGGCCGAGTCGTGGCCGATTTGGCCGATTCCCGGCTGAGTCAGGCGGCCTGGATCCCCCCGATGGTTCATCTAATCTCTGGCAATGTTACATTTTTGGGTGTAGTGGGGTTTTTGTGAGATATGCATGTGTAAACCCTTGGTATTCTAAAGGTTTTAAAAAAAATCAATATTAAAAGTAATGTGGGGTATGGGATTTGAACTCTGGTGGCTTGGTTCAGCTGTGCAAGGTATTACCAATGAGCTACAAACTCCTTCTTGTAATTATGGAGCTAATTAATTACTTAAAGTAATAACAGCAAATGTAAATACTCCAAGTATACATTAATTTTTAAGCAAATTTTGTACATTAAAAATGGAGTTGTTACATTGTTTTAACTTGAAATTACAAAGCAAAATAATTACTTATATCTTGTGCTCAGGCTAAAATACCCCTTTATAGATTTTGAAAAAATATTTGAAAAAAATTTGTATAGGAAAATTAGGGTTGTTACAGTGTTGTATAGTATATTTCATATTGTAAAATTAATAATTAAATAAGTATTAGTGTATTAGTATGTTATTATAGTTTCAATATGATTTTGTTGGTAATATTGCACCTATACATTAAAATTAGTTTATTAGATATTATTGTTTAAGTATATAATGAGTATTGATTGTGAAGTTATGTTTACGAGATATATATGATGTTATATAAATAGACAAAAGCAGTTTTTATAAATTTAAATTTAGTCATTAAGTATTAGTTAATTTCTATATTGTTATTATATAGTGTGAGAAATACATTAATATATATTTAGTTTGTTTAATCAGTGTGTTATATGTAGAGTATAGTTATTATTATCTATTAAGTTTAATTATTTATTTAATTTGTGTTTCTATCAGATAATTTAATATTTTATTTATCTTAAATAAAATATTAAACTTCAATTAATATAGTTTCTTTTGAACAAATAATAACTAATACCATTACTATGCCGTACATGTTTTCTAGGATGTTACACGGTCCCAGGCCATGTCTTGGCTGGAAAGACCAACATTGAGTTGGATGGTGTTAGACCTTCATCTGAGGAATATGGGGAGACTGTCTTTCTATGACGGATCATATGGAAGACAACCAAGACCTAAACTTACCTACCATCACCATGGTGCAGGTGGTAGTGGTAGGGGTGGTTTTAGACCGCTCAATTGGGGAGGAAGAGGTGGAGCTTCTAGCTCCATTGATTTCCAAAAGAGGAAATTACTTCATAAAAGTAACGTGGATAATAGAATAACGGGGTTCCAACAGAGGGAGGAGTGTTTCCCCAATAAAAGAGCAAAGCTCTGTTCAAAACTCAAGAGACAGCGCCTCACGTGTCTGCCATGAGGGCGCCAGGGTTAGAGATAAAAACTCTTAAAAGAGCAAAACTCTATTCAAAACTCAAGAGGCAGCGCCTCACGTGTCTAGCACGAGAGCGCTAGCGCCAGAGTTAAAAACTCTTATTGGCACCACACGTGCACAGCACGTGAGCGCCGGCGCCTAATAGAATTAAATTCTGCTCTCTGTTAAACAGAGCCGTTGGATCAAAGATCCAACGGAGATGATAAATCATCAGAATGCAGAATTAAATTCTGATTGAGGAAATATTTCTCAAATCTTTCTAAACAAGAAAGATTACTCTCTGTAAAACAGAGTACCGTTGGATTAAAAATCCAATAGTGATTAAAGAATCATCGATCTACAGAATAAATTCTGTATGGGAAAATATTTTTCAAATCTTGTTAAGAACAAGAAAAATACCTTATGTAAAACAGAAGCCCTTAGATCAAAGATCCAATGGTGGGTGAATTCCCCAAATCAATTAAGATCTCTCAATGAGAGATTTCTTCAACTAATCAACAGACATACCTCTACTATATAAAGGACCCAAGACTTTAAGTTTAACACAGAGGAACCCCCCATAAGCTTTGAAAAAAAAAGAAGAGAAAGCTTTGAAAGAACAGAGAATTAATTCTCGAGGAAGAAGAACTCTCTTCTTGGAATTTTTAGGTAAATAAAAGTAGATAAAGATCCTGTGGATCATTCAAAAAAAGCGAGAGAGAATTCAGGAGTGTTTAGCACTCAGTGGGCGGTGCTCAGCACCCAGCGCCCCACGTGCCTCTCATGTAGGCGCCATAAAATAAAGAGTGCTTAGCACTCAGTGGCTGGCGCTCAGCGCCCAGCTCCCCATATGCCCCTCACATGGGCACTATAAAATAAGGAGTGCTTAGCACTCAGTGGATGGCACTCAGCGCCCAGCGCCTCACGTGCTCCTCACGTGGACGCTATAAAATAAGGAGTGCTTAGCACTCAGTTGCCGGCGCTCAACGCCCAGCGTCTCACGTGACCCTCACGTGGGCACCACAGAACATAAAGTGCTTGACACTCATCTTTCAGCGCCCAGTGCCTCACATGCTTTGCACGTGGGCGCCATAAAGAGTGCTTAACACTCTATATAGAGACAAAAGAAAAGAGAGAGTAAAGTGTGAGCGTCAGAACTCACATAAGCGCTCAGCATTTTTTGCAAGAAAAAGGGGACTGAGCCCAAACCAGTGCTTAGCACTTCTTTCAAATAAAAGAAAATTGAGTGGGTCAAGCCCAAGTTGGCTAGGTCCCTAATTCAGATCAACTGAGCCCATGGGTTCATTGCTTCCCAAACATGACTTATAACACCCAAAATGATGTTCATCCCACATTTCCTAAGTTAATCTTAGTCCCCCAAAAATGGCTAATGATTCTTAGATGGTCCACCATGATTTCTTACCTCAGACTCAGGAATTGGTTCAAGGGTACATCTCTCCATACCTCTGATGCATGTAGTTGTAATTGCTCAACGTCTTCAGAGAGATGGCGGGTCCCGACAACCAACTGCTTTTGGGTGCATTTCCCAAGCTGACGTGCACACCTTAAACCAAAACACACCCTAAATGGGTGTATCCCACATCATTGTCATACATCCCGTCACATAACAAATACACGGGCATAAAATGGTGATCTGTGGACCGTAATGTCCCCAAACTACTACGGACCGTAATGTCCTTAAACTAAACCCTCACCTCAAAAATGGTGATCTACGGACCGTAACGTCCTCAATCTACTACGGACCATAATGTCTTTAAACTAAACCCTCACCTCAAAAATAGTGATCTACGGACCGTAACGTTCTCAAACTAAAACCCTCACCTCAAAAATGGTGATCTACGGACCGAAACGTCCTTAAACTAATAACGGACCGTAACGTCTTTAAACTAAAATAAAAGAAGCCAAATGCTCTTTTGTTGGATCTGAATGATCCTAAAACCTCGTTAAGTAGATCTTAGTCTCAAATTGGACTAACGTATCCTTAACAAAAATTTAAGTTGATCTTAATCTCAAACGAGATTAACGATCCTTAAATCAATTTAAACCCAAATCTAAGATATACGGATTTGGACTAATCCACGCTCTACGGGCGACAACATAAATTAGTCTCCGTATACAATCCACAAACAACCAAAAATAAAACAAACACACACGACACGAAGTGAACTTCTGGAGCAGGAGAAAGTGGTTATCGTGACGCGGTAACGTAATTAACTGCAGGGGCTTACGCCTGCAGGGAAGAGCGTCCCGACAATCAAAACCCCTCGCAAACGAGGGGAAATCTGATGAAGTCTGTTGCAACGGCCGCATGTGTCCAAACCTCTGATACACGGTGCCATAAATCAACTTGGTATCTCCGGAGAGGTGGAAGGATAAATCCAAATAGTATCTGCCCCTAAATTCAGGCAAGACGACCTACGCGGTTTCATCTCTGTTTTCGGCGGTGAACAGATTCTGGCACACCCGGTGGGACCTTTTCCTCTTTCCACTCCACACTTCGTGTGTCGTGTTCGCGAACAAATCGCGGTTTACTATGGTTGCCCCTGGATTCAAGGTACTAAGATTTGGTGTCTTGCTCTTGTACAGAGAAAAGAAGATCAATGGCTTCCAAGTGTACCTGCAACAACAACTCCCGCTCCGTCCCCGCAGGAGGAGTAAAGTACGGACCAAATGCGGCCTACATCTTTTCGATGCCAGTAGAACAGGTGACTCAGGCCACCACTAGATTGTTTTTTGGGACCATGTTCCCGCCAATAAGCTTTGGCACCCCAGTGCTATCACATGAAGCTCCAAAGAAGCCGGTCTTCGATCGACTTGCAACCACCACAGCCCCTCTTAACGGGTCGCCCAAGTCTGCCACCTCAGTTTTCAACAGGTTGAACCGAAGCTCAAATGGGACCGCAAAGAGGCTCGCAATACCTGAAGGGGTTATCCCGAAACGGATAGCCGTTCCAGCTCCGGTGGGTGAAATTTTCAAAGGGGCTTCTCCTGCTAAAAGATTGGTCTTCGAGAGATTGGCCGTTCCAATTCCTGCTTCCGGCGAAGTCATCAAGACTGCTTCCCATACTAAAAGGTCGGCCTTCGAAAGATTGACCGTCCCATCTCAACTGATGTCACTTTTCAATAGGCTGGCCCCGGCTATAACCCCTAACCAAAGTAGGGGGCATGAGGAAGCCACTACCACAACTGAGGCAATCCCGTATGCAAGACATGTTCGACGTCGCCACTGGCTCCGGGTGAGAAGAGATGGGGGAAACTCCTCCTCTGAACTTACTCCATCAGCTCCAATGGTGGAAGTTGACGCTGCTGTTCCAACTGGAATCAACTTTGAGTTGCTTAGGAGGGTGCGAAAGAACTCTCCGACCGCGGTGCTGAAGAAATCGCCCCCACCTATTGAAAACATGATACAGGCGAAGTCGAAGCAGCCCCCTCAGCGGCTGTCCTCCCAAGTCCACAGGGTCTAGCAGAAGGTCCAAGATTCTGTGATCAACAAAGACTACTCTCGCCGACTGAAGAAAACAAAGGTTCGACAAGAGGAGGACCATCCCTCCATCATGCAGCGATGGACTTCTTTCATGAAGGCTTCTGTTACAATGGCTCCTTCAACTTTGACTTCTCACAAAAAGAGAAGGCCAGAGAATCTCTCGCCGCCGGCGGCAAATCCCAAGGGTGCTGGATCCAAATGCCCAAAGTCTGGGTTCATGATCGTGCACACGATGTACATGGCTTCCGGAAAAGAGGAAGCCGCATTTCCGTGGGTCATCGGCTGCAAACTCGGTCATTGACAAAGGCTCAAGAGCAGCAACAAAAGCTCCAAGAGACGCTGACAAAAATGGCAGCACTCACCGGACAAAAAGAAAGTCCGGAATCAGCAAGTGAAAAGCGCCTGGAGCAGGAGAACGATACGGAGTTCCTGCGAAGGGTGCTAGAAAGAAAGAATAAGGAGGCCGCAGAAAAAGCGGCTAATATAAAACAGATGGCACTCCTGTTCTAAGACATGGTTGGAATGATGATCCAACCAGATCCTCCAGCCGAAGATCCACCGATAATTATCGAGGACGACAGAGGGGAAACATTGAATCCTCTCCCGGCTCTATCAGTAGCCATGGAGGAAACAATCTCCAAAGCTGCCTTCGATGACTACATAGCTCAGCAAATACGAGCTCATCAGGAAAACGAAGCGGCTGGCCAAGTCGTCAGAATTGGGTGACCGTACCCAGGCTGGTATGATCAAATCAAGTATCCGCTGGGATATAAGATCCCCTAGTTCCTCGTATACAAGGGGACAGGCAACCCGCATCAGCACGTTGCCCAGTTCAGAGCTTTATACGGCAATACTAGAGGCAACGACAAATTACTGCTTCGCCAGTTCGTTGGCAGCTTGTCAGAGACGGCGTTTGAATGTTACTCGGAGCTCCTAAACGACTCCGTCAAAATATTCATGGAGATGGAGTTACTGTTCACATAGCGGTTTGCAAGCGCAAGTGAGCGTACCCCGATCACGGCATTAATCAACGCCAGGGTGAAGCCAGGAGAGACCTGGGTTCAATACGCAATTTGGTGGCGGAACCTATGGTCAAAATGCGAACAACGCATAGAGGAAGCTCCGGCTGTGGGCATGTTCATAGGGACTCTCGATCCTCAAGCGACTGTATCCCAGTTTATGATGTTCTTCAAGCCGACCACCTTCTAGGCCTTGATCGACAAGATGGCCCAAATGGACCGATTGGCCATAGGCCGTCCTCTTCAAAAACGGACCCTCGGAGTGAAAAGAGAAAAAGGAAAGCGGCCTTTGTTGCCAACACTCAACAACAGCCGAGCAACTTAAAACCGGTTGTTCGCCAAAGTAACGTGCGCCCGCGCCAATCCCTCGAGTAGAAAATATGACGTCCATACTTGTTTCCCGGTGATAAAACGAGTAGTCCGTTCGAACTGGCAATGTGCAACAAACTCATCACTCTGCTGGATCCGAGACGTCTACTGCAACCTGGTGACGCCAACAGTCCCAACTACTGTTCCTACCACAGAGTAGTGGGCCACCCAATTGAGGATTGCTACATCTTCAAAAACTGGGTCGAGGATCAATACCAACAAGGGAAGTTTGCGCTGTCTGAAAACTGGAGGGTGAACCCACCACAGAAGCATGCTCCTAAAAAGGTGGACATGCCGGGGGCATCATGCTCATTTGTAGAAGAAACTCCGTGGGAAGTTGTCCTTTCAGCTAAAACTAAAAGAATGCTGAAGGACCTTCAAGCATGTCCAGCAATTAGGTGGAAAAGCCCGCTGGAGCCCGAGATCATTGAGGGGATGCTTAAACCGCACCCAACACCGAAAACTACTAACAATGGGCAAGACCTCTAGGCCAAGCCTTCGAAGTCTTCGAAGAAAAAGAAGAAGACCAAGAAACTCGTGCCGCCCGAAGATAATCGTACGTACCTGCAAAAGTACATCGACGCGCTGGAGGAGTACAACCAAAAGGCGCGGACCCCAGTCACACTCGAAGAGTTTCTCAATCACATACTTGAGAACAGAGATAGTGACATTTATGAGGGAAACAGCTCGTCAGAAAAACCCGAGGATTATGTAGCGAGTTGTCACATGGTCTCTCACTCGTCGTTAAAAGACGAAGAAACTCCCTCGGCGTCGGAAAGCAATGCAGAGGAACTAGGGGCAGGACCGGCGCCAGAATCCCCAGAATTATCAGAAGACCCAATTGACAGGCTGCTGAACAAAGCCCTTCAAAAGAGCAAAGCTGACCGAGAATGTGAAACAGCCATATACGAAAAGGCCAAGCGTCGGCGTCAGGATGAAGAAGCTGTGGTAAGGATGAGTCGTAAAATACTCCACCCAAGCCAAAGCACGCCTGCTACAAACAAGGACAGGATCAAAGCAGAGAAGCAGTTCGCCAAAGCATTGTCAATGGGAATGAAGCTGCCTCCTCTCATGGAAAACACTCCCAGGAGTATGGGCCTCGATGAAGCGAATGTACATCCGAACTACTGCTTATACCATCGAAGGGTCACACACCCCACCGAAGAGTGCAATGCCTTCAAGAAGTGGTGGTAAGGATGCGTTGCCCACCGACAACACTTCAAATGGATGAAGCGCGAAGCCCGTCGACAACAAAGAAGCGCGACAGACGAGCGTGAAAGAATGGCTGGCAACTATCATATGGTTGATACCAGTTCGACAAAATTTAAATCTCAAGTTCTTACATTTGGGAGCAATTCTGAGGAGGAAATAACCCTCGACCCTCTCTTCAAAGAATCCACTTTTGTAAAAGAAGAAGAGGAGAAGAACTGCAAGAACATTCAGCCGCGTAACCGTACGTTGCTTGAATAGAACATAGGGCCTACAAACAAAGGTTCGAGCAAAAGAGACAAAGGGAAGGAAAAAGTCCCTGAGGAAATTGATCTCGATGATAGAGTCGTCAAAGAGCTCGCAGCTAAGGATCTGCCTAAGAAAAACAAGGTGGATTATAATGTCCTGGCACATCTGAGGAAGATACCCTCACAACTGAGCATACTGGATGCTCTCCACCTGTCCAAAGAGGTATGAGATTCTATGATCAAGACACTGCAAGAGCATGATCAATTCCAAGCTTTCTTTATGGAAGAAAAGATGAAGGAGGAGATGGCAGAGGTTCATACAGCTGACATCACATTCGGCGATGAAGATCTCCTCCTCGGAATGTGCAGCACAATTGTCCTCTATATGTCACCGGGTACTGCCACGACATTAAGATAGGGAAGATCCTGGTCGATAACGGGTCCTCTGTCAACCTTCTTAACATGAAGGTGCTGAAGGAGATTTTCCTGAACGTTCAGCACCTGGATCGGGACAAAATTACCATCTCCGAGTTCGACTCGCAGTCATCACGGACGCTTGGGTCCGTGATATTGACATTACGCTTTGGGATGCTCGTTACTGACATCAAATTTCATATCATCGACGTCAAGACTTGCTATAACGTCCTGCTCGACCGGCCTTGGTTACATGAGTACAACATCATCCCTTCTACACAATATCAGTGTATGAAGTACTTCAAAGACGGCCTAGAGTACATAATTACGGGGAGTGAAACCCGTTCTCCATAAATGAAGTCCGTAAATATGAAGACGCCAAGTACTTCTTACCAGACTTCGAAGACACGGAAAGATGTCGTAAACCGAAGAATCAACAAAAAGCCGTCGCCACTATCCCGGTCTTTGGGAGCGATACCGAGGAAGATGATGAGATAGTCTATTCGGGGCAATTCCAAGGCAACATGCCCGGACCATCTACCCCTATTTTGGTCCTCGGCAGTGACTCTGAGGATGAGGCCAATGTAGTGTTCTCCGTCCGCCCGTCAATGCAGACTTTCACGGGAGCTGATCAGAGTTTACAAATTACCATGGTTCCGCAGCGGCATTACAGGGAATTTGATGCGCTCGATACATACGGCGTGCAAGATTTGCAGACCTTCTATGTCCCTCTTAGGCAAAGAGGTGAAAAGGCGATCTTCTTCTACCAATCTACGGAGATTAAAGTGGAAAAAGAAGTCCGGCATGGTGCCGAACTTGTGCTTGACAGGCTTCAACCAATCCGTCTGCCCAGATATTACGCAGAGGGATTGAAAAGGCTATTAAGATGCAAAGGCGTACCCTTCAAGCAAACCGCTCGACAAGCCCAGTTCTACAACAAGATTTAGGACATTCCCATGACTTAGCGAAAGATGCCCAACGGGAGGATGGAGACGACTGGACTTGGATACGTTCGGTCCAAGAAACGGGAGCGATTCCATGGCTACCATGTCATAAATAACTCTGGTGGAGAAGAGAATGCTTTTCCATATAGCGCTGATATTGAACTAGAGCGAGATCCCGCCATAAGAATACCAAGTCCGTCATTCGAAGAACAAATTGACAAGCTAATAAGGGAAGCAGGTCAAAAGGTTTGGAATGACCACATCCGCGAAATGGCTATTTACTAGAAAGCCAGGACGCAGCGTCTTACTCAGCAATCTGCGGAAAGAGAAGACTACGATGCCCTTCACCCTCAGCCCGCTGTGCACTCTCATGGCAAGGAAAAAGCCTGACGTAAAGGCAAAAACAAGGTGAAGAATGAGAATGAAGTTCTAAACCAGCGAAGCGGATCCAAGAAGCCACGCAATCGAGAAAGAGTCAGCTGGAATCCGTCTTTTATGAAGAAGATGGGTCGGAAATATTCTTTCCCTAGAGACAAGACAAGGAAAATATTCGACCTTGTCATTAAACATCAAATGATGACGCTCCCGGAGTCTCGGCACCCCGAAAAAATAAACGAGGTCCATCACTCGGCATATTGCTCCTACCACTGAGCAGTAGGACATCCTCCTGAAGACTGGTTCACCTTCAAAGACTGGGTCGAAAACTAGTATCAACAAGGCAAGTTTGCTCTATCTGACAGTTGGAGGGTAACCCCACCACGAAAGCATGAGCCAAAAGCAACCTATATTGCGAGGGTAAGTCCAGATCAACATCGAGCTTGGAAACAAACTCGTACCTGCCACGTGATAACATTCTCAAAGGAGGGGGAGTATAAGAATAAGGACAACCTCTCCCAGTGCTGTGCAGTTGAGGATGAAGACGAGGTGATCTCAGAATTTCCACCGACGCCAAATGAGCTGGAATATGGAATACACACCACGACGGACAATCTAAGGAAAATTGATTTAGGGACAGAAAACGATCCAAGGCCAACGTTCATCAGTGAGCTGTTGTCTAAAACACAGGTGGCCACACTAAAGGACGTGCTTATGCAGTATAAAGACGATTTCGCATGGAACTATTCTAAGATGCCGATATTAGATCCAGAAATAGCGGTGCATAAACTAGCTATATCGTCGGACGTTAAGCCAGTCAAGCAAGCGCCAAGAAGAATGCGGCTTGAACTTGAAATGAGTATCAACGCTGAAGTCAAGAAACTAATTGACTCCGGCTTCATCCAAGAAGTTCAATATCCCGACTGGATTACCAACATTGTTCCAGTGATGAAGAAAAATGGAACGGTGCACATCTGCGTGGACTTCCGGGACCTCAACAAAGCTTGTCTGAAGAATGACTTTCCAGTACCTGTTACCGAGCTGATGATCGATAACACATCCACTCATGAGGTCTTCTTCTTCATGGGTGGATCTTCGGGGTATAATCAAATAAAGATGCATCCCGAAGACCAAAAGAATACTGCCTTCCGGACTCCGCTGGCCATATTCTGCTATAAAGTGATGCCCTTCGGTCTGAAGAATGCTGGCGCTACCTACCAGAGGACCATGACGAAGATCTTCGATGACCTCATACATGAGATTGTCGAATGTTATATCAACGACCTCGTGGTGAAAAGCAAAAGTACGAGGAGCACTGGGAGCATTTGAAAATAGTGTTCCAGCGTCTTCGGAAATATAATACGAAGATGAACCCTCTGAAATGCGCGTTTGGAGTCTCCTCAGGAAAATTCCTAGGATTCATCGTACGACACCGAGGTATCGAAATAGACCCATCAAAGATCAACGCGATTATGGAAATGTCCACACCAAGAACTCTCAAACAATTACGGTCTCTCCAAGGAAAGCTCGCATATATCCGGCGATTCATAGCCAACCTCTCTGGAAAATACAGCCCCTACAGCCTTCTAATGAAGAAGGGGACCCCGTTCGTTTGGGATCGTAAATGCCAAAGTACACTGGACGAAATCAAGCAATATCTGCAGAACCCGCCAGTACTGACCGCTCCGGTCAAGGGAAAGCCTCCCTTCCTTTACACAACAACCCTTAAAGGTTCTTTAGGCGCGCTATGGGCACAGGAGAACGACCAGGGGAAGGAGAGTGCTCTCTACTATTTGAGTCGAGTTCTTTTGGGGATAGAAAATAGCTACTCCCCCATTGAAAAGCATTGCCTGGCACTGATCTTCGCGATAACGAAGCTTCGACATTATGCCTTGGCACATGAGGTCCATCTTATATCGAAGGTGGATCCTCTCAAATATCTGATGTCAAAGGCCATACTAACAGGAAGGCTTGCCAAATGGGTCCTCTTCTTGATGGAATTCTCGATAACATATCGACCCCTCAAGGCAGTGAAAGGCCAGGCCATCGCCGACTTTCTCGCTGAGCATCCGATACCAGCCGATTCTCCTTTAAATTGCGAATTGCCAGACGAACACGCGTTCAACACAATCGAAGGGGTGACGGAGGAAAATAATGTCCAATGGGAACTCTACTTCGACAGAGCGTCCTCCTTGAAGAAGCGAAAGAAAAGTACCCCCATAATCAAAACTGGGGTAGGCCTTATCTTCGTAACTCTGCAAGGAGGGATATTGCGTTTCGCCCTTTCCTTAACAGAGCCAAGAACAAACAACGAGGCTGAATATGAAGCTTTGATAGGGGGTCTTGAGATTGATGTCGACATGGGAATTGAAGATCTCTTCATCTATGGAGACTCCTAGCTAGTCGTTAGTCAAGTAAATGGCGACTATCAGACGTGTAAACCGGAGTTGGTAAAATATGGCGAAAGAGTGCAGCAATTGCTGACTCAAATTCCCTCCTACATCCTGGAAAGCATACCGCGGGCGGAAAATAGCAAGGCGGATGCGTTAGCCAAGCTCGCTAAAGAACCGGCAGACGAAAACCTCGATGACGTAAGGATCATTGTGCAAAACCGCTGGATTCTCACGCCAGCGGAAATACCTCCGGAGTCGTTGATTAGAGTGGTTTTATAGATCAAAAATATATGTTACCGCAATCAAGAACGGCGTCGCTTGGTAGCTAGCCGGTGAATACGGGTCGGTCCACAGGGATGTTGTAAATTTCCTAAATGTTCTTACGAGCTAATTCCAAAGGGTGTTGGATCTTTTATCACAAAAACTAAGTTGAGTTATACTCGGATTAGGAAACTTGCTAGGATTAGGTTTAGGTAAAGTTTGGTAAATAAAGACCTACACCTCTTTTAATGCCCTAAATTAGATATCATATTAGGAGTTATGGTAATTATTAATAAAGGGGATTAGGATGATCGGGAAGATGTTTCTTCCTCTCTATCCTTGTCCGTCCTTTCTTAATCCTTACTCTAACCTCCATGGAAAACATTCATATCCGGTCTTTTATACTACGGTATCACCGTTACCTCGTGGGTAGAGTACCGTAGGGAGCAGAATATGAAAGTATGCATGGATTCCTAATTGTTCATAAGAGATTGGCAAAGAAAGGGGTGAGAGATCTTCATCTCTCAGACCCTTCCCTATTCCTAACCCTAACAAGCGAGGAAACCACTCTCTCATTGAGGGATCTAAGAAAGACATAATTTTTATGAGTTTTGATTTAAGAGATTAAAGATCTACTGCAGATTAATAAAAATTCTAAACTAGATTAAATTAGGGCAAGAATAAAAATTACCTAGGGCAGAAAATAAAATTAAGAACTAGGGCAGAAATTAAACCTACTTACAAATTGATGCTCTCCAAACTTCAAAGAAATCTGAATTTTTATTGATGAAAAGAGGCATGAACTAATACAAGAGTTTGGGTCTCTATTTATAGGACATAGAAAACCCTAGGTTTACAATTGCCGCACGTCTGCATTTAAAAAAATACCCATAGGAAGACTAGTCAGCGCCGCAACAAGTTATGGTAAAATTTTTATCTTCTACTTGCGCAATACGGCCGCGGAACCGCGGCCGCAGCCAGGGTTTGGCCGCGGTTCCGCGGCCAAAAGAGGAAGTTGGGCTCTGAGCTCTCTTGTGCTGCTTCTGGTCATTCTTGTCTTCCTATTTCTTCAGTACTTTTCTCAAATTGGCTTCTAGGTTTCTTCCAGATCTCCCAGTGAACAATTGCAGTGGACTTTTACCGTTGCTTCAAAATCTTGGACCTTGCGTTGCCTTGTACTGATCTTTTGTGTAGGCTTGATCAAGATCCTTCTATTTGTTGGTTGTAGTCCCACTTTTGCATCATTTTTTTAAAATCTTTTTCACTGTTTTTGCTCCAAGAACCTGTAACCTGTACTATATAGCAGACATGGGTCAAAAGCACCTGTTTATTCGTAAAATGCATAAGAATGGGAAATATAATAATGCAATATTATGATATGAACAGTCGTCTGAAAGAAAGGAAGCGACCAAACAAGCAACCTTCTAATTAGAGGATGAAGAAAAGGCTAAGGATTGGAGAGAAATCTTCATAGACTATTTCAAATCCCATCGAACGCCCGAAAACGCATCTTCGAGACATCAGTTCATGAAACGAGCTCTGTCTTTTGCCTTCGTCAATGATACTTTATATAAGAGATCGTTCGACAATTTATGGCTAAGGTGCCTGGGACCAGGAGAAGCAAAGAGAGTCGTCCAAGAAACCCACGATGGACTCTACGGTTCTCATCAAGCCGGACCAAAGATGAAGCTGAAGATCAAGAGAATGGGTTACTATTGGCTCACGATGATTCAGGACTGCCTCGAATATGTGAAACAGTGTCACTCGTGCCAAATTCACAGGGACTTCATACACCAACATCCAAATCCACTATACCCAACGGTAGCTAGCTAGCCGTTCGAAATGTGAGGAACCGATATAATCGGGCCTATCGAACCAGCATCATCCAAAGGACATCTGTTCATACAGGCAATGATCGATTACTTCTCTAAGTGGGTAGAGGCAGTACCACTAAGGGAAGTGAAGACAGAGAACATCCTCCATTTCTTCAGGACACATGTCATCTACCAGTTCGGCATTCCGTGACGGATCATCTCAGATAATGGGCCGGCCTACAGGAGCCATAAGATCAGCCGCTTCGCACAGCAACATAATATAGACTGGAGGTACTCTTCAGTCTATAATTCCCGAGCTAACTGCCTAGCCGAGGCTTTCAACAAGACCTTGACGAAGATCATAAAGAAAACGGTGTCCAGAAACAAAAAGGACTGTCACGAGAGACTGCATGAAGCTCTCTGGGCGTATCGAACTACGTTCAAAACGGCCACGAATACAACGTCATTCGCGTTGGTATTCGGCAAGGAAGCGGTACTTCCCTTAGAGATAGAACTACCCTCTCTATGAGTGGCAGTTCGATATAAGCTAACGGATGATGAAAATGCCTATCTTCGGCATGAAGAGCTCGATGCCCTCGATGAAACCCGTTTCATGGCGCAGCAAAACATGGAAGCTTACAAAGCAAGGATGACACGCTCATATGAAAGACTAACCAGACCAAGAACATTCCGCCAAGGCGAACTCATGTTAGTCGTAAAAAGACCTATGATCCCCCACCGTGCAAAGCAGGGGAAATTCGAGCCAAACGATGAGGGTCCGTACATCTTAGACAAGGTCTACCAAGGTAGGGCCTACTTGCTCATGAATATGCATGGTGAAAGACCCTTCCAGCCAATAAATGACGGTTCCTTAAGAAATACTACGCTTTACAAGTCACGACTCTGGTTAATGATAGATGACGACGCTCATGTCCGCTCGCTATCTTCTTTAGTCAAGACTCTATAAGTAGTATCTAGCAAAACTTCACCTTGAAGCTGGCCCCGGACCAAGATGTCCCTAAACTAACAATGGACCGTAATGTTCTTAAACTAATACGCCGCCTCAAACACGGCGATAGTGGAATTCAATTCCACAAGTCCCAACAGTGAGGACTGCAACTCAAGTCCCGCTGGCTGCACAGCTGCCCTGGTGGCGAAGTCTCCCCTAAGTTCCATTGGCAAACAGAGGGGTTAAAAAAACGGTACGTCCACAAGCGTAATGGGCAAGGATGAAAACTCGAAAGGGCACCGTGAGTAAAAACAGCAGGGCTACCGACGAACTTGTGAAAACCTGAAAGGGCGTAATCTTGTTGTTAAAAAAAACGATATGTCCATAAGCGAAATGGGCACGGATGAAAACCCGAAAGGACGCCGTAAGTAAAAACAGCAGGGCTACCGGCGAGCTTGTGAAAACCCGAAAGGGCGCAGTCTTGTAAAATTTTCACTTACGAGATCCTCTCGACCCATAAGGAGAACTCCCCTTATGAGACCCTCACGGCTCTTAGGATTCAAAGTATTAAGTTACAGGGATCCAAACCTGTCCTTAAGCTGTCACACTCCCTAAGTTTCCCTACAGGCGGTCCGATATTGGCCCTTGTATACAATCCACAGGCACAAATAAACGTTTCCCCTAACAAGTTCCATCAATCACGAGGAATGTCCTCATATGGTGAGAAACACATGTAAGTCCTCTCAACTTACAAGAAGAAATTACTCTTATAGGATCCTTATGACTTATAAGAGAACACACACTTAAGAATCCCCACGATTCCTAAGGAGAAAATACACCTACGAGATCCTCACAACTCGTGGGGAGAAATACCTTTATGAGACCCCTATGGCTCGTGAAGTCAAAAAACCTTAGTCGACAGGATCCTAACCCTGTTTGCTAAGCCACCTTTGTTAAAATCGACAAAGGCAAATGGTGATTCGCTTATGGAAATATTCCAGTTGTAGCGATACTGATGCCTAAATCAGTATCAAATTCTAAGGCCTTTCACGGCAGATGATGATTCGCTCATGGCAATATTCCAGTCGTAAAGATGCTGATACCAAAATTGGTATCAAATCTTAAGTTCCATACTCGCAATAAAAATCAGTGAGCAAAAATATGCATATAAAAATAGCCGAAATGATGGGACAACTCGCAATAAAAATCAGCGAGCAAAAAATATGCATATAAAAACAGCTGAAATATTTGGGCAACTCACAATAAAAAGAAGCGAGTAAAAAGAAAAAATAGCCGAAATGATTGGGCACTACGATAAAAAGATGAAATGATTGGGCAATCATGACTTTCGCGATATAAAAAACTGAAATGATAGAGCGTCACGGAAAGAAATAAAAAAATGAATGAAAATGAAACTTTTTCCCTGCAGGTGAGTCCACATCGATCCTTGTATACAATACATGGGCACAAACGAAAAGGTACCCCAGGGTTAACAAAATGGAGCTATGACAAAGTCCCTAGTTCTAAATCTCAACGGTTCACAGACAACCTAGAGACCACCTCGACACTCGTCTCATTACAGCAGACGCGATGTCAACAAAGCGTAGCCATGGCAAAGTCCCTAGCTTCAAATCTCGACGGTTCACAAACAACCTAGAGACCACCTCGGCACTCGTCTCATTACAGCAGACGCGAAATTAACAAAAGCGGAGCCATAGCAAAGTCCCTAGTTCCAAATCTTGACAGCAGACAGTCTAGAGATCAACAACGGCGTTTCTTCTCAATCCAGCAGGATGCAGACGCAACGTCAACAAGCGACCCCAAGGTCAACAAAACGGAGCCATGGAAAAGTCCCTAATTCCAAATCTCGACGGTTCATAGACAGCCCAGAGATCAACAATGACATTTCTTCTTACTCCAACAGGACGCAGACGCGACGTCAACAAGAGACCCCAGGGTCAACAAAACAGAGCCATGGCAAAGTCCCTAGTTCCAAATCTCGACGGTTCAAATACAACCTAGAGATCACCTCTATATTTGTCTTATTATAGCAGACACAGTGTTAAAAAAGGAAGTGAATGCCAAATTTCTAGCTTCAGGGTCTTGACGGCAACTCAAATAAAACCTGAAAGACCATCGGAGATCGCCCCACACCAGCGCGGAGTGGTTATGACTCATCGAGGCTCCCAAACTGAGCCTAACCTCAAGTAAAAAGCATTATGGAAAATTTTTAACGTTTGCTCTTCCGACGGTAATATGACCTAAGGAGATTACTTGAAGACATCTTGTCTAGCCCCCGAAGGGATCAGAGACACGACAGTCATGGGGCTACTCGAACAGCAGCGTAAAGTCTGCATATCAGGGAATGCATCAGCCAACGCGACGGTACGACGGACAAAACCCTAGTACCACAGACCCTAACGGACCTCTATCGTTAAGAGCAGGGGTTAACTGTGATGTTAGGACATGTTTTCCTACAAGCCCAAGAAAGGTAAACTACAAACTCCGAAATGAGTATACAAACTACTTCACACCAAACCAAGATATCGAAGAAAAGAGAAATGCCAGTATGAAATAAAATATTTCTTTTATTCATGAATTCAAGTGAATAAAAGATACATTTCATAAAGGAATCAAAATGAATACATGTTATTCATGAATCAGAAGTTTACAACCAATACAAGAAAGGGGGTATAATGACAGTTATTAAGGAGGAGGCGTATTCAATAAACTGACAAGCTGCTCATGCGCTCCCCTCAATTCCTTCTCATGTACAGCTACAGAGGCCAACTCCGCTTCGATTTAAGTCCGTTGCTGCAAACAGGATGAAAGCTTTTCATCGATTTCTTGCTTGGCAGCTTCACAGTCCTGCGTGACTCGCTCGGTGAAGTCAAGCTTCTGCCTTAGCGTCAACCTATCCGAAATACATCGTTAGTGGTTGTCGAAGATAGCTTTTAGCTGCGCAGCATTCGCTTCAACCTGGGCACGCAATTGGGCGGGTTCGCCGGAAGCCACCTCATGTTCCTTTCACCTCAGGGCCACCTCTTGTTCAAAATAGCGAATGAAAGGGACACTTTACTCGACCCACGCAGCCCGCTGAGAGTTCGAGGCCAACACCTCAGGAGCGAGATGCTTAAGCTCAATCTCGTGCAGGAAAGACTCGATCTTCCTGCAATAATCAACCCAAGAACCGACGAGATCTTCATTATGGAAGTTCACGAGCGTCGCCAAGATTGTATTGACTTCGTCGGCAAAATCTATAGCAGAAGTGAGGGCCTTGGCATTGAGATCTTCAATAAACTCGCTTAACGTTCGCCGGCTATTTGCTACGCCCCTGGAGGATGTACATTTAGCGAAGGGTCCCGCAGGCATAAGAATGCGAGACTCAAAAGGAGGTGGTGCTGGTGTAATCGCTGCAAAATGAATTACGGTCAAATTTCGACTCGGAAGACAAAGAAAACACCTGAGGGATGGAATCTATTGTACCGGCTGTTGCAGGCGGCAGAATAGGGAGTACCGGAGGTGTGGCTATTCTTTCGCTTCCTCCTCCGACCCGTGATACTGTAGTCAATATAAGGAAGGCTTAGCAACAATAAGTCTACTCATAAAAAAGGGGGAGAAACATTAGGTGAAGAATATACTGACCAATACCAGAAGGTGGAACGATTTCCGACTGAATGGAAAGTGCGGGTTTAACACCTGGTACAAATGGTCGAAAAGTACTCCTGTAACGTCGTGACAATATACAGTCAATACAAGTAGGATTGTATCCACAGTGAAGCAAATAAGTGAGAGATCCATACCTTCCAAGATTTGAGGAGGCGCAGAAGAAAGCAAAGGGACAGCGAACGTCAAAGTGGCGGCCGGCGACACTTCTTCAGCCAGCACAGCCTCAGGGTTTACCGCGCCTGATCGTTAGAAGTTTTTAGCGTTGTCGTTTTATAAAGAATTTAAAGTTAACCGCAATCAAGACGGCGTCGCATGTAGCTAGCCGTGATGAGTAAGGGTCGTCCGCAGGGAGATGGTGCGTTTTGCGTTCTTGTTATCACAAGTTAATGCAAGGGTCGGAACGGTTTGTTTCTAACCTAAGTGTTGTATATGCAAAGTATAAGTTGTTAGGAATAGAGATAGGTTAGTGTAAGATAGAGAAGTCCGTACAAAAATCCTTTGTGCCGAGTTTGACTATTGAAACTAGAGTAATTGGAAACAACATGGATTAGGGTTCTTAAGCATGGTATTGGTGAAATCCGGCTTATTGACCCTTGTCCATCCGTTCTTGTCTATTGACTTTCGCTTCCGGCCAAATCGAACGTAACCGGTCACGGTTAAGGATCACCGATACCTTCGTAGGGTGGGGTGCCTAACGGAGCGCTTGCGTAAGGTTTGGGTGGAGTTCAATTAGCAAATATCGGGAAAAGGAAATGAGCAAATGGAATTCCTAACTCACATAACCATTCTCTTTCCTGACAACACCACTATTTACAAACCATCAAAATAACAAAAAGAAAGTGCAAATGAAATGAAATAAAAGGAATAACACAACATTGCAAGTAAGTAAATGGCAAGAAATAAAATTGCAAGTAAGTAAAAGAGATAGAAAATGAATACTAAGAACCTAAGTGAAAAAAATGAAAGCTTTATTAATTCCAAGTGATGATACAAACCATGAGTTCAATAACCAAAACTTAAACTTGCAAGCTCAATGAAGAGATTTCAAGATCAAGAGAAGGCAAAGAATTCAAGGTGAACTAGCTATGTATAAGAACTAAAACAAAATGGAAAGTGAAAAAGAGTTGAACTAGCTCAAAAGTGTATCCAAATCTCTCCTTCCATTGCTCACTGATCTGGCATTTATAGGCACAAAATAAGATTAAACAAACAATATAATATGGATGATATGATAACAAGGGAAAGCCAGAAGAAAAATGGGGCTTATTGGACTTGATAAGACCGGCGACGCCGGGTTTTTGGACCATCTCACCGGTTTTGATTGGGTCAATTGGGCTCGTGTTGGTTCTGTGATGTAGTGCTCTCTCCACAATCCCACTGGTATTGTTTGATCTCTTTGTAGAAGCCTGGATTGTACTCAGTAGTTTTGGAGGGAAATCTTGATGCATTAAATCACATCACAACTTTTAGCACTTATCACACATCATACTCACATGTGCCCACTTGTGCCATGGGCAGCCCCTTAGGTTCATGCATCACAAAAAGGTGTTCACACTTGTATGTGTTGGACCATTTTTGATAAAAAGTGTGTACGCATGCATGTTGTAAAAAGAACTCTTTAAATATAGATCGGTTTGCAATTCCGGTTACAGTGTCGGCTTACAAATGTCATATCCGTGTATTTGAGTGTATTTCTAGTGTTTTGTCACGAATACCTGTAATCTGTATTTATTGAGCAGACATGGGTTAATAGTACCGATACTATATAAAATTGATAATGAATGAGCGGTATTGAAATGCAGTTTTCTGTGATGAACAAATACCCCCAAACTTATGTTTTGCTCGTCCCGAGCAAAACAAAAAATCCCAACCTCACTTTCGTAGGGAACGCGATTGCACTGAGCTCGTGCAACAAGCCGTTAAACCTCTAGGTGTCCCTAGTAGGAGAAGAGTTGTCTTCTAAGGGGTTTCAGCGGATTACACCCACAAAATCACGTCAAGCTAGTTTCACAAGTTTACTTCGATTCTACTCCTACAGTTTAGTATCTAGGTTAGAAATTCTATCATCCTAAGTTAGAAATATTCAACCCTTATGTTTCACACCTCTTATTTATTCAACCTCAGATCTTATACGTTTTTACAGTTTAGAAAGATTTCAATTTCTCTTGAGTTTTCCTTCTAAAGTGTGGTCTCCAATCAGGGATTTTGATCATCTTTACGGAAAACATAAGTCTTATTCTTTATTCCTATCTTTCCTCTAAACACCAATTGTATACCCCTACGTGTGTGTAAAATTTCACCCTTACACTTAAGAATTCAATTCAAGCCATAGTACCCTTGCCCTAATACCTAATACTACTTCTTTTCGTTAATGATGGACGGTTTTGCTCACACACCTTTCATGCGACTATTAATGCTTCTTGAGGCACTACCTGCCGATTACTGAATGTGTGGCTTAAAGTGTAAATAGCAGTTTTTAGGTCTTGACTTTATTTATTTTTTCTTTTTTCTCTTTATTTTTCTTTTTCAAGACCAGATATATTTTTCAATGATGCTCTTTTGGTGGTTAGCTTTAAATACCGTGTTTTTCATACTAGGTTTTCAGGCAAGAGTATTTCTAGGTATCCTCTATTATCCCAAGTTTCAAGGTGCGTGCATGTGCAGTTTGTAGGGTATATACTTTCTAAATTTGGACTCAAGAATAGAAACTATTTTTCAAACTTATCCTTCAGTAAAGCTTTTAATACTTTCCCTTCATCTTGACTTAACTTTAAGAACTGAACTCAAGATTATCTACTTCTAAAAAAACTGCAAGAATGTATAATTACCAAGTTTAAACAGAAGGAAGGTTATTTTTAGGGTTTTCAATTCCTAAGCCTAGGATTTAGTTATTTCTAACATATCAACTAAACTTTCGGAATCAAAATCTAAGTTACCCTATCAGCTAACTTGACGACAAAGTTTTTATATTTTTGTAAAATTTTCAGATTTTTATGGGTTTTTGAATATGTATGCAAATGCAGAATATACAAATGAATACGAAGGATAGAAACGCTTACCGAGCACACCCCCAAACTTAAACTTGACAGTGCCCTCACTATCAGGCTACACCAAGAGGGTCAAAATTGTCGGCGCACTCCTGTTGTTGTTGTTTTTGTTTTTTATAACAGAAAAAAGAAAACAGAATATATATACACAAAACGATCCTCCCAAACTTAAGTAAAATAGTGTTGCCACTGTTTAAGCGTTAATGTTCAGAGTTAGGGGAGAGAACAATATTAATCCATACAAAGCCTTACACAGGCCAAAAGTTAGCACCAACCATTCAAAAAATTTATCGCGATAATGTGCAGGTTGGTGAAAAAATGTGGAGAGGAAAGAAATGGAGAATACGTGAGACCATATAGGGATGGAAGCGGGATACGGTCTCGGTGGAGGAGAAGAATGGCGGAGGGAAAAAAGAAATGGAATACGAACTTAAGGGTGGAAATAGAGTGGATAAATTAGTACAATTTATAATGACCGATGTGTAAAAAGCGATTGTATTAATCTATCAACATATTGAGAAATGGGGTCAAACCTCTCAAGATTCATGAGAAAACATGGGTCGACCGAACTTGGTAAACCAGACACAGGAAATGAAAGTGATACGGTGTCTTGCGAAGTAGGAACGATGGAAAGGATGGAAGGAAGTGATCGAGGAATGGGATCGGTTAAACGTTCAGGAGGGATAACACAGTGAATGAAAGGGACATGATGAATTGGAAAATCCGACTCATCAAGTAAAACTACTTCATCCTCAATGTTATCCTCAAAATTCTTCTCAAAAATCTGCTCATCCATGCATTCATCATCAATTTCCATACACATATGGGGTTCGGGAAAAACAGTTAATGACTCGGGATGATATCCACACGGAAGTGAAAGGACTTGATGAATTGGTGAGAAAAACTCATCCAAAACCGCGGATTCATCATCCAAAATATTCCCAGCGTCAATATTCTCAATCAAGTGAAAATCAAATTTCTCAGACACCTCATCAAAAGCATGGATTTCAATCAATTCAGGTTCTAGAGTGGAGGTGTAGAGATCAAAAGGATTGGGATTGGTTTCACTTGAAATGGACCCTTCACAATCCAGTAAATCAAACACTACAAAGTCGCACAACTCATTAAATATTCTATCTTCAATTGGTGAATCATTTGGGACACTCGATAGACTTTCAAAACCGGAGTTATGGAATTCAATTTGCATTGGGTAGATTTGATTTGGAAGGGTGTACCGCTCACTCTCATGACTCAAATCCTCAAATTTTCCTATTGCTTCATCATACATGTGAAAATTTTGAGCTAGATAGGAACTAGCTGCTGGTTCATAAGGTTGTATGAGGGCAACCATGGACACATTAAATTCCTCCAGTTGTCGGCATGAAGCTACCCGAAATTTTTCTAACGACTGTTCAAGACTAGACAAAGGTAGTGAAGGGGGTTCAATAAAAAATTCAAACTCGTTTAGATACTTGAAACTCCTAAAAGACTGTTCAGAAGGAATGCCTAGGGAAGGTGTAAAAATCGGATAAGATTAATAGAAATCGAATGGTTGGACAGGATTAAGATCAACATTATGATAAAGAGGTGATTGGAATTGTTGATCAAAAGAATTGGAAGTGGTGAAAGGAGTGAAAGATCGGCTACGGGATTGCGTAATACGTTCAGCAATGGACATCGGTTTAAGAGTCGCCATGTTTCCCTCAGAAGGGGTATCAACATGAGGAGGGTTGACAGTTTGAAAAGGTTGATACGACGTGGATTGTGGTGTCCAAGTGGTTTTCCTAGAAGCGTCTATCCGATCTTTCAAAGAGATTTTTGGCATGGATGGATCGTTTGACGTTCTACCAAAATAAGACCCGTATGAAGTAATATCTGGCTGAGGGTACCAAAGTTCGGCAAAAGTTGGTTTATGTGGGGTACCCATGATATGAAGAGAAGAAAAAGAAGAAAAGGAGATGAAAACGAATGTGGGTTTTTTTTGTTTGTTATAAAAAAAGTATGAAATATACACACAAAAGATAAAGAAGAAAAATAATCACGACACAATACCACACACCTAATTGCTCTAGGGTTCACCTAGGTCAACTAGACCTGCTTAAGAACTTGATTGTTGAAGTAAAACTGTGTCGAGAAACGGATTCAAGATATACTGATCACGAGGCCAGGTAAGTGCAGAGATAAGGGGAGGTTTTCCAACGCTTTCTCGAAGTTTCTTAATTAGAATAACCCTTTCTCTTTTGGCGGTTTCGCCGTGAACACTTTCTTAGACACCCTGTGAATGATATACCGTTAAACGGTGTTCTAAACACAGTTAACTTCTCCTAATGAGCGTGAAGTCCTTAAAGGTTTAAAGTCCAGTTTCTTTTAAAATTTATGCGGGTAAACGTTATGCTCAATTTTGTGATTTGTGGACCATAGAAAATGTGATGAAATCCTTTACCGTATGTTGTGGGGTTTGCTTGCCCTTAAGTCCGTATTAGTGGATGCAATGCGCAAATCAATGAAAAAATTCAAAACGTCAAACAATCGTTTTTTATGTTTCGGCATGGCACTGCAACAAATACGGGTTAGTTACTTTTAGCATTTGACAGCGAATTTGCAAAGAATTTTGCAAAGATAATATATTGGATGCGTCGGATTTGAGAAAGAAGGTGTTAGGATATATGTACCGATAAGTTTTTGGGTTAAGAAACCCTTGTTGAATTGAATCCGAACAGCTTGAAAAGTTCGCTTGCGCGGGTCAAACTATCTGGATCTTTGGCACTGTACTTCGAAATCACCTTAATTTTGAATGTACACTTTGCTCCATACGACCGCAGTTCGCAAATCCGTCAAAATCTGCAAATGTCAGAAAAATGGATTTTTAGTGCGAAAAAGCGATATGAATGCCCAAACTCCTGCACACACAAAATAAAAAAAATCAAACAATAAAATTGGGACAATAATAGAACACTGGAGTAGAGAACAAAATTTGGGAGAAAAATGAGGAGTAATGGCCGGCGGCGCCAGATTTTTGAGAGAAGTCGCTGGGCTACCTTGGGAGTTGGGGCTCTAACTTTCTTCTGATGTCTCTGTGTTCTACCAGTGTCAATGTTATTGTTTAATTTTTCTAATTAGTCCTAGAATGTTGGCAGGTCCGATTTTCACAGAGCTAAAAGTTAGAAATGTCAATTTTTGTTTTAGTTATTTGAAATTTTTGATTTTTTAGTTTTTTTATAGAATGGTGTTAGATTTATAAACAGGATATACAGAGATTAACCCGAAATAATAAGAATAAAAACGTTACCATCTCTCCGGCAACGGCGCCATTTGATCGTTAGAAGTTTTTCGCATTGTCGTTTTATAAAGAATTTAAAGTTAACAGCATTCAAGACGGCGTCGCGTGTAGCTAGCCGTGATGAGTACGGGTCGTCCGCAGGGAGATGGTGCGTTTTGCGTTCTTGTTATCACGAGTTAATGCAAGGGTCGGAACGGTTCGTTTCTAACTTAAGTGTTGTATATGCAAAGTATAAGTTGTTAGGAATAGAGATAGGTTGGTGTAAGTTAGGGAAGTCCGTACTCAATCCTTTGTGCCGAGCTTGACTATTGAAGGTAGATTAATCGGCAACAACGTGGATTAGGGTGCTTAAACACGGTATTGGTAAAATCCGGCTTATTGACCTTTGTCCGTCCGTTCCTGTCTCTTGACTTTCGCCTCCGGCCAAATCGAACGCAACCAGTCACGATTAGGGATCACCGATATCTTGGTAAGGTAGGGTGCCTAACGGAGCGCTTGCATAAGCTTTGGACGGAATTCAATTAGCAAATATCGGGTAAAGGAAATGAGCAAATGGAATTCCTAACTCACATAACCATTCTCTTTCCTAACAACACCACTATTTACAAACCATCAAAATAACAAAAAGAAAGTGCAAATGAAATGAAATAAAAGGAATAACACAACATTGCAAGTAAGTAAATGGCAGGAAATAAAATTGCAAGTAAGTAAAAGAGATAGAAAATGAATACTAAGAACCTAAGTGCAAAAATGAAAGCTTTATTAATTCCAAGTAATGATACAAACCATGAGTTCAATAACCAAAACTTAAACATGCAAGCTCAATGAAGAGGTTGTAAGATCAAGAGAAGGCAAAGAACTCAAGGTGAACTAGCTATATACAAGAACTAAAACAAAATGGAAAGTGAAAAAGAGTTGAACTAGCTCAAAAGTGTATCCAAGTCTCTCCTTCCCTTGCTCACTGATCTTGCATTTATAGGCACAAAATAAGATTAAACAAACAATATAATATGGATGATGTGACAACAAAGGAAAGCTAGAAGAAAAATGGGGCTTATTGGACTTGATAAGATCAGCGGCGTCGGGTTTTTAGACCATCTCGCCGGTTTTGATTGGGTCAATTGGGCTCTTGTTGGTTCTGTGATGTAGTGCTCTCTCCACAATCTCACTGGTATTGTTTGATCTCTTTGTAAAAGCTATTCAGTAGTTTTGGAGGAAAATCTTGATGCTTTAAATCACATCATAACTTTTAACATTTATTACGCATCACACTCACATGTGCCCACTTGTGCCATGGGCAGCCCCCTAGGTTCATGCATCACAAAAAGGTGTTCACACTTGTATGTGTTGGACCATTTTTGATAAAAAGTGTGTACACATGTATGTTGTAAAAAGAAACTCTTTAAATATAGATCGGTTTGCAGTTCCGGTTGCAGTGTCGACTCACAAATTTCATATCCGTGTATTTGAGTGTATTTCCAGTGTTTTGTCACGAATACCTGTAATCTGTATTTATTGAGCAGACACGGGTTAATAGTATCGATACTATACAAAATTGATAATGAATGAGCGGTATTGAAATTCATTTTTTTGTGATGAGCAGCGCCTATGCTCAAGACAAACGAAATATCATTAGAAGGGCTTAACAGGATTGAAAAACTCAAAAACAACAACCCAAGAACTACCTGATAGATCAGGGACCGAAACCGCACCGGAAGCGTCACCAAGTGTAACGACTTCCTCACTCTCTCTTGGGGGAATAGATTCTGCACCCATAGCTTCATCTCCTGACTCGACGAGGGCCGTCGTAATGCTTGTGACACCCGCTGATATCAAGGAGCCACAAGAAGAAAGAACAGCAGTCTGGACAGTCCCAGATTCCCGAGAAAGAGTGGCCACTTCGGGCTCTGTAATCATCGGCGTTTCACCTGCCATACCATCGTCAGGACTCAGCCCTGCTTAAAAGAAAACACGTATGTTAGAATTCGAAGACCAAGTTCTAATAAAGGACTGGGCGTTACGTTACCTTGAAGTAGATTTTCAGTTTCTTCTCGACCTACACGTTCAACCTGTCTATGGGCGGTAGACAGGACAGAAGGAACATCCGCCGAAAGAATGTCAGCAGGTGGAATACTGCTTGAGCCTGCACCTGCGGCTAAAACAGCATCGCGTTCCCTCACCGCGTGCTTCCTGCGCTTCCTTTCAGTATGAGCAGTGAGAACTGACCTCCTTAAGGCTTCCAACAGGAGGACATCGTCGTCCAAACCGTGCTCTGCCTCCGGAGCCGCTACGGTGTCCATCATCGGCTGCTTCAGCAATGCTTCCTGTGGTGACTTTAGGATGGTCGTGGCTATAGTAGCTGGCTGTAGAAGCTTTGTTGCATCGCCACTTGGGATTGGCACTGCACTTGGAATGACCTGAGTTACGGTGGTTCCTGCAATAAGGAAAAGAGAAGGGTCAGATCATGAATAAAAAAGAGTAAATGCGTAATGAAACGAATTATACCTAGGCCTAAAGAAGCGCGGAGCCTCTTTTCCTCCTCGAACGTCCTGAGGGAAGCCGCGAGAGCCTCTTCGGAAGAAATACTTGTTAAAAAAAGCATTAATAGAAGCATAATAAAGAGAGAAGGGATAAGCACAGAAGAATATAACTAAAGTAGACATGACTCCGCAATAGAGATCAACGCCGCTTCCTCGAGAGCCAGTCGCTCGGAAGCTGCGAGGGCAGCCTGTAGATTAGTATCGGTCGCAGGCGTGTCGAAAAAACCTTCATTGATGACGTATTCGCACAAGCCCTTACTGTAGGGAGCATGGTGCTCCTGACCGAATACGACGTCGGCAGAGAATAAAGACTTCTTCTTTTTCTACGAACGGACACCAGCGGCCGACGATAAGAGCTTGCGCTTGACAGGCATCTTCGGGCGGCGGGTCCCGATTTTCGAACCAATGCTAGATTCCGGGGACACCATGGCTACCGCAGTTGCGGGAACACCCGATTGAAGCTTCTCAGGGAAAGCTCGTGGGACCATAGCCGTAATATCTTCTCTTAAGGAGGGACGAACGACAGTCTGTCGCTTTAAAGGGACCGATGGATTACCAGCGGGGACTGCATCCTTATGATCGAGCAATAGCCGCCTTTCTTCACTGATAACAGTACCTGTCGCATGCTGGTACCATGCCACGTTAGCGTTCGAAGCTTTCCGCACATAGCTCGGCTCGCTAATGAGAAAATTGGACCCCGTATTTAGTCGCATAAAGTGGTGCAGCGCGCTGCGAATACCTTCCTCCGTAGCATCCGGCTCGGCTAAGAATGCCTCGAGAGGAACACCCTGATTATAACCAAACTGTTGAGAAAAGCGGTGCGGGTTGTACCTCATAAACAGTACTGAGGCGCTCTGTTTAAATACTAAAAAGCCCACCCTGATGGAATACAGGTGACAGATTTCCCAAGCCCTCAACGTGGAAGCCTCGTCTTTGAAAGTGTCACGCAACGGTTGCACCACCTTAGTAGATTCCTTGCTGATAGTCAAGACTCTATCGACAAAGGTCATGCTATCCCTAACCATGTGCGGGAGGAGGACCAGTCGCCGAGCCTCTCGCTGCGACGGGTCTGACGCAGAAGCATCAACCAGATACATGACCTGAGGAAAGTTGTAGCTGTCGTAGAAGCGGGGTCATTTGTGAACATCGAAAGCACCGAGAACGTGCATCTCGATCCACGACGTGAAGTAATGCAACGGAAGATGTAGAAGCTTTACCCCCGGCTGAGTAGTTTCTACCGCTAAGCTCAAGCTATGATATAGATGAGCCAGCCCTGCGATCCCAACCGCCACATGCATCCCTGCGATCATACGGAGGGCCGAATAAAAGACAGACAGCCTCATATAGTGAGGATGCGTCGGAAGCATACACCAATTCAATCATAGGCCGATGAACCCTAGAAAGAACATCTCTTCGTTGACATCTGGAGCAGTGAGCTCCGCGAAAGGGATGACCGGAACATCTGGAATGAAGAAATTCTTCAAATCCTCCTCTGCCGTCAGCAAGTTATCCAAACCAAAACCGAACGGGTCATCAAGCTTAGCGAATTTCGCGGCTTGTTTTGACAAGACTTCTGGGCGAAGAAAGCGGGCGATGAAATTTGCAAAGTCGACTCCGTGCCCTCCAAACTCTAAGAACAAACTCTCATAAATGTTCAACACCTTGATTAGGCTCGGGATCTGGTGTTGAACGGCATTCTCTTGAGTAAGGCCCATCACCACTGATTTGGTGGCAAAGATATACTCATCAGGGGGAAGTATTGTTCCCTTGTAAAAATAAATAAATTATGAACCATAAGCGATGGGAAAATTCCCCAAATGGAGCATCACGTGCCCACACGTGATGCGCCTTGGAGAAAAAATTATAGGCAGTACGCTTAACAAATAAGGCTGAAATTAAGCCTCACGTGCATGCATGTGAGCATCTATATACAAAATATATAGGCGCCTTCCTAAAATAAATAACAGGCCAGAAGGCGCATCACGTGCCAACACGTGATTCTTTTCTCTGGGACTGTTGCATATAAGCAAACCGGCCTAGTGCTATGGGTCGCGTGCGACACGTGAGGGTTCCTAATACCCTCTGAGCCGATAGAATTAAATTCTAAATAAAAGGTATCAGAACCCTATTTGGAAAATATTTTCCCACTCTTTCTAAACAAGAAAGATTGTGCTCTGTAAATCAGAGCACCGTTGGATTAAAGATCTAATGGTGATTAAAAATCACCAAGCTACATAATAAGCTCTGTATGGGAGAATATTTTCCCAATCTTTCTAAACAAGAAAGATTGTACTCTGTAAATCAGAGCACCGTTGGATTAAAGATCCAATGGTGATTAAAAATCACCGGGATACAGAATAAGCTCTGTATGGTAAAATATTTTCTCAATCTTGTTAAAAACAAGAAAAATGTCTTCTGTAAAACAGGAGTCCCTAGATCAAAGATCCAACGGTGGATAAAATCCCCGAATCAATCAAAAAATCTCTCAATGAGAGATTTCCTTAACAAAAATCAACAAACTTGCCTCTGGTATATAAAGGACTCGAGACTGAAGAGAGAAAAGGAGGAGACCCCCTATAAGATTTGAGAAAACAAAAAAAAGAAGAGGAGTTCTCTTTAAAGAAAAAGAAACCCTAGGTGAGGAAAAAAATTTAGTGATCATTTTATCTCCTTTTACAAGAGTTTAACTCTTCCAAAAAGGAACTTAGTTCTTCCTCTGGTTGAGGTCTGCAGAAGCAGATCTCCCCACAAGTTGAGAATTTAATTCTCATCGGGAAGATTCTGTTATGCAGTCCTAAAACTTAGAGGAAAGAACCAAGTTTAAAGAATTTAATTCTTCCAAAGACATAGGAATTTAAGTCCTCTGATGGAACTAGGGTTCAACCCTACGTAAGAATTTAATTCTTATAAAAAAAGGGACTTGAAATTCTCAAGACATAGATCAAGAGCTCCATGCATATTAGCGTTTAACGCTATAACGACAGATCATGCGTTCCTACATGAGCACCTTTGGGGAACAAAAAGGAACAACCGAGATCGAGTCGCGTGATCCCACGTGACCTCCAATAGTGCTTAACACTTATAAAAGAATAGGAAGATAAATTTAAAGGAGGTAGTGCCCAACTTGGTGGCGCCTCACATGTCTACATGTGATGGTTATAAGATTTAAGTGTTTAACACTTATATGTATAGAATGAAGGAATAAGCCCAAAAGAAACAGTGCCCAATATTCAGGTGCCTCAAGTGCCATACATGAGCTCTCTGATGGTTACAAGATTTAAGTGTTTAACACTTATATGTATAGAATGAGGGAATAAGCCTAAAAGAAATAGTGCCCAATATTCAGGTGCCTCACGTGCCACACGTGAGCGCTCCAAATTTCAGTGTTTAACACTGCTTAAGAGCCTCACGTGGGAGCACGTGAGTGCCAAATATTTATCAGTGTTTAACATTGTGAGAGGCCAACCTTAGCCCAAATTAGCCAAGCCTCCCGAGCCCAAAAGCCTTTTGACCATCAATCAACCGAACCTTTCTATACTCAAGACCCCCCAAATCGATCTTCGTCCCAGAGATGACTAATGATCTCCTGACACGTGGCATCTAAAATAATGTTCGTTCCACCATGATCTTTCCCTTCAATCTGGAGTTCGGTTCAAGGGTACATCTCTCCACACCTCTGATATATGTCGTTGCAATTCTTCAATGATATCAGAGAGGTGGAGGGTCTCGATAACCAACAGCTCTTGGATGCACTCTCAAACCCATGAACATATCCCAACGGACCGTGATGTCTTTAAACTAGCCCATGGACCGTAATGTCCTTAAACTAGCTGTGGACCGTAACGTCCCTAACTAAAACGATAGAGCCCAGATGCTCTTTCGTTGGATCAAAAATAATCCTAAACCCCCGTTAAGTAGATCTTAGTCCAATATCGGATTAACGTATCCTTAACAAATATTTAAGTTGATCTTAATCCCAAAAGAGATTAACGATCCTTAAATCAAACTAAACCCTAATCTAAGAAAATACGGATTTAGCCTAATCCACGCCCTACGGGTGACAACATAAATTAGTCTCCGTATACAAGCCACGGGGAACCAAAAATAAAAAAAACACACACGACACGAAGTTACCTTCTGGAGCAGGAGAAAGTGGTTATCGCTACGCGGTAACATGATTAACTGCAGGGGCTTGCGCCTGCAGGGAAGAGCGTCCCCACAATCAAAACCTCCTTGCAAACGAGGGGGAATCTGACGAAGTCTGCTACAACGGCCGCATCTGTCCAGACCTCCGATACACGGTGTCATAAATCAACTTGGAATCTTCGGAGAGGTGGACGGATAAACCCAAATAGCATCTGCCCCTAAATTCAGGAAAGACGACCTACGCGGTTTCGTCTATGTTTTCGGTGGTAAACAAGTATCTCCTCGTAATGTTCCCCTCTGACGGGTAAGCCAGAAATTTCTGCAAATTCCTCCAAGGAAATTGAGACTTCCCGGCCCGATAGAAGAAATGTGTGGGTTGGGATGTTCCACTGTTCCAGAAAATCCTTGACCCATCACACATGAGGCGCGGGATATTGAAAAAAGGATGCATAGATTGCAGGATACAGATCGAGCTTCAGCAGCAGTGACTTCTTGGCCAACAGGATATACCGAGCCCACTGCAGGTAGCCGGCCGAATAGCAAGGAGTCAACCCTATCATATAGACTTGCCCCTAAGGACGCGACTCACCTTGGCATATGCGCCGTCCTAAAATGTCCAAAGCCATCGGTGGCTGTACGGGTATTGATGCCATGGAGGGCTGAAGGAGACCCTCCGAGGTCCAGTTGACCTCTTCTACGACATAAGTCACTTAAGGCGAATCAGCGTAATGAATCGCTGAAATTGGATCTGAGGGCGCTGCACAAGAAAAACTGTGCCGAACCCGAATGATCTGATTATACTATGACCCTCACAGGTAAAGAGATTTCTTCTCCAGTTCATGATCTTTAATAAGCGCGAAGACTTCTCGATCCACGGGCATATCAGAAAAGGCGCTTTCTGAACGTACGAAAGAGAAGGAAGAGTCGAAGGCCATTGCACCTGCAGAAAAGGAGAAGTTCAGCTATTGATGTTATGTTCAGAACTTTAACATTCTTTGATACTTAAAAAATTTCTGTACTGCATTGCAGTGCAGAAGAAAGGAACAAAGGGAGGCCCACAAAATTAAGGTGATGCCCCATCATTGATGGGGCAGTCACTCATTAAGAATAGAATCCTAAAAGGATTCTCATTTAATGAGAAATATCATTGGACTAAGCAGTTAAACTCCCTCGAGAGCTGTGCTCTGCAAACAGATTTTCACATCTGTTAGAAAATTAAGGAGGGAATAAAATTCCCCAAAATTTCTTAGAGCCATGCCCTGTAAAACAATGGGGTAATCTACCAGAACCCTCAAAAGTAAAGCTTTTCAACAGGGTAAACCCCCAAGATCTTTAAGATCTGCAAGAAGAATCCTAAAAAACTCTAAGAGTTCTTCATGAAAGATGAGTAAAGCTCTGATTAACGGGTTAAGAAACCCTAAAAAACATTTTAAGATTTACGATCTAAGAAGAGCAAAGTTCTGTTAATGGGTTCGATCATAATCCTTACCAAGTTTTTGGCATAGTTCTAACTTTAAAAGAGTTTCTTTGGGCAGAGATCTAAGCTTTGGAAAGTGAATTATATTCTCAGAAAGAAGAAGTTTAGGGAAGATGAATAGCAGTCATCTCAAGGGCCAAAGGCCCTACTTATAGGCACCGGGAGACGGTTCCTCTTCCGAGAAGATCCAACGGTGGAAAAGGTGCCATCGCTGCACTCACGTGTGAGTCACGTGAGCGCAGCAGTGGGGGGCATTTGTTTCCCCAATAAATGAGCAAAGATCTATTCAAAACTCAAGAGGCAGCGCCTCACGTATCTGCCATGAGGGCGCTAGCGCCAGAGTTAAAAAATCTTAAAAGAGCAAAGCTCTGTTCAAAATTCAAGAGGCATCGCCTCATGTGTCTACCACGTGGGCGCCAGCGCCAGAGTTAAAAACTTTTATTGGCGCTGCATGTGAGCGCCGGCGCCTAATAGAATTAAATTCTACTCTCTGTTAAACAGAGCCGTTGGATCAAAGATCCAACGGAGATAATTAATCATCAGAATGCAGAATTAAATTCTGATTGAGGAAATATTCCTCAAATCTTTCTAAATAAGAAAGACTACTCTCTGTAAAACAGAGTACCGTTGGATTAAAAATCCAATGGTGATTAAAAAATCACCGATCTACAGAATAAATTTTGTATGATAAAATATTTCCCTAATCTTGTTAAGAACAAGAAAAATACTTTCTGTAAAACAGAAGCCCTTGGATCAAAAATCCAATGGTGGGTAAAATCCCCAAATCAATTAAGATCTCTCAATAAGAGATTTCTTCAACTAATCAACAGACCTACCTCTACTATATAAAGGACCCAAGACTTCAAGTCTAACACAGAGAAACCCCCCATAAGCTTTGAAAAAAAAAGAAAGCTTCGAAAGAATAAAGAATTAAATTCTCGAGGAAGAAGAACTCCCTTCTTGGAAATTTTAGGTAAATAAAAGTAGATAAAGGTCCTGTGGATCATTCAAAAAAAAGAGAGAGAACTCAGGAGTGCTTAGCACTCAGTGGGCGGTGCTCGGCGCCCAGCGCCCCACGTGCCCCTCACATGGGCGCCATGAAATAAAGAGTGCTTAGCACTCTGTGGCTGGCGCTCAGCGCTCAACGTCTCTCACATGGGCGCTATAAAATAATGAGTGCTTATCACTTAGTGGCTGGCGCTCAGCGCCCAGCGCCTCACGTGCCCCTCACGTGGACGCCATAGAACATAAAGTGCTTGACACTCATCATTCAGCGCCTAGCGCCTCACGTACTTCGTACGTAGGCGCCATAAAGAGTGCCCAGCAGTCCATATAGAGACAAAAGAAAAGAGAGAGTAAAGTGTGAGCGTCAGAACTCACATAAGCGCTCAACACTTCAAGAAAAAGGGGACTGAGCCCAAACCAGTGCTTAGCACTTATTTCAAATAAAAGAAAATTGAGTAGATCAAGCCCAAGTTGGCTAGGTCCCTAATTCAGATCAACTGAGCCCTTGGGTTCATTGCTTCCCAAACATGACTTATGATATCCAAAATAATGTTCATCCCACATTTCCTAAGTTAATCTTAGTCCCCCAAAAATGGCTAATGATTCTTAGATGGTCCACCATGATCTCTTCCCTCAGACACGGGAATTGGTTCAAGGGTACATCTCTCCATACCTCTGATGCATGTCGTTGTAATTTCTCAACGTCTTCAGAGAGGTGGTGGGTCCCGACAACCAACTGCTTTTGGGTGCACTTCCCAAGCTGACGTGCACACCTTAAACCAAAACACCCCCCAAATGGGTGTATCCCACATCATTTCTGTACATCCCGTCACATAAAAAATACACGGGCATAAAATGGTGATCTGAGGACCGTAACGTCCTCAAACTACTACGGACCGTAACGTCCTTAAACTAAACCCTCACCTCAAAAATGGTGATCTGCGGACCGTAATGTCCCCAAACTACTACGGATCGTAACGTCCTTAAAATAAACCCTCACATCAAAAATGGTGATCTACGGACCGTAACGTCCTCAAACTACTACAGACCGTAACGTCCTTAAACTAAACCCTCACCTCAAAAATGGTAATCTACAGACCGTAACGTTCTCAAACTACTACCGACCATAACGTCTTTATGTAGGGTTCCTAGGCACACCCATGAGGTTCTACAACAGATCAAACTTGCCAAAATCAAATTTTTCCTATGTGCCAAGTAACCCTAAGCAAGATCGTAACTAGAGGATAGACGAAAACGATATAAGCTAACAACTTAACTAAGAGTGATCGGAAAATACAACCTTTGTAGATCCGGTCCTCCACCTCCATAGCTTCGTGACGATGTCCCTCCGCTGCGATCATCGGATCCCGGACTCTGGCGATGGTTTCGTCGGAGAAATGATCGGATTAGGTCGTCGACTTCGTTGCCGAAGATGATCTACGTCGAGGCAACTCAAGATCAAGCTCCAACTTCACCAAGTCATGAAACTTGTGAAGAAAACACCCTATACTACATGGCAAGTGGTAGAGGATGAAGAAATAGGAAGTGGGTTCACTTTAGAATTGGATTTCTCACTCTTATTCTCATGTCACCATTGAAGCTAGCAACCTTTCATGAAGCTTGATGAAGATGAAGATGAAGAAAGAATAAAAAGAATTATCTTAAAAAGAAAATCCAAGTCATTCTTATCATAATGCAACCATGGTTGAGTGTAGAGAATAAACTATGGTTGGGTGAATGGTTAGGTTAAGCAAAAGAAACAAAAATGGTCAAAGCTTCTTCAAGCTTCAAGGAAAAAACAAAAGAAGCAACCATTTCTTTTCTTGCTAAAATGAATAAATAAATAAAATAAATGATCAAGAAAAGATAACAAAACCCTAACCATTCACTTAAACATGGTTTAAAGTAAACATACACCCAAGTTTGCATGTATCATCAAACATGATACAATCTAGTGCACAAAACTATATCATATATACAATGTGCACATCAAGTGAGAAAGTCCATCTTTAAGTGAATAGATACTAGTTAATGTAATGTAATATATCTAATATATAATTATACATTAAATCATTAAATCAACACTTGATTTAACGATCCGGTCATATCGCATATGACCGACTAATATCCAATGTATCGACTTATCGAATCAATCCTTGATTCGATAACTAGGTTATATCGCATACAACCAATCGATACATTCATCGTGAGAATGGAATACGGTATCACATACATGCATTATTCTCGGTCCCGCACATATCTCATATGCGCTCCTATTTCGTTTTGCTTGAGCCAGGAAACCTCTGTGTAGGACTCTAAAGACTCGTCAATACGCCGGCAGCAGGTGATGATCATATCAAACACCCACAAGCCGCAAGCGGTCTGCTAAACGTAACGGCCACCCGGGTATTGAGCGATCAGAAGATCGACGAGCAAGCCCACTCACACTCCTGTGAATCCAACCAGTAACACTTACCGTACAGTCCGGTCTGTTCGTCTGATATGTCGCATATCTCGCCTAGGGGTGGTAAACGTCAGACCCTAATAGCTTGATAAGTCATGCCGACGTAAGGTCCATAACATGTGTGAAACTACTGATAACACTTACCAGTAGATCACTGCAACCCTGGCCAGGGATTTCCAGTTATGGCCAGTCGTGCATAGCGCAACATCAACCCCCAATACCGGGAGAGACGAATCCCCTCCTATCGCTCATTGCCTCCATGTGAATCAGGACTGTACCCAAAAACCACCTATTTGCACGCCTCAGTAGAGCCGTGGTAGGGTGGAAATCAAAGCACAGTGGGAGATACACAAGACTCTATAACGATCTCGGGTCAACAGACTAAGCTGTACCAGTGTCACCAGAGAACTGCCATCTGACGTGAGGTATAATACCATCTGGGAGTTCTCGGCGAGTCCGTTCAGTGTACCCAGTCTCCACTGAGCACCCGCATACCATCTCTGATGTCAAACACCAATGGATATGGGATCATCCATTGCCCATCACATGGGTCGAGAAGATATACGCTAGTCTACTCTGGAATATCGATGCCCCGTCTCGATATTCCCACGATTAGGAACATTGAAGGATGTACTCATGGACTACGCAGGCCCCACTAGTATGATCTTCATCATAGTCCTGGAAGTCGAGTACACATCCTAAGGGCTTTATCAACATGTAACAGAGAGACAGAAAGTATACATGTTAAGATAAAGAGCAACCAGATAGCGTACTATCATGTCGAGCAAGAAAGTCCTACCTATATATGTCCCAGCATCCACTACAATATACATCCAATGTACAGTAATGGCCTTTAGGGCATACATATAACTAACAATCTCCTATTTGCACTAGGGCCATCTGTAGCAGCGGTTGCAGTATCACATACTCAACCATCCCATATGAGTCTCTCTCTGGGAAAAAACCTTTGTGAGTGGATCCGCTGTGTTGTCCTCTGAGTCTACTCTCCTAACCTCGATCACCCTGGAGATCAACTATCTCCATGATCAGGTGATACTGCCTCAGAATATGTCTGGGTCACTGATGGGACCAGGGTTCCTGGGCCAAAGCCACACTTCCATTGTCACACAATGGTAGGAACCTAGTTCATCTCATGAACCAATATACACCCAAACTGTCTCTTTGGTAGTGTCTTTAATAGCGATGTTACCAGCCTTTATCGTCTAGTCTGCCACAGTATCTAGCTTGGAACTCTTCCAACATACCGTCCTTCCACTGAGGGTAAAGACAATGCCCGCGACTGACATTCAGTCGTCCTTATCACCCTAGAACCTTTCCAGTGATTCTCTCCAGGATCGATTGATACCATCTTACTAAACCTAGTGAGAACCCTAATATCCATTTAGATCTATCTCATAGATCCAAAAGCCAGGATTTAGGAGGTATCACTTTGATCCTGTATGGAGAATCCTTATGATAATAGGAGATTGACCGAGCGTAGCATAGGAAACTCTTTTCTTATCAAGAGTATGTTGTCCACGTACAATACGAGGATGAGCACCTTACTCTCTACTACCGTTTTGTATATATATAAGGTTCATCTATTATTTTGATGAAGTCAAACACTTTGACTACCACATCAAAACAGACGTTCCAACTCCGCGATGCCTGCTTTATCCTGTAAAGCAACCTACACACGTTTCCGCTGCTCCCACTGTTTACGAAGCCCTCTGGCTGTGTACTTATAGACGTTCTCTTCTAAATCATTATTTAGAAAAGCAGTCATGGCACCCAACCACCAGATATCGTAGTCATGGTATGCAGCAATATTAAGTAGGATCCGAATGGACTTAAGCATAGCTACTGGAAAAGGTTTCATCATTATCCACGCCTGGTCGATGACGAAAACCTTTAACAAGTCTAGCTTTGAAAGTCTCAAATTTTCCATCTACACCATGTAATCTTCTCAAGATATACTTGCTTCTGATGGGGATTTAACCCTTCAGATATAGCATCCAAAGTCCATACTTCGTTGGTGTACATGGATTCCATCTCAGATCGCTAAGCATCCAGCCATTCTTACAGAGTCTCTACTCTTGATGGCCTGCTCGAAAATAGTTGGGTCATCATTTCACGATGCAATCCTCGCTCCCACTGTCATCGAGAAACCGAAGTATCTCTCAGGCAGGTGAGGAATCCTGCTAGATCGGCGGAGAGGCTGAGGTTCGTCGGGGACTATTGAATCCTCTGGTTCTGTCAAATCAGCTGCAGTTTTGTATAGTTGGAACCTTTCCAGTTCTACAGAACTGACCTTGCCTCGATCTTGTCCGGATTTTGCTTTTGACATAGGCCGGACAATCCCAAATCTTAACTTACTTAAGAGATAGGCTCTTCCCATACCATATCTTATATGGAGTGGTAGGCACTGATTTGATTCGAACCCAATTCAATAGGTATGCAACTTCTCAAGTGCATAACCCCCTAAAAGGAAATAGGTAACTCAGTAGTACTCATCATAGAGCATACCATATCATATAGGGTGCTATTGCTCCGCCCTGATACACCATTGTGCTTTGGTGTATACAGAGGAGTAACACCGAGAGAGAATCTCATTCTGCTTTAGAATAGTCCAAGAATTCCATGCACAAGTATTCTCCTCCCTGATCTCATCAAAGGACATAATACTTATACCCTGTTTTTGGTTCTCTACTTCTAACTTATATTCTGTGAATATCTCAAAAGCTTCGGACTTATGTTTTAACAGGAACATATGGCTGAATCTTGAGAGATTATCAGAGAATGTAATGAAGTACAAAGAACCGGTCCTGTCATGTGTAGACAGGGGATCTTACATACATCATCATGTATCAGTCCCAAGAGTTCACTAACTCTTTCTCTGTTTCCAATGAACAAAGCTATGGTCATCTAATCTTTGTGACATGACTGGCAAGTTTCATAAGATGTAAATTCGAACTAATTTAAATATGCATCTAAATATAACTTTAGCCAGTCGGGTCGCATTGATATGACCTAGTCTACAATGCCTCAAGAAGGATTCGTTCATTTCTGAACTCTTCCTCTTGTGTGTGTTCCGTATATTAGGAATTGTAGTTTGATTTAGAACGTCAATGCTTTTAGATAACGTGCCTGAAACGATCAACTTTTGAAATGTAGGAAATGTTCAAAACATTATCCAACAATACAAAATTATATCCTTTCTTTACTAATAAAGAGACTGATATGATTTTGTATATCAGGTTCGGTATCTAATAGCATTTGTTCAGAATCAATGTATTGGTAATACAGGGTGACAGTGACCAACAGACTTGGCTACAACGCTTGCCCCGTTTTCTGTCTCATGAAACTTATCACCCATTCTCAGTTCTCTGCCTTTCTATAGCCCTATGTAACGGATTACATATCTGGGATCCTGATCCGGTATCAAATACCCAGGACGTAGAGGATACAGAGAAACAGTTCCTTGTAATGAACACACCCGAAGGAGATGCATCATATGCACTTTCTTCGTTTGGGTGGCATAGAAATCCTGGTATTTCCCTATTTCCTGCTCGGTCTTATAACAATTATAAGTTGGAGCGGGACCAACGTTCTCCAGCTCAGTATAACAAGCGGGTTCGGTCAATACATCCATATTATTATCTTGATTAAGGCGTGATATTGTCGCTACCTGGAGAGAGAGAGAAGAAAACACTCTGCGTGCGCTCTTGCAAGATTAGATTGGTTATTTATATTATCTAATCAGGATGGCTCCCACTGTTTTTATCAAATCTTCCTTCAAACCCTAAAAGGAAAGACTAGCCGGGATTAATTACACACTACAAGTTCGCCAATCTTTCAGCCAGGCCAGTGTCGGTACTTTGAGGGAGGTTCCCCGTGCTTTCGCACGGACCTAATTACAGTAAACCTCGTTTTCCCAGAGGCGTAACCCCGTTGACACCTTTCTAGACACTTACTAGATCGGCTAATTGTAATGTGTATAACTCTCCCAGGAGTAACAATTACTCGCAGCGGGTATCAGGATCTAACTATCTCATAGAAGGTATGCAATCTCATTGCAAATTTCAACACTTGAAATTCCCGATAATATTTTGCCCCTAGCGTCCTATGACCTTGACGGAGGCCAAACTACCCATAGTCCGCTAGTCAAGTTCAACCCGTCATTTCCTGATTGAATTAGATCCACCCGCACGACCCTTGACGGAGGCCAAACAACGCCGTACGAATACCCTAATCCAATCGCATCATATGCTAGCAGATAAGCACTAGTTAGCTACCGTACACTACGCCTTGACGGAGGCCAAACTACCGCTGCACGAATACTAACTAGTACTTATCTGAAATGACGGAGGGCTATGACAGGTTTTTCTGAAAACCTATTGCGTAATGAACTTGATATCGTTGTGGGATTGAATGATTTTAAAATGGAGTGTTTTTGAGGCTTTTCTAGTTTTGCTAAAGGGGTCACTCCCGGTGAAGGGATCGTCGGCCCTTTCCTCATCGAATAAGGTGCAGGATATATCATATATACCGCTGTGCAAAGCAAGAACTATAGGAGCAATCAAAAGACAACCGAGGGGTGTAGCATCTGCCAGTCATTGCTAAAGGAGTCACTCCCGGTGAAGGGATCTCGGTCCTTTCCTTATCGAATAAGGTGCAGGATGTTCTACAAGGAACACCGCGATGCAAAGCAAGAACTGTAGCTACCTGTTTTATTTAGAAATTCGATTCCACAACATCTTAGGTTTCTTTTCTTTCATTAATCATATTAATGAAGTCCCATCATTTAAGTCACCTAAACATCACAGATAAATACGACGTACACTTATGCCATCCGCATTCGCCTCGATGTCTCCTCTGCACCGTTAGGTTAGGTAACTAACGGCAGAGCGGGGCAGGGCTAGCGCGGGTGTAAAACATAAGCAACGACTATATAATATATCATATAACCATATACAATATCTATCTGAACATATCACATGATCACATCACAGATATCGCAGCAGAAGAAACATATGAAACATTGGATATACTAGGACGTCCGTGTTTTTAATACGAGCCAGTATAAAACACGGATTCCACGGTCGCGATGAATAGCCAAACCCACACCCCTAGACCCCTACGAGAGCGGCAAGCAACCCTACCAATTCTAGAGTTAGGAGACCCGGACTCGACTCCTCGAGTTGGTCTCCTACTGGACCCTAGAACCCGGTTACTTATGCTCCCCTCCTTGGGTCTATCCTAGTGCGGAAAAGTAAATAATATACAAATGGTGACATCATCCGCAACCTGGAAGTGCCCTAATAAAATAATATTACATACAAGTTTTTACATGAATGAAAATGAAAAACACTCATCTCACATAAAAAAACCCCGGCTATTCAAACACGACGATCCAATATAACATATCCAGCAACACATAACATCACATGTCATCAACGTAAGTCAACATGCGTATCCCAATTGTCGTTGACATATAGCAACGAAAACGGCGATATCACATATTACACTTACGGTCACAGAAAAGAAAGTATAAAACTACAACAGTTGGAATTCGCAACCTGCTTAGACATCGCATGCTTAACCAGCTGAATTCTTTAGACATCACATGCCTAACAATTATAAACCCCGCATTTTAGTCTCATTTATCGAAAACCCTTTTCAATATTAAGTCGGGCAATTCAACAAGATTCCCGGCATTTTGATCGAATGCTCGTCGCAAACTTTAGTAGGCGGCCGCACCCCCGATGCCATCGACGAAGTGCACGAAGGCGGAACACCGCTGCCGCGAGCACCCGAACGGATGCTTTCGGCGACGGGGTTCTCCTACAGTCACTTGGTCGGGGCTATGGGGCATGGCTATCTATTAAGTTTATCCGGCGAGTATCCGCGTACGCTACGTGATTGCGACGGACTTTTGATCATATCAAAATCCCGTGGCAACCGATCAATTGAGACTAAAGTGCTATGTTTATAACATTCATATTAGTTATCTCATAACTACTTGTGAATTCCAAATATTGTATCACATTCCAGATAAATAGAAAATGTTAAACTTTATGATCGAACATTCAACCACCCAAGTTTTCCCGAAACAACTCAACTCTTAAAATAAGTTTAAGAACATCCATTTCATGCCACAGTACCAACGGTCCAGCCGTAGAAGGGTCAAGCCAACGCCTCACATGTGGCACGCCGTACTGCCCCAAACCCTAAGGTTCAAAGGGCAGTTCAAGACGGTCACATAATCGAGTTAAGGTTTGTTGTCTTCTAGAGGGACCATCGCGTTACTTGCACTACTTAGAACGTCATTAAACTACGGAAAAATCCAACAATTGGAAATTTCCCGGCAGGAGAAAAAGTGGGTATTTATATCCGGTCGAACTTTTTAACATGCTCTAAAAATACCCGGAAAACAAAGTAAACAAAGTCAAATAATCCGATCGAATCATCGAGTCCCAATACAACTCAGAAAACTCAACTCTTGAGTATAATTTAAAAATTCCCAGAAAATACAACACTCGCATATAGGAATTATTGTGCAAAGAAAATGACAAGATGATCCTAAATGGCCGCGGAACCGCTGCATATGCCAGGGTAGGGCCGCGGTTCCGCGGCGCTTTAGTCGAGTTAGGTGCACGTGGCTCACAGTAACTCCTAGAAAATCCTTCTGTATTTTTTGGATATTTTTAATATGGAAAAATCTACTGTTTTCAAAAATGTACAGAGAAGGGTGAAATCTAGGGTTTCGGGTTCAATCGGGTTTTTAACTTCGTCTATTCATCGCCTAAGGCTCTAGCTAGGCTCTGATACTACTGTAGGGTTACTAGGCACACCCATGAGGTTCTACAACAGATCAAACTTGCCAAAATCAAATTTTTCCTATGTGCCAAGTAACCCTAAGCAAGATCGTAACTAGAGGATAGGCGAAAACGATATAAGCTAACAACTTAACTAAGAGTGATCGGAAAATACAATCTTTGTAGATCTGGTCCTCCACCTCTATAGCTCCGTGACGATGTCCCTCTGCTGCGATCATCGGATCCCGGACTCTGGCGATGGTTTCGTCGGAGAAATGATCGGGCTAGGTCGTCGACTTCGATGCCGAAGATGATCTACGTCGAGGCAACTCAAGATCAAGCTCCAACTTCACCAAGTCATGAAACTTGTGAAGAAAACACCCTATACTACATGGCAAGTGGTAGAGGATGAAGAAATAGGAAGTGGGTTCACTTTAGAATTGGATTTCTCACTCTTATTCTCATGTCACCATTGAAGCTAGCAAGCTTTCATGAAGCTTGATGAAGATGAAGATGAAGAAAGAATAAAAAGAATTATCTTAAAAAGAAAATCCAAGTCATTCTTATCATAATACAACCATGGTTGAGTGTAGAGAATAAACTATGGTTAGGTGAATGGTTAGGTTAAGCAAAAGAAACAAAAATGGTCAAAGCTTCATGAAGCTTCAAGGAAAAAACAAAAGAAGCAATCATTTCTTTTCTTGCCAAAATGAATAAATAAATAAAATAAATGATCAAGAAAAGATAACAAAACCCTAACCATTCACTTAAACATGGTTTAAATTAAACATACACCCAAGTTTGCATGTATCATCAAACATGATACAATCTAGTGCACAAAACTATATCATATATACAATGTGCACATCAAGTGAGAAAATCCATCTTTAAGTGAACAAATACTAGTTAATGTAATGTAATATATCTAATATATAATTATACATTAAATCATTAAATCAACACTTGATTTAATGATCCGGTCATATCGCATATGACCGACTAATATCCAATGTATCGACTTATCGAATCAATCCTTGATTCGATAACTAGGTTATATCGCATACAACCAATCGATACATTCATCGCGAGAATAGAATATGGTATCACATACACGCATTATTCTCGGTCCCACACATATCTCATATGCGCTCCTATTTCGTTTTGATTGAGCCAGGAAACCTCTGTGTAGGACTCTAAAGATTCATCAATACGCCGGCAGCAGGTGATGATCATATCAAACACCCACAAGCCGCAAGCGGTCCGCTAAACGTAACGGCCACCCGGGTATTGAGCGATCAGAAGATCGATGGGCAAGCCCGCTCACACTCCTGTGAATCCAACCAGTAACACTTACCGTACAGTCCGGTCTGTTCGTCTGATATGTCGCATATCTCGCCTAGGGGTGGTAAACGTCAGACCCCAATAGCTTGATAAGTCATGCCGACGTAAGGTCCATAACATATGTGAAACTACTGATAACACTTACCAGTAGATCACTGCAACCCTGACCAGGGATTTCCAGTTATGGCCAGTCGTGCATAGCGCAACATCAACCCCCAATACCGGGAGAGACGAATCCCCTCCTATTGCTCATTGCCTCCATGTGAATCGGGACTGTACCCAAAAACCACCTGTTTGCACGACTCAGTAGAGCCGTGGTAGGGTGGAAATCAAAGCACAGTGGGAGACACATAAGACTCTATGACGATCTCGGGTCAACAGACTAAGCTGTACCAGTGTCACCAGAGAACTGCCATCTGACGTGAGGTATAATACCATCTGGGAGTTCTCGGCGAGTCCGTTCAGTGTACCCAGTCTCCACTGAACACCCGCATACCATCTCTGATGTCAAACACCAATGGATATGGGATCATCCATCGCCCATCACATATGTCGAGAAGATATACGCTAGTCTACTCTGGAATATCGATACCCCGTCTCGATATTCCCACGACTAGGAATATTGAAGGATGTACTCATGGATTACGCATGCCCCACTAGTATGATCTTCATCATAGTCCTGGAAGTCGAGTACACATCCTAAGGGCTTTATCAACATGTAACAGAAAGACAGAGAGTATACATGTTAAGATAAAGAGCAACCAGATAGCGTCCTATCATGTCGAGCAAGAAAGTCCTACCTATATATGTCCCAGCATCCACTACAATATACATCCAATGTACAGTAATGGCCTCTAGGGCATACATATAACTAACACTTTAAACTAAACACTCACATCAAAAATGGTGATCTACGGACCGTAACGTCCTCAAACTAAAACCCTCACCTCAAAAATGGTGATCTACGGACCGAAACGTCTTTAAACTAACAGCGGACTGTAACGTCTTTAAACTAAAACAATGGAGCCCAAATGCTCTTTTGTTGGATCTGAATAATTCTAAAACCCCGTTAAGTAGATCTTAGTCTCAAATTGGACTAACGTATCCTTAACAAAAATTAAGTTGATCTTAATCTCAAAAGAGATTAACGAAATCAATCTAAACCCAAATCTAAGATATACGGATTTGGACTAATCCACGCCCTACGGCCGACAACATAAATTAGTCTCCGTATACAATCCACGGGCAACCAAAAATAAAAAAAACACACACGACACGAAGTGAACTTCTGGAGCAGGAGAAAGTGGTTATCGCGATGCGATAACGTAATTAACTGCAGGGGCTTGCGCCTGCAAGGAAGAGCATCCCCACAATCAAAAACCCCTCGCAAACGAGGGGGAATCTGACGAAGTCTGCTACAACGGCTGCATCTGTCCAAACCTCCGATACACAGTGCCATAAATCAACTTGGAATCTTCAGAGAGATGGACAGATAAATCCAAATAGTATCTACCCCCAAATTCAGGCAAGAGGACCTACACGGTTTCGTCTCTGTTTTCGGTGGTGAATAAGGAGCAAGATGGATGGTGTAACACCCTAGTACATTTATACTATATATTTTGGTATTTTAAATCTTGCGGTAAAATTCTTTTATTCTTTAGCGTTTGGGTTGTGAATGATTCAAGCAATAGTGGTCATTATCCGACCCGACCCGCATGATTAAAACCCGACATGATGCAAGGTTTATCCAATATTTTCTAGTACAGGGTATCCATGTGAATCGAGTACTAAATATATATATATATATAATATTGTAAGCTCTACATATCTCTTTATAATACAAGATATAAACAAATAATATCCTATTTCTATCTAGCCTTACATGGCAAATCACCCCATATTAGGTTGTTGCGCCTATATATCATGTTCATATCCTAAAAGATAAGCAACAAAATAATTAAAAATCCTTACGTATATTTTCGTAGATTTTATTAGGGGTATATGTATTTAATTATAGATAATTGCATTATGGTTCAAATTCTTACGTATGCTCTTTATATTTAAAAACTATAATTTTGGATGGATACGGGTAATATTTGGAGTGATATGGTATTATCTGTAAATATCTTACAATATATATATATATAATATTACTTAATATTCCTATTCCTATATATAATATATATATATATATATATAAATATTTATATATAACTGTTCATATACAAATATTATATTAATAAATTTATTTAGTTTTATAAAACTCTCCCCCCCCTTTCTCTCCCCCCGTCACCATCTCTCTCTCCTCTCGCTCCCTTTCTCGCGCCGAGCCCCAACCCAAGTTCCCGCCACTGTTGGGGTCGAAAATTGCACCCCGGTTGACCAAGTCAAAGTCAAGGTCAACCCCAAGTTAGGTGTGCCCAAGCCCAGATCAAGTGGGCTCATGCCCAAGTCGAGCCCGAACATGAAGCGGCCAGCCTCTCCCATGCCGAAATAAAAAATTATGTAATAAATAATTTTGATGTAATTTTTTATGCTTGAATGTAAGCAAAATGAGTATAAAACCAAATTTTTGTAAAGCCTATGGCTTATGTACAAAAAGAAATAGCACATGAGGTATGGGATGAGCAAAATGCTATTTTGTAAAACCCAAGGGGCTATATGTAAATGTGTAAGCCTATATAAGGCAACATGATGTTGAAATAAAGGAGGACTTTTCATTCTTTAAAACTCTAGGGTTTTTGTGCCTCCTTCTCCTTCCTCAAGGTTCTAAACCTTCTTCTTTTTTTAATTAAATCAAAAGTTTTACTCTTCCTCTTCCAAAAATAAATAGTTTTTCACCACAAAACCCACAAAGGGGAGCTCAGATCTTCTATTAGATCTCAAAATGGGAGAATTTTAAATCTCACCCCCTTTCTCCAAGATCCGGCCAACCGAGAGGAAGAAGAAGGAGACCCATCTCCAGAAATCCCATCTTGGGAATATCCAGGGCCAAAGGGGAGAAACAAAGCAGCCCCGTTTGATCATTTCTAAATATTTTTAGGAGTTTAACTCCATTCAAGATTTATTGGAGTTCAACTCCTTAAATTAATCTCTAGCAGGAGTTCAACTCCATAAGTCAAATCGGGAGCACAGCTCCCAGTGCAGGGACCAGGTCCCTTTCCCTGCTGACGCCTAACGCCCGCGTGCCAAGCATGTGGTAAGCACGGCACCCGCGTGCCACGCACGTGGGGCGCCGGCGCCCACGTGCCAAGCACGTGGGGCGCCCGGCGCCCGCGTGCCAAGCACCTGGGGCGCTGGCACCCAGTGCCTAGCGCCCAGCATGCTAGCGCCTGCGTGCCACGCACGTGAGGCGCTAGCACCCAGCGCCTGCGTGCCACGCACGTGAGGCGCTAGCACCCAGCGCCTGCATGCCACGCACGTGAGGCGCTAGCACCCCACGCGTCCTTTGGACGCTTTTTCCCTTTCTTATATATATGTATATATGTGTATATAAATATATACACACACACTCCACGATATTGTCCCTGTTAGAAAAAAATTTCTAACGGGGCGCTGACCCGCACCCCGCAAGGAGGCTGCTAGCCCCTTTGACCCTTAGCCCGCTATCCGGGTAGCGGGACCCTCGTAAAAACTCTGCGGGGCCCCCGATATATCCAAAACCCCTTCAAAATACAACACTGCACATTGAGTTCGCATGACCTGTTTGACCCGTCAATCGGAGGTTCTCTCGCTCCAAAAGCGGGGGGTAATTAACGGCAGCTTAGTCCGCAGCTGCCGGAGATTCGGATCCCCACAATAAATAAACCCCAGCCTACCCTAAGCAGGAGGAATCTGTAATGTGCCTGACGAGCGCTCGCGTATTCCCATCTCAATGGGGTGACGAAAAACACCCTACAGATTCTGGCACGCCCGGTGAGACCAATCTCTCCTTCTATATTTTGGGTTAAATATCCAAGCGAACTCAATCAACATATACATTGATTATCTGTTCTGAAATCATGCTTCTTTGTGCAGGGTTAACGACTTTCGACTGCAATCTTCGAACGCAAGTCGGTATTTGAACGACTTTCCTTGGCCCCCAGCTGGGGGCAAGGCCATCAACACCGACAAAGTAATAAGGCATCTCGAGCAAGCTCCAGCGGTGCACCTGACAATTGCTCAATCGAGTATCTTCTTTAAGCTCCCCGTCGGATGACCTCTAAGTCGTTAAACTGGGAACAGATGACCTCTAAGTCGTTAAACTGGAACCAGATGACCTCTAAGTCGTTAAACTGGGAACAAATGACCTCTAAGTCGTTAAAATAGAAATAAATGACCACCACGTCGTTAAACTGGAAACAGATGACCACCACCTCGTTAAACTGGAAACAGATGACCACCAAGTCATTAAACTGGAAACAGATGACCTCTACGTCATTAAACTGGAAACATATGACCCTCAAGTCGTTAAACTGGAAACAGATGACCACTAAGTTGTTAAACTGAAAACAGATGACCTCTATGTCGTTAAACTGGAAACAGTTGATCACCACGTCGTTAAACTGGGAACCGCTTACCACCACGTCGTTAAACTGGGAACAATCGACCTCTAAGTCGTTAAACTAGGAATGTAAAAAAATGTGTGTAAATAAATATATAAAAAGTGTAAATAAAAGAAAAAAGAAAAGCCGAAATGATGGGACAACTCCCAATAAAAATCAGCGAGTAAAAATAAAAATAAAAATAAAAATAAAGACGAAATGACAGGGCAACCGCGAATAGAAAGCCGAAATGATAGGGCAATGGAGAAATCGCGGTAAAAAAAGGCGAATGATGAGTCGCTCCTGGTACCATATTCCAGTGCAACGATGCAGATGCTAACCAAATTCCAAACTCAAATCCCCAACGGCGAATGATGAGTTGCTTATGGTACCATATTTCAGGGCAGCGATGCAGACGCCAACAAAACTCTAAATGTCCCAACGGCGGATGATGAGTCGCTCCTGGTACCATATTCCAGTGTAGCGATGCAGACGCCAACCAAATTCCAAATCCCAAAATGGCAAATGATGAGTCGCTCCTGGTACCATATTCCAGTGCAGTGATGTAGACGCCAACCAAAATCTAATTTTCCAAAATTCTTCCAGCCCTATGGTTGGTCCCCAAGTTGACTACCGTATACAATCCACGGGCTCAAATAATTCTCATCATACCATGCCCTACCGTAATCACTAGTTACGCGGCTGGTCTCCGCTCTTGGAATTATGCTCCATTTGGGAAGACCCACTCGTGTGTCCTCACGATGCATGAGGAGAACAAAACTTGCGAGATCCTTACGACTCGTAAGAAAACGCCTTCGTGGGATCCTTATGACTCACGAAGGAAAAACACACTTGGGAGTCCCCACGACTCCTAAGGAGAATATACATCTGCGAGATCTTTTCGACTCGTAGGGAGAAAATGCATTTATGAGACCCTTACGGCTTATAAAATTGAAAAGCCTTAGGTGATAGGAATCTAAACCTGTCTCCTAAGCCATCACCCCCCAACAGGCGAAGGAAAATGATGAGTTGCTCCTGGCACCTGTGCTTCAGTGTTAGCAATGCTGATACCGATCCCTATCCCAAAATTCCAAGCTTCCGATCCATAGACCCCTAAGTCTTTAAACTGGGAACAGATGACCTCTAAGTCGTTAAACTAGGAACAGCTGGCCCCTAAGTCGTTAAACTGGAAACGAGGGAGATCCCCTCACGGCGAATGATGAGCCGCTCCTGGTACCATATTCCAGTGCAGTGATGCAGACGCCAATCAAACTCTGAATATCCCAACGGCGAATGATGAGTCGCTCTTGGTACCATATTCCAGTGCAGCGATGCAGACGCCAACCAAAATCCAAATTCTCAAATGGTGAATGTTGAGTCGCTCCTGGTACCATATTCCAGTGCAGCGATGCAGACGCCAACAAAGTCCCGAAATTCTTCCGGCCCTACGGTATGGATCTTACATCCTGCAAAACCGTATACAATCCACGGGCGTAAAACGATCCCAATCTCCCCCAAGTCCAACCGGCGAGACCACATTTAAAGTCCCACCAGCGATGAAGATTCCCAAACAAAAAAAAAAGAAAAAGAAAAGAAAAAAGGGGTATGTCCACAAGCAAAATGGGCACGGATGAAAACCCGAAGGGGCTCCGTGAGTAAAAACAGCAGGACTGCCGGCGAGTTTGTGAAAACCCGAAAGGGCTCAAACTCATGAAAAAGAGATGAAATGCACTTGCAAAGTCCTCTCGACTTTGTGAGGAGAAAATTCCCGTGTGAGATCCTTACGACTCTTAAAGGAGCAACACACTTAGGAGTCCCTACGATTCCTAAGGAGAAAATACACCTACGAGATCCTTTCGACTCGTAGTGAGAAAATGCTTTTATGGGACCCTTACGGCTCATAAAATTGAAAAGTCTTAGGTGATAGGGACCTAAACCTGTATCCTGAGCCATCGCTCCTCAAAGGGCAGGGGCAAATGATGAGTTGCACCTGGCATTATTCCAGTGCAGAAATGCAGATGCCTACTAAAACCAAAATCCCCAAATCCTCTCATAGCAAATGATGATTCGCTTCTGGTACCATATTCTAGTATAGCGATGCCGATGTCAACCCAAATCACAATCAATAAGTTAACATCAACTACGACACCGCAGAAAGCGGAGCAAGTCAGAACCCAATCTCGACATCGCAAGAAGCGGAGAAAGTCAAGTTCACCTCTGACACTGCAAGAAACAGAGCAAGTCAAATCAAGCATCGACCGTCCATGTCGTAAAAAGGGCAGTGCAGGCTTCCCACAAATCTGGAACCAAATCGCTCCGGACAATGGAAAAGTCTACCACGGACACTCCGCCTCGGAGATGTGTCAAGCATTGACCGTCCATGTCGTAAAAAGGGCAGTGCAGGCTTCCCACAAATCGAGAACCAAATTGCTCCGGGCCAGGGAAAAGTCTACCTCGGACACTCCGCCTCGGAGACGCGTCAAGCGTCGACCGTCCATGTCATAAAAAGGGCAGTGCTGGCTTCCTACAAATCGGGAACCAAATCGCTCCGGGCCAGGGAAAAGTCTACCACGGACACTCCGCCTCGGAGACGCATCAAGCGTCAACCGTCCATGATGTAAAAAGGGCAGTGCAGGCTTCCCACAAATCAAGAACCAAATCGCTCCGGCCCAGGGAAAAGTCTACCACGGACACTCCGTCTCGGAGACGCGTCAAGCGTCGACCGTCCATGTTGTAAAAAGGGCAGTGCAAGCTTCCCACAAATCGGGAACCAAATCGCTCCGGGCCAGGGAAAAATCTACCACGGATACTCCGCCTCGGAGACGCGTTAAGCGTCGACCGTCCATGTTGTAAAAAGGGCAGTGCAGGCTTCCCATAAATCGGGAACCAAATTGCTCCGGGCCAGGAAAAAGTCTACCACGGACACTCCGCCTCGGAGATGCGTCAAGTGTCAACCGTCCATGTCGTAAAAAGGACAGTGCAGGCTTCCTACAAATCGGGAACTAAATCGCTCCGGGCCAGAGAAAAGTCTACCACGGACACTCTATCTCGGAGACACGTCAAGCGTCGACCGTCCATGTCGTAAAAAGGGCAGTGCAGGCTTCCTACAAATCGGGAACCAAATCGCTCCGGGCCAGAGAAACATCTACCACGGACACTCTGCCTCGGAGACGCGTCAAGCGTCGACCGTCCATGTCGTAAAAAGGGCAGTGCATCCCAAAAAGTGGGAACCAATACAAGTCGCCTCCACGTGAAAGAAGATCCATCAATTTCATGCACACGACCCACATATGTGGTGTGCATTTATTGATGGGGTGCACTTTGTTGGGGTCGAAAATTGCACCCCGATTGACCAAGTCAAAGTCAAGGTCAACCCCAAGCCAGGTGGGCCCAAGCCCAGATCAAGTGGGCCCATGCCCAAGTCGAGCCCGAACATGAAGCGGCCGGCCTCTCCCATGCCGAAATAAAAAATCATGTAATAAATAATTTTGATGTAATTTTTATGCATGAATGTAAGCAAAATGGGCATAAAACCAAATTTTTGTAAAGTCCATGGCTTATGTGCAAAAAGAAATAGCACATGAGGCATGTGATGGGCAAAATGCCATTTTGTAAAGCCTAAGGGGCTATATGTAAATGTGTAAGCCTATATAAGGCAACATGATGTTGAAATAAAGGAGGACTTTTCATTCTCTAAAACTGTAGGGTTTTTGTGTCTCCTTCTCCTTTCTCAAGGTTCTAAACCTTCTTCTTTTTTTAATTAAATCAAGAGTTTTACTCTTCCTCTTCCAAAAATAAATAGTTTTTCACCACAAAACCCATAAAGGGGAGCTCAAATCTTCTATTAGATCTCAAAAAGGGGAGATTTTTAAATCTCACCCACTTTCTGCCGGCCAACCGAGAGGAAGAAGAAGGAGACCCATCTCAAGAAATCCCATCTTGGGAATATCCAGGGCCAAAGGGGAAAAACATAGCAGCCCCCTTTGATCATTTCTAAATATTTTTAGGAGTTTAACTCCATTCAAGATCTATTGGAGTTCAACTCCCTAAATTAATCTCTGTCAGGAGTTCAACTCCATAAGTCAAATTGGGAGTACAGCTCCAAGTGCATGGACCAGGTCCCTTTCCCTGCTGACGCCTAGCACCCGCGTGCTAAGCACATAGGGCGCCTGGTGCCCGCGTGCCAAGCATGTGGGGCGCTGGCGCCCGGAGCCAGCGTGCCAAGCACGTGGAGCGCTGGCGCCCGGCGCCCACGTGCCATGTACCTGATGGGGGGCGCAGGCGCCCGCATGCCAAGCACGTGGGGCGTAGGTGCCCGGGTGCCAAGCACGTAGGGCGCCTGGCGCCCGCATGCCCTGCACGTAGGGCGCTGGCTCCTAGTGCCTAGCGCACAGCACGCTAGCACCCACGTTCCAAGCACGTGAGGTGCTAGCGCCCAGCGCCTGCGTGCCACGCACGTGAGGTGCTGGCCCCCCACGCGTCCTTTGGACGCTTTTTCCCTTTCTTATATATATGTATATATGTATATATATATATATATATATACACACACTCCATGACACTGTCCCTGTTAGAAATTTTTTTTCTAACGAGGCATTGCCCCGCACCCCGCAAGGGGGCTGCTAGCCCCTTTAACCCCCAGCCTTCTATCCGGGTAGCGGGACCCCCGTAAAAACTCTGCGGGACCCCCGATATATCCAAAATCCCTTCAAAATACAACACTGCACATTGAGTTCGCATGACCTGTTTGACCCGTCAATCGGAGGTTCCCTCGCTCCAAAGGCGAGGGGTAATTAACGGCAGCTTAGTCCGCAGCTGCCGGAGATTCGGATCCCCACAATTAATAAACCCCAGCCTTTCCTAGATAGGGGGAATCTGTAATGTGCCTGACGAGAGCTTGCGTATTCCCATCTCAATGGGGTGACGAAAAACACCCTACAGCCACCTCATCGCCGTCCCCTCTCATCCCCATCACCACCTCTTCACCCTCACCCCCTCATCACCACCGCAGCCAACGTCTCCTTCCTCCTTCCCTGAAGGCTCATCCGAACCAACCCCACGCCGAGAACCCACCTCCTTTTCCCTCGTCGATCTCGTCGACGGAACCGACCACCACCATCACCCTCCGTCACCTTCTCCTTCTCGTCGTCAAGCCCAGAGCCCTCATCCCCGACTTCTTCTTCTCTTTCTCGTTTCCCCGATCACCAGCCAACCCATCACTACTCATAGGACCTCGCTGTCGACCTCGATCCCCAGCACCTCGTCGCCAACCAACTCCCTCTTCTTTCCTCGCCCACGTCAAAACTCCAGAACCAACATCTTCTTCTTCTTCTTATTTCTTCCTCTTCTCTTTTCTTTTCCGGTTTCTCCGGAGTTGCTTACGTCGCCGATGACCTCAGTCACCGTCATCGTCTACTTCAGTCACCACTTCACACAGTTGCTCAGTTCAGGCCAAGTTTTACGTACATAGGTTTTTGCATCATGACGTTATTCGGTGTTCGGAATGTGAAATCCGTATATTCATCATGAGATTTCGATCAGGCAAGTTCTAAACTTACAACATGCTACTTTGCTTATATCAATATTTATATGATTAATTATAGTACATGTGTTTTAATATTCCGCAAATATTATTAATCTATAGTTTATAACCGCAGTATGTATTTCATACTAATCACGGTTTTATCTAGTTGCATACTGGTTCCTCACAATATTATTATAAATTATATCTTAAAATTTAAATAATATGCATTAGTTATTTCTACAGTATTTAGATAACTGGTTATTGTTTTCCATCTAGTATTATTTCTGTTTAATACACACTGCCTGACATGTTCACGACACATTACCAGACCTGTTACTTAGACTTTTACTAATGCCGACAATCCTGACTTATTGTCCTGATGGACATGACTTGTTATATAGATAGACAAGATATGTACCTGCTTGATCCTGTCTTGGCATTAGATTGATATCATCAATACCTGACTTGAACACAAAACCTAGGAGTAAGGGGAAATCAATAATGAAATCTAATTTGTAACTCAACAGTTCGATACTTTTCAGAGACTGATCAGTCGATATGGGGTTCGGCCCCAGAATGATGATGGTGACATCATTCGTCTGTACATGATACCATGTTTTTACTGCTTAGCGGCACGTCTCGGATTCATCCCCGAGGGTCTTGACCGTGGTCCTGGGTACGCACAGGATACCATTGAGTTACATCGACGATTCCATTAATTGATCTCAAAGACTTGTAGAATAGATGACCTAGAAGCATAGACTTTAGGATACATACGACTTATCTATAGCTCACTGTTTTCCACCTGTGTTTATTATATTCACTCATGTTTAATCATAGCATCCGATTCTGGTTATTACTATTATTTTGATATTTATGACGCGCTGACGTCTGGGTTTTGCATGGCCCAGATACTTGACATAGCATGTGGGTATTCGACAGAATCGCCGATCTGAGGACCACCTCATTGATATAGCTCTTATGCTGGTTAATTATTCTTTGGACTTTATTTTTCCGCTGCCATTTCCAGTTATTGTTCTTGTGGCTATTGGACATGTGATATATAGATTTAGTAGTTTACTGTTGTTGATATCTAATTGAAAGCCGTAATGTGACTATGGAGGGATCTTTCCTAGCCATAAGTAGCATGGTTGGCTCTGTCACGTACCGTATTTACGTATTTTGGGAAGCGAGGTGTGACAGGGTTTGTTTGGTATCAGAGCCACAGGATTTAGGATTAGTCGGGTTTAGTTCTTTTGTAGTTGGGTATTGAACCCAATACATTAACCAGGAAACCCAGAATTAGGAATATTTCTTGCTACATTACTATCGTGCCAGTCTTGAATCTATAACTAGCAATATCTTGTTTATTGAATCATGTTTACCGTTACTAATCCCCTTCAGTGTCTTTGGCTTCAGAATCATGGCGGATAAAGATTTGCAGTCATACCAGAGACGTGTTGATAACGCCGCATTACTTGGAGTTGTATGTGGTATGTTAAAACTAGAAGCGTCAAACTGAATTGAATCAGCGGCAGGCCGAGACTTTCCATGAGGGTCTGCGGACGGTCCAGCAGTTCATGGTTACAGCAGCTGAGAGGGCAGCAGCATCCAGGCCAACACAGCATGAGGGCACCATGGCAGACTTTAGGAAGCTCGGTCCGTCCACATTTACACGATTGGAGGAGCCATTGCCAGCGGAGCAGTGACTAGTTGATACAGAGAACCTCCTCGTTGCCGCGTAGATTCCAGATGAGAAAAGGGTGGATGTAGTACGCATCCAATTGGTAGATTACGCTTGCGAGTGGTGGCTCATAGAGGAGACCTGTCTAACCAAGCCGATCAGTTAGGCGACCTTTTCACGAAGTTTCTTGGAGAAGTTCTTTCCGCAATCTGCTCAGGAGGAAATGGAGGAGAAGTTCTTTAGCTTGAAGTAGAACGGTGGATCCGTTGATACACATGCAGCTGAGTGGACCCAGCTCAGTCGATTTGCGGGGCCCCTGGTTGCCAATGAGACAGATAAGGCAAGGCGGTTTATGCGTAGCTTGGATGTGGAGATTCAGAGACACATCATATCTCTGGGATTGACTACATTCTCCCAAGTCCTCAAGGCGGCTAGGGAACAGCAGGGTTTGTCGGTGAAAGTCAAAGGTAATCTACCGTAAGAGGTTGTAGTGTGGAAAACAGCGTTTACGCCAAACAGAGCTCTTGTACGTAGAGGCATTCTGGTAAATAAACTAGGGACGGTACCCATGAAGAAGACTTTTGTATCAGATCAGAAAAAGGATGCGATTTATGACTTTTGCCATGTACCAGGACACACGCAGAAAGAGTGTCGAAAGAGGCTCGGATATTGTTTAGTTTGTGGATCAGCTGACCATACTATCAGTACTTGCCCTTTGAAGCTACGATCGAGAGACGATATTTAGAAACCACCGTAGAAGCAGATTTATGGGCAGGAGCTGATCACTCATAGGTCTAATCAGGGGCAGGTTTTCACCTTGACGGTAGAGGAGGACAAGGCGTCAGATGATGTTGTTTTAGGTATCCTACTTGTTTATAATTTTCCCCCATTGGCATTATTCGATTTAGGTGCATCCCATTGCTTCATGTCGTCCAAGTTTATTAGTGCACACTCTGTCCCACACACGACCCTGTCTAGTTGCTGGGACATACACACTGGGAATGGGAGAATTATATCTAGTAGTGAGTGCAAAGTTTGCTCAATTGTTATTTCCGGAAGAGAGTTATTCGCGGATTTCTTGGTGATTGATACTGGCAGCTATAATGTTGTCTTAGGAATGGATTTTCTTGGCATTTTCCATGCTCATATTGATTGTAGGGCAAAGAAAGTGATTTTCCAGATTCCCGGACATCCGGAGTTCATATTTTTAGGAAGTAGCAGATCTGCAAGGCTAGTCGAATTTAGGGCTAGGCCGACAAGTGTCGTTCTTTCGTCGATGGAAGTAAACAAAGAAGAAGCACAAGCAATAGTTCAGGATTTTATGGATGTGTTCGAGAACATCTCAGGTTTACCGCTAAAATGAGATGTGAAGTTCGCGATTGATCTTATTCCTGGAGCAGCGCCGATTTCAAAGACATATTATCCAATTGCACTGGTGGAATTGGAAGAGGTAAAGAAACAAGTTGCCGAATTACTGGAGAAGGGTTGGATTCGCAGCAGCAGTTCACCATGGGGAGCCCTAGTTCTTCTAGTCAAGAAGAAGGATAGCACGCGAAGGATGTGCATTAACTATCGGAAATTAAATTGGGTGACTATTAAGAATAAGTATCCAATCCTCCGCATAGGCGAACTATTCGATCAACTCAGTGGTACGAGCATATTCTCGAAATTGGATTTTTGATCTGGATATCATCAAATTCGAGTGAAAGCAGAAGAAGTTTGCAAGACGGCGTTCCGAGCTCGATATGGGCATTACGAGTACTTAGTGATGCCATTTGGAATTACTAACGTACCAAAAATATTTATGGACTTGATGAACCGAATCTTTTCACCATTCCTGGATCAATTTGTAGTGGTGTTTATTAATGAGATTCTGGTATATTCGAGGACCAAAGAAGAGCATGAAGAACACTTGAGGATCGCACTGCAAACGTTGAGACAACAAACGTTGTATGCTAAGATGATCAAGTGCGAGTTTTGGCTCGAAGAAGTGAAATTCTTGGGTTATGTTGTATCCGGAGATAGGATTGCAGTTGACCCCGAAAAGATTGCAGCTGTTCATGATTGGCCAATTCCAAAGAATATAGGGGAGATCAGAAGTTTCCTTGGGCTTGCCAGATACTATAGAAGGTTTGTGGAGAACTTCGCCCGAATGACATAACCATTGACCAAGCTAACATGAAAGGAGGTACCGTTCGTATGGATTGAGAAGCGTGTGTCGGGTTTTGAAGCGCTGAAGCAGAGATTGACCACCACTCTTATTCTGACAGTGCCGGATGGTTCCGGAGGACTAGTTATTCACAGCGACGCGTCTGGTAAAGTCTTGGGTTGTGGTCTAATGAAGCATGAAAAGGTCATAGCCTATGCGTCGAGACAATTGAAAAATCATGAGAAGAACTACCCAACTCATGCTTTGGAGTTAGCAGCAGTGATTTTTGCTCTGAAAATTTGGAGACACAATTTATTGGGTGAAAGGGTAGAAGTATTTACCGGTCACAAAAGCCTAAAGTATATGTTCACACAGAAAGAGCTCAACATGAGACAACGTAGATGGTTAGAGCTGATGGTTGACTATGATCTTGATCTAAAGTACCATCCGGGAAAAGTTAATATAGTGTCGGATGCTCTAAGTCGGTTGCCAGCGATACACATGTTGACTGCACAGAAGGAGATTATAGCTGATCTTCATAGATTTGAATTGGAGATTGTACTACCAAATTCTTTGGGACAGTTGATGCAGTTGCAAGTACAATCATCCTTGATCGATAACATTAAGGCATCACAGTCGCACGATCCAAGATTGCAAAAGTTTCAAGAACAAGTAGAAGCAGGATTTCGAATAGATTTGTTGATCCATGAAGATGGATCGTTATGATATGGAAGTCGTTTGTGTGTGCCTAAAGGAGATGTTCGCGAAGAAGTCATGAAGGAGGCTCATAGTTCCGCGTATTCAGTACATCTAGAAGGCACAAAGATGTATAGAGATCCGCGACAACATTTCTGGTGGGAAGGCATGAAAAAGGAGATTGCTCGCTACGTATCAAAGTGCTTGGTGTGTCAGCAAGTCAAGGTTGAACATCAAATGGTAGCTGGTTTATTGTAACCACTTCTGATTTTTCAATGGAAGTGGGAACATATAACCATGGATTTCGTAATAGCCTTTCCAAAGGGCAATAACACAGTTTGGATGATTGTCGATCGATTGACCAAGGCAGCCCATTTCATACCATTTCGAGTTGGTCAGTCGACGGAGGCTTTGGCAGAGCAGTACATGCAAGAGATTGTGATATTGTATGGAGTACCCGTGAGTATCGTTCTGATCGTGATACTCGATTTTTATCAAACTTTTGGAGGAGTCTATAGGAAAGTTTGGCAACTCGCTTGAAATTTAGCACAACCTATCATCCGCAGATAGATAGCCAGTCTGAAAGAATGATGCAAACTCTTGAAGATATATTGAGGGCATGCATGTTAGACTTCAAGGGTTCATGAGAGGATCATTTGCACTTAGTGGAGTTTTCATACAATAATAGTTTTCAGGCGACTATACAGATGACTTCTTTCGAAGCATTATACGAGCGTATGTGTCACTTGCATGTCTGTTGGGACGATGTTGGAGAAAGAAAATTATTGGGACCGGATCTTATTGTGCAAACTGTAGAGAAAGTTAACGTGATCCAAAATCATATGAAGGTGGCACAGGATTGACAGAAGAGTTGGGCTAATACTGGACGAAGACTTTTGGAGTTCGCGATTGGTGATCTTGTGTTCTTAAAGATATCACCAACTAGAGGAGTAATCCGATTTGGTAGTCGAGACAAGTTTAGTCTTCGATTCGTGGGGTCTTTTGATATCATCAAGCGTGTCGGAGAGCTAGCTTATCGATTGGCTTTACCACCATCCTTGGTGGGTGTTCATGACGTGTTTTATGTATCTCAACTCCGCAAGTATGTTCGAGATGAGACGCACGTCCTAAATCACTCGGAACTGACAATAAGAGAAGATTTAACGTATGAAAAGCGACCAATGGCTACTGTGGATCTACGAGAAATGGTTCTCAAGAATAAAGTAATCCCACTAGTACTTGTTTCATGGGGAAATCGTTCGCATGGAGAATTTACTTGAGAACGTGAATGCGAGATTCGACAGAAGTTTCCACACTTTTTTTCTTAGATTCATATCTTCTTGTCTTTTCCTTGTTCCGTGAATTTCGAAGATGAAATTCTTTTGTAGTTAGGTATAATGTAACACCCTAGTACATTTATACTATATATTTTGGTATTTTAAATCTTGCGGTAAAATTCTTTTATTCTTTAGCGTTTGGGTTGCGAATGATTCAAGTAGTAGTGGTCATTATCCAACCCGACCCGCATGATTAAAACCTGACATGATATAAGATTGTATCCAATATTTGCTAGTACAGGGTATCCATGTGAATCGAGTACTAAATATATATATAATATTGTAAGCTCTCCATATCTCTTTATAATACAAGATATGAACAAATAATATCCTTTTTCTATCTAGCCTTACACGGCAAATCACCCCATATCAGGTTGTTGCGCCTATATATCATGTTCATATTCTAAGACATAAACATCAAAATAATTAAAAATCCTTACATATATTTACGTAGATTTTATTGGGGGTATATGTATTTAATTATACATAATTGCATTATGGTTAAAATTCTTACGTATGATCTTTATATTTAAAAACTATAATTTTGGATGGATACGGGTAATATTTGGAGTGATATGGTATTATCTATAAAAATCCTACAATATATATATATATATATATATATATATATATATAATATTACTTAATATTCCTATACCTATAATATATATATATATATAACTGTTCATATATAAATATTATATTAATAAATTTATTTAGTTTTATAAAACTCTCTCTCTCCCTCTCCCTATCTCCCCGTCACCATCTCTCTCTCTCCTCTCACTCCCTCTCTCACGCCGAGCCCTAACTCACGTTCCCACCACCTCGTCGCTGTCACCACCTTTTCATTATCTCCTCATCACCACCGCAGCCAACGTCTCCTTCCTCCTCCTTCCCCGAAGGCTCACTCGAGCTGATCCCACGCCGAGAACCCACTTCCCTCGTCGATTTTGTCGACCTCGTCGCCGGAACCGACCACTACCATCACCCTTTGTCACCTTCTCCTTCTCGTCGTCAAGCCCAGAGCCCTTATCCCCGACTTTTTCTTCTCCTTCTCGTTTCCCCGATCACCAGCCAACCCATCACCACTCACGGGACCTCGCCGTCGACCTCGGTCCCCAGCACCTCATCGCTGACCAACTCCCTTTTCTTTCCTTGCCCACGTCAAAACTCCAGAACCAACATCTTCTTTTTCTTCTTCTTTCTTCCGCTTCTCTTTTCTTTTCAGGCTTCGCCGGAGTTGCTTATGTCGCCGACGACCCAGTCACCGTCGTCATCTACTCCAGTCACCACTTCACACAGTTGCTTAGTTCAGGCCAAGTTTTACGTACATGGGTTTTTTCCATCGTGACGTTATTCGGTATTCAGAACGTGATATCCATATATTCGTCGTGAGATTTCGATCAGGCAAGTTCTAAACTTGCAACATGCTACATTACTTATATCACTATTTATATGATTAATTATAGTACATGTGTTTTAATATTCAGCAAATATTATGAATCTACAGTTTATAGCAGCAGTATGTATTTTGTACCAGTGACGGTTTTATCTATTGCATACCGGTTCATCACAATATTATTATAAATTATATCTTACAATTTAAATAATATGCATTAGTTATTTCTACAGTATTTAGATAACTGGTTATTGTTTTCCATCTAATATTATTTCTGTTTAATACACACGGCCTGACATGTTTACGACACATCACCAGACCTGTTACTTGGACTATTACTAATGCTGACAATCCTGACTTGTTGTTCTGATGGACGTGACTTGTTGTCTAGATAGACAAGATCTGTACCTGCTTGATCCTATGTTGGTATTAAGTTGATATCATCAATACATGACTTGAACACAAAACCTGAGGGTAAGGAGAAATCAATAATGAAACCTGATTTGTAACTCAACAGTTCGATACTTTTCAGAGACTGATCAGTCGATATGGGCTTCGGCCCCGGAATGATGATGCTGATATCATTCGTATGTACATGATATCCTGATTTTACTGCTTAGCGGCACGTCTCAGATTCAGCCCCGAGGGTCTTGACCGTGGTCCCGGGCACGCACGAGATACCATTGAGTTACATCGACGATTTCATTAATTGATTTTAAAGGCCTGTAGAATAGATGATTTAGAAGCACAGATTTTAGGATACACATGACATATCTATAGCTCGCTGTTTTCCACTTGTGTTTATTATTTACACTCATGTTTAATCATAGCATCCTATTCTGATTATTACTATTATTTTGATATTTATGACACGCTGACGTCTCGGTTTTGCATGGCCCAGATACTTGACATAGCATGTGAGTATTCGATAGGATCGCTGATCAATAAAGATCACCTCATTGATATAGCTCTTATGCAGGTTACTTATTCTTTGGATCTTTATTGTTTCCGCTATCTTTTCCAGTTATTGTTCTTATGGCTATTGGACATGTGATAGATAGATTTAGTAGTTTACTGTTTTTGATATCTGATTGACAGCCGTAATGTGACTATGAAGGGATCTTTTCTAACCATAGGTAGTATGTTTGGCTTTGTCATATGCCGTATTTACGTATTTTGAGAAGCGGGTCATGACATATGGCAAAAGGCTAAAAGGAAGAAGTTCATACAAAGGCCCCCGGCGATGAACCGCAACCCCATGGATTTTAGAATCAATGAGAATGGTGAGGAGAAACCCCGTTGCCACAAGTGTGGAGAATGGGGGCACGCAAAATTAACTTATACTGGGGAAAGTAAAATCTTATCTTTGTCATGGTTCTGTCCATCTGTCAAATCAATGCCATTTGGCAACAGACCTGATGGGGGGAGGGGGTTCAGCAAGAACACTACTGAGCGCTAAAGTCTGTATCTCAGGAGCTCCTGAGCCTTTTGTGAAAGCTAATGTCTAATTCATAAAGGAAATGTAAACAAAGGAATTGTAGTTAGCTAAGAACTGTGCGGTTGTCTCTGCTATCCATAGTTCACCGTCGGAAGCACATATCAAGGAGGCTTTTCAGCTGCGATGGCCTTCTTTAGGCATATGGGTGTGGTCGATTAGAAGGTTAGATCAATCGAGTTTTTAGTGCAATTTCCGTCGGAGGGAAGATTGCTGGATACTATAAAATGTGGAGATATAGAATTTGGTAAATTTGGCTAGCATTTCAAAGGTGGTATATTAGGTATAATGAATGGCATAAAGAGGAATTTGAGGATGCTTGGATCAACATCTAAAATTTCTCACGTGTCTGTTGGAACAGAGATGGTTTTCCGGATGTTGTAAAGGAATTTAGGTGGTTGGCAGATATTGATCCTAGAACGTTGAGGAAGGTGAAATCGGATTTTGCGAGAATTAAAATAAGGACGTACATGAGGGGATATTTTGGCTGTGGTTTGGACGGAGGTGAAAGGCCACATCTTTAAGGTTAAGATATCGGTCAAGATCAGTAGAGATGTGGCGCCTTTGAAGATTGATGTTCTTCAGGAGGCGGCTATGGACCTTGATGATGCTCGATATCGGTGATCTCCTAGATTAGGACTGTTCCCCTCCGAAAGATGGCCAAGACTAAACGTCTTGCCTGAGATTCGGGGCAGATGCTATTTGGTTTTATCCGTCCATCTCTCCGAAGATGCCAAGTTGATTTATGGCACCGTGTATCGGAGGTCTAGACGGATGCGGTCGATGTAGCAGACTTCGTCAGATTCCTCCTCGCTTGAGGGGTATTTGATTGTGGGGACGCTCTTCCCTGCAGGCGCAAGCCCCTGCAGTTAATTATGCTACCGCATCGCGGTAACAACTTTCTCCTTCTCCAGAATTTCATTTCGTGTCGTGTGTGTTTGTTTTGTTTGTGGTTGCCCGTGGATTGTATACGGAGACTAAGTTATGCCGTCGTCCGTAGGACGTGGATTAGTCCAAATCCGTATTTACTTAGATTTGGGTTTGGGGTTTTAGTTTAAGGATACGTTAGCCATGTTTGAGGCTAAGATCAACTTAAACGTTCGTTAAGGATACGTTAGTCCACTTTGAGACTAAGATCAACTTAACGGGATCATTTAGATCCGACAAAAGAGCATTTGGAGGCTTTATTGTTCCAGTTTAGGGACATAGTGGTCCATTGCATGTATGGCCGTCGGGACCCATCACCTCTCTGACGACGTTGAAGAATTACAACGACAGGTGTCAGAGGAGTTCAGAGATGTACCCTAGGACTAAAGTCTCTTTGAAGGTTTAAGGATACGTTAGCCATATTTGAGGCTAAGATCAACTTAAACGAGATCGTTTAGATCCGACAAAAGAGTATTTGGGGGCTCTAATTTTCCAGTTTAGGGACATAGTGGTCCATTTCCAGTTTAGGGACATGGTGGTCCATTTCCAGTTTAGGGACATAGGGGTCCATTGCCAGTTTAGGGACATGGTGGTCCATTGCCAGTTTAGGGACATGGTGGTCCATCGTTCCCGTTTTGGGGACGGATATTAGTTTAAGGACGCATTAGTCCATGAGTTTAAGGACGCTTAAGTCCATGGGTTTAAGGACCCCACAGTCCGTATCTTGGTTTAAGGATGCATAAGTCCATGAGTTTAAGGACCCCACAGTCCGTATTGTTGGTTTAACGACGCTTAAGTCCATGAGTTTAAGGACCCCACGGTCTTTATCGATGTGTGGTTGTCGGGACCCGTCACCTCTCTAACGTTGTTGAAGGATTACAACGATAAATGTCAGAGGAGTTCGGAGATGTACCCTTGAACCGGATGTGAATTGATTTAAGAGAGCAGTCGTGCTCAGTCAATTTAGTTTGAGGACTTACGGCCATGATTGGGCTAAGTCCAGTTGAAGATGTTCAACATTTTTATTTGTCTTTCGCCTATTAGGCTTTTGCTAGGGCTCTGCCCCTGTTTAATAATGCAGTGCATTTTCTCTAGCCTATTAGGCCCTTTTAATTGGGCTCTGTCCCCTTTTTACAGAGCATTTTATTTTGGTCTGTTTAGACTTTTCTTTAATTGGGCTCTGCCCCTTTTAATAGTGCATAGCACTTTGTTTGGTCTGATAGACCCCCATTTTTTTATTGGGCTCTGCCCTTGATAATGCATTGCATTAAATGCTCTGACAGCGCCCAACGTGGCTTGTCAGGCGTTTTGCGCCAATTGAGGAGCACAAACACATGTGGAGGTGACACGTGTCACACTCTGGTGAGCGCAAGCACAACAGCGCAAGTGCGCTGCGTCAGTGCTCTGCGCTGTTGCGCTGCTCACACGTGGCGCGCTCTGGTGAGTTGCGCCAATTTCAGAGAGCAATGCTCTATTTTTAAAAGCGCATAGCGCAAGTTGTTCTGGAGCTGACACGTGGCGCTCTCTGGTGGCTTGCGCCAACCCAGGAGCGCAACAGTGCAGATTTACAAGTGCAAAGCACTGTTTTAATATCTTGATCCAATTTTGGATTCATGAAAAGAATCTTTAAAGATTCCAGAACCAGTGGTTCATCAAAAGGCAATGCCTTTGTGTAGATCAAATGATCTAATAAAGAAGTATATTACTTTTTTTTATTATTATTTGATCTTTTCCTTTTATTTTAAGATCTTGATCTTGTTCTTAGATCATTGATCTTTTCAGAAGAAATTCTTCTTTTTAAAAGGTTTACCTTCTTTTCTTCTTGAATTCTTCTCAAACTTTTTTAAGAGTTCTTTGAATTCTCTCTCTCTCTTTCTGTGTGTTTTTTTATGTGTTTTAGACTTGGGGTCTAGGGGCCTTTATATAGTGCCAATTAGTTTGTTAAATTAGTTAAAGAGATCTTTCTCTGAGTGATTTAGGGATTTTTCCCCACCGTTGGATCTTTGATCCAAGGGCTTCTGTTTTACAGAAAACAATCTTCTTGTTTTAATAAGAACAGAAAGATCTTACTGGAATTTTAATTCTGTTTGGCGCAAACGCACCTGCACTTGACACGTGTCGCGCAGCGCAGGGCGCAGCGCGACTGCGCTGACACGTGTCGCGCAGCGCAGGACGCAGCGCGACTGCGCTGGCGCAACTGCGCTGACACTTGTCGCGCAGCGCTGAACGCAAATCATCTGAAGCGTTGCTTCTTTTAATTTTGTTTTAAATAGAGCCTTGCTCTGATTGGGTGCGCTGCCTTGGGCGCTGCGCTGACGTATCAGCTTTTGACATGTGGCGCGTTGCGCGCAGCGCAAGGAATTTGAAGCGTTGCTTCAGTTTTTGAATTTTTGAAATTCAAACAGAGCTTTGCTCTAATTGGAGGAAACAAATTCCCCCCACCGTTGCGCTCACGTGGCGCACACGTGAGTGCAGCGGTGGCAAGATCCTAACCGTTGGATCAACTGAAGAGTTGAAGGGGCGCAAGCGCGTATAAATAGGACCTTTGGTCCTCAGTAAATGATTACCATCTTTTAAGAAATTTGATTTTCAGAGCCTTGCTCTTGCTTTAAGAACTTCAGAACCTTGCTCTCGTTTTTCCAAGAACTCCAGAGTTCAAACTTTAGAACATTTTAGGTAAAATTTAAATTAATTTTAATTAACAGTGTCTTGCTCTCATAGATCTTTGATTTAAAGAAAACCCCTTTGGGGTTTCACCAACAGAGCCTTGCTCTCAAGAATCCATAGATCTAAAGAGATCTTGTTTCATGGGTTTTAACCATGAACAGAGCTTTGCTCATGGACCAAATGTAGATCTTTTTGATCTAAAAATGAAGAACTCTTAAGAGTTTCAATGGATCTCTAACATCCCAAAATTTTTAAACTTTTAAATTTTTAAGAATTAACATCCCTCTGATGGATTTTTCCATCATTATCACAGAGCTAGGCTCTTTTAATTTTTTTTAAGGAATTTTATTCCCTTGAGACCAGAGTTTGACAAGTGTCACTCTGTGACAGAGCTTTGCTCTAAAAGAGGAGATTTTCTCCTTGTCCCTAAGGATTTCTCATTAATGAGAATATTCTTTTGAGGGTCTCTTCATTAATTGACAGTCTCATCCAATGATGGGGCTGTTTTATTAACTGATGCACTGTCATCTAGATTTTGTGGGTCCCCCTATGGTCCCCTACCCACTGCATTACAGTGTGTTATAAATTTTATAATGCCAAGCGTTGGAATTACAACACTGACGGCTGATTTTTGTCCCTCCGCAGGAAACATGCCTGCTGATTTGTCATTCCCGTTCGTTTGCTCCGAGGCGCCGGTAGACCGGGAGGTATTTGCTCTGATTAAAGCTCATGACCCCGAGTACAAGAACCTTCACCTGTGGGGCAGGTGGTATAATGAGATCATCCAGGGTCGCCGAAGCTTCGGTTCCGCTACGCCGTCTGAGCCCATCTCATCGATCTCTTATGCGGATGAACCCCCGGTGAAGTATGCCGTGGAGGTCAAGGATTGGAATTCGGAGGATCTTCTCCATCCTGTGATTGGTGCCATTCCCGTGCAGCCGCCGCCGGCCATAGACATTTTGGGGAGGCGAATATGTTAAGGTGAAGCACGCCCTTGGGGACAGGCTTATAACATTGGATTGACCCCGCGACCACTCGCCGGATATTTGCAGTAGGCTAGGTACATCCTATCAGCGAAGAGGACTCATCTGATGAAGATTGGTTTGTATTCGGTAATCTACGTCTCGCTTTTTGAGTACCCCCCTCCTCCAACGTAGTGGGTTAAGGCTTTCATCGAACAATGGAATATCCCCACCCACACCTTCCTTATGACGGACAGGGAAGTCTCCATCTCCCTGGAAGAGTTCGCCGAGATCTCGGGTCTGCAGATGAGGGGGGAGCATTATGAGGAGCTGCTTCCTCCTGACGAATACGTCTTCGCCACCAAGCCGCTGGTGTTTGATTTGACGCCGGAGAATGCTATTCAGCACCAGTTTCCGGGCTTGGTGAAGGTGCTGAACATATACGAAGGGCTCTATCTGGAATCAGGCGTCCGGGGAGTTAGTTTCGCAGATTTTATCGCCCGCTTCCTTCAACCGGAGTTTCTATAGGAGCGGAGCGAGAAGTTCGCCAAGCTCGATGACCCTTTCGGCTTCGGCTTGGACCGTCGACCGACATCGGAAGACGATCAAAAGGATTTTTATCTCCCCGGCGCCGCCATCATGCCCTCGTCAGAAATCGTCGTCTCGGGCATGGATGAGGAGACCTTCTTTTTGGGGTTCCTGGGATTGTGGCTGTGCAGCTTCGCGCTCCCCATGCACCCGCGCCACATGCGGCCGTCCGTTTTCTACCCAGCGCATCGGATGGTGGCTGGCCTGCAGTTGTCAATAGGAATCGCCAGGTTGGCTCACCTATACAATGGACTTAGCGTGGCGGCGGACGCTAATGAACCTGGGGTGCAGCCTGCTAATTTCCCGATGCACTACTTCACCTCGTGGATGGAGATGCATGAGCATGGAGTGTTCGGCATCCATAAGAGCCCTTCGTTTTTCGAGAGGTGCAGACTCCCAAGAGTCATGCGGCTGATCGGCGCCTCGATCATGACTGCGCCTCCACGGGAGGTTAGGGGGTTGCTCCTTCGTCCACACCTGGTCAGAGCGAGGATTTATTTTCTGGATAAAATCATAACTATCGGCTCAGAAACCTCCAAGTCGGCGGTGGCGCTGCGTGACGACTTAAAAGACGGGGCCTCTGTACTGAAAGCCCGGGAGATTCTTCACCTCTACTCCATTCGGCCGGGCTACCTGGTGTTCAGGCAGAACGAGACGGCGCTTTTCATGAGGTATAACCTCCACCGGTTCGCCCAACAATCAAGCTATCCCAGGGGATCCCGCTGGAGGCGTTTTTTGAAGAGCCCGCGGCCAGCAGGGAAGGGATACGGAGCGCGATGCACCATTTCATGTGACTGAACACGGACTCATACTTCTTCATCAGCGAGCCAAGATGCGTTCCTAAGGTCCTCAACGCGTACGTGGCTTGGTACGCGCACGCAATGGGTCCAGTTATCCATATGGAGAAGCGCATGCTGATTGACCGCAAGGGTGCGCCTCCCGGCGGCAACTGCAAGGCTCCCCTGAAGCCAAGGACCCCGGTCGTTCCTCCGCTGAAAGATGCCGGAGCTGGGCCACCGCGCGTGTTGATCCCTCCGCGCGGATTGCCGCTTCCTGATACTGTGGATGCGCCACCAGCGCCCCGTGCTCCAGTGGAGACGGTAAATGTGGTTTCGCCGGAGTCCGGCGTGGGCGTGGATATCGGGACCCGCCGCCCTAAGGTGCCTGCAAAGTGCAAGTCAATCTCGGGTGCACCCAGGGCTGGCGGGCAGAAGAGGAAGAAGAAGTCGCTCCTCTCTCTCGATGCTATCCTCGGTTTAGAGCCTCAGGCCTCTCTTACCGAAGGTATAAGCGAGTACGGCAGCAATAAGGGCTTCTCGGTAGATCCAGCAGACATCGATCTGGCGGCCGCCATTGCGGCTTCTGAGCGATCAGCTAGACTCGAAGCGTGGTTGGCTAAACTAGCTCAAGCAGGTAATCATTAGTTGCACTCTTCGTCATTTCATCGTATTTTTATCATTATCTTTGACTAATGCTTTTCCCTTTTTTAACAGGTGTCACTACTGAAGAAGCCATTGCTGCCTCTCTAAAAACCTTCCAGGAGGAGGAAAGAAAGCGTGCTTTATTGGGCGTTGGTACGTCCTGCCTCATTAAGTCTTTATCCTTTTTTCCGATGGCCAACCTAACCCTCTTCCTTTATCTCTTTGCAGGGGCTGCGCCAGCCGCTGCGGGGACTCTCCCCGGGCCAGCTACTGAAGTCCCGGTCTCTTCGGGGCTGCCGCGAGAGTCTCAACTCGAAAAGTTGGTGAGGGATGCCTTAAAGGATTTAGAGGCATCTCTGTACACAGACGATGACGCCTCGATGAAGGAAGCTTCGAAGAGGTCCGTCTTGACGGCTCGGGATGAGAGAAAGCGGTTGAGGCGCGAGGCGAAGACACGCAGAGCTGCTTTGGCCGTGGGAGCGGGCCTAAGCACCGTTCCTCGTGCTGATACCCCCTCGGAAGAGCCTCCGGTCGCCTTGTCTACAACTCACAGACAGGCGGCGCGTGCAACTCGGGAGGCTAACGATCAGTCCACCTCAGGTAATGTATCTTTCAAGATTTTGTTGTAAGAATTGTAAACCTGTCGGTTCTTATATATCTTGTCCTGCAGGACCAAGTCCAACTGAAGGGGAGGCGGAAACCGTCGAACCTAAGGGGATAGAGGAAGAGGAACCGACTGAACCCGAGCCGACGGTGGGCGACGTCGCCGGGGTTGCTGGACCTGAGCCGGAGGCTGAGGAAACTGCACCAGAGAAGGTCGTTGATGCCGAGCCCGAGGTAGCGGCAAATGAGATGACAGCTACAACCGAGCCTGGGGCAGCGGCGGACGGAGTGCCTGAGATTGGCGACCCCATGGCGACGGCGGACGAGACAGTAGCGACCGCCGAGCCCGAAGGAGTAGCGGGTGAGACGGGCATGACTCCCGGGGACAAGCCAGCCGCTCTTTCTCAAGAGTCTGGCAATGCTCCAATCATTGCTCTCCCTGTCTACGGTCCTCCGCCGTCTCCTGGCCGCGCGAGCACGACGACAGCCCCTGTTGAGTCGGGTGATGAGGCCACGGGAGGTGGACTCATGTCGATGGAGGAGGGAGACACCTCCGTTTCGGCTGGCGGCTCATCAGGTAACTTTTGAGTTACTGCCCCTTTTTTTTATCTTGCAATCCTTCCTGACAGGTGTATCTTTATTTTTAACGCAGGTGCGGCCATTGCTGATGCTCCATTACTCGAGGGGGCGCCGTCAACTACTGCCTTAGCGGTGGCCACCTCTCAGCCTTCTCTCGTACCATCGCAGATGCTGGAAGGTATGGATTTGAAACCCTTTAGTTTTATCTTTCGGCCGCATAATTTATGTACTAATGTCGTACTATTGCGTCTTTGCAAGAGTGCTTTTTGATCACCTCTACCAGGTGTTGCACCCGCACTTCTCCTTCCCATCAGAACTCGCTTCTTCCTCCAGTGGCGCTGGTGAGTATACTTTCCAATTGATGCCTTTCTTTTTTCAGTAATGGAATTATTTTTTACTCTTCCTTGTCCTGATTGCAGTGCTACAAATCGAAGGAGGAGGTGAAAGATCGGTTGCGCCACCGGCCCTCCCGGCCTTGCCGCCTGCTGCAGCTGGTATAGTAAACTATCCCATCGATGACTTTTTCATATTTCTTGAACCGTCATCTGATCGTATTTTGTTTTTTCAGCTGTCGTTCCGATTCCGGCGCCCTTTGAGTCTCGCGTCATAATGCCGGCAGGCCCCTTCCTGAGACGTCCGTCTTCAAAGGGTGCCGTAATGAGCTTGGGCATGCTGAGCGGATACATCGAAGAGCTTGACGCGGACGCTCCCCCATCTGCTGCGGATTTCGCTGCGAAGGTTAACCTGATGCTGGCGGCGCTTGTAAATTTTCATGATGAAGGCATCGTCGAGCTTTGGGTTAATCACTGCAGGGAAATCAAGGTTCGCTTGCATCAATCGGAGTTTATGTGCCCTGCCCTTGAGACCTTAGCCTCAAGCACTCAACGAGCAGCATGGATCGAGAAAAGCGCTTCTTACTTTCGCCACTTGGAGCAAGAAGCGGCTTTAAGGCTGAGGGAATGCCAAGAGACCTTAAGCGAGACAGCTCGTTTGCGTGCTGAGGTTGAGGCGAACGCTGCCCAGGTGAAGGCTATCTTTGAGGACCTTCTGGGAAGTATCTCTAATGGGCTAAACCTGAAGCAAAAGTTCGATACCGCCGAGCGTGATGCCCAAGGCCGCGAAGCAGCTCGGCAGGCAGTTAAGGAGCAGCTTCCATCCTTCTTGCAGCAGCGGGCTCAAGTGGAAGCAGAATTGACGGTGGCGGCCGATCAGGAGAAGGCATGGAAGGAAGTGCGCGAACAATTGATAGAGCTATTTAAGACGCTTCCTTCCCAGTAGCTGACCTTGTATCGATGATATACTTGTAAAAAAATTTCTTTTTCGAATAAGATGTATCCATTCTTTATTCTTTTATACGATTCACCTTGTACTTGATTGAATTAATGAATAAAGATACACATTTTTTCTTTGCAATGTCTTGTATCATTTCTTTGCTTTCTCCCTTCTCTTATTATCAGCATGCTGTCTTAATAAACATGGTTGACAGATAATAGAGCAAGCATCTTGGTTTCTTCAAGAGATAGCGACGGCTTAGGCCGCAGGTTCAGATCTGCTACCTAAGACTTTTCAACTCTATGAGCCGTGAGGTCTCATAGAGACTTTTCTCCCTACGGATCGACAGGATCTCGTAGGTGTCTTTTCTCCTTAGGAATCGTGAGGATTCCTAAGTGCATTTTCTCTTATAAGTCGTAAGGATCTTATAAAAGAATTTTCCCTCTTATGAGTCGAGAGGACTCGTAAGCTGTTGTTTCCCTCTTTGTCGAGATTCGACTTTGGAGAGTGAGACCCGTGAATAGTATGCAAGAGACCATTTTAGACCGACTTGTAGGGTCCCGGTGCTTAGGAAACAAGTTTTTTTTAATCCCTGCTGCCTAAGGCTTTATCTTGCAAGTCGAGACGAATCGGGAAGTCCTCGCGAAGACACTAATTTCCTCACGAGTCGAAACGAATCGAGCAGCTCTCGTCAAGGACACTAATTTTCCTGAGTTGAAGTATTTTTCCGAGGACACTGGTTTCCTCGAGGTTGAAACGAATCGAAGTGCTCCTGCAAAAACGCTGGTTTCTCTGCGGGTCGACGCGAATCAAGAAGCTCTCATCAAGGACGCTAGTTTCCCTGAGTTGAGGAGGTTGCCAAGGACACTGATTTTCCTGGAGTTGAAACGAATCGAAGTATTTCTGCAAAGACACTGATTTCTCTGCGGGTCGACGCGAATCAAGATGTTCTCGTCAAGGACACTAGTTTCCCTGAGCCGAAGTATTTTGCCGAGGACACTGGTTTCTTCGAGGTTGAAACGAATCGGAGTATTCCTGCAAAGACACTGGTTTCTCTGCGGGCCGACGCGAATCAAGAAGCTCTCATCAAGGACGCTAGTTTCCCTGAATTGAGGTATTTGCCAAGGACACTGATTTCCCTGGGGTTGAAACGAATCGAGGTGTTCCTGCAAAGACGCTAGTTTCTCTGCGGGTCGACACGAATCGAGGTGCTCTCGTCAAGGACACTGGTTTCCTTGAGTCGAAGAGGTTGCCAAGGACACTGATTTCCCTGGGGTTGAAACGAATCGGGGTATTCCTGCAAAGACGCTAGTTTCTCTGCGGGCCGACGCGAATCGAGGTGGTCTCGTCAAGGACACTGGTTTCCCTGAATCGAGGATGCTGCCAGGGACACTGATTTCCCTGGGGTTGAAACGAGTCGGGGTATTCCTGCAAAGACGCTAGTTTCTCTACGGGCCGACACGAATCGAGAAGTTCTCATCAAGGACACTGGTTTCCCTAAGTCGAAGTATTTTTCCGAGGACACTGGTTTCCTCGGGGTTGAAACAAATCGGGGTATTCCTGCAAAGACGCTAGTTTCTCTGCGGGCCGACGCGAATCAAGGTGGTCTCGTCAAGAACACTGGTTTCCCTGACTTGAGGAAGTTGCCAAGGACGCTGATTTCCCTAGGGTTGAAACGAATCGGGGTATTCCTACAAAGACGCTAGTTTCTCTGCGGGCCGACGCGAATCGAGAAGTTCTCGTCAAGGACACTGGTTTCCCTGAGTCGAAGAAGTTGCCAAGGACGCTGATTTCCCTGGGGTTGAGACGAGTCGAGGTATTCCTGCAAAGACACTGGTTTCTCTGCGGGTCGACGCGAATCGAGATGCTCTTGTCAAGGACACTGGTTTCCCTGGCTTGAGGAAGTTGCCAAGGACGCTGATTTCCCTGGGGGTTGAAATGATCTCTGGTGGTCTTTCAGGTTTTATATGAGTTATCGTCAAAATCGTGAAGCTAGAAATTTGATCTTCGCTTCGTTTGTTGGCACTGCGTCTGCTGTATCGAGACGAATGTCACGGTTGTCTCTAGGTTGTTGGTGAACCATCGAGATTTGGCTTTGCTTTCTAGCGGAGCCTGTTGGGAAGGTAAGGTTCCCACTTTGTTTGTGCCCTTGGATACAGGGATTGACGTGATCTCACCTGTAGGGCAAAAGTTTCATCCTCATTTTTTTATTATTGTTTTATTTCTGCGATGCTCTATCATTTCAGCTTTTATATCGCGAAGGTCGCGATTGTCCAATCATTTCGGCTATTTTTTATGGTGCCCAATCATTTCGGCTGTTTATTTTATTTTTACTCGCTGCTTTTTATTGCGAGTTGCCCAATCATTTTGTCTATTGTGCATGCATACATTTTTACTTGCTGCTTTTTTATTGCAAGTTGCCCCATCATTTCGGCTATTTCGTATGCGTGTGCAGCTTGCTGGCTTTTCGCCATAAGCATGGAATTAGACACCGATTTCGGCATCAGCACCGCTACAACTGGGATATTGCCAGGAGCGAATCATCATTTGCCTCTGTTGTCGAACAAAGGTAGCTTAGTGAACAGGGTTAGGGTCCTGTCGACTAAGGCTTTTGACTTCATGAGCCATAAGGGTCTTACAAAGGTATTTCTCCCTGCAAGTCGTAAGGATCTTGTAGGTGTATTTTCTCCTTAGGAATCGTGAGGATTCCTAAGTGCGTGTTCCTCTATAAGTCGTAAGGATCCTACAAGAGAGTTTTCTCCTTATAAATCGAAAGGACTTACAAGGGTTGTTCATCATGCGAACATCGGGTGGGACTTCGTTAGGGAAATGTTTATTCGCGCCCGTCGATTGTATACAAGGGTCAGTGCTGAGCCACTTGTAGGGCAATATCGCAGGTTGTGGGGGTTGCTTAAGCACATGTTTAGGTCTTTGTAACTTAAGACTTTCAAATCTTATGAGCCGTGAGGGTCCCATAAGAGAGTTCTCCTTACGAGTCGTGAGGATCTCGCAAGTGTATTTTCTCCTTAGGAATCGTGGGGATCCCTAAGTGTGTTGCTCCCTTGTGAGTCGTAAGGATCTCACGCGGGTGGTTTCTCCTTACAAGGTCGAGAGGACCATGTAAGTGTCCTTTAACGAGGTTACGCCTTTTGGGTTTTCACAAACACTCGACGGTAGTCCTGCTGTATTTACTCACAGAGCCCTTTCGGGTTTTCATCCGTGCCCATTTTGCTTATGGACATACCGTTTTTTTAATTCTTTTTATTCCCTTTTTTTACGAGGTCGCGCCCTTTCGGATTTTCATGAACACTCGCCGGTAGCCCTGCTGTTGTTACTCACGGAGCCCTTTTGGGCTTTCATCCGTACCCATTTTGCTTATGAGCATACCGTTTTTATTATTTTATATATATATATATATTTATATATATATATTTATATATATATTTATATATATTTTTTATTTATCTCGTCAGCCTGAGGATGCTGCGGTAGTAGTTTAAGGACGTTTCGGTCCGCAGCTAGTTTTAGGACGTAGTGGTCCATCATTAGTTTAAGGACGTTTCGGTCCGACATTAGTTTAAGGACGTTTCGGTCCATCATTAGTTTAAGGACGTTTCGGTCCGGTCAGGAGAAGGTCGGCTACTGCTTATAGAGTTTGAGCTTAGGAAGATAGCGAGCGGACATAGTCGTCGTCATCTATCATTGACCTAGGCTGTGACTCATTAAGCGTAGTATTTCTTCAGGAAGCGACCGTTTATTGGCCTGAAAGGCCTTTCACCGTGCATATCCATGAGTAGATAAGCTCCACCCTGGTAGACCTTGTCTATGATGTACGGGCCTTCGTAGTTCGGCTCGAATTTTCCCCGCTTGGCGGATTGGGGATCATAGGTCTTTTGACCACTAGCACGAGTTCGCCTTGGCGGAATGTCCTCAGCCGGGTCAATCTTTCATATGAGCGCGTCATCTTTGCTTTATAAGCCTCCAGATTTTGTTGCGCTATGAGCCGGGTTTCATCGAGGGCATCAAGCTCCTCAAGCCGAAGGTGAGCATTTTCTTCGTCCGTCAGCTCTTAGTGGACTGCCACTCGTAGAGAAGGTAGCTCTATCTCGAGGGGGAGTACTGCTTCTGTACCGAATACCAATGCGTATGGCGTTGTGTTCGTGGCCGTCTTGAACGTAGTTCGATACGCCCAAAGAGCTTCCTGCAGTCTCTCGTGCCAGTCCTTCTTATTTCGGGACACCGTCTTCTTTACGATCTTCGTCAAGGTCTTGTTGAAAGCCTCCGCTAGACCGTTAGCTCGAGGATTATAAACTGAAGAATATCTATAGTCTATATTATGCTGTTGCGCGAACTGACTGATCTTGTGGCTTCTGTAGGCTGGCCCGTTATCGGAGATGATCCTTCGCGGAGTTCCAAACCGATAAATGACGTGCGTCTTGAAGAAATGGAGGATATTCTTCGTCTTCACTTCCCTCAACGGTACTGCTTCTGCCCATTTGGAGAAGTAGTCAGTCGTTGCCAGGATGAAACGATGTCCTCTGGACGATGCTGGTTCGATAGGGCCGACTATGTCAGTTCCCCACATTTCGAACGGCCAGCTAGCCACTATTGGATGTAGTGGATTTGGATGCTGGTGGATGAAGTCCCCATGGATTTGGCATGAGTGGCATTGCTTCGCATACTCGAGGCAGTCCTGGATCATCGTAGGCCAATAGTAGCTCATTCGTTTAATTTTCAACTTTATCTTTGGGCCTGCTTGGTGAGAACCACAGAGTCCGTCATGAACTTCCTGAATGACTCTTTTAGCTTCGTTAGGTCCCAGGCATCTCAACCACAGAGAATCAAACGACCTCTTATACAAAGTATCATTGACGAAGGCGAAAGACAGAGCTTGTTTCATGAGTTGATGTCTTGAGGACGCATCTTCAGGCGTTCGACGGTATTTGAAGTAGTCTATAAAGACTTCTCTCCAATCTTCAGCCTTTTCCCGGTCTTTTATTTGCATAGACATTTGCTCAGTCGCTCCCTTTTCTTCGGATGATTCCGGAGATATTTCTGCTGGGGCGAGCACTCGACGGGTTTGTACCACGATTCTTATGTCATCGAGGTTCTCGTCGGCCAGTTCTTTAGCGAGTTTGGCTAATGCATCCGCGTTGCTATTTTCCGCACGCGGTATGTTTTCCAAAGTGTAGGAAGGAATTTGGGTCAACAGTTGTTGCACCTTTTCGCCGTACTTCACCAACTCTGGTTTGCACGTTTGGTATTCTCCATTTACTTGACTAATGACCAGTTGAGAACCTCCGTATACGAGGAGGTTTTCAATTCCCATGTCAATGGCGATCTCGAGGCCTGCTATCAAAGCTTCATGTTCGGCTTCATTGTTCGTCCTTAGCTCTGTCAAGGAGAAAGCGAAGCGCATTATCCCTCCTTGTAGAGTTACGAAGATGAGGCCTACCCCCGATTTAATTATGGGCGTGCTCTGTTTGCGCTTCTTTATGGAAGATGCTCCGTCGAAATAGAGTTCCCACCGAGTATCACTACCATCGATCGCATCAAACGCGTGTTCGTATGGCAGCTTGCAATTCAGAGGAGAATCGGCAGGTATCAGATGCTCAGCGAGGAAGTCGGCGATGGCCTGGCCTTTCACTGCCTTAAGAGGCTGATAGGTTATCGAGAACTCCATCAAGAGCAGGGCCCATTTAGCGAGCCGACCTGTCAATATGGCCTTCGACATTAAATATTTAAGGGGGTCCACCTTCGAAATGAGACGGACTTCATGCGCCAACGCATAGTGCCTGAGCTTTGTTATCGCAAAGATCAACGCCAGACAGTGGTTTTCAATGGGGGAATAGTTGCTTTCTGCCCCCAGCAGAACTCGACTCAAATAGTAGAGTGCCCTTTCTTTCCCTTGATTGTTCTCTTGCGCCCATAATGCGCCTAAGGAACCTTCGAGGGCGGTTGTATAAAGAATGAGGGGCTTTCCCTTGACCGGAGCAGCCAGCACTGGTGGGTTTTGCAGGTACTGCTTGATTTCGTCCAGTGCGTCTTGGCATTTGTGATCCCAAACGAAAAGGGGTTCCCTTCTTCATCAGGTGACTGTAAGGGCGGCACTTGCCTGAAAGGTTGGCTATAAATCGCCGGATGTACGCGAGCTTTCCTTGGAGAGACCGCAATTGCTTGAAAGTCCTTGGCGGAGGCATTTCCATGATCGCCTTGATTTTTGACGGATCTATTTCGATACCTCGGTGTCGGACGATGAATCCTAGGAATTTGCCCGAGGAAACTCCGAATGCACACTTGAGAGGGTTCATCTTCAAGTTGTATTGTCGAAGGCGTTGAAATACGGTCTTCAGATGCTCGAGATGCTCCTCGTATGATTTGCTTTTAACCACGAGATCGTCGATATAACATTCGACGATTTCATATATAAGGTCATCGAAGATCTTCGTCATGGCCCTCTGATAGGTGGCACCGGCGTTCTTTAGATCGAAGGGCATCACCTTGTAACAGAATATACCCAAAGGGGTCCGAAAAGCGGTGTGCTTCTGGTCTTCGGGATGCATCTTTATCTGATTATATCCTGATGAGCCGTCCATGAAGGAGAAAATCTCGTGAGTGGACGTATTGTCTATCATCAGTTCGGTGACTGGCATTGGGAAATCGTCCTTCGGGCAGGCTTTATTGAGATCCCGAAAGTCCACGCATATGCGCACTGTCCTATTTTTCTTCATCACCAGGACGATGTTGGCAATCCAGTCGGGATACCGAACCTCTTGGATGAAGCCAGAGTCAATTAACTTCTTAACCTCGGCATTGATACTCATCTCAAGCTCGAGCCGCATTCTTCTTGGCGCCTGTTTAACTAGCTTGACGTCCGGGGATATCGCCAATTTATGTACAGCAATTTCTGGATCAAGTCCTGGCATTTCAGAATAGTTCCACGCGAAGCAATCTCTATGCTGCATAAGCACGTCTTTTAACGAAGCCACCCTTTCTTCAGATAGTAGCTCGCTAACGAATGTCGGTCGCGGGTCGTTCGCCGTCCCCAACTCAATTTTCTTGAGGTTATCTACAGTAGTATGTATTCCATCCTCCAGCTCTTTTTGTGCTGGTGGAAATTCTGAGATCACTTCGTCATTGCTGTTTTCGAAGCACCAGGGAAGGTCATCCATATTCTCAGGCTCTTCTTTTGATATTGTTATCATGTGACAAGAACGAGCTCGCTTCGAAGACCGATGTGGGTCTGGTTCTGCTTTCGTGGCTTTGGGTTCGTGCTTCTGTGGCGGCGTTACCCTCCAGCTGTCAGACAGAGCGAACTTGCCGAGCTGACACTGATCTTCAACCCAGTTCTTGAAGGTGAAGCAGTCTTCGAGAGGATGGCCTATTACTCAATGATAAGAGCAATAGTTCGGGTGTGAGACTTCGCCTGCTTGTTTGGGGTGCTTGGACTCCGGCAGCGTAAGCATCTGGTATTTTATAGCTCAGTCAAGTATCTTCTTCGTCTTGTCCCGAGGAAAAGAGTATGCTCGACTCATCTTCTTTATAAGGGACAGATCTGGACCGCTCGATTCCCGCTTGTGTGGCTTCTTAGTCCCGCTTGGTTGCCGTCGAGCGCCTTTTTCGCTTTTCGACTTATTTCTTCCTTTGCGTCGAGCCTTTTTTATAACAGGTTGACAGGGAGCGGCATTTTCATCTTTCACGGCCTGTTGGAGGAGGTGTTGCGTTTTGGCTTTCTCGTAGATGGCCATTTCGCGGTTGTGGTCGTCTCGGACTTTTTGACCAGCTTCCCTTATAAGCCTGTCCATTTGTTCTTTGAACGACGGACTGGGCACTTTTGCATCAGGAACTTTTACTGGTTCAGGATTAGCGTCCTCCCATTAAGCATCCCCTTCTTCATTGAAGTCATGCACGACGTAGCAATCACGGAGTAGCTCTCGTTTCTTGGATTGAATGTATCCAAGCCTGATTGTTTCCATCCTTCCACTAGGCAACTTGTGCTGAGTCCCTGGAATGTTCCAGAACCTGTCATAGAACTTAGCTTTTCGAGCGGTCTGTTTGAAGGATATCCCCTGGCGCTTCAGCAGCCTCTTTAAGCCTTCTGTATAATATCTAGGCAAACGGATGGGCTGAAGCCTGTAAAGCGTAGGATCCGCGCCGTGCCAGATTTCTTTCTTCACTTTGGTTTCTTTAGAGCGGTAGAATAGAATTGCCTTTTTGCCCACTCGCCTGGAAGGGACATAGAACGTCCGCAGCTCCTCTACACTGTAGTTATTGAGCGTATCCAGTTCTTTATGGTGTTTAGGAGGCATCATGGCGACTTGCAGACTTCGCTCTTTGTCACGGGATGTTTGTATTGAAGGCCGAGCAGAGAATATAGCATGGACCTCATCTTCCGAATCACTACCAAAGATCAACGTAGGAGCGGATGGTCCCGGCTAGTTGTATTGGGGCTGACCCGAATAAACTATCTCCTCTTCCTCCTCGGTATCACTCCCGAAGACAGGGATGGTGGCGTTAGCTTTGTTCTCCGGCTTGTGACATCTCTCCGTGTCTTCGAAATCCGGTAAGAAGTATTTGGCATCTTCATATTTGCGGACTTCGTTCACAGAGAACGGGTTCAGTTCTCCCGTCACGGTATACTCGAGACCATCCTTAAAATATTTCATACACTGATGCTGTGTAGAAGGGATGATGTTGTACTCGTGTAACCATGGTCGGCCGAGCAGAGCATTATAGCACGTCTTGGTGTCTATGACGTGGAATTTAATGTCCGTGACGAGCAGCCCAAAGCGTAACGTCAGTATCACAGATCCGAGAGTTCATGATGATTGAGAGTCGAACCCGGAGATGGTGATCTTATCCCGAGCGAGGTGCTGGACGCTCATGCAGATTTCTTTTAACACCCGCACATTAAGGAGATTAACGGAAGACCCATTGTCAACCAGGATTTTGCCTATCTTTATATCATGGAAATACCCTGAGACATAGAGGGGGCGATTGTGTTCGCACGTCCCTAGGAGAAGGTCTTCATCACCGAAAGTGACATCGGCCGTGTGCACTTCCTCCAATTCATCCTTCATCTTTTCTTCGGCGAGAAAAACTTGGAATTGCTCCGGCTCCTGTAGTGCCTTGATTAATGAATCCCTTGCCTCTTTTGATAGTAAAAGGGCGTCAAGAATGCTGAGCTGTGAGGGTAGCTTCCTCAGATGCGCTAGAACGTTGTAATCCATCTTATTTTTCTTCGGCGGGTCCTTGGCGGCTAGCTCTTCCATGACTTGGTCATCTAGGGCGATATCCTTAGAGACCTTTTCCTTCCCTTTATCTTTTTTATTTGAGGGTCCGAGATTATTTTCAGGTAGCGTACGATTACGCAGCCGGATATTTTCGCAGACCTTCGGCTCTTCTTCTTTTCCCGAGGTGGACTCTTTAAAGAGGGGGCTAAGAGCCATTTCCTCGTCAGAATCGCTCCCGAACGTGAGAACTTGCGATCCCCCGGCGTTAACCATGCGACAATCGCCGATAGTTCTGTTAAGCCCCTCGGTCGTACCTTTCAACTCCCGACGAGTTTTGCACTTCTCCCGCTTAAAATGTTGTCGGTGAGCAACATATCCCTGCCACCATCTATTGAAAGTTTTGCACTCTTCGGTTGGGTGCGAAATCTTCCGATGATACGAGCAGTAGGAAGGGTGCATTTCCGCTTCGCCAGCAATGTTTTCTTCAAAGGGTGGCAGCTTCATACCCATTGATATGGCTTTAGCAAACCTTTTCCTCGTCTTGAATTTGCTTTTATCTGCGGTGGATGTACTTTGATCTGGCGGGAGTGCTTCAACTCTTCCGTCTAGTCGCCGGTGTTTGGCCCTTTCAAATATGACCGCCTCGCGTTCCCGATCAGCTTTACTTTTCGAAAGAGCTTCGTTGAGGAATGCGTCAATTGCTTCATCCGATGGCCCCAGAATTTCCGGTTTAGGATCTACCCCCAGCTTTTCAGTGCAAGGAGTTTCCTCATCGTCTGTAAACGAATGGGAAATCATATGACAGCTCGCCACGTATTCCTCGGATTCATCCGACGAACTCTTTCCCTCATCTTCCTCTTGAAAGACGTGGTTGAGGAACTCTTGGAGTGTGATGGGAGTCCGTGCTTTCTGGTTGTACTCCTCCAGCGCGTCAATCTGCTTTTGTAAGTCCGTGCGCTTGTCGCCAGGCTTCACGGTCTTCTTGGATTTCTTCTTCTTCTTCTTTGAAGATTTTGACGGCTGAGTGTGAGTGCTTGGGCCATTACCACCGATCTTCGGAGTTGGGCGCGGCCTCAGCATCCCTTCAATGATCTCAGGTTCGAACGGGTTTTTCCACCTGATCGCCGGGCACGTCTGGAGATCATTCAGCATCCTCTTTGTTTTGGTTGATAGCACGACTTCCCATGGAGCTTCTTCAACAAGGGAGCATGTTGCCCCCGGCGTATTCACCTTTTTAGGGTCGTGAGGCTGCGGTGGGTTCACCTTCCATCTTTCGGACAACGCGAACTTGCCCTGTTGGTACTGGTCTTCAATCCAATTTTTGAAGACGCAGCAATCCTCGATCGGATGACCCAATACTCGGTGATAGGGACAGTAATTAGGATCATTGACGTTGTTTGGCTGCGATGGACGTCTTGGATCCGGCAGATTTATGAGTCGATTGCGCAATGCCAGCTCAAACAGTCTTTTCATTTTATCTTGAGGAAACGAGTAAGGATGTCCAGCCTCTTTTCAAGGGGTACGCGCGGACGCATATTATTTTGACGGACAACCGGCTTCAAGTTGCTCGGTTGCTGTTGAGCATTGGCGACAACGATCGCTTTTCCCTTCCCCTTCTCGTTTCGAGAGTCCGGCTTTGGAGGAGACGGTCTATGGCCCATCTGGTCCATTTGAGCTAGCTTGTCGATCAGGGTCTGGAAGGTAGTCGGCTTGAAGAACATCATGAATTGCGATATGGTTGCCTGCGGATCGAGGGTTCCCATGAACATGCTTACTGTAGGAGCCTCTTCTATGTGTTGTTCGCATTTCGACCATAGGTTCCTCCACCGTATTGCGTATTGGACCCATGTCTCGCCCGGCTTCACCCTGGCATTAATCAATGCTGTTATCGGGGTGCGTTCTCTGGCGCTTGCGAATCTTTGTGTAAACAGCAGCTCCATCTCCGCAAATGTTTTGACGGAGTCGTTCAGGAGCTCAGAGTACCATTTGAACGCCGTCTCCGACAAGCTGCCGACGAACTGGCGAAGTAGTAGTTTGTCGTCGCCTCCAGTATTGCCACAAAGCGTCCTGAACTGGGCAACATGCTGGTGGGGATTGCTCGTCCCCTTATAGACATGAATTTCGGTATTGTATAGCCCGGCGGGTACTTGATCTGATCATACCAGCTCGGATATGGTCGCCCTGTTCTGACAAATTGACCGGCTGCCTTAGCCACCTGATGAACCCGTATCTGTTGAGCTATATATTCGTCCAAGTCAGCTTTGGAGATTGTCTCCTCCTTGGCTGTTGACAGAGCCGGTGGATGATTTGACGTTTCTCCCCTGTCATCTTCAAAGACGATCGGAGGATCTTCATGTAACAACTCCAATTTTGTATACCAAAAATTTGCTTTAAAAATAGTGTACAATTGGAGTATTGTTGTTGCTGGAAACAACTTAAATATTTAATTCCTTACAATAATTACAAGAAGCAGCTTGTAGCTCATTGGTAATACCTTGCATTGCTGAACCAAGCCACCAGAGTTCGAATCCCATACCCCACATTATTTTTAATATGGATTTTTTAAAAAACCTTTAGAATACCAAGAGTTTACACGTGCATATCTCACAAAAACCCCCACTACACCCAAAGATGTAACACTTGCAGAGGGTAGATGAACCGTCGGGGGAGATCCAGGTCACCGGAATCGGTCGGGAATCGGCCAACTCGGCCTTGACTCGGCCGACTCAGTGATCCGACCGAGTCACGGCCGAGTCACCCCCGATTCGGCCGATTCCGGCGAGGGTCACAACATGAAAGTTGTGTATTTTGGTATTCCCTACGCACCTCCAAAGTTTCAGCCTCATAACACTTCCAGAGATCTTTAAAACCCCTAATTACTCCACTTTTAATACATTTTTATTACATTTTATCATATTTTTATTTTTAACTTTTCATCTACCCTAACCCTAGCCTAACCCTATAAATACCAACCCTACACACTACCCTCTCACCCCCCAAAATCTTGAACCACTCTCTCAAAAGTTTCCACAAGAAGTGTGCTTCGAAATCGAGTTCCCGGCGAAGCTCTGACGGAATTCCGACGACGCGTTTTGGAGCAACCGGCGACGTAATCACCCCTCGGCCTTCCTCCCTAGTTCTCTTTACTCTTTAGAAGAGTTTAAACCTGTAAGTCCCACCTCTTCTACCTTCCTTTTTTTTAATGTAAAAATACGAATTTCTGGAACCCGACGGAAATCGGACAAACCGATTTCCGATTCGATTTTTCTTTAAAATTCCACTTGTCACCTAATACATATTATCTACCCATATGCATGTTGACTATTAATCACTCTTAAACCAATTTAATCACACTTTTCCACATGAAATGATAAGTTCTTTACAAAACCGTATTTCTTTCATTAAAATACCATGAAGTTCATTTTTCTTAATGTAATCAGGTACCTCACTCCTAAACATGTTTATTGTGATAACTAAACTTGTTTCAATCAATTTGAATGAAATTTCACACATGAAATGATAACGTTTACGAATACCGTATTCTTGCACTTTAATACCTTTAGGTTTAACATAGCTTATTTCACCTTTAAACTTCACCAAAACCTAATATAAGTCACGGGGTAATGACCTACCCTTACACACACTCAATATAACCCTAAATGATAAATATCAAAAATAAAGAATACGAAATTACAGGACTTTTCACTAAAATACCATAACCTTTATAGCCTTTAGTTAAATCTTTAAATTGTAAACTTTTCTAAATAAAATCTTATATAAAATGAAAGCACGATTGGTCATGGACATCGATCGTTTATCTAAACTGTCTTGTGGGTCTAGGCAAGTGTGTCTAAGGCTAGTGGTTTTTAATTAGGCCCACGACTGTGATTCCTTCCCACTTACCTGGCACTTATCTGGCCGCAATTGACGGTGAAGAGGCGATTTGAGGCTTCTAATGACTTATCGTTTAGACCCTAGAAATAGGCTAGTTGGCTTAGGAAACCCTAATAACTAAAATACGGAAACTATACTCTTTTGCAAATAAACACCCTATATTTATAAAACCGTTTTCCTAAATGAAAAGTATTTATAAAACCTAAGCAAAGTGCCGCTACAACCCATCTTTGGGGAACCTGTTAGGGATAGTACGGTTCATCGTGCACCCGCAGGCTAGTAGTGCGAGATTCAGACCTCCGCAAGGAGCATTCGGTCTCGAAAGGTTTAAAATACGATATTTAAGGAACGTGAGACTTTTTGTAAATAAAATATTCATATAAAAGAAAATTATTTATGTGTTTAATTATATATAATTATCATTTAAACACCTATTTTGTTATAATATAAAGTTTCCACTTTTTCCTAAAATTCAAGATTAAAAGTTACATTAAAATACCACGAATTTCAAATAAACAATTAATTCTTCTATTAGGATATATTCACTAGAATAACACAAATAAAATTCACATTCATTATAATAATAAAGATGATTATTAAATACTTGAGGTATATTTTGAAAACTATACAAAAGTACTTTTTACATAAAACCCCCTCAAGTTTCACAAATTACAATAAGGCCCCTAACTAATATTGAACTTCAAATTATCTTTCTTTTAGTCTGACTCGGGTTGGAGTCTGACTAATTCTGACTTGAATATAATTCAAGTCAACCTATATTCAATCATATTCCAATACAAATTTGAATACAAGAATCCCTGAATCCAGTTAACAATATATTCATTTTGAATGAATCAAACCATGGATATTCATCCATTATCCTGATATTCCATTTTCCTGATTATACAGTTACAACGTGTTTACTGATATCATGGTTTTGGTCAGTCATCCAGTTTACATATTCCAATACTACAACACTGTTAAAACACTACGGGGTTTAAAGGGGTAGATTTGTACGGAAGGTGTTAAAGGTGGCACGAGGTGGTCAGAATAAGACACCTAACATGAATACTATTGCTGTTGTACCGTGGCATAACGGTTCCTTGTACTCTCCATTTGCCCTGATCTCTAGCATATAGAGATCCCCCTCGTATACACTGGTATCCTTCTGTACCAAGCTACAAACAACGGCGTTAAACAATATTTCATAATATTCAACAACATAATACTTTAGAAAATACTGCTACTCTGCCATTCTCATTCTTTTTTTCTTTGGGACTTACCGAGCGACCTGTTCGCTGACGACATTCTATTTCTTTCTTCTTTGAATGTCGTCAGGTGCGTTGGACCAAGTTGAGACCGAGCCCACAAGTGAAGATTTGGAGCAGTTCCAAGAAGACCCAGAGCTCTAGATAATTGTACTTTGTTCTTTCCAGTATTTCCTTTTATTATTATGCCACTGTTTAGGCATTGCTTTTCCATTCCAGTTGTATTTTCATTTCATGCATTGTACAAAGAATGATATTAATAAAAGTTGCTGTTATTTCAATATCATTTGTCTCTTGTGATTATTTTATATTGTTTAGTTACGCTTAGCGTATGTACTTCTGAGTACATACGTAGCGGGCCTCGTCACGTCCACTTCGCCGTACACTGGGAAGCGGGGCGTGACAGGTTTTGTTGGTGGCCCATGCAGGTCAGAGCTGTGTGAATCCCTGTCATGCAGTTCTGGTCTGCGTGAACAACCTAAGCAATATAACACAAGAAACAGCAACTAAAACATTCTTTACAATTCATGTTCTTTGAATCTTACAAGTCTTTATTCCTTGAATCTTATCATTTCATGTATTTGAATCTGTCCTAATCCAAATTTTTCTTCAGGGTTATGGATTCCCCGAACAATTCCCCGAACAACACCAGCACCAACGCCAACAATACCCCTTCAGCACTACCTCTCACTCCAGTTGTTTCCGCACCATCCACTGAGCAAACCATGCTATTCGATGCGATCCGCAGTCTGCTAGAGGGACAGCAACAACTTCTGAGTCGTCCTGAGGCAGATGCACCGGGAATAAAACAATTCAGAGCTTTGCACCCAAAGCAATTCTCAGGTAAAGGAAGCCCTCTCGAAGCAGAAGAATGGGCACAAAGTATTGAAGACGATCTGGCAGCAGCTCAAGTGCCAGATAATGCTTGGGTCCGTGTAGCGAAGCTACAGCTCACGGATAACGCTCGTAATTGGTGGAAGGAGGAAGAAACCCGTCTGGCACAGCCGATTGAATGGAAAACATTTCGCGAGAAGTTTGACGCGAAATATTTCCCTGTGACCGCCAGGTTCGCTATGGAGCAGCAATTTATTCATCTACAGCAAGGATCAATGTGGGAGAAATCAGTAGATGAATATGATGCTGAGTTCACTATGTTGAGCCGATTCGCGGCACACCTGATACCGACGGACGAGGTCAGAGCCCGTCGTTTTCAGCAAGGTTTGGACACCGAGATCAAGGCTGCTCTAGCCACCGGAAAGTTTTTGACTCATGAGGAAGCCCTTGAAGCTGCCCGCAGTTACGAGGCAGTGATAAAAGAGAGGGGAAGACCTCACTCTGTAGGAGTCAAGCGCCCTGCCAACCAGATGGCAGGTGGAGCCATGTCCAGACCACCCTTCGTGCCAAGGCGACCCGGAGTACCAACTCATCGTCCTAGCCCAGCCTTTTGCACCTACTGCAAGAGAAAGGGGCATATGATGAAGGATTGCCGTCGAGCCAACCGCCTTTGCTTGATCTGCGGTTCAGCCACTCATGATATTGGATCTTGTCCTCAAAGGCAGAACTCGGTTGCTGCATTCCGGCCAGCAAATACTTATCAGCAGCGACCAGCTCTTCCGGCACCTGCTACCAGACTTGCACTGCCTGCACCACCTCCTCGACAGTTCCATCAAGCACAAAGGAACGTTCAGAGGAATGCTCCTCAGGCCAGGAGGAATGTGCCGAAGCGCCAGGCGTTCATGATGTCTGTTGAAGAAGCTGAGGCCACTGGCCAAGTCATTACTGGTAAACCTACTTTCTCAAATTTATCTTTTAGTTTTGTTTACCTACACACTTTCCCTATACCTAAAACCTATCCCATATACCTTAGGTACAATCCTAGTAGCTTCACTACCTGCACTTGCACTGTTTGATACTGGGGCATCCCACTGCTTTATGTCGCAACGGTTTGTCCGAACCCATGCGATTCCAGTCTCACCGCTTGTATCCAGCTGGAACGTCAGTTCTGGAAATGGTGTTCTAAAGGCAACTATGGGATACAGCATGTGTCCAGTCATCGTCTGCAGTCGAGAGTTTTACGCCGACTTCAAAGTACTGGACATACCAAACTTCGATGTGGTTCTAGGAATGGACTGGCTTGGAACCTTTTATGCTACCATCGACTGTCGTCAAAGGAGGGTAGTATTTGAGATTCCAGATCATCCGGTCTTCTATTTCAAGAGTGGAGATCGTACACTAGAACCAAGCACTTACAAAGCAAAGCCAAGGGAAGCAGTAGTTGCAGCAGCTCATGCAGAAGAAGAAACAAGACCGGAGGTAGTTCGAGAGTTCGATGATGTATTCCCTGACGATATATCAGGTTTGCCTCCTGATCGAGCTCTTGAATTCAGTATTGACTTAGTACCAGGAGCACAACCAGTAATCAAAGCACCCTATAGACTAAGTCCGGAAGGATTGAAGGAAGTACGAACACAGTTGGACGAATTACTGGCGAAAGGATGGATTCGTCCCAGCACTTCAAGTTGGGGAGCACCTGTACTGTTGGTGAAGAAGAAGGAAGGTTCATACAGAATGTGCATCGACTATAGGGCCTTGAACGAAGTTACTATAAAGAACAAGTATCCACTCCCGCGCATCGACGATTTATTCGATCAGCTAAGTGGATCTTGTGTCTTCTCTAAACTAGATCTTCGTTCAGAATATCATCAAGTGAAAGTCAAGGAGGCTGATATTCACAAAATAGCTTTCAGAACTCGTTATGGACATTACGAATTTCTAGTAATGCCATTTGGAGTGACCAATGCACCAGCAATCTTCATGAACCTTATGAACCAAGTTTTCCGGGAGTATTTAGACAGGTTCGTTGTCATCTTCATCGACGACATCCTGGTATATTCTAAGAATCGGAAAGAGCATGCGGAGCACTTACGAATTGTCCTGGAAACACTTCGACAACATAAGCTTTATGCCAAGTACAGCAAGTGCGAGTTTTGGTTAAAACAAGTTGGTTTTCTTGGACACATCGTATCAGGAGAAGGGATTTCTGTGGATCCAGCAAAAGTTTCAGCAGTCAGCGAATGGCCTACACCAAAATCAGTGAAGGATATTCGGAGTTTCTTGGGTTTAGCTAGATATTACAGAAGATTCATTGAAGGCTTTTCGAAGATAGCAACACCCCTGACCAAGCTCACACGAAAAGATGAGGAATTTGTGTGGTCAGAAGCATGCGAGCAAGCTTTCGTAGAACTCAAGTCAAGACTGACATCTGCACCTATTCTCGTCATACCGGATCAATCTGGAGGATTCGAAGTGCATTGCGATGCATCCGGTAAGGGATTAGGATGTGTTCTACATCAGCACGGTAAGGTTGTGGCTTATGCTTCAAGACAACTGAAGACTCATGAGCGCAATTATCCGACGCATGATCTAGAGTTGGCAGCTGTTATTTTTGCTCTCAAGATTTGGCGCCACTACTTACTTGGTGAACGAGTGAACATCTACACAGATCACAAAAGTCTGAAGTATGTGTTTACTCAGAAGGAATTGAATATGCGGCAGAGAAGATGGTTAGAACTTATGGCGGACTTCGACATCAATTTGCAATATCATCCAGGAAAGGTGAACGTAGTACCTGATACTCTTAGTCACCAACCATTAGCAATGAATCTCACCGCACAGTGGAAGCTTCAGCAAGACCTACATCAGATGGAGATCGAACTAGTCATGCCAGGTGATGTTTCAAATTTGATGAATCTACAAGTTCAATCAACTATTGTCAATCAGATCAAAGCAGCTCAAGCCAGCGATGCCAAGTTGCAAAAGATCAGAGAACAAGTGGAGAATAGACTCAGAACAGATTTCATCATCCATGAAGACGGATCTTTGAGATACGGCAGCAGATTGTGTGTACCAAAAGGTCCTGTTCGGGAAGAGTTAATGAAAGAAGCTCACAGCTCTCCCCATTCAGTACATCCTGGAGGTACCAAAATGTAGAAAGATCTACGTCAGAATTATTGGTGGCATGGAATGAAGCGTGAAGTAGCCAGGAGTGTCGCAAAATGTTTGGTGTGTCAGCAGGTAAAGGCTGAACATCATAGGACAGCTGGACTACTTCAACCGTTACCAATCCCAGAATGGAAATAGCAGCACATCACGATGGACTTTGTAACTGCTCTTCCTCGCAGCACAAAGGGTAACGATGCGATTTGGGTCATCGTGGATCGACTCACAAAGTCGGCTCACTTCATCCCATTTCGAGTTGGCCAATCAACTGAGACATTAGCAAAGAAGTACATGGAGGTAATAATCTAATTTAGATTAAAAAACTCTTCATAATGTACTATCTCTGATACCCATGAACTCATACAGGAAATTGTGAGACTTCATGGAGTACCGGTCTGCATTGTCTCTGATCGTGACACCAGGTTCCGATCACAATTTTGGCAGAGTCTGCAAGCTAGCTTGGGAACAAGTCTGAACTTCAGCACGGCTTATCATCCACAAACAGATGGTCAGTCGGAACGAACTATTCAGATCTTGGAGGATATGCTCAGAGCATGTATGCTCGACTTCAAAGGATCGTGGGAAGATCACTTGCATCTTGTGGAGTTCGCGTACAACAACAGCTACCAAGCAAGCATAGGAATGGTGTTAGTTATATGTATGCCCTAGAGGCCATTACTGTACATTGGATATATATTGTAGTGGATGCTGGGACATATATAGGGAAGACTTTCTTGCTCGACATGATAGTATGCTATCTGGTTGCTCTTTACCTTAACGTGTACACTGATTGTCTCTCTGTTACATGTTGGTAAAGCCCTTAGGATGTGTACTTGACTACCTGGACTATGATGCGGATCATACTAGTGGGGACATGGTAGTCCATAAGTACATCCTTCAAAGTCCCTAGTCGAGGGTGTATCGAGACGGGGCATCGATATACCAGAGTAGACTAGCGTGTACCTTCTCGACCCATACAGATGGGCGATGGATGATCCCATATCCATTGGTGTTTGACATCAGAGATGATATACGGGTGCTCAGTAGAGACTGGGTACACTGGACGGACTCGCCGAGAACTCCCAGATGGTATTATACCTCACGTCAGATGGCAGTTCTCTGGTGACACTGGTACAGAGTAGTCTGTTGACCCAAGATCGTCATAGAGTCTTGTGTGGTTCCCACTGTGCTTTGATTTCCATCTTACCACGTCCAAGAGGGCGTGCAAAACGGTGGTTTTTGGGTACAGTCCCGAGTCACATGGAGGCAATGAGCGATAGGAGGGGATTCGTCTCTCCCGGTATAGGGGGTTGATGTTGCGCTGTGTTCGATTGGCTATAACAGGAAATCCCTGGCCAGGGTTGCTGAGATTTACTGGTAAGTGTTACCAGTAGTTTCTCGAATTGTTATAGACCTCATATTGACACGACTTATCGAGCTATTGGGGTCTGACGTTTACCACCCCTAGGCGAGATATGCGACATATCAGACGATCAGACCGGACTGTACGGTAGTGTTACTGGTTGGATTCACTGGAGTGTGAGCGGGCTTGCTCGTCGATCTTCAGATCGCTCAATACCCGGGTGGCCGTTACGTTTAGAAGACCGCTTGCGGCTTGTGGGTGCTTGATATGATCATCACCTGCTGCCGGCGTATTGACGAGTCTTTAGAGTCCTACACAGAGGTTTCCTGGCTCAAGCGAAACAAAATAGGAGCGCATATGAGATATGTGCGGGACCGAGAATAATACGAGTATGTGATACTGTATTCGATTCTCGCGATGTGACATTGATCGGTTATATGTGATATAGCCGGGTTATCGGATCAAGTGTTGATTCGATAAGTTGTTACTAATGATACTAGCCGGTTATATGCGATATGACCGGATCGTTAAATCAAGTGTTGATTTAATGATTTAATGCATAATTATATATTTGATATATTACTTTGCATCAACTAGTATCGGTTCACTTTATAATGGATTTTCTCACTCGGATGTGCGCATTACATATGCGATATGATTTTTGTGCACTAGATTGTATCATGTTTGATGATACATGCATTTTGGTTAAATGTAAAGAATTAAACCATGTTTTAAGTGGATAATTAGGGTTTTGATTTCCTTATTCATTTATTAATCTTTTTCTTTTTGAAAAATGGAAAAAGGAAATGAGAAAATGGTTGCTATTTTGTTTGTATTCTTTGAAGCTTCATGAACTTTGACCATAGCAACCATTTTGTCTTCTTATACAAACCCTAACCATTCATCTAACTTGAGTTAACTCTCTACAATTAACCATGGTCTTGTTATGATAAGGTTTGATTATTCATTTCATTTTTAATTAACTTATCATAACTATTATCTTCTTCTTCCTCATTTTTCTTCAAGTGAAGAAAGCAAGGTCATCAATGGTGATTGATGATAAAGAGTGAGAAATCCAATTCTAAAGTCTACCCACTTCCTATTTCTTCATCCTCTACCTCTTGCCAAGTAGTAGAGTGTGTTTCCTTCATAAGTTTTTAGAGCTTGGTGAAGGTGGAGCTTGATTTAGCGATGCCTCGACGTAGATCATCTTCGGCATGGACATCGACGACCTAGCTCGCTTTTTCTCCGACGAAGCCGACTCTAGAGCCCGGATTCCTTTTGTACAGCGGAGACGACTTCGTTACGGAGCTATGGAGGTGGAGCACCGGATCTACAAAGGTTGTATTTCCGATATCCCATTAGTTAAGTTGTTAACTAGATTGTTTTTCACCTAGATTTCTAGCCAACGATCCGTAGTCGGGTTTCTCGGCACCTAGAATTTTTGAAATTGGCATGGTTGATGCCTTGTGAGACCTCATTAGGATGCCTAGGAACCCTACAGTGGTATCAGAGCCTAGCTAGAGCCTTAGGCGAAGTCTAGACGGAATTTGAAATCCGAACGAACCCGAAACCCATATTCAAAAATGCTCTCTGTCCAGATTTTAAAAATGTGGATTTTTCAAGATTAAAAATATCCAGAAAATAAAGCAGGGTTTTTTATGAAATACTGTGAAAAACGGAGACTTAACTCCGTCATAACGCCGCGGAACCGCGGCCTAAGCCCATGTGGAGCGGCGGTTCCGCGGCCATATTGTTGACTCGTTGACTCCTGTTTGCACAGTAATTCCTATTTTAATATGCTGAGTTTTCTGGGGATTTTTAATATGCAGTAAACAGTTGAGCATTTTTGGGTTGTATTGGGAATCAAAGATTCGATCGGGGTTTCAAATTTTGTCTGTGTGGCTTTCCGGATAAATTTTAGAATATGTTAAAAAGTTCGACCGGATATAAATACCCAATTTTTCCCCTGTCGGGAAATTTCCAAGTGTTGGATTTTTCCGTAGTTTAACGACGTTCTAAGTAGTGCAAGTAACTCGATGGACCCTCTAGAAGACAACAAACCTTAACTCGATTATGTGACCGTCTTGAACTGCCCTTTGAACCTTCGGGTTTGGGGCAGTACGGCGTGCCACATGTGAGGCGTTGGCTTGACCCTTCTACGGCTGGACCGTTGGTACTGAGGCACGAACTGAATGTTGTTAGACTCATATTTCATGTGTTGATCTGTATCGGGAAAACTTGGGTGTTCGATTGTTCGATCGAAAAGTTTAACATTTTCTTGTTTATCTGGAATGGGATACAATAATTGGAATTCACAATAAGTTATGAGATAACTGAATGAATGTTATAAACATAGCAGTTTAGTCTCACTTGATCGGTTGCCACGGAATTTTGATGTGATCAAAAGTCCGTCGCTGCGGATACTCGCCGGGTAAACTTAATAGACAGCCTCACCCCATAGCCCCGACCAAGTGACTGTAGGAGAACCCCATCGCCGAAAGCATCCGTTCGGGTGCTCGCGGTAGCGGTGTTCCGCCTTGGTGCACTTCGTCGACGGTATCAGGGGTGCTGCCGCCTACTGAAGTTTGCGACGAGTATTCGATCAGTTTTTCGGGAATCTTGTTGAATTGCCCGACTTGATATTGAAAAGTGTTTTCGATAATGAGACTAAAATGCGGGGTTTATAATTGTTAGGCATGCGATGTCTAAGTAATTCATTTGGTCAGGCATGCGATGTCTGAGGTGGTTGCGGATTCCAACTGTTGTAGTTTTACACTTTCTTTTCTGTGACCGTAAGTGTAATATGTGATATCGCCGGTTTCGTTGCTATATGTCAACGACAATTGGGATGCGCATATTTACTTACGTTGATGACATGTGATGTTATGTGTTGCTGGATATGTTATATTGGATTGTCGTGTTTGAATAGCCGGGGTTTTTTATGTGAGATGAGTGTTTTTTCATTTTCATTCATGTAAAAACTTGTATGTAATATTCTTTTATTGGGGCGCTTCCAGGTTGCGGAAGTTGTCACCGTTTGTATATTATTTACTTTTCCGCACTAGGATAGACCCAAGGAGGAGGGCACAAGTAACCGGGTTCTGGAGTCCAGTGGGAGACCAACTCGAGGAGTCGAGTCCGGGTCTCCTAACTCTAGAATTGGTAGGGTTGCTTGCCGCTTTCGTAGGGGTCTAGGGGTATGGGTTTGGCTATTCATCACGACCGTGGAATCCGTGTTTTATACTGGCTCGTATTGAAAACACGGACGTCCTAGTATATCCAATATTTCATATGTTTCTTCTGCTGCGATATCTGTGATGTGATCATGTGATGTTCTGTGATAGATACAGTATATAGTATATATGATATATTATATAGGCGTTACTTATGTTTTACACCCGCGCTAGCCCTGCCCCGCTCTGCCGTTAGTTACCTAACCTAACGGTGCACGAGGGGACATCGAGGTGAATGCGGATGGCATAAGTGTACGTCGTATTTATCTGTGATGTTTAGGTACTTAAATAATGGGACTTCATTAATGTGATTAATGAAATAAAAGAAACCTAAGATGTTGTAGAATCGAATTTCAAAATAAAACAGGTAGCTACAGTTCTTGCTTTGCATAGCGGTATATGAGATATATCCTGCACCTTATTCGATGAGGAAAGGACCGAGATCCCTTCACCGGGAGTGACTCCTTTAGCAATAACTGGCAGATGCTACAAATTCGGTTTGTCTTTTGATTGCTTTTAAGAGTTTTTTCTTTGCACAGTGATATATATGATATATCCCGCACCTCATTCGACGAGGAAAGGACCGACGATCCCTTCACCGGGAGTGACTCCTTTAGCAAAACTTAAAAAGTCTCAAAAGCACTCCATTTTAAAAATCATTTGATTCTACATCGATATCAAGTTCATTACGCAATAGGTTTTCAGAAAAACCTGTCGTAGCCCTCCGACATTTCAGATAAGTTGTATATAGTATTCGTGCTGCATTTGTTGGCTTTCGTCAAGGTGCAGTGTGCGGTAGCTATATGCTGCTTATCTGCTAGCATACGATGCGATTGGATTAGGGTAGTCGTGCGGCTTTGTTGGCTTTCGTCAAGGGTCGTGCGGGTGGGTTTAATTCGATCAAGAAATGTACGGGCTGAACTTGACTAGCGGGCTATGGTTTGTTGGCTTTCGTCAAGGTCATAGCACGTTAGGGGCAAAATATTATCGGGAATTTCAAGTGTTGAAATTTGCAATGAGATTGCATACCTTCTATGAGATAGTTGGATCCCGATACCCGCTGCGAGTAAGAGTTACTCCTGGGAGAGTTTTACATATTACAATTAGCCGATCAAGTAGGTGTCTAGAAAGGTGTTAGCGAGGTTACGCCTCTGGGAAAACGAGGTTTACATTAATTAGGTTCGTGCGAAAGCACGGGGGACCTCCCTCAAAGTACCGACACTGGCCTGGCTGAAAGATTGGCGAACTTGTAGTGTGTAATTAATCCCGGCTAGTCTTTCCTTTTAGGGTTTGAAGGAAGATTTGATAAAAAGCAGTGGGAGCCATCCTGATTAGATAAAATAAAAACCAATCTATTCTTGACAGAGCGCACGCTGAGTGTTTTCTTCTCTCTCTCTCCAGGTAGCGACCATATCACGCCTTAATCAAGATAATAAAACGGAATATTGACCGAACCCGCTTGTTATACTGAGCTGGGGAACGTTGGTCCCGCTCCAACTTATAATTGTTATAAGACAGAGCAGGAAATTGGGGATTACCAGAATTCTCGTGCCGCCCAAACGAAGAGAGTGCATGCTGATGCATCATCTTCGGGTTTGTTCATTATACAGAACTGTTTCTCAGTATCCTTTACGTCCTGGGTATATGATACCGGATCAGGATCCCAGATATGTAATCTGTTACATAGGGCTGCAGATAGGTAGAGAACTGAGAACGAGTGATAAGTTTCATGAGGCAGAAAACGGGGCAAGTGTTGCAGCCAAGTCTGTTGGTCACTGTCACCCTGTATTACCAATACATTGATTCTGAACGAATGTTGTTAGATACCGAACCTGATATACAATATCATATCAGTCTCTTTATAAGTAAAGAAATGATAAAATTTTGTATTGTTGGATAATGTTTTGAACATTTCCTATATCAAAAGTTGATCGGTTCAGGCACGTTATCTAAAAGCATTGAAGTTCTAAATCAAATTACAGTTCTTAGTATATGGAACACACACAAGAGGAAGAGTTCAGAAATGAACGAATCCTTCTTGAGGCATTGTAGACTAGGTCATATCAATGCGACCTGACTAGCTGAAGTTACATTTAGATGCATATTTAAATCTGTTTGAATTTACATCTTATGAAACTTGCCAGTCATGTCACAAAGATAAGATGACCACAGCTCTGTTTATTGGAAATAGAGAAAGAGTTAGTAAACTCTTGGGATGATACATGTTGATGTATGTAAGGTCCCCTGTCTACACATGCCAGGAATGGTTCTTTGTACTTCATTACGTTCTCTGATAATCTCTCAAGATTCAAACATATGTTCCTGTTGAAACACAAGTCTGAACCTTTTGAGATATTCACAGAATATAAGTTGGAAGTAGAGAACCAATACGGGTATAAGTATTATGTCCTGTGATGAGATCAAGGAGGAGAATACTTGAGCACGAAATTCCTGGACTATTCTAAAGGAGAATGAGATTCTCTCTTAGCATTACTCCTCTGTATACACCATAGCACGATGGTATATCAGGGCGGAGCAATCACACCCTATATGATAAGGTGTGCTCTATGATGAGTATCACTGAGTTACCTATTTCCTTTTTGGGAGTTATGCACTTGAGAAGCTGCATACCTATTGGATAGGGTTCCAATCAAATCAGTTGCCTACCGCTTCATATGTGATATGGAAAGGGAAGAGTCCATATCTTAAGTTGGTTAAGATTTGGGGTTGTCCGGGCTTTGTCTAAAAGCATAATTTGGACAAGCTCGAGGCAAGGTCAGTTATGTAGAACTGGAAAGGTTCCAGCTATACAAACTACAGCAGATGATTTGAAAGAACCAAAGGATTCAGTAGATTCCAACGAACCTCAGCCTCTCCGCCGATCTAGTAGGGTTCCTCACCCACCTGAGAGATACTTCGGTTTCTCTATGACAGTGGGAGCGAGGATTACATCATGAGATGATGACCCAACTAGCTTCGAGCTGGCCATCAGGAGTAAGACTCTGTAAGAATGGCTGGATGCTTAGTGATCTGAGATGGAATCCTTATACACCAGCAAAGTATGGACTTTAGCTGCTATATCTGAAGGATTAAATCCCCATCAGGAGCAAGTATATCTTGAGAAGATTACTTGGTGTACATGGAAAAGTTGAGACTTTCAAAACTAGACTTGTTAAAAGTTTGCATCATTGACCAGGTACGGATAATGATGAAACCTTTTTCAAGTAGCTATGCTTAAGTCCATCCAGATCCTACTTGCCACGGCTACATACCATGACTACGATATCTGGTGGTTGGGTGTCATGACAGCTTTTCTAAATGATGTTTAGAAGAGAGTGTCTATAAGTACACAGCCAGAGGGCTTCGTAGACAGTGGGAGCAGCGGAAACGTGTGCAAGATGCTTTATAGGATAAAGCAGGCATCGCGGAGTTGGAACATCTGTTTTGATGAAGCAGTCAAAGAAGTTGACATCATCAAAATGGTAGATGAACCTTGTATAAACAAGAAGGTAGTAGGGAATATGGTGACGATCCTCGTAGAGTACGTGGATGACATACTCTTGATAGGGAAGGAGTTTCCTATGCTACGCTCGATCAATCTCCGCTTATCACAATGATTCTCCATATAGGATCAAAGTGATACCTCCTAAATCCTGGGTTTTTAGATCTATGAGATAGATCTAATTGGATGTTAGGACTCTCACTAGTTGTAGTGAGATGGTATCAATCGATCCTGGGAAGAATCACTGGAAGGGTTCCAGAGTGATAAAGACGACTGAATGTCAGTCACAGGCATTGTCTTTACCCTCAGTAAAGGGATGGTATGTTGGAAGAGTTCCAAGCTAGATACCGTGACATACTAGACGATAAAGGCAGGATACATCGCTACTTAAGATGCTACCAAAGAGGCTGTTTGGGTAAATATTGGTTCATAAGATGAACTATGTTCCAACCATTGTGAGACAATGGAGTTGTGGCTTATGCCAAGGAACGCCGGTCCCATCAGTGATCCAGACATATTCTAAGGCAGTATCACTTGATCATGGAGATAGTTGATCTCCAGGGAGATCGAGGTTAGGAGAGTAGACTCAGAGGACAACACAGCGGATCCACTCACAAAGGCCTGTTCCCAGAGAGAAACTTTTATGGGATGGTTGAGTATGAGATACTACAACTACTGCTACAGATGGCCCTAGTGCAAGTGGGAGATTGTTAGTTATATGTATGCCCTAGAGGCCATTACTGTACATTGGATGTATATTGTAGTGGATGCTGGGACATATATAGGGAAGACTTTCTTGCTCGACATGATAGTATGCTATCTAGTTGCTCTTTACCTTAACGTGTACACTGATTGTCTCTCTATTACATGTTGGTAAAGCCCTTAGGATGTGTACTTGACTACCTGGACTATGATGCGGATCATACTAGTGGGGACATGGTAGTCCATAAGTACATCCTTCAAAGTCCCTAGTCGAGGGTGTATCGAGACGGGGCATCGATATACCAGAGTAGACTAGCGTGTACCTTCTCGACCCATACAGATGGGCGATGGATGATCCCATATCCATTGGTGTTTGACATCAGAGATGATATACGGGTGCTCAGTAGAGACTGGGTACACTGGACGGACTCGCCGAGAACTCCCAAATGGTATTATACCTCACGTCAGATGGCAGTTCTCTGGTGACACTGGTACAGAGTAGTCTGTTGACCCAAGATCGTCATAGAGTCTTGTGTGGTTCCCACTGTGCTTTGATTTCCATCTTACCACGTCCAAGAGGGCGTGCAAAACGGTGGTTTTTGGGTACAGTCCCGAGTCACATGGAGGCAATGAGCGATAGGAGGGGATTCGTCTCTCCCGGTATAGGGGGTTGATGTTACGCTGTGTTCGATTGGCTATAACAGGAAATCCCTGGCCAGAGTTGCTGAGATTTACTGGTAAGTGTTACCAGTAGTTTCTCGAATTGTTATAGACCTCATATCGACACGACTTATCGAGCTATTGGGGTCTGACGTTTACCACCCCTAGGCGAGATATGCGACATATCAGACGATCAGACCGGACTGTACGGTAGTGTTACTGGTTGGATTCACTGGAGTGTGAGCGGGCTTGCTCGTCGATCTTCAGATCGCTCAATACCCGGGTGGCCGTTACGTTTAGCAGACCGCTTGCGGCTTGTGGGTGCTTGATATGATCATCACCTGCTGCCGGCGTATTGACGAGTCTTTAGAGTCCTACACAGAGGTTTCCTGGCTCAAGCGAAACGAAATAGGAGCGCATATGAGATATGTGCGGGACCGAGAATAATACGAGTATGTGATACTGCATTCGATTCTCGCGATGTGACATTGATCGGTTATATGTGATATAGCCGGGTTATCGGATCAAGTGTTGATTCGATAAGTTGTTACTAATGATACTAGCCGGTTATATGCGATATGACCGGATCGTTAAATCAAATGTTGATTTAATGATTTAATGCATAATTATATATTTGATATATTACTTTGCATCAACTAGTATCGGTTCACTTTATAATGGATTTTCTCACTCGGATGTGCGCATTACATATGCGATATGATTTTTGTGCACTAGATTGTATCATGTTTGATGATACATGCATTTTGGTTAAATGTAAAGAATTAAACCATGTTTTAAGTGGATAATTAGGGTTTTGATTTCCTTATTCATTTATTAATCTTTTTCTTTTTGGAAAAAGGAAAAAGGAAATGAGAAAATGGTTGCTATTTTGTTTGTATTCTTTGAAGCTTCATGAACTTTGACCATAGCAACCATTTTGTCTTCTTATACAAACCCTAACCATTCATCTAACTTGAGTTAACTCTCTACAATTAACCATGGTCTTGTTATGATAAGGTTTGATTATTCATTTCATTTTTAATTAACTTATCATAACTATTATCTTCTTCTTCCTCATTTTTCTTCAAGTGAAGAAAGCAAGGTCATCAATGGTGATTGATGATAAAGAGTGAGAAATCCAATTATAAAGTCTACCCACTTCCTATTTCTTCATCCTCTACCTCTTGCCAAGTAGGAGAGTGTGTTTCCTTCACAAGTTTTTAGGGCTTGGTGAAGGTGGAGCTTGATTTAGCGATGCCTCGACGTAGATCATCTTCGGCATGGACATCGACGACCTAGCTCGCTTTTTCTCCGATGAAGCCGACTCTAGAGCCCGGATTCCTTTTGGACAGCGGAGACGACTTCGTTGCGGAGCTATGGAGGTGGAGCACCGGATCTACAAAGGTTGTATTTCCGATATCCCATTAGTTAAGTTGTTAACTAGATTGTTTTTCGCCTAGATTTCTAGCCAACGATCCGTAGTCGGGTTTCTCGGCACCTAGAATTTTTGAAATTGGCATGGTTGATGCCTTGTGAGACCTCATTAGGATGCCTAGGAACCCTACAAATGGCACCTTTTGCAGCATTATATGGAAGGAAGTGTCGATCGCCATTAAGTTGGGACGACATCGGAGATAGGGAACTCCTTGGACCAGAGATGATAGTAGCGACCGTTGATGTGGTTCGTACTATCAGAGAAAGAATGCGCATAGCCCAAGATAGACAGAAACATTGGGCTGATGTGAAGAGACGACACTTGGAGTTCCAGCCAGGAGATCATGTATTCTTGAAGATATCTCCGAACCGCGGAGTGATCAGATTTGGGAGACGGGGAAAGTTGAGTCCGAGATACATTGGACCGTTCGATATACTCGAACGAGTCGGTGAAGTGGCATACCGATTAGCGCTTCCACCTTCATTGGAAAGAGTGCATAACGTGTTCCACATATCTCAACTCAGAAGGTATGTGAGTGACCCCAGCCATGTACTTGATCATTCAGAGCTCACGATACAGCCCGATTTGTCTTGTGAGCAGCAACCTGTGGAGATCCTGGACAGGAAAGTGAAGACACTTCGGAACAAAGAAGTTAATTTGGTCCGGGTAATGTGGAGGAAAGACACTCCAGGAGAATCCACGTGGGAGAGGGAAGATGAGATGCGTGCAAGATATCCGCACCTTTTTATAAACTAGTCCTCAAATAAAAGTTGTAAATTTCGAGGACGAAATTTTTGTAAGGAGGGTAGATTGTAACAACTCCAATTTTGTATACCAAAAATTTGCTTTAAAAATAGTGTACAATTGGAGTATTGTTGTTGCTGGAAACAACTTAAATATTTAATTCCTTACAATAATTACAAGAAGCAGCTTGTAGCTCATTGGTAATACCTTGCATTGCTGAACCAAGCCACCAGAGTTCGAATCCCATACCCCACATTATTTTTAATATGGATTTTTTAAAAAACCTTTAGAATACCAAGAGTTTACACGTGCATATCTCACAAAAACCCCACTACACCCAAAGATGTAACACTTGCAGAGGGTAGATGAACCGTCGGGGGAGATCCAGGTCACCGGAATCGGTCGGGAATCGGCCAACTCGGCCTTGACTCGGCCGACTCAGTGATCCGACCGAGTCACGGCCGTGTCACCCCCGATTCGGCCGATTCCGGCGAGGGTCACAACATGAAAGTTGTGTCTTTTGGTATTCCCTACGCACCTGCAAAGTTTCAGCCTCATACCACTTCCAGAGCTCTTTAAAACCCCCAATTACTCCACTTTTAATACATTTTTATTACATTTTATTATATTTTTATTTTTAACTTTTCATCTACCCTAACCCTAGCCTAACCCTATAAATACCAACCCTACACACTACCCTCTCACCCCCCAAAATCTTGAGCCACTCTCTCAAAAGTTTCCACAAGAAGTGTCCTTCGAAATCGAGTTCCCGGCGAAGCTCTGACGGAATTCCGACGACGCGTTTTGGAGCAACCGGCGACGTAATCACGCCTCGGCCTTCCTCCCTAGTTCTCTTTACTCTTTAGAAGAGTTTAAACCTGTAAGTCCCACCTCTTCTACCTTCCTTTTCTTTAATGTAAAAATACGAATTTCTGGAACCCGACGGAAATCGGACAAATCGATTTCCGATTCGATTTTTCTTTAAAATTCCACTTGTCACCTAATACATATTATCTACCCATATGCATGTTGACTATTAATCACCCTTAAACCAATTTAATCACACTTTTCCACATGAAATGATAAGTTCTTTACAAAACCGTATTTCTTTCATTAAAATACCATGAAGTTCATTTTTCTTAATGTAATCAGGTACCTCACTCCTAAACATGTTTATTGTGATAACTAAACTTGTTTCAATCAATTTGAATGAAATTTCACACATGAAATGATAACGTTTACGAATACCGTATTCTTGCACTTTAATACCTTTAGGTTTAACATAGCTTATTTCACCTTTAAACTTCACCAAAACCTAATATAAGTCACGGGGTAATGACCTACCCTTACACACACTCAATATAACCCTAAATGATAAATATCAAAAATAAAGAATACGAAATTACAGGACTTTTCACTAAAATACCATAACCTTTATAACCTTTAGTTAAATCTTTAAATTGTAAACTTTTCTAAATAAAATCTTATATAAAATGAAAGCACGATTGGTCATGGACATCGATCGTTTATCTAAACTGTCTTGTGGGTCTAGGCAAGTGTGTCTAAGACTAGTGGTTTTTAATTAGGCCCACGACTGTGGTTCCTTCCCACTTACCTGGCACTTATCTGGCCGCAATTGACGGTGAAGAAGCGATTTGAGGCTTCTAATGACTCATCGTTTAGACCCTAGAAATAGGCTAGTTGGCTTAGGAAACCCTAATAACTAAAATACGGAAACTATACTCTTTTGCAAATAAACACCCTATATTTATAAAACCGTTTTCCTAAATGAAAAGTATTTATAAAACCTAAGCAAAGTGCCACTACAACCCATCTTTGGGGAAGCTGTTAGGGATAGTACGGTTTATCGTGCACCCGCAGGCTAGTAGTGCGAGATTCAGACCTCCGCAAGGAGCATTCGGTCTCGAAAGGTTTAAAATACGATATTTAAGGAACGTGAGACTTTTTGTAAATAAAATATTCATATAAAAGAAAATTATTTATGTGTTTAATTATATATAATTATCATTTAAACACCTATTTTGTTATAATATAAAGTTTCCACTTTTTCCTAAAATTCAAGATTAAAAGTTACATTAAAATACCACGAATTTCAAATAAACAATTAATTCTTCTATTAGGATATATTCACTAGAATAACACAAATAAAATTCACATTCATTATAATAATAAAGATGATTATTAAATATTTGAGGTATATTTTGAAAACTATACAAAAGTACTTTTTACATAAAACCCCCTCAAGTTTCACAAATTACAATAAGGCCCCTAACTAATATTGAACTTCAAATTATCTTTCTTTTAGTCTGACTCGGGTTGGAGTCTTACTAATTCTGACTTGAATATAATTCAAGTCAACCTATATTCAATCATATTCCAATACAAATTTGAATACAAGAATCCCTGAATCCAGTTAACAATATATTCATTTTGACTGAATCAAACCATGGATATTCATCCATTATCCTGATATTCCATTTTCCTGATTATACAGTTACAACGTGTTTACTGATATCATGGTTTTGGTCAGTCATCCAGTTTACATATTCCAATACTACAACACTGTTAAAACACTACGGGGTTTAAAGGGGTAGATTGGTACGGAAGGTGTTAAACGTGGCACGAGGTGGTCAGATTAAGACACCTAACATGAATACTATTGCTGTTGTACCGTGGCATAACGGTTCCTTGTACTCTCCATTTGCCATGATCTCTAGCATATAGAGATCCCCCTCGTATACACTGGCATCCTTCTGTACCAAGCTACAAACAACGGCGTTAAACAATATTCCATAATATTCAACAACATAATACTTTAGAAAATACTGCTACTCTGCCATTCTCATTCTTCTTTTCTTTGGGACTTACCGAGCGACCTGTTCGCTGACGACATTCTATTTCTTTCTTCTTTGAATGTCGTCAGGTGCGTTGGACCAAGTTGAGACCGAGCCCACAAGTGAAGATTTGGAGCAGTTCCAAGAAGACCCAGAGCTCTAGATAATTGTACTTTGTTCTTTCCAGTATTTCCTTTTATTATTATGCCACTGTTTAGGCATTGCTTTTCCATTCCAGTTGTATTTTCATTTCATGCATTGTACAAAGAATGATATTAATAAAAGTTGCTGTTATTTCAATATCATTTGTCTCTTGTGATTATTTTATATTGCTTAGTTACGCTTAGCGTATGTACTTCTGAGTACATACGTAGCGGGCCTCTTCACGTCCACTTCGCCGTACACTGGGAAGCGGGGCGTGACAGGTTTTGTTGGTGGCCCATGCAGGTCAGAGCTGTGTGAATCCCTGTCATGCAGTTCTGGTCTGCGTGAACAACCTAAGCAATATAACACAAGAAACAGCAACTAAAACATTCTTTACAATTCATGTTCTTTGAATCTTACAAGTCTTTATTCCTTGAATCTTATCATTTCATGTATTTGAATCTGTCCTAATCCAAATTTTTCTTCAGGGTTATGGATTCCCCGAACAATTCCCCGAACAACACCAGCACCAACGCCAACAATACCCCTTCAGCACTACCTCTCACTCCAGTTGTTTCCGCACCATCCACTGAGCAAACCATGCTATTCGATGCGATCCGCAGTCTGCTAGAGGGACAGCAACAACTTCTGAGTCGTCCTGAGGCAGATGCACCGGGAATAAAACAATTCAGAGCTTTGCACCCAAAGCAATTCTCGGGTAAAGGAAGCCCTCTCGAAGCAGAAGAATGGGCACAAAGTATTGAAGACGATCTGGCAGCAGCTCAAGTGCCAGATAATGCTTGGGTCCGTGTAGCGAAGCTACAGCTCACGGATAACGCTCGTAATTGGTGGAAGGAGGAAGAAACCCGTCTGGCACAGCCGATTGAATGGAAAACATTTCGCGAGAAGTTTGACGCGAAATATTTCCCTGTGACCGCCAGGTTCGCTATGGAGCAGCAATTTATTCATCTACAGCAAGGATCAATGTGGGAGAAATCAGTAGATGAATATGATGCTGAGTTCACTATGTTGAGCCGATTCGCGGCACACCTGATACCGACGGACGAGGTCAGAGCCCGTCGTTTTCAGCAAGGTTTGGACACCGAGATCAAGGCTGCTCTAGCCACCGGAAAGTTTTTGACTCATGAGGAAGCCCTTGAAGCTGCCCGCAGTTACGAGGCAGTGATAAAAGAGAGGGGAAGACCTCACTCTGTAGGAGTCAAGCGCCCTGCCAACCAGATGGCAGGTGGAGCCATGTCCAGACCACCCTTCGTGCCAAGGTGACCCGGAGTACCAACTCATAGTCCTAGCCCAGCCTTTTGCACCTACTGCAAGAGAAAGGGGCATATGATGAAGGATTGCCGTCGAGCCAACCGCCTTTGCTTGATCTGCGGTTCAACCACTCATGATATTGGATCTTGTCCTCAAAGGCAGAACTCGGTTGCTGCATTCCGGCCAGCAAATACTTATCAGCAGCGACCAGCTCTTCCGGCACCTGCTACCAGACTTGCACTGCCTGCACCACCTAGGGGACCACAAGCTGCACCACCTCCTCGACAGTTCCATCAAGCACAAAGGAACGTTCAGAGGAATGCTCCTCAGGCCAGGAGGAATGTGCCGAAGCTCCAGGCGTTCATGATATCTGTTGAAGAAGCTGAGGCCACTGGCCAAGTCATTACTGGTAAACCTACTTTCTCAAATTTATCTTTTAGTTTTGTTTACCTACACACTTTCCCTATACCTAAAACCTATCCCATATACCTTAGGTACAATCCTAGTAGCTTCACTACCTGCACTTGCACTGTTTGATACTGGGGCATCCCACTGCTTTATGTCGCAACGGTTTGTCCGAACCCATGCGATTCCAGTCTCACCGCTTGTATCCAGCTGGAACGTCAGTTCTGGAAATGGTGTTCTAAAGGCAACTATGGGATACAGCATGTGTCCAGTCATCGTCTGCAGTCGAGAGTTTTACGCCGACTTCAAAGTACTGGACATACCAAACTTCGATGTGGTTCTAGGAATGGACTGGCTTGGAACCTTTTATGCTACCATCGACTGTCGTCAAAGGAGGGTAGTATTTGAGATTCCAGATCATCCGGTCTTCTATTTCAAGAGTGGAGATCGTACACTAGAACCAAGCACTTACAAAGCAAAGCCAAGGGAAGCAGTAGTTGCAGCAGCTTATGCAGAAGAAGAAACAAGACCGGAGGTAGTTCGAGAGTTCGATGATGTATTCCCTGACGATATATCAGGTTTGCCTCCTGATCGAGCTCTTGAATTCAGTATTGACTTAGTACCAGGAGCACAACCAGTAATCAAAGCACCCTATAGACTAAGTCCGGAAGGATTGAAGGAAGTACGAACACAGTTGGACGAATTACTGGCGAAAGGATGGATTCGTCCCAGCACTTCAAGTTGGGGAGCACCTGTACTGTTGGTGAAGAAGAAGGAAGGTTCATACAGAATGTGCATCGACTATAGGGCCTTGAACGAAGTTACTATAAAGAACAAGTATCCACTCCCGCGCATCGACGATTTATTCGATCAGCTAAGTGGATCTTGTGTCTTCTCTAAACTAGATCTTCGTTCAGGATATCATCAAGTGAAAGTCAAGGAGGCTGATATTCACAAAACAGCTTTCAGAACTCGTTATGGACATTACGAATTTCTAGTAATGCCATTTGGAGTGACCAATGCACCAGCAATCTTCATGAACCTTATGAACCAAGTTTTCCGGGAGTATTTAGACAGGTTCGTTGTCATCTTCATCGACGACATCCTGGTATATTCTAAGAATCGGAAAGAGCATGCGGAGCACTTACGAATTGTCCTGGAAACACTTCGACAACATAAGCTTTATGCCAAGTACAGCAAGTGCGAGTTTTGGTTAAAACAAGTTGGTTTTCTTGGACACATCGTATCAGGAGAAGGGATTTCTGTGGATCCAGCAAAAGTTTCAGCAGTCAGCGAATGGCCTACACCAAAATCAGTGAAGGATATTCGGAGTTTCTTGGGTTTAGCTGGATATTACAGAAGATTCATTGAAGGTTTTTCGAAGATAGCAACACCCCTGACCAAGCTCACACGAAAAGATGAGGAATTTGTGTGGTCAGAAGCATGCGAGCAAGCTTTCGTAGAACTCAAGTCAAGACTGACATCTGCACCTATTCTCGTCATACCGGATCAATCTGGAGGATTCGAAGTGCATTGTGATGCATCCGGTAAGGGATTAGGATGTGTTCTACATCAGCACGGTAAGGTTGTGGCTTATGCTTCAAGACAACTGAAGACTCATGAGCGCAATTATCCGACGCATGATCTAGAGTTGGCAGCTGTTATTTTTGCTCTCAAGATTTGGCGCCACTACTTACTTGGTGAACGAGTGAACATCTACACAGATCACAAAATTCTGAAGTATGTGTTTACTCAGAAGGAATTGAATATGCGGCAGAGAAGATGGTTAGAACTTATGGCGGACTTCGACATCAATTTGCAATATCATCCAGGAAAGGTGAACGTAGTACCTGATGCTCTTAGTCGCCAACCATTAGCAATGAATCTCACCGCACAGTGGAAGCTTCAGCAAGACCTACATCAGATGGAGATCGAACTAGTCATGCCAGGTGATGTTTCAAATTTGATGAATCTACAAGTTCAATCAACTATTGTCAATCAGATCAAAGCAGCTCAAGCCAGCGATGCCAAGTTGCAAAAGATCAGAGAACAAGTGGAGAATGGACTCAGAACAGATTTCATCATCCATGAAGACGGATCTTTGAGATACGGCAGCAGATTGTGTGTACCAAAAGGTCCTGTTCGGGAAGAGTTAATGAAAGAAGCTCACAGCTCTCCCTATTCAGTACATCCTGGAGGTACCAAAATGTACAAAGATCTACGTCAGAATTATTGGTGGCATGGAATGAAGCGTGAAGTAGCCAGGAGTGTCGCAAAATGTTTGGTGTGTCAGCAGGTAAAGGCTGAACATCATAGGACAGCTGGACTACTTCAACCGTTACCAATCCCAGAATGGAAGTAGCAGCACATCACGATGGACTTTGTAACTGCTCTTCCTCGCAGCACAAAGGGTAACGATGCGTCATCGTGGATCGACTCACAAAGTCGGCTCACTTCATCCCATTTCGAGTTGGCCAATCAACTGAGACATTAGCAAAGAAGTACATGGAGGTAATAATCTAATTTAGATTAAAAAACTCTTCATAATGTACTATCTCTGATACCCATGAACTCATACAGGAAATTGTGAGACTTCATGGAGTACCGGTCTGCATTGTCTCCGATCGTGACACCAGGTTCCGATCACAATTTTGGCAGAGTCTGCAAGCTAGCTTGGGAACAAGTCTGAACTTCAGCACGGCTTATCATCCACAAACAGATGGTCAGTCGGAACGAACTATTCAGATCTTGGAGGATATGCTCAGAGCATGTATGCTCGACTTCAAAGGATCGTGGGAAGATCACTTGCATCTTGTGGAGTTCGCGTACAACAACAGCTACCAAGCAAGCATAGGAATGGCACCTTTTGCAGCATTATATGGAAGGAAGTGTCGATCGCCATTAAGTTGGGACGACATCGGAGATAGGGAACTCCTTGGACCAGAGATGATAGTAGCGACCGTTGATGTGGTTCGTACTATCAGAGAAAGAATGCGCATAGCCCAAGATAGACAGAAACATTGGGCTGATGCGAAGAGACGACACTTGGAGTTCCAGCCAGGAGATCATGTATTCTTGAAGATATCTCCGAACCGCGGAGTGATCAGATTTGGGAGACGGGGAAAGTTGAGTCTGAGATACATTGGACCGTTCGATATACTCGAACGAGTCGGTGAAGTGGCATACCGATTAGCGCTTCCACCTTCATTGGAAGGAGTGCATAACGTGTTCCACATATCTCAACTCAGAAGGTATGTGAGTGACCCCAGCCATGTACTTGATCATTCAGAGCTCACGATACAGCCCGATTTGTCTTGTGAGCAGCAACCTGTGGAGATCCTGGACAGGAAAGTGAAGACACTTCGGAACAAAGAAGTTAATTTGGTCCGGGTAATGTGGAGGAAAGACACTCCAGGAGAATCCACGTGGGAGAGAGAAGATGAGATGCGTGCAAGATATCCGCACCTTTTTATAAACTAGTCCTCAAATAAAAGTTGTAAATTTCGAGGACGAAATTTTTGTAAGGAGGGTAGATTGTAACAACTCCAATTTTGTTTACCAAAAATTTGCTTTAAAAATAGTGTACAATTGGAGTATTGTTGTTGCTGGAAACAACTTAAATATTTAATTCCTTACAATAATTACAAGAAGCAGCTTGTAGCTCATTGGTAATACCTTGCATTGCTGAACCAAGCCACCAGAGTTCGAATCCCATACCCCACATTATTTTTAATATGGATTTTTTAAAAAACCTTTAGAATACCAAGAGTTTACACGTGCATATCTCACAAAAACCCCACTACACCCAAAGATGTAACACTTGCAGAGGGTAGATGAACCGTCGGGGGAGATCCAGGTCACCGGAATCGGTCGGGAATCGGCCGACTCAGTGATCCGACCGAGTCACGGCCGTGTCACCTCCGAATCGGCCGATTCCGGCGAGGGTCACAACATGAAAGTTGTGTCTTTTGGTATTCCCTACGCACCTGCAAAGTTTCAGCCTCATACCACTTCCAGAGCTCTTTAAAACCCCCAATTACTCCACTTTTAATACATTTTTATTACATTTTATCATATTTTTATTTTTAACTTTTCATCTACCCTAACCCTAGCTTAACCCTATAAATACCAACCCTACACACTACCCTCTCACCCCCCAAAATCTTGAGCCACTCTCTCAAAAGTTTCCACAAGAAGTGTGCTTCGAAATCGAGTTCCCGACGAAGCTCTGACGGAATTCCGACGACGCGTTTTGGAGCAACCGGCGACGTAATCACCCTTCGGCCTTCCTCCCTAGTTCTCTTTACTCTTTAGAAGAGTTTAAACCTGTAAGTCCCACCTCTTCTACCTTCCTTTTCTTTAATGTAAAAATACGAATTTCTGGAACCCGACGGAAATCGGACAAACCGATTTCCGATTCGATTTTTCTTTAAAATTCCACTTGTCACCTAATACATATTATCTACCCATATGCATGTTGACTATTAATCACCCTTAAACCAATTTAATCACACCTTTCCACATGAAATGATAAGTTCTTTACAAAACCGTATTTCTTTCATTAAAATACCATGAAGTTCATTTTTCTTAATGTAATCAGGTACCTCACTCCTAAACATGTTTATTGTGATAACTAAACTTTTTTCAATCAATTTGAATGAAATTTCACACATGAAATGATAACGTTTACGAATACCGTATTCTTGCACTTTAATACCTTTAGGTTTAACATAGCTTATTTCACCTTTAAACTTCACCAAAACCTAATATAAGTCACGGGGTAATGACCTACCCTTACACACACTCAATATAACCCTAAATGATAAATATCAAAAATAAAGAATACGAAATTACAGGACTTTTCACTAAAATACCATAACCTTTATAACCTTTAGTTAAATCTTTAAATTGTAAACTTTTCTAAATAAAATCTTATATAAAATGAAAGCACGATTGGTCATGGACATCGATCGTTTATCTAAACTGTCTTGTGGGTCTAGGCAAGTGTGTCTAAGGCTAGTGGTTTTTAATTAGGCCCACGACTGTGGTTCCTTCCCACTTACCTGGCACTTATCTGGCCGCAATTGACGGTAAAGAGGCGATTTGAGGCTTCTAATGACTTATCGTTTAGACCCTAGAAATAGGCTAGTTGGCTTAGGAAACCCTAATAACTAAAATACGGAAACTATACTCTTTTGCAAATAAACACCCTATATTTATAAAACCGTTTTCCTAAATGAAAAGTATTTATAAAACCTAAGCAAAGTGCCGCTACAACCCATCTTTGGGGAACCTGTTAGGGATAGTACGGTTCATCGTGCACCCGCAGGCTAGTAGTGCGAGATTCAGACCTCCGCAAGGAGCATTCGGTCTCGAAAGGTTTAAAATACGATATTTAAGGAACGTGAGACTTTTTGTAAATAAAATATTCATATAAAAGAAAATTATTTATGTGTTTAATTATATATAATTATCATTTAAACACCTATTTTGTTATAATATAAAGTTTCCACTTTTTCCTAAAATTCAAGATTAAAAGTTACATTAAAATACCACGAATTTCAAATAAACAATTAATTCTTCTATTAGGATATATTCACTAGAATAACACAAATAAAATTCACATTCATTATAATAATAAAGATGATTATTAAATACTTGAGGTATATTTTGAAAACTATACAAAAGTACTTTTTACATAAAACCCCCTCAAGTTTCACAAATTACAATAAGGCCCCTAACTAATATTGAACTTCAAATTATCTTTCTTTTAGTCTGACTCGGGTTGGAGTCTGACTAATTCTGACTTGAATATAATTCAAGTCAACCTATATTCAATCATATTCCAATACAAATTTGAATACAAGAATCCCTGAATCCAGTTAACAATATATTCATTTTGACTGAATCAAACCATGGATATTCATCCATTATCCTGATATTCCATTTTCCTGATTATACAGTTACAACGTGTTTACTGATATCATGGTTTTGGTCAGTCATCCAGTTTACATATTCCAATACTACAACACTGTTAAAACACTACGGGGTTTAAAGGGGTAGATTGGTACGGAAGGTGTTAAAGGTGGCACGAGGTGGTCAGATTAAGACACCTAACATGAATACTATTGTTGTTGTACCGTGGCATAACGGTTCCTTGTACTCTCCATTTGCCCTGATCTCTAGCATATAGAGATCCCCCTCGTATACACTGGCATCCTTCTGTACCAAGCTACAAACAACGGCGTTAAACAATATTCCATAATATTCAACAACATAATACTTTAGAAAATACTGCTACTCTGCCATTCTCATTCTTCTTTTCTTTGGGACTTACCGAGCGACCTGTTCGCTGACGACATTCTATTTCTTTCTTCTTTGAATGTCGTCAGGTGCGTTGGACCAAGTTGAGACCGAGCCCACAAGTGAAGATTTGGAGCAGTTCCAAGAAGACCCAGAGCTCTAGATAATTGTACTTTGTTCTTTCCAGTATTTCCTTTTATTATTATGCCACTGTTTAGGCATTGCTTTTCCATTCCAGTTGTATTTTCATTTCATGCATTGTACAAAGAATGATATTAATAAAAGTTGCTGTTATTTCAATATCATTTGTCTCTTGTGATTATTTTATATTGCTTAGTTACGCTTAGCGTATGTACTTCTGAGTACATACGTAGCGGGCCTCGTCACGTCCACTTCGCCGTACACTGGGAAGCGGGGCGTGACACTTCAGCAGGAGGATCTTGTTGGATCATCATACCCACCATGTCATGGAACAGAAGGGCCATTCGCTTTATATTGGCTGCTTGTTCCGCAGCCTCTTTATCCTTCTTTTCCAGTATCCTGCGAAGGAATTCAGCGTCAGTTTCTTGCTCCTGGCGTTGATCCGAGGACGCTTCTGGGCTTTCTTTTGGCCCAGTGAGTGCGGCCATCGCATTCATCATTTCTTGGAGCTTCTGCTGCTGCTCCTGAGCTTTAGTCACTGACCGTGTAAGCGGTCTATGACCTGTAGGTGTACGGCTGTCTTCTTTCCCGGACGCCATGTAGACGGTGTATACCACAATGCCCTCGGGCTTAGGGCGTTTGGGCTCACTGCCTTTGACATTTGCCGCAGGTGTGGGGACTTTCTCCGGCCTTCTTCTCTTGTGGGCCGTCGAAGTTGAGGGGGCCGTTGTCGCGGGCACCCAAGTAGTTGTCGTCCTTTGCTGTTTGACAGGACGGTTCTTTTCTTCCTGAGTCTTCACCCTCTTCTGCCGGCGAGAGTGATCTTGGTCTATTACCGAGTCCTGGACTCGCCGCCAGACCTTGTAAATTTTGGAGGACAGCCGTTGAGGGGGCTGCTCCGGCTTCGTTTCTGTAACACTCTCCACAGGTGGAGGAGATCTTTTCAGTGTGGCAGTCGGAGAATTCTTGCGTACCCTCCTTAGCGGTTCAAAGCTGTTCCCAGTTGGGACAGCAGCATTGATTTCCACCGTTGGAGCTGGTAGGGTTAGCCCAGAGGGGGAGTTGCCCCCGGCCTTCCTTACACGGCGCCAGTGGCGACGTCGAGCGTGTCGAGCTGTTGGGGCTGGTTCGGCGATAGGGATGGTTTTGTCTTGCCCCCTGTCTAGATGAGGCGCCGCTGGTGCCAGCATCTTGAAGACTGATGTCTTTTGAGCGGCGGTGTCCAATCAGTGAAAGACAGACCCTCGAGCAGGAACGGGAGCCGGAATAGTCAGCCTTGAAAAGACCGACTCTTTAGCAGGAGAAGCCGTCTTGACGACTTCAGGAATAGAGATGGCTGTTTTCTTTGCGATGGCCATGTTAGGGGTCATGGGCTTCTTGGCAGGCCCATCAGAGTTCAGGTTCAGCCTGGTAAAGACTGAGGCTGCCGGCTTGACATTGGACGACCCGTTGAGAGGGGCCGTGGTAGCAGTAAGCCGATCGAAGACCGACTTCTTGTGCGCTTCCGGTGCGGGCATTGGAATAGTGAAGCTTGCTGGCGGGAGCATGGTCCCGAAAAACAGACCGGTGGTGGCCTGAGTCACTTGTTCCACCGGCATGGCAAGGATGGAGGCCGCTTGAGGCCCATAGGCTACACCTCCAGGTAAGGCGGAGCGTAGGTTGCATTGGCATTTGGAGCAGCTCGAGCAGTTGGATGCCATTGATGCTTGATTTCTGCGCTAGGCAAAAGACCAAATCTTAGTAACTTGAAACCCAAAGGCAACCATTAACAAACCGCGATTCGTTCGCAAAGACGACACACGAAGTGTGGAGTGGAAAGAGGAAGAGGTCCCACCGGGCGTGCCAGAATCTGTTCCCCTCCGAAAGATGGCCAAGACTGAACGTCTTGCCTGAGATTCGGGGCAGATGCTATTTGGTTTTATCCGTCCACCTCTCCGAAGATGCCAAGTTGATTTATGGCACCGTGTATCGGAGATCTAGACGGATGTGGCCGATGTAGCAGACTTCGTCAGATTCCCCCTCACTTGAGGGGTTTTTGATTGTGGGGACGCTCTTCCCTGCAGGCGCAAGCCCCTGCAATTAATTACGCTACCGCATCGCGGTAACAACTTTCTCCTTCTCCAGAATTTCACTTCGTGTCGTGTGTGTTTGTTTTGTTTGTGGTTGCCCGTAGATTGTATACGGAGACTAAGTTATGCCGTCGCCCGTAGGACGTGGATTAGTCCAAATCCGTATTTACTTAGATTTAGGTTTATGGTTTTAGTTTAAGGATACGTTAACCATGTTTGAGGCTAAGATCAACTTAAACGTTCGTTAAGGATACGTTAGTCCACTTTGAGACTAAGATCAACTTAACGGGATCATTTAGATCCGACAAAAGAGCATTTGGAGGCTCTATTGTTCCAGTTTAGGGACATAGTGGTCCATTGCATGTATGGCCATCGGGACCCATCACCTCTCTGACGATGTTGAAGAATTACAACGACAGGTGTCAGAGGAGTTCAGAGATGTACCCTGGGACTAAAGTCTGTTTGAAGGTTTAAGAATACGTTAGCCATATTTGAGGCTAAGATCAACTTAAACGAGATCGTTTAGATCCGATAAAAGAGCATTTGGGGGCTCTATTGTTTCAGTTTAGGGACATAGGGGTCCATTGCCAGTTTAGGGACATGGTGGTTCATTTCCAGTTTAGGGACATAGAGGTCCATTGCCAGTTTAGGGACATGGTGGTCCATCGTTCCCGTTTTGGGGACAGATATTAGTTTAAGGACGCATTAGTCCATGAGTTTAAGGACGCTTAAGTCCATGGGTTTAAGGACCCCACAGTCCGTATCTTGATTTAAGGACGCATAAGTCCATGAGTTTAAGGACCCCACGGTCCGTATTGTTGGTTTAAGGACGCTTAAGTCCATGAGTTTAAGGACCCCACAGTCTGTATCGATGTGTGGTTGTCGGGACCCGTCACCTCTCTGACGTCGTTGAAGGATTACAACGATAGGTGTCAGAGGAGTTCGGAGATGTACCCTTGAACCGGATGTGAATTGATTTAAGAGAGCAGTCGTGCTCAGTCAATTTAGTTTGAGGACTTACGGCCATGATTGGGCTAAGTCCAGTTGAAGATTTTCAACATTTTTATTTGTCTTTGGTCTATTAGGCCTTTGCTAGGACTCTGCCCCTGTTTAATAATGCAGTGCATTTTCTCTGGCCTATTAGGCCCTTTTAATTGGGCTCCGTCTCCTTTTTACAGAGCATTTTATTTTGGTTTGTTTAGACTTTTCTTTAATTGGGCTCTGCCCCTTTTAATAGTGCATAGCACTTTGTTTGGTCTGATAGACCCCCTTTTTTTTATTAGGCTCTGCCCTTGATAATGCATTGCATTAAATGCTCTGACAGCGCCCCACGTGGCTTGTCAGGCGTTTTGCGCCAATTGAGGATCGCAAACGCATGTGGTGGTGACACGTGTCACACTCTGGTGAGCGCAAGTGCAAGTGCGCTGCGTCAGTGTGCTGCGCTGTTGCGCTGCTGACACGCGGCGCGCTCTGGTGAGTTGCGCCAACTTCAGAGAGCAATACTCTATTTTTAAAGGCGCATAGCGCAAGTTGTTCTGGAGCTGATACGTGGCGCTATCTGGTGGCTTGCGCCAACCTAGGAGCGCAACAGTGCAGATTTACAAGTGCAAGACACTATTTTAATATCTTGATCTAATTTTAGATTCAAAAAAAGAATCTTTAAAGATTCCAGAACCAGTGGTTCATCAAAAGGCAATGCCTTTGTATAGATCAAATGATCTAATAAAGAAGTATATTACTTCTTATTATTTTTTTTTTATTTGATCTTTTCTTTTTATTTTAAGATCTTGATCTTGTTCTTAGATCATTGATCTTTTCAGAAGAAATTCTTCTTTTTAAAAGGTTTACCTTCTTTTCTTCTTGAATTCTTCTCAAACTTTTTTAAGAGTTCTTTGAATTCTCTCTCTTTCTGTGTGTTTTTTGTGTGTTTTAGACTTGGGGTCTAGGGGCCTTTATATAGTGCCAATTAGTTTGTTAAATTAGTTAAAGAGATCTTTCTCTGAGTGATTTAGGGATTTTTCCCCACCGTTGGATCTTTGATCCAAGGGCTTCTATTTTACAGAAGACAATCTTCTTGTTTTAACAAGAACAGAAAGATTTTACTGGAATTTTAATTCTGTTTGGCGCAAACGCACTTGCGCTTGACACGTGTCGCGCAGCGTAGAGCGCTGCGCGACTGCGCTGGCGCAACTGCGCTGCCACGTGTCGCGCAGCGCAGAGCGCAGCGCCACTGCGATGGCGCAACTGCGCTGACACGTGTCGCGCAGCGCTGAGCGCAAATCATCTGAAGCGTTGCTTCTTTTAATTTTGTTTTAAATAGAGCCTTGCTCTGATTGGATGCGTTGCCTTGGGCGCTGCGCTGACGTATCAGCTTTTGACACGTTGCGCGTTACGCGCAGCGTAAGGAATTTGAAGCGTTGCTTTAGTTTTTGAATTTTTGAAATTCAAACAGAGCTTTGCTTTGATTGGGGGAAACAAGGACACGTGGCAGATGACGTGTCACAGGGGTCACAAGAAAGGACCCACAGCGGCCGACCAGACCACTTCTGTACCCGTCCTACAAGCAAACGCTGGCTCACCTCCGAGCCCCCAGCACAATTGGCCTCCTCGGCCTCATAGCCCGTCTCCGAGCTATCACTGGCCCGAGCCTCCTCGGCCCTCTCAGCTCGCCTCCGGGCTCGAGCAGAATCAAGATACCTCGGCTCTCCAGCTCCTTCGAGAGCTCTTCCGCCGAGGTCATCTTCCTCGGTCTCATCGACCGACCAACAGCACCGCTTGCAGGCGTAACCGCCATCCCGCGAATCTCGTCATGCGTGAGATCTCCGCCGACCACATCCCACGTTCCACGCCACCACGATCCCCCATTAACGAGCTTGTTTCACCATTAATGGGAGGTCCTGCTCATCACGCGGGCGTGACGTTAGGAGCGTAACGGCCGGCGTGATTCTCGTGCCCGCCTCGCCTGCTGCCACCGCTATATAAACCCCCTCTTCAGACGATTGAGGTAAGCCATTTTGACTCCACTAAGCCGTTACTCTGCTCGGATCTCTAGTCTAACTTGATCGTCGGAGGGTCCTCGGTGGTACAACCACCCGGGACTTCCTTGCAGGTAACTCAGCAACTACAACCTCAACCCATTGAGATCCACACGCTTCAGGAGCGACAGCCTCCAGACCAAATCTCAACCACCCATCGCCGCCATCAGCAGATCAACAGAAGGCAACATCTGAAGGAGATTTCATGCTCCGTCAGCTGGCGCCGTCTGTGGGAAACAGTTCTTGATTCCATAAAAACAAAAGTTCGCCTTCAGATCTCAACCTAATGGCGAGCGACCATCATGATGATCCAAGCTCCAGCCCCGCCTCCCCCTCAACGGAGGCGTGGACGAACCTCCTCAGCCGAATTCCATCAACGCCCTCACCGGCCGGATAGACTAACTCGCGTCCATCATGGAAGCGCTCGTCCGCGTCCAGACGGCAGGGCAAGATCACCAAGTTGCTGCTCCCCCACCTCGGGACTAGGACCCCTACAGGGAGAGAGAAGACTCCGTCCGCATCGGCACTACCGACTACCGAGTTGCTACCTCCCACGGCCGCAGATCTCCCAGGCCAATACGTTCTGAGGCCTGCTAGGCGCCTCGCAGTTCAACACCGAGGTCCGCCGCCAGAGCGCCGCATCCCGAGATCCTCCACGCACCTGTCCCTCCTGAGGAGATGTCTGTCAGCTCGCCTATTTCCAGGCCTGACCGACACCCCCTCCCTCAACGGGGTCATACGGACGAGACTCACCACGGCGGCTCGAGGACTACCTCGCCGGAGGATCTAAGGAACCTCATTGAGAGGAACCGGAGACGTGGCCAGACGCAGGCCTCCAACAGCAGAGGCCTAGGATCAGAATGCGCCGAGTCGTCGGGGTACCATGGCCGGCTCGACACCCTCGAGAAGAAGATCGGGAGTCTACAACGAGAAGGTCACCGTTCGAGCGATGGGGCTAAGTATGCCGCCGACTCGTTCATAAAACCGTTCATCGAGGAGCTGCTCGCCGTCCATGTCTCCTCCCGCAACAAGCCCCCAAAGGTCTCCCTCTTCGACGGCATATCTGACCCGAAGGACCACTTGGATGTATTCACCGCAGGAATGAGCTTCCAAGACCACTCCGATGTCGCCCAGTGCCGAGCTTTCCCGGCCACTCTCATCTGCTCTGGGCGAGACTGGTTCCGAGGACTCGAGCCGCGCTCGATATCAACCTTCGACGAGCTGGCCACACAATTCCTCGGCCACTTCATCGGGAATAGGCGGCAGAAGCGCACAGTCGACCATCTCTTCACGATCAAGAGTGGGGACAAGGAGTCGTTCAAAGCATACGTCACCCGCTTCTACAACACCCTTCTCGAGGTCCCAGAGCACTGGGACAAGATGGTCATCACGGCTCTGAGGTCTGGTCTTAGGTACAAGAAGTGGTTATGCTCCTTTGCATTAGCGCAACCTAAGACCATAGCCGAGATAAAGGCCTAGACCGAGCGCGAGGTCCATCTCGAATCCGAGGTGAATGCGAATCTCACCCGGGCAGAGCAAACCGACCAAAAGAAGAGGGCAAGAGAAGAGAGAAGGGGGCCTGAGCGGTAAAAGCCCTATCTCCCAAAGTTCCAGGAGTACACCCCGCTTAACGTCTTCCAGGCGGTGCTACCGGAGGAGGCCAAAGGCGAGGGGTTCTTCAAGCTTCCCCCGGTCCCGCGAATGGCCTCAAAGCGAACCCGAGGCCCCTACTGCGGCATTCATAGGTCGCTGGGCCACTCAACGGAGAGCTGCAAACAACTCCGAGACTATATTGAAGAGCTTATCCATTCGGGGCACCTCGCAGCGTACCTGAGGGGCAAGCGGTAAGCTGACCGCGAGCAGGAGCAGCGTCTCCTTCCAGCCGAGCTGACCATCGGCCAGATCATGATAGTGTCAGCGGAGAATATGTCCGGTACCCACGAAGCTCGGTACCCTATGCCGGGCATAGGTGCCAACAGACATCCGGGGGGCTCGAGCTGCACGAATAAGAACATCTACTAGCATGTATTTTCTTTTCAGAGCAATGTACATCTTTCTTGAGATCTTTTGTTTATATAAAAAGGGATCAATAGAGCATTGCAGAAAAGAAAAAGAATTTTATTCGTTCAAGAGGTACTATAGGCTCCTCAGCCGTACATAAAAAAAAAGAAGAAAAGAAAATTACAATAGCGGGGGAACAGGGTGCAGAGAACACTGCTCATGGTACTCTGACGATATTTCCGCCAACCGAGCCCTCGCAGCATCCAGCCTCTGCCTTCAATCCCCCCCCCCCCGCAAGCGTCGGCATCGAGCCTCAATTGATAGCACTCAAGGACGAACGCTTCCGACCGATTTACCCGGCTCGCAGAGATCAGGCCGAAACGCCTCAGAGACCTCAGCTTGCCAATGGCCTCATCCCTCAGCTGCTCGGATAAGGAGTTGTAGAGCCCCGGCAACGCGCTCCAGATGGATTACATCAGCAGCTGGAGGAGGGAGGAACGCCGGGGGAGCAGTCGGCCGAAGTGGTTATCGATCCTGCCTATAACCAACTGCACCGTGTCCTCGGTGCAGTACGGGTCATAGAGGTAGACATCCTCAAAGTTTATGATGTCTTCGATAGTGAAGGGGAAGTCCTGCATCTTTGCGTTTTGGGTGGGAGGAAAGGAACATCAACAATCTCTCCGTTTTATAGCCCACAATGCCTCCGGAGTTCAACGGTCGCCCGCGACTGTGCCGCCACGCGGCAAACATCGCGCTGCTCGATGCGACATCGAAACGACGAGGCTCTGGCGCTTCGCCTCCTCCATGCGTTCGTGGCACGTATTACTCGCGACGGTCCATCTTCTCAAAGCCCTCACCAAGAGGCAGCCGAGTAGCTACCCTGCTCGGCTATCCCTGGCCGGTAGCTTCCTTACCCCACAAAACCAGGGATCAAAGCCCTCACCAAGAGTCAGCCGAGCAGCTACCCTGCTCGGCTATCCCTGGCCAGTAGCTTCCCTACCCTACAATGCCAGGGATCAAAGCCCTCTCCAAGAGGCACCGGGAAGCTACCCTGCTCGGCTATCCCTGGCCGGTAGCTTCCCTACCCCACAAAACCAGGGACGAAAGCCCTCACCTAGATGCGTCCGAGCGGCTACCCTGTTCGCTATCCCTGGCCGGTAGCTTCCCTACCTTAACGAACCAGGGATCAAAGCCCTCACCAAGAGGCAGCCGAGCAGCTACCCTGCTCGGCTATCCCTAGCCGGTAGCTTCCCTACCCCACAACGCCAGGGATCAAAGCCCTCGCCAAGAGGCACCGGGAAGCTACCCTGCTCGGCTATCCCTGGCCGGTAGCTTCCCTACCCCACAAAACCAGGGATCAAAGCCCTCACCAAGAGGCAGCCGAGCAGCTACCCTGCTCAGCTATCCCTGTCCGGTAGCTTCCCTACCACACAACGCCAGGGATCAAGCCCTTGCCAAGAGGCACCGGGAAGCAACCCTGCTCGGCCATCCTTAAGGACAAAAAGCCCTCGCCAAGAGACACCGGGAAGTAACCCTACTCGGCCATCCTTAGTAGGCCAATCATGGCCCCTCCCACGCTAAGGATGAAAAGCCCTCGCAAAAGGCAACCGAACCCGCCCTTGTTCGGTTGTCCCTGGCTGGTAGCTCCCTACCAAACCACGGATCAAAGCCCTCGCCAAGAGGCACCGGGCAGCAACCTTGCCCGGCCCATCCTTAAGGATCAAAGCCCTCACAAGAGGCAACCGGGCCCGCCCTTGCTCGGTTATCCCTGGCTGGTAGCTCCCTACCACCAACAAACCAGAGATCAAAGCCCTCACCAAGAGGCACCAGGCAGCTACCCTTCTCGGCATCGTCCTTAGTAGGCCAACCACGCCCCCCCCCCCCCGCGCTAAGGATCAAAGCCCTCGCAAGAGGCAACCGGGCCCCTCCCCCTTGCTCGGTTATCCCTGGCTGGTAGCTTCCCTACCCCCACAATGCCGGGGATCTAAGCCCTCGCAAGAGGCAACCGGGCCCGCCCTTGCTCGGTTATCCCTGGCTGGTAGCTTCCCTAGCCCACAACGCCAGGGATCCAAGCCCTCACCAAGAGGCAGCCCTGCAGCTACTCTGCTCGGCCCCGTCCTTAATAGGCCCCCTACGGCCCCTCCCGCGCTAAGGATAGAAGCCCTCGCCAGGAGGCACCGAGCAGCTACCCTGCTCGGCACTATCCTTAGTAGGCTACTTACGACCCTTCCAACAACTAAGGAACATGAACTCAACAAGAGGCATCCGTTCTATCAACGTCTTAGCGATCTCCATGTCGACTTCGGGGCCATGGAGATACCGTCTTCCCGCCGATCCTCGCACACTTGGAAAATGATTAGAGTCAAGTCGACGAGTAATCGCTAGACGAGGAGCATGCCGACCATAAAAACAGTACTGTGCAGATACAGATGTCTACCAACAAAAGGAAATACAAGCACAAACACTACTGCAAAAATAAAAAGTCTTTATCCAAAAAGCCAAAAGTCTTTACAAGGGTACTGTGGGCTCCCCAGCCTTACAAAAATGCCCGAAGGCCTACAAAATACCCGACGCAACAAAAGAAAAGACAGAGAGAAGACGAGGGGCTTCAGGCCCTAGGGCTGGGCACGATACCGATGAGCTTGACGTCCACCACGACTGGGGATGCGTCCGTCACAGGAGCCTCGGCGTCGCCCTCGCCGAGAGTCCCTTCCCGGGTAGGGCTCCCGGGGGCATCCCCCTGCTCATCATTCCCACGGGGATATTCTGCTCGGAGCTCTTCATCAGCAAACTCCGGCACCCGGGCCTTGACGGCGTCGAGAGCCTCATGCCAGATAAAGGTGGCGGTCGAGACTAGGACGATGTAGAACTGCTCCGACTTTTGGAAGTTCTCCACCACCTGCGCCGCTTTGAGGTCGGCTCTCTTCGCCGCCTCCACCGCAGCCCCCAACTCCTTTCAGAGGGTGCTCACTGACTTCTTCATGGTGCCGACGAGCACCTCGGAGCCCTGAAGCTTGGCCTGGGCGGCCTCGCGGAACCTGGACACCTCTTGCTTTGAGGCCGCCACCTGCTTCATCGCTGCCGCCGCCTCTTGCTTCGCGGCCGCCGCCTCCTGCCTCCTGGCAGCCACCTTGCCCTCAAAGGCAGCGACCCTCACCATCGCCGTCTCCAGCTCCCGCTTTGAGCTCTCTCCCAGCAAGAAGAGCTCGCCCACGGCTCGCATCACCGGGGCTATATCCTCCACCTCCATCCGGGCGACGATGGCGACGTGCTGGAGGACCTGAAGAAATCGGAGGGGGGTCAGAAAGAAAAAGAGGCACCAAATCTCGCAAACAATGAGACGATGTATGAGCGCTCACCTGCAGGGCCTCTTAGGCGATGGACGCCAGTTGAGCCTTCAGCGTCCCCCCATCGACCCTGCCCCCGGCCGACCTCTCCATGTCGTGCAGTAAGCTGTCGGCGACGGAAAGCCCCGAGGGCACCTCGAAGCGGAGCTCCCCCTCGTCCACCAAGATCGGAGAAGCCGGGGTTGGCGGAACTGTTCGGGGGAACCTCTTGAGAGACGACGGCGGAGAGCTCATCTCCACCTCCGAAGCTCGGGCGTCCTCTCCCCGAGCCCTCTTTCTGCTCGGCACCTGGCTGGGCCCCGGGGCACGATCCGCACTCGAGCACTGGGGCGGGACGGCTGTTGAGGAAGCCGGGACCGACGTCTGACGGGAAGAGCTGGCCCCTCCAGCCTTCGACCCCTTCTTCGGCTTGCGCATAGCTGCTTGGAGGAGGCCCGCGTCCATGGTTTCTGCACAAGACAAGATATAATGGAATCAGCGACACAAGCAAAGTAAAAACAAATACCAGCTCCTAACTTATCGACGAACTGGGCGAGGTTGAGCCCGGCCCAACTGAGGGCCCGCTCAGAAAGCAGCACATCAGCCTGAGGAATAGGCTCCCACGCCGCTACTCTCGCCGTGTCGGGGTCATTGGACGGATTTCCCTGCCAGAACCTATACATAGACCACTGGACGGGTACGGGCCAGTCCTCATCCTCTGGCGGCCCGACGAAGAAAAACATCTTCTTCCAATTGTGGATGGAAGAAGGCAGGACGACCACCCCTGACCCGGCTACACTCCCTCGCTGTTTCCTAAAGGAGAGGTAAATCCACCTCGGGTCGCACGCACGAATTCCGGGGTGACTTTTATAAACAAGGGAGGAGGCGAGGATGGATAGACTAAAGGGGATCGTATGCAACTTCAGCCGGACCAGGAACCTAAGGAGAATTCTCCAGGAGTTTGGCACCAGCTGGCCCAGGGCTAACCCAAAATAGTTTAACGCAGCTATAACCTCGGGAGAGAAAGGCAGGCGTATTCCGGCCCAGAGGGTTTCCAGGTACAAAGCGATCTCTCTACCCCTCACCTGATCTGCCCTCTCTCCTTCCTCGGCCAATCGCAGCGTGTAGCCGGAGGGAATATGAAAATGAGCCCGAGAGTGGCAAGCTCGTCCTCATATCTTACTGAGGACGATGCACTGGGCGCGTCCCCCGCCACCGCTCCCGGAACCGCCCCAGACGCGCGCTCCCGGGGAGAGGATCTGACCCCAACTTCCCAAGGGGGCTCCAACCCAGGGGAAGAATCCCTCGTATCTACCCCTCGACATCCAACATAGGAATAAACTGCATCTTCAAAGGTAGCTTGCTACTTAGTGCCAAACTCCTCAAAACAAGACATCTAATCTGATGGGAAGAAATCCTTGAGAAGAGAAAACGCTGAGATCCGACCTAAAGGGGAGAACGCCGAGCTAACAAGACTCAGAATGAGAAAATATGAAGAGAGAGAGAGACCCCAAATCAGGCCTCCCCTCGATTTATACAGCCGGCGTCCTCATCCAACGGCGATGGTTCACTCCCGCTAAAACGGTTCGCTACACTCAACGGCCACGATCGCTCCACCTGTCGCAAGCACATTGGCAGTGTCCCATCGGATGCCAGAAGCCTGCGGCACGTCACATCAGCCAACCGGCACCCGACATGTGGCTCGCCGCTTCACCAAAGAGCACACGATCCGGCGCACCCTCTTTAATGAAAAAGATCTCGCCTTGATTCGCTGGCCTCATCCAAAAAAGGCAGCCAATTGCCCAGAGACACGCCCGATGATATCTTCAGAAAGGAGCTCACCTCGGGTGAGCCGGCAAACCACTCTCGACACGACCCATCAGCTGGTCGGGATGAGAGTGGGGGGCTAATGATGATGCTCGATATCGGTGATCTCCCAGATTAGGACACGTAGCAGATGACATGTCCCAGGGCTCATAAGAAAGGACCTACAACGGCCGACCAGACCACTCCTGTGCCCGTCCTACAAGCAAACGCTGGCTCACCTCCGAGCCCCCAGCACAATTGGCCTCCTCGACCTCACAGCTCGTCTCTGAGCTATCACTGGCCCGAGCCTCCTCGGTCCTCTGAGCTCGCCTCTGGGCTCGAGCAGAATCAAGATACCTCGGCTCTCCCGCCGAGGTCATCTTGCTTGGTCTTATCGACCGACCAACATCACCGTTTGCTGGCGTAACCGCCATCCCGCGAATCTCGCCATGCGCGAGAAATCCGCCGACCACATCTCACGTTCTACGCCACCACGATCCCTCATTAACGGTCCTGTCTCGCCATTAATGGAAGGTCCCGCTCATCACGCGGGCGTGACGTCGGGAGCGTAACGGCCGGCGTGATTCTCGTGCCCGCCTCGCCTGCTGCCACCGCTATATAAACCCCCTCTTCAGACGATTGAGGTAAGCCATTTTGACTCCACTAAGCCGTTACTCTGCTCGGATCTCTAGTCTAACTTGATCGTCGGAGGATTCTCGGTGGAACAACCACCCCGGGACTTCTTTGCAGGTAACTCAGCAACTACAACATCAACCCATTGAGATCCACACGCTTCAGGACCGACAGCCTCCAGACCAAATCTCAGCCACCCATCGCCGCCATCAGCAGATCAACAGAAGGAAACATCTGAAGGAGATTTCAGGCTCCGTCAGACCTAGACTCCACAAGCAAACAAGGATGTGTTCGGGAAGATGACGGTTCTGTTGAACCGCCGGTTTTGGTTGCTAACCAGGTGAAACCAATGTTGGTTGAACCGGGGTTTGTGACTCAATTAGGAGGGATTTTAAAAATAAGATGAGACCATTAGGTGGGGATACCAATAAAAAGCTGACCAACCTCCCTACCTTCGAGCTGGGTATGCTTTCTGTACTAGTTGGAACTCAACCCATTCTTTCTTCTGTTGGAAAGAAGGGTGAAAAGGCTATTGATGGTGACCTCATTACTGTAGCTAATACAATGGATCTTTTGGGGGGCCCAAGATATTGTGAGGGTTGAGGGAATAATGACAAGTCATGCGTGGCTCTTTCTGTGAACGAGGAGAGCAGTATGATTCATGTTTCTTCCCATGTGATACTTCTTCAACCATGGATCCTTTTCATTTTGATACTTTGAGTTTCTTTTTACCCTGCTGGGGTTCGATTGCCTTCAAGCATGATATTACTTCTGAGCAACAGAAGGCTTTCAAGAAGGTGTTCAGAGCGGTGGGCCAGGCAGAAAATGCGGAGGCTGTTGCTCCTCAGATGGAAGAGGTCCTGCGTATTTATATGGGTTGTGACAAGTGTGGAGAAGGGGTCAAAGGAGCCAGGGCATATCAATTCGTATTATACGGAGGACCCCCAACCTTTTGTCTGGTGGAGCTTGGTGAAAGAAGGGATTGTTCTACGGAGTTACGGCGAAGAAGTGAAAGCTATCGATGCTAGGGAATGTATTCGACATAACACTAATGACCATTAAGAGTTGGGATGACGAAGATAATTTGGATTGTGTTGATCTTTTAGAGGGTGAGGAGAGAATTAAGGCTTTGATTACGCCTGATGGTTTGGAGGAGGAAGATTGTGAAGACCGAGCTTCACCGGCTATGAAATTGTTGGTGGGGAAGTCTGATTCTGATAAGGGGTTGTTAAGGTGGTAGGGGACGGCGTTGGTGTTGCAAGGATGGCTAGTGAAGGGTTCATTGAAAAAAAGGTTGAAGGCGATGGTGCGAAATGTCGTAGTGAGATACAACGTTTAAGAAGAGGAGACACAGAGTTTTTGATACCCAAGAGCTTATTCAGAACGCAGTGAAGGCGGGAACTTCTATGTCGAGCAGGGACTAACTATACTGCTATTGATTTTATGATTGATGTTTTCCTAAAAAATCTCGCTAGAGTGTGTGGGGTCTCACTAGGTTCTAGTGATGACGACGATAGTGCTAATATTGCGATGACCAGGGGTTGGGATTTAGACCAACATGGTTTGAAACCTAAGGTGCTTTCAGTTCGGGTTGGGGAACGCCCTGATTGTTCATCAATAAGGTTAGAGGAATTATCAAACTATTGTAGATGAATTAGATCTTTTGGAATGTTAGAGGTACGTGCACTTGCGCAAAAAAAATACTTGTAAGGGATACTTTGAGAGGATCTTATCCTGATATTCTAGGAATACAAGAAACAAGGTTGGAGACACCGGTTGTCTCCCATTTTAGTAGAGGTGGGTTGCGACGGTTAGACCGTTGGTGCTTTATTCCCTCAATTGGCTATGCTAGGGGTTTGGCCTTGGGGATCAACTCGTCTTTGTTTGCAGTTTTGGAGGAATTAGTGGGTACTTTCTCGATTTCCATGCTGATTAAACGTCGCAATGATGGTTGTGTTTTCCTTTGTACTAATGTTTACAGGCCGAATATTATTTCCCTCCGTGCGGGTTTTTGGGACGGATTGTAATCTCTGTGGAGGTTCTCCAACCATATTTAGGTGATGGGAGGAGATTTTAATATCACTAGATTTGCTCACGAGCATTCTGGGAGAGGGTCCTCGGATAGGGATAGGGACAAATTTAACGATGTGATTAGAAATTGTGGCTTGATTGATATTCCTATTAGAAGCAGAAGATTCACTTGGTTTAATCACCAAGAATCTCATATCCTCGCTAAATCGATTCTTGTGTCTGTGGAATGGGATAGAGTGTTTCCATAGTCGGTGGGTGAATCTCTTAGCAAATTCATTTCAGATCATATCCTAATCTGTTTAAAGTTGGGAGAGGGTTGTTTCCCGAATATTTAACCTAATAAAGAGTAAAGCTCTATTGGAACTCAATGAGGCAGCGCCTTACGTGCTCTCCACAAGAGCGTCAGCGCCAAAACCAATCTTATACGATTAAAATCCTATGATGGCGTCCCACGTGCTCCTCAGGCGGGCGCCAATGTGTAAAGCACTGAAACACTTTCTGAATAAAAAGTCAAACTCTTAGAAGGCACATCACGTGTTATCTACACGGGCGCCAGTATGCAAAGCACAGAAGTGCCCATCTTAAGAATTAAATTCTTAAGCGGCGTCCACATGCACAATATGTGAGCGTCAGCACCCAAGTTAATATCTGTAGAATTAAATTCTACATTTCTCCAATAAAAATTGGGATATTCTTTGTTAAATAGAGTCGTTGAATCAAAAATCCAGTGGAGAAAACATCTCCCAAATCATTCTAAATAAGAAGGATACTCTCGGTTGGATCAATGATCCAACAATAGAATAAAATTCTATTTCTTGGGAATATTTTCCCTCAACTTTTCAAAATAAGAAAGACCGCTCTCTGTAAAACAGAGAATTGGTGGATTAAAAATCATAATTTCACAGAATAAAACTCTGCATATTGGAAAATATTTCCCCAATCTTGTTAAAAAAACAACAAGAAAATATGTTCTGTAAAACAGAAACTCTTGGATCAAAGATCCAACGGTGGGTAAAATTCCCCAAATCAATTGGAATCTCTCAATAAGAGCTTTCTTCAAAACTAATTATCAAATTGCCTCTACTATATAAATGACCCAAGACTTCAAGTCTGTAAGAGATGAACCCCCCATAAACTTCTAAAAAAAAGAAACAGAGAGCTTCAAAAGGAACAGAGAATTAAATTCTCAAGGAAGAAGATCTCCCTCCTTAAAAACTCTAGGTAAATAAAAAAATAGAGATCAAAACATCACATTTATCTATTGAAGGGTTTAACCCTTTTAAAAGAACTCAGTTCTTTCTCTGAATCTGAGATCCGCGAGGCAAGCCTCCCACAAGTTAAGAATTTAATTCTCATTGGGAATAACTTGTTCTTGAGAATCAAAGATTCAGAAAAGAACCAGAAATTGAGTTCCTTAAAAACAAAAGCATACAAGAGAATTCTAGTTCTTACAAAAGAACTTAGTTCTTTAAAATGAATCTTGATTTTAGATCTTCAAAACAAAGATCCTGGTGATCATTAATGGGCAAAAATGCCATCAACAGAGGAGAAAGGAATTCAGCGCCCCACGGGCTTCTCACGTGGACGTCTCTAAAAGCGTCTAGCATCTCACGTGCTTCTCACGTGGGTGCCACAAAAAGAAGAGTGCCTGGCACTCATTGGGCGGCGCCCGACACCCAGCACCGCATGTGAAAATCACGAGGGCACTATAAAGTGCTCAACACTCCATAAGAAAAAGAGAGCCAAACGGCTGAGTATTCAACACTTATTGGGCAGCGCCCAGCGCATCACGTATTCTCCACGTGGACACCATAAAAAGCTCCTAGCATTCCATATAAAGACAAAATGAGTAAAGTGCTCAACACTTATTGGGCAATGCCCATGACTGAAAGCTCCACATGTATATATGTGGGCGTCAGAACTCGTATAAGTGCTCAGCACTTTTTGCATAAAAAAAGGGACTGAATAAACAGAGCCCAAGCTAGTGCTTAGCACTTTTTCAAAAAATAATGGGGAGACTAAGCAAACTAAAGCCCAAATTGGTTAAGTTGCTAAAGTCTTGCAACTGAGTCCAAATGCTCTGTTGTTGGATCTCAACTAAAATTTGATGATCCTTAAATGTTGCTAAGTTGATCTCAGTCTTAAATAAGACTAACGTATTCTTAGTTAAAAATAAATAGAGTCCAAACACTTATATGTTTAAGTTGATCTTAATCTCAAATTAGATTAACGGTCCTTAAACCAAACAAAACATTTTTAGGTCAAATTGGTTGAGTATATATTTATGATATCCAAATTGATATCCAATCTAATTCTAGTCTCAAACATGACTAATGATCTCCCATCGATGATATCCAAAATGATATTCATCTCATGTCTTCTAAGTTAATCGCAATCTCAAATATGACCGACGATTCTTTGGTCCATTACACCCTTTTCCCTCAAATTCGGGATTTGGTTTGAGGGTACATCTCTTCATACCTCTGGTAAATGTCAACGTTTTCAAAGAGGTGGCGGGTCCCGACGATCAACAACTTTTTTTGTTGATGCACTTCCAAACTGATGTGCACGCCTCAAATTGGATCGTGTCCCAAATTGGGAACATTCCATACTCCATTGTTCACTCTGCCATGTAACAAATAAACGTGCGCATATGGTGAATGATGGACCGAAATGTCCCTAAACTAACAGTCGCCCCCAAATACGGCGATAATGTACCGAAATGTCCTTAAACTAATATTCGCCCCCAAATACGGCGACAATGGATCGAAACGTTCTTAAATTAACATTTTGTCTCAAACATGGCGATAATGGACCGCGATGTTCTCAAACTAAAATAATCGAGCCCAAATGCTCATATGTTTAAGTTGATCTTAATCTCAAACCAGATTAATGATCCATAAATCAAACCAAAGCCAAACCTAAGAATATACGGATTTGGACCAATTCATGCCCTACGCGCGACAACATAAAATAGTCTCCGTATACAATCCACGGGGAACCAAAATAAAATAAACATACACACGATACGAAGTGAACCTCCGGAACAGGAGAATGTGGTTATCGCGATGCGGTAACGTAATTAACTGCAGGGGTTTAGCCCGTAGGAAAGAGCGTCCCCACAATAAAAAAAACCTCTCACAAACGAGGGTGAATCTGATAAAGTCTGCTACAACGGCCGCATCCGTCCAAACCTCCGATATACGTGCCTTAAATCAACTTGGCATCTTCAGAGAGGTGGACGGATAAATCCAAATAGCATCTGCCCCCCAGGATTCAGACCAGACATCCCAACGTCCCGGGGATTCAGACCAGAAATCCAAATAGCATCTGCCCCCTAGGAGACCATATATTTTCTGTTTTGAGAGGATTTGGTTGTCTAAACCATCTCTTAAGCATTGTGAGCTCTCGTCTTGGGGGACTAATACCGTGGGTTTGTCGGGTTTATCTAGTTGGTATAAATGTATTAAAGAGTTAAGGGCGGCGCTAGGACCTTGGGCTAAATTTGATTTTGGAAACTCTTTAAGAGTTAAGGAGGATCTGGGAAAAAGGTTAAATTTATTGATGACCTAGAGGATAGATCCGAACTTTCGGATAATTTGAAGGAGGATAAGACAAGGCTGCAATTAGAGTTAGAGAACCATAATTTAGCTGAGGAAATTTATTAGAAACATCGCTCGCATATTACCTGGTTGCAGGAAGGGGATGCCAATATGGCATTTTTCTATAGAATGGATTCTAATAGGAGAAGATCTAACAACATCATAGAGTTGGAATTGGATGACAGGTCTTTGATTTTGAATCAAGACTTTTTCATTAGAAATTTTGATGAGTTATTTGGCTCTATTTTCCGACTTGATGGTACTCTTAGAGGAACTTTGCTCACTAGGTTCGGTCCTAACCTATATAGGAGTGGTTTGGAAATTGAGGTGAGTGAGACTGAAATTCTCGCGGCTATTTGGTCTTTAAGTGAGGATAAGGCTCCGATACCGGATGGTTCCCGATCCTATTCTACCGTAACTTTTGGGACATCATTGGAAAAGACTTTATTATTTTGTTGACTAATTTTTTCAATGGCCATCTTTCGATTGAGAGGATTAAATATTCTTGGCTTGTCCTTGTGCAGAAAAAGGATGAGGCTAGAACAGTGAAAGAATTTCAGCCGATTACCCTCTTAAATGCTTCCTTCAAGGTGTTGACCAAAATTCTTGCAACTCGTCTTTCCAAGGTTCTTAATGACCTTATTTCGGTAGATCAGAGTGTCTTTATCAAGGGTAGAAGTATCCATGATTCTATCGTGTGTGCTCATGAGATTATTCATATGATGCATATGAGTAAGGAGAAGGGTTTTATACTAAAGTTGGACTTTGAGAAAGCATATGGTTCGGTAAGATGGGAGCGTGTCCTGGAAATTTTTAGGGCTAGGGGTTTTGGAGAAATAGATCGATAGATTGGATGGAGGATTGTGTGTCTGGTGGTCTGACTAGCCTGCTTGTCAATGGACGTCAAAGGATATATATTAAGTGTGAGCATGGCTTGCGGCAGGGGGATCCCCTTTTGCCCCTAATCTTTACTCTTGTTGTGGACGAATTGACAAGAATGATTAAAGCATGTGTCGATGCAGGCCTCATTTCTCCGGTCGGTAAGAACTATTGTGATGAGGGCATCTGTATTTTGCAATACGAGGATGACAAGTTACTTTTTGGTCTAGATGACCCGATGAGTACGGAGGCGCTCAAATGGTTGGTTTATCTGTTCCAATTTTGGTTGGGTTTACGTGTTAACTTCTTTAAGAGTGAGATTGTACCTTTAGGGAATTTAGAGAATGAGATTGTGTTTTATGCGAACATTTTCGGTTGTAAAAGGGGGAGTTTCCTCTTTACATACCTTGGGATCCCTCTTCACCCAACCATGCTAAGGAAACCGGATTGGATGTCAGTCATAGAAAGTTTGGATCGTAGGCTGGCTGGGTAGAAGGGAAAATGTCTTTCATTGGGTGTTGGGTGGTAGACGGGTGTTAGTAAATACAATACCCACCTCTTTACCCTTATATATGTTCTTCATTTTTAAAGCACCCAGATGGATGATCAATCATATTGATAACATTATGGGAACCTTTCTTTGGAAATGTGTACTGGCTAGGTGAGGAGCGTAAAGGAATCCATTAGTTGAATTAGGGGTATACTCATTATTAGATATATATGCCCTGAAGGCAATTATTATAATTGTACATGGACATATATGGATAGAACATTTTTGCTCGACATAATATGCTATTTGGTTTGTCTTTATCATTCATGTATATATGTTTTACTTACTATTATGTATCGCTAATAAATGTTGATAAAACCCTTAGGATCTTTGCTTGACTATCAGGATTATGATGCGATTATAGTAGTAGGGCATGGGTAGTCCATAAACACATCCTTAAATATTCATAGTCGTGGGATTATCAAGACTGGACATCGATACTCCATAGTAGACTAGTGTATACGTTCCTTGATCCCGACTGGGGTGATAGCTGGTCCTACAACTATTGGTGTTTGACACCAAAGATTGTATAGAGGTTCTCATTGGAGAATGAGTACACCAAACAGACCCGCCAAGAACTCTTTGATAGTATTATACCTATTGTCAGCTAACAGTTCTCTGGTGGCAATAGTACATGATAGTCTTTTGACCCGAGATTGTGATACTGTCTTGTGTGTGTTCCCATTGTACTTTGATTACTGCCTAACCACGGCTTTAAAGAGCCGTGCATACATGTTTTAGTTAGGTACAGTCCCGAAGTACATGGAGATAATGAGCGGTCGAGAGGATTCGTCTCTCCTGGTATAGGTAGTCGATGTCGCACTGTGCATGATATGAATGTAACCAAAAATCCCTAGTCATGATGGTTGAGATAAACTAATAAGTGTTATCATTTGTATCTCGGATAGTTATGAGTTCGATATCTGCATGACTTATTGGGTTATTGGAGGTTTAACAGTTTCCACCCTCCAAACCCGGTACACGATACTCTTTGACGAAGAGACCGGACTGTATGGTAGTTGTCACTGATAGGCTTTGTTGGGTTCGGATGAATTTGCTCGTCGACCTACCTCTTGATCAATACCTAGGTAGCCATTAAGTGCAGTTAGTACCGCTGACGTGCTTATGGGTTAAGTCATGAGAGAATTGATTTGAAAGTGTTTCAAATTCAATCGGATATGATCTTATTTAACTCACCACCAGTGTATTGTCAGGTGTTTAGAGTCCCACAACGAAAGTGTCTGCCCTGAAGAAATGATGATGTGGCGTGTGTATGGGGATACGTGCGGGAGTTTGATTGAATACATGTATATGATACGCATACATTAATCGAATATTTGATAATACTAGACGATTTATTTATAAGCCGGATTATTAAATCAAGTGTTGACTTAATATCCATATATATGATATGGTTACTAGTATTGTGTATTTGATACATACATACATTCTCTATATTTAGCATATGATACTAATGTAAATATATTATGTATTGGATATGATCGTTTGCGAAAGAAGTGTTTTGTAAATAACCAAAATCAAGACAGTGTCGCTAGTAGCTAGCCGTGATGAGTACGGGTCGTCCGCAGGGAAACGTGAACTCTTTTCTTATTTTAGACGAGTTGATAAAAGATGGGATAGTTTGGTTGTCGTTATATTTTAAAACGGATATAAAATTTATAATGAAAAGGCTTGTAGGGTTCATAGGACTTAGTAGTAATGGATGAATAATTAAAAATGACTTTTTTTAACTTTTAACAGTTTAAAATTAGAGCGATAGTGATGAATGTGGATTATGGTTCTTGGAAGAAACTAGGTTTCCCCACTTCTAACTCTTGTCCTTTCATTGATCTCTATTCATGTCTAGCCCTTAACAAAACAAGTGTTAAACCAATCTTAAATCGTGGTCGAGCCTATCAATAAATTGGTAGCGCGCCCGATAAGGAGTTTAACATTTATTTTGCTAAAATTTATAAACTTTAAAATGTATAAAAGAAATTAAAAGATTTTCTCATCCATTATTTTACCCTATCCTACAAAGCCTAGCAAACTAGGAATTACTCACTCATGGTTAACTTAGAAGAGAGGATGGATATGAATGAAAACATAATTAAGATGCAGAAAAGTAATGCAGAAAGTAGATGTGGAAAAATAGATGCAGAAAATAAATGCAAAATAAAAACTATTTTATTAATCAACTATTGCATTTACAATTCTCCTTAGAAAGTAGATTACAAGAACCCTAGTTTGCTCTAGATCTCTCTCTTGTTGGAGGTAGATGAATAGATGATGATCACTCTGATAGGTGGATCTCTTGATCTCTTCGGTGATGATTTTGAATGTGCAGCTCTCGGTCCTTTATGTAGTATTTGAAACCAGAAACTCTAGATTCCATATGTGAGGATATACAGTTACGATCCAAATCACAAAATATCACATTCGACGGCTACCAATGAGTAGCGGAACCGCTGCAAATACCCCTCTTTAGCCGTGGTTTAGCCGCCACTTGGTGGAATCAGGTTTTGGGATTTCTTCCGGTCTCTTGTGCTGACATGTGGAGATCCTCTTGATGTTTAGATTCTGAAAATAATACTCTGAGTTTCTGCCATTGCTAGATTTCTTGATTTGCTTCTAAAGTTTTAGCAGATTCGGTTTCGATATCCCGATTTGACTCGGATCTCTTACTTGGATTTCAGACCTGAGCTAATATCTGCATAATATCTCAAATTAAAGTGTTAGTAGTATTTGGTATTTTTGAGATATTATTCTAACCATTTATATGATATAATATGTTAAGAATATTGATTAGAAATATTTGATATGATATGCATATTTTAATTATTAAGATTTCATTTAAATATTATATGCATATATTTTCCCTAATTATATTAATTAAAATATAGAAACATATGATAATAAACTTTTTACAAATAAACCCACACATGTTTTATATTTACAATAAATACCTTTTAGTATTTAACAATAGCAGAGCAAATGTTCATTCAAATGTGCAATATTTTAGACTAATCAGAATACATAATATGTATATGTATAGATACATATATTCTCTCTTATTTTATATATATATATATATATATATATATATATATATATATAATCATTTGTATGTATATGATATGTATAATATGATTCAAATACCATTTGTCATTAGATGACAAATGATCCCATGTGAAGAGTGTGGCCACCTCTCTCTTAACATGGCCACAAAGAAGAGAGAAAGAAGATGAGAGGATGATGATTCTCATTCTTTTCATTATTTTTTTCCTAAGGAAATAGTTCAAGAGAGCTTCTTCCTTTTCTTCTTCTTCCTCTTCATTTTTAAAAGAGAAGAAATGAAAAGAAAAGAAAAGGAGAAGAGAAAAGATAGAGTTTTCCACATCAACCACTTGCTCTACATACTTGCAATATGGAGCAACACTCTAACTTGTTGATTATGCCTCATGATGTGAGTGTGAATCTCGATAGGAGGGACATTAATTAGGGTTTAGGACAGAGCTGGCTCGGGGTTTTTTCCCCGTGTCTTCTGCTTTTACCTTCATTAATGATGGAGGTCGAAGATGTGATGATCTGATGTGTATTTGGAAGAGCATTGCTTCCCATAGAGTTTGGCTTTTCCTCTGGCTGACTATGAATAATTGAATTCTTACAAAGGACAACCTTCTTCTTAGAGGAATCAATGTGCCGAACATGTGTGTAATTTGTAAGAACGAACTTGAATCGGTAAGTTGTCCCCGGGCCAGCAGAGTCTGGGATTGGGTAGGTGGGAGGTTTCTATGCGATGTTAGACTTTGTGACTGGGGCTTTTAGACCAGTGAGTAGAGACTTCTTCACATCTCGCCGAATAAGCGAGAGGAATAGGATTGTCTGATTGCTTCTCTTTTGGGTGTATTTGGTTAGATAGAAACCATACATGTTTTAATTTCCTACCCTTGTCTATATTGTTATGTAAGATTCGTGATTGCTCTACTCTTTGGTTAGGTGCAAAGAGATATCTGGGATGAAGCGCTTGGGACCTTTGTTTTATCACGATCAGAATCGCGAGTGATGGCTGCAGGGTGTTTTTTATCATCCCATTGAGATGGGAATACGCGCACGCTTGTCAGGCGCATTACAGATTCCCCATGCCTAGGGTAGGCAGGGGGTTTATTGATTGTGGGAATCCGAATCTCCGGCAGCCGCGGACTAAGCTGCCGTTAATTACCCCTCGCCTTTGGAGCGAGGGAACCTTCAATTGAACTGGTCATGCGAACTCAATGTGCAGTGTTGTGTTTTGAAGGGCGGTTTGGATATATCAGGGGCCCCGCAGAGTTTTTACGGGGGTCCCGCTACCCGGATAGCGGGCTGGGGGTCAAGGGGGCGAGCAGCCCCCTTGCGGGGAGCGGGGCAGCGCCCCGGCCCAATTTTTTTTGAGAGGGATGGTGTTGTAGAGTGTGTGTGTGTGTGTGTATACATATATATATAAAATAAAAAAGGAAAGGGCATCCAAAGGATGCGTGGAAAAAGCGCCAGCGCTTTGGGCGCTAGTGCTTTGAGCGCAAGGGCGCTAGCGCTCTGGGCGCAAGAGCGCTAGCGCTTTGAGCTCTAGCGCACTACGTGTCAGCACGTGGGCGCTCGGGCGCTAGCGCTTTGGGCGCTAGCGCTCTGAGTGCAAGAGCGCTAGCGCCCCACGTGTCAGCATGTGGGCGCTCGGACGCTAGCGCTTTGGGCGTTAGCGCTCTGAGCGCAAGAGCGCTAGCGCCCCACGTGTCAGCATGTGGGCGCTCGGACGCTAGCGCTTTGGGCGCTAACGCTCTGAGCGCAAGAGCGCTAGCGCCCCACGTGTCAGCACGTGGGCGTTCGAGCTACAAAAGGGACTTGGTCCCTGCAATGGGAGTTGTACTTCCAGAAAGGAGCACTTATTCTCTCTCTCTCTCTCTATATATATATATATATATATATATATATATATATATATATATATATGAGGAGTTAAACTCTTAGGATGTTTTGAAGCTGATGAAGGGCTTCTCCCCTTGAGCCCTAGTTCTTCCCCAAAGTGGGGTTTCTAAAGATGAGTCTCCTTCTTCTTCCTTTGTTGGCCGGATTTTGAAGATCAAGAAGTATGAGATTTTAAAAATCTCTCCTTTCTGAGATCTGATGGCAGATCTGAGTTCCCCTTTGTAGGTTTTGTGGTGAAAAACTATTTTGTTTTATAAAAGGAAGAGCAAAACTCTTGATTTAATTCAAAAGAAAAAAAGAAGGTTTTAGAACCTTGAGGAAGAAGAAGATCACAGATCTGGATTTTTTGGAGAGAGAAAAAGTTATTGAGATATTTTCATTATCTTGGCCTTTATAGGCTATACACTTTACATATAGCCCCTTGGGCTTTACAAAAATGACATTTTGCCCATCCCATGGCTCATGTGCCATTTCTTTTTACACATAAGCAATGGGCTTTACGAAAATTTGGCTTTATGCCCACTCATGCATAAAAAAAATACATAAAAAATATTTATTACATGATTTCATCTTTGCATGGAGGGGGCCGGCCGCTTCATGTTCGGACTCGACCTGGGCATGGACCCGCTTGATCTGGGCTTGGGCCCACTTGGCTTGGGGTTGACCTTGACATTGACTTGGTCAACCGGGGTGCAATTTTCGACCCCAACAAAGTGCCCCCCATCAATAAATGCACACCACATATGTGGGTCATGTGCATGAAATTGATGGATCTTCTTTTGCATGGAGGCGACTTGCTTTGGTTCCCACTTTTGGGATGTGCTGCCCTTTTAATGACATGGATGGTCGACGCTTGACGCGTCTCCAAGATGGAGTGTCTGTGGTAGACGTTTATCTGGCCCAGAGTGATTTGGTAGACGTGCCCCCGGCACGGAGTGTCACTGGTCGACGTTTCCCTGAGGCGGAGTGTCTGTAGTCGACGTGCCCCCGGTACGGAGTGTCTGCTTGACGTTTCCCCAAGGCGGAGTATTGGCTGGCTGACGTGTCCCCGAGATGGAGTGTCTGCTTGACGTTTTCCCCTTACGGAGTGTCACTGTTGGACGTTTTCCCGGTACGGAGTGTCGCTGGTCGACGTTTCACCGAGGCGGAGTGTTTGTAGTCGACGTGACCCCGGCACGGAGTGTCTGCTTGACGTTTCCCCAAGGCGGAGTATTGGCTGGTTGACGTGTCCCCGAGACGGAGTGTCTGCTTGACGTTTCCCCGTTACGGAGTGTCACTGTTGGACATTTCCCCGGTACGCAGTGTCACTGGTCGACGTTTCCCCGAGGCGGACTGTCTGTTGTCGACATGCCCCCGGCACAGAGTGTCTGCTTGACGTTTCCCCGAGGCGGAGTGTCGGCTAGTTGACGTATCCCCGAGACGGAGTGTCTTCTTGACATTTCCCCGTTATGGAGTGTCACTGTTGGACGTTTCCCTGGTACGGAGTGTCGCTGGTCGACGTTTCCCCGAGGCGGAGTGTCTGTTGTCGACGTGCCCCCGGTACAGAGTGTTTGCTTGATGTTTCCCCAAGGTGGAGTATCACTGTTGGACGTTTCCCCAAGACGGAGTGTCGCTGGTTGACGTGTCCTCGGCACGGAGTGTCTGTGTTGGACGTTTCCCCTAGACGGAGTGTCGCTGGTTGACGTGTCCCCGGCATGGAGTGTCCGTGTTGGACGTTTCCCCGAGACAGAGTGTCGCTGGTTGACGTGTCCCCGGCAAGGAGTGTCTGTGTTGGACGTCTTCCCGGCACGGAGTGTCGCTGGTCGACGTTTCCCCGGTATGGAGTGTCTCTGGTCGACGTGTCCCCGGTACGGAGTGTCTGCTGGTTGACGTGTTCCCGAGACAGAGTGTCTACTTGACGTTTCCCCGTTACGGAGTGTCGCTGGTCGACGTTTCCCCGAGGCGGAGTGTCGGCTGGTTGACATATCCCCGAGACGGAGTGTCTGTTGTTTGACGCAGAGGTCGATGTTGGAATTGGTTGGTTTGATTTATTTGATTTGAGTTGTCATCAGCATCGCTCTACTGGAATATGGTACCAGGAGTGAATCATCATCTGTCTTTGAGAGGATTTGGGGATTGGTTTTTTTTCTTGGCATCTGCATTGCTGCACTGGAATAATGTCAGGAGCAACTCATCATTTGCCCCGAGAGGATTTGGGAATTGATGGCTTAGGAGGCAGGTTTAGATCCCTATCACCTATGGCTTTTCAATTTTATGGGCCTTAAGGGTCCCATAAAAGCATTTTCTCCCTACGAGTCGAAAGGATCTCGTAGGTGTATTTTCTCCTCAAGAGTCGTGGGGACTCCTAAGTGTGTTGCTCCTTTGTGAGTCGTAAGGATCTCACGCGGGAATTTTCTCCTCACAAAGTCGAGAGGACTTTGCGAGTGCATTTCATCTCTTTTTCACGAGTTTGCACCCTTTCGGGTTTTCACAAACTCGCCGGCAGTCCTGCTGTTTTTACTCCGGGAGCCCTTTCGGGTTTTCATCCGTGCCCGTTTGCCTGTGGACATACCGTTTTTTTTGCGCTGGTGGGACTTTAAAAGTAGTCTCACCGGCAGGACTTGGGAGAGATTGGGATCGTTTTACGCCCGTGGATTGTATATGGTTTTGCAGGATGTATGATCCCAGTTTAACGACTTAGAGGTCGACTATTCCCAGTTTAATGACGTGGTGGTCGATTATTCTTAGTTTAAAGACTTGGTGGTCTGTGGTTTGCTTATCCCAGCTCTTCGAACTTTTGATCTTGGCGGGGCTGTGTTGATGACCATAGCTCTGTGGCTTGTCGGTACATCTGACGACTGTGAGGCTTTCCCGAGTTTGTATTGGTTTTCCACCCAATCTTTAAAAACATAGCAGTCTTCAATGGTATGACTCACCATTCTGTGATATGGGCAGTATATGGGATTGCCGGTCATGTTCATCTCATGTGGCCTCTTTGAAATAAGCAGTTGAAGACCTTTGTTCAAGGTGTCCATGAATATTTCGCGGACTTTATCCCTCCTAAAGGACTAAACTTTCTTCTTTCTCTCTATTGGAGTAGGTGCCCTTACTGATGCTGGACCCCGAGGACGACCAGTCTTTGGTTCTCCTACTGTCCGCTTACCACGTTCAGTGTACGCATCAGAGGGACTGGAGGCTGATCGCGTCCGTTTTTCACAAAGGTGTTCTGCTCTCGGGCTGGAGGGAGCATCAGTCGGCTGCTTCCGGATATCAATCCCCAGCTCATGAACCAAAATTTGATTTCGCTGTAATTGCAATCGGGCGACTTGGGTCGTGAGATCCTCCATGACATTTGCCAGCTCGTCGACTTTAGAATGGACCTTGGCCATCTTCTCATCCCTGTCCTGAAGTTACTTTTGAAGCCATTGGAATAATGCTTGTTCTATAGTTCCGGGTATGACAACGGGGTCATCCCTACCGCCTGAACTTGATTCAGCATGAACCACGGATTCCTTTGGCTCAATGGCCTGAGCGAGCTCTTCATCATTTGGATTGGGCCGATGTTGGATGGCAACAGCCGCGTCATTGTCATGGTTATAAGGCGTAGGAGCACTTTTTCCTCTGAGCTCCATCATATAGACCGTATGGGTTGTGTACCCGTCTATTGCTTCTTCATTGGCAATGTCGCTCGCTTGGCTCTTAGCTTGTTGCCTTGGTCCGCTCTTTTTAGAGAAAGGCAGATGTCTGAGAGAATCAGGTCCCTGAAGGACTTCGGTCTCCGTTTGTATGAAATTGGCGGTCCTAGCTTGATTGTTTGTTAACACGCGAGGGGCCAATGATTGTGGAGGATTGTGTTTGTAAGATCCTTTGGTTAACCGTGGCCAGGCGATTGTGGTAGCTGATGCTTGAGTCGTGGGCCCGGGGTTAGCTTGTTCCAGTGGTGCACAGTTCAGAAATAGTCTTCTGCAGATTTACAGTTCTTGAATGATCGTGGAGTACAGCCATGTTCACCTCTACTGAGGGGACAACTTGCTCATGTCCGCGTCCGACCATTTTTCCTTAATCGTTTCCGTGAGGCACCGTACACCGATGCTCGTTGTCTGTGATACTTGAGCACGTTCGGCAGGCTAAAGATCCGGAATCCTTGAATTGTGACTAGAGTGTGCTACATTCCGGACTCGTTGGTGTGTACCTGATATTGATAGGTAGAGACGTGAGATCCCAGAGCAGGCACATCGGTCAGCTTTCAGTGTTCATCCAAGTGCCGCCAAGGTGTAACGTGACTTGAGAGTCAGTTACTGGTGGGCAGGATGAAAAAGTGAAGTTTCGGATTTCGTTTCAAGGTGTCCGTGTTGTTGTGAGCTAAGGTTGAGTATTTGAGACCGGCTGGAGAGTTGCAACCTTAAACCGTTCCGGAGAGGGAATGGGAGCAGAGCTCCATGAATTTTCGTTGTGGCGTCTACCCAGGTTTAGTCAGAGTGTGACTCCATTTAGGGTGTTTGTTGTCCGGTTATTCTCAGTTTGCTCAGTTGTACCTTGTTAAGTTTGTGCGTTGCACGGAGTTCCTTCATGCGTTATATCCAATTGGGGGCACCCTGTTCGCTAGCCGTAGTTGGAAGAAGCTTCAGGAAGCCTTGGATACTGGTTGAGCTTTAGCTCCGCTTTTCCATATGGGGGACCATGGTCAGTTGAGCGGACTATACAGACTCTGGAGGATATGCATGTGCGTACGTACTAAGTGTTGTTGGCAGTTGGGATTGTCACTTGCCATTGTTAGAGTTCTCCTTCGGTAGCTGTTATCAGGAGACACTCCAATTGGCAACCTTTTGATTTTGTTGTTAGGTGGTGTCGATCTCCATTCTGTTCTTCTGACTCTGCGTAGTAGGATTTTTGGACCCCAGCTAGTCTAGAGACTTCGGAAATGATCCAGTTGGTTCAGGTCAGGAGGTCTTATGCCGACCATGGTGGTCGCAGGCTTGAGTTCGCAGTGGGAGAATCATGTATTCCTATGGATTTTCCGATGAATGACGTGTTGAGTTTTGGGAAGCTTATCCCCGGATTGTAGATCCTATTGAGATCCTTAAAGCAAGTTAGTTCCGTTGCCTTTGATTTGGCACTTCCGTCCAGATTATTGAGTGTTCACCCCGTATTCCTTGTGTCGATACTTTGCTAATACCTTCATGACCTTTCTCACATGATTCAGCACCAGACCCTTTAGCTTGGACGCGATCTTTTCGTTCACCGGCAGCCATATGTGTTAGTGGCTCGGCAGGTGGAGAAACTTCGGTCAAGGGCCTTGCCATCTGTGGAGGGTTTTCTTGGACGTAGCCGTATAGTGAGGTAATCACTCGGGAGGCTGCGAGCGAGATTGGGAGTTTTGTACTCTTTCTTTGAAGGTACGCTTAGTGAGAATTTTAAATTCGGGGACGAATTTTTATAAGGGGGAGATTGTAACGTTTTGGAAAATCGTTATGCGAATTTTTCCGTTTTTGGGTAAAATTGTCGGTATTTTCCGTTTTAAACCGACTGTGATCAAACGACCATATAGACTTTCCAGCACCCAGTTTAGCTAAAATAAAACTAGTGCGCAAGCTTTAGGGGTATATGGGACGTTTTGGTTCAATTTGATTTTTCCCAATTTTAATATTATTTTAATGCGGTATTCACATTTTGGGAAATTTCTCTTAAATGATCGTTTTAACAATTAAGTTTGAGTTATTAAACCCTCACATCATATCTAGATATTTGTTTGGATATTAGGATTAAAATTTAGAGAAAAAGAGAAAAGAATTAAAGGAGATGCATGCATGTGTGTGTGAATGCATTAAATTGCATTTATTGCTAGAAATTCCTAGAAAACCCTACATAATTCCTCAACTACCTCCCTTGGCTGAGCTCTTTCCCTTCCCTACTGCTCTTGATCATTTCCTTTCCATTCTTGCATCAATTCTAGCACAATAAATCCCCAAAATCCTAAATTATATCACAAAAATACCTCAAGTCTTGATTTTTGCTCTTGGATCACTTGGAGCTAGGAAAGCTTGGATCTTGTGAGCTAAAGTTGATAGGTATAATCCCTACTCTGTTACATAGGAGTTTTTATGTTGTGTAGCTCGTTGGTTGCAGCGTAGGACACTTCAAGTAATCGATTTGTGAAATATCGTACTTTTAGTGTCTTTTTGAACCTCTGAGAACTGCTGTGACCTGGAACTGCTGTGACCTGGAAATTTTAGTGAGTGACCAAACAAAATTGTAGTGATGTACTGGTGACCCTGAAGCACCACCTAAGACACGAGACCCACCCCACCAGCCATGGCCGGCGACCCAAGGCGAAATTCCGGCGACGCCGGCTATTGAGGGAAGTGCTGGGGTTTGGTTTTTGTAGGTACTTGTCTGCTGTTGGTTAGGAGTGTTTGGTACTGTTTACTTTTTTAGTATTTACGGTATGAAAAGTCTGGGATCATTTTCCTTTAATCTAGTGTTTTGTGTCCGCGCGATACGTTATACGACACGGACCGTGCACTTTGTGTGTTTTTGCTCTTAGGTTGTTTTCGTCGTGTCGCTACGCACGTTAGCCACAATACGAACACTTAGGGGTAGGTTTGGAGTTGGTGTGTCGTTAAAACGTAGTTTGTTCGTGTTCTTGGTCTATTATTAATATATATTTGCTTTATTGTTTTATTGTGGTAGGTTCGCAGGCAGGGACTTCGGACACTGCTACAAGGGAAAAAAAAAGTGGTTGGCTTCACTTAGCCAGAAGCGTTGGTGAGTAGATTTAACATCTACAGGGGAATCGCCCGCATGGCATTATGCGTCTGGGCTATAGTTTTTATGTTTTGTCGCATATTCTATTACATATATAGAATTGCGCATACACATATTACTATTTGGTTAGTGTTGTGCTTGGATTAGTATCCTTAGGACACTGCACTATTATCAACGGCTTATGTTGCACGAGCACTGATTGTATGCCACACACACCGTCAATAATTGCCATGACACGCACAACACCCCTATAGATATGATATTGTTGCTTAGGGACGTTGGGACATGGTCCTTATTTTTATTGTGCTTATGACATATAGCATATCTGTATACTTACATGCTAGTTACCCATATACCTATATGGTATTGTACCATTGTGATAGGTATATACACATATGAGACATAGCTACATGTACATCTGGTATACATACATACATATACCTGGAGGGTATTATGGATAGGTATAGACACATACCTTGCTACAACTACTTTGACATCACACATACTTACATATGGATACACATATCTTGCTATACCGACACGGTTACGCTTACCTTGTTATAGCTACATGTTCACCTGTATATGATGTTGCATCTGATTTCGGAGGAATCAGGAACCGCATGATATATTTAATAACTTGTTGCAGTTAAATAGCGGTTTTCCTTTATATGCTCATATTATTGTTTCATGTTGCATATATTACATTCATGGATTTCATATGATGTCTCTGATATTTTTACTCCTGTATATATAACAGTGGAATGAGACGCTGTTATATATGGCTTTACACCAATATTAGTGGAATGGGACGCTAATATATGTGTATTGATTCATGCATTCATACGTATTCACCACTTGATGTTTTCTGGATTTGAGGACCTTGGTGGTTTCATGGAATTATGCAAGTATTCTATTTCTTTACTTGATATTGGATGGATCCACTTGAGATTTGTTTTATACCGATACGGGGATCGAGAGTGTCGGTGTTTGGCACTTAAGATTCGAGGACGTATATTACCGATACGGCGATCGAGAGTGTCGGCGTATATTACCGATACGGGGATCGAGGGTGTCGGTGTTTGGCACTTAAGATTCGAGGACGTATAAACATGTATTTTTGTGTCGATGATAGACACTTATTTCATGATGTTTTTGGGTGTCGATACTATACATTCACCTTATATGAAACATACAGGGTATGTGAGATAATTTGATATTGGACATACAGGATATATGAGATATACTGATGTTGTACATACAAGATATATGAGATCTACATGATATGAGGGCCGGTTTGGGGGCTGATTTGTAGAAATTAGGAATTGGATTGTCTTGTTGGATTTTGGTTCTACCACGAGGTTAGGATTTCCGTGGGGAATGACATATTTTATTCCATACTCCACATTTATTGTTATGCACTGCTTCATGTATTAGTTGTACCTGATAGAGTACCTTACATGATTATTGCATACAGATCGTCATATTATTGCTTCATGTATTAGTAGTACCTGCTAGTGTACCTTTCATGACTGATGCATTACATATGACCATTTACTGCTGATAGTTTGCATATGTTAGATTCGCGCTGTACGTGCATACTTGCGATTACCTGCATATGTTATTTACTATTCACGAGTTAGCAACTCACCCCCGTTGTGCCACAGTGTGTTGCAGGTGTTCTTCAGGATAGTCAGAGGCAGAGCTATTTTCATCCAACGTATCATCCTTTGCTGCGGATACCGCTTCGCCTGACAGTGTGCAGTTTTGCTTAGGTAGGTCTTGCCGTTTTCCTATGTTGCTTGTTGTATATTCGTTGTATCCTGTACTCTCTATCTACCATTGTATTGTATGACTTAGAGACGTGATGTGAGGACGATATTGTATATTATTTTGTGACTTGGAGGTTTTTATGCAGTTTTATTTATATCGTCTCTTTCTTCGCTACGGCATCGTATATCTGTTGTGGTGGTTGTTTTCCGCCGTTGGGCATGGATTTTTGCTGCTGTTTGGGATGCTTTTACTTATATTATGTTGTACCCATTTTTGGGGGCTTGTTTTACAAAGGAGGTGCTGTCAAAATTTTAAAGAAAATATATTGGACTTAAAGAAATTATACTTGAGATTTTCAAAAGTTTAAAATCTTTCTTATCTTTTCTTGTTTTTTAATGGTTTAGATTTCCGGGTTTTGGCTTTCTTTTACTGCGTTACGTCTGTAGACGTTGCGTAGTATTAGGGCCGTCACGTGCCAGTTTCGGGCCGTGACAAAGTTGGTATCAGAGCGCTAGGTTTTACCTTTCGGAGTGTAGGATGACCTTGGTATGTGTTCAGACCATAATATTGCATTTTTCATTACCCTATTCTTATCCATTTTATAAATAAACAGGTACTCTTGACGCACTTTTGTTACATGTTACAGGATACAGAGCTTGGAAGCGAATACAGTGAAAAAGACGAAAGCTGATACAGAAAAGAGACTTTTGACCAACAAGTAGACGGATTCTAGTCAAGCCTAGTCGAAGAACAGTGCAAGGTCCAAAATGTCAAGTGAACGGTTAAAAGATCGCTACAAGTGTTCACTGAAACATCTGGAGGAGAATAAAAAGCCTAACAGAGAAAAATACATATGGAAATAGGAAGCCCAAGAAGCCAAGAAAAAGCCCAAAAATTACAGAGTCCTAAATCCTCAACTTGGCCGCGGAACCGCGGCCAAACCCAGCCTGGCGCGGCGGTTCCGCGGCCATATAGAGCGCACGTCGGTGGATTTTTGGCGTGTCGGTGCGACGGTGCAGCTGTTGGGATTTTTAGGGGTCAAATATGTAATTTCACATGTGCGAGAGTCTGTAACCCTAGGTTTTCCGTTTTCTTATAAATTGTATTCCCAGATCTGTAAAAACCTATGCCTCTTTTCAATCAATAAAATTCAGAAGTTCTGGGAATTATATTCAGATCTGTTCTTCTTGCTTGGAGGGAGCCATCGAATTAGTAAGTAATTTTATTCCTTTAATTAAAATGTTTTATCATTCCCTAATGAGCGAGTAATCTCCTCGCTTGTTAGGATTAGCCTTAGGGAAAGGGTTGAGAGATGAGATCTCTCACCCCTTTCAATGCCACATTCACCTAATGAATTAGAACTCCTTGCATACACACACAACCACTCCCTACGGCACCCTACCCCTCGAGGTAACGGTGAACCGTAGTATAAAGGGCCGGTTGCGCGTGTTTTCCATGGGGGTTAGGGTAATTATCAACATAGGAAGGATACGAATCTAGAGGAAAAAACATCTTCCCAAAAGATTCGGATCCACTTTATTGATAATTACCGTAACATCTAATAGATCTAAAAAAGAAGGCATTGAAAGCGGTGAAGAAAAACGTTAATCTCCAAAACTTTCCCTAAGCCTAACCCTAGCAAGACTTTTAATTAGATTAATTAGATCCAGTTTTCATAGATTTTTTATAAACCAACCAAAACGACACTTTGAATCAACTCGTTAAAACACATAAAAGGAATTTACCCATCTCTGTGGATCGACCCGTACTCACCGGCTAGCTGCGAAGCGACGCCGTTTCTGATTGCGGTAAACAAGTACTTTTGACATCAATCAAATGGCGCCGTTGCCGGGGATGGCGTAATATTTCTTTTTGTGAATTTTCGGGTTGATATAAATCTTTAAAAAAATTATAAAAATATGAAAATATAAAAATACAAAAATTATCAATTTTGATCTGCTTGAAGGGTGTATCTTTTGAATCTTGCAGGAACAGCGAAGAATCGTGGATCTGGAAATTTACAGAGGCCAAAAACAGAAGTTGGTACATAGGAACAGAGAGGAATTGGAAGTACAGAACAGTAAAAAAAATTTTCAGAGTCTAATCCCACTACTAAGCCGCGGTTCCGCCGCACAAGGGGGTCCCACACCGCGGAAGCGCCGCGACTTGGCCACTTCAGCTCACCAAATTTTCTGTGTTTGTTTCTCTTTCTCCTCTCTGTCACCCTCCATATATCTTTCTGTAAAAATTTTCTGCAGGAATTCTTTGCGTAAAAAGTCTTTCTCCCCCTTCTAAATAACAGATTTCTGCAGGTTTCTTTGCGCCGCGCTAAAAATTGATTGCAAGTGAAATTTTATTGTTTTGCATAATTTAACCGGACTTTAAGGGGCTAATTGACCAAACTCAGATTGGGTGGGGATTTCATCACCCTTCCCAGGACCCCAGAAAACACCTAAAGCATTTTGCATCGACCACAATTAATTAAAAAAAGACTAGACTCAGACCTAAGGACATCGAGCTCAACAGGAAAAGGACTAGTATAGGCATCGACCGTTTATCCTAACCGACATTGCGGTGTCTAGGCTAGTGGTTATTAATTAGGCCCACTGTAGTGGTGGTTCCTTCCCACTTACCTGGCCGTACTTGTCCGTGAAGAGGCGGTTTGAGGTCCTATTTCTAGCCCTAGTTAGGAGCTGTCTAGCAGACCTAGACGACCCTAGATCTAGGCCTGATTGTGCATGTGTGGTTGATACATTTGTGTCACAAGACCCTTTTCAAAAACCTTTTTGCAAAACTCTCACATAAATAAAAAAAAAAATAAAGAAAAATCTTTTCAAAACTTGCAACTTGCCGCTAAGAAAACTTGCAACTCACTTCAACTCACTTCTTCTCATTGACGTTATCTTACCCCCACATTCTGTTTTTCTTTTTTTTTCCTGAGTACACTACTCCTTTAGTGTATGTCACTTTGGACTAGGGATACTAACGCCCGATTAGTCCGTGTTTCGTTGGTACCGACCAACGAACCCTTCGACGAACCCTTCGTCGAAATTCCCTCCATTTCCTTACCTCCACCTTTAAATTCTTCTTTCGAAGGTATGTCGGGACACGACCCCAACGATACCTTACCGACGGGAATGATTCCACCTCCGTTAGGTGCGAATAACCCGAATCTTCCGCCTGTTGTAGCGCCCGCACGAGTCGCGCTCCTGGATCTCTTCTACCCCGTCCGCACTTCTTTACCTACATGTCTTTCACCCCCACCGGCAAATGGGGACAACTTTGAAATAAAACCACATTTCATCAATATGCTGCCAAAATTTCATGGTTTGGAATCCGAAGATGCATATATTTTTATTAATAAATTCCAAAATGTGTGCGCTATGATGAAGACAACCCAATTAAGTGATGACGCTATAAGGCTAAGGGTCATTCCTTTTACCTTATGTGACCTAACCGAGAAGTGGCTATACAGCACCGCATCACATTCCATTAGAAATTGGGACGAGTTTGTGAGAGCTTTTCTGAAAAAGTTCTATCCTCATCACAAAACTGCTAGAATCCGTAACGAGATTATACAATTTTCACTGCTTCCTTCCGAACCATTCTAGAAGTGCTTCGAGAGATTTAAAGACCTACTTGTTCAATGCCCTCATCATGGGATCGAAAGTTGGCAACTTTGCCAAACATTATACGAGGGATTGAACGCAGCAATGAAGCAGTTGCTAGAAACAATATGTCAAGGTCATTTTCTCTCTAAGTCTAGTGACGAAGCATGGCAGTTTCTTGAGGATCTTAGTGAGCAAACAATTCAGTGGGAGAGTACCAAGACCACATCATCTTCTTCTGTTGGTCAATCTAGGGCAGGCATACATCAAATAGATATGTCGATTGCTATGAAGGCCGAGATGGCCTCACTTATGAAAAAGCTAGAAGCCATTGAGACCAAAATCTCATCGTCTTCTCCTGCCCCTACTCTACCCACACGAGCTGTTTGTGCTTGTTGTGCAAATCCTTCGCATCTAACCGAAGAGTGTCCTTATAATGCACCTATTCAAGGACAGGATCAAGTCAATGCTGCATTTCAGTAACGACAAAGAAATGATCCGTACTCTTCAACATACAATCCGGGGTGGAGGAGTCACCCGAATTTCGCTTGGAACCAAAATCAACAAGTCCAAGGGAACAATAATTTTCAAGGACCTCCTCCACAACAACAACAAGCACCCTTACAAACTCAAAACCAGCAACCTTTCCAACAACAACCTTATACAAATCAAACGAACAACTTAGTTCAACCAAATGATGATAAGGTTAGCTCGCTCAAGAAAAGTCTAGATGCATTTCTCAAGCAATCTACAGAATCCGCAGCATGATTTGAAAGTTATGTTCAATCTTTAATGCATAACAATGCCTCACACGATCAAAGTATCAAATCTATTGAGGCACAAATTGCACAATTAACTGCTGCGTTGAGCGAGAGAGAAAAGGGAAAGCTTCCATCTCAACCATTGCCAAATCCCGGTCACCCATAAAACGCATATCACAATCACAATGTGAATGCGGTGACCACGTTGAGATCCGGAAGAGTGTTGCAAAATAATGTGGGAACTAATGTTGCAAAATAATGTGCAAAATAATCTGAGTTTGGAACCGCGGCGCCCAAAAATTTCCGGAAAAATGCAATATTATGGTCACCCTCCATATATCTTTCTGTAAAAATTTTCTGCAGGAATTCTTTGCGTAAAAAGTCTTTCTCCCCCTTCTAAATAACATATTTCTGCAGGTTTCTTTGAACCGCGCTAAAAATTGATTGCAAGTGAAATTTTATTGTTTTGCATAATTTAACCAGACTTTAAGGGGCTAATTGACCAAACTCAGATTGGGTGGGGATTTCATCACCCTTCCCAGGACCCCAGAAAACACCTAAAGCATTTTGCATCGACCACAATTAATTAAAAAAAGACTAGACTCAGACCTAAGGACATCGAGCTCAACAGGAAAAGGACTAGTATAGGCATCAACCGTTTATCCTAACCGACATTGCGGTGTCTAGGCTAGTGGTTATTAATTAGGCCCACTGTAGTGGTGGTTCCTTCCCACTTATCTGGCCGTACTTGTCCGTGAAGAGGCGGTTTGAGGTCCTATTTCTAGCCCTAGTTAGGAGCTGTCTAGCAGACCTAGGCGACCTTAGATCTAGGCCTGATTGTACATGTGTGGTTGATACATTTGTGTCACGAGACCCTTTTCAAAAACCTTTTTGCAAAACTCTCACATAAATAAAAAAATAATAAAGAAAAATCTTTTCAAAACTTGCAACTTGCCGCGAAGAAAACTTGCAGCTCACTTCAACTCACTTCTTCTCATTGACGTTATCTTACCCCCACATTCTGTTTTTCTTTTTTTTTCCTGAGTACACTACTCCTTTAGTGTATGTCACTTTGGACTAGGGATACTAACGCCCGATTAGTCCGTGTTTCGTTGGTACCGACCGACGAACCCTTCGACGAGCCCTTCGTCGACATTCCGTCCATTTCCTTACCTCCACCTTCAAATTCTTTCACCGAAGGTATGTCGGGATTCAACCCCAACTATACCTTACCGACGGGAATGATTCCACCTCCGCCAGGTGCGAATAACCCGAATCTTTCGCCTGTTGTAGCGCCCGCACGAGTTGCGCTCCAGGATCTCTTCTACCCCGTCTGTACTTCTTTACCTACATGTCTTTCACCCCCACCGGCGAATGGGGATAATTTTGAAATAAAACCACATTTCATCAATATGCTGCCAAAATTTCATGGTTTGGAATCCGAAGATGCATATATCTTTATTAATAAATTCCAAAATGTGTGCGCTATGATGAAGACAACCCAATTAAGTGATGACGCTATAAGGCTAAGGGTCATTCCTTTTACCTTATGTGACCTAGCCGAGAAGTGGCTATACAGCACCGCATCACATTCTATTAGAAATTGGGACGAGTTTGTAAGAGCTTTTCTGAAAAAGTTCTATCCTCATCACAAAACTGCTAGAATCCGAAATGAGATTATACAATTTTCACAGCTTCCTTCCGAGCCATTTTGGAAGTGCTTCGAGAGATTTAAAGACCTACTTGTTCAATGCCCTCATCATGGGATCGAAAGTTGGCAACTTTGCCAAACATTATACGAGGGATTGAACGCAGCAACGAAGCAGTTGCTAGAAACAATATGTCAAGGTCATTTTCTCTCCAAGTCTAGTGACGAAGCATGGCAGTTTCTTGAGGATCTTAGTGAGCAAACAATTCAGTGGGAGAGTACCAAGACCACATCATCTTCTTCTGTTGGTCAATCTAAGGCAGGCATACATCAAATAGATATGTCGATTGCTATGAAGGCCGAGATGGCCTCACTTATGAAAAAGCTAGAAGCCATTGACACCAAAATCTCATCGTCTTCTCCTGTCCCTACTCTACCCACACGAACTGTTTGTGCTTGTTGTGCGAATCCATCGCATCTAACCGAAGAGTTTCCTTATAATGCACCTATTCAAGGACAGGATCAAGTCAATGCTGCATTTCAGCAACGACAAAGAAATAATCTGTACTCTTCGACATACAATCCGGGGTGGAGGAGTTACCCGAATTTCGCTTGGAACCAAAATCAACAAGTCCAAGGAAATAATAATTTTCAAAGACCTCCTCCTCCACAACAACAACAAGCACCCTTACACCAGCAACCTTTCCAACAACAACCTTATAGAAATCAAACGAACAATTTCGTGCAACCTAATGATGATAAGGTTATCTCGCTCGAGAAGAGTCTAGAAGCATTTCTCAAACAATCTACAGAATCCGCAGCAAGATTTGAAAGTTATGTTCAATCTTTAATGAATAACAACGCCTCACACGATCAAAGAATCAAATCTATTGAGGCACAAATTGCAAAATTAACTGCTGCGTTGAGCGAGAGAGAAAAGGGAAAGCTTCCATCTCAACCATTGCCAAATCCCGGTCACTCACAAAACGCATATCACAATCACAATGTAAATGCGGTGACCACGTTGAGATCCGGAAGAGTGTTGGAAAATAATGTGGGAACTAATGATGACATCCCCGCCGGTGGTTCTTCTTCTTCTCCATCGTCACCTTCCCCCTCTTCATTTTCTTTACTTTCTTCTTCACCTTTTTCCTTAGAGCCTATTCTCCACCCTTCACACGGCTCTAATTCTTCTACTTCTAACGGACCCATTTCTCACAACACGAACACATCTACACCGGGAACCGTTTCTAATCCACAGTCTACTCCACAGACATTTAACTCAACTAATTTTCAAAATGCACCATTTCCAAACAGGTTGAGTTCCAATAAACCAACTGCACAAGTGGAGAAGATTGTGGAGTTGTTTAAGCAGGTTAGCATAAATATACCTCTCTTGGATGCCATCCAACAAGTCCCTTCATACGCGAAAATTTTAAAGGGCTTATGCACCTCAAAGAGAAAAGCATCTCAAGTACCCAAGAAAGTGCTAGTGGCTAGTGCAGTGAGCAATGCTATTAACCACCATCAAACCTTACCCCAAAAACGAAAGGACCCCGGCTGTCCTACGATTTCCATCACAATTGGGGATAAGAAAATTAATCGAGCACTTCTAGATCTTGGGTCTAGTGTTAACCTGATTCCCTACTCCGTGTACGAACAATTAGGGGTTGGAGAGTTGAAACCCATTCGTTGTACTCTCCAAATGGCCGATCGATCAATCACCCATCCAAGGGGTCAGCTAGAGGATGTGTTGATCAAAGTGGGGGAGTTCATATTCCCCGTTGATTTTATTGTTATGGATACACAACCTGTTGCTAACCAAAGAAACCAAATTCCGGTGATCCTAGGTCGACCATTTTTGGCCACTTCCAATGCTGTAATAAACTGTCGCAATGGCTCCATGACTCTATCCTTTAGGAAAATGTCTAGTGAGTTCAATATTTATAAGATGGGAAGTCTGCCCCCCGTGCCTAAAACTAGTACACGAGAAGTTTGCTCTATTCACGAAATCACGCAGGAGGACTGCGAGCTTGAAAGATTCTTGTTTAATGAAAACAGTTTTGACGCCACTAGTGCGTCCCTCCTTGAGTCTACCACCGTTGACACAACCGATGTTGATTATGAATGTTTCACTTTTTTGGATGATGACGACTCACAGCCCGAATATGAGTCGTTTGAATTTTTGGATGAGTCAGTCGAGCCATCCGAATCGGTTGTTTGCAGTGATTTCGAACCTGTGTTGGAGTCCTTTGAGTTCGAGGTAGAGTCCGCAATGATTCTTTCACCTCCGAAACTCGAACTCACGCCCTTGCCGTCTCACCTTAGATATGCTTACATAGGTGAGAATGAGACCTTTCCCATTATCATATCGGCTTCTCTAGCCCTTGAGCAAGAGAACGCTATTTTAAAAGTCTTACAAGATAGGCGGCAAGTTTTCGGTTAGACTATGGCGGACATCAGTTCCCTCATAATTGAATATCATATACAATTGATGAATGATGCCAAGTCAATAGAGGACCCACAGGAACATCTTGGGGGTATTGTGGTGAGTCAACCTCCTTTAGAAGTTGAAATACCCCCATTTCTTTTAATAAGTTACGAGAATGTCAATACTCCACTGATTGCTGATCATTTACATTCTCGTTTTGATACATCACCATCGCCTGTATATTTACCTCCACACCCCCTTACCACTACTTCTATCTTTCCCAATTCTTTGTGAATCGCTACAACTTATTCTTCCACCAACCAATACTCTTTACTGATAAAATTTTCAACTGGTTGGTGTTGGTCTATACAAAGTTTGGCAGTAATGTCTAACATAGTTTGGGGGAGGGCCTTTTTGTATATATTTTTGTTTTTCTTATCAATAAAAAATTTATAAATAAATAAACAGGGAAGCGCCGGTATTTTGACCCTCTTGGTTTAGCATGACAGTGAGGACACTGTCAAGTTCAAGTTTGGGGGTATGCTCGGTACGTCTTCTTCCTTCGCATTCATTTGTACATATTTTTGCATTTGCATACTTATTTGGAAACCCATAAAAATTGAAAAATTTCGAAAATTATAAAAAAATATTGTATTCAATTTTGGCTAATTGACTTGAGTTTGACAAATAGGTTAACTAGCTAGGAACAACTAGATCTTAGACTTAGTGAATTAAAAACCCTAAAAATAACATTCCTTAAAGTTTAACGGTAGAAAGTATATGCCTTGTAGTTTATTTAGAAATAGGAAAATTTTGGGTTGACTTCTTGGGCTAAGTCGAAACAAGAGAAGAGTATTGATGTTCTTATTAGAGTATAAGTTTGAAAAATAGTTCCTTGCTTAAGTCTAGATTCTGAAAATGTATACCTTACAATTTGCACAATCACGCACCTTGAAACTTGGAATAGTAGAAGAGACCTTGAAATGCTCTTGTCTAAAGTCCTTAGTACAATGAAAAAAAAAGTGAATAAAGGAAAAAAATGGACACTGGTTTTTGTGATTATTTAAGGCTGTAAAAATAGAAAAATCTTTAGCGAGGGTGCTTCATCACCTAGTGCCTTAGACCAACTGGTTTGGGAGTCACTGCTAAAAGCCTTGGGTGTTGCAAGACTAGGAATTACGCTTAAATGTGCAAACACATTTTGTAATCGGTCGTTGGTACCTCAAGAAGTTTTAACGGTCGCATGAAGGATGTGTAAGCAAAATTCAATTAAAAATTCACCAATTAATAAGTGCTTTGGACAATGGACGAGAGTGCGATTGCTTGATTTGAATTTCCAAGTGTAGGGATGATATTTACACACACGTGGGGATATGTGATTAGAGTTTAGATAAGAGAAAGGAATGAAGAATAAAACTTGTATCTTTAGTAGGGTTGATAGAAATTCCTAAGTGGAGATGGAACTTTAGAAGGAAAACTTAAGAGATGCCGAAAGCTAAGTAGGTCTACATAACATATATAATCTTAAGTTAAATAATGAGGAAGTGTGAAGAATATGGGTGGATAATTTGCGGGTCGATGATAATAGAATTCTTAGTTAGAAAACCTAATTGGAGAACAAAAGTCAATAGGCCGAATTGATAGGATTTTGTGGGTGTAATCCGCTGAAAACCCTCAGGAGACAACACTCCTCCAACTAGGGACACCTAGAGGTTTAACGGCTTGTTGCACGAGCTCAGTGCAATCGCGTTTCCCTGCGAGAAGTGCGGATAGGATTTTAGTGAATAAAATAATAAGTTTGCTCGAGGACGAGCAAAAGGTAAGTTTGGGGGTATTTGTTCAGACCATAATATTGCATTTTTCATTCCCCTATTCTTATCCATTTTATAAATAAACAGGTACTCTTGACGCACTTTTGTTACATGTTACAGGATACAGAGCTTGGAAGCGAATACAGTGAAAAAGACGAAAGCTGATACAGAAAAGAGACTTTTGACCAACAAGTAGACGGATTCTAGTCAAGCCTAGTCGAAGAACAGTGCAAGGTCCAAAATGTCAAGTGAACGGTTAAAAGATCGCTACAAGTGTTCACTAAAACATCTGGAGGAGAATAAAAAGCCTAACAGAGAAAAATACATATGGAAATAGGAAGCCCAAGAAGCCAAGAAAAAGCCCAAAAATTACAGAGTCCCAAATCCTCAACTTGGCCGCGGAACCGCGGCCAAACCCAGCCTGGCGCGGCGGTTCCGCGGCCATATAGAGCGCACGTCGGTGGATTTTTGGCGTGTCGGTGCGACGGTGCAGGTGTTGGGATTTTTAGGGGTCAAATATTTAATTTCACATGTGCGAGAGTCTGTAACCCTAGGTTTTCTGTTTTCTTATAAATTGTATTCCCAGATCTGTAAAAACCTATGCCTCTTTTCAATCAATAAAATTCAGAAGTTCTGGGAATTATATTCAGATCTGTTCTTCTTGCTTGGAGGGAGCCATCGAATTAGTAAGTAATTTTATTCCTTTAATTAAAATGTTTTATCATTCCCTAATGAGCGAGTAATCTCCTCGCTTGTTAGGGTTAGCCTTAGGGAAAGGGTTGAGAGATAAGATCTCTCACCCCTTTCAATGCCACATTCACCTAATGAATTAGAACTCCTTGCATACACACACAACCGCTCCCTACGGCACCCTACCCCTCGAGGTAACGGTGAACCGTAGTATAAAGGGCCGGTTGCGCGTGTTTTCCATGGGGGGGTAGGGTAATTATCAACATAGGAAGGATACGGATCTAGAGGAAGAAACATCTTCCCAAAAGATTCGGATCCACTTTATTGATAATTACCGTAACATCTAATAGATCTAAAAAAGAAGGCATTGAAAGCGGTGAAGAAAAACGTTAATCTCCAAAACTTCCCCTAAGCCTAACCCTAGCAAGACTTTTAATTAGATTAATTAGATCCAGTTTTCATAGATTTTTTATAAACCAACCAAAACGACACTTTGAATCAACTCGTTAAAACACATAAAAGGAATTTACCCATCTCTGTGGATCGACCCGTACTCACCGGCTAGCTGCGAAGCGACGCCGTTTCTGATTGCGGTAAACAAGTACTTTTAACATCAATCAGTATGATGGAGTAGGTAGCTTAAAGCTAAGTAACATAGTGTGTGTATGTCCGCGGCATACTCATGACGCGGTACTCCGCCTAAAGTGACCTAAATACAATTTGCTTGAAATTCCTTCATTGATGATACATATCCTTATGATTCGATTTCCGTGTTCATATCGAATCCTTCTTCCATTTATAGGCTTTGCCGCTGATGACTATGAGGACTTGAGTGATGCAGCGAGAGCCGAGGTCAGAATGGACTCGCGTGGGACGAGGACTGACTAGGATGGCACGCTCGTTGCATTGGACTATATGGATCCGCTTTCGATAGATCATATTGATAGGCTTATGGCAGAGATGCAGGATTTGCACCAGACGATGAGTTCTTTGGTTGAAGCCATTCGAGCGCAGCGACAGGAGGTTGTCACCCCTGTTACCCAGTTGTTCCTTGCAGTTAGCACTCAGCCTTGTGTTACGTATACAGCACTAGTGGACGCAGCCGTTTTGACGAGGTGCGTTTTCCGAGACTTGGGAGTTCTGGAATAGAGGAGGGTTCGTACAGGTGTACCAGCCCAGAGACAGAGGCTTAGGCGTCGAGACAGATTTCGTGACCGTCGCGGGAGTAGCAGAGGCCTGGGACGAGGACAGTCGTTCAGCTCTTATCCCCAGGATGGTCAGCAGTTTTCTTCTGGATATTATCGTGCGAGAGTTTTCCGACGTTGTTCTAGATAAACCGACGAACCTTAGGAAGCTTAAGGATCAGCTGCAGAGTTGTTGGTTGAGGGACTTGTGCGTCCGAGTGTTTCTCTTTGGGGAGCTCCTTTCTTGTTCGTCAGGGAGAGGGACGCCAGTTTGAGGTTGTGTATTGATGGATCGTCAATTAAACCGAGTTACGGTGAGGATAGGTATCTGTTACCTCGCATTGACGATTTCTTCGATCAACTCCAGAGTGCGAGACTCTTTCTGAGTTTGTTTGTGATCAGGTCATCATTGTTGCGGGTTCAGAGTGATGACATTCCGGAGACTGTTTTTGTGCGTGCTATGGGCTTTATGTGTTTTGGTGGTGTCATTGGACTCACCAGTGCCCTAGCAGCAATCGTGGATATGATGAACCAGATTTCTTCAAGCCGTTCCTCGACCAGTTTATTGTTGTGTCATTGATGACATTCTGGTCTATTCTAAGAGTCGTGAGGAACGTGAGCAGCACTTGGGGATTTGTTTAGCAGACATTGGGAGAGCCCAGAAGTTTGCTAAATTCTCAGAGTGTTCTTTCAAGCTTGGTTGTGTTGACTCCTAGGTCTAGTAGTTACTGGAGACGGTTTTCGTATGGACCCGAGGAGGATCGAGGCCGTACAGCTTTGACCCATACTTATATCCGGGACAGAGGTCCGCGGATTTTGGGCTTAGCAGGTTTTTACCGCTGTTTCATGCAGGATTGCTTGTGTATCGCTGCACCGTTGACTAAACTGACCGGGAAGGAGGTTCTTTTTCTGTGGACTGAGGCATGCGTGCGGAGTTTTCAGCAGTTGGAGATTCGGTTGACAACTGCATCAGTTCTTTTTTGCTTTCTGGTTCGGGCGACTTTGTTGTTTACTGTGATGTTTCGTGAGTGGGGCTCGATTGTGTACTGAGGTGACACTATAGAGTTATCGCTTTTACTTCCCGATAGTTAGAGGAAGTACGAGCAGGATATCCTACTCATGATCTGGAGATGGCCGAAGTAGTCGTGCGTTGAAAATCCGAGGACACTACTTGTATGGAGAGTCATGTCAGATTTTCACGGAGCTTAATGTACATCTTCCTGCAGCGGGTTTTGATTGTTGAGACAGCGTCGTTGGATGGACCGTGTGGAGGATTGTGTTTGTGAGATCCTTTGGTTAACCGTGGCCAGGCTATTGTGGTAGCTGATGCTTGAGTCGTGGGCCCAGGGTTAGCTTGTTCCAGTGGTGCACAGTTCAGAAACAGTCTTCTGCAGATTTATAGTTCTTGAATGATTGTGGAGTACAGCCATGTTCGCCTCTACTGAGGGGACATCTTGCTCATGTCCGCGTCCGACCACTTTTCCTTAATCGTTTCCGTGAGGCACCGTCCACCGATGCTCGTTGTCTGTGATACTTGAGCACGTTCGGCAGGGTAAAGATCCGGAATCCTTGAATTGTGACTAGAGTGTGCGACGTTCCGGACTCGTTGGTGTGTACCTGATATTGATAGGTAGAGACGCGAGATCCCAGAGCAGGCACATCGGTCAGCTTTCAGTGTTCATCCAAGTGCCGCCAAGGTGTAACGTGACTTGAGAGTCAGTTACTGGTGGGCAGGATGAAAAAGTGAAGTTTCGGATTTCGTTTCAAGGTGTCGGTGTTGTTGTGAGCTAAGGTTGAGCATTTGAGACTGGCTGGAGAGTTGTAACATTAAACCGTTCCGGAGAGGGAATGGGAGCAGATCTCCATGAATTTTCGTTGTGGCGTCTACCCAGGTTTAGTCAGAGTGTGACTCCATTTAGGGTGTTTGTTGTCCGGTTATTCTCAGTTTGCTCAGTTGTACCTTGTTAAGTTTGTGCGTTGCACGGAGTTCCTTCATGCGTTATATCCAATTGGAGGCACCCTGTTCGCTAGCCGTAGTTGGAAGAAGCTTCAGGAAGCCTTGGGTACTGGTTGAACTTTAGCTCCGCTTTTCCATCTGGGGGACCATGGTCAGTTGAGCGGACTATACAGACTCTGGAGGATATGCATGTGCGTACGTACTAAGTGTTGTTGGCAGTTGGGATTGTCACTTGCCATTGTTAGAGTTCTCCTTCGGTAGCTGTTATCAGGAGACACTCCAATTGACAACCTTTTGATTTTGTTGTTAGGTGGTGTCGATCTCCATTCTGTTCTTCTGACTCTGTGTAGTAGGATTTTTGGACCCCAGCTAGTCTAGAGACTTCGGAAATGATCCATTTGGTTCAGGTCAGGATGATGACAGTCCTGTGCGGACAGAGGTCTTATGCCGACCATGGTGGTCGCAGGCTTGAGTTCGCAGTGGGAGAATCATGTATTCCTAAGGATTTTCCGATGAATGACGTGTTGAGTTTTGGAAAGCTTATCCCAGGATTGTAGGTCCTTTTGAGATCCTTAAAGCAAGTTAGTTCCGTTGCCTTTGATTTGGCACTTCCGCCCAGATTATTGAGTATTCACCCTGTATTCCTTGTGTCGATACTTTGCTAATACCTTCATGACCTTTCTCACATGATTCAGCACCAGACCCTTTAGCTTGGACGCGATCTTTTCGTTCACCGGCAGCCATATGTGTTAGTGGCTCGACAGGTGGAGAAACTTCGGTCAAAGGTCTTGCCATCTATGGAGGGTTTTCTTGGACGTAGCCGTATAGTGAGGTAATCACTCGGGAGGCTGGGAGCGAGGTTGGGAGTTTTGTACTCTTTCTTTGAAGGTACGCTTAGTGAGAATTTTAAATTTGGAGATGAATTTTTAAAAGGTAGGGAGATTGTAACGTTTTGGAAAATCGTTATGCGAATTTTTCCGTTTTGGGTAAAATTGTCGTTATTTTCCGTTTTAAACCGACTGTGATCAAACAACCATATAGACTTGCCAGCACCTAGTTTAGCTAAATAAAGCTAGTGCGCAAGCTTTGGGGGTATATAGGACGTTTTAGTTCAATTTGATTTTTCCCAATTTTAATATTATTTTAATGCGGTATTCACATTTTGGGAAATTTCTCTTAAGTGATCGTTTCAACAATTAAGTTTGGGTTATTAAACCCTCACATCATATCTAGATATTTGTTTGGATATTAGGATTAAAATTTAGAGAAAAAGAGAAAAGAATTAAAGGAGATGCATGCATGTGTGTGTGAATGCATTAAATTGCATTTATTGCTAGAAATTCCTAGAAAAACCTACACAATTCCTCACCTACCTCCCTTGGCCGAGCTCTTTCCCTTCCCTACTGCTCTCGATCATTTCCTTTCCATTCTTGCATCAATTCTAGCACAATAAATCCCCAAAATCCTAAATTATATCACAAAAATACCTCAAGTCTTGATTTTTGCTCTTGGATCATTGGAGCTAGGAAAGCTTGGATCTTGTGAGCTAAAGTTGATAGGTATAATCCATATTCTGTTAAATAGGAGTTTTTATGTTGTGTAGCTCGTTGGTTGTAGCGTAGGACACTTCAAGTAATCGATTTGTGAAATATCGTATTTTTAGTGTCTTTTTGAACCTCTGAGAACTGCTGTGACCTGGAAATTTTAGTGAGTGACCAAACAAAATTGTAGTGATGTACTGGTGACCTTGAAGCACCACCTGAGACACGAGACCCACCTTACCAGCCATGGCCGGCGACCCAGGGAGAAATTCCGGCGACGCCGGCTATTGAGGGAAGTGATGGGGTTTGGTTTTTGTGGGTACTTGTCTGCTGTTGGTTAGGAGTGTTTGGTACTGTTTACTTTTTTAGTATTTACAGTATGAAAAATCTGGGATCAATTTCCTTTAATCTAGTGTTTTGTGTCCGCGCGATACATTATACGACACGGACCGTGCACTTTGTGTGTTTTTGCTTTTAGGTTGTTTTCGTCGTGTCGCTACGCACGTTAGCCACAATACGAACACTTGGGAGTAGGTTTGGAGTTGGTGTGTCGTTAAAACGTAGTTTGTTCGTGTTCTTGGTCTATTATTAATATATATTTGCTTTATTGTTTTATTGTGGTGGTTCGCAGGCAGGGACTTCGGACACTGCTATAAGTGGAAAAACAAGTGGTTGGCTTCACTTAGCCAGGAGCGTTGGTGAGTAGATTTAACATCTACAGGGGAATCGCGCACATGGCGTTATGCGTCTGGGCTATAGTTTTTATGTTTTGTCGCATATTCTATTACATATATAGAATTGCGCATACACATATTACTATTTGGTTAGTGTTGTGCTTGGACTAGTATTCTTAGGACACTGCACTATTATCGACGGCTTATGTTGCACGAGCACTGATTGTATGCCACACACACCATCAATAATTGCCGTGACACGCACAACACCCCTATAGATATGATATTGTTGCTTAGGGACGTTAGGACATGGTCCTTATTTTTATTGTGCTTATGACATATAGCATATGTGTATACTTACATGCTAGTTACTCATATACCTATATGGTATTATACCATTGTGATAGGTATATACACATACGAGACATAACTACATGTACATCTGGCATACATACATATAGACACATACCTTGCTACAACTACTTTGACATCATACATACTTACATATGGACACACATATCTTGCTATACCGACATGGTTACGCTTACCTTGTTATAGCTACATGTTCACCTGTATATGATGTTGCATCTGATTTCGGAGGAATCAGGAACCGCATGATATATTTAATAACTTGTTGCAGTTAAATAACGGTTTTCCTTTATATGCTCATATTATTGTTTCATGTTGCATATATTACATTCATGGATTTCATATGATGTCTCTGATATTTTTACTCCTGTATATATAACAGTGGAATGGGACGCTGTTATATATGCCTTTACACCAATATTAGTGGAATGGGACGCTAATATATGTGTATTGATTCATGTATTCATACGTATTCACTACTTGATGTTTTCTGGATTTAAGGACCTTGGTGGTTTCATGGAATTATGCAAATATTCTATTTCTTTACTTGATATTGGATGGATCCACTTGAGATTTGTTTTATACCGATACGGGGATCGAGAGTGTCGGTGTTTGGCACTTAAGATTCGACGACGTATATTACCGATACGGGGATCGAGAGTGTCGGTGTTTGGCACTTAAAATTCGAGAACGTATATTACCGATACGGGGATCGAGAGTGTATCGGTGTTTGGCACTTAAGATTCGAGGACGTATAAACATGTATTTTTGTGTCGATGCTAGACACTTATTTAATGATGTTTTTGGGTGTCGATACTGTACATTCACCTTATATGGAACATACAGGGTATTTGAGATATTTTGATATTGGACATACATGATATGTGAGATATACTGATGTTATACATACATGATATATGAGATCTACATGATATGAGGGCCAGTTTGGGGGCTGATTTATGGAAATTGGGAATTGGATTGTCTTGTTGGATTTTGGTCCTACCACGAGGTTAGGATTTCCGTCGGAATAGCATGTTTTATTCCATACTCCACATTTATTGTTATGCACTGCTTCATGTATTAGTTGTATCTGATAGAGTACCTTACATGATTATTGCATACAGATCATCATATTATTGCTTCATGTATTAGTAATACCTGCTAGTGTACCTTTCATGACTGATGCATTACATATGACCATTTGCTGCCGATAGTTTGCATATGTTAGATTCGCGCTGTACGTGCATACTTGCGATTACCTGCATATGTTATTTACTATTCACGAGTTGGCAACTCACCCCCGTTGTGCCACAGTGTGTTGCAGGTGTTCCCCAGGATAGTCAGAGGCAGAGCTATTTTCATCCATCGTATCATCCTTTGCTGCGGATACCGCTTCGCCTGACAGTGTGCAGTTTTTTTTAGGTAGGTCTTGCGGTTTTCCGACGTTGCTTTTTGTATATTCGTTGTATCCTGTACTCTCCATCTACCATTGTATTGTATGACTTAGAGACGTGATGTGAGGACGATATTGTATATTATTTTGTGACTTGGAGGTTTTTATGCATTTTTATTTATATCGTCTCTTTCTTCGCTACGGCGTCGTATATCTGTTGTGGTGGTTGTTTTCCGCCGTTGGGCATGGATTTTTGCTCCTGTTTGAGATGCTTTTACTTATATTATGATATACCCATTTTTAGGGGCTTGTTTTACAAAGGAGGTGCTGTCAAAATTTTAAAGAAAATATATTGTACTTAAAGAAATTATACTTGAGATTTTCAAAAGTTTAAACAATCTTTCTTATCTTTTCTTGTCTTTTAATGGTTTAGATTTCTGGGTTTTGGTTTTCTTTTACTGCGTTACGACTGTAGACGTTGCGTAGTATTAGGGCCGTCACGTGCCAGTTTTGGGTCGTGACACTTAGGGGTGTTCGGTTTGGGATATCCGTATGGAGACTGCTCACTTGGGAGTATCCGACTTGGGGATATCCGCCCAAGAGGACTCCAACAGTACTTATTAGTGAAAAACTCTGTGAGGCCCCCACAAAATATGAAGCGTTTTATTATTATTATTTTTCGGTGCCAACAAAAGCCAAAAACATTTGATCTGATGTTTTGTAACTGCAGTAATTTCTTCTTTTGGGTAAAGGCAACTTATAATAATTCCAAACACATAATTAAACAATTATCAATTAGATTTTGAAGTTAACTCAATAAAACAACAATTATGATTACAAGAAGACGGTCTTGATCTCCATTTATAGGCTTTCGTAGAATATTCTAGATGAATGTCTCTCTGGAATTTCTAATGATGTTTTATGAGCAGAAAGCTTTAAGCTTTTAGCTTTTAGAAAAGCATAAGCTAGAAGTTTCATTGTCCAGATAGTATCTAAATTTTTCTAGAATTCTTCAAAAATATCAATATGGTTCATCCTTTAGATTTACCGTTAGTCATCAGAGGCTGTCGCGTTAACAGACATGATCTAGTGTGCTTCGAGAACTTTATGCTTCATCAATCCAGATTCAGGCACATCTAGATGAATTCCATGAGGAATGACGGAAAACTTTGTACAAAATATCCAAGATGAATGATTATGTCGCAAATTTGCTTGGTCCTGCAGGTTCGGTAGAGCAATTCAATTAATGCTAAAGACTTATTTCCCCTCAAGATAAAACTCGCAGATGATGTTGACCACGGACTATGTTGAATTTTGATTAAAAAAGGAGAGCCAAAAAACAAAAGTGGTCAATTTTGTCGGTTCAGCCCACGTTTGTTATCATCTGCATGTGGAGGTATGCAAAGTCTAAAAGAGAACAAAGTGGTTGCTGAAAATTTGAAGATGCTTATTTTGTGCCTTTTGTGAAAGGAAAGTAATGGGAAGGCATGAAAGAGGGAGAGAGTGCATGAATATGCTTTTAATAAAGAGGTGTTGATTTTAGTGATTGAGCCATGCCTATTTAAATAAGGGTGTTGCATATGTTAATATTAGAAGTGAAGTATCAGACTTCATTCTTCAAAGAGCTTTGTGTGAAGGAAAATACAGAGAGAGTTGAAGAGTTTTGTGGAGAGAGTTGCTCTGCTTTCTTCTCTTCTTTTGTTTGAGATGCTCTTTGCATTAAGAGTTTCTCTTGGAGTGTTCTGTTTTTTGTGAGGTTTGTGTTGGTGATAGAACTTGTATAATCTCGTGTAATTCTTTCTCTAGTGGAAGTTTCTCGTCGCGGTTGCAGAAGTAGGTCCAGTTGGGGACCAAACCAAGGTATATCTTGTAAGACTGGTTGCTTGGTGTGCTCTTTTCTGAGTAGTTTAATTAGCCGATAGTTATATCCTTTTCTTTCGATCCTGAAATGCTGGATCCTGTTTTTAATTCCGCTACGCCATATCATTTGTTTGTTTGGCTGTGCCTATGTGATTCCTTTGCCGTCAGGAGGATCATCGTACGGCACAATAGTTTTTATAACAAGTGGTATCAGAGCATTCAGGCTCGGTGTTTTTTTCGGGTGTTTGGAAAGATGGCGTCAATAAACTACAAGATCGAAATGTTTAACGTGTTAGCTTATGCATTTTCATGTGGTTTAATTATCCATTCTCGCTTTATTTTGATGATAGCTAAAACATGAATAGGTGTTTAATGTCATATACTTATCTTGCTTTACATTATCGACACTAAACTTACATATATTTGATATTTAACTTGTATATCTTATATCTTGTGTATGTCGAATAATATATCGATATCTCATGTATTGCATTTGATATATATGTTAATATTGATATACTATTCCCATTCATTATTTTGATATTCAAAATATGAACACTTATGTATATACATGCGTTTCTTTTATTGGTTTTCATATAAACATGTGTGCGTGTGTGTTATCAATATCTCTGGCTTTGTTTGTGTTTTACATATCGATATCGATATTGATATTCATAGTTTCGATATCAAACAATGAACGTTCATATATAGTGTTTATTAACTTGTTTATATTTCACAATACTGTATATGATATGCTTGGTCATTTTGAGATTGCTTTTCAGGATATCTCATGACACAAGCGTATAAAGAAGGATGGAGGAAATTGAGCTTAAACGACATATCTATATCGAGGTTGGAGAATTCGGACAAGAGCTTCTCAAATTGCACATTCAAGCTACGATAGCTAAAGAAGTCGAAGTCCGAGATTGAAATGTCTAAGTTTGAAGTAAAATTGAAGATCAATCGATCGACGCTTGTGAGTGGCATGTTCAAGTTTGAAGCTATGAAGTTATGAAACCAAGTTCAAGCGCATGTCAAGGTTCAAGAGCTAGAGACGAAAAGGATTCAAATAATCGAAAATTTGCGAAACCGACATAGAAATCCTTGTAAGTACTCTTCGAATTATGGTTTATATCAATTAGAGCTTTTGAACACTCACACTTGCATACACAAATGTTATACATTGTATAAACATCGGGGTTTTCGAGTTTAAAATTTTCGTTTTCATAAAAATCCCAAATATCAGTTTTCGTGTTTGACCAGACGTCTGCCACTCTGGTCATCAGACATCTTCCCTTTGGATTTTTTCAAATGTCAGAAAAATCTTTAAAAATTGGTTTTTTGAACTGCAGACATCTATCCATTTGTACCGCAGACGTTTTCCTACTTACTGGAATCATTATCAACCCCTTTTTCTTTAAGTAAGCATATTTCTGCATTTTTTGGTGTAGCCATACATCTGCCCTTTTGTACTGTAGACATCTAAATCACAAATAGGCAGATGTATGCTGCTTTATTAGACGTCTGGCAATTAGTCTCGGGTTGGAATTGTTTGTTCTCCAGACGTCTTTTGTTTTGTTGGCCAGACGTCTGTTGTTATACAGGCCTATGACCACCTGATCTTTAACTAAAGATGTTTTTGTGAACAATGGAATGGTCTAGACGTCTACAGCTTTTATCGTCAGACGACTGTCGTTCAAAAGTTTTCAAAATATGACTGTTTATAACCGTTGGAATATTTTTTCTAAAGGGTCATATGTCTGCCCATTCCTTATGCAGACGTCTGTCGTGATTTATTTATGTTGACTTGTTTTAAAAATGACTAGTTTTTTATGAGGCCTGTATTTATGTTTTTCCTTGGTTATTTTGAGCTTTAATCACTCAAGCATTTCAGTTGCAATATTTCAAAGTGATCAAGAGAGAAAAATCTCATTTCTTATGAGAGTTCAAAAGTGATTTTCATTTGTTTATCCATTTACTCTCACACACAAACTCAAGAGCTTCTAATTTGATATCAATCTTTTTGAGTATTAGTGAGCTTCGTTGAAAACTCTATTGAGAGTGTTGTGCTTGTAATTTTCTTCTTCTTTTCTTTGTGTGAGGACTCTTGAGTGTAGGGTGTCTTTATAAGAGAGAAGAGTGAGTGTGCTTGTAAAGAGAAGCGAGAAGAGCTTGTAAAAGAGAAGTGTTGCACGTGTGTCGAGCAACGTGTATCTTTTGAGGACGTGTGTAAGGTTTGGCCTCTACTGGAAACGGAGTTATGGGTTGCTTGCGAGCAATGTGTTTGTCTCCGAGAAATACGTGTTTAGTGGAACGAGCTTGATCGCTCAAATAAAGTGGGCTAGGGGATCTCCCAAACCATTGTAAAATCGATTGTGTCTGCGTTTGCAATTTCTCTCTTGCTTTATATTTCAATTGCTTTGAAATTTCATGCCAGATTTTCTTATGCCATATATACTTAGTGTTCTTGCTTGATTGCTATATCTCTTACTATTTGTTTATGTTTCACAATTGTATGTGTGCTTATCCATTTATCACTTTTAGTATATCTATTGTCTAAGCTTTACAATTTTGTTTTGATTAGCAAGTGTGGTAGAATTTTTAAATTGGGCATATTAGTTGCATAGTCCTATTCACCCCCTCTAGGACTATTGTTGTAGGCTTCCGCGGTTCTACTTTCAATTGGTATCAGAGTTTGGTACTCTTTTTTTGTAGGCTTTATATCCTAGAGTGATCCATGTCATCTTCTTTACAAAACTACTCTTCCATTGAAAGTAATTCTATTTATGATCCTCCTTATTTTGATGGAAGTAAATTTTTAGTGGAAAATTGAGATCTAATGCTTTCTTGAATCCCTTGGTAGATGTTTTTGGAAAATGGTAGATGACGACTATTCTATTCCCACTTGACGCGGGGCGGATCCGTGCCAAGATGTTACCTTTCGTTGATCTGCTGATGGCGGCGATGGACGGCTGAGATTTGATTTGGAGACTGGCTCCTGAAGTGTGTGGATCTTAATGGGATTGAGGCTGTTGGCGCCGAGCTACCTGCAAGGAAGTCCCGGGGTGGTTTTACCACCGAGGACCCTCCAACAGTCAAGTTAGAGAGGGAATCCGAGTAGAGTAACGGCTTAGTGGAGTAAAAATGGCTTACTTGGACCGTCTGAAGAAGGGGTTTGTATAGCAGTGGCAGCAGGCAGGGCAGGCACGAGAATCACGCCGGCCGTTACGTTCCCGACGTCACGCCCGCGTGATGAGCGGGATCTTCCATTAATAGCGAGGCAGGCTCGTTAATGGGGGATCGTGATGGCGTGGAACGTGGGATGTGGTCGGCGGATATCTCGCGCATGGAGAGATTCGCAGGATGGCGGTTGCGCCTGTGAGCGGTGCCGTTGGTCGGTCGATGAGACCGAGGAAGATGACCTCGACGGGAGAGCTCGCGGACGAGCGGGAGAGCCGAGGTATCTTGGTTCCGTAGTAGCCCAGAGACGAGCCGTGAGGCCGAGGAAGCTAATTGTGCTGGGGGCTCGGAGGTGAGCCAGCGCTTGTTTGTGGGACGGGCACAGGAGTGGTCTGGTCGGCCACTGTATGTCCTTTCTTGTGAGCTTTAGGACATGCCATCTGTCACGTGTCATGATTTGGGAGATTACCGATATCGGGCATCATCATTAGCCCCCCACTCTCATCCCGACCAGCTGACGAGTCAGGTCGAGAGTAGTCTGCCGGGTCACCCGAGGTGAGCTACTTTCGAAAATATCGTCGGGATGTGTCCCCGGGCAATCTGTTGTATTTTCCGGATGACACCAGCAGATCTGGGGAGAGATCTCTGCACTAAAGAGGGTGCGCCAAATCATGTGTACGTTTACTGAAGCGGCAGTCCACGTGTCAGACGCTGGTTGGCTGACGCGATGGGCCACAGACCTTTGGCGTCTGAGGGGATATGCTAATGTGCATGCGACAGGTGGAGCAATCGTGGTCGTCGAGTGTACTGAACCGTTTCGGCGGGAGATGACTGTCGCCGTTGGATGAGAATGCCGGTGGCAATAAGTAGAGGTGGGGTCCGCTTGAGGGCCCATCCATCTTCATAATCTCCTCGTCTTTGGTCTTGTTAGCTCGGCGTTCTCCTCTTTAGGTCGGGATTTCCGTGTTTGCTTTTCTGAGGACTTCTCTTCATCAGGTTAGATGTCTTTCTCTGAGGAGTCTGTAGATGTAGTTGGTGTAGAGTCTGGGGAGCCCTCTGTAGAGTCTTCCTCTTCTTCCCCTTCTTCTTCTTCTTCTTCTTCTTCTTCTGGACCGGAGTCCTCCTAAGGAGCTAGGGCTAGGTCTCCTTCCCAGGGTCGCATGATGGGGGCGGCCCCCCGAGTGGAGGTCGCGGATGTGCCTGGCGTGCCGTCTAAGGTGAGGCACGAGGAGGAGCTTGCTAATGCTCGGACTCGTTTCCATATTCCTCCCGGCTACACGTTGCGTTTGGCCGGGGAGGGGGAGAGGGCAGATCAGGTACGGGGCAAGGAGATTGCCCTGTACTTGAAAGCCTTTTGGGTCGGAATACACCTGCCCTTCTCCCCCGAGGTTGTTAGAGCGCTGAATTACTTCGGGTTAGCCCCGGGCCAGCTAGTGCCGAATTCCTGGAGGATTCTCCTCGGGTTCCTGGTCCGCTTGAAGTTGCAGATGATCCCCTTCAGTCTGTCCATCCTTGCCTCCTCCCTCATTTACAAAAGTCACCCCGGCACTCGCGCGGGCGACCCGAGGTGGGTTTACCTCTCTTTTAGGAAACACCGGGGGAGTGCAGCCGGGTCGGGTGTCATCGTCTTGCCTTCTTCTATCCATGATTGGAAGAAGAAGTTTTTCTTTGTTGGACCACCAGAGGGTGAGGACTGGTCTGTGCCTACCCAGTGGTCTAGGGATAGGTGCTGGCGGGGAAGTCTGTCCAACGATCCCGACGCAGTGAGAGTGGCAGAGTAGGAGCCCATTCCTCGGGCCGACGTGCTGCTTTCTGAGCGGGCCCCTAGTTGGGCTAGGCTCAGCCCCGCCCAGTTCGTCGGTAAGTTAGGAGCTTGCGTTTGTCTTCATTTCTGTTTGTGTTGCTAATTATACTGTATTTTGTCTTGTGCAGAACCCATGGACTTGGGCCACCTCCGAGCAGCGATGCGCAAGCCAAAGAGGGGAACAAAGGCTGGAGGTGCCAACTCTTCTCGTCCGGCGTCTGTCCCGGTTCCCCCGGCAGCCATCCCACCCCAGCGTTCGACTGCGGGCCGAGCCCCGGAGCCCAGTCAGGCGCCGAGCAGAAAACGGGTTCGGGGAAAGGGTGCCCAGGCTTCGGAGGTGGAGACCGGCTCTCCGCCGTCGTCTTTCAAGAGGTTCCCCCGAACAGTTCTGCGGACCCCGGCCTCCCCAATCTTGGTGGATGAGGGAGGGCTCCGCTTTGAGGTGCCCTCGGGACTTTCCGTCGCTGACACCTTGCTATCGGACATGGAGAGGTCGGCCGGGGGTAAGATCCCTCAGGGGACTCTCAGGGCCCAGATGGCGGCAATCGCCCAAGAGGCCGTGCAGGTTAGTGCCCATACTTTACTTGACTTTTGCTTCAGCTTTTTATCATTCGTGAGATTTGGTGCCTCTCCTTTCTTTCTAACCCCCCTCTGACTTCTTCAGGTTCTCCAGCACGTTGCCCTCGCCATCCATATGGAGGACGGGGAAATTACTCTGGCGGTGCGAGCCGTGGGCGAGCTCTCCTCGCTGGAGGAGAGCTCAAAGCGGGAGCTGGAGGCGGCGATGGCGAGGGTCACTTTCTTGGAGGGCGAGGTGGCGGCTGGGAAGCAGGAAATAGTGGCCGTGAAGCAGGAGGTGGCGGCCGTGAAGCAGGAGGCTGCCAGGTATCGCGAGGCCGCCCAGGCCGCCGAGGCTAACTTCAGGACTCTAAGGTGCTCATCGGCACCTTGAAGAAGTCGAAGAGCACCTTCCGGAAGGAGCTGGAGGCAGCGGTAGAGGGGGTGAAGCGACCCGACCTCAGAGCGGTGAAGACGGTGGAGAACTTCCAGAAGTCGAAACATTTTTACACCGTCCTAGCCTCGGCCACTACCGCCATTTGGCATGAGGCCTTCGATGCCGTCAAGGCTCGGATGCCGGAGTTTGTTGATGACGAGCTTCGAGTTGAATATCCTCGTGGGGATGATGAGCAGGGGGACAGTCCCGGGGGCGAGACCGGGGAAGAGATCCCCGGAGAGGGCGACGCCGAGGCTCTTGTGATGGGCGCTGAGCTTCCAGAGGCTGCGCCTGGCCCTGAGGCCTGAAACCCCTCGTCTTCTTGTTTCATTTCTTTGCTGTATCGGGAATTTTGTAGGCCTCCGGGCATTTTGTAAGGCTGGGGAGCCCCCAATACCCTTGTAAAGACTTTGAATTTGTGAATAAAGAATTTTTGCAGTAGTATTTGCGTGCGTATTTTCCTTTGTCGGTAAACACTTGTAGTTGCATAGTACTGCTTTTGTGTCATGTCGGTTCTTCATCTAGCGATTACACGTCGAGTTGAATATGTTCATTTGCCCAGTGTGCAAAGACGGTATATCTATGGCCCCGAAGTCGAGGCGGAGATCTCTTAGAAGTAGACGGACCGGATGCCTCGTGGTGAGGTCACGTTCCCTAGAGTGGGAGGGGACATAAGTGGCCTACCAAGGACGGGCCAAGCAGGGTAGCTGCCCGGTGCTTCATGGTGAGGGCTTTGATCCCTGGTGTGTTGGGGTAAGGTGCTACCAGCCAGGATAACCGAGAAAGGGCGGGCCTGGTTGCCTCTTTCGAGGGCTTTGATCCTTAGCGCGAGAGGGGCCGTAAGTGGCCTACCAAGGACGGGCCGAGCAGGGTAGCTTCCCGGTGCCTTATGGTGAGGGCTTTGATCCCTGGTGTGTTGGAGTAGGGAGCTACCAGCCAGGGATAACCGAGCAAGGGCAAGCCCGGTTTCCTCTTTCGAGGGCTTTGATCCTTAGCGCGGGAAAGGCCATAAGTGGCCTACCAAGGACAGGCCGAGCAGGGTAGCTGCCCGGTGCCTCATGGTGAGGGCTTTGATCCCTGGTGTGTTAGGGTAGGGAGCTACTAGCCAGGGATAACCGACCAAGGGCATGCCTGGTTTCCTCTTTCGTGGGCTTTGATCCTTAGCGCGGAAGGGGCCGTAAGAGGCCTACTAAGGATGGCCGAGCAAGGTTGTTGCCCGGTGCTTCTTGGCGAGGGCTTTGATCCTTAAGGATGGGCCGGGCAGGGTTACTGCCCGGTGCTTCTTGGCGAGGGCTTTGATCCCTGGTGTGTTGGGGTAGGGAGCTACTAGCCAGGGATAACCGAGCAAGGGTGGGCCCGGTTGCCTCATTCGAGAGCTTTTTATCCTTAGCGCGGGAGGGGCCGTAAGAGGCCTACTAAGGATGGCCAAGTAGGGTAGCTATCCGGTGCCTCTTGGCGAGGGCTTTGATCCTTAAAGATGGCTGATCAGGGTTGCTGTCCGGTGCCTCTTAGCGAGGGATTTGATCCCTGGTATTGTGGGGTAGGGAGCTACCAGCCAGGGATAGCTGAGCAAGGTAGCCGCTCGGCTGCCTCTTCATGAGGGCTTAGATCCCTGGCGTTGTAGGGTAGGGGAGCTACTAGCCAGAGATAGCCAAGCAAGATAGCCGCTTGGCTGCCTCTTGGTGAGGGCTTAAATCCCTGGCATTGTGGGGGTAGAGGAGCTACTTACCAGGGATAACCGAGCAGGGAAGCCGCTTGGCTGCCTCTTGGTGAGGGCTTTGATCCCTGACGTTATGGGGTAGGGAGCTACCAGCCAGGGATAGCCGAGCAGGGTAGCCTCTCGGATGCCTCTTCGTGAGGGCTTAGATCCCTGGCGTTGTAGGGTAGGGGAGCTACCAGCCAAGGATAGCCGAGCAGGGTAGCCGCTCGGCTGCCTCTTGGTGATGGCTTTGATCCCTGGCGTTGTAGGGTAGAGAGCTACCAGCCAGGGATAGCCGAGCAGGGTTGCCACTCGGCTGCCTCTTCGTGAGGGCTTAGATCCTTAGCGCTGGATGGGCCATGGAAGGCCTGCTAAGGATTGACCGAGCAGTGAAGCTGCTCAGTTGCCTCTTGGCGAGGGCTTAGATCCCTGGCGTTGTGGGGTAGGGGAGCTACTAGCCAGGGAAAGCCGAGCAGGGTAGCCACTCGGCTGCCTCTTGGTGAGGGCTTTGAACCTTAGCGCTGGAGGGGCCATGGGAGGCCTGCTAAGGATTGACCGAGTAGTGAAGTTGCTCAGTTGCCTCTTGGAGAGGGCTTTGATCCCTGGCGTTGCGTCGTAGGGAGCTATCGGCCAGGTATAGCCGAGCAGGGTAGCCGTTCGGCTGCCTCTTCATGAGGGCTTCCCTGGCGTTATGGGTTAGGGAGCTACCAGCCAGGGATAGCCGAGCAGGGTAGTCGCTCGGCTGCCTCTTGGTGAGGGCTTTGATCCTTGGCATTGTGGGTTAGGGAGCTACCAGCCAGGGACTGGCCGAGCAGGGTAGCTGCTCGGCTGCCTCTTTGTTAGATCCTTAGTGCTGGAGGGGCCATGGGAGGCCTGCTAAGGATTGACCGAGAAGTGAAGCTGCTCAGTTGCCTTGGCGAGGGCTTAGATCCCTGGCGTTGTGGGGTAGGGGAGCTACCAGCCAGGGATAGCCGATCAGTGTAGCCGCTCGGCTGCCTCTTGGTGAGGGCTTTGATCCCTGGCGTTGTGGGTTAGGGAGCTACCAGCCAGAGACTGGCCAAGCATGGTAGCTGCTCGACTACCTCTTCATGATGGCTTAGATCCTTAGCGCTGGAGGGGCCATGGAAGGCCTGCTAAGGATTGACCGAGCAGTGAAGCTGCTCAGTTGCCTCTTGCAAGGTTTTGTCCGTCCTCCTTGGTGCAAGGACCGGGAAGAGGGACAGTCGCTGTCGACACGTGTCATGATCGCCGAAGTGTCGACACGTAGGGAACGCGAAGCGCCGGAGTGTCGTTTCGATTTCGCATCGAGCGGCGCGATGTCTGCGCGTGGCGGCACAGTTGCGAGTGAAACGGGCGACCGTTGAGCACCGGGGGCGTTGTGGGCTATAAAACGGAGGGGGTGTTGATTAATCCTTCCTCACACCCGAAACTCAAGAATGGAGGACTTCCCTTTCACCATCCAAGATATCATAAACTTCAAGGACGTGTACCTCTACGATCAGTACTGTACTGATGACACAGTGCAGTTAGTGATAGGCCAGATTGAGGATCATTTCGGACGATTGCTCCCCCGGCGCTCCTCCCTACTTCAGCTGCCGATGTGCTCCATCTGGAGGGCATCACCGGGGCTCTACAACCCCTTATCCGAGCAAATGAAAGACGAGGCCGTTGGCAAGCTAAGGTTTCTGAGGCGCTTCGGCCTGATCTCTGCGAGCCGGCTAAACCACTCGGAGGCGCTCGTCCTTGAGTGCTACCAATTGAGACTCGATGCCGAAGCTAGCGGAGGGCATCGAAGGCAGAGGTTAGATGCCGCGAGTGCTCGGCTGGCGGAAATATCCTCAGAGTACCACGAGTAGTACTCTCTGCACCCTATTCCCCCCATGTTGTAATAATTTTTATGTACGGTTGAGGAGCCTATAGTACCTTTTGAATGAATAAGATTCTTTTTCTTTTCTGCAATGCTTTATTGATCCCTTTATTATATAAACAAAAGATCTCAAGAAAGGCGTACATTGCTTTGGAAAGAAAATACATGCTAGTAGATATTCTTATTCGTGCATCTTGAGCCCCTCGGATGTCTGTTGGCATATATGCCCGGCATAGGGTACCGAGCTTCGTTGGTGCCAGACATATCCTTCGCTGACATGACCATGATTTGGCCGATGGTCAGCTCGGCGGGAGGGGGACGCTGCTCCTGCTCGTGGTCAGCTTGCCACTTGTCCCTCAAGTATGCTGCGAGGTTGCCCGAATAGATGAGCTCCTCAATGTAGTCACGGAGCTGCTTGCAGCTCTCCATGGAGTAGCCTAGCGACCTGTGGAAACCGCAGTATGGGCCCCGGGTTCATTTTGAGGCCATTCGCGAGATCGGGGGAAGCTTGAAGAATCCCTCGCCCTTGGCCTCCTCTAGTAGCACTGTCTGGGAGACGTTGAGTGGGGTGTATTCCTGAAACTTCGGGAGATAGGGCTTTACCCGCTCAGGTCCCCTTCTCTCTTCCCTTGCCTTTTTCTTCTGGTCGGCCTTCTCTACCCGGGGGAGATTTGCATTCACCTAGGATTTGAGCTGGATCTCGCGCTCGGTCTAGGCTTTTACCTCGGCCATGGTCTTAGGTTGCGCTAATGCAAAGGAGCGTAACCACTCCTTGTGCCTAAGACCAGACCTAAATGTTGTGATGACGGTCTCGTCCCGGTGCTCTGGGACCTCGAGAAGGGCGTTGTAGAAGCGGGTGACGTATGCTTTGAACATCTCCTTGTCCCCGCTCTTGATCATTAAGAGATGATCGACTGTGCATTTTTTCCACCTGTTCCCAACGAAGTGGCCGAGGAATTGGGTGGCCAACTCATTGAAAGTTCAGATCGAGCAAGGTTTGTGTCCTCGGAACCAGTCTCGTCCAGAGCGGATGAGAGTGGTCGGGAAGGCTCGGCACTGGGCAGCGTTGGAGTTATCTTGGAAGCTCATTCCCGCGGTGAACGCATCCAAATGGTCTTTCGGGTCAGATTTACCGGCGAAGAGAGAGACCTTTAGGGGCTTATTGCGGGAGGAGACGTGGACGGCGAGCAGCTCCTCGGTGAATGGCTTGGTAAGAGAGTCGGCGGCATATTTGGCCCCGTCGCTCGAGCGGTGACCTTTCCGATGCATACCCTTGATTTTCTTCTTGAGGGCGTCGAGTCGGCCGTGGTATCCCGACGATTCGGCACATTTTGATCCCCGGCCTGACCTGAGTCTGGGAATGGCCCCGGTTCCTCTCAATGAGGTTCAGCCCTCGGCGAGGCGGTCTTCGAGCCACCGTGGCGAGCCCCGTCCGCATGACCCCGTCGAGGGAAGGGGTGTTGGTCATGCCTGGGAACATGCGAGCTGACTGACATCTCCTCGGGAGAGAAAGGGTCGCGAAGAGGCTCGGGGCGAGGTGCTATGGCGACGGACCTCGGTGTTGAACTGTGGGGTGCCCAGCGAGTAGCAAAAGGTATTGGCCCAGGAGATCTGCGGCCATGGGAGGTAGCGAGGCGGTGGTCGGCAATGCCGATGCACGCGGAGTCTTCTCTCCCCTGTAGGGGTCCCGGTCTCGACGCGGAGGAGCGGCGACCTGAGGAACTTGCCCTGTCGTTTGGACACGGATGAGCGCCTCCACGACAGACGCGAGTCGTTCTATCCGACCGGCAAGGGCGTTGATGGCATTTGGCGGAGGAGGTTCTTCCGCGCCTCTGTTGAGGGGGAGGCGGTAGCTGGTGCTGGGATCGTCGTGATGATCGCTCGCCATTAGATTAAGATTGGAAGATGAACTTTTGTTTTGTGAAATCAAGGGTTCTCACAGACGGCGCCAGCTGACGCGGGATGGATCCACGCCAAGATGTTACCTTCCGTTGATCTACCGATGGTGGCGATGGACGGCTGAGATTTGATCTGGAGGTTGTCTCCTGAAGTGTGTGGATCTCAATGGGTTTGAGGCTGTTGGCGCCGAGCTACCTGCAAGGAAGTCCCGGGGTAGTTGTACCACGAGGACCCTCCGACAGTCAAGTTAGAGAGGGAATCCGAGCAGAGTAACGGCTTAGTAGAGTAAAAATGGCTTACTTGGACCATCTGAAGAAGGGGTTTATATAGTGGTGGCAGCAGGCAGGGCAGGCGCAAGAATCATGCCGGCCGTTACGTTCCCGACGTCACGCCCACGTGATGAGCGGGATCTTCCATTAATGGCGAGGCAGGCTCGTTAATGGGGGATCGTGATGGCGTAGAACGTGGGATGTGGCCGGCGGATATCTCGCGCATGGCGAGATTCGCGGGATAGCGGTTGCGCCTGTGAGCGGTGCCATTAGTCGGTCGATAAGACCGAGGAAGATGACCTCGGCGGGAGAGCTCGTGGACGAGCGGGAGAGCCGAGGTATCTTGGTTCCGTGGTAGCCCGGAGACGAGCTATGAGGCCGAGGAGGCCAATTGTGCTGGGGACTCGGAGGTGAGCTAGCACTTGTTTGTGGGACGGGCACAGGAGTAGTCTGGTCGGCCACTGTAGGTCCTTTCTTGTGAGCTTTGGGACACGCCATCTGCCACGTGTCATGATCTGGGAGATCATCGATATCGAGCATCATCACCACTAAATCTAAATCCAAGTGGAGTAGTCGGGATATAGAGCTATTTGTTTTGAATATTAAAGTGCTTAAAGTTTTATATTCTTCGTTACACATTGATGCTCTTAACCATGTTTCCTTTTACAAGACGGCTCACGACTTGTGGTGCTTATTGGAAAATATCTATGGAGTGCAATCTATATGCAAGGAAGTGGAGAAAACACAGGAATCGACATCTATAGTGATTTTAGGTGCGTCTCAATCAAAAGAGAATCAAAAGAGACGATCCAATTCTATGGAATCGACAAAGGGGTGCTTTGATCTTGGAGATGTAAATAATCTAACTTTCAATTATCATAGACTTACTCATGATCAATTGGTAGATGCTTTCATTGTTCTTCATCGTAGTTTCAATTTGATGACTTCTAGAAATGATTTGTTAGATGAACAAAATTCTTTTTTTATTGATGAGAAAAATGATTTGATTTCTTGTTGTGATTCCTTTGAAACTTTGAACAAAAACTTGATTGCCAAATGTAGTGCTTTAACTCATACTTATGATTCTCAAACCGCTTTAATTGATAGATTAGAAATTGAGAAGAATGAGTTACTTTCAAAACTTGATTTACATTGTGTTTCCATTGATGCTTTGAAGGTTGAAAATGAAAATTTGGTTCTATCTTACAACGTCTTGAGAAAAGAAAACAATGTTTTGATTTCAAGTTTTACAAATGAAATTGATTGAAATTATATATTGTTTCTCAAGAAGCATTGACAAGTAATTTTACGTCTTTTAGAAAGAAAAACGAGAACTTTCTTTTATCTTGGGAGAGTTTGATAAAAGAAAACATTGATGTGATTTCAAGTTTGAAAAACAAAATTGATTTGTTGAAATCTTCTATTGTTTTTCAAGACTCTTTGATTCTCAAAAACACTTCTTTCAAAAAGGAAAATGAGTTTTTAAATTCTTCGCTTACTAAGTTTTCAAGTGTCGATTCTTTACCTGGCAAGGAAGATGTTTTAATTCGAAGAGAGATTGGTTTTAAATCCTCAAAAGTACAAAACCCTCTTCTACTAGATGTGTCAAACATGCTTCACATCAAACTAAATCTTATGCACATTCTCATGCATATATTTATAGATTTAGTTCAAAATCATCTTTTAAGAAGCATGTGCATCATACACTTGCCATATATTATGCTATTCTGTAGGGTTCCTAGGCACACTAATGAGGTTCCACAAGGCATCAACCATGCCAAATTCAAAAATTCTAGGTGCCGAGAAACCCTAATGCAATCGTTAACTAGAAGCAAAGGCGAAAACTATGCAAGTAAACATCTTTATTGCTAAGTGAATGGAAATACAACCTTTGTAGATCCGGTCCACCACTTCTCTAGATCCGTGTTGACGTCCCTCCACTGCGATCATCGGAATCCCGGACTCTCACGGTGGTTTCATCGAAGAAATGATCGGGCTAGGTCGATGACTTCGATGCCGAAGATGATCTACGTCGAGGCGACTCTAACTCGAGCTCCAACTTCACCAAGTCATGAAACTTGTGAAGAAAACACCCTATACTACATGGCAAGTGGTAGAGGATGAAGAAATAGGAAGTGGGTTCACTTTGGATTTGGATTTCTCACTTGATTTCATCACTTGACATTTTTGTAGAAAGCTTTTCTTTCTTCATCAAGAAGAAGAAGAAGAAAGAAATAAAAAAATGAATAATCAATTTCAAAAAGAAAAATGAAGTGATATCTATCATCTTGCAACCATGGGTTAGCTAAACACATGTATAGAATAAACTAGGGTTAAGTAAATGGTTAGGGTTAAGAGGTGCCGCCGTGAAGTTGGTTCCAGTTCTAATCTTCTTCTATAGCGTAGCTGGTTCCAGTTCTAATCGATGAAAGAAGGAAAGAAACAAAATGGTCAAAGTTTTTCAAAGCTTCATGAAGCTTCAACAAAATCCAAAGTTAGCCACCATTTTATTTCTTTCTCAAATGAATAAATAAATAAATGAATAAGTAAATAAAGCAAATGAAACCCTAACCATTAACTAACCATGGTTTAAATCAAACATACACCCAAGTTTGCATGTATCATCGAACATGATACAAACTTGTGCACAAAAATATATCACATATACAATGTGCACAATCAAGTAAGAAAAACATCTTAAGTGAACCAATATTAGTTAATGTAAAGTAATATATCAAATATATAATTATACATTAAATCATTAAATCAACACTTGATTTAACGATCCGGTCATATCGCATATAACCGACTAATATCAATAGTAACAACTTATCGAATCAACACTTGATCCGATAACCCTGCTATATCGTATATAACCGATCACTGTCGCAAATCGCGAGAATCGAATACAGTATCACATACTGGTATTATTCTCGGTCCCGCACATATCTCATATGCGCTCTTATTTCGTTTCGCTTGAGCCAGGAAACCTCTGTGTAGGACACAAAAGACTCGTCAATACGCCGGCAACAGGTGATGATCATATCAAATACCCACAAGCCGCAAGCGGTCTGCTAAACGTAACGGCCACCCGGGTATTAAGCGATCAGAAGATCAACGAGCAAGCCCGCTCACACTCCTGTGAATCCAACCAGTAACACTTACCATACAGTCCGGTCTGTTCGTCTGATATGTCGCATATCTTGCCTAGGGGTGGTAAACGTCAGACCCCAGTAGCTCGATAAGTCGTGTCGATATGAGGTCTATAACAGTTCGAGAAACTACCGGTAACACTTACCAGTAAATCTCAGCAACCCTGGCCAGGGATTTCCGATTATAGCCAATCGAACACAGCGCAACATCAACTCCCTATACCGGGAGAGACGAATCCCCTCCTATCGCTCATTGCCTCCATGTGATTCGGGACTGTACCCAAAAGCCACCGTTTTGCACGCCCTCTTGGACGTGGTAAGGTGGAAATCAAAGCACAGTGGGAATCACACGAGACTCTATGACGATCTCGGGTCTACAGACTAACCTGTACCAGTGTCACCAGAGAACTGCCATCTGACGTAAGGTATAATACCATCTGGGAGTTCTCGGCGAGTCCGTCTAGTGTACCCAGTCTCCACTGAGCACCTGTATATCATCTCTGATGTCAAACACCAATGGATATGGGATCATCCATCGCCCATCTGTATGGGTCGAGCAGGTATACGCTAGTCTACTCTGGTATATCGATGCCCCGTCTCGATATACCCACGACTAGGGACCTTGAAGGATGTACTTATAGACTACCATGTCCCCACTAGTATGATCCGCATCATAGTCCAGGTAGTCAAGTACATATCCTAAGAGCTTTACCAACATGTAACAGAGAGACAATCAGTGTACACGTTAAGGTAAAGAGCAACCAGATAGCATACTATCATGTCGAGCAAGAAAGTCCTCCCTATATATGTCCAAGCATCCACTACAATATACATCCTATGTATAGTAATGGCCTCTAGGGCATACATATAACTAATAATCTCCCACTTGCACTAGGGCCATCTGATAGAAGTGGTTGTAGTATCTCATACTCAACCATCCCATAAAAGTCTCTCTCTGGGAAAATGCCTTTGTGAGTGGATCCGCCGTGTTGTCCTCTAAGTCTACTCTCCTAACCTCGATCTCCTTGGAGATCAACCATCTCCATGATCAGGTGATACTGCCTTAGAATATGTCTGGATCACTGATGGGACGGACGTTCCTTGGTATATAGCCACAACTCCATTGTCATACAATGGGAGGAACTAAGTTCATCTCATGAACAAATATACATCCAGACTGCCTCTTTGGTAGTATCTTAAGTAGCAATGTATCCAGCCTTTATCGTCTAGTATGCCACGGTATCTAGCTTGGAACTCTTCCAACATACCGTCCCTCCACTAAGGGTAAAGACAATGCCTGTGACTGACATTCAATCGTCCTTATCACCCTGGAACCTTTCCAGTGATTCTCCCCAAGATCGATTGATACCATCTCACTATAACTAGTGAGAGTCCTGACATCCAATTAGATCTATCTCATAGATCCAAAAACTAGGATTTAGCTGGTATGACTTTGATCCTATATGGAGAATCATTGTGATAAGCGGAGATTGACCGAGCATAGCATAGGAAACTCCTTTCTTATCAAGAGTATGTCATCCACGTACTCTACGAGGATCACCACCATACTCCCAACTACCCTTTTGTTTATACAAGGTTCATCTACTATTTTGATGATGTCAAACTCTTTGACTAACACATCAAAACAGACGTTCCAACTCCGCGATGCCTGCTTCATCACATAAAATATCTTGCACACGTTTCCGCTGCTCCCACTGTCTACGAGGCCCTCTGGCTGTGTACTTATAGATGTACTCTTCTAAAACATCACTTAGAAAAGCAGTCATGGCACCCAACCGTCAGATATCGTAGTCATGGTATGTAGCCATGGCAAGTAGGATCTGGATGGACTTAAGCATAGCTACTTAGAAAAGGTTTCATCATGATCCATACTTGGTCAATGATGTAAACCTTTAACAAGTCTAGCTTTGAAAGTCTCAACTCTTCCATGTACACCAAGTAATCTTCTCAAGATATACTTGCTCCTGACGGGGATTTAACCCTTCAGATAAAGCAACTAAAGTCTATACTTTGTTGGTGTATAAGGATTCCATCTCAGATCGATAAACATCCAGCCATTCTTACAGAGTCCCACTCCCGATGGCCAGCTCAAAAATAGTTGGGTTATCATCTTATGATGCAATTCTCGCTCCCACTGTCATAGAGAAACCAAAGTATCTCTCAGGTGGGTGAGAAACCCTACTATATCGGCGGAGAGGCTGAGGTTCGTTGGAAACAAATGAATCCTTTGGTTCTATCAAATCATCAGCTGCAGTTTGTATAGCTGGAACATTTCCAGTTCTACATAACAGACTTTGCCTCGAGCTTGTCCGGATTTTTCTTTTGACATAGGCCAGACAATCCCAAATCTTAACTTACTTAAGAGATAGGCTCTTCCCATACCATATCTTATATGGAGTGGTAGGCAACTGAATTGATTTGAACCCTATTCAATAGATATGCAGCTTCTCAAGTGCATAAATCCTAAAAGAAAATAGGTAACTCAGTAGTACTCATCATAGAGCACACCATATCACATAGGGTGCTATTGCTCCACCCCGATATACCATCATGCTATGGTGTATTCGGAGGAGTAATGCTGAAAGAGAATCTCATTCTCCTTTAGAATAAACCAGGAATTCCGTGCTCAAGTATTCTCCTCCTTGATCATATCAAAGGACATAATGCTTATACCCGTTTTTGGTTCTCTATTTCTATCTTATATTCTGTGAATATCTCAAAAGGTTCGGACCTATGTTTCAACAGGAACATATGACTGAATCTTGAGAGTTTATCAGAGAATGTAATGACGTACAAAGAACCAGTCTTGGCATGTGTAGACAGGGGAGCTTACATACATCAACATGTATCAATCCCAAGAGTTCACTAACTCTTTCTCTGTTTCCAATAAACAGAGCTATGGTCATCTAATCTTTGTGACATGACTGGCAAGTTTCACAAGATGTAAATTCAAACTAATTTAAATATGCATCTAAATGTAACTTCAGCCAGTCGGGTCGCATTGATATGACCTAGTCTACAATACCTCAAGAAGGATTCGTTCATTTCTGAACTCTTCCTCTTGTGTGTGTTCCATATACTAAGAACTGTAGTTTTATTTAGAACGTCAATGCTTTTAGATAACGTGCCTGAACCGATCAACTTTTGATATAGGAAATGTTCAAAACATTGTCCAACAATACAAAATTATATCCTTCTTTAATAAATAAAGAGACTGATATGATTTTGTATATGAGGCACGGTATCTAATAGCATTTGTTCAGAATCAATGTACTGATAATACAGGGTGACAGTGACCAACAGACTTGGCTGCAACACTTGCCCCGTTTTCTGTCTCATGAAACTTATCACCCGTTCTCAGTTCTTTACCTATCTGTAGCCCATGTAACAGATTACATATGCGGGATCCTGATGCGGTATCATATACCCAGAACGTAAAGGACATTGAGAAACAGTTCTCTGTAATGAACATACCCGAAGATGATGCATCGGTATGCACTTTCTTCGTTTGGGCGGCACGGGAATTCTGGTAATCCCCAATTTCCTACTATGTCTTATAACATTTATAAGTTGGAGCGGGACCAATGTTCCCCAGCTCAGTATAACAAGCGGGTTCGGTCAATATTTCCGTTTTATTATCTTGATTAAGGCGTGACATGGTCGCTACCTGGAGAGAGAGAGAAGAAAACACTCAGCGTATGCTCTTGCAAGATCAGATTGGTTATAATTTTATCTAATCAGGATGGCTCCCACTGTTTTTATCAAATCTTCCTTCAAACCCTAAAAGGAAAGGCTAGCCGGGATTAATTACACTTTACAACTTCGCCAATCTTTCAGCCAGGCCAGTGTCGGTACTTTGAGGGAGGTTCCCCGTGCTTTCGCACGGACCTAATTAAAGTAAACCTCGTTTTCCCAGAGGCGTAAGCCCGTTGACACCTTTCTAGACACCTACTTGATCGGCTAATTATAATGTGTAAAACTCTCCCAAGAGTAACAATTACTCGCAGTGGGTATCGGGATCCAACTATCTCATAGAAGGTATGCAATCTCATTGCAAATTTCAACACTTGAAATTCCCGATAATTTTGCCCCTAACGTGCTATGACCTTGACGAAAGCCAACAAACCATAGCCCGCTAGTCAAGTTCAACCCGTCATTTCTTGATTGAATTAAACCCACGTGCACGACCCTTGACGAAAGCCAACAAAGCAGCACGACTACCCTAATCCAATCGCATCGTATGCTGCAGATAAGCAGCATATAGCTACCGCACACTGCACCTTGACGAAAGCCAACAAATGCAGCACGAATACTATATACAACTTATCTGAAATGACGGAGGGCTACGACAGGTTTTTCTGAAAACCTATTGCGTAATGAACTTGATATCATTGTAGAATCAAATGATTTTAAAATGGAGTGTTTTGGAGGCTTTTCTAGTTTTGCTAAAGGAGTCACTCCCGGTGAAGGGATCGTCAGTCCTTTCCTCGTCGAATGAGGTGCGGGATATATCATATACATCACTGTGCAAAGCAGAAACTATAGAAGCAATCAAAAGACAAACCGAGTGTGTAGCATCTGCCAGTTATTGCTAAAGGGGTCACTCCTGGTGAAGGGATCTCGGCCCTTTCCTTATCGAATAAGGTGCAGGATGTTCTACAAGGAACACCGCGATGCAAAGCAAGAACTGTAGCTACCTGTTTTATTTTGAAATTCGATTCCACAACATCAATTAGGTTTATTTTCTTTCATTAATCATATTAATGAAGTCCCATCATTTAAGTACCTAAACATCACAGATAAATACGACGTACACTTATGCCATCCGCATTCGCCTCGATGTCCTCTCGTGCACCGTTAGGTTAGGTAACTAACGGCAGAGCAGGGCAGGGCTAGCGTGGGTGTAAAACATAAGTAACGTCTATATAATATATCATATATACTATATACTGTATCTATCACAGAACATCACATGATCACATCACAGATAACGCAGTAGAAAATATCATATGAAATATTGGATATACTAGGACGTCCGTGTTTTTAATACGAGCCAGTATAAAACATGGATTCCACGGCCGCGATGAATAGCCAAACCCACACCTACGAGTGCGGCAAGCAACCCTACCAATTCTAGAGTTAGGAGACCCGGACTCGACTCCTCGAGTTGGTCTCCCACTGGACTCCAGAACCCGGTTACTTGTGCCCTCCTCCTTGGGTCTATCCTAGTGCGGAAAAGTAAATAATATACAAAGGTGACATCTTCCGCAACCTGGAAGTGCCCCAATAAAAGAATATTACATACGAGTTTTTACATGAATGAAAATGAAAAGCACTCATCTCACATAAAAAAACCCCGGCTATTCAAACACGACGATCCAATATAACATATCCAGCAACACATAACATCACATGTCATCAACATAAGTAAATGTGCGCATCCCAATTGTCGTTGACATATATCAACGAAACCGGCGATATCACACATTACACTTACGGTCGCAGAAAAGAAAGTGTAAAACTACAACAGTTGGAATCCGCAACCTACTTAGACATCACATGCCTAACCATCTGAATTCCTTAGACATCACATGCCTAACATTTATAAACCTTGCATTTTAGTCTCATTATCGAAAACACTTTTCAATATCAAGTCGGGCAATTCAACAAGATTCCCGACATCCTGATCGAATGCTCGTCGCAAACTTCAGTAGACGGCCGCACCCCCGATACCGTCGACGAAGTGCACCAAGGAGGAACACCGCTGCCGCGAGCACCCAAACGGATGCTTTCGGCGACGGGGTTCTCCTACAGTCACTTGGTTGGGGCTATGGGGTGTAGCTGTCTATTAAGTTTATTCGGCGAGCATCCGCGTACGCTACGTGATTGCGACGGACTTTTGATCGCATCAAAATTCCGTGGCAACCGATCAAGTGAGACTAAAGTGATATGTTTATAACATTCATTCAGTTATCTCATAACTACTTGTGAATTCCAATTATTGTATCACATTCCAGATAAATAGAAAATATTAAACTTTCCGATCGAACAATCAAGCACCCCAGTTTTCCCGAAACAGATCAACACAGGATATAAGTCTAAAAACATTCACTTCATGCCTCAGTACCAACGGTCCAGCCGTAGAAGGGTCAAGCCAACGCCTCACATGTGGCACGCCGTACTGCCCCAAACCTGAAGGTTCAAAGGACAGTTCAAGACGGTCACATAATCGAGTTAAGGTTTGTTGTCTTCTAGAGGGACCATCGTGTTACTTGCACTACTTAGAACATCATTAAACTACGGAAAGATCCAACACTTGGAAATTTCCCGACAGGGGAAAAATTGGGTATTTATATCCGGTCGAACTTTTTAACATATTCTAAAATTATCCGGAAAAACACAGACGAAGTTAAACTTCCCAACCGAAACACCGAGTCCCCAATACAACCCAGAAAACTCAACTCTTGAGTAAAAATTAAAATTACCCAGAAAAGACTGGAGTCAAATATAAACATTACTGTGCAAAGTGTGGTCAAAGAATCAACAATATGGCTACGGAACCGCCGCGCCACGTGGGGTACGGCCGCGGTTCCGCGGCGGTTTAACGGAGTTAGGACTCCGTTCTGCACAGTAATTCATAAAAAACCCTGCTTAATTTTCTGCATATTTTTAATTTGGAAAAATTCACAGTTTTGAAAAATGTACAGAGAAGGGGTCGAATTAGGGTTTCGGGGTTCGTTCGGATTTCTAACATCGTCTACGAATCGCCTAAGGCTCTAGCTAGGATCTGATACCACTGTAGGATTCCTAGGTACACTAATGAGGTTCTACAAGGCATCAACCATGCCAAATTCAAAAATTCTAGGTGCCGAGAAACCCTAATGCGATCGTTAACTAGAAGCAAAGGCGAAAACTATGCAAGTAAACATCTTTATTGCTAAGTGAATGGAAATACAACCTTTGTAGATCCGGTCCACCACTTCTCTAGCTCCATGTTGACGTCCCTCCGCCGCGATCATCGGAATCCCGGACTCTCACGGTGGTTTCATCGAAGAAATGATCGGGCTAGGTCGATGCTTTCGATACCGAAGATGATCTACGTCGAGGCAACTCTAACTCGAGCTCCAACTTCACCAAGTCATGAAACTTGAGAAGAAAACACCCTATACTACATGTCAAGTGGTAGAGGATGAAGAAATAGGAAGTGGGTTCACTTTGGATTTGGATTTCTAACTTGATTTCATCACTTGATATTTTTGTAGAAAGCTTTTCTTTCTTCATCAAAAAGAAGAAGAAGAAAGAAATAAAAAAATGAATAATAAATTTCAAAAAGAAAAATGAAGTGATATCTATCATCTTGGAACCATGGGTTAGCTAAACACATGTAGAGAATAAACTGGGGTTAAGTAAATAGTTAGGGTTAAGGAAAGAAACAAAATGGTCAAAGTCTTTCAAAGCTTCATGAAGCTTGAACAAAATCCAAAGTTAGCCACCATTTTATTTCTTTCTCAAATGAATAAATAAATAAATGAATAAGTAAATAAAGTAAATGAAACCCTAACCATTAACTAACCATGGTTTAAATCAAACATACACCCAAGTTTGCATGTATCATCAAACATGATACAAACTTGTGCACAAAAATATATCACATATACAATGTGCACAATCAAGTGAGAAAAACATCTTAAGTGAACCAATATTAGTTAATGTAAAGTAATATATCAAATATATAATTATACATTAAATCATTAAATCAACACTTGATTTAACGATCCGGTCATATCGCATATAACCGACTAATATCAATAGTAACAACTTATCGAATCAACACTTGATCCGATAACCCGGCTATATCGTATATAACCGATCACTGTCGCAAATCGCGAGAATCGAATACAGTATCACATACTGGTATTATTCTCGGTCCCGCACATATTTCATATGCGCTCCTATTCCGTTTCGCTTGAGCCAGGAAAGCTCTGTGTAGGACTCTAAAGACTCGTCAATACGCCGGCAGCAGGTGATGATCATATCAAATACCCACAAGCCGCAAGCGGTCTGCTAAACGTAACGGCCACCCGGGTATTGAGCGATTAGAAGATCAACGAGCAAGCCCACTCACACTCCTGTGAATCCAACCAGTAACACTTACCGTACAGTCCGGTCTGTTCGTCTGATATGTCGCATATCTTGCCTAGGGGTGGTAAACGTCAGACCCCAGTAGCTCGATAAGTCGTGTCGATATGAGGTCTATAACAGTTCGAGAAACTACTGGTAACACTTACCAGTAAATCTCAGCAACCCTGGCCAGGGATTTCCGGTTATAGCCAATCAAACACAGCGCAACATCAACTCCCTATACCGGGAGAGACGAATCCCCTCCTATCGCTGGCCTCCATGTGATTCGGGACTGTACCTAAAAGCCACCATTTTACACGCCCTCTTGGACGTGGTAAGGTGGAAATCAAAGCACAGTAGGAATCACACGAGACTCTATGACGATCTCGGGTCTACAGACTAACCTGTACCAGTGTCACCAGAGAACTGCCATCTGACGTAAGGTATAATACCATCTGGGAGTTCTCGGCGAGTCCGTCTAGTGTACCCAGTCTCCACTGAGCACCCGTATATCAACTCTGATGTCAAACACCAATGGATATGGGATCATCCATCGCCCATCTGTATGGGTCGAGAAGGTATACGCTAGTCTACTTTGGTATATCGATGCCCCGTCTCGATATACCCACGACTAGGGACCTTGAAGGATGTACTTATGGACTACCATGTCCCCACTAGTATGATCCGCATCATAGTCCAGGTAGTCAAGTACACATCCTAAGGGCTTTACCAACATGTAACAGAGAGACAATCAGTGTACACGTTAAGGTAAAGAGCAACCAGATAGCATACTATCATGTCGAGCAAGAAAGTCCTCCCTATATATGTCCAAGCATCCAATACAATATACATCCTATGTATAGTAATGGCCTCTAGGGCATACATATAACTAACAATTAACACTTCTAGTTCCATGCATGTACATACACACACTTGTCACTTTTATGGTGCACATGGACACCGGGCATACATTTGCAGTTTAAAGAAGAATATTTCAATGCATGCCAATTTAGTATAAGTTCCTAAATTTAACCCATACGGATTAAAGAAAGTTTGGATACTGAAATCCCTTTCCATACCTTATTTTGTAGGTGTGGACTACTTAACGACTTAATGGATTTGGGATCGTGATGAGCATGAGCACTTCGATGTATATTTGCTTGGCTCATCATTTTGTGCGGTATCGTTTTTCTTTTCTATACCCATTTTAGAATATCGTCCGTTCATTTGTGCTTAGTGTTGATATTCTAAATGCGAATGTTATTATTATATACTCCTTGTGATGCACTAGTGTTAATTTGAATATTGTTTTGTGCATTTGTTTCATGTATGAGATGTTATCTATAAGATATTTAATTGGTATCATTATTTTGCCCATATGTGATTCCTTGTGCTTATTTACCTTAAAAAACTTGCTATCTTTTAAATTTGAGCACAACATGGTCTGAAAACTTGTTTAACTTTACATATCCTTTGGTTTTCTTGTCATAACCCACTCTCACTTGTTTAAAATATGTTTTTAATCTTTTAAGTAAGAGTTCATATCCATATAGTTTTAAATAGTTTAAATCTTTTACAATAGATACTTTTGGCACATGTTTTTAACTTGAACCATCTTCATTCGGTATCCTTTTTTGTGCCTTACTTTTGTATGTGTGTATGCTTAAAACTTGCTTACTTTTATTGCACACACCTTTTTGCTTGAGTCGGTTGGTATTAACTTGTTCTCATCTTGCCAAATATGACTTATGCAATCCTTTTAGACTCTCAGACGCTATATGGGATACACCGAAATAGTTTTATAGTGGGTTAGGACATAGTAGGCGCCATGGCGCCCGCTACCCGCAATATTTGTAGTATAACAGGCGCCATGGCGCCCGCAAATGATGATTCTACTTCCGACTCCGATGTTGATGGAGATGATTGAGTTTGTTTTTGTGATAATTGATTATTTGTTGAAAACTTATGTCATTTTGTATTTTTGAATTACGATGCATGAAACTTATGGTTGTTTGCTAGCACTTTTGCTTTTTGCTTTTGGATAACGATGATGGTTGTTCCTTTTATTTTGAATATTGATGTGTATGGAAACTTATGTAAATATTATTTAATCTAATTTTATAATGAACTTCATTCCATAACACTTGTAGAGCCATTTATAGATAAAGGCCGACATCCGATATCCGCCATGAAACCCCCCGACCGCCATGGACCGCTATACGCGATTTTCAACCTTGATTCTAACTCATGAGTTTCAAAACTTGATTTTACTTTTTATGAGTTAGCGCATGTTTTTGAGTTTTTCGTTGTATATCGTTTTCAAAACATGCTTTTGCTATGAGTTGTGCTCCATTTCAAAATTGTTCATTTTCAATTAGTATCAACTTATGGTTGCCTCCACATGTTTTTAAACTTGATCATTCTTTATGCGGATTGTTGCATGTATACTTGCTTTATTTTGCATATCTTCTATATACATGTTTTTGGATACGAGTTATACTTTCAAAATTTTCATTTTACTTATTTTCGTATCCATCTCGTATTAGTTTCTTATGCATACATTTAGGGGGGTGATTCAAACGTTTGATTCGCTTTTGTACGCATATGTTTAGAAAAAGTAGTTCAAACGTTCTAAACTCTTTAAACACCCTTTTTGATTATGTCAAAAAGAGAGAGTAATAAGGTGTGATAGTATATCAATATCATTCTTTTTGGATATCTTTGATATAGATATACTATCTCCTATTCATATTTTGTCATCATCAAAAAGGGGTAGAATGTTAGCTTATGGATTTTCATGTGGTTTAATTATCCATTCTCGCTTTGTTTTGATGATAGCTAAAATATGAATATGTGTTTAGTATCATATTCTTATCTTGTTTTACCTTATCAACACTAAACTTGCATACACTTGATATTTAGTTTGCATATCTTATATCTTGTGTATGTCAAATAATATATCGATATCTCATGTCTTGCATTTAATATATATGTCAATATTGATATATTATTCTCATTCATTGTTTTGATATTCAAAATATGAATACTTATGTATATACATGCGTTTCTTATATTGATTTTTTTTATATAAACACGTGTGTGTATTTTGTTTATCAATATCTCATGCTTTGCTTGTATTTTACATATCGATATTGATATTCATATTCATAATTTCGATATCAAACAATGAATGTTCATATATAGTGTTTATTAACTTGTTTATATTTCATAACACTGTATATAATATGCTTGGTCATTTTGAGATTGCTTTTCAGGATATCTCACGACACAAGCGTATAAAGGAGGATGGAGCAAATTGAGCTTAAACGACATATCTCTATGGAGGTTGGAGGATTCGGACGAGAGCTTCTCAAATGCACATTCAAGCTACGAATAGCTAAAGAAGTCAAAGTCCGATATTGAAGCGTCTAAGGTCGAAGTACAATTGAAGATCAATCGATTGATGCTTGTGAGTGGCGTGTTCAAGTTTGAAGCTATGAAGCTACGAAGCCAAGTTCAAGCGCATGTCAAGGTTCAAGAGCCAGAGACGACAAGAATTCGAAAATTTGTGAAACGGACTTAAGAATCCTTGTAAGTACTCTTCGAATTATAGTTTATATCAATTAGAGCTCTTGAACACTCACACTTGCATACATAAACGTTTTACATTGTATAAACATCGTGGTTTTCGAGTTGAGAGTTTAAAGTTTTCGTTTTCATAAAAATCCCAAATATCAGTTTTTGTGCTTGACCAGACGTCTGCCACTTTGGTCATCAGACATCTTCCTTTTGGATTTTTTCAGATGTCGTAAATATTTGAAAAACTGGTTTTCTGAACTGCAAACGTCTGCCCATTTATACTGCAGACATCTTCCCACTTCCTGGAATCATGATCAACCCCATTTTCTTTAAGTAAGTATATTTCTGCATTTTTTAGTGTGGCCAGACATCTGCCCTTTTATGCTGCATACGTCTGAATCACAAACTGACAGACGTCTGATGCTCAGAAATTACATGCTAGATTTTCTTATGCCATATATGCTTAGTGTTCTTTCTTGATTGCTATATCTCTTGTTATTTGTTTATGTTTCACAATTGTATGCGTGCTTAGCCACTTATCTCTATTGGTATATCTATTGTCTAAGCTTTGCAATTGTGTTTTGATTAACAAGTGTAGTAGAATTTTTAAACAAGACATGATCAGTCGAAAATATTGCATTTTTAACACGTAAATTTCCCTACCATTTGCACTCATCTAAAGGTGTTCGGAACAAATATAGCACATATTAGCAAAACATCCGTAAAATACCAAATAACTTGTGTTATACCTTAAAACCGACATTTTGAGGGAAATTGAGTGTTTATCATTGTATTGCATAATCTTTGTGTAGAGCAACACTTGTCTCGAGAATCTGTGCAGAAAATTCCGAGAAAAGAGCCGAAACTGTTAAAAGTGCTGATAAAAATATGCCAAGTCCAAGACCTGAGATCTGGCAGTGAAGAAGAAGGATTTATAAGATTCCAAACATCAGGAAATAGCACTAAAGTCACCACAAATCACTGCAGGAAATTCCATGCGTTGAAGCTTCCAATGGGTCGCGGATCTGCGGCCAAAGGGCCCTTCCTGCGGCCGATCCGCGGCCACATGATGGTGATGTCAGCGTCGCTTCGCTTCAGACTTCTTCTTTCAGGGCCCACACCTCTTCAAGCCATTGCAAATTCCAGAGATCTCCAGAAGCTTCTGTCCGAACAGCAAAGCTCCTTGTTCAAGCTAAACACTCCCAAGCTTCTCAAGCAAGCCTCTCAAATAACTACCTAAGCCTAGAAGCTTCTCCCTAACCTCCAAGCTTATGAAGGAAGCTAGCCCTAACTAACTAATTCTAGAAACATCTTCCTAACTACCAAGCTTACAAGTGAAGCTAATCCTAACCTAGCTTCTAAAGGAAGCTAATCCTAATCAAGGCTATAAAAAGGACCCTAAGGATTCACTCTCAAGGTTGTTCAACAATTCACCCACAAGTTGAGTGACACGACTTGTGCATTCAAACCCTAACCCTAATCCAATCACCAAAGCCAAATTCAAGATCTTTGAGTACAAATCAAGTAAGAAGCCTTTAAGCCTTTTAGAAGCGACGCCGATCTTCAACCGAGCAAGTGATCCAAGACGATCCGCGACTCACGGAGACGATGCGGAGCTAAATCGACGATCGAGTTCTTTCCTCTTGTAGTTCTTGAGAGAATTGTAACAACATTGTTGATAAATAAAAGGTGAAATTTCTTTATCTTGCTTACTTCTATATTTAAGCATTATGATTAGATCTCAATTCTTGATTGTGTTCTTTGATATGATGCTTGAGTAGAAACTCCACTCGTGGAGGAGTCGAGAGAATCAATAGATGATGATGTTACAAATCTTGAAATGATTCTTAATTCCTATAAGCTTTGTAAACTCTAGTAAATTGAATCATCGACGACCTAATTTCGAGCGAGTTGCTTTCTTGAATGTTTTCGCTCTTAATTAGTGACCAACGATCGATGTTTGAATTTCCTAAAGGCTAGAATTTGAATGAGATTCATCGAAAGAACAAAGGATGAGATGAAGAAACCCTAGTTCCTTCAAGAGATCCTTAAACCTCGATTGATCGTCATCGATCTAGTATCAAATCATTAATTGATAAGAAAACGTAATCACTAGTTTTCATCACTTCTATAGATTTGATCGATTCCTACGAGCCTCACTTCAATTCATGAAACCTAATTCGATTGGATATCATCAATTCTTGATTCTTGATTTTAATGTTTTCTTGATATTAGATTTAGATCTAGATAATTCTTGAAATTCACTTTTAAATCTTGAATTGAATTGCCTTTCTCTTTTCTTTAATTTTCAATTCATCTAAATCAAATTCGAACGGATCACATTTTCCCTGAGGACGATCCGTATTCACTAACGCGCTACAATCGACATCGTTATTGATTGCGGTTTACAAATTTCTTTGATTATGAAACATCATTTCTAAAACACGACACATCGAGAAATCATACCAATCAAATGGCGCCGTTGCCGGGGATCATGTGCTAATTTGTTCGTTTTTGAAATTTGAGTTGAAAAATTTATTCCATCAGAACTTTTAAATCAAAATTCGCGCAAACACTAAACGATTCGTTGTGATTTGTTGCAAGGAAATCTGGAATCTGTGGAGCTTGAGGAAAAATTTTCTGAATATTCCAGAGAGCTCAGGGAGTGAACAGAAGCAGACTCTGAAAATTTTGTGCAGGAATTCTTCTGGATGACCGCGGAAGCACGGCATTAGGCGATCATTGCGGCGGAACCACGGTGATACTGTAGCATCTCTGCCCAAAAACTTCTCAGGTCCTCTCTGACTTTCTTATCTCCTCCTTGATCTGCTCCAATAACCAATTTCTGCAGGTTTCTTTGCAAAAATTCGCAGCGCCACAAAAAGCAAAAATTGTGCGTGTTTTGATCTTGGTTGTTTGCATTTTTAATACGGAAATTAAGGGGTAAAGACCAAATTCAGATTAGGTGGGGAGTTCATTACCCTTCTTAATCCCCAAAAATCACAAAACTGCATCCGCATTACCCTCATTAACTAAAAATATCTAGACATGACTCTAAGGACCGTCGCGCTCACTTAGGACAGGAGAAGGTCGTGGGTAATCTATTGCTTATCCGCGTTTCTTTTGTGGTGTCTAAGGCAAGTGTGTCTAAGGAAAGTGGTTACTTAATTAGGCCCACTACTTACGTAGTGGAGAACCTCCCACTTACCTGGCACTTATCTGGCCACAGGAGGGACAAAGAGGCAGTAGAGGATTGATCCTGCGATTTGTCTTCTGGCAGTTAGGAGCGGTCTAGAGACTTGACTTAGGTGACCATTAGACTTAGGGTTGTGCTTATGCATTTGTTGTGATTTGCATCATTTTTTCAAAAATCCGTATCTTTTTCAAAACAAACACCACTTCATCTTTTCCCCTAATTATCATAACGCTGCCACTTATGCTAAACCCTTTAGTGCAAGCTCGGCTGGACACGGCATTTTAGTGCCCGTCCTGTCTGTGTTTTCCCCCGATCGACCCCAAAGTCGGTGTTTCTACATTTTCTTTTTCCCACCACCACCGCGATGGACGGATTTCTATCAAACTTTTACACCACTCTGCCACCGTCCGCAGGTGCGCAGAATCCTCCACGCATTTCTCTCCAAGAGAGATGCTATCCTTCACGTGTTTCCCTTCCCACCTGTCTTTCTATACTACCTGCCAACAGGGAAAATTTTGAAATCAACCCCTAATTCATCAAACTGTTACCCAAATTTCACGGTCTTGATTCTGAAGACACATACGTTTTTATTTCCAAATTTGAAAATGTATGCGCAATGATTGGAACGTAACAACTGTCTTTGGATGCTCTGCGTCTACGTTTTCTCCCATTCACTTTGTGCGATTTAGCCGAGAAGTGTCTTTACAACAAAACCGCACATTCTATTTCAAAATGGGATGAATTTGTTGCAGCATTCCTTAAGAAATTTTATCCCAATCACAAGACCAGCCGTGTTCGGAGGAAATTCTTCAAATTTACCCAACTTCCCAACGAACCATTCTAGAAATGCTTTGAACGGTTCAAGGATCTTCTTTTACAATGCCCTCATCACGGAATCTCCAGATGGGATTTGTGTCGAATTATCTATGAGGGTATTGATCTCACTACTAGACAGATGCTTGAAACCATGTGTCATTGCCAATTCCTATCTAAAGATGATGATGAAGCTTGGAAATACCTAGAAATTTAGCTCAAAACACATTACAATGGGAAAGTGTTAGACCATCATCACCTAGGGAAGATATCAACCAGCTCGATGTTTCCGTTACAGTGAGAGCCAAAATGGCCGCAATACAAAGGAAACTCGACGCTATAGAAAACAAAATCTCTTCAGCCTCCCTAAACCAATACACACTTCCTAAAACCGTGTGTGGCTGCTGTTCAAACCCTTCACATTTGACGGAAGAATGTCCTTTGAATGTACCGTTTCAAGGTCATACCAATGCTGCATTTCAGTAACAATCTAGAAACGATCCTTCTTCTTCCACATATAATCAAGATTGGAAGAATCGCCCTGATCTTTCTTGAATCCAACACCAAACTCAATACACGGATCTAAACCAGAATAACTTTCAATGGGTCCCTCCACCATAACAGCAACCACCACAACTGAGTCAGCACCCATTTCAATCGCAACCTTTTCAAAACCCGGCCAACAACTTTGATCCTTTTTCTGCCGGTACTGATAATTCCTCTGCACTAGCACAAACCTTGGATAGTTTCATTAAACAATCCATCCAAGGGACTGCAAGTTTTCAATCTTCCGTCGATAATATGATGAAGATCATTATCACTCAAAATGAAAATATTAAATCGATGGAAGCACAAATTGAACGAATAAAAGCCGAATTGAGTGTTAGAGAAAAAGGGAATCTTCCAGCTCAACCCCTACCTGATCCTGGACCTTCACATTATACAAATGTGGATGCACTTACCACGTTGAGATCTGGAAGAGTGCTAGACAATCATGTGGGTGAACAAATTGATAATGATGAATTGATCATTAACACCCCGGCTTCCACTTCCACTTCCACTCCCACTTCTACTTCTTACCCTATTTCGTCTAGTTTACCGTCTTCTTCCGAACCTATTCTCCGTTTTCCCAATGGCTCGAACCCTCCACCCACTTCTTCCTTCCCACCCCCACAAACTTCTCCACAAATGTTGGACCCAGCACTTATTGATAGAGCTCCATTTCCAAATAGGTTGAGGCCCAACAAACCCAATGCCCAAATGGAGAAGCTTGTGGACATGTTTAAGCAAGTTAATATCAACATCCCTCTCCTAGATGCTATCCAACAAGTTCCGTCATATGAGAAAACTCTTAAGAACTTATGCACTAGGAAGAGGAAGACTCAAGTGCCCAAGAAGATATTCATGGCAACGACTGTAGACACGGCTTTTCCCCAACAATTACCAAGGAAACGTAAGGACCCTGGCTGTCTTACTATTTCTATTTCTATTTCTATATCTATTTCTATTAGGGATAAACACATTAATCGTACTGTACTTGACCTTGGCGCTAGTGTTAACTTGCTTCCATATTCAGTCTATGAGCAACTAGGTATCGGAGTGTTAAAGCCCTCGAACATAACTCTACAGATGGCTGACCGATCAATCACCAAACCTAGGGGTGAACTTGAGGATGTGTTGATAAAAATCGGGGAATTTGTATTTCCTGTGGACTTTATCGTACTTGATACACAACCTGTAGCGAACCCATGGAACCAAATTCCGATGATTCTTGGTCGCCCCTTTTTGGCTACTTCCAACGCTGTAATCAACTGTAGAAATGGCTCTATGAACCTATCCTTCGGGATAGGTCAATAGAGCTGAACATTTACAAGTTAGGATGTGTACCCTCCGAACCTACTGCTCAGGTCTGTTCTGTCGAATTAATGGATGTCGACAGCAGCGAATTTGATGATCCTCATTATACTGATCTAGACTCTTTTCATATGTTGTTTGACCCAATTATGTATCATACACATACGGACTCTTCCACCGAGTTGTCCGGGTCAACAACTAACACTGATTATGAACCGTTTTTGGAGTCTGAAGATCATCCCGCGCTTTGTGATGACATTATTCTTCGGGGTATTGATGAGACTTTTGAGGAGATCTTCGCTGATGAACTCGCATTTCTGAATGGCACGGGTGTTGAGATGAATCCACATCAAAATAATGAAATTGAACCTCCACCCCTTCTTCTAGACTGTAAAAAGAATGCGAGTAATCCATCACATACACTGAGTCGTCTCTCCAAAACGAGATGCAAACACATTCTATTCTACCACTTTCTCTTTCCCCACTTTTTCTTCTACCAACCTATGCACTACATTGATAAATTTTTTGAATGGTTGGTGTTAACTTTCGGTCTTTGCAAAACTTGGCATCGACCAATAATCTTGACCCCCTCTTATGATTTTCAAAGCTTAACATGGTTTAACTCAAGTTTTGGGGAGGGGTTATAATCTGGCTCTTGAAAAGAAAAATGTTTACTCAAAATTGTGAGCCAAAAATAAGTTTGGGGGAGGATTTTCACTTTAATATATATTGCTCCCGTTAATAAATTTCCTCCCAAGCTTACAGGTTTTTGAGATTTAGCGGATGGCAACAGTGAGGACGCTGTTGAAAACAAGTTTGGGGGAGGTTTGTGCTTATTTACGCATCATTTGCATCATACTTTGCATAAGCACAAAACATTTTCAAAACCTATAAAAATTTAAAAATTTCAAAAGATAAAAATATTTTGTATATAAATAAGATAATAAAAGATTAGATAGTGAAAAATTACATCCAAAAGATTAGAAAAATTTAAGAAAACCAAGAAAATTAGAAGTTTTCTTAAACGAACTAGTAATAAGTAGTTATGAGCCATTGTCCCAAGGGTTAGTAAGATGAAAGAAGTCACTAATCTGAGGATAAAAATAAGTCCGAAAAATAGTTCCTATTCTGGAAGCCAAACATTTGAACGTTGATACCCTACTATATGCACTTACACACGTCTTGAAGCTCGGGATAGTAGAGAATACCTTGAAATGCTCTTGTCTAAAAGCCAAAGTATGAAGGAAATAAAAAATGAATAAAATATAAAATGGTGAGAAAAATGAACACTGGTTTTGTTATCGCCAAGGCAACAATAAAAAAAATATAGCGAGGGTGCTTCATCACCTAGTGCCTTAGACCAGCTGGTCTAGGAGTCACTGCTAAGCCTTAGGTGGTGCAAGACGAGAAAAAATACTAATACACCGTATAAGCAAGCACATGAGTAATCGGTCGGTTAGTACCTCAAGAAGTATTAACGGTCGCATGAAAAATATGTGAGCAAATCCATCTAAATATTCATTAATTAAAAAGTACCGAGGCAGATGGGCAAGAGCATGATAGCTTGAATTGAATTCTCCGGGTGTAGGGATGTCTTTTACACACACGTAGGGTTATATGATCGATGTTTGGAAGAAAGATAGGAATGAAGAATAAAGACGATGTTTTATTGAGGGATGATGTGATTTCTGACATCTTTTCATGACTATTAAGATAGGGCTCATGACAACCGAAAAGCTAGTATAGTTGGAAACTCTAATTTTCAAAGTCTTTCTTTTAAAATTCTTATCTTTAAAATATAACTTTCACGGTCTTCCTTTTATTATGGGATTTTTTGGGTGCAATCCGCTGAAAACCCTCAGGAGACAACACTCCTCCAACAAGGGACACCTAGAGGTTTAAAGGCTTGTTGCACGTGCTCAGTGCAATCGTGTTGCCTACGAAAATGTGCTAGTTAGTTTTTCTCTATCTTTATTTTCTCCTTCTCTTTCTAATAAAACAATTTGCTCGAGACAACCAAAAATAAGTTTGGGAGAATTTGATCAGTCGAAAATATTGCATTTTTAACACGTCAATTTTCCTACCATTTGCACTCATCTAAAGGATTTCGGAATAAATATAGCACATATTAGCAAAACATCCGTAAAATACCAAATAAATTGTGTTATACCTTAAAACTGACATTTTGAGGGATATTCACTGTTTATCATTGCATTGCATAATCTTTGTGTAGCTCAACACTTGTCTCGAGAATCTGTGCAGGAAATTCCGAGAAAAGAGCCGAAACTGTCAAAAGTGCTGATAAAAATACGCCAAGTCCAAGACCTGAGATCTGGCAGTGAAGAAGAAGGATTTATAAAATTCCAAACATCAGGAAATAGCACTAAAGTCACCACAAATCACTGCAGGAAATTCCATGCATTGAAGCTTCCTATCGGCCGCGGATCCGCGGCCAAAGGGCCCTTCCCGCGGCGGATCCGCAGCCACGTGATGGTGATGTCAGCGTCGCTTCGCTTCAGACTTCTTCTTTCAGGGCCCACACCTCTTCAAGACATTGCAAATTCCAGAGATCTCCAGAAGCTTCTGTCCGAACAGCAAAGCTCCTTGTTCAAGCTAAACACTCTCAAGCTTCTCAAGCAAGCCTCTCAAATAACTACTTAAGCCTAGAAGCTTCTCCCTAACCTTCAAGCTTATGAAGGAAGCTAGCCCTAACTAACTAATTCTAGAAACTTATTCCTAACTACCAAGCTTACAAGTGAAGCTAATCCTAACCTAGCTTCTAAAGGAAGCTAATCCTAATCAAGGCTATAAAAAGGACCCTAAGGCTTCACTCTCAAGGTTGTTCAACAATTCACCCACAAGTTGAGTGACACGACTTGTGCATTCAAACCCTAACCCTAATCCAATCACCAAATCCAAATTCAAGATCTTTGAGTACAAATCAAGCAAGAAGCCTTCAAGCCTTTTAGAAGCGACGCCGATCTTCAACCGAGCAAGTGATCCAAGACGATCCGCGACTCACGGAGATGATGCGGAGCTAAATCGACGATCGAGTTCTTTCCTCTTGTAGTTCTTGGGAGAATTGTAACAACATTGTTGATAAATAAAAGGTGAAATTTCTTTCTCTTGCTTACTTTTATATTTGAGCATTATGATTAAATCTCAATTCTTGATTGTGTTCTTTGATATGATGCTTGAGTAGAAACTCCGCTCGTGGAGGAGTCGAGAGAATCAATAGATGATGATGTTACAAATCTTGAAACGATTCTTAATTCTTATAAGTTTTGTAAACTCTAGTAAATTGAATCATCAACGACCTAGTTTCGAGCGAGTTGCTTTCTTGAATGTTTTCGCTCTTAATTAGTGATCAACGATCGATATTTGAATTTCCTAGAGGCTAGAATGTGAATGAGATTCATCGAAAGGACAAAGGATGAGATGAAGAAACCCTAGTTCCTTCAAGAGATCCTTAAACCTCGATTGATCGTCATCGATCTAGTATTAAATCATTAATGGATAAGAAAACGTAATCACTAGTTTTCATCACGTCTATAGATTTGATCGATTCCTACGAGCCTCACTTCAATTCTTGAAACCTAATTCGATTGGATATCATCAATTCTTGATTCTTGATTTTAATGTTTTCTTGATATTAGATTTAGATCTAGATAATTCTTGAAATTCACTTTTAAATCTTGAATTGAATTGCCTTTCTCTTTTCTTTAATTTTTAATTCATCTAAATCAAATTCGAACGGATCATATTTTCCCTGAGGACGATCCGTATTCACTAACGCGCTACAATCGACACCGTTATTGATTGCGGTTTACAAATTTCTTTGATTGTGAAACATCATTTCTAAAACACGACACATCGAGAAATCATACCAATCAAGACATATTAGTTGTATAGTAATATTCATCCTCCCTCTAGAACTATTATTGTAAGCTTCCACGGTTATACTTTCATGACGAGTGCAATAACTTTAGCCTATGGAGACTGAAAATGACGGCCCTATTGAAGCAACAAGGTATGCAAAAGTTTGTCTTTGCGAAAGACAAAGTTCCGACGACGACCACAGAAACAGAATTAGAAACGATGGAGGACAAGGCTTTCAATTTGATCTAGCTTCATTTAGCCGACGAAGTTCTTTGTGAAGTCGAGCAAGAGACTACGACGGTGGGATTATGGAGCCAGTTAGAAGCTCTGTATATGAAGAAATCTCTCACAAACCGTCTCTATCTGAAACAACGGCTATACACGTTGAAGATGAAGGAGAGAACTTCGGTCAAAGACCACTTAGACGAGCTTAACCAGATCGATCGTGATAGACTTGCATAATGTGGATGTAAAGATAGAGTACGAGGATCAAGCCATTATCCTACTATGTTCTTTGACCCCCAGTCATGGCCAGTTCGTGAAATCGATGGTGTACAACCGAGACAAACTCTCATTAGATGATAACAAGGCAGGCTTGCACAGCATGCTGTTGAGGGAGAAGGTGGCGGGTGACAGGGAGTGCCACGGAGATGCGTTGTTCGTTCATGGCCATTCTCTGAAGCGATCGGATGGTGGTTCTTGGGGAAATTCGAGAAGCCGAGTTAATGATAGATGCAACTATTTCAAGGAGAAAGGCCATTGGAAGCGAGATTGTTCGAAGTTCAAGGAGAAAGACAAGCAGTCGGATTCAGATGAGGGCAGTGATGACTGATGAGTCACTGCTAGATTTGAGATGGGGCTTTGATTTGTTTGGGTATTATGGGCCAGGTCGGTTGCAAGTGCGTGATCAATGGAGATTTTAAATTCTCTAAATTTGTTATTATTGTCATGACGGCGAATAAGGTGTTGACCCTATATGTGGGCCTTGCACCAGTTCTTTCTCATGGTGGATCCATCTATCATGGCTTCTCGAAGAATTCGTGGGTGTATGTTGCGGTAGGCCAGGTAGAGAAATGAGTCGGTAGGCGCGTAAAGATTTTTCGGTCCGATATTGGCAGAAGGTTCTTTTATGTAACATTTTGAAAATTATTAATATTATTTTAGAATTTAAATAATATTATGGGTTTTACGGAAATGATAACCATTGTGGATTTGGGTTTTCATAAATTGGTATATGTATATACATTTATTTATGTAATTGGAAAATGTGGAATTTGGGCATGGTTACTAAAACATGTTGGTGTGAGTATTTTGTTCTTCTCATTTTGGGAATTATTTTGAGAGAGAGAGAAACATGGGGGCATGAGCATGAGAAAAAGAGAGAGAGGGGTGGAGGCATAGGCAAGTAAAAGAAAGAGACGGGTGGAGGCACTGGCAAGCGTGTGTGAGAGAAAGAGCGAGCCATAATCTCTTCTCGTCATTTTCTTCTCATCTTTATACTCCTCCCAAAACACCTCATCCTCCTCATCCTTCAAGCCATGGCAACCTTCAAGTTTGGGTTTTCTCCATCCAAACCAAGTTTTTCCCTCAAGTTTTTCATTTGAAGTCTTCACCAAACCCCCTTGTAGCCACCAAGCTTGGATCTCCTCCTTTTATCATCTTGAAGAGGTAAAAATCCCACTTTGTTTACGTTTTTATATGTCTTGCCATGTTAAATATGTGTTTCAGGCAAAAAGGTTACATTTTGTTGGTTTAAATCTTTTAAAAGTGAGTTTTGAAGTGATCCACTAGTAGTGGTGAAAGTATTATGGTTTACTTGGTGAATACACCCTATTTTAGAAAGTAGAGAGTATTTGGTGCAAAAAGAGTTGATTTTAAGGTTTTCAAGAATTTTCATTTTGTTACAAAATTTGTTTCAGCAGATTCCTTCTGCAGACATCTGCTATAGAGAGCTTCAGACGACTGCTCATGATCTGTGCTTCATGATTTTCCTTTTGCAGACATCTATCCTCCAAAGCTTCAGACGTCTGCCGATAAACTGCATTTCTTCATTTTTTCACCAGACGTCTAAGCTTAGAAGCTTCAGACGTCTTCCTTTAAACCGTTTTTCATGATTTTTGTTCAGCAGACGTATGAGCTCAAAGCTTTAGATGTTTTTCTTAAACTAGCTGGTTTGAAATATTTTCTAAGTCAAACGTCTGATGCTTGATGAGACAGACGTCTGCCTTTGATTTTGTTTTCTTGGGTTTTGGCTTTCAGACGTCTGAAAGCCCTTCTTCAGAGGTCTGTTTTTCTCTCTGTACGACAGTAACAGTTTAGCCAGACATCTGCTTTTGAGAGCCGGAGACGTCTACCATTCAGTATTTTTGACAGTTTTGATGTTTTCGTCATATTTCATTCTATTAGGTTTGTATTGATTTTAATGGAGTTTTCTTGTATGTTTATGACTACTTTGGTTATAGGGTCAATTGCAGAGACTTTCAAGACACCAAGGAAGGGCAAAACGGTCGTCGGGTTTGACTAGCTCGAGACGGACGTCGGTGAGTAGATTTATATCTATGGGAGAAGTCGGGTGGATGACGTATAGCACCCCCGAAAATAATTCTAGGGAAAACTTAGTATAAAAATTGTATATACGTAACCCAGATACTTAGCTTAATTAGATAAATTAGGCTATAGTTCATAGACTATGTAATTAGTGTATAATTCATATGCTATATATATAAGTATATATGATTAATGATATGTGTCGTACGTGACTAGATATCCGTACTATATGAGTTATGTATTTACGTACGCGACTTGAAGTCCGTACTGATTGAGATTGGATATTTGGATTGAGATCGTACGAAGTGAGATCCCGTACTTGATGAGATGAGGATAGATTGCCGAATGCGGCCGATATTTATTTGACTCGTGGAGTCTTATTATGTATCCCGATTGGGAAAACTATGGATGCTAAGATTATACTATTTGTAAAACTAACGATTCGTTTCCAATTTTAAACTCTAATGCCGAGGATGTGCTGCTAATTTCAAATGAATATATATTAAAAAACATCACAGCCTCTTCCTTTCCAAACAACGTTTCTTTCTATTTTAAAACTGTATAATTTAATTTATAATGTCTGTTCACGTTACGTTTCTTTTACTCAGTATACGCTCGCATTTCGTTTAATTTTTTAAGTTACGCTACGCTTATATTATTCGTTCTTATATGCTTCATATAATTAGTTTACGATACCATTCTTGTATGAACACTTATAGAATATTGCACAACTACCAATGATTACTATGTGGCGCCATCATAGACTCGCATGTTACACTATATATCATTGGTACTGCTATGACACTGTAGAATTTCCATGCTTAATTATATACATATTGATGTCAAATGCTGCATATTATGATTTAGTTATATGAATGTGATTGGTTGATATATCCGTATATCTAATCGTTAACTATAGAAAGATGCACGATGCATTGTTGACGATTATGATAATGATGTTATGGATAGGATTTAAGAGCCGTTCTAGTACGAATACACTTGATAAAACAGTTGCGCAACTACTAATGATTGCCATGTTGTACGATCACAGATGCGTATGCTACACTACACATCATTAGTATTGTCATGACATAGTAGAAACTGTCATCCTTATTCATGTTTTAGTTATCCATGCTGGTATGCATGATACTTGATGATTTCGATATATGAATACTATTACCATAAATATTCGTATATGAATTTTGCCAATTGTGGCAAAGATGAATTATGGATGTGTTCTTGTGAACTTGAGATGAATTATGGATTGTGTTTTTCAGAACTTGATGTTTTTCATGGATTTCGAGAAACCGCGATATGATTTATAAAACTTTCTTATGTTTTCAAAAGTGTGGTTTTCTCTTGATATAATGGGTTTTTATGAACACGGTGGATTTGGCTGGGGTTCGAGATGAGAATGAACGTGGTGGATTTGGCTGGGGTTCGAGATGAGAAGGGTGGACACGGTCGATATGGCCGAGGTTCCATGCTTAGAATGTAAAGAAAGAGGGTTGATCTAAGGGACGGTGCCTAGGGAAATATAAGAGATTTACGTGTCGATGATGGACACAGTTTTGATGATGAGATTTCGAGTGTCAATGATGGACGCTCATTTGATGATGAGATTTTGAGTGTCGATGATTGACACGGATTTGATATATTATTCTATTTGTGAGGGACCAATATAGATGCCCTGCATAGATTGAGATGGTGTATGCTATATAGTAGCCGAATAGGACTGGTCCTAGAGACAGTATCTGAAATACTATTTTCATATATTAATGTACATTAAAAAGGTTTCTAAAGGAGCTATTGTCATGTCCCAAAAGTATGGAACATGACCGGCACCTAGACTACGAACGTCTCAAGGCGTACGTACTCTAAGTAAGCCGAGCCCAGAAATCCAAACCAAGAAAAATAGTAGAGAGTAGGAAGAACCATATCAAAACAACCTGTATGCAACATAATATACAACGCCTAAAGGCGAGGATCACAACAGAAAAGGAAACTCCAACCAGCAAGAAATCCATAGAAATATAAAGCACGACTCTGAGGTCGAAAGAATAAACATCACTGGTCTCTATCTCAAATAAGTACAAGTTTGGTTGATGGAACTTCTAGATACAACTGAATATAATATACAATGTATAATGATGGGTATGATACAAATAACCCACCTACTAGCAAGTCACCCGAAAAGAACAGTGCCCGCAAAGCCGTAATGAAACCTGTACGGCAACACCTGCAAGAAACTGGGGCACGACGGGGGTGAGCTGCCAACTCGTGAGTAGAAAAAGATCTACGAACAGAAAATCGCATGTATGACGCAATCCTAGGTCATACGATCAATATATATAATCCTCAAAAATATAACCAACAATCTATAAACATGGCTAGTGTAAATATCTAACCCAAGTGTAATCCCATGTGCCTGTGTCAGTGCATCAGGTGGCAATATATCATATGGATAATGTATGAATGCATGAAACAGAATGCATGTACTGAAGAAAACTGCTTTCATAAATTTGTGAGATTTCTGTATTTTTAAAATGAGGTATCATAAATGAAATCAGCATAACAGTGCCTAGCATCAGCACAAAACATAAATCTCAATATCTCGATATCACTGTATCACAATCTCTATACCTCAATATCTCAAATCTCAATGTCTCAATCATAATATCCAGGGTGCCGTCAGTCCAGATCGGCTCTTAACATCCATCTCATGACCACGACGGTATCCTCCGGATATCCGACGTGTCGGGTAATATCACCGGTCGGTAGTGCTCCCCTGCCAAGCTCAACGCCATCTCCTACGATCTTCTTGCCCCGGGGTACTGCACCGGGCCCACCATGTACCCAAAACGGTTCATCCGCCTCCTCGGATCGGGTCTCGAAATCCATCAGCAAAACTCATGGTGGACGACTCATACATCATGGAAAAACCGCATTTTTATTTAAAAAGAGAGAAGGCAGTTTATATGTATGTTTTGCGGTTTTCCTCCAAATCCAGAAAATCTCATGGAGACCCGAATCCAAATCATCAATAGCATGTGAAATCATGAATATAAGCATGAGAATCCATGAATGCAGCATATAATGAATAACATTATGCATGAAGTGACAAGTAATAACTACAATGTCAAGCTGGTATATATGGCAAGTACACTAATATCATGTCACTGCTAGCTAACAAGCTAAATCAAGCAATAATATTCTCTAAGTGTGCGTGACATGGCAATTACCGATGAAGATGTGTGTGCACCGGCAAATAAGTGTACGTGGTACATACGCATCATCGGTAATGGTGCTGGTGTCCTAACAGCATGATATCCATAATGGAATATAAATCACAACAGTATGCGATGCAGAGCAACAATAATAATATGCGGGAGCTGAAATACTGAAAACCATGATCGCTAAACTGCATCTAATGTCATAAAAGTCATATAGCTACACCACTATAAGGCTGAGCTAAAACTAACAGTAGGTAAGGGAAACCGCCTAACCTCTGGGTCGATACATATATATACATATATATATAGAGTCGGTGATCCCGCCTCGATAATATCACATCCGATAACATATCTCTATAATCCGTCATTCCCAAACCAAGAGTGCGGATCAAACATCAAATATAGCTCGTACGTAAATCCGTCGTACGGCATCCCAAATCTGGGTATGGGTCAATATCACATCCGTCATATCATTCATCTAGTATTCTCTTTATCAAGATCATTATCTGGGGTACTGACCTACGTCTAGTACAATGCTAACATCATCACTATAGTCAAGATCTGACTACTGATCGACAGTCTAGTATAAATCGATATCATCATCACATATCATCACAAGGAGTAGACATCGCCAAATGCGACCTATCATAATTTTCTGGTCATATCATATCATATCATATCTCATAACATAATCACATGTCGATCATTAAATATTTATGTCATCATTATTCCCAAAATCCGCTCAAGCATCAAGACGTATCTTAATTATGAATTTTATCATATCTCCGATATCATAATCTCAGATCAAACTCATCGACTCATCTCAATCCCAAGCATCATCCTCAAATCCGTATGTGAACACATAGTCCCATACCCATGTGATCACATATCTATATAGAATCCCGTCTATGCACAAATGAAGTAAGGATGTATGCAAGTATGTATGTGTGTATATGTATGTGTAGTGCACCCACTACCTAGGGTTCTCGCGACACTAAATCATCCAAGTCCGCCAATTATCCATCCTAAACATCAAATAATTCCCAAACAACAATAATAATTGTAGGTGTGTATACGCATCCGTATACATCACCTCGGACTGCGGGGGTGCTATACGCCATCCACCCGACTTCTTCCCGTAGATATAAATCTACTCACCTTGTTATATGCGTGCCGGTGCCGAGGTCGCCATTTGCATCTCCAACGCTTCGACGCCACGTGGGGTACCTACAAGGATATCATACGCTAAAACAAATGAAAACCATGTCGGAAACCAAAATGGTGCACGCTACGCCCATAGGTAAAAACCTGTGGTCTCACGTGAAAACACAGTCAATGCTCACTGGTCGTTGGCGTTCAAACGCCACCCGACGGAAACGAATCACCAAATACCCAAAATCCATACAAAATCAAGTCGTAAATCATACGCCAACTCATGAAAATCAACTCAGATTCTATCCTAACCGGAATCAGTCAAAACTAGACATACAGGGGGTCAAGTTTACATGAAATAGGGTCGTGCACGCAAAACGAGGCAATTCCCTCCTGCTCTGGCCGCAAATTGCGGCCAGAAAATGGAGGTTGGGGTTAGGTCTTTGGGTGCTGGTTTCTATCTGCCTGCACAGCCTACAGCCAAGTCAATTTTATTTTAGAGTTCCCGGGGTGAAAGCAGATCTCAGAAAGGTCACAAAATCGACAAAAACGCTAAATTACACCGATTCTAAACTTTCAGGTGTGACACTGGAATCTGGGGTAATCTTGGTTACAATGGTCTCAAATACACCTAATAAGGTTACCCTAGCAATCAAAACCATCACTTGGCCACATCTCACTCAAAATCACTAAACTAGCACTAAACTACATAGCAAACACTAAATTTTCAGCTAAATAACCATATATTTGCAAGCTAGAAGTCGGGTTACGGGGTTATACCTCTGGATATCCTAAGATATAGGAGAAGAGAGGAAGAAGAGGGATGGTTGCTGCTGGAGAGTTGCTGCAGTTGCTCCTGTAGCAGCTGCTGCAGATGTTGCTGTTTTTACTGATGCTGAAGCTGTTGCTTTGGCTGCAGCTGCTGCTTCAAATTCCCTTTTCTTTCTTCTTTGTTGTTCCAGCAGCAGCTACTGCTGTAGATGTTGATGTGGTGGCTTTGGTGAGGTGTGGGAGTGATGTAGTGTATGAAAGTGGTGTGTGGTGTTGTAGTATATGATGTTGGGGCTGTTCTTTGCTCCTGTTGCAGTTTCAGAGCTGTTTCTGGTGTCTGAAAGATGTTGCTACTGCTGTTGATTAATGTAGCAGCTGATGTTGTTGTTTGATGTTGGGGTTGTGGTGATGTGTGAGGTTGTAGTATGATGAGGGTGTGGGGTTGTTTGAAGGAAGTTGCTGCTGTGGCTGCAGAAGCTGATACAAATGGGGCTGAGTTTTGTGTGCTGGGGTGTTTTTTTGAAAGATGTAGCAGCTTGTAGCAGCAGCCTTGGTGGCTGATGTGGTGTAGGATTAGAGAGAGTGATGTGAGTGAGAAAGAGATGTGAGTGTGAGTGAGTGAGAGGGAGAGATGTGAGGCAAAAAGTTTTGAAGTGAAATGGGATGATGAGTTTTGAAGTGAGATGAGGTGACATAACCTAGGAGCCTCCCTTCTCTCTCTCCAAATAAAAGCTCAACCATCATGGCTCTCTCTCTCTCTCTCTCCTTGACACAAGTCAACCTAACCCTAATCACCTTTAACCAAAACCAAAACCCTAATTAACCCAATTATCCTAATCAATTGGTTCAACCTACCATGGTCATCTAAGCATGGTTCAACCCTAGGTTACCATGACCAAAAGATGAAACAAGTGCAACAAGTGTAGAAAATGTCATGTGCACATTTTTGCACAAAAAGCCAAAAATCCAATTAGCGATTTTTAATCGCGATTAACACTAAAGTCGCATATAATTCATCATAAAAACTGTAAAATGGCATATTTTCACAAAATACCCTATTTTAGAATTTCCAAATTTTTCCTCCGGAATTTTCACCATTTATCGGTATTTAATTATACCGACTATTAAAATATTCATTAAAAATTTATATTAAATTGTGAAAATTCCCAAAAATAATATTTTATTTTTTTTGAAATGTTACAGTCTTCCCCCTTAAAGAAATTAGGTCCCCGAATTTAAATTTAAACCCCCAAATTCTAAAACATTTCAATAAAATATCCAAGTCAACGGGGTTCCGAAATCATCAATCCATGGAATGCACCGTAGCGCAAAACATGCGCATGCGTAACGAGCAGATAATTCGAAAACAAAACTCCGTCAAGCATCTCGCAATCATCGGAGTCAAGGTGAAAACACGAACGCCAAATCCAAGGCAAAACCGATAGGCTAGAAATCGGAACTATACATGTAAATATCAAATCTGTACATGTAAATATCTGAAGAAGATGTATGCCAAATTCTTTAAAGTCGATGTGCAATGCGCATAGCACTGCACAGTGGCGGACGTCTCTATAAGAAATAATTATATATGTATATATCTTTTGTTTAATATGCACGTCCCGCCGTTTTGAAAATAATTTAGAAGGGTTCCCTCGTTTTAAACGTTTCGTGTAGTATCGGACACGTATGTAATAATGAGACAATAGCTCGCTTTTGAAAATCCCTTTGAAATCTATCAATGCATGCAAAATATATCCAGCAACTGTCCTTTGACTAGTCCTGCTCAGTACGAAAACACATAGCAATATCATAAAACGTACTGCTCCATAGAAATCAATCCCAAAAAGTGCATATGAAAACCCTGTGCGTCCGGTGCGCACGGAAATCAAAATCCATACATGTGCCAAGCAGGTGCACAAAAACAACATCGAGGTGCAACGGTTGTGCACGCAACATCGGTCATAGGCAACGTGCGTGCCTGACCGCAAAATCAGGTGCATCTGACATGCACGAAAATCCCGATTTAGTGCATCTGGTGTGCACCAAATCGCATCTCAAAACAGGCGCCCAACATGCACTAAATGTCCAAATCCGGTGCATCCATCATGCACGAAATCATGAAATCCAATATCAAGCGTCGAACACGCGCAAAATCCAATCAGGTGCATAAAGTGCACAAAACAAATATCGAGCATCACCCTCGAAATCGAAATCCAGTGCATCCAAATGCGCAAAATACATGTCACTGCACTGCAAGCATATGTAAACTATACAGAGTGCAAGAACCAAATCGTGTGCGTGCATACGCACAAAATCAACTCAAATGTCTAAACCCCATAAAATCACAAACCTGGGAAACCAAGACACGAAAACGATATCAAGTGCAACAACTGTGCAAAAATCGTAAATCCTCAATAGGTGCAACCATGGTGCATGAAAACATATATCGTGAAACCCAACCATCAAAATCAATTCATGCGAATAATTCGCCCAAAATACCGAAATCAAGTATGGCGGAATAGTTCCGCTCAAGCGCATCCTCCAAGAATCCCTGGCCAACTTTCGTGCTCACTCATAGCATATCTCGTCGACGATCCTGAACTCTGGTCTACTGGCGCGCGTAGCATGACCACTCCTGGGTCCAAGTCTTCTCTGTGGATTACCAATCTCACGATCCATCGGCTCATCGGCCCTGTCAAGTGTGCTAACGGGGACGATTCCGTTCTGGCACTTCTCTGATCATCTGTCGGTCAATCATCACGACCACTCGTAAGCAGAATGTTACTGGCGTCGGCCTCTGGCTCTCTGAATGCAAGTGACACATCTGATCCTGGGTGCAAATATCATTGCAGCAGTGTCCTGGAATGAATCCTGCTCAGGGTCTCTTCCAAGTCTCGTCTCCGCTTAACTGTCCGGAAGTCATCGTCCTTACTATATCTGCTTCTTGTTCTGGAACGGCTGCATACTCATCGCGACTTCTTCTGGCAGGTATATCCAAGTACTATGCCTCGGCATGCGCATTGCATCTCTGATGTCGGCGGAGTGGAACGCCATCATATCCAGATCTTGCATGAACCTCTTACTCCACTTTTCTCTAATGTCGACTGCTTCGGACTCATCTCGTCGTGGCTGCATGGACTGAGCTCCAATGGCTATCCTCGTATCTGGGGTCTCCCAAGAAATGTATCTCACTGCCTAGCATCCGAATTAAGTCGAGCCATCCGATCGAGTCGTCAAAACCTCATAATCCCCCAAGAGCTCAACATCTTAGGTACAGTATAATAGTATCGAGTACATACCCCAGCATCGGTGGTCCAGCCGTAGAAGGGCAAACCCAAGCCTCACTAATGGCGCCGCAGAACTGCCGCAAACCCTAAGGTTCAAAGGCTTTCATACGGTCATTAAGTCGAGTTAGGGTTTCATTCTTCTAGAGGGACCATAGAATTGCCTGCATGTCTTTCCGAGTACTTTAAACTTGGAATAATAGGTTTCTGACATTCGATCGTCTCTGTCGACTCTTAACGTCTCCGCGTGAAGTCGTCTCTAGCTGGAATCAATCTATCTGATGACCTCGCATCGAACGAACCACGTGTCCTAGTCATTCATCCTTGGTGACTAGCAACCTTCTATCATCTCTTAGTACAACTTGTACTGCCATAGCTCTAATCATCTGGGGCGATATCTCGTCGTTCGCAGCAACAACTGGCTCACTCGTCTGCACGCTGGACAGTGCTTCAATCGTCATGAATAAGCCGCACATAAACGATCATCAAAATCTTGTTGGTCTCTGCCAGTGGCTCAATCCTCTGGTGCCGATCTGCACGTCCGAGTAATCTCATACAGCGATCCATCCAATGCTCGTGGCGCAAAAACACAATCAAAAGACACATCCCTGCAATCGTGTGTCGCTAGAATCACGCCCCGGTCAGTCCTTGTTCGTGACGAGCTCAAGCTGACCGCAACTCTAGCCGTAGCTCTCCCTGCCCGTAATCGTGGCAGCAAAACCATAACTGGTACCAATAAGGCTAGATCAGGAAGGAATATAATACTGAACAAGGAATTTTACATCCTAAGGCTTCTTAAGTGGAGTGGCGTGTCGTAAATATGCCACGGAACATACCAACGGTACGTCACTCTACTTTAGTCACCTATTCCATCAACCAAGGGTCATCCTACGCTCCGAAGGTAAAACCTAATGCTCTGATACCAACTTTGTCACGTCCCAAAAGTATGGAACATGACCGGCACCTAGACTATGAACGTCTCAAGGCGTACGTACTCTAAGTAAGCCGAGCCTAGAAATCCAAACCAAGAAAACTAGTAGAGAGTAGGAAGAACCATATCAAAACAACCTATATGCAACATAATATACAACGCCTAAAGGCGAGGATCACAACAGAAAAGGAAACTCCAACCAGCAAGAAATCCATAGAAATATAACTCACGACTCTAAGGTCGAAAGAATAAACATCACTGGTCTCTATCTCAAATAAGTACAAGTTTGGTTGATAGAACTTCTAGATACAACTGAATATAATATACAATGTATAATGATGGGTATGATACAAATAACCCACCTACTAGCAAGTCACCCATAAAGAACAGTGCCCGCAAAGCCGTAATGAAACCTGTACGGCAACACCTGCAAGAAACTGGGGCATGATGGGGGTGAGGTGCCAACTCGTGAGTAGAAAAAGATCTACAAACAGAAAATCGCATGTATGATGCAATCCTAGGTCATACGATCAATATATATAATCCTCAAAAATATAACCAGCAATCTATAAACATGGCTAGTGTAAATATCTAACCCAAGTGTAATCCCATGTGCCTGTATCAGTGCATCAGGTGGCAATATATCATATGGATAATGTATGAATGCATGAAACAGAATGCATGTACTGAAGAAAACTGCTTTCATAAATTTGTGAGATTTCTGTATTTTTAAAATGAGGTATCATAAATGAAATCAGCATAACAGTGCCTAGCATCGGCACAAAACATAAATCTCAATATCTCGATATCTCTGTATCACAATCTCTGTACCTCAATATCTCAAATCTCAATGTCTCAATCATAATATCCAGGGTGCCGTCAGTCCAGATCGTCCCCTAACATCAATCTCATGACCACGACGGTATCCTCCGGATATCCGGCGTGTCGGGTAATATCACCGGTCGGTAGTGCTCCCGTGCCAGGCTCAACGCCATCTCCTGAGATCTTCTTGCCCCGGGGTACCGCACCGGGCCCACCATGTACCCAAAACGGTTCATCCGCCTCCTTGGATCGGGTCTCGAAATCCATCAGCAAAACTCATGGTGGACGACTCATACATTATGGAAAAACCGCATTTTTATTTAAAAAGAGAGAAAGCAGTTTATATGTATGTTTTGCGGTTTTCCTCCAAATCCAGAAAATCTCATGGAAACCCGAATCCAAATCATCAATAGCATGTGAAATCATGAATATAAGCATGAGAATCCATGAATGCAGCATATAATGAATAACAGTATGCATGAAGTGACAAGTAATAACTACAATGTCAAGCTGGTATATATCGCAAGTACACTAATCTCATGTCACTGCTAGCTAACAAGCTAAATCAAGCAATAATATTCTCTAAGTGTGCGTGACATGGCAATTACCGATGAAGATGTGTGTGCACCGGCAAATAACTGTACGTGGTACATACGCATCATCGGTAATGGTGCTGGTGTCCTAACAGCATGATATCCATAATGGAATATAAATCACAACAGTATGCGATGCAGAGCAACAATAATAATATGCGGGAGCTGAAATACTGAACACCATGATCGTTAAACTGCATTTAATGTCATAAAAGTCATATAGCTACACCACTATAAGGCTGAGCTAAAGCTAACAGTAGGTAAGGGAAACCGCCTAACCTCTGGGTCGATACATATATATACATATATATATAGAGTCGGTGATCCCGCCTCGATAATATCACATCCGATAACATATCTCTATAATCCTTCATTCCCAAACCAAGAGTGCGGATCAAACATCAAATATAGCTCGTACGTAGATCCGTCGTACGGCATCCCAAATCTGGGTACGGGTCAATATCACATCCGTCATATCATTCATCTAGTATTCTCTTTATCAAGATCATTATCTGGGGTACTGACCTACGTCTAGTACAATGCTAACATCATCACTATAGTCAAGATCTGACTACTGATCGACAGTCTAGTATAAATCGATATCATCATCACATATCATCACAAGGAGTAGACATCGCCAAATGCGACCTATCATAATTTTCTGGTCATATCATATCATATCTCATAACATAATCACATGTCGATCATTATATATTTATGTCATCATTATTCCCAAAATCCGCTCAAGCATCAAGACGTATCTTAATTATGAATTTTATCATATCTCCGATATCATAATCTCAGATCAAACTCATCGACTCATCTCAATCCCAAGTATCATCCTCAAATCCGTATGTGAACACATAGTCCCATACCCATGTGATCACATATCTATATAGAATCCCGTCTATGCACAAATGAAGTAAGGATGTATGCAAGTATGTATGTGTGTATATGTATGTGTAGTGCACCCACTACCTAGGGTTCTCGCGACACTAAATCATCCAAGTCCGCCAATTATCCATCCTAAACATCAAATAATTCCCAAACAACAATAATAATTGTAGGTGTGTATACGCATCCGTATACATCACCTCGGACTGCGGGGGTGCTATACGCCATCCACCCGACTTCTCCCCGTAGATATAAATCTACTCACCTTGTTATATGCGTGTCGGTGCCGAGGTCGCCATTTGCATCTCCAACGCTTCGATACTACGTGGGGTACCTACAAGGATATCACACGCTAAAACACATGAAAACCATGTCGGAAACTAAAATGGTGCACGCTACGCCCATAGGTAAAAACCTGTGGCCTCGCATGAAAACACAGTCAATGCTCACTGGTCGTTGGCGTTCAAACGCCACCCGACGGAAACGAATCACCAAATACCCAAAATCCAAACGAAATCAAGTCGTAAATCATACGCCAACTCATGAAAATCAACTCAGATTCTATCCTAACTGGAATCAGTCAAAACTAGACATACAGGAGGTCAAGTTTACATGAAATAGGGCCGTGCACGCAAAACGAGGCAATTCCCTCCTGCTCTGGCCGCAAATTGCGGCCAGAAGGAATAAAACTGTGGCCAGAAAATGGAGATTGGGGTTAGGTCTTTGTGTGTTGGTTTCTATCTGCCTGCACAGCCTACAGCCAAGTCAATTTTATTTTAGAGTTCCGTGGTTGAAAGCAGATCTCAGAAAGGTCACAAAATCGACAAAAACGCTAAATTACACCGATTCTTAACTTTCAGGTGTGACACTGGAATCTGGGGTAATCTTGGTTACAATGGTCTCAAATACACCTAATAAGGTTACCCTAGCAATCAAAACCATCACTTGGCCACATCTCACTCAAAATCACTAAACTAGCACTAAACTACATAGCAAACACTAAATTTTCAGCTAAATAACCATATATTTGCAAGCTAGAAGTCGGGTTAAGGGGTTATACCTCTGGATATCCTAAGATATAGGAGAAGAGAGAAAGAAGAGGGATGGTTGCTGCTGGAGAGTTGCTGCAGTTGCTCCTTTAGCAGCTGCTGCAGATGTTGCTGTTTTTACTGATGCTGAAGCTGTTGCTTTGGCTGCAGCTGCTGCTTGAAATTCCCTTTTCTTTCTTCTTTGTTGTTCCAGCAGCAGCAACTGCTGTAGATGTTGATGTGGTGGCGTTGGTGAGGTGTGGGAGTGATGTAGTGTATGAAAGTGGTGTGTGGTGTTGTAGTATATGATGTTGGGGCTGTTCTTTGCTGCTGTTGCAGCTTCAGAGCTGTTTCTGGTGTCTGAAAGATGTTGCTACTGCTGTTGATTAATGTAGCAGCTGATGTTGTTGTTTAATGTTGGGGGTGTGGTGATGTGTGAGGTTGTAGTATGATGAGGGTGTGGGGTTGTTTGAAGGAAGTTGCCGCTGTGGCTGCAGAAGCTGATACAAATGGGGCTGAGTTTTGTATGCTGGGGTGTTGTTTTGAAAGATGTAGCAGCTTGTAGCAGTAGCCTTGGTGGCTGATGTGGTGTAGGATTAGAGAGAGTGATGTGAGTGAGAAAGAGATGTGAGTGTGAGTGAGTGAGAGGGAAAGATGTGAGGCAAAAAGTTTTGAAGTGAAATGGGATGATGAGTTTTGAAGTGAGATGAGGTGACATAACCTAGGAGCCTCCCTTCTCTCTCTCCAAATAAAAGCTCAACCATCATGGCGCTCTCTCTCTCTCTCTCTCCTTAACACAAGTCAACTTAACCCTAATCACCTTTAACCAAAACCAAAACCCTAATTAACCCAATTATCCTAATCAATTGGTTCAACCTACCATGGTCATATAAGTATGGTTCAACCCTAGGTTACCATGACCAAAAGATGAAACAAGTGCAACAAGTGTAGAAAATGTCATGTGCACATTTTTGCACAAAAAGCCAAAAATCCAATTAGCGATTTTTAATCGCGATTAACACTAAAGTCGCATATAATTCATCATAAAAACTGTAAAATAGCATATTTTCACAAAATACCCTATTTTAGAATTTCCAAAATTTTCCTCCGGAATTTTCACCATTTATCGGTATTTAATTATACCGACTATTAAAATATTCATTAAAAATTTATATTAAATTATGAAAATTCCCAAAAATAATATTTTATTTTTTTGAAATGTTACAGCTATAGTCTCTCTATTTTCCCACGTGTCTATGACGACACAAGAAACTTTCAAAAGGAACTCTCTTAAATCATTTTTAAAAGGCGTGATATATACTTTAAACAAATGCATATATTGATTCATAAATCAACGTCCGCTACTTGTGCCATGGCATACATATCATATAGCTATTTTGAAATGATTTGCATACATATATTTTTCGGCTACTTTATATGCTTACTTGGATGCATGCTATATATGAGATGTTTATGCGATCTATTGGGATGTACTTATAGTACTTATGCAATATATATATTAAAACTATATTTTATGACTTAGTTAGGTCGTTATTCATACATTTCTACCTTGTGATATCTTGTTACTCACGAGTTGGTAACTCATCTCCGTTGTGCCTAAGTTTCTTACAGGACCAACCACTCAGATCGGTAGCGATTTGCCGGCACATTTTCTTCTTCGGGTGATTGCTTTTGATAGGTGGGTTACATAGTTGTATCGTAACCATCTCTTGTGTGTGTGTGTGTGTATGTGTGTGTGTGTGTCTTCTTAGATCTAGTTAAAAACTCCATCAACCACTTGTATATTCAGTGACTTAGAAGCGAGACTTAGATGTTTATGTATTTTGGGTGTTGTACTCGAGTGGAGTCGACTTGGTGTTGTTATATTATTTTATGGTTTCGCTTGTTATTCTTCGTTTTGTGCGTCTATATTAGCTGCGTGGTTTCTCCACCATTTGGGTGTGGAATCTAGCTCCTGTTGGGGATACTTTTGTATATATTATGCATTGTACAATGTTTTCTTTAAAATTTACAAAGGAGTTGTTGTCCGATTTTTAAACAACGAACATGTTTTAAATCAAACTTTACTTATACTTTTAAAACAAACTTGATTTTATATTAGAAACCCCTTTTCAAAACTACACCTCCATTATTTTTTTACAAATAGTTTAGATTCCCGATTTTTGGCTTACTTGGGTTATGGTGGGATCTTATAGACTTCATGTGATCCAAGTGCCAGTCACGTGCCATCTCCGGGTCATGATAGCTTCACAGGAGTCTACAGGATTCTGCAATCCAAAGAGGGTCATTGCATCAAAACACCATTTTGGATTCTCAGTCGACTAGCGTTGCAGAGCAGATGTTCGGACAATTGGGGAGAACAGGTCTTTACGGCTTACGGCCTGATCTCAATAGGGAGTTTCGGACTGAAGCCCTATCTATTGCCGATTATCTCATCGATCGGTCACATTTTTCTTGGTAGATAAGCAAATTTCTGAAGTATGGACTAGAGAGGCTAAAGATTACTCGGGGCTTCACGATTGGGTGCACCAAGGAGTCGTGGTATAAGAGACATTCTTGTCCGGCTTTGAAGCCGGAGCTAGAGGGTACATGTCGTGGTTTCCTAGTAACCAGTGTAGAGTAATTAGCCAATATGCATGTGTCAAGTCTGCGCTGAATCGAAGAAAACAGACTCATGCAAATGGTGAAAAGAGAACAGTTGTACCACCAAGCACGGTGGAGTTCGATAGTGTCACGCCCCGCTTCCCGGTATACGGGAAAGGGAACGCGACTAGCCCGCTACGTATTTACTCTGAAGTAAACACGCTAAGCGTATCTAAGCAATATAAAATGAAAAGTACACAAGAGACAAGATGTAAATAAACAGTAACTTTATTTATTAACATTCTTTTTACAATACATATGAAAATTAAATACATAGAATGGAAAGCAATGCCTAAACAGCGGCATAACAGAAATGGAAAATACAGAATGTAAATATGTACAAGGAATCTAAAACTCTGGGTCGAAACCTAGCTGGTCCAAGTCCTCGCCGATGGGCTCGATCTCCTGAAGGTCCGATCCACCTGACAACATTCCAAAGAAGAAAGAAAAGGAATGTCGTTAGCAAACAAATCGCTCGGTAAGTCCCGTAGATAGTCAAGAATAGAATAGACAGAATAGAGTATAGCTTTTTGTTGTTATTTAGTATTAACGTTGTTGTTTGTAGCTTGGTACAAAAGATGCCAGTGTATACAAGAGGAGTCTCACTATACCAGAAACTACGATATACAGATTACAAGGAACCGTTAAGCCACGGTACAACGACAATGGAGATTCATGTTAAGTGTCTTATGGTTGCAGTCTCGTGCCACTTCTAACACTTTCCGTACCAATCTATCCCTTATAAACCCCGCGATGTCTTGATTGTATTGTTGTATTATTTGTATTGTATATTGAATATAGATAGATGACTTTCCAAAACCATGATATCAGAAATGGAACGGATATAATGGATGATCATGTAAATGGAATATATCCATGGTTCGGGTCAGTCAATATAGATTGAACAGATTGAATATATAGATTCATGGATTCATGTTGAATATATACTTGAATCATGTTCAAGTAAGATTTATATATATATATATATATATATATATATATATATATATTGAGACTCAGTCTGATTCAGACAATTAGAAAAGAATTGAAGTCCCGAATTATATTTTGATGTTATCGGTAACTGCTGCACATAAACGACAGGATTTGTGTCTTTTTCAAAGACAATTACCATATTGATAACACCGTTTGTTAAGTTGTCTACCTTAAATAGGCAAACACCAATATCTTCGGCTCCCTGAGGCTCAAGAGTCTGGTCTCGCTTAAACCTATGTTTACTAGGGTCCTTATTGTAATTTAGTATAACTTGAGGGTTTTTTATGTAAAATAGTTTTGTTATACTTTCAAAATATACCTCAAGTATTTAATTATCGTCTTTAGAGTTTTCATAGATGTTTCTTTTATTCAATGTGAAATTTCTAGTGAATATGTCATAGTTTTTAAAGTATAAGGTATTTATTTGAAATATTGGAATTGTAGGGCATTTTCTTGTAAATGGAATGTTTTTCTTGAATTTTGGAAATGTGGAATATTATAAATATTAAAAATAGATATTTTGATATTAATTACATATATTTTTATTTATAAAAATATATAAGTTTTATTTATAATATAAATCATATTTTCTAAAGAAAAAATGTATTAAAAATCTTTCGAGATCGTATGCTCCTTACGGAGGTCTGCATCTCACTCTATTAGGCCCGAAGATGTGCAATAATATGTACCATACCGAACGTGTTTCCCAAAATGGGTTGTAGAGACGCAATTGCAAAGATTTGTTAAATACACTTCTTATAAAAAAAAGGTTTTATAATTGAAGGTAGTTATATGTAAAGTCGTATTTTCCCAAATCTATGTTCCCAAATTCCATATTGCTATGTTAGATATGTGTGTTGTGAGGAGGTAGATCATTACCTCATGAGTTTTCTAAGCTAATACGGTTAAAAGATTTAAACATGTCGATATGAAATATAAAGGTATTTTAATGTAAAAATGGAATAAAACTTGCGACGGTTATTATTTTGATGTCAAACTTTTCTATTTTCTTCATTCATGTTTAATGGTCATGACATAAGAGTTTGGTATTATTGTGTTTAAGAAAAATAAAACTTTTTAAGGAAAAACCGAATTGGAAGTCGGATTAACTTCGCTTCCGTCGGGTTTTAGTTTTGAATGTTTTTAGAATAGAGAAAAGAAGAAGAAGTAGGGACTTACTTGATGATTAGCTAGAGAAGAGAAAGAGGAAGAAGTGGGAGTTGCCGGTGTGTCGGTAACTCCTTGAGTTGTCGCCAGAAGTTCGTCGGAGCTTCGCCCTTTGCTAACTCCACTTGCATACAAAAGGATCTTGAAATTTTCTTGAGTGTTTTTGTAGGAAATTTTAGTGTGAAGGGGTGTAAAAATAGTGTGGGTATTTATAGGGAAAATTAGGGTTATGGTGTGATAAATTGAGAATTAAAATGCATTAAAATATGGAGTAATGCAAAGTTTTAATTCTCTGGAAAATGCAGGAAAACAAACAGTTAAGGGTTAACAGGGGGAGTCTAAGGGTCTAGGGAAAATAAAAAAAATTGCATTTGGCCTTCACTAGACCGGCGGTGCCGGCCTATGGGGTGCTCTTGCCGGTCCGATCCTGGAGTTGGGGGCTCGGATTCTCGCCACATATCCCTGACTCTTGGTCTAGCCTCATGCACATATTTGTTTAGGCTGTGACTCTTGGTTTTACGGGTTATGCACGTGTAGACTTTTGGGCTTCTAAAAGTTTAAAAGAATTTTAAATAAAAATAATGTGTGGCTGATGGGATTTGAACTCCGGTGCTTTGGTTCAGCAGTGCAAGGTCTTACCAATGAGCTACAAGCTCCTTCTTGCTGTTCGGAAATAAATCAAATTCTTATAGTACTTACAGTAATTGTAAATACCCCAAGTATACATTAACTTTTAATCAAATTTATGTACACAAGAATTGGAGTTGTTACAGTCTACCCTCCTTACAAAAATTTCGTCCTCGAAATTTACAATTTTATTTTAAGGACTAGTTTACAAATAAGTGAGGATATCTTACACGCATCTCGTCTTCCCTTTCCCATGTCGATTCTCCTGGAGTGTCTTTTCTCCACATCACTCGAACTAAGTTGACTTCCTTGTTCCGAAGTGACTTCACTTTCTTTTCTAGGATCTCAACAGGTTGCTGCTCACAAGATAAGTCTGGCTGTACAGTGAGCTCGAAATGATTGAGAATATGGCTGGGGTCACACACATACCTTCCGAGTTAGGATATGTGGAACACGTTGTGCACTCCTTCGAATGAGGGTGGAAGTGCCAAGCGATATTCCACTTCACCGACTTGTTCGAGTATGTCGAACAGTCCAATATATCTCGGACTTAGCTTACCCCGTCTTCCAAATCGAATCACTCCACGGTTGGGAGATATCTTCAAGAATACATGTTCTCCCGGCTGGAACTCTAAATGAAGTCGCTTCGCATCAGCCCAGTGCTTCTGTCGATCTTGGGCTATGCACATCTTTTCTTTAATAGTGCGGACCACATCTACGGTTGCTACTATCATCTCTGGTCCAAGGAGTTCTCTATCTCCAATGTCGTCCCAACTTAATGGCGATCGACACTTTCTTCCGTAATGTGCCGCAAAAGGTTCCATTCCGATGCTTGCTTGGTAGCTGTTTGTTAGTTATATGTATGCTCTAGAGGCCATTACTGTACATGGGATGTATATTGTAGTGGATGCTTGGACATATATAGGGAGGACTTTCTTGCTCGATATGATAATATGCTATCTGGTTGCTCTTTGTCTTAACATGTTGACTTGTATACGTGATGCTGTCTTGCTCTCATATGTTGACAAAGACCTTTAGGATGTGTACTTGACACCCAGGACTATGATGGAGATCATACTAGTGGGGCCAAGGATAGTAAACAAGTACACCCTATAATTGTTCCTAGTCGAGCGAGTATCGAGACAAGGCATCGATGCTCCAGAGTAGACTAGCGTATACCCATCTTGACCCATATGATGGGCGATGGATGATCCCACATCCATTGGTGTTTGACATCAAAGATGGTGTACGGGTGCTCAGTGGAGACTGGGTACACTGAACGGACTCGCCGAGAACTCCTAGATGGTATTATACCAATCGTCAGATAGCAGTTCTCTGGTGACACTTGTACAAATTAGTTTTTCGACCCAAGATCGTCATAGAGTCACCCGAGATCGTCATAGAGTCTCGTGTGATTCCCACCGTGCTTTGATTTCCACCTTACCATGGTCAAGAGATCATGCAAAACGATGGTTTTTGGGTACAGTCCCGAGTCATATAGAGGCAATGAGCGATAGGAGGGGATTCGTCTCTCCCGGTATTGAGAGTTGATGTTGCCCTATGCTCGATTGGCCATAACAGGAAATCCCTGGCCAGGGTTGCTGAGATTTACTGGTAAGTGTTATCAGTAGTTTCTCGAACCGTTATGGACCTTGCATCGGCATGACTTATCAGGCTATTGGGGGTCTGACGTTTTACCATCCCCAGGCGATGATATGCGACATATCAGATGAAGAGATCGAACTATACGGTAGTGTTACTGTCAGGCTTTTGCAGGAGTTAAAGCGGGCTTGCTTGCTGATCTTCTGATCGTTCAATACCCGGGTAGCTGTTACGTCCAGCTAGTACCGCTGACGGCTTGTAGGTGCTTGATGTGATCATCACCTACTGCCGGCGTATTGACGAGTCTTAAGAGTCCTACACAGAGGTTTCACTGGCTCAGGAAAAACGAAGTAGGAGCACATATATGATATTGTTGGATATAGTGCCCTCAGAGTCAATTATTGGATCACAGGCACGTGGTTGCAATGATTGAGGAAGGACCTGTACCGGTAGGACAGTCTTACTCGAGAGGTTTGTATACTATCTGGTTTGTCTTTATCATCGTGTACATGCTTTAGGTGACATTGTAGTTCACTATTACACGTTGATAGAGAATAGTATGCTACCATGGTTTATCTTTATCATCGTGTACTGCTTTAGGTGACCTTACAGGTCGCTATTACACGTTGATAGAGCTCTTAGGATTCTTGCTTGACTGCCAGCAGTATGATGGCGATCATATACGTGGGACCTGGGGTCTATAAGCACATCCTTAAAGTGGTCCCTAGTCGTGGGAGTTTCGAGACTGGGCATCGATACTCCATTAGTAGACGAGTGTATACAGTCGAGACCCCGATGAGGGGCGGTGGCCGGTCTCACAAGCCATTGGTGTCAGTTGGATCACCTAAGATGTATACAGGTGCTCATTGGATTATGAGTACACCGAACAGGACTCGCGGGGAACATGCTAGTTGGTATTATACCTGACGTCAGGTAGCAGTTCCCTGGTGACATGTGTACAGGTTAGTTCATCGACCTGAGATCGTCATTTGCCTCGTGTGAGTTCCCACTGTGCTTTGATTACTACCCTACCGAGGCTCAAAGGAGTCATGCAAACAGGTTTTAGTTGGGTACAGTCCCGAGCCGCATGGAGGCAGTGAGCGGATCGGCAGGGGTTCGTCTCTCCCGGTATTGGGGGTGAGGTCGCGCTGTGTCTAGGAGAGCCATTACACGAAATCCTTGGCCAAGGCAGGAGATTTACTGGTAGGTGTTCCAGTAGTATCTCAGGGTGTTCTGGGCTACACTCCGACACGACTTGTACCGCTTTTGGGGGTCTGACTTTTACCAACCCCCTAGGCCCGACATGCGATGCTCATAGACGAACGGACCAGACTGTACAAATATTGTCACTGACAGGCTCAGTAGAGTGTCAGGATGAGTTCGCTCATCGACCTCCTTTTTGGTCAATACCTGGTATCCCGTTACGTACGGCTAGTACCTCTAACGTGCTAGTGGTTAAATCCACAGCCAAAGTATTGATGAGTCTTTAGAGTCCTCCACAGACAGTTTTCAAGTTTCGGGCGAAACGTTGTAGAGGCCGTATGATATATGGAAGGGTCCGATCATATACGTGCAGTAGTGCATGGATCGTGATCGGGCGGATCATACTAGTGAGCTTTGGTTTAAGCCGGATCCTAGTATTAGATTTGTTGGATTACTTTAGTCTCATCGCATTCGCATTCAGTCGGAATGCGGATGAAGGTATGTATATACAGGTGAGGGGTATCCTTGTGATCCGTCACGAGTTTACTTTAGATGTTGCCGTATCTTTTTATTGTTGCAAACATTTGGATTAATGTTTGCATATGAAAATTATGAGCTAGAAATCATCATTTTGTGCATTTAATGTGACATTGGCTTTAGTTGTAACACCCGAGCCCAATAATGCTATGTATATTACTAGTTGAGGGTTATTTACTGCTCATTCCAATTTTCCTGATTTTCTGGTGTTTATTGCTAAATTTTACCCGGTTAAGTCATTTTGGCACATAACAAATTTTAACTCCGAAAATGAAATTTAAGATGTCCATGTTGGCCTACTCGTCGCCACTAGTCGCGTGCTAGCGTCCGCGTGTCGAAATTCCGTTCCGTTTGGCTAAACGGGCAAGTTTGGGCGACTACGCGCGCGTGCAAGTGTCCGACTTGGGGGCATGCATTTTAACCATTAAACACCTCTTTTCAAAATTTGGAACCCGCTTAAAATCCTATAATTTGAATTTGGAACATTTGGGCGCAACCCGAGCGCGATTTGGAAATGTTTCATTTCGCGCCAAAAAGGCCCATTTAATTTAATATCTTAAAACTTTATACATATACGTATATATTTTCGTTAACAGTAAATCCCCACTAAATCTCTAAATTTGATTTTCCTAAGCCACCCGTACACTTTCCCTGGCCAATCACGAGCCATCTTTCCCCTCGTGGGCCCCCCCGTTCCACTCTATCTCTCTCCGCCTCTCTCTATCTCTCACTCTAAATCTTTCTCTCTCAAATCCTATTCTTTCTCTCTCTAATCCCTCTCTCTCTCTTACTCTATATATATATTCGCATGCAGCAACGCCTCCCCTCGAACCCATCTTCCTCCTTTCGAAAACACAAACCCTAACCCTAGCCCGTACTTGCGCAGCCCACCACCGCCACCGCAACCTCGCCGTCGCCGCCCTCACCACCACGACCTCCACCGCACCCACATACTTTCCTCCTCCCTCATTCCTCCTCTCTCCCGCACCTGCACGCAACCCCGGCCTCACCTCCAACCTCGCAGACCTCGCCGCCGACGCCACCCATCGTCGTCGACGATCCCCGCGGCACCCTTTCACCCTACTCGACCCGACCTCATCGTCGTTCCCTCCTCCCCTCGCCGGAACAGTGAACCCGAGCCCTCATCCATTGCCTACCTCCGCCGTTCGCCGGGAAAGCGCGCCGGCGACCTCGTCGACGCCACCTTCGACCACCTACCTCTTCCCCTCGACCACCAGAGCCGACCCCCTCTCCTCCAGCTCGCCGCAACACCCCTTTCCAGCGACCCCGAGCCTTCCAGCCGTTCCAGCACCCTCGCCGCACCTCCTGTTCGCCGCCGGTGGGTCCATCGCCGTCGGGCCCGTCATAGTTACCCCTGTTCCTCCTCTGTAAGCATCACTTTACTCCCTTTGATGCAAACCCCGCTGATCTTGTATGTTTATCTTATTGCTAACTTGTTGCCGATAACTTTTGCCGGAATCCGACCGTGCCGTCCGACGAACCCGACGCTCCAGCGAAGTCCCCTGGTCCGTGTGATCCCGTTGACCTCTGTTGGGACTCGATCCGTGGCCCATGCTTCCGTATCGCAGTTTCTGCCGACATCGCATCCGTGTTTCGGTTTGCGGAACCGCCGAGGCAAGTATCCGAATACTTGCTTTAACATGCTACAAACTTAATAATCATGTTATCTGTTATAATCACACGACTTGGTGGCAATTACAATCATCCGTAATATTAAACCATTGTATTAGTTACTTGTAGTTAATCGGTATGCTATTAATTCACACTTTAACTAATTAACCAATTTGGCACCTCATTGCCTAAATTGCTAGATCATCCTTGTAACTATTATTATGCTTAGTTTAAATTCATGCAACTCCATTACGTAGGTTATCGATATCGCTTCACTTGTGGCTTTTGCACCCCAAAGGTGCGTGAACCGATTAACATGAAAATACAAACATCACTGTGTTCACATAGAATAATATTGTTAGTTACTGTTCCTGTTGTTGTTCATTATTTGTTACTATACCTGTTATCATCATATACCTGATTGCATTACTTATTGACCGATCTTGATACACCTGACACATGTTCTGACACATCGGACACAACACCCTGTACATATCGACTCTATCTATGGAAAGTAACCTGACCTGTTACCTGATCTCATGCCTAATGCCGACAAACCTAACCATTCCTGCTGTCGACCCAGACAGACCTACTGTTACTTGACCTTGCGTCGGCATTAGTCCATAACTACTGGATACCTGACTTGACATACATAGTTTGGGGGTATGGGGAAATCAAAGGTGAAACCGACTTGTAACTCAACAGTTCGATACATTGTTCTGATCAGTCTTACGGGCTTGGCCGGTCCGAGAGTGATGATGCTGACATCACTCGTCTATCCTACTACCTTTTACTGCTTAGCGGCACGTCTCGGACTCAGCCCCGAGGATCATGACCGTGGTCCCGGGCACGCACGGGATACTATTGAGTTACATCGACGATTCATCAATTGGTTTCAAAGACTATAGAGTAGAAAACCTGATAGGACAGTTTAGTCACCACTGCACCTTACCCTGCTTGTTATCTCTTATTACTGCTTTATTCATGTTCATGCTTGCATTGTTTATTACCATGTTTATGCTATATACTTGATATCTTGACGCGCTGACGTCTGGGTTTTGCATGGCCCAGATTCCGTGCCCTTGACGTCGACCGAGCAGGAGTACTTCAGCCAGCAGGCTGAACTGTGAGTTCTTGAGAGTTTAGTTTATTTATGTCATTTCATTTCCTGATGTGAGCCCGCATTATGGGACATACTGATTATTCATTGTATTGGATCATTAGCTTCCGCACTTATTGTTTATTGATTCTTGTTATTATGGATTTGGACATGTATTAGTTTAGTTTATTTTTACTGTTCTTGATATCTTTACAACCGTAATGCGACTGTGGATGGATACTTCCTACCCACAGGTAGCATGGTTGGCTATGTCACGTGCCCAAATCTTGCGTACTCTGGGAAGCGGGGCGTGACATGGTTTCATGGTATCAGAGCCATAGGTTAGTTGGGTTGATTCTTTGTAGTTGGGTATCGCACCCGATACACGAATCAGAATACCCGTGACTAGGAGACATGTCCTGCCACCTTGACCGTTTTACCGTCCTTGAATCATTCTTCCAGATCATGTCGACATGCAAACTTACTTTGCATTGTCAACTCGAAACCTAACTTCTTGTTATCTCTAGGACTTAGGCGACTTGGGTGGAGTTAAGTAATTGCGGCTATGATACCGCGGCATAGCTACAATGCAGTACTCTATTTAAGTATCTTGGAGTTCTAGCTTTGGTTTATATATTGAATCTATCATCATGCTAATGTTGTTTGTTTTGATTTCAGGACCATGGCAGATAAGAATTTCAAGACGTATCAGAGGCGTGTGGACGAAGCCGCCATGTTAGGAGTGATACGTGGGATGTTAGAAAATCAGAAGAGGCAAACTGAGCTGATCCAACAGCAAGCAGATTCATTTCAGGAGGGTTTGCAGGCTATTCAGCAGTCTGTAAACACCGCTGTAGCGAAGCCAGTTGACCGGGTAGGGACCGTGGCAGATTTCAGACGGTTGGGTCCTACTACTTTCACTGGCTTGGAGGAGCCGTTGCCAGCCGAGCAGTGGCTTGTGGACACTGAGAATTTATTGATTGCGGCACAGATCCCAGAAGACAAGAGAGTTGATGTGGTGCGCATTCAGCTGGTGGATTACGCCCGAGAGTGGTGGCTTGTGGAGGAGACCCGCCTGTCCAAGCCAATCAGTTGGGCGGATTTCTCCAAAAGTTTCTTGGAAAAGTTCTTTCCGCGGACTGCACGGGAGGAAATGGAGGAGAGATTTATTGGGCTGAAACAAAATGGAGCAGCTGTGGATGTGCATGCAGCGGAGTGGACGAGACTTAGCCGTTTCGCTGGGCCCTTAGTCGCCAAGGAGGCAGACAGGGCGCGAAGGTTCTTGCGCAGTTTGGATGTGGACATCCAGAGGCAGATTGTCTCCCTGGGTTTGACCACTTTCTCGCAGGTTCTTACGGCAGCCAGAGAGCAACAGAGTTTATCAGGATCGAAAGGGAACCTTCACCAGACAGCAGCTACGGCCAGGAAGCCTGCATTTGTACCTAACCGAGATCATGGGCGCAGAGGTATTCCAGTGGACCGTCGAGGTGTAGCGCCAATGAAGAAGCCTGTGATCGTTGATCGAAGGAAGAGCGTGACCTGTGCCTACTGCCACTTACCTGGGCACGTGCATAAGGAGTGTAGAAGAAGACTGGGACTTTGCTTGGTTTGTGGAGCAGCCGATCATGCAGTCAGTGCTTGTCCGTCGAAGCTTCGCACGAGAGATGATATACAGAAGCCTCCGCAGAGACCGTTCCAGGGGCAGAAGCAGCTGACACAAGGACCCAACCAGGGTCGAGCTTTCACTTTGACAGCTGAGGAAGCCAAGGCATCAGGAGAAGTGGTTTCAGGTACTGTACTCGTTCGTGGTTTTCCTGCTTTGGCATTATTTGATTCCGGAGCATCCCACTGTTTTATGTCATCAAATTTTATAACTACACACTCGATCGCCTGCACGACCCTGTCTAGTTTTTGGGACATACACACTGGGAATGGGAAAATCATAGCTAGTAAGGAATGTAGAGATTGTACTGTTGTTGTTTGTGGAAGGGAGCTTTTTGCGGATTTCTTGGTGATTGATACGGGCAATTATGATGTAGTCTTGGGAATGGATTTTCTTGGCACTTTCCACGCACACATTGATTGTAGGGCAAGGAAAGTAATTTTCCAAATTCCCGGACACCCTGAGTTTATTTTCATCGGAGGAAGCAGTTCTGTCGGGCCAGTCGAGTTTAGAGCTAGGCCGACGAACAATGTTCTTGCGGCTATGGTTGCGGATAAAAATGAAGAGTCGGCAGTTGTTCGCGACTTTATGGATGTGTTTGAAGATATTTCAGGCCTACCGCCGAAGCGAGATGTGGAGTTTGCGATCGACCTCATTCCTGGTGCAGCGCCAGTATCAAAATCTTATTATCCGATGGCACCGGTAGAATTGGAAGAGGTTAAGAAACAGGTGGGTGAATTACTCGAGAAGGGATGGATTCGAAGCAGCAACTCACCTTGGGGAGCTCCAGTTCTTTTAGTGAAGAAGAAGGATGGCACGAGAAGGATGTGCATCGATTACCGAGAATTAAACCGGGTGACTATTAAGAACAAGTACCCGATCCCTCGCATTGGAGAACTTTTTGAGCAGCTTAGTGGCGCGAGGGTATTCTCGAAACTGGACTTGCGATCAGGATATCATCAGGTCCGAGTGAAGGCAGAAGACATTTGCAAGACGGCGTTTCGAACTCGGTATGGGCATTTCGAGTATTTAGTGATGCCTTTCGGAGTGACTAATGCGCCGGCAATATTTATGGACTTGATGAACAGGATCTTTTCACCGTTCTTGGACCAGTTTATTGTGGTATTCATTGACGATATTCTGGTGTACTCAAAGAGTCCGGAGGAGCATGCTGAGCACTTAAGGATCGCACTGCTAACGCTGAGACAGGAGAAATTATTCGCGAAGATGAGTAAGTGCGAATTCTGGCTGGAAGAAGTGAAGTTTCTGGGGCATGTCGTGTCGGGCGATGGAATCGCCGTTGATCCCGAGAAGATTACAGCAGTTCGAGATTGGCCTGTTCCAAAGAATGTTGCAGAGATAAGAAGTTTTCTTGGACTCGCCGGTTACTACCGAAGATTTGTGGAGAACTTCGCTCGTTTAGCTGAGCCGTTAACCAAACTTACGCGCAAGGAGGTACCGTTTGTTTGGACAGATGGATGTGCATTGGCCTTCGAGACGTTAAAGCAGAAGTTGATAACCGCCCCTATCCTAACCGTACCGGATGATTCAGGAGGACTGGTGATTCACAGCGACGCATCTGGAAAAGGATTGGGATGTGTTTTGATGCAGAATGGGAAAGTCGTCGCTTACGCATCGAGACAGCTGAAGACTCATGAGCAGAACTATCCGACTCACGACTTGGAGCTTGCAGCCGTGATCTTCGCCCTGAAGATTTGGAGACACTACCTTTTGGGCGAGAGAGTTGAAGTCTTTACGGATCACAAGAGTTTGAAATATGTGTTCACTCAGAAGGAGTTGAACATGAGGCAACGCAGATGGTTGGAGCTGATGGCCGACTACGACCTTGATCTTAAGTACCATCCGGGAAAAGTTAACGTCGTGCCAGATGCGCTAAGTCGGTTACCAGCAATTCAGTTATTGACTGCACAGAGAGAGATCATTGAGGAGTTTCGGAGATTTGACTTGGAGGTTGTGCTACCACACGCTACAGGACAGTTTATGCAGTTGCAAGTACAGTCGTCCTTAGTTGAGAAGATTAAAGCGACACAATCGCAGGATCCTAGACTGCAAAAGTTTCGAGAGCAGGTTGAAGCCGGACTACGAACCGATTTACTGATCCACGAAGACGGTTCGTTGAGATATGGTAGCCGTGTGTGTGTGCCAAAAGGAGATGTGCGTGAAGAGCTTATGAAGGAGGCACACAGTTCAGCTTACTCTGTACATCCAGGAGGGACAAAGATGTACCGAGATATTCGACAGCACTTCTGGTGGGAAGGTATGAAACGGGAAATCGCTCGCTTCGTGGCTAAGTGCTTGGTATGTCAGCAAGTCAAGGCTGAACACCAAAGGGTTGCTGGTTTGTTGCAACCACTTCCGATTCCTCAATGGAAGTGGGAACATATAACCATGGATTTCGTGACGGCTTTACCGCGGAGTCCAAAGGGCAACAATGCAGTATGGGTGATTGTCGATCGGTTGACCAAGGCAGCTCACTTTATTCCTTTTCGGGTTGGTCAATCGACAGAGACCTTGGCAGAGCGATACATGCAGGAGATTGTCAGATTGCATGGAGTACCGGTAAGCATCGTGTCCGACCGGGACACTCGGTTCTTGTCGCACTTCTGGAGGAGTTTACAAGAAAGTTTGGGGACTCGATTGAAGTTTAGCACAGCCTATCATCCCCAGACTGATGGACAATCGGAGAGAACGATCCAGACCCTTGAAGATATGTTGAGGGCTTGCATGTTGGACTTCAAAGGTTCTTGGGAAGATCATCTACACCTGGTGGAGTTTTCGTACAACAACAGCTTCCAAGCAACTATTCAGATGGCCCCGTTTGAAGCACTGTATGGTCGTAAGTGCCGTTCACCGGTTTGTTGGGATGATGCTGGTGAACGAAGGTTACTAGGACCAGATTTGGTGGTGCAGACAGTCGAGAAGGTGAATACAATCAGAAAGCATATGAAGGCAGCTCAAGACAGACAGAAGAGTTGGGCCGACACGTCAAGAAGACCTCTAGAGTTCGCCGTGGGAGATTTGGTATTTCTGAAGATATCACCGACTAGAGGGGTGATTCGCTTTGGAAGTCGGGGAAAGCTTAGTCCCCGATTCGTTGGACCCTTCGAGATATTGGAGCGTGTCGGAGAGGTATCGTACCGGTTGGCGTTACCATCGTCATTAGCAGGAGTTCATGATGTATTTCATGTGTCTCAACTACGGAGGTATGTTCGTGATGAGACCCATGTTTTGGATCACTCGGAGTTGACCGTTCGGGAAGACCTGACTTTTGAGGAGCGACCAGTCGAGATCAAGGATCGAAGAGAAAAGGTTCTTAAGAACAAGGTTATCCCTCTTGTGCTAGTTTCTTGGGGTAACCGATCGCATGGAGAATCTACTTGGGAGCGAGAAGACGAGATCCGGCAGAAATTCCCTCACCTTTTCCAGTAGTTAGTTATCTTGTATCCTTGAAATTTCGAGGACGAAATTCTTTTGTAGTTGGGTATGATGTAACACCCGAGCCCAATAATGCTATGTATATTACTAGTTGAGGGTTATTTACTGCTCATTCCAATTTTCCTGATTTTCTGGTGTTTATTGCTAAATTTTACCCGGTTAAGTCATTTTGGCACATAACAAATTTTAACTCCGAAAATGAAATTTAAGATGTCCATGTTGGCCTACTCGTCGCCACTAGTCGCGTGGTAGCGTCCGCGTGTCGAAATTCCGTTCCGTTTGGCTAAACGGGCAAGTTTGGGCGACTACGCGCGCGTGCAAGTGTCCGACTTGGGGGCATGCATTTTAACCATTAAACACCTCTTTTCAAAATTTGGAACCCGCTTAAAATCCTATAATTTGAATTTGGAACTTTTGGGCGCAACCCGGGCGCGATTTGGAAATGTTTCATTTCGCGCCAAAAAGGCCCATTTAATTTAATATCTTAAAACTTTATACATATACGTATATATTTTCGTTAACAGTAAATCCCCACTAAATCTCTAAATTTGATTTTCCTAAGCCACCCGTACACTTTCCCTGGCCAATCACGAGCCATCTTTCCCCTCGTGGGCCCCCCCGTTCCACTCTATCTCTCTCCGCCTCTCTCTATCTCTCACTCTAAATCTTTCTCTCTCAAATCCTATTCTTTCTCTCTCTAATCCCTCTCTCTCTCTTACTCTATATATATATTCGCATGCAGCAACGCCTCCCCTCGAACCCATCTTCCTCCTTTCGAAAACACAAACCCTAACCCTAGCCCGTACTTGCGCAGCCCACCACCGCCACCGCAACCTCGCCGTCGCCGCCCTCACCACCACGACCTCCACCGCACCCACATACTTTCCTCCTCCCTCATTCCTCCTCTCTCCCGCACCTGCACGCAACCCCGGCCTCACCTCCAACCTCGCAGACCTCGCCGCCGACGCCACCCATCGTCGTCGACGATCCCCGCGGCACCCTTTCACCCTACTCGACCCGACCTCGTCGTCGTTCCCTCCTCCCCTCGCCGGAACAGTGAACCCGAGCCCTCATCCATTGCCTACCTCCGCCGTTCGCCGGGAAAGCGCGCCGGCGACCTCGTCGACGCCACCTTCGACCTCCTACCTCTTCCCCTCGACCACCAGAGCCGACCCCCTCTCCTCCAGCTCGCCGCAACACCCCTTTCCAGCGACCCCGAGCCTTCCAGCCGTTCCAGCACCCTCGCCGCACCTCCTGTTCGCCGCCGGTGGGTCCATCGCCGTCGGGCCCGTCATAGTTACCCCTGTTCCTCTTCTGTAAGCATCACTTTACTCCCTTTGATGCAAACCCCGCTGATCTTGTATGTTTATCTTATTGCTAACTTGTTGCCGATAACTTTTGCCGGAATCCGACCGTGCCGTCCGACGAACCCGACGCTCCAGCGAAGTCCCCTGGTCCGTGTGATCCCGTTGACCTCTGTTGGGACTCGATCCGTGGCCCGTGCTTCCGTATCGCAGTTTCTGCCGACATCGCATCCGTGTTTCGGTTTGCGGAACCGCCGAGGCAAGTATCCGAATACTTGCTTTAACATGCTACAAACTTAATAATCATGTTATCTGTTATAATCACACGACTTGGTGGCAATTACAATCATCCGTAATATTAAACCATTGTATTAGTTACTTGTAGTTAATCGGTATGCTATTAATTCACACTTTAACTAATTAACCAATTTGGCACCTCATTGCCTAAATTGCTAGATCATCCTTGTAACTATTATTATGCTTAGTTTAAATTCATGCAACTCCATTACGTAGGTTATCGATATCGCTTCACTTGTGGCTTTTGCACCCCAAAGGTGCGTGAACCGATTAACATGAAAATACAAACATCACTGTGTTCACATAGAATAATATTGTTAGTTACTGTTCCTGTTGTTGTTCATTATTTGTTACTATACCTGTTATCATCATATACCTGATTGCATTACTTATTGACCGATCTTGATACACCTGACACATGTTCTGACACATCGGACACAACACCCTGTACATATCGACTCTATCTATGGAAAGTAACCTGACCTGTTACCTGATCTCATGCCTAATGCCGACAAACCTAACCATTCCTGCTGTCGACCCAGACAGACCTACTGTTACTTGACCTTGCGTCGGCATTAGTCCATAACTACTGGATACCTGACTTGACATACATAGTTTGGGGGTATGGGGAAATCAAAGGTGAAACCGACTTGTAACTCAACAGTTCGATACATTGTTCTGATCAGTCTTACGGGCTTGGCCGGTCCGGGAGTGATGATGCTGACATCACTCGTCTATCCTACTACCTTTTACTGCTTAGCGGCACGTCTCGGACTCAGCCCCGAGGATCATGACCGTGGTCCCGGGCACGCACGGGATACTATTGAGTTACATCGACGATTCATCAATTGGTTTCAAAGACTATAGAGTAGAAAACCTGATAGGACAGTTTAGTCACCACTGCACCTTACCCTGCTTGTTATCTCTTATTACTGCTTTATTCATGTTCATGCTTGCATTGTTTATTACCATGTTTATGCTATATACTTGATATCTTGACGCGCTGACGTCTGGGTTTTGCATGGCCCAGATTCCGTGCCCTTGACGTCGACCGAGCAGGAGTACTTCAGCCAGCAGGCTGAACTGTGAGTTCTTGAGAGTTTAGTTTATTTATGTCATTTCATTTCCTGATGTGAGCCCGCATTATGGGACATACTGATTATTCATTGTATTGGATCATTAGCTTCCGCACTTATTGTTTATTGATTCTTGTTATTATGGATTTGGACATGTATTAGTTTAGTTTATTTTTACTGTTCTTGATATCTTTACAACCGTAATGCGACTGTGGATGGATACTTCCTACCCACAGGTAGCATGGTTGGCTATGTCACGTGCCCAAATCTTGCGTACTCTGGGAAGCGGGGCGTGACAATAGTGACTCATGGTCTCTTTTATTATGCTAATGTCACATTATTTGATTGTTTTGTGTTGATATGATGAGAAAAGAGAGAGAGGGGCTGCCATATGCAAGCTTGGTCTTGTATTTTTTACAAACTCACTCTTATTTTATCATTCCATTACAAAAGAAAAGAAAGAGAAAAACTTCTTCTTCTTCCTCTTTCTTCTCTAGCTCATAATCTCCATCAATGGAAACACCTTCAACCTCCATGCATCTCATGGATGCAGGAGACAAAGTGATCACAAACATTCTCTACATCACCTTGGACACGTCGACTAGCACACTTCGTGCCCGAGTTGCTTCGGATGAAGCGGGAGCCCGTAAAAAGAATCGAAGATGTGGTGCCCTTTCCGACGAGGAGATCGAGATCGGAGATGCCGCGAGGAGCTTGGGATGGTGGCCAAAGACCGAAGGACACGGATCGATCGGTATAGCTTTCCAACCCTTTCTCTAGTAGCTAGTTGTAGGTTAATGGTTCGATCCGGGCTTTAAGCATACGATAGCGCCGGGTTCTAGTTTAGAAAAAATTTTGTTTCCGCATTTTGGCCTCGGACAGACGACCGGGGTGCTACCGTAGTCTTACATGGTATCAGAGTCACGCCATTAACCTTTACTAGCTTCCTCTAACGTGTTTAGAACTTCGATCGAACGAAATTTCCAAAAACTGCATTTCCAAATTCTGAGTTTCTGTCGAAATTTTTTTGTCGTCAAAAAATTATTTTGAGTATTGCAGAAAATCAGGCAGGCTTTTCTAAGAACACTGCAGAAAATTAGTAGCATGATATCACTGTAGCGCGGCGGAACCGCGGCCGTACCCCCGTTTTGGCCGTGGATCCGCCGCAGTACTGTAGCAACATAGCACCAAAATTTCTACAGTGCTCTCTGAGTTGGAATTGGGGTTTCTGGTATTTTTTGTTTGGGCCCAGATTTGTTTGAGTACTGGGAATTATGCTTGGGGCCCACTTCGGGAAATTTTGTCGATCGAAAATTTTAAACATGTTAGTTCATAGTATTTACATTATATCTACAACCGTGAATGTCATTCGAGCGGTAAATCCTGTCTAATTGCTATAGTTCTTTTAGACGGATTTACGAACGTGATATTCACGTTGATGTTCTGTGTTGTGCTGTGATGTTGTGGATTTGTCGTGGTGGATAGCCTGGATGCAATGGTTGTACAGTTTGGTTGTTTTTGTACATTTGATATTGCGGGGCGAGCGTCTGACATGTGGACTGCCGTCACTGCCTGTTTGTATATTATTCTTTTGGGACACGATCGGGCTAAGGTCGATGTACCCGTTTTATATATTTTACTTTCTGTATTAGGATTACCCCGCGGTGGGGTGCACGGATAGCCGGGTTCTAGAGGGCAACGGGCCCGCATCTCATGGCTTTAAGATGGAGGGGGCTTTACTCTATAATTGGCGGGCTATTCGCCGCACTCGTAGGGGGTACAGGTTGACCCAAGGAGGGGTGCTCAAGTTACCGGATTCCGTGAAGTGCTGGGTGGTCCATTCACTTTGTTGAAGGGGGCTGCCTCGCTTCAGGTTTTGGTGGGTAGCTTGTCGCGCCCGTAGGGGTCTAGGATTTCATTGCACGGGCTATCCACACGACCAGGAGAACGTCGGGTTTCAGTAGTGTCTCTATGAAACCCGGGGATCCCAGATTATCTGTATTGTTCTGTGATACTTATTACATTTCTGTGGTGTTGCATTTTATCACGCCTTGAGCGAATATTATATATTGATATATATACTAGTAGATGTTGTATATGTTTTACACCCGCGCTAGTCCAGTCCCCACTCTGTCGTTAGTTAAGTAACCTAACGGGTGATGACGGGACCCAGTGGCGAATGCGGATGGTATATACGTACATCATATTTTCGTTCTTTTGTGGTGTGATTAATTTATGGGACTGCATTGATTCGGATCAATGCAAGCTAAATAAACTTGTTTGATATTGTTGGAACATTTTTCAAAACAAAAAGCTGTTATTGCAAGGACGTTCTCTTTTGTTTTGCACAGTGGTATTCGGTTATGAATATCCAGCACCTCAGTCGACGAGGCAAGGGCCGAGATCCCTTCACCGGGAGTGACCCCTTGGACAGAAGTTTGTGTCAGGGTAATAACTTCACTATAGCCGATTACATTTTGCTTCGCATCATGGTATTCAGTTAGAATATCCTGCACCTCATTCTACGGGGAAAGAGCCGAGATCCCTTCACCGGGAGTGACCTCTTTAGCAAAGGTTTTCGCCACTATATTTATAAAAAGCTATCCGGTTCCTTCAACGATATCAAGTTCATTACGTTAAAGGTTTTTCGCCAAAAACCTGCCGTAGCCCTCCGTCATTTCAGATTAGTATTGCTTAGTATTCGTGCTACGTATGTCGTGCATTGCCGAGGCGTAGTGTTCGGTAGCTCTGTAATGCTTTTCTGTCGCATGGATATGTGGATTGGTTAGGACAGTCGTACGGTTATGTTGGCATTGTCAAGGACTCGTACGGGTGGGTTTAACGCAATCAAGATAATGGCGGGTTGAACTTGACTAGGACTCTTTGATATGTTGGCATTGTCAAGGTCACTTGGGTCCTAAAGGTAAAAACATACATCGGGAGTTTCTAAAGAAATTGAAACTTACCAGGCATGCGCATACCTTCTGGAGTGTGATAATGTGAGTGGATTCCATCACGTTATCATGCGATGATAGTTGGATCCCGATTCCCACTGATGAGTTGGTTTACTCCTCGGGTGATCCCGACTAATTCTTCTTTACGGTTTGGAAGAGAATTTGAGGTTACAGTGGAGGTTTCCTGATTAGATAAATTGATAACCATTCTGATCTAGGTTAGAGTGCACACTGAGTGTTTCTTTTCTCTCTCTCTATGGCAGCGACCATGACCCGACCCTTGACTATGACTCAGTGATCAAGTTAACCGAACCTTCTTAAAACACCGGCTTTTGGATTGTCTGAGTTGCATACCTCATTGCCACACCTACTTTTACCCTTTTCTCAAGAACACCCCGTATTACTACGAACATCCACTTCCATTGGATAAAACCATCGTATGGTTATATACGAACTCGAAGGAACTTGTTCCAGATTCGAGGATGGTTTCCGGTTTTGGAGAAAATGAATAGGACTATTCAGTTGTCTTTTCCTTTCACCTTCTCTCAGGTTGCGAGTACTCCTAGGATTAGGAGATAGTACACCTATTATGCTTATTGGATAGTCTTCTTCCAAACCATAGGCAGGTGCCGAACGGTGGGGAATGAAGAAAACCAATTAGCCTAACGATGGTGTACAGAAGGTAATAAGTTAAGACAAATAAAGGGATTAGAAAGAGGGCAAAGTAAATTGCGACTGCTATTCACGACCAAACCAAGTATTTCATCTCCACTCCTATTTCACCTTTGTATTTCTCCAGAACACTCCATATCACTACGAAGATCCACAGTTATTTGGATACTTCATCGTATGGTTATATATGAACTCGAAAGGAACTTGTTCCAGTTCGGGGATGGATTCTGGTTCAAGAGAAATAGGAATAAGGTTTATTCAGTTGTCTTTTATCTTCACCTTCTCTCAGGTTACGAGTACTCCTAGGATTAGGAGAGTACACCCATTATGCTTATTGGATAGTCTTCTTCCAAACCATAGGCTGGTGCCGAACGATAGGGAAGGAAGAAAACCATTTAGCCTAAAGGGGTGTGCAGAAGGTAACGACTAAAGACATATAAAGGGATTTGGAGAGATGGCAAAGAAATACACGGTTACAGTTGTGAATCTCATAATGGAAGAGGCATTACTAGGAATGCCCGGAAACCCCTTCGAAACATATTCATGTTTCAGTTTTACTGTGCATTGTTAATAGAAAACTGATTTCCTAATTAGACACTTGCTCCTGGGTATGTATTTACCAGGTTTGATTCTCACATCTGTATGGTTTTACAGATGATGAGTGGGAGTAAGTTATTGGGAATTGGGTGATCATCCTCATTATATCGGGATTCGTTGTAATTGGTGATATTTGAGGAAATCGCCTGGGTTGTTTGCCGGACGGCAAATATTTGGTTTTGAATATCCGTTGTTATGCACCAATTTCAAACTGATATATCTGTACGTTTATTTTTATAAAGTGAGATATAACTTTTTGAAATTATGTCTATGACATTTACCTCTATCAGTGGATGGTTAGATAAGGAGCATTAAACAGCGGTGTAATTCTTCTTAACCATAAGTATAGTTTTCAACCTACGACGCATAAGGTTTGAGTTATTCAACTCAGGGGACTTGTACAAAGTATTGTATGTTGTCCAATGTCCATTAGGAAAGAGGGGTAGGTCCTCGTACTATATTCTGTTTACTTGTGACTTCTCTAGTTCTTAGACATGTGTTTCGTAGAAATACAAGGTCCAAGTTTTGAGAAGTTATAGGTATAAGAGTAAAGTAGAGAACCAGATGTTGCAAGTATCGGGATTCTTCAAGGTGATCGAAGATGTAGATACTTGTGTATAGTATTCAGTTGATAGTAATGGTTTTGAGAAACTTGTTTCTCTTTCAGGTTACTCATATCTGGATGCATTCCTGAGTTGAGTAACGCTGATCGGCCTCCTTCCATTTAGTTGACATGCACTGGAGACAGCTGCATGATTTGAATCTGGTTCCAATTAAATCTGTGCCTCTGTTTCTATATTGGATATATAATAGTTCGTATCTTAACAATGTTAAGGTACGGGGAGTTGTCCGGTTTATTCTTAAAACCAGACTCTGGATAACTCAAGGCACGTTTCTGTAATGGCTGTTTGTGGGTTGACCCGGGCTATGACGAGGGTTAACTTTCTACCATCTGGAAGATCAATAGTGATATTGTTCTTGACTCGCCACAGTTTTAATAAAATTGGATTTTTTTCAGAAAACAGTAGTGGGAGTATGGTAGAACTGGAAGTGATTCCAGAACCGCAAACGATTACTGAAAATTTGATAAGAACCTAAAGATTCGATCTGGTTTGACATTCCATTGGCCACTCTGCAGATGATGGTGGGTAACCTCAAGCACCCGAGAGGTACTCCGGTAGCCTCAAGGACGGTGACAGGGAGGTTCTTGTTTATCCAGACTTGACACTACTGTTGTTCCAGACTATGAGACCCGGCGGGAGGATGAATATAGCGTCGTTCTGAACTGGCTTTAGATGTGCACGTGTATATAACTCTGCCAGAAGGTTGCCGTAATCAGAGTGGAGCAGCGGAAGCGTAGTGGACAAGTAGCTTGTGTCTATTTAGAGACTAAAGCAGATATAGCGAAGACAGATCATCTATTTCTTATATGACAGTCATGGGTTTGACTTCATCAGACTAGGGGATGGATCTGTCTAAAGCAGATATAGCGGAGATAGATCATCTATTTCTGATGTGACAGTCATAGGTTTGACTTCATCAGAATAGGGGATGGATCTGTTAAGAAGGTTGTACGGTGTGATGTCCTGGTATTTGGATGACATACACAGAGTAGGAAGTAAAATTTCTATACTACGATCGGTTATACTTTGGTTGTCACACAGTGGTTTCTCCACATAGGACTTGGATATTATATCTGACATTCTGGTTACTAGATCTACGGTTTTAGATCTAGATTTGCGTAGTTTTCCAATCTGGGTACTTAGACAGTATTCTAAAGGTGTTTTAGAATGGACAACTCCTGGCACGGTAGTATACCTGCAGGTGGTGGAGTCACCCTCTCCAAAGGTGTCTTAAAGACTAAAGGGGGGAGGGATGTGCATGATTGGTAGATCACTTGCTTAGGCAATTGAGTTGATCATAAGATGTCAAGTACCACACCAGATGTTGTTTTTGCATGAGATGCAATGAATTAATTTTAATATAATCCTGGAGAAATGACCGGAAGCAGTTTTAGAGCATAAGTGGATGTTCTAGGGATCTGATAACGGCAGCCTCCTTCGGGAGACGGTTATCATTCCAGGCTTCCAAGATGACCTGGATGACAGAGTGGCTACAGAGTTATAGTTTTCCCTCTGACGAGGGGCAGTTGTTTGGACAGGAGGTCCAAGCGGATACTCAGGGAGGCATGGCGCAGGATACTGATTAAGTTCAGTTGACGATACAGTCTAAGAAGTTTGGATTTGGAGTTCATTTATGAGCTAGGTCCCATCAGATATCCAGACATATTCTAAGATAGGTATTTCTCATTTCGGGAGATGGCTTTCTCCGCGAACTTGAGAAAAAGAGAGACATAGAAAGAAACATCAGAGCGGATCCACTCACTAAGGCTATTCCTCGAATGCAATAGTTTCGCAAACGGGCTTTATGAGACTGATTAGTAGAGGAGTTGGGTGTTCGGTCTCACACGGGCTGTGAGTATGCGACATCTCAATAGTTAGCCTTGAGTGAAAGTTGGGAGATTGTTGGATATAGTGCCCTCAGAGTCAATTATTGGATCACAGGCACGTGGTTGCAATGATTGAGGAAGGACCTGTACCGGTAGGACAGTCTTACTCGAGAGGTTTGTATACTATCTGGTTTGTGTTTATCATCGTGTACATGCTTTAGGTGACATTGTAGTTCACTATTACACGTTGATAGAGAATAGTATGCTACCATGGTTTATATTTATCATCGTGTACTACTTTAGGTGACCTTACAGGTCGCTAATACACATTGATAGAGCCCTTAAGATTCTTGCTTGACTGCCAGCAGTATGATGGCGATCATATACGTGGGAGATGGGGTCTATAATCACATCCTTAAAGTGGTCCCTAGTCGTGGGAGTTTCGAGACTGGGCATCGATACTCCATTAGTAGACTAGTGTATACAGTCGAGACCCCGACGAGGGGCGGTGGCCGGTTTCACAATTCATTGGTGTCAGTTGGATCACCTAAGATGTATATAGGTGTTCATTGGGTTATGAGCACACCGGACAGGATTCGCCGGGAACATGCTAGTTGGTATTATACCTGACGTTAGATAGCAGTTCCCTGGTGACATGTGTACAGGTTAGTTCATCGACCTGAGATCGTCATTTGTCTCGTGTGAGTTCCCACTGTGCTTTGATTACTACCCTACCACGGCTCAAAGGAGTCGTGCAAACAGATTTTAGTTGGGTACAGTCCTGAGCCACATGGAGGCAGTGAGCGGATCAGCATGGGTTCGTCTCTTCCGGTATTGGGGGTGAGGTCGCACTGTGTCTAAGAGAGCCATTACACGAAGTCCTTGGCCAAGGCAGGAGATTTACTGGTAGGTATTCCAGTAGTATCTCAGGGTGTTCTGGGCTACACTCCGACACGACTTGTACCACTTTTAGGGGTCTAACTTTTACCAACCCCCTAGGCCCGACATGCTATGCTCATAGACGAAACGACCGGACTGTATGGATATTGTCACTGACAGGCTCAGTAGGGTGTCAGGATGAGTTCGCTCATCGACCTCCCTTTTGGTCAATACCTGGTAGCCCATTACGTATGGCTAGTACCTCTGACGTGCTAGTGGTTAAATCCACAGCCAAAGTATTGACGAGTCTTTAGAGTCCTCCACAGACAGTTTACAAGTTTCGGGCGAAACGTTGTAGAGGCCGTATGATATATGGCAGGGTTCGATCATATACGTGCAGTAGTGCACGGATCGTGATCGGGAGGATCATACTAGTGGGCTTTGGTTTAAACCGGATCCTAGTATTAGATTTGTTGGATTACTTTAGTCTCATCGCATTCGCATTCAGTCGAAATGCGGATGCAGGTATGTATATACAGATGAGGGGTATCCTTGTGATCCGTCACGAGTTTACTTTAGATGTTGCTATATCTTTTTATTGTTGCAAACATTTGGATTAATGTTTGCATATGGAAATTATGAGCTAGAAATCATCATTTTGTGCATTTAATGTGACATTGACTTCATTAGTGACTCATGGTCTCTTTTATTGTGCTAATGTCACATTATTTGATTGTTTTTTGTTGATATGATGAGAAGAGAGTGAGAGGGGCTGCCATATGCAAGCTTGGTCTTGTATTTTTTACAAACTCACTCTCATTTTATCATTCCATCACAAAAGAAAAGAAAGAGAAAAACTTCTTCTTCCTCCTCTTTCTTCTCTAGCTCATAATCTCCATCAATGGCAACACTTTCAACCTCCATCCATCTCATGGATGCAAGAGACAAAGTGATCACAAACATTCTCTACATCACCTTGGACACGTCGGCTAGTACACTTCATGCCCGAGTTGCTTCGGATGAAGCGGGAGCCCGTAAAAAGAATCGAAGATGTGGTGCCCTTTTCGATGAGGAGATCGAGACCGGAGATGCCGCGAGGAGCTTGGGATGGTGGCCAAAGACCGAAGGACACGGATCGATCGGTATAGCTTTCCAACCCTTTCTCTAGTAGCTAGTTGTAGGTTAATCGTTCGATCCGGGCTTTAAGCATACGATAGCGCCGGTTTCTAGTTTAGAAAAAATTTTGTTTCCGCATTTTAGCCTCGGACAGATGGCCGGGGCGCTACCGTAGTCTTACAGATATGTGCGGGACCGAGATTAATACGAGTATGTGATACCGTATTCTATTCTCGCGATATAAAGTATCGATCGGTTATATGTGATATAGCCGGGTTATCGAATCAAATGTTGATTCGATAAGTCGATACTGTATCGGTCGGTTATATGTGATATAACCGGGTTATCGAATCAAGTGTTGATTCGATATAATGATACAAATAATATTAGTCGGTCATATGAGATATAACCGGATTATTAAATCAAGTGTTGATTTAATGATTTAATGTATAATTATATATTTGATATATTAATTTACATTAACTAATATTAGCTCACTTAAACATTTATTTTTCTTATATGTGCACACTTAATATATATGTGATATATATTAATTGTGTTTTATTTTGTGTCATGGTTGATGATACAAGATACATGGGTGTATGAGACTTACACCATGATAAAGATAAAGCAAGGTTTATTTATTTAGTGTAAATCAATTATTAGTTGGATAATGGTCACATGGTATGAAGCTTTGAGAAGCTTGGAGACCCATTGACTAGTCCAATAGTTTTGTTTTCTACTAGATATTTTGTTAACCCAACCATTATCTTAACTCATGGTTAAGTATCTACATGAGACATATTAGATATTTTCTCACCCTTGGTTGCCATTCTCACTCACAACATTATCTCTCTTCATCTTCTTCTTCAAAAGCTTAAGAGCTCTCTAGCTCTTGATCAAGTGAGAAACCCTAGTGAGAAAATTAATTCCAAAGTGAGCAAAAATCTTACTTCATCATCCTCTATTAGATTAGCACTTTAGTATAGGGTGTTAGTTTCACTAATTCCATATTAGTGAAGAGAGTAGCTTGGGTTAGTGTCTCCTCGACGTAGATCGCTGCTTTCTTCTCATGGAGCCATTCAAGAGTCGGCAAGATCATTTCATCGCAGCGAAGGGACTACTACACGGAGCTATTGAAGTGAAGGACCGGTCTATAAAGATTGTATTTCTCATTCACTTAGATGTTAAGTTGTTAACATTGTTTGTTTGTTTAAACTTCTAGTTAAAGATTCTTGGTTAGAGTTATTTAGAATGGCAAAAAATTTAAAAACGGCATGGACGATACCTCCCGAAACCTTGCTGTCGTTCTAGGTAACCCTACAGTGGTATCAGAGCCAAGCTAGAAATTTAAATGATGTTTGTTAGATTACGAAACCGAAACTGCTCCGAAACTTGAAACTACAAAACTGCAGTTTCTGTCAATTTTTAATGTGGTCAAAAAATTTTGCAAACAAGTACAAAATGTTGTATGTAATATAACATGAACACTGGCAAAATTTGAGGCATTTTGAAGAAATTTTGGCCGGCCACGATACCTTTCATCTCGGCCCAAAACTGAGCTCCTCCCCTGAAATTTTGCCTGTGTTCCAGTCTCTGGGTTTTGATGTTTCAGGTGTTGTTTGTTTTTGCTAAATTTGCATGTGATGTTAACTTTCTGTAAAAGCAACTTGGAGTGTTTCGTTGTCGTAATTCTAACATGTATTTGGGTTATTTAGACGATATTAAAAGGTTTGAACGGATATCAATAACCCAGTTTTTCCCCGCTGGAAATTTTCCAAGTGTTGGACTTTTTCCGAGTTTAAAATTTTCAGAAAATCTTGTAAGCGATTCTGTGGACTCTCTAGAAGAACGAAACCTTAACTCGATTATGTGACCATCAAAACCACCACCAAACCCTAGGGTTTGCGGTAGTTCAGCGGTGCCACATGTGAGGCATTGGTTGACCCTTCTACGGCCGGTTCATAAGTGCTGTGGCAGTTTCTGGGTACTTTTTGAACTCCGCTCAAGTGTTGAACTTATTGGGAAATTTTGGGTTCTTGTTTATTCGATTGAAAAGTTTAACTTCGTCTAGCTATTTGTGATTGTGATACAATATTTGGAATCCACAATTAGTTATGAGAAAACTAGTTTGAATTTTATAAATCTAGCAATTTAGTCTCATTTGATCGGTTGCCACGGGATTTTGATGTGATCAAAAGTCCGTTACAATTACGTAGTGTACGCGGATACTCGCCGGGTAACCTTACTAAATAGCCACACCCCATACCCCCGACCAAGTGACTGTAGAAGAACCCCTTCGTCAAAAGCATCCATTCGGGTGCTCGCGGCAGCGGTGTTCCGCCTTAGTGCACTTCGTCGACGGCATCGGGGGTGCGGCCATCTACTAAAGTTTCCGACGAGCATTCGATCAGGTTATCGGGAATCTTGTTGAATTACCCAACAGGTTATTGAAAAGTGTTTTCAATATTGTGACTAAAATGCGAGGTTTATAATTGTTAGGCATGTGATGTCTAAGGCATTCATTTGTTGGGCATGAAATCCAAAGTATGTGATACATTGGGTTTATGATGTCTAAGGTGGTTGCGAATTCCAATTGTTGTAGTTTTTCACTTTTTTTTCTGCGACCGTAAGTGTAATATATAGTGTATCGCCGGTTTCGGTGCTATATGTCAACGACAACTGGGATACGCATATTTACTTGCGTTGATGACATGCGATGTTATGTGTTGCTGTGATATGTTATATTGGATCGTCGTGCTTTGAATAGCCGGGTTTTTTTTATGTGAGATGAGAGTTTTTCATTTTCATTCATGTAAAAGCTTGTATGTAATATTCTTTTATTAGGGCACTTCCGGGTTGAGGAAGATGTCACCGTTGATGTATATTATTTATTTTTCCGCATTAGGATAGACCCAAGGCGGGGAGCACAAGTAACCGGGTTCTAGGGTCCATAGGGAGACCATCTCTAGGAGTCGAGGCCGGGTCTCCTAACTCTTGAATTGGGAGGGTTGCTTGCCACTCTCGTAGAGGTCTAGGGATGTGGGTTTGGCTATTTATCGTGACCGTGAAATCCGTGTTTTATACTGGCTTAAATTAAAACATGGAATTCCTAGTATATCCAATATTTCATATGTGATTCTTCTGCTGCTGTTATTCTGTGATGTGATCACTAGATATTCTGAGATGAATGCTTATATTTTATATTATATATATGATATATAATAAATATTTATACTTTCGTTTCTTATGTGATGCTTGGGAAGAAAATTATTGGGACTTCATTAATGAGATTAATGAAAGAAAAAGAAACCTAAAGATGTTGTAGAAACTTGTTTTAAAAAAACTGGTAGCTCTAGTTCTTGTTTTACATAGCGGTATTCTTTGTAGAATATCCATCACCTTATTCGATAAGGAAAGAGCCGAGATCCCTTCACCGGGAGTGACCTCTTTAGTGAAACTAGCAGATGCTACAAACTCGGTTTGTCTTTTGATTGCTTTTATAGTTTTTGCTTTGCATAGTAGTATTTGTGAAATATCCTGCACCTCATTCGATGAGGAAAGAGTCGAGATCCCTTCACCGGGAGTGACCTTTTTAGCAAAACTAGTAAAAGCCTCAAAAACACTCCTTTTTCAAAATCACTCGATTCTACAACGATATCAAGTTCATTACGCAAAAGGTTTTCGTAAAAACCTGTCGTAACCCTCCGTCATTTTAGGAAGTAGAGTACTTAGCATTCGTGCTACGTTTTTTGACCATAGTTAAGGCGTAGTGTGCGGTAGCTAAGTGATGTCTTCCTACACAGCATATGATGCGATTAATTAGGACAGTCATGCGATTTTGTTGACCATAATTAAGGGTCATGTGGGTGGGTCTAATTAATCACGAAATGACGGGTAGAACTTGACTAGTGCTTATGATTTGTTGACCATAGTTAAGGTCATAAGTCACTAGGGGGAAAAACCATTATCGGGAATTTCAAGTGTTGAAATTTGCAATGAGATTGCATACCTTCTATGAGATAGTTGGATCCCGATACCCACTGCGAGTAAGAGTTACTCCCGGGAGAGTTTTACACATTACAATTAGCCGATCAAGTAGGTGTCTAGAAAGGTGTTAACGGGGTTACGCCCATGCGAAAATGAGGTTTATTTTAATTAGGTCCGTGCGAAAGCATGGGGAACCTCCCTCAAAGTACCGACACTGGCCTGGCCGAAAGATTGGCGAACTTGTAGGGTGTAATTAATCCCGGCTAATCTTACCTTTTAGGGTTTGAAGAAAGTTTTGATAAAAACAGTGGGAGCCATTCTGATTAGATAAAATAATAACCAATCTAATCTTACAAAGAGCGCACGCAGAGTGTTTTCTTCTCTCTCTTCTGGTAGCGACCATGTCACGCCTTAATCAAGATAATAATATGGATGTATTGACCGAACCCGCTTATTATACTGTGCTAGGGAACGTTGGTTCCGCTCTATCTTATAATTGTTATAAGTCCGAGCAGGAAATAGGGGAATATCCAGATTCCCATGCCACTCAATCGAAGAAAGTGCATGTTGATGCATCTTGTTCAGGTGTGTTCATTAGCAAGAACTGTTTTTCAGTATCCTCTACGTCCTGGGCATGTGATACCGGATCAGGATCCCGCATATGTAATATATTACATGGGCTACAGATAGGTAGAGAACTGAGAATGGGTGATATGTCTCTAAGTGTTAGAGAATGGTGCAATTGTTGCAGCCAAATCAGTTGGCAAGTATCACCTTGTATTAATACATTGATTCTGAACGAATGTTATTACATACTGAACCTGATATACAACATTACATCGGTTTCTTTATTCAGTTAAATAAGGATGTAATTATGTATTGGCGGATAATGTTGTGAACATTTTTCCGAATCAAGAGTTGATTCAATCAGGCACGATATATAATATCATACACATTCTAAATCAAACCACAGTTCAAAATATAGAACACACACAAGAGGAACAGTTCAGAAATGAATGAATCCTTCTTGTGGCATTGTAGACTAGGTCATATCAATGCGACACGACCAGATAAGTTACATAAGGATGAATATTTGAATACATTCGAATTTTCATCTTATGATACTTGCTAGTCTTGTCTCAAAGGTAAATTGACCAATACTCCGTTTACTGGAACAGAGAAAGAGTTAGTGAACTCTTGGGATAGATACATGATGATGTATACGGTCCTATGTCTACAAATACCAGGCTTGGTTCTTCGTACTTCGTTATATTCATCAACTATCTCTCAGGATTCGGACATATGTTCCTGTTGAAACACAAGTCTGAAACTTTTGAGAAATTCAAGGAATATAAGCTTGAAGTTGAAAAACCAAACGGGTAGAAGTGTTAAGTCCTTCAATGTGATCGGAGAAGTGAATACTTGTGCATGGAGTTTCTGGATTTTCTAAAAGGAGAATGAGATTCTCTCTCAGCATACTTCTTCGTATATACCACGGCACAACGGTGTATCGAGGCGGAGGTATCGCACCCTATGAGATATGGCGCGCTCTATAATGAGTACTGCTGAGTTACCTATTTCCTTTTGGGGTTATGCACTTGAGAAGCTGCATACCTATTGAATGGGGTTCCATCCAAATCAGTGCCAACCACTCCATATGAGATATGAAATGGGAAGAGACCATGTCTTAAACGAGTTAAGATATGGGGTTGTCCGGCCTATGTTGAAAATCAAAATCCGGATAAACTCGAGGCAAGGTCGGTTCTGTATAAGTTTGTTAGGATATCCCAAACATTTGTAAGGGAATATCTTCTACCACTCTGAGGAGCAAAAGGTATTTTGTTTTTCAGCATACCACCTTTTTAGAAAAGGAATTTCTTTGAAGAAATTAGTGGTCATGAGGTAGAACTGAAAGGAGTTCCAGCTACACAAACTAATAGCTGATGATTTGGTGAAACCAAAGAATTCAATAGTCTCCAACGTATCTCAGCCTCTCCGCGAATCTGGTAGGGTTCCTCATCCACTTGAGAGATACTACGGTCTTCTCGGTGATAGCGGGAGCGAGGATTGCATCATGGTTGATGATGGCCCAACTAGGTTCAGGTAGGCCGTCACGAGTGGGGACTCTGTGAAATGGCTGGATGCTATGCGATCAAAGATGTAATCCATGTACACCAACGAAGTATGACTTTGCATGTTGCACCTGAAGGGGTAAACCCCATTAGGAACAAATGGATCTTGAGAAGATTCTTGGTGTAAATGGAAAAGTTGAGACTTTCAAAACTATGTTTAACTCCACAGGATCAATGCAAGTATCGCGAAGTTGGAACATCTGTTTTGATGTGGCAGTCAAAGTGTTTGACTTCATCAAAAAAGGTAGATGAACCTTGTATATACAAGAAGGCTGTAGAGAGTGAGATTGTCTTACACGTATTGTACGTAGATGACATACTCTTGATAGGAAATGGTTTCCTATGCTACATGTTCATATCAGAATTTTGCATTATTATATTCCCCATTCTTAATCATATTGCAAATAAATAGGTGCTTTTGATCCATATCTGATAAATAGTTGCAGGTTACAGGTTCTCAGAACAATACAGTGAAAATGGTGAAAGACGCTACAAATGTGAGACTACGACCAACAAACAGATGAATCTGCAAGATGCCGCCCACCAGTTTGAGGAAAAAACGAAGATCAATGAATAGTTCGATTGCACAAAGTACGAGGGTAGCACAAAGATTCAAGACTTCAACGCGAAGCTTTCGGTAAAAGTCCACAAATTCTGCACTGTTGGAAATTTGGAAGAAAGTAGAAAAGATTCTGAAGAACCAAGAGAAGAAAATAGAAGGAAATCGCAACATAAAGCAACCCTGAAAAGAAGAGCCAAAGATCCCTCAAGATGGCCGCGGATCCGCGGCCAAACATGGCATTCCGCCGCGGATCCGTGGCCGTGCTGTGCACGTGTCGGTGATTTGACCCGGCTTTCTTAGGGTAGTATTGTAATTTCAGATGTGGATCAGATGTAAACCCTAGAGTTTCTCCTATCTATAAATAGGAAAGCCTACAGCCTCTTTTGGGGCATGCCTCTTTTTAATTCTAGATTAAATTTCAATTCCTTTGTAATCGTCAAGAGTGCATCGATAAAGTAAGTTATTTTCTTTATCTTGTGTTCTTAATTGCAATTTTATTTCTCGGCATTTTTTACCTGTCTTTATTTCTCTGCAAGTTCATTAGTTAAATAAAAAGAAAATTTATAAAAATGAATTTTGTCGCAATTTCCCTAATGAGTGAGTAGTTCCTCACTTGTTAGGGTTAGGATTTGGTAGGTTTGAGAGATGAAAATCTCTCACTCCTTTCTTGCCCTCATAACTTTATAAATTAGGACTCTATGTAAAACAAACACCCACCGCTCACTACGGCACCCTATCCTACGAGATAGCGGTGATTCCCTAGTTAGACCGGTAGTGGTTGATTTATATAGAGGTTAGGGCTAAGAGTTAAGAAAGGACGTACAAGGACCAAAAGGAAGAAACTATGTTTCTTCCTAGTCATGCTAATCCCCTTTGTTAATTATTACCCTAGCACCTATATTCTTAATTAGGGCAAAGGAAGCAGTGAGTAGAATTAACTTTCCAAACTAACCTAATCCTAACCCTAGCAAGGTTTTAATCCAAATCGAATTCAATCTTAGTTTTTATAAAAATCAAAACCTACCAAAAATAGGAATTAACTCGTTAGAACAATTAGAAAAGAACACGTTTTCCCTGTGGACCGACCCGTACTCAACCTGCTAGCTACCAAGCGACACCGTTATTGATTGCGGTATTCTATTCTTTGATTTTAAAACGCATACGCAAAAGACCTCTCAATCAAATGACGCCATTGCCGGGGATAACGGTAGTTATTTTCTTTTTGTAATTTCGGGTTAATTAAAAATTAAAAAAATCATAAAAATTGAAAATATAAAAACATAAAAAAATATCATCTTGTTATTTTTTGAAGGGTTTTGTGTGAATAGCGCAGGAAAGGAAGACGGACAAATTCAGATTTGGAAAAAGCACAGTGAACAAATCAAGAGGCAGAAGATCTAAACAAACAGAGGAGAACCACAACAGCGCACGGCAAAATTTTGGAGAGCCAAACCCACCAAGACATCGCGGAACCGCGGCTGATTGAAGCTTTTGACCGCGGAACCGCGGTCAAACCGTGACGTCAGCGCTTCAAAAAGTCTCTGTAAGTATTTTTATCTTCTCTGTAACCCCCGGATCTCCACTGAAAAATTTTCCTGCAGGGTTCTTTGCGCAAAAACTTCTTCCCCTTCTCCAATAAATCAATTTTGTGCAGGATTCTTTGCGCCGCAAATAAAAGAAAAAAAATTTGGCAAGTGTTTTAGATTTTTGTCATTCCATTCACTTTATGTGACATAGCTGAAAAGTGGCTATATAGTACAGCATCGCATTCCATAAAAAATTGGGAAGAGTTTGTTAAGGCTTTTCTTAAAAAGTTTTACCGACACCACAAGACTGCGAGAACTCGCAATGAAATTAATCATTTTTCCCAGCTTCCTTCCGAACCTTTTTGGAAGTGTTTCGAAAGATTTAAGGACCTTCTTGTTCAGTGTTGTCACCACGGTATCGAGAGATGACAACTTTGCCAAACTTTATACAAAGGACTGAACCCAGCAACTAAGCAGTTGTTGGAAACCATTTGTCAAGGTCACTTTCTTACAAAATCGAGCGAGGAAGCTTGGCAATTTCTCGACGATCTTGCTGAACAAATACTTCAGTGGGAAAGCACTAGACAGACCACTTCATCTACTTCATCAGGTCAGTCTAGGGCAAGCATACATCAACTTGATATGTCGATTGCAATGAAGGACGAAATGGCTGCACTCATGAAAAAACTAGAAGCAATTGAGAGCAAATTCTCATCGCCTTCACCTGCCCCTGCTTTACCCACTCGCACTATATGCGCTTGTTGTTCGGATCCATCACATCTTACTGAAGAGTGTCCTTACAATCCACCTGTTCAAGGACAGGATCAAGTTAATGCTGTCTTTCAGCAAAGACAAAGAAATGACCCATACTCTTCAACTTATAATCCTGGTTGGAGGAGCCATCCAAATTTCGCTTGGAATCAAAATCAACAACAATTCCAAGGTAATAACAATTTTCAAAGGCCTCCTCCACAACAACAAGCCCTTCAACAAACTCAATATCAGCAACCTTTCCAACCCCAACCTTACCAAAATCAAATGAACAATTTTGCACCAAACAACTCTTTTCCTCAAAATAATTTTGTTCAACCAAATAACGATAAGGTTTCCTCGCTAGAACGAAGTCTGGATGCGTTTTTAAAACAATCTACGCAATCCTCAGCCAGCATCCAATCTTCCATTCAGTCTTTGGTGCAATACACTGCTTCACATGATCAGAGCATCAAAACAATTGAAGCCCAAATTGCACAACTGAATGCTGCGTTAAGCGAGCAAGAAAAGGGAAGGCTTCCATCTCAACCATTGCAAAATTTCGGTCACACACACAACGCACATGTTGCTCATGAACAACAGAATCATAATGTGAGTGATGTGACTACATTGAGATCTGGAAAGGTATTGCACAACAACGTTGGCAATAATAATAACATCCCGGCCGCCGCTTCTTCTTCTTCATCATCTTCTTCAGAGCCTGTTCTTCATTCTTCACAAAGCTCTACTTCTTTTACTAATTCGAACAGACCCACATCTCACTCCACGAAAACACCAACACTGGGATCTGTTCCAACTCCACAATCTACTCCACAAACATTGGACTCAATAAATTTTCAAAATGTTCCATTTCCAAACAGGTTGAGATCCAATAAACAAACTCCACAAATGGAGAAGATTGTGGAGTTATTCAAACAGGTTAGCCTAAACATACCTCTCTTGGATGCAATCCAACAAGTCCCTTCTTATGCTAAAATCTTGAAGTACTTATGCACCAAGAAGAGGAAATCACAGGTACCCAAGAAAGTTTTCTTGGCTAGTACAGTAAGTGATGCTCTTACCCAACCTTTACCTCAAAAACGAAAGGACCCTGGCTGTCCTACAAGTTCAATAACTATTGGGGATAAGAACATCAATCGCGCACTTTTATATCTTGGTGCCAGTGCTAATTTGCTTCCTTATTCAGTATATGAACAATTAGACATTGAAGAGCTGAAACCCACACATTGTACTCTCCAAATGGCCAACCGATCCATCACCCATCCTGTGGGTGAGTTAGAGGATGTGTTGATTAAAGTGGGTGACTTCATTTTCCCCGTTGATTTCATTTTTATGGACGCACAACCTGTAGCTAACCCTCGGAGTCAAATTCCGGTGATACTCGGTCGACCATTCCTTGCAACTTCTAATGCGGTGATCAATTGTCGAAATGGTTCGATGAACCTGTCTTTTGAAAACATGACAATTGAACTCAACATTTTTAAGTTGGGGAATCAGCCCTCCGATCCTAATGCTAATATACTTGATGTTTGCTCGATCCAAGAGATCACTCGGGAGGACTGCGAGTTCGAAAAATTTCTGTTCGGTCACAACAATTTTGATGACAATAGTGCGTTCCTCCTTGAATCTGACACTGCTTTCACACCCGATAACGATTACGAGTGTTTCACTTTTTTGAACGATTTCGAAGAATCACCACCCGAGTTCGAATCCTTTGAATTTTCAGATGAGTTAGCTGAACCATCCAACTCGGTTGCTTACACTCGCTTCGAACCTCTATTGGGATCCTTCGAGTTTGAGACAGTTTCACCAATTTTACCTTCAATTGTTTCGCCTCCAAAACTCGAACTCAAGCTATTGCCGTCTCACCTTAAATACGCTAACTTAGGTGAGAATGAGACCCTTCCTGTTATCATCTCGGCCTCTCTAGCCACCGAGCAAGAGAAAGCCCTTTTAACGGTCTTACAAAATAATCGGCAAGCTTTTGGCTGGATTATGACGGACATCAAGGGGATTAGTCCCCTAATAGTTGAACATCATATTCATATGATGGATGATGCCAAGCCAGTAAGAGATCCACAGAGACGACTCAACCCTATAATGAAGGAGGCTGTTAAAAAGGAGATTGTAAAATGTCTTGATAGTGGTATCATTTACCCTATCTCTGATAGCTAGTGGGTTAGCCCCATTCACGTTGTCCTAAACAAATCGGGTATAACGGTCATAACTAATGAGGCGAATGAGTTAATACCTACTCGCACCCAAACTGGGTGGCGAGTTTGCATCGATTATAGAAAACTCAACGCCGCGACACGGAAAGACCACTTTCCATTACCTTTTATTGACCAAATGTTAGAACAATTGGTTGGGCATGAATTTTACTGCTTTTTGGATGGCTACTCCAGCTCTAATCAAGTTCCCATCGCCAAAAAGGACCAAGACAAGACCACATTCACTTGTTCCTTCCGTACGTTTGCTTACCGTCGCATGCCCTTTGGGTTATGCAATGCACCCGCTACTTTCCAGCGGTGTATGATGGGCATTTTTTCAGACATGGTGGAAAAATTCTTGGAGATTTTTATGGATGATTTCTCCATTTTTGGCGACTCTTTTGACAAGTGTTTGCTACATTTAGACGCAGTTCTTACCCGGTGTAGGGATAAGAATCTCACTTTAAATTGGGAGAAATGCCACTTTATGGTACGAGAAGGCATTGTCTTAGGACATATCATCTCGCAAAATGGCATTGAGATAGATAAAGCTAAGATTGAAGTCATTTCAAATCTTCCTCCTCCCAAATGCGTCCGAGACATTCGAGCCTTTCTTGGCCATGCCGGTTTGTATAGACGGTTCATCAAGGATTTTAGCAAGATAGCTAGACCCTTGACTCTTTTGTTGGCAAAGGACACCACTTTTGATTTTGATTCAACCTGCATGAAGGCGTTAGAGTCATTGAAAAACTCACTTATTTCCGCTCCCATTCTTTCATCTCCTGACTGGACGCATCCATTTGAAATTATGTGCGATGCATCTGATTTCGCCATTGGTGTTGTCCTTGGACAGCACATAAATAAGATGCCGCATGTAATTTATTACGCTATACTAACCTTAAACGAGACATAATTAAATTACACAACAACTGAAAAAGAATTCTTAGCTGTTGTGTTTGCACTAGAAAAGTTCAGGCCATATTTAATCGGCTTTCCAGTCATCGTTTGTACAGACCACTCAGCTCTTCGCCATCTTTTCGCGAAGAAGGATGCTAAATCTCGGCTGATACGTTGGATCATCTTACTACAAGAGTTTGACCTTGTCATCAGAGATAAGAGAGGATGCGAAAATTTAGTCGCCGACTATCTTTCACGCCTTCCTTCTTCGCCTACACTTCAAATTCATATTAAAGATGTTTTTCTAGATGAGCGGCTCTTAACTGTGTCATGCGAACCTTGGTTCGTAGATATCGTAAATTATTTGGCTACCGGACTTATACCAAACGAATGGTCGAATCAGGACAGACTCAGATTTCTATCTCAGGTAAAACATTTTTTCTGGGATGAACCATATCTATTCAAATACTGTCCAGACCAAATTATTCATCGGTGTGTCCCCGACAATGAGTTTAAGAGCGTGCTGTCATTCTGCCACGATCAAGCGTGTGGCGGGCATTTTGGCCCCAAAAAGACAGCAGAAAAGATCTTGCAGTGTGGCTTCTACCGGCCATAACTTTTTAAAGACGCATATGAGTACTGCAAGACATGCTCCCGGTGCCAACACTTGGGCCGGATATCTCGGAGAAATGAAATGCCGCTTCAACCAATTTTGGTTGTTGAAATTTTTGATGTTTGGGGGATAGACTTTATGGGACCATTTCCCAATTCCTTTGGAAACATATATATTCTACTCGCTGTTGACTATGTTTCTAAATGGGTCGAGGCTGTGCCCAGCTGAACTACTGACAACAAGGTTGTCGTTAGATTTCTCAAAGAAAACATTTTTTCTCGGTTTGGGCACCCTCGCGCGATTATCAGTGATAATGGATCTCACTTTTGTAATAGGACTTTCGAGTCCTTAATGCGGAAATACTCCATTACTCACAAGCTGTCAATGCCCTATCATCCCCAAACTTGTGGGCAAGCCGAGATTTCGAATCGGCAGATTAAACAGATATTGGAGAAAACGGTTTCCAAAAACCATAAAGATTGGTCATCAAAACTTATTGATGCCCTTTGGGCATTCCATACTGCCTATAAGACCGATCTTGGCATGTCTCCATATAGGCTTGTTTATGGAAAGGCTTGCCACCTTCCAGTTGAAATAGAGCATAAGGCATTTTGGGCAATAAAAGAGTTGAATATATCTCTAGGGGATGCGAGCAGCAATAGAAAGCTGCAGTTGAACGAATTAAATGAGCTGCGGGATGAAGCCTACGAGAATGCAGTAATTGTTAAAAACCGAACGAAGGTGTTCCACGATAAACACCTTATGCGCAAGACTTTCAAACCTGGTCAACAGGTTTTACTTTACGACACTCGGTTGCATTTCCATCCCGGCAAGCTCAGATCTCGATGGAAAGGGTCATTTTTGGTACGCACCATATATCCGCACGGTGCGATCGATCTAGAAAACCCGGAGGACGGTTCACTATTTAAAGTGAACGGACATCGACTTAAACCGTTCCTCACTGCGGACCCTTCGGAGGAGCTCCTATTTTTACAGGAGCCGATCTACATTGACTGATCTTCCTCTATTTACCCCTAAATTTCGATTATCTAGCCAAAACACCGTTTCAAACAAGTTTGGGGTATGTATCATTTGTAATTATATAAAAACAAAATTAAAAAAAAATTGAAAATAAAAAAAAATTGGGGTATTTTTGTAAATTTCCAGTTTTAATAAAAAAATAAAAAAATTATTTACAAATAATTTCCTCTTTTTAAGAGGGGCTTTTTGCAAATAACCAACACATTTCCCCCTATAAATAAAACCCGACCCCTCTCTGTTTTTACCAAACCCTAAATTTTCATTTCCTCAAACCCTAGCCGCCGCCGCAGCAAGTTCAGAGAGATCGCTTCCTCTTGCCGCGGAACCGCCGCCCAAAGCCACATTCAGCCGCGCATCCGTCGCGCCTCTGCTTCATCACCCTCTGAAATTTTCAGAGGAGTTTTGCATCATCTCTCCCTCTCTATTAAATTTTTTTATAGATCTGTGAACTTTCTGAATGGCACCAACCATGCAATTAGAACGCGATTTTTCACAAATCTTTGCATACACAATTTACGGAAGTTATTTTGGTGAGGAGATCACACGGCGAGGGTGGAACTTTTTAATTTACAATCATCCCAATGCCTACGCTCTTCCAGATCTAGTCACTCGTTTTTACGAGTGCATAGAGGAAGGTTGCCTAGCACAATACGGTTTTATTAAATTATTTTGGGGCGATAGGGAAATAATCATTGACAGGGACTTCATCCATGAAGTCACTTTAATTCCTAGATTACCTGTTCACGACCAACCCCTTCAATTTGAAGACTACATGCCCTTAATGGGTAATGACTGTTCGAGGGAACCTAGGAAGGGAATACAGGCTAAAACCCTCTTCGCCAATGGATTAACCATGTGCCGGTGGGCACAAAACAACATTTTTGGCAGTTCACATAACACAGCATTTTTTACCCCATATCTTCATATTGTGAACACCTTAATGACTAGGAACACTAGATTTAACATGTGCACGGTTTTAATCAATTCAATTGGTGCTGGCAAAAGAGCTGCAAATTACCCATGCCCTATGTTAGTAACACAACTGTGTCGTTATTTCCTCCTTGTGGAGGAATTTGAGTTTTACATGCATGGAGGTATACCCATTAGGCCTCTTATTGAGGACGTATCCACGTCCTATACCCGCCTAACTGATGTATGGTCATGAAGGGAACAGGCCGAACATGTGCCCGCCAGAACACCCAGCTCCAGCTCGACTGCGAGCGAGGAAGAGCTTACCCCAATAGAACATGCACGTCTTCTTAGAAGAGCCATTAGGGGGATTGATAATTTGGTGGGGATGGTGACCAACTTGGATCACCGAGTGACAGAGATTGAACATGGCGTATCTACGCTGCTGGCGCGAGAAGAGCGTTCCCGTTCACGTTCAAGAGGACGGCGAGGGCCTGAGCAATGAGGGCACTGCTTTTGGTAAGTTTGGGGGAGGAGGTGATTTGTAATAGTCATCATTGCATTGCATATTTTAATTTTTGTATATATTTTTCTTTTTCTTTTGCATGTTTATTTCTACATTGCATCTTTATAAAAAAATCATTAAAAAATGAAAATAAAAAATTATAAAAATCAAATCAAATAAAAAATTGAAAAACTAAAAAGAAAAAAAAAATCAAGTTGGCCATATTTGACTTAAGTTTGACAAGACGGTTAACTAGCTAGGAAAAATTAGATCCTAAACTTAGTGAATTAAAAACCCTAAAAATAACCTTTCTCAAAGTTTAACGGTAGAAAATATATGTCCTTATAGTTTATTTAGAAATAGGCAAATTTTGAGTTCAGTTCTTGGGCTAAGTCAAAATAAGGGAAGAGTATTGAAATTTTTATTGAAGTGTAAGTCTGAAAAGTAATTCCGAACCTTTAGTCTAAATTCTGAAAATATATACCCTAGAACTCGCACATACACGCACCTTGAAACTTGGGATAGTAGAAGATATCTTGAATTGCTCTTGTTTAAAATCCATAGTATGAAGAAAAATTAAACAAAAGTATAAGTATGAATAAAGAGATATAAAAAAATGAACACTTTACTTAAGGCTGCGTAAAATAAAAAAATATATAGCGAGGGTGCTTTATCACCTAGTGCCTTAGACCAACTGGTTTGGGGGTCACTGCTAAAGCCTTAGGTATTACAAGATGAGGAATTACGCCTTAACATGCAAACACATTTTGTAATCGGTCATTAGTACCTCAAGAAGTATTAATGGTCGCATGAAGGATGTGTGAGCAATTTCATCTAAAATTCACCAACTAACAGTACTTTGGACGATGGAAAAGAGTATGATAGCTTGAATTGAATTTCCAAGTGTAGGGGTGATACATACACACACGTAGGGGTATATGATTGGGGTTTTGATGAGAGATAGGAATGAAAGATAGGGCTTATATTTTCAGTAGAGATGATAAAAATTCCTAAATTGAGATGAAACCTTAGAAGGAAAATTCAAAAGATGCTAAAAGCTAAATAAATTTACAGAACATATACGATCTTAAGTTAAATGATAAGTAAGTGTGAAAAATATGGGTTGATAATTTCTAAGTTAAAGATAATAGAATTTCTTGCTAGAACACCGAATTGAAGAATGAAAGTCAATAGGCCAAATTGATCGGATTTTGTGGGCAGTATCCACTGAAAACTCTCAGGAGACAACACTCCTCCTACTAGGGACACCTAGAGGTTTAACGGCTTGTTGCATGAGCTCAGTGCAATCGCGTTTCCCTGCGAAAGTGAGGTTAGGTTTTTTCGAGAATAAATTGGTTTTGCTCGGGACGAGAAAAAGATAAGTTTGGGGGTATTTGTTCATATCAGAATTTTGCATTATTACATTCCCCATTCTTAATCATATTGCAAATAAATAGGTGCTTTTGATCCATGTCTGATAAATAGTTACAGATTACAGGTTCTCAGAACAATACATTGAAAATGGTGAAAGACGCTACAAATGTGAGATTACGACCAACAAATAGATGAATCTGCAAGATACCGCCTACCAGTTTGAAGAACAAACGAAGATCAATGAACAGTTCGATTGCACAAAGTACGAGGGCATCACAAAGATTCAAGACTTCAACACGAAGCTTTCGGTAAATGTCCACAAATTCTGCATTGGAAATCTGGAAGAAAGTAGAAAAGATTCTGAAGAACCAAGAGAAGAAAATAGAAGGAAATAGCAACATAAAGCAACCCTGAAAAGAAGAGCCAAAGATCCCTCAAGATGGCCGAGGATCCACGGCCAAACATGGCATTCCGCCTCGGATCCGCGGCCGTGCTGTGTACGTGTCGGTGCTTTGACCCGGTTTTCTTAGGGTAGTATTGTAAGTTCGGATGTGGATCAAATGTAAACCCTAGGGTTTCTCCTATCTATAAATAGGAAAGCCTACAGCCTCTTTTGGGGCATGCCTCTTTTTAATTCTAGATTAAATTTCAATTCCTTTGTAATCGTCAAGAGTGTATCAATAAAGTAAGTTATTTTCTTTATCTTGTGTTCTTCTTAATTGCAATTTTATTTCTCTGCATTTTTTACCTGTCTTTATTTCTTTGCAAGTTCATTAGTTAAATAAAAAGAAAATTTATAAAAATGAATTTTGTCGCAATTTCCCTAATGAGTGAGTAGTTCCTCGCTTGTTAGGGTTAGGATTTGGTAGGTTTGAGAGATGAAAATTTCTCACTCCTTTCTTGCCCTCATAACTTTATAAATTAGGACTCTATGTAAAACAAGCACCCACCGCTCACTACGGCACCCTATCTTACGAGATAGCGGTGATTCCCTAGTTAGACCGGTAGTGGTTGATTTATATAGAGGTTAGGGCTAAGAGTTAAGAAAGGACGGATAAGGACCAAAAGGAAGACACTATGTTTCTTCCTATTCGTGCTAATCCCTTTTATTAATTATTCCCTAACACCTATGTTCATAATTAGGGTAAAGGAAGCAGTGAGTAGAATTAACTTTCCAAACTAACCTAATCCTAACCCTAGCAAGGTTTTAATCCAAATCGAATTCAATCTTAGTTTTTATAAAAATCAAAACCTACCAAAAATAGGAATTAACTCGTTAGAACAATTAGAAAAGAACACGTTTTCCCTGTGGACCGACTCGTACTCAACCGGCTTGCTACCAAGCGATACCGTTATTGATTGCGGTATTCTATTCTTTGATTTTAAAATGCATACGCAAAAGACCTCTCAATCACTACACTCGGTCAAGCTCCTCTTATCACAAGGATTCTCAATAGAAGATCGGAATGATATCTACTACATCTTGTGGATTATGATATATGGTGATAGATCTATATGGATATTGGGAGTGTCCCAAATCTAGGTACATTAACACCATACTAAAGGGGTTTAGTATGGAGGATTCTAAGCGTGGTGGTTCGCCTACTTACTCATGGATCACTCGCGTGCAAGAGATACCCTATGCTTCGGCAGTAGGCTCTATCATGTATGCGATGTTATGTATCAGACCAGATGTAGATAACTCATTTGGTGTAGTGATCAGGAATCAATCGGATCTTGAGAGAATAACTGGACAGCTGTGGATGACATTCTTAAGTACTTGAGAAGCACTAAAAGAAAGTTCTTGGTTCCAGCTTCCAGAGTGATAAGTTTTTTTGAAAGTCAATCATAGGCATTGTCTTTACCCTCAGTGTAGGGACAGTATGATTGGAAGAGTTCCAAGCTAGATACCATGGCATACTAAACGATAAAAGCTGAATGCATTGCTACCAACAATACTACCAAAGAGGTTGTCTGGACATTTCTTGTTCATGAGATGAACAAGGTTCCTACCATTGAGCGTCCAATAATTGTTATTGAGACTACAATAGAGTTGTGGCTTTGGCCTAGGAACACCTGTCCCATCATCGATCCAGACATATTCCAAGGCAAGTATCACCTGATCAGGGAGATGGTTGATCTCCAACGGATCAAGGAAAGGAGAGTAGATTTTGAGGTTAACACGGCGGATCCACTCACCAAGGCCTGCTTTCCCAAATACAATTTGAGAGATTTTGGGATGGTTGAGTATGGGATACTAACACCACTGCGATATTGTTAGGTATGTGATACTGCGACAAATGGCCTCAGTGCAAGTGGGAGATTGTTAGTTATATATATGCCCTATAGGCCATTACTGTACATGGGATGTATATTGTAGTAGATGCTTGGACATATATAGGGGGACTTTCTTGCTCGATATGATAGTATGCTATCTGGTTGCTCTTTGTCTTAACATGTTGACTTGTATACGTGATGTTGTCTTGCTCTCACATGTTGACAAAACCCTTTAGGATGTGTATTTGACACCCAGGACTATGATGGAGATCATACTAGTGGGGCCAAGGATAGTCAACAAGTACACCTTATAATTGTTTCTAGTCGAGGGAGTATCAAGACAGGGTATCGATACTCCACAGTAGACTAGCGTATACGCATCTTGACCCATATGATGGGCGATGGATGATCCTACATCTATTGGTTTTTGACATCAAAGATGGTGTACGGGTGCTCAGTGGAGACTAGGTATACTGAACGGACTCGCCGAGAGCTCCTAGATGGTATTATACCTATCATCAGATAGCAGTTCTCTGGTGACACTTGTACAGATTAGTCCGTCGACCCGAGATTGTCATAGAGTCTTGTGTGATTCCCACTGTGCTTTGATTTCCACCTTACCACGGTCAAGAGATCGTGCAAAACGGTGGTTTTTGGGTACAGTCCCGAGTCACATGGAGGCAATGAGCGATAGGAGGGAATTCGTCTCTCCCGGTATTGGGAGTTGATGTTGCGCTATGCTCGATTAGCCATAACAGGAAATCCCTGGCAAGGGTTGCTGAGATTTACTAGTAAATGTTATCAGTAGTTTCTTGAACCGTTATGGACCTTGCATCGGCATGACTTATCAGGCTATTGGGGTCTGACGTTTTACCACCCCTAGGCGATGATATGCGACATATCAAACGAAAAGACCGGACTGTACGGTAGTGTTACTGTCAGGCTTTTGCAGGAGTTAGGGCGGGCTTGCTTGCTGATCTTCTGATCGTTCAATACCCGGGTAGCCATTACGTCCAGCTAGTACCGCTGACGGCTTGTGGGTTCTTGATGTGATCATCACCTACTGCCGGCATATTGACGAGTCTTAAGAGTCCTACACAGAGGTTTCACTGGCTCAGGCAAAACGAAGTAGGAGCACATATGTGATATGTGCGGGACCGAGATTAATACGAGTATGTGATACCGTATTCTATTCTCGCGATATAAAGTATCGATCGGTTATATGTGATATAGACGAGTTATCGAATCAAACGTTGATTTGATAAGTCGATACTGTATTGGTCGGTTATATGCGATATAGTCGGGTTATCGAATCAAGTGTTGATTCGATATAATGATACAAATAATATTAGTCGGTCATATCAGATATAACCGGATTATTAAATCAAGTGTTGATTTAATGATTTAATGTATAATTATGTATTTGATATATTAATTTTCATTAACTAATATTAGCCCACTTAAACATTTATTTTTCTCACATGTGCACACTTAATATATATGTGATATATATTAATTGTGTTTTATTTTGTGTCGTGGTTGATGATACAAGATACATGGGTGTACGAGACTTACACCATGATAAATATAATGTAGGGTTTATTTATTTAGTGTAAATCAATTATTAGTTGGATAATGGTCACATGGCATGAAGCTTTGAGAAACTTGGAGACCCATTGACTAGTCCACTAGTTTTGTTTTATACTAGATATTTTGTTAACCCAACCATTATCTTAACTCATGGTTAAGTCTCTACATGAGACATATTAGATATTTTCTCACCCATGGTTGCTATTCTCACTCACAACATTATCTCTCTTCATCTTCTTCTTCAAAAGCTCAAGAGCTCTCTAGCTCTTGATCAAGTGAGAAATCCTAGTGAGAAAATTAATTCCAAAGTGAGCAAAAATCCTACTTCATCATCCTCTACTAGATTAGCACTTTAGTATAGAGTGTTAACTTCACTAATCCCACATTAGTGAAGAGGATAGCTTGGGTTAGTGTCTCCTCAACGTAGATCATATTCGGCCTCGAAGACTTCAAGCAAGATCGTTGCTTTCTTCTCATGGAGCCATTCAAGAGTCCGCAAGATCATTTCATCGCAACGAAGGGACAACTACATGGAGCTATTGAAGTGAAGGACCAGTCTATAAAGGTTGTATTCCTCATTCACTTAGATGTTAAGTTGTTAACATTATTTGTTTGTTTAAACTTCTAGTTAAAGATTCTTGGTTAGAGTTATTTAGAACGGAAAAAAATTTCAAAACGGCATGGACGATGCCTTCCGAAACCTTGCTGCCGTCCTAGGTAACCCTACACTGTTGTTGTATGAAAACTCGACAAGATGTAGGTGATCTTCCCACGATCCTCCGAAGTCTAGCATACATGCTCTAAGAATATCCTCCAAGATATGAATGGTTCGCTCAGACTAACCATCTGTTTGTGGATGATAAGCCGTGCTAAAGTTCATACTTATTCCCAAGCTCGCTTGCAAACTTTGCCAAAATTGTGATCGGAACCTGGTGTCACGATTAGAGACAATGCAGACCGATACTCTATGAAGTCTCACAATTTCTTGTATGAGTTCATGGATATCAGAGATAGTACACTATGAAGAGTTTAAATCTTAAGTAGATTCTTATCTCCATGTACTTCTTTGCTAATTGTAGGGTGTTTTTCGTCACCCTATTGAGATGGGAATACGCGCGCACTTGTCAGGCGCATTACAGATTCCCCCTGCCTAAGGTAGGCTGGGGTTTATTGATTGTGAGGATCCAAATCTCCGGCAGCCGCGGACTAAGCTGCTGTAAATTATCCCTCGCCTTTGGAGCGAGAGAACCTCCGATTGATGGGTCAAACAGGTCATGCGAACTCAATGTGCAGTGTTGTGTTATGAAGGGTTTTGGATACATTGGGGGCACCGCAGAGTTTTTACGGGGGTCCCGCTATCCAGATAGCGGGCTGGGGGCCCCCTTACGGGGTGTGGGGCAGCGTCCCGTTAGAAAAATTTTCCTAGCGGGGGACGTGTTTTGAGTGTAGAGTATGTATAAAATGAGGGGAAAATGGCATCCAAAGGACGCGTGGGTGCCAGCGCCTCATGTGCCTAGCACGCTGGTGCTGGGCGCTAGCGCCAGCGCTTGGGCGCTTGGGTTAGCGCTAGGCGCTTGGACTCTGGCGCTAGAGCTTTGGGCACTGGCGCTTTGGGCGCTAGCGCCTCCGTGTCCGGCACGTAGGCGCTCGAGCGCTGGCGCTTTGGGCGCTGGCGCTAGCGTGCCCGGCACGTGGGCACTCGGGCTCGGGCGCTAGCTCTTTGGGCGCTAGCGCCTCACGTGCCCGGCACGTAGGCGCTCGGGGGCTGGCGCTAGCGCCTCACGTGCCTGGCACGTGAGCGCTTGGGCGCTTGGGCACTGGGCGCTAGTGAAAGGAAGGGATTTTTTGACCCCCGGAAATAGGAGTTAAACTCCAAAAGAGGATTTGAGTGGAGTTAAACTCTAAAAGGTCTGGGTTAGGAGTTAAACTCCTTTGAGGATTTGGGTCTTGGAGCTGAAGTCCCTAAAAAAAATCTTCAGAGGTTCTTCTCTCTTAAGCCTTGGATCCTTCCCAAATGGGATTTTTGGTGATGAGTCTCCTTCCTTCTCTTCTGTTGGCTGGCTCTTGGAGAACAAGAGGGGTGAGATTTTAAAAATCTCTCCTTTTTAAGATCTGATGGAAGATCCAAGCTCCCCTTTGTCGGTTTTGTGGTGAAAAACTATTTAGTTTTGGAAAAGGAAGAGTAAAACTCTTGATTTACTTCAAAAGAAAGAGGAAGGTTTAGAACCTTGAGGAAGGAGAAGGAAGCATAGACCTTAATTTCTTTTTTTGAGAGAGAAAAAAAGATCCTGAGATATTTTCATTATCTTTGCCTTTATAGGTTACACACTTTACATATAGCCCCTTGGGCTTTACAAAATGGCACTTTGCCCATCCCATACCTTATGTGCTCATTTCTTTTGCACATAAGCCATGGGCTTTACAAAAATTTGGCTTTATGCCCATTTTGCTTACATTCATGCATAAAAAATTACATCAAAATTATTTATTACATGATTTTTTTATTTCGGCATAGGGGAGGCCGGCCGCGAGGCTAGACTTGGGTATGGGCCGACTAGCTTGGGCTTGGGCCCGCTTACTTGGGGTTAACCTTGACTTTGACTTTGTCAACCGGGGTGCAAATTTTGACCCCAACAAACTGCCCCCATCAATAAATGCACACCACATATGTGGGTCGTGTGAATAAAATTGATGGATCTTCTTTCGCATAGAGGCGACTTGCTTTGGTTCCCACTTTTTGGGATGCACTGCCCTTTTTACGACATGGACGGTCGACGCTTGATGCGTCTCCGAGACGGAGTGTCCGTGGTAGACGTTTCCCTGGCCCGGTGTGATTTGGTTCTTGCTCTGTAGAAAGCCTGCACTGCCATTTTTACGACATGGACGGTCGACGCTTGACGCGTCTCCAAGACGGAGTGTTCGTGGTAGACGTTTCTCTGGCCCGGAGTGATTTGGTTCCCGCTTTGTAGGAAGCCTGCACTGCCCTTTTTACGACATGGACGGTCGACGCTTGACGTGTCTTTGAGACGGAGTGTCTGTGGTAGACGTTTCCCTGGCCCGGAGTGATTTGGTTCCCGCTCTGTAGGAAGCCTAAACTGCTCTTTTTATGACATGGACTGTCGAAGCTTGACGCGTCTCCGAGACGGAGTGTCCGTGGTAGACGTTTCCTGTCCCAGAGTGTTTATTTGTGACGTTTCCCCGACACGGAGTGTCGCTGGACGACGTGTCCCCGAGACGGAGTATTTGCTTGACGTTTACCCATTACGGAGTGTCGCTGGTCGACTTGTCCCTGGCACGGAGTGTCGCTGGTTGACGTTTCCCCGGTATGGAGTGTCGCTAGTTGACGTTTCCCCGACATGGAGTGTCTGTTTGTGACGTTTCCCCTAGACGGAGTGTCGCTGGCCGATGTGTCCCCGAGATGGAGTGTTTGCTTGACGTTTCCCCATTACGGAGTGTCGGCCATTTGACACAGAGGTCGATGTTGGAATTGATTGGTTTGATTTATTTGATTTTTGCCTTGTTCAGTGGGACTTTTGAATTTGAGAGGAATTTAGAATTTTTTTAGCATCAGTATTGCTGCACTGGAATAATTCCTGGAGCAACTCATCATTTGCCCCGGGAGGATTTAGGAATTGGTTTTTGGATCGGCATCAGCACCGTTGCACTGGAATATGGTACCAGGAGCGAATCATTATTTGCCTTTGCTTATTGGGAAGCGATGGCTTAGGGGACAGGTTTAGATCCCTATCACCTAAGGCTTTTCAATTTTATGAGCCGTAAGGGTCCCATAAAAGCATTTTCTCCCTACGAGTCATAAGGATCCCGTAGGTGCATTTTCTCCTTAGGAGTCGTGGGGACTCCCAAGTGTGTTTTTCCTTCGTGAGTTGTAAGGATCCTAAGAAGGCGTTTTCTTACGAGTCGTAAGGATCTTGCAAGTTTGTTCTCCTCATGTATCATGAGGACACACGAGTGGATTTCCCTTGTTCCCAGTTTAATGACTTAGGGGTCATATGTTTCCAGTTTAACGACTTAGAGGTCATCTATTCCCAATTTAAAGACTTAGGGGTCTATTATGCCTAGTTTAACGACTTAAAGGTCACATGTTCCCAGGTTAAAGACTTAGGGGTTTATTGTGCCCAGTTTAACAACTTAGAGGTCATCTGTTTCCAGTTTAACGACTTAGAGGTCATCTGTTCCCAGTTTAAAGACTTAGGGTCTATTAGATCGGAAGTTTGGAATTTTGGGGTTAGGGTCGGCATCAGCGTTGCTAACACTGAAGCACATGTGTCAGGAGCAATTCATCATTTGCCTTTTCCTGTTGGAGAGTGATGGCTTAGGAGACAGGTTTAGATCCCTATCACCTAAGGCTTTTCAACTTTATGAGCCGTAAGGGTCCCATAAAAGCATTTTCTCCCTACGAATCGAAAGGATCTCGTAGGTGTACTTTCTCCTTAGGAGTCATGGGGACTCCCAAGTGTGTTTTTCCTTCGTGGGTCGTAAGGATCCCACGAAGGTGTTTTCTTACGAGTCGTGAGGATCCCGTAAGTTTGTTCTCCTCATGTATTGTGAGGACACATGAGTGGGTCTTCCCAAATGGAGCATAATTCCAAGGGCGGAGACCGGCCGCTGGACTGGTGACTGCGGTGGGGCATGGATGTGAGGAGAATTATTTGAACCCGTGGATTGTATACGGCAGTCAATTTGGGGACCACCCGTAGGGTTGGGAAAATTTTGGAAAATTGGATTTTGGTTGGCGTCTGCATCGCTGCTCTGGAATATGGTACCAGGAGCGACTCATCATTCGCTGCTTGGGGATTTGGATTTTGGTTGGCGTCTGCATCCCTGCACTAGAATATGGTACCAGGAGCGACTCATCATTCGCCGTTCGAGGTTTTTTTTACTGCGATTGCTCTATCATTTCAGCTTTTTTATCGCGAATGTCGCGATTGCCAAGTTATTCGCTGTTGCCCTATCATTTCGGCTTTATTTTTCATCTTTATTTTACTCGCTAATTTTTATTGCGAGTTGCCCTATCATTTCGGCTTTTTTTTTATTTACACATTTTTTTATTTACACATTTTTTTATTTATACATTTTTTTACATTCCCAATTTAACAACTTAGGGGTCGATTGTTCCTAGTTTAACGACGTGGTGGTTGATTGTCCCCCAGTTTAACGACGTGGTGGTCAACTGTTTGCTTATCCCAGCTCCTCAAACTTTGATCTTGGCGGAGCTGTTTGATGACCGTAGCTCTGTGGGTTGTCAGTACATCTGACGACTGTAAGTCTTTCCCAAGTTTGTATTGGTTCTCCACCCAATCTTTAAAAACATAGCAGTCTTCAATGGTATGACTCACCATTCTATGATATGGGCAGTATATGGGATTGTCGGTCATGTTCATTTCATGTGACCTCTTTAGAATAGGCAGTTGTAGACTGTTGTTTAAGGCGTCCTCGAATATTTTGTGGACTTCATCCCTCCTGAAGGAGTATACTTTCTTCTTTTTCTCCATTAGAGTAGGTGCCCTTACTGATGCTAGACCCTGAGGACGATCAGCCTTTGGTTTGCCTAATGTCCGCTTACCACGTTCAGTGTACGTATCAGAGGGACTGGAAGCTGATCGCGGCCGTTTTTTGCAAAAGTGTTCCGTTCTTGGGCTGGAGGGGGTATCGATTAGCTGCTTCCGGATATCAATCCCTAGCTCACGAACCAAAATTTGATTTTGCTGTAATTGCAATCGAGCGACTTGGGTAGTGAGATCTGCCACGACGTTTGCCAGCTCGTCGACTTTGGAATGGACCTTGGCCATCATCTTGTCCCTGTCCCGAAGCTGCTTTTGAAGCCACTAGAATAATGCTTGTTCTATAGTCCCGGGTATGACAATGGGGTCATCCTTACCGCCTGAGCTTGATTCAACAAAACCACGGGTTCCTTTGGCTCAATGGCCTAAGCAGGCTCTTCATCATTTGGATCGAGCCGGTGTTGGATGTCAACAACCATGTCATTGTCATGGATATAAGGAGTAGGGGGACTTGCTCCTCTGAGCTCCATCATGTAGACCGTATAGGTTATGTACCCATCTATTGCTTCTTCATCAGCAATATTGCTCACTTGGCTTTTAGCTTGTTGCCTTGGTCCGCTCTTTTTAGAGAAAGGCAAATGTCTGAGAGAATCAAGTTCCCGAAAGACTTCGGTCTCCGTTTGTATGAAATTGGTGGTCGCAGCTTGACTGTTTGTTAACACGCCAGGGGATAATGATATTTCTCCTGCCTTGTATTGTTTCTCGACCCAATCCTTGAAGATGCAACAGTTTTCAATAGTGTGTCCCAGAACTCAGTGGTATGGGCAAAAGTTGGGATGATTAGTCCTATTCGCTTCACTTATCCTTTTTGGTTCTGGTAGCCGCAGACCATTCTTCAGAGCATCTTTGAATATTTTTTGGACCTTGTCTCTTCTGAAAGAGTAGACCTTATTTCTCTTTTCCTCCAAAGTTGGCTTTCGGGGTTTGTTAGCCTTTGCTTCCCCCGCTTTTTGCTTATTTAGAGAATCGGTGCTGTTGGAACTTTCGCCTTTCCGGTTGTCGTCCCTCTGATGTCTCGGTCTATTTGTGACTAGGAGATTCTGAGTGGACTCGGGCTTTGAGCGTTCCAACATTTGAACTTTCTTAGTCAGCTCTTGGAATGTTCTGAGGCCTGCGGTGCACAGGAAAGGTTTTATCCAGTCGTTCAGATTTTCTATAAGAAGACTGACGGATTGGTCTTTCTCCAACGACGGTTCATATTTAACAGAGAGATTGCGCCATTGAACTATAAAATCCATGCCGCTTTCGTTGTTCTTTGGCTCAGTCCTTACAAGGTTGGCAATGGTGATTTTATCGCTGACACTCATGAACCTTTGCTTGAACATAGATTCTATTTGAGTGAACGTCGTGATCGAGTCAACTGGTATGCTTGCATAACAATCGAAAGCAACATCGGTCAAGCTATTGACAAACTGGCGGAGAAGGAGCGCATCATTGCCCCCAGTATTCGCGCATGATGCTTTAAATTGGGCAATGTGCCGGTTCACATTTCCCGTCCCATCGAACCTTTCAAATTTGGGGACGACATAGCCAGTGGGAAACTCCACAAGATCGTACTGAGCAGGATATGGTCTCCCGCTACTGCTAGCATCTTTTTGCTCTCCGGCTTCGGCTACCAATGTTTTGATTTTGTTGGCAACCAAATCCATGATTTGATCTTAAGTTAGCGGGTTGCTGTCATCGGTAGTCAAGACATTTCCCGAGATAGGATGCGGCCGACTTTCATGTAGCTCGCCCACCTTTGGATTCGAGGGAATAGGCGTCGGCTGCCTCGGGACACCATTTTCCGGTTCATGAGCCGAACCTTGCGCTTAATTGGACGGCTGAGACGCAACTTAGGCGTGAGCCGTAAGACGACATTTGTCAAGTCGTCAATTTTTGAGTAGAGCTTGGCCATCTTCTTGTTTCTACTTCTGAGCTGCTTTCAGGGCTCTTGGAGAAGTTGTTGCTCTGCGGTCTTAGGATGGAAAGTTGGTTCATCTTCACTTTCCGAGCCCGACTCCTCATGAACCGAGGGCACTCCCTGCTTATCAGCTTCACTGGAAGGGTCTTCATTACCTTCCAGAGGAGGCTGTTCTTGGAATGTGGCAGCCATATTCATACCAGATTGGATTTGAGATGTAGTGGCCCCTTTCTTGCTCTTGCTGCGCGTGCCCACCATGTAGACAGTGTGGACCACATATCCAGCTGTCTCTTTATCATTGGAGGGATAACCCTGTTCTTGGAACTTCATGAAGTTCAACCTAGCATGAGCCCTAGCCCTTTTATTAGCTCTTTATCTGAGCCTTTTCTGTCTTAGCTTCTCGATTTTGAGGGCTTGGCAGGCATCCATTATCTATGAAGCCATTGTGAGTCGATTGGCGTGGAGCTTAGAGAAGATACCCAATTGAGCAGTTGTCAGGGGCGTCGCTGAAGCTTGCCCGAGATGCCGTGTTGCTTTGTTGGTGTTGACGGCCTTGCTCCCAGATGGGGCCAAGGAAGGTCGTTCAAACACCTACTTGCATTTGGGTAGTGATGCCCTCGAGATCACCACATTTGGCCTCTTTCCTTTCGAGGCCGGTTTGTCTGTTACAGGAGCTTGAGGAGCTGGGATGGCATTAGCTGACATGAACAGAATAGAGCCGAATGGTAGCAGTGGCTCTTCCCATTGTCGCCCGAGACTGGCCGGGAGGACCGTCCGGGAGTCCATCTTCATCATATAGGAGATGGGAGCGGTGTTGATAGCCGAACTGATCCTTAGAGACATTTTGTTGCGTCCGGAGATTGCAATTTGAAATTTGTTAACCTGTACAAAGAAGCATGATTTCAGTACAAGTAATCAATGTATATGTTGATTGAGTTCGTGTGAGTATTTAACCCGAAATATGGGAGGAGAGATTCGTCCCACCGGGCGTGCAAAAATCTGTAGGGTGTTTTTTGTCATCCCATTGAGATGGAAATACGCGCACGCTTATTAGTCGCATTACAGATTCCTCCTGCCTAAGGTAGACTGGGATTTATTGACTGTGGGGATCCGAATCTCCGGCAGCCGTGGACTAAGCTGCCGTTAATTACCCTTCGCCTTTGGAGCGAGAGAACCTCCGATTGAGGGGTCAAACAGGTCATGCAAACTCAATATGTAGTGTTATGTTTTGAAGGGGTTTTGGATACATCGGGGGGCCCGCAGAGTTTTTACGGGGATCCCGCTATCCGGATAGCAGGCTGGGGGTCAAGGAGGCTAGCAGCCCCATTGCGGAGTGTGGGGCAGCACCCCGTTAGAAAAAATTTCCTAGCGGGGGACATGTTTTGAGTGTAGAGTGTGTGTAAAATGAAGGGAAAATGGCGTACAAAGGACGCGTGGGTACCAGCGCCTCACATTCCTAGCACGCTGGCGCTGGGCGCTGGGTGCTGGCGCTTGGGCGCTAGGGTTAGCGCTAAGCGCTTGGGCGCTGGCGCTAGCACTTTGGGCACTGGCGCTAGCGCCTGACGTGCCCGGCACGTGGGCGCTCGGGCACTGACGCTAGTGCTTTGGACGCTGGCGCAAGCGCTCCACGTGCCCGGCACGTGGGTGCTCGGGCGCTGGCGCTTTGGGCGCGAGAGCCCCACGTGCCCGGCACGTGGGCGCTCGGGCACTGGCGCTTTGGGCGCTAGCGCCCCACGTGCTCGACACGTGGGCGCTCGGGCACTGGCGCTTTTGGCGCGAGCGCCCCACGTGCCTGGCACGTGGGCGCTCGGGCGCTGGCGTTAGCGCCTCACGTGCCCAGCATGTGAGCGCTTAGGCACTGGGCGCTAGTGAACGGAAGGGGTTTTTTGACCCCCGGAAATAGGAGTTAAACTCCAAAAGAAGATTTGAGTGGAGTTAAACTCCAAAAGTTCTGGCTTAGGAATTAAACTCCTTTGAGGATTTGGGTTTTGGAGTTGAACTCCCTAAAAAAATCTTCAGAGGTTCTTCTCTCTTAAGCCTTGGATCCTTCCCAAATGGGATCTTTGGAGATGAGTCTCCTTCCTTCTCTTCTGTTGGCCGGCTCTTGGAGAACAAGAGGGATGAGATTTTAAAAATCTCTCATTTTTAAGATCTGATGGAAGATCTGATTTGTCTCAAAAACTATCTATTAACCGCAATCAAGAACGGCGTCGCTTTGCAGCTAGCCGGTGAGTACGGGTCGGTCCACAGGGATGTTGTGAATTTTCTATTCGCTCAAACGAGTTAATTCCGATGGGAGCCGGATTGATTATTAAATATAAAAACTAAATTAATCTATAGCTAAATCTTGCTAGGATTAGCTCTAGGTTAAGTTTGGAAAGTTAATAAATCTCACCGCTTTCTATACCCATATGAAGATCTAATTATGTGTTATGGTAATTATTAATAAAAGGGATTAGAACCATTTGGAAAGATGTTTCTTCCTCTAGGTTCTTGTCCTTCCTTTATCAATCCTTACCCTAACTTCCATGGAAAACAATCACAACCGGGCCTTTATACTACGGTATCACCGCTACCTCGAGGGATAGGGTGCCGTAGGGAGCGGTATGTGCATGTATGCATGGAGTCCTATTAATTATATATGATGGGCAAGAAAGGGGTGAGAGATCTTCATCTCTCAAACCTTCCCCAAATCTAACCCTAACAAGCGAGGAGACTACTCGCTCATTAGGGAATTGAAGAACATTTATCTAGGGCAGAGAATAAAAGATCTAACTAATGCAAGGAATTAAATTTAACTAGGGCAAGAATAGAAATTTAACCTAGGGCGGAAAATAAAGAACTTACAAATTGATGCTCTCCAAAAGAAATCTGAATTTTATTAATGAAGGGAGGCATAAACAAATACAAGGAATTGGGCTTCTATTTATAGGACATAGAAACCCTAGGTTAGAATTGATTCGTACATCTGCTTTTACAAAAATGCCCTCTAAGAAAAGACCTAGTCAAAGATCCGCGCCGCCTCTGAAACTTGGTAAAAAATTAAACTTCTACGGGCTCTGGATGGCCGCGGAACCGTGGCCTCGGCATGGGTTGGGCCGCGGTTCCGCGGCCCAATGATGGCACTGGAGGCTTATTTTTCCTGGGCTTTTTCTTAGACTCTTGGGCTTCTTATTTCTTTGGTTCTTTTATTAAAATAGCTTCTAGGTTTCTACCAGATCTCCAGTGAACAATTGCAGTGGACTTTTAACCGTTCGCTTTGTAATCCTGGACCTTGCGTTGCCATGTACTGATCTTTGTGTAGGCTTTATCAAAATCCTTCTGTTTGCTGGTTGTAGTTCCACTTTTGCATCGTCTTTTCTCTTTTTCACTGTTTTAGATCCAAGAACCTGTAACCTATAATATGTAGCAGACATGCGTCAAAAGCACCTGTTTATTTATAAAACGAATAAGAATGGGGAATGTAATAATACAATATTATGGTGTGAACAAATACCCCCAAACTTATCTTTTGCTCGTCCTCGAGCAAACTTATTTTTATTCTCGACAAAAAACCTAACCTCACTTTCGCAGGGAAACGCGATTGCACTGAGCACGTGCAACAAGCCGTTAAACCTCTAGGTGTCCCTAGTAGGAGGAGTGTTGTCTCCTGAGGGTTTTCAGCGGATACTACCCACAAAATCCTATCAATTCGGCTTTTCGACTTTTGTTCTCCAATTAGGTTTTCTAACAAGGAATTCTATTATCGTCGACTCATAAATCATCCACCCATATTCTTCACACTTCCTCATCATTTAACTTAAGATTATATATATTCTGTAGACTTACTTAGCTTTCGGCATCTCTTAAGTTTTCCTTCTAGGGTTCCATCTCCACTTAGGAATTTTTATCAACTCTATTAAAGATACAAATTCTATTCTTCACTCCTTTCTTTCATCTAAAATCCAATCACATACCCCTACGTGTGTGTATAAATCACCCCTACACTTGGAAATTTAAATCAAGCAATCATACTCTTGTCCTTTTGTCCAAAGCATTTATTAATTGGTGAATTTTTAAATGAATTTTGCTTACACATCCTTCATGCGACCGTTAATACTTCTTGAGGTACCAACGACCGATTACAAGATGTGTTTGCATATTAAAACGTAATTCCTAGCCTTACAACACCCAAGGCTTTAGCAGTGACTCCCAAACCAGTTGGTCTAAGGCACTAGGTGATGAAGCACCCTCGCTAAATATTTTCCTATTTTTGCAGCCTTAAGTAATCACAAAAACCAGTGTTCATTTTTTTTTCTTTATTCACTTTTTTTTCTTTTATTTTCTTCATACTAAAGACTTTAGACAAGAGCATTTCAAGGTCTCCTCTACTATTCCAAGTTTCAAGGTGCATGTTAGTGCAATTTGTAGGGTATACATTTTCATAATCTAGACTTAAGTTAGGAATTATTTTTCAAACTTATACTCTAATAAAAATATCAATACTTTTCCCTTGTTTTGACTTAGCCCAAGAATTGAACTCAAAATTTGCTTATTTCTAAATAAACTACAAAGACATACACTTTCTACCGTTAAACTTTAAGGAAGGTTATTTTTAGGGTTTTTAATTTACTAAGTCTAAGATTTAGTTGTTTCTAGCTAAGAAACCTATTTGTCAAACTTAAGTCAAATAAGGCCAAAATTGAATACATTAATTTTTATAATTTTTGAGATTTTTCAATTTTTATGGGTTTTCAAATAAATATGCAAATACAAAAATATGTACATATGAATGCGAAGGAAGAAGACGTACCGAGCATACCCCCAAACTTGAACTTGACAATGTCCTCACTGTCATGCTACACCAAGAGGGTCAAAATGCCGGCACTCCCCTGTTTATTTATTTATAATTTTTTATTTTTTTATTTTTTTGAATTTTTATTTTTTTTATAGAGAAAAAAAACAAAAAATATATGTACATATATACAACAAGGTTCCCCCTAAACTTAAGCTTGGCCTTACACAAGCCAAAGGTTAGCACCAACTATTCAAAAATCTTATTGGGGTAATGGTCGAGTTGGTGAAAGAATGGAGTGGAAAGAAAGGAAATGAGAAGCACAGAGACCGTGTGGAGGTAGAAACGGGATATGGTCTCGGTGAGGGAGAAGAATGGCAGAAAAGAGAAAGAAGTGGAGTACGATCTTGAGGGTGTAAATCGAGTGAATAAATTAGCGCAATTTGTGATGACCGATGTGTTAAAAGCGATTGTGCTAACCTATCAACCCGTCGAGAAATGGGGTCAAATCTCTCAAGATTTGCAAGAAGGCATGGGTACGCCGAACTTGGTATTGGAGACGAAAGCGTAACGGTCTGTTGTACGGTCGGAACGATAGGAAGGACGAAAGGGAGTGAATTAGGGATAGTCTCATTCTCTCCATAGTAAACTGTCTCGAACTTGAAAGATTCCATCAATGGTTCGAAACGACTGTAAGCAACCGAGTCTGATGGTTCAACTAACTCATCTGAAAATTCAAAGGACTCAAACTCGGGCGGTGAGTCATCAACATCGTCCGAAAAAGTGATACACTCGTAAGTGTTATCGGCTGTGAGAACTGTGTCAGATTCAAAGGAAAATTTTTCAAGCTCACAGTCTTCAAGCGTGATCTTTTGCGTGGTCGGAACGATGGAAAGGAGGGAGGGTGATTTAGTTAAAGGTTCAAGAGGATGAATTGGAAAATCCGACACATCAAACAAGAATGGTTCAACCTCAATATTATCCTCAATACTCTTCTCAATACTATCCTCATAATTCTCCTCAATATTTAACTCATCCATGCTATTATCATCAAAATCAAGATGCATATGAAGTTCGGGAGAAACATCTAATGACTCGGGATGATGAATTGGACATAAAATTTCAATCAAATCGACAGGTTCATCATCCGAAATATTCCCGGCATCTATATCCTCAATCAAGTGAAATCAATTTTTTCTGACACCTCCTCAAAAGTATGGATATTTATCAATTTAGGTTCTAGATTGGAGGTGTAAAGATCAAACGGATTAGGTGCGGTTTCACTCGAAAGGGATTCTTCATAATCTGGCAAATCAAGCACTACAAAATCACACAACTCGTTTTTATTTTCAACTGGTGAACTATTTGGGACAATCGATGGAAAATCGGAATTGTGGGCTTCAATTGGGTATGGGTAGGTTTGATTTAGAAATCCTCTCAAATTTGCACTCTGTCCAACCGCCTTATTATACATTGAAAAATTTGTAGCAAGTTGGAAACTAGCTACCGGTTCAGTAGATTGCATAAGGGCGGTTATGGACGCATCCACATTCCTAACTATTTTGTTTGTTGCTGAAATATAAGCTGCCAACGACTGTTCCAAACTAGATATGGGTGGTGAAGGGATTTCGGTAAAAGATTCAAAATTGGTTGGATACGTGAAACTCCCAAAAGGCTGTGTAGAAACAGTGTCTAGTGAAGGTGGGAAAGTCGGGTAGGACTGGTAGGAATTGGATGGTTGGACAGGAGTAGGATCAACACTTGTATAAAAAGATGAATGGACTTGTTGATCCTTAGAACTAGATGAGTGGAGAGGGGTGAAAGATCGGCTACGAGATTGAGCAATATGCTTAGCTATGGACATCGGTTTAGGAGTTACAGCAGGACTAGAAAAAGTGGTATCAACGTATGAAGGTGGTGAAGGTTGACATGGTTGACACAAAGTGGGTTGCAAAGTCGAACTGTTTCTCCTAGACGCTTCTATTTGATCTTTCAAAGAAATTTTGGGCATGGAGAGATCGTCTTTAAATCGACCGAAACAATTGACGTACGAAGCAAAGTTAGGTTCGGGATACCAAAGTTCGGCAAGAGATTTGTGATGTGGGGTACCCATGATAGAAGAAAGAGAAGAGAAAGAAGGTAGGTGGTGCAAGGATTTCTTAGCGGCAAACTTTGCAAGTTTTGTTAAAAAAAAATTTTCCTTTTTCCTTTTTCTCTATATTTGGAAATTTTGCAAAAAGATTTTTTGAAAAGAGACTTTGACACAAATGCGATCAACCACAAATGCACAATCAGGCCTAGATCTAGGGTCACCTAGGTCAGCTAGACAGCTCCTAACTGTCCAAAGGGCTAGAAATAGGATCTCAAACCGCCTCTTCACCGCCAATTGCGGCCAGGTAAGTGCCACGTGAGTGGAAGGCTCCCCGCTACAAGTAACGGTCCTAATTAAGTAACCACTCGCCTTGGACACACTTGCCTAGACACCGCAAAGTCAGGTTAGGATTAACGGCTGATGCCTATAACTAGTCCTCTGTCCTATTGAGCTCGAAGTCTTTAGGTCTGAGTCTAGTATTTTTTTAATTAAGATATGGTCAACGCAAATGCCTTAAGTGATTTCTGGAGTCCTGGGAAGGGTGATGAAATCCCCACCCAATTTGAATTGGTCAAAAGCCCCTTAAAGTCAGTTTTAAAGATATGCAAAACAGAAAAATCACTTGCAATCAAATCTTTTTATTTTATGCGCGGCGCAAAGAATCCTGCACAAGATTGTTATTTGGAAGGGGAAAGATTTTTTAAGCGCAAAGAATCCTGCAGGAGATTTTTCAGAAGATATATCGGAGATTTGCAGAGGAGGAGATCAGAAGACTTACAGGTTTTTTATTTTTTTAGCCGCGCTTCAGCCTTTTTTGGGGAACCGATCCGTTACCTCCACCGCGGAACCGCCGCGAATAGCCCCTCCGACCGCGGATACGCCGCCAATTGGTCGCTTCGGCAGGTTTTTTTTTGTCACCAGATATCCACGGTCCTTCTTGTTGACTCGGTCCTCCAAATTTCTTCTGTTATCTGTTGTGATATTCCTCTGTTTGTTCGGATTTGATATTGGCTGTTTTGATCTCTGGAGATTTCCAGATCCGAACTTGATTGTAGATCCTGCAAAATTCAAACAAAGATACCCTTCACAAAATAACAAAATGATAAATTTTTATATTTTTTTTTGATTTTTTAGTTTTTATGATTTTTTTAATTTAGATTAACCGGAAATTGCAAAAAGGAAATACTACGCCATCCCCGGCAATGGCGCCATTTGATTTGTCTCAAAAACTATCTATTAACCGCAATCAAGAATGGCGTCGCTTTGCAGCTAGCCGGTGAGTACGGGTCGGTCCACAGGGATGTTGTGAATTTTCTATTCGCTCAAACGAGTTAATTCCGATGGGAGCCGGATTGATTATTAAATCTAAAAACTAAATTAATCTATATCTAAATCTTGCTAGGGTTAGGTCTAGGTTAAGTTTGGAAAGTCAATAAATCTCACCGCTTTCTATACCTATATGAAGATCTAATTAGGTGTTATAGTAATTATTAATAAAAGGGATTAGAACCATTTGGAAAGATATTTCTTCCTCTAGGTTCTTGTCTTTCCTTTATCAATCCTTACCCTAACCTCCATGGAAAACAATCACAACCGGGCCTTTATACTACGGTATCACCGCTACCTCGAGAGATAGGGTGCCGTAGGGAGCGGTATGTGCATGTATGCATGGAGTCCTATTAATTATATATGATGGGCAAGAAAGGGGTGAGAGATCATCATCTCTCAAATCTTCCCCAAATCTAACCCTAACAAACGAGGAGACTACTCGCTCATTAGGGTATTGAAGAACATTTATCTAGGGCAGAGAATAAAAGATCTAACTAATGCAAGGAATTAAATTTAACTAGGGCAAGAATAGAAATTTAACTTAGGGCAGAAAATAAAGAACTTACAAATTGATGCTCTCCAAAAGAAATCTGAATTTTATTAATGAAGGGAGGCATAAACAAATACAAGGAATTGGGCTTCTATTTATAGGACATAGAAACCCTAGGTTAGAATTGATTCGTACATCTGCTTTTACAAAAATGCCCTCTAAGAAAAGACCTAGTCAAAGATCCGCGCCGCCTCTGAAATTTAGTAAAAAATTAAACTTCTACGGGCTCTGGATGGCCGCGGAACTGCGGCCTCGGCATGGGTTGGGCCGCGGTTCCGTGGCCCAATGATGGCACTGGAGGCTTATTTTTCCTGGGCTTTTTCTTGGACTCTTGGGCTTCTTATTTCTTTGGTTCTTTTATTAAAATAGCTTCTAGGTTTCTATCAGATCTCCAGTGAACAATTGCAGTGGACTTTTAACCGTTCGCTTTGTAATCCTGGACCTTGCGTTGCCTTGTACTGATCTTTCTGTAGGCTTTATCAAAATCCTTCTGTTTGCTGGTTGTAGTTCCACTTTTACATCGTCTTTTCTCTTTTTCACTGTTTTAGATCCAAGAACCTGTAACCTATAATATGTAGCAGACATGCGTCAAAAGCATATGTTTATTTATAAAACGAATAAGAATGGAGAATATAATAATATAATATTATGCTGTGAACAAGATCCAAGCTCCCTTTTGTGGGTTTTGTGGTGAAAAACTATTTAGTTTTGGAAAAGGAAGAGTAAAACTCTTGATTTAATTCAAAAGAAAGAGGAAGGTTTAGAACCTTGAAGAAGAAGAAGGAGGCACAGACCTTAATTTTTTTTCTTAGAGAGAAAAAAAGATCCTGAGATATTTTCATTATCTTTGCCTTTATAGGCTACACATTTTACATATAGCCCCTTGGGCTTTACAAAATGGCACTTTGCCCAACCCATGCCTTATGTGCTCATTTCTTTTGCACATAAGCCATGGGCTTTACAACAATTTGGCTTTATGCCCATTTTGCTTACATTCATGCATAAAAAATTACATCAAAATTATTTATTACATGATTTTTTTATTTCGGCATGGGGGAGGCCAGCCGCGGGGCTCGACTTGGGTATGGGCCCACTAGCTTAGGCTTGGGCCCGCTTACTTGGGTTGACCTTGACTTTAACTTGGTCAACTGGGTGCAAATTTTGACCCCAACCCTAATGTCTCAGTTAATTGGCCAACTCGAAATGGGATGAAGTGAGCCGATTTTGTGAGTCGATCCACAATAACTTATACCGCATCGTTACGTTTTGTGCTGTGAGAAAGTGCAGTCACAAAATCCATTGTGATGTGTTTCCACTTCCATTCTGGGATAGGTAATGGTTGAAGTAATCCAGCAGTCCTATGATGTTCAGCCTTTACTTGCTGACACACCACGCATTTAGCGACGCTTCTGGCTACTTCACGCTTCATTCCGTGCCACTAGTAATTTTGACGCAAATCTTTGTACATCTTTGTACCTTCAGGGTGTACTGAGTAAGGAGAGCTGTGAGCTTCTTTCATTAACTCTTCCCGAATAGAACCTTTTGGTACACACATTCTGCTGCCGTATCTCAAAGATCCGTCTTCATGGATGATGAAGTCTATTCTGAGTCCATTCTCCACTTGTTCTCTGATCTTTTGCAACTTAGCATCACTTGCTTGAGCTGCTTTGATCTGATTGACAATGGTAGATTGAACTTGTAAGTTCATCAAACTTGAAACGTTACCTGGTATGACCACTTCAATCTCCATCTGATGTAAGTCTTGTTGAAGCTTCCACTGAGCGATGAGTTTCATTGCTAATGGTTGGCGACTAAGGGCATCAGGTACTACATTCACCTTCCCTGGGTGATATTGCAGGTTGATGTCGAAGTCCGCCATCAATTCTAACCATCTTCTCTGCCGCATATTAAGCTCCTTCTGAGTAAACACATATTTCAGACTCTTGTTATCTGTGTATATGTCCACTCGTTCACCAAGAAGATTATGACGCCAAATCTTAAGAGCAAAGATTACGACTGCCAACTCCAAATCGTGCGTCGGGTAATTGCGCTCATGAATCTCCACCTGTCTTGAAGCATAAGCCACAACTTTACCGTGCTGATGTAGAACACATCCTAATCCCTTACCGGATGTATCACAACGCACTTCAAAACCTCCAGTTTGATCCGGTATGACGAGAATAGGCGCTGATGTCAACCTTGACTTGAGTTCTACGAAGGCTTATTCGCATGCTTCTGACCACACAAAGTCTTCATCTTTACGTGTGAGCTTGGTCAGGGGTGTTGCTATCTTCGAAAATCCTTCAATGAACCTTCTGTAATATCCAGCTAAACCTAAGAAACTTCGAATGTCCTTCACTGACTTTGGTGTCAGCAATTCGCTTACTGCTGAAACTTTCGCTGGATACACAGAGATTCCTTCGCCTGATACAATATGTTCGAGAAAACCAACTTGATCTAGCCAAATTTCGCATTTGCTAAACTTGGCATAGAGTTGATGTTGTCGTAGAGTTTCCAGGACAATTTGTATGTGCTCGGCATGTTCTTTTCGACTCTTAGAATACACCGGGATGTCGTCGATGAAGATGACAACGAACCTGTCTAAGTACTCTCGGAAAACATGATTCATTAGGTTCATAAATATTGCTGGTGCGTTGGTCACTCCAAATGGCATCACAAGAAATTTGTAATGTTCATAACGAGTTCTAAAAGCCGTTTTGTGGATATCAGATTCCTTGACCTTCACCTGATGATAACCCGAACGAAGATCTAACTTGGAGAAAACACAAGATCCACTTAGCTGATCAAACAGATCGTCGATGTGCGGGAGTGGATACTTGTTCATTATTGTTACTTCGTTCAAGACTCTATAATCGATGCACATTCTGTATGAACCTTACTTCTTCTTCATAAGCAGTACGGGTGATCCCCAACTTGAAGTGCTGGAACGAATCCAGCCTTTCGCCAATAATTCGTCCAACTGAGTTCGGACTTCCTTCAAACCATCCGGACTTAATCGATACGGTGCTTTGATCACCGGTTGTGTTCCTGCTACTAAATCAATGCTGAATTCAAGAGCTCGATCGGGAGCCAAACCTGATATATCGTCAGGAAACACATCGTTGAACTCTTGAAATACTTCTGGCTTTGATCCTTCCTTTGCTTGAATTGCCGCAATCACCGCCTTCTTTGGTTTCGCCTTGTAAGTACTTAGCTCTAGGGTACGGTCTCCACTTTTGAAATAGAAAACCGGATGCTCTGGAATCTCGAATACTACCCTCCTTTGACGACAGTCAATGGTAGCATAAAATGTTCCGAGCCAATCCATACCTAGAACCACATCAAAGTTCAGTATATCCAGCACCTTGAAGTCAGCATAGAATGTTGGCTATAGTGCCCTCAAGTCAATTATTGGATCGCAGGCATATGATTGCAAGGATTGAGGGAGGACCTATACCAGTAGGACAGTCTTGCTCGAGATGATAGTATGCCATCTGGCTTGTCTTTATCATCGTGTACATGCTTCAGGTGACATTACATGAGAGTTAGGTGGTCTATAAACATATCCTTAAAGTATCTCTAGTCGTGGGAGTTTCGAGACTGGGCATCGATACTCTATGAGTAGACTAGTGTATACGGATCGAGACCCCGACGAGGGGCGGTGGCCGGTCTTACAAGTCATTGGTGTCAGTTGGTTCACCTACGATGTATACAGGTGCTCATTGGGTTATGAGTACATCGGACGGACTGGCCGGGAACATGCTAGTAGGTATTATACCTATGTCAGATGGCAGTTCCCTTGTGACATGTGTACAGGTTAGTCTATCAACCTGAGAAGGTCATTTTTCTCATGTGAGTTCCCACTGTGCTTTAACTACTACCCTACCACGGCTCAAAGGAGTCGTACAAACAGGTTTTAGTTGGGTACAGTCCCGAGCCACATGGAGGCAGTGAGCGGATCATCAGGGGATTCGTCTCTCCCCGTATTGGGGGTTGATGTCGCGGTGTGCACGGGTGGCCATCACCAGAAATTCTTGGCCAAGGTAGTCGAGAATTACTGATTCGGATCAGTAGTTTCTCAGGTGGTGATGGGCTTCATACCGACACTGAATATTGCGTTATTAGGGGTCTGACTTTATCCACCTCCCTAGACCCGATATGCGATACTCATAGATGAACGAACTGGATTGTACGGATATTGTCACTGTCAGGCTCAGTAGGGTTTTAGGACGAGTTTTCTCGTCGGCCTCCCTTTCGCTCAATACCTGGGTAGCCGTTACGTACAGCTAGTGTCACTGACGTGCTTGTGGTTAAACCCACTGCCAGCGTATTGACGAGTCTTTAGAGTCCCACACAGAGGGTTTCCCTGGTTCGGGCGAAACATTGTAGAGGCCGTATGGTTTTATGGTAGGGTTCGATCATATACGTGCACTTGTGCACGGATCATGATCGAACGGATAATACTAGTGGGCTTTGGTTTAAGCCGGATCCTAGTATTATATTATTGAATTACTTTCGTCTCATTGTATTTGTATTCAGTCGGAATTCGGATGTGGGTATATATATACGGATGAGGGGTATTCTTGTAATTCGTTACAAGATAACTATAGTTAATGCCATTTCTTTTTGAATTAAAAATTTTGGTTTAAATGTTTAATGGTGGAAAGTGTGACTCATTCTTGGAATGACTTGGCTTTTGTCTTAGCTAAGTTATTTGTTTTGAGCTTGTGAGATATTTATAGTGTGGGGGCAGATCTTTGTTTAGTGGAGATTTTCTTTAGTTGAGCACACACTCAAATATCTCACAACACTCAAAAGAAGCAGCCACTTCATTTTCTTTCTAGGCTTGCTCACATGCTTTTTTCTTTGAGCTTCATACTTTCCTTCATGGGCATCTTCTTCAACCTCCACCCATCCCTCTCAAGAGTTGAGAATCCATGGGTGTTTTGAGACAAAGTATTCACACACACTCTCTACTTCACCTTGGGTATGTAGGCTAGCAAACCGGATGCCCGAGTTGCTTCGGTTTTGAAGCGAGAGCCCGTATAAAGAATCCTCGACATGGATCCTCTTCGACAAGAGAGATCGGAGAGCGACCTAATTCGAGGCAGCCGCAACGAGCTTGGGGCAGAGGTTGAAGACCGAAGGACACGGATCGATCGGTATAAGCTCTCTAAACTCTTTTTACAGAACTAGTATAGGGTTAATGGCACGATCCGTCATTAAGGATTTCGTTAGCGCCAAGTTTTAAAAGTTTTTGTTCCGCATTTGGCCACGGAAAGATGGCCGAGGCACTGGCGTAACCTTACATGGTATCAGAGCCAACCCATGAACCGCATACTAGTTGGTTTAGACGATGTTAAGGTATCGAAATCGAAACAACTCCAAATCAATACCCAACACATTCCAGTTTCTATCAAATTTTATATAGTCTTCAAAAATTATTTTAGTAACTGCAGAAAACTACTAACATGACCACTTGACTACACCCCAAATACGAACCAATTCCACCTGGAAAAAACGGAGCACAATGCTCCAGAATCCAAGTTGGCCGGCCATTGTAGGGAATCTGGACTTTGTATTTGGGTTGTGGTCTGGTCTCTGGAATATTGGTTTAGTGGTATTGCTAGTTTATCCTAGTTTGGATATGGATGTATCTACTTGTTTGGGGGCTATTCGGGGTTATTTCAAACTCGATATTTTCTAACATTGTTTAAAGTTTACAGTACTTACATTACTATCTACGACCGTGAATGTCATTAGAGCCGTACAACTTGTGTAATTGCTATAGTTCTTTTAGACAGGTTTGCGAACGTGACATTCATATTGATATTCTGTGTTGTGCTGTATTGTTGTGGATTCGTCATGGTGGATAGCTTGGGTGCAATATTAGTACAGTTTAGTTTTACTTGTGCATTTGATATAGCAGGGCAAGCGTCCGACTTGTGGACTGCCGTCACTGCCTGTTTGTATATTATTCTTTTGGGACACGACCGGGTTGAGGTCTATGTCACCGTTATACATATTTTCTTTTCTGTACTATGATTACCCCACGATGGAGTGCACGGATAGCCGGGTTCTGGAGGGCAACGGGTCCGCATCTCATGGCGTTGAGAAGGAGGGGGCCCCACTCTAAAATTGGCGGGCTATTCGCCGCACTCGTAGGGGGTACAAGTTGACCCAAGGAGGGGTGCTCAAGTTACCGGATTCTGTGAAGTGCTGGGTGGCCCATTCACTTTGATGAAGGGGGCTGCCTCACTTCTGGTTTTAACGGGTAACTTGCCGTACTCGTAGGGGTCTAAGTTTTCATTGCACAGGCTACCCACACGACTAGGGGAACGTCGGGTTTCACTTGTGGCTCAAAGGAAATCCGGGGCTCCCAGATTATCTGTATTGTTCTGTGATGCTTATCGCTTGTCTGTGATATTGCATTTATCATACCTGGAGTGATTATTATATATTGTTATATATATACTAGTAGATGTTGTATATGCTTTACACCCGCGCTAGTCCAGTCCCCGCTCTGTCATTAGTTAAGTAACCTAACGGGTGATGACGGGACCGAGCGGCGAATTCGGATGGCATATACGTACATCATATTTTCGTTCTTTTGTGGAGTGATTAATTGATGGGACTGCGTTGATTCAGATCAATGCAAGAAAAACAGACCTATTCGATGTTGTTAGAACAATTTTTAAAAGCTGCTATTACAAGGACGTTTTTCTTTTATTTTGCATAGTGGTATTCGGTTATGAATATCCATCACCTCATTCGACGGGGCAAGGGTCAAGATCCCTTCATCGGGAGTGACCCCTTGGGTAGAAGTTTGCGTCAGGGTAATAACTTCACTACAGTCGATTACTTTTTGCTTTGCATCGTGGTATTCAGTGGGAATATCCTGCACCTCATTCTACGAGGAAAGAGCCGAGATCCCTTCACCGGGAGTGACCTTTTTAGCAAACGTTTTCGCCACTATATATTTGTAAAAAGCTATCTGGTTCCTTTAACGATATCAAGTTCATTACGTTAAAGGTTTTTCACCAAAAACCATTCATAGACCTCCGTCATTTCAGATGGGTAGCACTTAGTATTCATGCTATGTATGTTGGCCTTCGTCAAGGCATAGTGTATGCTAGCTGCTTGTTACCTTTCTTTGCATAGATAGATGCGTTGGTTTGGGACAGTCGTACAGCCTTGTTAGCCTTCGTCAAGCGCGAGTACGGATGGGTTCAAATTAACTTGGACAATGACGGGTAGAATTTTACATGTGATTTATGATTTGTTGACCTTCGTCAAGGTCATAAGAGCATAGGGTAAAAATCACATCGGGAGTTTCTAAAGAAACTGAAACTTGCCAGGTATGCGCATACCTTCTGGAGTGTGATAACTTGAGTGGATTCCATCAGATTATCATGCGATGATAGTTGGATCACGATCCCACTGATGAGTTAGTTTACTCCTTGGGTGATCCCGACTAATTTTTCTTTCAGGTTTGGAGGAGAATTTGAGGATACAGTGGGAGACATCCTAATTAGATAAATAGATGACCATTCTGATCTAAGTTAGAGTGCACGCTGAGTGTTTGTTTTCTCTCTCTTTGGCAGCGACCATGACCCGACCTAGACTAGAACTCTTGAACCAAGTTAACCGGACCTTCTTAAAACACCGGTCTTTGGATTGTCAGAGTTGAATACTTCATTGCCACTCCTACTTTTACCCTTTGCATTTCTCCGGAACATTCCGTATCACTACGAAGATCCACATTTATCGGATATGACCATCGCATAGTTATATACGAACTCGAAGAAACTTATTTCAGATTCGAGGATGGTTTCCGGTTCTGGAGAAATCGAATAGGATTATTCAGTTGACTTTTCCTTTTACCTTCTCTCATGTTGTGAGGGCTCCTAGGATTAGGAGAAGGTACACCTATTGTTCTTATTTGATAGTCTTCTTCTAAACCATAGGCAGGTGCCTAAAGGTGAGGAAGGAAGAAAACCAATTAGCCTAAATGTGGTGTACAATAGGTAATAACTAAAGGCAGATAAAGGGATTAGAAAGAGGGCAAAGTAAATTGCGACTGCTATCATTCATGACCAAACCACGTATTTCATTGCCACTCCTACTTCACCTTTGTATTTCTCCAGAACACGCCATATCACTACGAAGATCCACAGTTATTGGATAATCCGTCGTATAGTTACATACGAACTCGAAGGAACTTGTTCCAGTTCGAGGATGGATTCTGGTTCAGGAGAAATGGAATAATGATTATTCAGTTGTCTTTAATTTTACCTTCTCTCAGGTTACGAGGGCTCCTAGGATTAGGAGAGTACACCTATTACGCTTATTGGATAGTCTTCTTCCAAACCATAGGCTGGTGCCGAACGGTAGGGAAGGAAGAAAACCATTTAGCCTAAGGGTGGTATACAGAAGGTAATGAGTAAAGACAAATAAAGGGATTTAGAGAGATAGAAAAGAAATATACGGTTACAGTCATGAATCTGGATAATGGAAGAGGCATTAATAGGAATACCTGGATACCCCTTCGAAACATTTTAATGTTTCAGTTTCACTATGCGTTGTTAATTGAAAACTGATTTCCCAATTAGATCCTTACTCCAGGGTATGTATTTACCAGGCATGATCTCACATCTGTATGGTTTTACAGATGATGAGTGGGAGTAAGTTATTGGGAATTAGGTCATTATATCCCCATTATATCGGAATTCGTTGTAATTGGTGATATTTGAGGAAATCGCCTGGGGTTTTGCCTGATGGCAAATATTTGGTTTTGAATATCCGTTGTCATGCACCAATTTCAAGCTGATATATCTGTACGTTTATTTTATAAAGTGAAATATAAAATTTGAAATTATGTCCATGACATTTACCTATATCAGTTAATGATTAGGTAAGGAGTATTAAACAGCGGTGTAATTCTTCTTAACCATAAGTACAGTTTTCAACCTACGACGCACAGGGTTTGAGTTATTCAACTCAGGGGACTTATACAAAGTATTGTATGTTTTCCGGTGTCCATCATGACAGAGGAGTTGGTACTCGTACTATATTCTATTTACTTGCGATTTCTCAAGTTTTAGACAAGTATTTCGTTGAAATATAAGATCCAAGTTTTAAAAAGTTATAGGTACAAGATTAAAGTAGAGAACCAGGTGTTGCAAGTATCAGGATTCATTGAGGTGATCGAAAATGTAAGTACTTATGTTTGGTATTCAGTTGATATTAATGGTTTCGAGAACTTGCTTTTTTTTCAGGTTACTCATATCTGGATGTACTCCTAAGTTGAGTAATGCTGATCAGCCTCTCTCCATTTAGTTGGCATGCACTGGAGACAGCTGCATGATTTGCATCTGGTTCCAATTAAATCAGTGCCTCTATTTCTATATTGTATATAGAATGGTTCATATCTTAACGAAGTTAAGGTATATGGAGTTGTACGGCTTATGCTTAAAACCAAACTCTGGATAACTCAAGGCACGTTTCTGTAATGGCAGTTTGTGGGTTATCCCGAGCTATAACGAGGGGTAACTTTCTACAATCTGGGAGATCAATAGTGGTATCGTTCTTGACTCGCCACAATTTTAGCAAAATGGACATTTTCAGAAAACAGTAGTGGGAGTATGGTAGAACTGGAAGTGTATATGACTCTGCCAGAAGGTTGTTGCAGTCAGTAGGAGCAGCGGAAGTATAGTGGACAAGTAGCTTATGTCTATAGACTAAAGCAGGTATAGCAGAGATAGATCGTGTATTTTTGATGTGACAGTCATAGGCTTTGACTTCATCAGAATAGGTGATTGATCTGTTAAGAAGGTAGTAGGGTGGTATGTCCTGCTATTTGGATGACATACACTTTGTAGGAAGTAAAATTCCTATACTACAATCGGTTATACTGTGGTTGTCACACAGTGGTTTCTCCACATAGGATTTGGATATTATATTTGGCATTCTGGTTACTAGATCTATGGTTTTAGATTTAGATTTGGGTAGTTTCCCAATCTGGGTACTTAGACAGTATTCTAAAGGTGTTTTAGAATAGACGACTCCTGGCATGGTGGTGTACCTGCAAGTGATAGAGCCACCCTCTCTAAATGTGTCTTACAGACTAAAGGGGAGAGGGATGTGCATGATTGGCATATCACTTGCTTAGACAATTGAGTCAATCATGAGATGTCAAGTACCACACCAGATGTTGTTTTTGCACTAGATACAATAAATTGATATATTAATCCAATCCTGAAGAAACGCTCGGAAGTAGTTTATGAAAATAAGTAGATGTTCTAGGGATATGATAATGACAGCCTCTTTCGGGATACAGTTATCATTCGAGACTTCCAAGGTGACCTGGATGACAGAGTGACTGTCAGAGTAATAATTTTCCCTTTGACGAGGGGCGGTAGTTTGGATAGGTGGTCCAAGCGGATACTGAGGGAGGCATGGCGCAGAATACTGATTAAATTCAGTTGACGATACAGTCTAAGAAGTTTACTAGATTTGGAGTTCATTTATGAACTCGGTCCCATCAAATATCCAGACATATTCTAAGACAGGTGTTGCTCATTTCGGGAGATGGCTTTCTCCGCGAACTTGAGATAGAAAGAAACATTGGAGCGGATCCACTCACTGAGGCTATTTCTCGAACGCAATAGTTTTACAAACAAGCTTTGTGAATCTGATTAGTAGAGGAGTTGGGTGTTCGGTATCACACGGGCTGTGAGTATACAACACCGCAATAATTAGCCTTAAGTGCAAGTAGGAGATTGTTGGCTATAGTGCACTCAAGTCAATTATTGGATCGTAGGCACGTGATTGCAATGATTGAGAGAGGACCTATACCGGTAGGACAGTCTTGCTCGAGATGATAGTATGCTATCCGGTTTGTCTTTATCACCGTGTACATGCTTCAGATGACATTACAAATCACTATTACATGTTGATAGAGCCCATAGGATTCTTGCTTGACTACCAGCAGTATGATAGCGATCATATACGTGAGAGTTGGGTGGTTTATAAGCACATCCTTAAAGTGTCCCTAGTCGTGGGAGTTTCAAGGCTGGGCATCGATACACCATGAGTAGACTAGTGTATACGGATCGAGACCCCGAAGAGGGGCGGTGGCCGGTCTCACAAGCCATTGGTGTCAGTTGGTTCACCTAAGATGTATACAGGTGCTCATAGGGTTATGAGTACACCGGACGGACTCGTCGGGAACATGCTAGTTGGTATTATATCTATTGTCATATGGCAGTTCCCTTGTGACATGTGTACAGGTTAGTCTATCGACCTGAGATCGTCATTTATCTCATGTGAGTTCCCACTGTACTTTGATTACTTCCCTACCACTGCTCAAAAGAGTCGTGCAAACAAGTTTTAGTTGGGTACAATCCCGATCCACATGGAGGCAGTGAGCGGATCGTCAGAGGATTCCTCTCTCCCGGTATTGGGGGTTGATGTCGCGGTGTGCACGGGTGGCCATCACCAGAAATCCTTGGCCAAGGTAGTCAGGAATTACTGATTTGGATCAGTAGTTTCTCAGGTGGTGATGGACTTCATACCGACACCGAATATTGCGTTACTAGGGGTCTGACTTTAGCCACCTCCCTAGACCCGATATGCGATACTCATAGACGAACGGACCAGACTGTACAGATATTGTCACTGTCAGGCTCAGTAGGGTTTCAGGACGAGTTTGCTGTTGGCCTCCCTTTCGCTCAATACCTGGGTAGCCGTTACGTACAGCTAGTGTCACTGTCGTGCTTGTGGTTAAACCCACTGTCAGCATATTGACGAGTCTTTAGAGTCCCACACAGAGGGTTTTCCTGGTTCGGGCGAAATGTTGTAGAGGCCGTATGGTTTTATGGCAGGGTTCGATCATATACGTGCACTTGTGCACGGATCATGATTGGACGGATAATACTAGTGGGCTTTGGTTTAAGCCGGATTCTAGTATTATATTGTTGGATTACTTTCGTCTCGTTGTATTTGTATTCAGTCAGAATACGGATGCGGGTATGTATATACGGATGAAGGGTATTCTTATAATTCGTTACAAGATAACTTTAGTTAATGCCATTTCTTTTTGAATTAAAAATTTTGGTTTAAATGTTTAATGGTGGAAAGTGTGACTCATTCTTGGCATGACTTGGCTTTTGTCTTGGCTAAGATATTTTTTTTAAGCTTCTAAGCTATTTCTAGTGTGGGGGCAGATCTTTGTTTAGTGGAGATTTTCTTTAGTTGAGCACACACTCAAATATCTCACAACACTCAAAAGAAAGTAGCCACTTCATTTTCTTTCTAGGCTTGCTCACATGCTTTTTTCTTTGAGCTTCACACTTTTTTCCATGGGCATCTTCTTCAACCTCCACCCATCCCTCTCAGGAGTTGAGAATCTATAGGTGTTTTGAGATAAAGTATTCACACACTCTCTCTACTTCACCCTGGGTATCTAGGCTAGCAAACTGGATGCCCGAGTTGCTTCGGTTTTGAAGCGGGCGCCCGTATAAAGAATCCTCGACGTGGATCCTCTTCGACGAGAGAGACCGAAGAGCAAACTAGTTCGAGGCAGCCGCAACGAGCTTGGGGCAGAGGTTGAAGACCAAAGGACACGGATCGATCGGTATAACCTCTCTAAACTCTTTTTACAGAACTACTATAGGGTTAATGGCACGATCCGTCGTTTAGGGTTCCGTTAGCGCCGAGTTTTAAAAGTTTTTGTTCTGCATTTGGCCACGGAAAGATGGCCGGGGTGCTGGCGTAGCCTTACATAGAATTCTCTGCTGCAGACGACCACTAGACACATGTTGTATCCCATTGTTGCCTTTAGAACGTCATTTCCTGAACTGACATTCTAGTTGGATACAAGCGGTGTGACTAGAATCGCATGAGTTCGGACGATCCGTTGCAACATAAAGCAATGAGATGCTCCAGTATCGAATAGCGCGAGTGCAAGGAGTGAGGCTACTAAGATTGTACCTAAGGTATGTGGGATATGTTTTAGGTATAAGGTAAAAAATATATAGATATGTCTATGAACTGAAAGAGAATTTGAAAGGGAAGTGTTACCAGTAATGACTTGGCCGGTGGCTTCAGCCTCTTCCACAGTCATCGTGAAAGCCTTTCGCCTCGGCACATTCCTCCTTGCTGGAGGAGCATTCCTCTGTCCATTCCTTGGTCCTTGAGGTGGGTTCCTTTGAGCTTGATGGAACTGACGTGGAGGAGGTTCAGTCGGTGGTCCTCTAGGTGGTGGAGTAGGGAGAGCGAGTCTCGGAGAAGGCGCCTGAATGGCTGGGCGCTGCGAGTATGTGATTGCTGGCCTAGATGCAGCATATCGGTTTTGTCTATGAGGACAAGACCCAATATCATGGGTAGCTGAGCCACAGAATAAGCAAAGGCGATTTTCACGCCGGCGGTCTTTCATCAGATGTCCATCTCTCCTGCAGTAGGTACAAAAGGTTGGGCTGGGCCCGTTGATTGGTACTCCCGGTCTCCTGGGCTCAAATGGTGGCCTTGATGAGGCTCCTCCTGCCATCTGGTTGGCAGGGAGCTTAACTCCAGCAGATTGAGATCTGCCCCTCACCTTTACCACCTCCTCATATCGGCGGGCAGCTTTCAGAGCCGATTCGTGAGTCAGGAAATCCCCTGTAGCTAATGCAACATGGATCTCCGGATCTAACCCTTATTGGAATCGACGGGCTCTGATCTCATCCATCGATATCAAGTGTGATACAAATCTGTTAAAGTATTGTGTTAGCTGTGTAGTATGTGACTTATTGAAAAATCGAATTATTGAGACATATCTTACCGACTGAGCATGGTGAACTCAGTATCGTATTCATCCACTGATTTGGTCCACATCGAACCCTGTTGTAAGTGGATGAAATGCTATTCCATGTCGAACCTGGCAATCTCTGGGAAGTACTTTGCGTCGAACATGTCGTGGAAAGTCTTCCATTTGATGGGTTAATCAAGACGGCTTTCTTCCGCCTTCCACCAAACCCATGCATTGTCTGTGAGCTGCAATTTCGCAACACGAACCCAAGCTATCTCTGGTACTTGTGCCGCTGCCAGGTCATCTTCAATGCTTTGATCCCATTCCTCAGCTTCTAGAGGGCTCTCTTTTGCTGCGAACTGCTTGGGGTGCAAGGCCCTGAATTGCTTCACCCCAGGTGCTTCTGCCTCTGGTCGATTCATCAAGATAGCAGTCTGCTGCTGCTGTCCTTCCAGGAGGTTGCGGATTGACTCAAGGAGACCCGTCTGCTCGTTGATCGGAGCAGCGATGGCAGGTGTGAGCGGTAGTGGTGGGGGGGTGTTGTTGACATTCATGCTGGTGTTGTTTGGGGAGTCCATAACCTTGAAAGAAAAATTTGGGTTAGGACAGATTCAAAGTATATGAAATGATAAGATTCAAGGAATATGAATTGTAAAGAATGTTTTCAGTTGCTGGTTCTTATGTTATATTGCTTAGGTTGTCCATACAGTGCTGACCTACATGGGCCACCAACAAAACCTATCACGCCGCGCTTCTCGGTATACGGGGAAGGGAACGCGACTGGCCCACTATGTATTTATTCTGAATTAAACACGCTAAGTGTATCTAAGCAATATAAAATGAAATGTATACAAGAGACAAGATGTAAATAAATAGCAACTTTATTTATTAACATTCTTTTTACAATACATCTGAAAAGTAAATACATGGAATGGAAAGCAATGCCTAAACAGTGGCATAACAGAAATGGAAAATACAGAATGTAAATATGTACAAGGAATCTAATAGTCTGGGTCGAAAGCTAGCTGGTCTAAGTCCTCGCTGGTGGGCTCGATCTCCTGAAGGTCCGATCCACCTGACAACATTCGAAAGAAGAAAGAAAGGAAATGTCGTCAGCGAACAAATCGCTCGGTAAGTCCCGTAGATAAATAAGAATAGAATAGACCAAATAGAGTATAGCTTTTTATTGTTGTTATTTAGTGTTAACACTGTTGTTTGTAGCTTGGTACAGAAGAGACCAGTGTATACAAGAAGAGTCTCACTATACCAGAGACTACGGTATACGGAGTACAAGGAACCGTTCAGTCACGGTACAACGGCAATAGAGATTCAGGTTAGGTGTCTTATAGTTGTAGTCTCGTGCCACTTCTAACACCTTCCGTACAAATCTACCCCTTATAAACCCCGCGATGTCTTGATTGTATTGTTGTATTATTTTTATTGTATATTGAATATAGACGGATGACTTGCCAAAACCATGATATCAGTAATGGAACGGATATAATAGATGATCATGTAAATAGAATATATCCATGGTTCGGGTCAGTCAATATAGATTGATTAGATTGAACAGATTAAATATATAGATTCATGAATTCATGTTGAATATATACTTGAATCATATTCAAGTCAGATTTTTTTTATATATTGAGACTCAGTCTGTGTCAGACAATTAGAAAAGAAATTGAAGTTCTGAATTATGTTTTGATGTTATCGGTAATTGCCGCACAGGACGGCAGGAATTATGTCTTTTTCAAAGACAATTACCGTGTTGATAACACCGTTTGTTAAGTTTTCTACCTTAAATAGGCAAACACCCATATCTCCGGCTCCCTGAGGCTCAAGAGACTGGTCCCGCTTAAACCTATGTTTACTAGGGTCCTTATTGTAATTTAGTATAACTTGAGGGGTTTTATGTAAAATAGTTTTGTTATACTTTCAAAATATACCTCAAGTATTTAATTATCGTTTTTAGAGTTTTCATAGATGTTTCTTTTATTCAATGTGAAATTTCTAGTGAATATGGCCTAGTATAAGGTATTTATTTGAAATATTGGAATTGTATGGTATTTTCTTATAAATGGAATGTTTTTCTTGAATTTTGAAAATGCGGAATATTATAAATATTAAAAATAGATATTTTGATATTAATTACACATATATTTATTTATAAAAATATATAAGTTTTATTTATAATAGAAATCACATTTTCTAAAGAAAAAATGTATTAAAAATCTTTCGAGATTGTATGCTCCTTGCGGAGGTCTGCATCTCACTCTACTAGGCCCGAGGATGTGCGATAATTTGCATCATACCAAACAGGTTCCCTAAAATGGGTTGTAGAGGCGTAATTGCAAAGATTTGTGAAATACACTTCTTATAGAAAAAGGTTTTATAATTTGAAGGTAGTTATATGTAAAGTCGTATGTTCCCAAATCTATGTTCACAAATTCCATCGTGCTATATTAGATATGTGTATTGTGAGGAGGTAGGTTATTACCTCGTGAGTTTTCTAAGGTAATACGGTTAAAAGATATAAACATGTCGATATGAAACATAAAGGTATTTTAATGTAAAAATAGAATAAAACTTGCTACGGTTATTATTTTGATGTCAAACTTGTTCTATTGTCTTCGTTAATGTTTAATTGTCATGAAATAAGAGTTTGGTATTATTGTGTTTAAGAAAAATATAACTTTTTTAGGAAAAACCGAATCGGAAGTCGGATTAACTTCGCTTCCGTCGGGTTTTAGTTTTGAATGTTTTTAGAATAGAGAAAAGAAGAAGAAGTAGGGACTTACTGGATGATTCGCTAGATAAGAGAAAGAGGAAGAGGTGGGAGTTACCGGTGCGTCGTTTCGTCGTCGGTAACTCCTTGAGTTGTCGCCGGAAGTTCATCGGAGCTACGCCCTTTGCTAACTCCACTTGCACATAAAAGGATCTTGAAATTTTCTTAAGAGTTTTTGTAGAAATTTCAGTGTGAAGGGATGCAAAATTAGAGTAGGCATTTATAGGAAAAATTAGAGTTAGGGTGTGATAAATTTTGAGAATTAAAATGCATTAAAATATAAAGTAATGCAAAGTTTTAATTCTCTGGAAAATGCAGGAAAACAAACAGTCAGGGGTTAACAGGGGGAGTCCAAGGGTCTAGGGAAAATAAAAAAAATTGCATTTGGCCTTCACCAGACCGGCGGCGCCGGCCTATGGGGTGCTCTTGCCGGTCCGATCCGGGAGTTGGGGGCTCGGATTCTCGCCACGTGTCCCTGACTCTTGGTCTAGCCTCGTGCACATATTTGTTTAGGCTGTGACTCTTGGTTTTACGGGTTGTGCACGTGAGGCTTTTGGGTTTCTAAAAGTTTAAAAAAAATTAAATAAAAAGAATGTGTGGCTGATGAGATTTGAACTCTGTTGCTTTGGTTCAGCAATACAAGATCTTACCAATGAGCTACAAGCTCCTTCTTGCTGTTCAAAAGTAAATCAAATTCTTATAGTACTCATAGTAATTGTAAATACCCCAACTATACATTAAATTTTAATCAAATTTATGTACACAAGAATTGGAGTTGTTACAGATAGTTCCAGGTCCATATTTTTAAAGGTGAGGTGATCAGTACTCCGATTCAGGTGAACAGTTTAGTGCAGATTTTGGTGCAGAAGTCTACAAGAGTTGGACACACGGGAGCTGCTGGGGACGAGTCTCCAAGCCAAGGGTTCGGGAGTTCGACAATAAGTATGCAAGTTTGATTTTTGGCATGCTCAGTGTCAGAGATAGAAAGTCGCGTCAGTTGCAGCCACGTATCGAGCAGGTTCTAGTTCGATACGGAAAGGAGAAAACTAAGCCCATGTCTACTCCGCTAGAGGTGCATTTTATTTGGCGATGCTATCATCATTTTATTTGGCGATAAGAACATGTGGAGGTTAAGGACGGGTATGTTAATTACGGATGCAGTGCAAAAGATCAACGCTTCAGTTTGTCATCACATTATCAATAATGGAGAAAGTTTTGACAACTGTCTTGAAGGCGGTTAGGGAGGTTATCTATTTGCAAAGATTGTCAGATGTTTCGGTGTTCCACAGAAGGTAATAGGATTCTTCTTGAAAGATAAGAAGAAAGTTCATACTATTAGAAAGGTATACTTATGAAGAGTTCAATTGATGCAGAGGTGGATCCGGTTATCAGGTCAAGCAGTGCTTAGACTTGGTTTTCCTAGTAGATTGTTGAGGGTCATTAAGGCAAAGAGAAAATAAGTCCAAGGTATTGAGAAAGTGACAAGATTTGTAGTCGTTTTTTAATCAAGGTGGAGATTGTTGAATTTTGATTAAAAAAGGAGAGCCCAAAAAAAAACGTGGTCAATTTTGTCGGCTCGGCAACCCACATTTGTTATCATCTGCATGTGGAGGTATGCAAAGTCTAAAAGGGAACAAAGTAGTAGTTGAAAAATTGATGATGCTCATTATGTGCCTTTTTGTGAAAGGGACATAATGTGAAGGCATGAAAAAGGAAGACAAGTGCATGAATATGCATTTAATAATGAGGTGTTGATTTTAGTGAATGAGCCTTTCGTATTTAAAGAAGGGTGCTGCATACGTTGATATTAGAAATGAAGTATCGGATTTCATTCTCCAGAAACTCTGTGTGAGGGAAAATACAGAGAGAGTTGAAAAGTTTTGTAGAAAAAGTTGCTTTGCTCTCTTTTCTCTTTTTTTGTTTGAGCTGCTCTTTGTATTGAGAGTTTCCCTTGGAGTGTTCTCTTTGTAGTGAGGTTTGTGTGAGTGGGAGAGCTTGTATAATGTCGTGTAATTCTTTTTCTAGTAGATGTTTCTCTTCGCGGTAGCATGAGTAGGTTCAATTGGGGGCCGAACCTGGGTATATCTTGTATGACTGGTTGCTTGGTGTGCTCTAATCTGAGTAGTTTGTTGGGCCGTGCCTGTGTGATTCCTTCGCCGTCAGGAAGATCACCGTGCGGTACACAGTTTTTACAACAGACTATTCCAAGTCTTGTATCTTTCAATCCATCGTTGGTTCTCGAGAACAATATGAGAAACTTCTCTATTTTGAACTAACAGCTTCGGAAACTTGTACCACCTACTTGATGAATTCGTTGTTGTTGGCATTTACTAATATACATAACAAAGAGTTTCGAATTGAAAATAAAAGTTGTGTAAAAAAATTTAATTTCCAGCTGCAATTAAATTTTGAAGTTGATCCCATAAAACTACAATTGTGATTACAACGAGACGGTCTTGCTCACCATTCATTGGCCTTCTAGGATTATTCCAAATGAAGGTCGCCCTACAATTTCTTAAGCATGTAGCATGAGTAGAAAACTTTTAGCAATTAAGCATACACATCTCAATTTTTTCAGAGAATTCTTCAAAACAAAAGTATCATTATGGTTCGTATGTTTATACGACCAACTTTTGCAGAGAATCGTTGTGTTTGGTGTGTCATTTGCTTCCATATCAGCAAAGTGCACCGGCATCTTTGGTTAGGGAGGACACGCCATTTGGTCTTCCTGCAATGAACATCTCGTCCGGTCTATAGTGAGGGGACACTCCTGCGTCACTGACTTGCTTAAAGGCAGCTCCATTGACAAATGCGTCGTCTACTGATCTCAAGTTCCATTTGTTTCCCCTCCCTGCTCCTTGTTCCTTCCATATTATCTATATTTCAAGTAGCAAAATTTTCTTCTTAGTAACCAGCAAAACTAGTTAGATGGTTTAATTAGACTCTGTAATGCTTTTAGGGCTACTAGGTATATACCTAAATCAAAGGTACCATATAAGATTTAAATCTTCTTCTTCTCCATAAAGAAGAAGATTTTTCTCCTCTCAAACCTTAGGTAAAAAAACGACAAAGATCAAAATATATCATTTACCTATCATAGCATATCTAAGAGTTTAACCCTTCTGAAGAACTTGGTTCTTTCTCTAGATCTGAGATCCACAAGACAAGTCTCCCACAAGTTGAAAATTTAATTCTCATCGGGAAGATCCTGTTCTTGAGAATCAAGAATTTAGAAAAGAACTAGGTTAAAAAGAAAGAAAAAGAACTTACCCTATAAGAATTTAATTCCTCTGAAAATAGGGTTTAACCCTAAAAGAAACTTAGTTCTTATAAAATAAAAAAAGAAACATAATAACTTAGTTCTTAAATAAAACCTGATCCCAGATCTTCAAAACAAAAATCTTGGTAATCATTAATGGTCAAAATGCCATTATCAGAGATTCAATCTCTAAAAAAGAAAAGGAATTAACGCCTTACGTACTTCCCACGTGGGCGTCCCTAACAGCGCCCAGCGCCTCACGTGAAAAACACACGGGCGTCCAAAACTGAAGGCCAGTGCCTCACGTGAAACACCCGTGGGCGCTGAATAAAAGTGCTTAGCACTTCATATGCAGCCAAAACGGCTGAATCCTTAGCACTGATTGGGCAGTGCCCGGCGCCTCACGTGCACCTTACATGGACACCATAAAAAGTGCTTAGCGCTTCGCATTTAGTCAAAATGACTAAAAATGTTCAACATTTATTGGGCAGTGCCCATGACTGAATACTTCACATGACATACATGTGAGTGTCAGAGCTCAAATAAGTGCTTAACACTTTTACATGAAAAGAAAAGTGCTGAACAAACATAGCCCAAATAAGTGCTCAATACTTTGGAAAAGAAAAAGGCTAAGTAGATTTAGCCCAAATTGGCTAAGTCTCTGAAATATTCTTGCAGCCGAGCCCAAATGCTCTTTTGCTGGATCTTAAATAAAAATGATCCTTGAAATTTTGCTAATTTGATCTTAGCCTCAAATTAGACTAACGCATCCTTACCAAGAAAAAATTAAGCCCAAATGCTCATACATTTATGTTGATTTTAATCTCAAACCTTATTAACGGTTCTTAAATAAAACTAAGCCCAAATTTAAAATATATAGATTTGGACTAATCCGCGCCCTACGGGTGACGTCATAAACTAGTCTCCGTATACAATCCACGGGAAACCAAAACAAACAAAAACACACACGACACAAAGTGAACTTCCAGAGCAGGAGAAAGTGGTTATCGCAATGCGGTAACGTAATTAACTACAAAGGTTTGCGCCTGCAGGGAAGAGCATCCCTACAATCAAAAACCTCTCATAAAATGAGGGGGAATCTGATGAAGTCTGTTACAACGGTCGTATCTGTCCGAACCTCCGATATACGGTGCCATAAATCAAGTTGGTATCTTTGAAGAGGTGAACGGATAAGTCCAAATAGCATCTACCCCCAAACTCAGGGAAGACGATCTATCCCAGTTCGTCTCTATTTTCGGCGGTAAACAACATATGCTTTAAACAAATGTATATATTGCTTCATAAATCAACGTCTGCTACTTGTGCCATGGCATACATATCATACAGTTATTTTGAAATGATTTACATACATAAATTTTTTGGCTGCTTTATCTGCTTACTTGGATGCATGCTATATATAAGATGTTTATGCGATCTATTGAGATGTACTTATAATACTTATGCAATATATATACATATATATATATATATATACATACATATATATATATACATACATATATATATATATATACATACATATATATATATACATACATATATATATATATATATACATACATATATATATATATAAACTATACTTTATGACTTAGATAGGTCATTATTCATACGATTTCTACCTTGTGATATTTTTTTACTCACGAGTTGGCAACTCACCTCCGTTGTGCCTTAGTTTCTTGCAGGACCAACTACTCGGATCAGTAGCGGTTTGCCGGCACATTTTCTTCATCGGGTGATTGATTTTGATAGGTGGGCTACATAGTTGTATCGTAACCATCTCTTGTGTGTGTGTGTATATATATATATATATTTTTTTTTCCTTAGATCTAGTTAAAAACTCCATCAACCACTTGTATATTGAGTGTCTTAGAAGCGAGACTTAGGTTTATGTATTTTGGGTGTCATACTCGAGTGTAGTCGACTTGGTGTTGTTATATTATGTTATGGTTTCGCTTTTTATTCTTCGTATTGTGTGCCGTATATTAACTGCATGGTTTCTCCGCCATCTGAGTATAAAAGCTAGCTCCCGTTGGGGATACTTTTGTATATATTATGCATTGTACAATGTTTTCTTTACAATTTACAAAGAAGTTGTTGTCCGATTTTTAAACAACGAACATGTTTTAAACCAAACTTTACTTATACTTTTAAAAAAAACTTGATTTTATATAAGAAACCCCTTTTCAAAACTACACCTCCATTATTTTCTTACAAATGGTTTAGATTCCCAGTTTTTGTCTTACTTGGGTTACGGTGAGGTCTTATAGATTTCACGTGATCCAAGTGCCGGTCACGTGCCATTTCCGGGTCATAACAGCTTCACAAGAGTCTGCAAGATTCTGCAAGCCAGAGAGGATCATTACATCAAAACACCATTTTGGATTCTCAGTCGACTGGCGTTGCAGAGCGAATGTTCGGACAGTTGAGGAGAACAGATCTTTATGGCTTACGGCCTAATCTCCATAGGGGGTTTTGGATTGGAGCCCTATCTATTGCGATAACCTCATCGATCGGTCACATTTTTCGGTGGTAGATAACAAAATTCCTGAAGTATGGACTAGAGAGGCTAAAGATTACTCAGGGCTTCACGATTGGGTGCACCAAGGAGTCGTGGTACAAGAGACATTCTTGTTTAGCTTTGAAGTCGGAGCCAGAGGGTACAGGCCGTGGTGTTCTAGTAACCAGTGTAGAGCAATTAGCCAATATGCATGCATCAAGTCTGCGATGCATCGAAGAAAACAGATTCATGCAGATGGTGAAAAGAGAACGGTTGTGCCACCAACCACGGTGGAGTTCGATAGTTCTAGGTCTATATTTTTAAAGGTGAGGTGGTCAGAACTCCGATTCAGGTGAACAATTTAGTGCAGCTTTTGGTGCAGAAGTCTACGAGAGTTAGAAACACGGGAGCGGCTAAGGGCGAGTCTCCAAGGCAAGGGTTCGGGAGTTCGAAAAAAAGTCTGCAAGTTTGATTCTTGGCATGCTCGGTGTCAGAGATAGAAAGTCGCGTCAGTTGTAGCAACGTATCGAGCAGGTTTTAGTTCGATACGGAAAGGAGAAGACCAGGCCCATGTTTACTCCGCTAGAGGCATATTTTATTTGGTGATACTATCATCATTGGTCACTGGTGATAGGGACATGTATAGGTTAAGGACGGGTACGTTAATTACGGATGCAGTGCAAAAGATCAATGCTTCAGTTTGTCATCACATTATCAATAATGGAGGCAATTTTGACAACTGTCTTGAAAGAAGTTAAGGAGATTATCTATTTGCAAAGATTGTCAGATATTTCGGTGTTCCACAGAAGGTAATAGGGTTCTTCTTGAAAGATAAGAAGAAAGTTCATAATATTAGAAAGGTATACTCATGAAGAGTCCGACTGATGCAGAGATGGATCCGGTTATCAGGTCAACCAGTGCTTAGACTTGGTTTTCCTACTAGATTGTTAAGGGTCATTGAGGCGAAAAGAAAATAAGTCCAAGGTATTGAGAAAGTGACCAGATTTGTAATCGTTTTTTAATCATGGTGGAGATTGTAAAATTTTGATTAAAAAATGAGAGCCCAAAAACAAACGTGGTCAATTTTGTCAGCTCGGCATCCCACATTTGTTATCATCTGCATGTGGAGGTATGCAAAGTCTAAAAGGGAACAAAGCAGTTGTTGAAAAATTGATGATGCTCATTTTGTGCCTTTTGTGAAAGGGACATAATGTGAAGGCATGAAAAAGGGTGACAAGTGCATGAATATGCATTTAATAATGAGGTGTTGATTTTAGTGAATGAGCCTTTCCTATTTAAAGAAGGGTGCTGCGTATGTTGATATTTGAAATGAAGTATCGGATTTTATTCTCCAGAAAACTCTATGTGAGGCAAAATAGGAGTTGAGTTTTGTAGAAAAAGTCGCTCTACTCTCTTTAGAGCCGCTCTTTGTATTGTGAGTTTCCCTTGGAGTATTCTCTTTGTAGTGAGGTTTGTGTAAGTAGGAGAGCTTGTATAATGTCGTGTAATTCTTTTTCTAGTGGAAGTTTCTCTTCGTGGTTGCAGGTGTCGGTCCAGTTGGGGGTCGAACCTGGGTATATCTTGTATGACTGGTTGCTTGGTGTGCTCTTTTCTGAGTCGTTTGTTGGGCTATTCCTGTGTGATTCCTTCGCCGTCCGGAAGATCATCGTGCGGTACAACACACAACTACAATAAGAGGTTGGCCATACGGAAAAAGCCGTAGGGGAAAAGTATTGCCCCTACGGATATATTCGTAGGGGCACAAAAATACACCGTTGGTGCAAAGGCCGCAGGTGCAAGTTTTCGCCCTAAACATGCCCTTACGGAGTAATACTTGCCCCTTCAGATTACACAGTAAGGACATATATCCCTACAGTATAATCTGTAGGGCCAAAATATTTATTTAATTTATTGGTTTATAAAATAAAATAGTTGCTCCTCCGGATAAATCCGTAGGGGCAAAGACATGCCCATACGAAATTATTCGTAGGTCCAGATATAAGCCCCAACAGTTTTTTTCGTAGGTCCATCTTTAGGCCCCTACGGAGTAATCCGTAGGGACAGACAAAAGGTTCTACGGATATATTCGTAGGGGCAGGTGTAACGCCTGTTACTGAGTCCATAGGGGAAAAATATTAGTTATCCTGATATTTTGTCCCTACGGATAAATTTGTAGGGGCAAACTATGGACCGACGGATTAATCCGTAGGTGCAATATATGGCCCTATGGATTGATCCGTAGGGACAAAATATCAGGTTATTTTTTTTAGAAAAAAGGTTTCCTGTTTTTTCCTCGCCTTGTGCACAATAATATATACAACATATAACCAAATACCGCAGTATTCATAATCAACATCACACGCATAATATATAAAATAAATCAACCCAAACTTAACACGATATCAATCTAAATCATCGTGAACACACAAACACCACCAATATCTTCCAAAATATATACAATATGTATCATATAAGTACATACATGCTTAAAATATAAAAAAAAAGCTACCCTAACTCGGTCCAGCTCCTCCACCTCTGATAAACGCCGTAATCTGGCGCATCTGCCCCTTCGTGCAGCCCTGAGTCGTCAAAAACTTGACCAATGAAGGAGCGGATTGTGCGGGAGTCTGAGCGGGCTGTAGAGCTACAGAAGTAGTCTGCGCAACCGCAGCCGAGGTAGTGGATTGTGGAGCGCAGCCGAAGGAGATCCATGTGGAGTCACAGCCGAAGTACCCTGTCACATCTGTTCATTTTTGTGTGTAATAAACGAGTAAGAACTGTGTATTAGTCGAATTCGTATCATTATCAGGTTATTGTGAAACCCCAATCTAAGAATACTTAGGGACCTAGGTCTCGTTTGGATATCTAGTTTGGAAAACTGTAGTTTATTTTAATTAGACAGTTCTATGTAAATATGATTAATCAAAGCTAAGTCTACAACCAAATAAGCTCAGACTACTAATATTGGATATATTACTATCTATAATATGATATAATATTTTACTATTAAGTAGTATACATACCATCATCTCCTTCAACTCCTGGACGGTGGTCTTCAAGGTGGCAACATCTTGCTCTAGACGTCGCTCACGGGGGGTGGAGGAAGTAACCGCCGGAATAGAGTCCAACCTCATATGGGCCCTGCTAGGACCCAGTCCCTGGCCTTTCTCCCAACCTCCGTGGTGCCCTCCGTGTGCGGCGTCTAGGACTGGAGTCAGCAGTATCAAATCGTTTGTCCAGTAAAATCGATCCCCGACGCCTCCGCCTGCTCCACCACCCGCTCCTACACCCACATTAACCAGTAAAATATAAGTATATCATTTCAATTTGAACTTTTCAAAACAAAAATTTCAAACCTGTTAGAATAAATATTAACACTTACGCAATACTCCTGGGTAGCAGTGTCGTGGAATCGAACCCGTGGCGGGATCTGTCGAGGTGCCGTGGACGGTAAGATACGCGGTCAACACGCTCGGTGTACCACCCTGCGTCAGGGTCTGAACTTTTTGCAATTCGCAAAATATTTACATATATTATAAAATAACTCTTAATATTACATTATATCACAGTAGATCTATTGTAATTTACCGATGCCTCCATGGCACGAGTAATATTCCTCGAGCCACCTGTATAGGTGGGGTGACCCCTCTTCGCTAACTTCATATTCTCTTTATTTTGATCGGCCTATTTCTGCACAACACATTCATATTTAGTTTTCTAATTAAACAACACAAAAAAATAAATTATATACTAAACAATGTATTACATTTAAAATACAAACCTGTTTGCGCTGAGAGTCGAAATATTGGTACAAGAGAGGCCATGTATCTACGTCGACTCTCGCAAAGGCCGGAGTATGTAAAAGAGCCGCTCTCTCTGTCTCGGGGATCGCCATCCACAGAGAATAGCAGTCGATCTTCAGCTCGTTCCTATTATATCAGACCTTTGATTGCATGTTCTCATCAGGCCATGGTACAGAGTTTGAAGATCGAGCACTCTCTCAGGATGATCAGGGTCGGGTACAGGCTGAAAGTCGTAATCCAACTGCAAATACAAAAAAACAATGTTATTAAATTGCAAATGTTAAATAATAATAAATATATTGGATAAGTCAAATAAAAATATATATTAATACCCGAGCCTGATCCCAGAAGAGGGCAAATGAGCGTCGGTGGTGGTCGCCCCACTCAACGTGAAGTGGATACTTCTTCACGAGGCGGCTCTCATCCCCCATATACCGGCCGAACCTCTCAGCATAATCGCCGGTATAGCGATAATCAGGGGTAAAGAAGAGGGAGAATGCTGCCTCCCCCTAGTTCTGTCGGGCCTCTGCTTGTGGGACTGATTCGGGCCTCGAGTCCCCCTCTCGGAATGGGGATGCCCTACATCTACAAGAAATATCAAGACAATAATGTAAGGTTAGTATAGCACCCAATGAAGAGTTTTGAAGCATCACATGACCCAAAGTTTTAATTTTTAAGGTGCTAAACTAACATGCAAAGGATAGATCCTAGAAAATTAGGGTTTACTAAACTTAAAGCTAACAAAAGTTAGGGTTTGAAGGCTACAACCTTTGTAGCTCCCGTTTTTGCTTCGCTCCTTAGGCTCTTTAGTGTTGAAACGAGGTCCTCTTGAACTCCCCTTGTGTCCACGATGATCCACCGCGGAGATATCCGTCCAAGCTCGCTACTTCGTCAAACCGAAGATAACACTCTAAACGAAACGGCTAAGCTTGTGTAGAATGTTGTTGTGGCTTTGGATCTCACTTCAAAAACCTTTCTTTGATTGTGTTTTTCTCACTAGAAAAAACTAGAGAGGAGAAGATGAAGAAGGATGAAAATGGTGGCTATTTTTCTTCAAGAGATAAAAAGATAACCATAAGGTTAACTTGCAAAAGAAAATAAATATCACTATATATATTTATTCTTTCTTGACTCCAACCATGATTAAATGATGGATGATTAATTTAACTTGGGTTTAGAATGATAAAGGAAAAGATAACCATGGTTTAGTGGTGGATGAGAATGGTTAGGTTAAAAGAAGCATGTAGAAACTAGCATAATTATCCTTTCCTTTTCATTTTCTTTTTAAAACCAAAATCAAATAATTATCCATTGTTTAATCTATGGTGTGAAGCTTATATTGCCACCATTTCCATATATAATCAACCATGATGGTTTGATGTATGTATGTGTACATGTATGCACATCTTCATGTGCATGAAACTAGAAAAGAAAAATAGAAACACATGCATGCATGCATACATCCATCAAACCCTAGAAAGGTTTTGAGTGAGAAAACTAATGGTTAAATGATAAATCAACACTTGATTTATCAATCCGGTCATATCTAATATGACCCCACCAAAAGCAGTTCACCCGATCAATGTTCGGTATCATATACGCACATTTCAATCGGGTGCATGCGCATATCGCATATGCGCACCACAACGTTTCGCCTGGACTGGATAACTCCTCTGTGGGACTCTAAGACTCGTCAATACGCCGGCAGAGGGTAATGATCATATCAAGTGCCCTCAAGCCGCAAGCGGTCAGCTAAACGTAACGGCCACCCGGGTATTGAGCGATCAGAAGACAACAAGCGAACCTGCTACAACTCCCGTCGAGCCATCCGGCAACACTACCGTACAGTCCGGTCTCTTCGTCAGATATGCTGCATATCGAGCCTAGGGATGGTCACGTCGACCCCAATAACTCAATAAGTCGTGTCGGTGAATGGTCTATAACAGATCGAGAAACTACTGATAACACTTATCAGCAAATCTCAGCAGCCCTGGCCAGAGACTTGCTGTTATAACCAGTCGAGCACAGCACAGCATCAACTCCTAATACCGGGAGAGACGAAACCCCTCCTATCGCTCATCGTCTTCGTGTGTCTCGGGACTGTACCCAACGGCCACCTGTTTGCACGACTCAGTAGAGCCGTGGTAGGGTGGCAATCAAAGTGCAGTGGGAGAACACACAAGACTCCATGACGATCTCGGGTCTACAGACTAACCTGTACCAGTGTCACCTGAGAACTGCTATCCGACGATAGATATAATTCCATATAGGAGTTCTCGGCGAGTCCGTCCAGTGTACCCAGTCACCACTGAGCACCCGTGTATGATCTTGATGTCAAACATCGATGCATGTGGGAACATCCATCGCCCATCGTATGGGTCTAGTATCATATACGCTAGTCTACTCTGGTATATCGATGCCCCATCTCGATATACCTACGACTAGGGACGTTCCAGGATATGCTTATAGACTACAGATGTCCCACTAGTATGATCTCCATCATAATCAGAGTAGTCAAGCCGATATCCTCAGGGCTTTATCAGCATGTATGAATGAATAAAAGCATGATCAAATAAACATGTCAGATAAAGAAGAACCAGATAGCATACTATCATGTCGAGCAAGAATGCAAACTGAATATATATATACATGTATAGATACATCCACTATCACATAATGGCCTCTAGGGCATACATATATCCAACAATCTCCCACTTGCACTAAGGCCAGTTATTGGCGTATCTCATACCCAACATCTCAAAAAGTCGCTCATGCTGCGGCTGAGGGAGAGCCTTGGTGAATGGATCCGCGGCGTTGTTCTTTGTGTCTACTCTCTTAATCTCGATCTCGCGGCGATCTACAATCTCCCGGATCAAATGAAAGCGCCTCAGGATATGTCTGGACCGCTGATGGGATCTGGGCTCCTTGGCTAACGCCATTGCCCCATTATTGTCACAATACAAAGGTATAGGATCAATAATGGTTGGAACTACTCCTAGCTCCGAGACGAACTTTTTCATCCAGACAGCTTCCTTGGCGGCATCATTTGCAGCAATGTACTCAGCTTCCATCGTAGAGTCTGCAACGGTATCTTGTTTGGAACTCTTCCAACTTACCGCCCCTCCATTGAGGGTAAATACAAACCCTGAGATAGATTTGCTGTCATCCTTATCGCTCTGGAAGCTCGAATCGGTAAAGGCCTCCATTTGGAGATCTTTATTACCATACACCAAGAACAATTCTTTAGTCCTTCGTAAGTACTTAAGAATGTTCTTCACAGCTGTCCAGTGGTTCTCCCTGGGTTGGATTGATACCTGCTTACAACACTAAGTGCATAAGCTACATCTGGGCGTGTACATAACATCGCATACATTATAGATCCTACTGCCGAAGCATAAGGTATAATGCTCATGCGAGCTCTCTCTTCATCGGTCTTTGGACAAGAATCCTTGGAGAGAGTGACTCCATGGCAAGCGGGTAAGGCACCCCGCTTGGAGTCTTCCATACTAAACCTCTTTAGGATGGTGTTGATGTACCTGGTTTGGGACAGTCCCAATAACTTTTTGGATCTATCCCTATAGATCCTTATGCCCAGGATGTATGTGGCATCACCCAGGTCCTTCATGGAGAACCTTAGTGATAAGAATGATTTGACCGACTGTAGCATAGGAATATCATTTCCTATCAGAAGAATGTCATCCACGTACAATACGAGGAATGTGACAGCTCTTCCTACAGCCTTCCTATAAACACAAGGTTCATCTGGATTTTTAATGAAATCAAACTCTTTGATAACATCATCGAAACAGATGTTCCAACTCCGAGATGCCTGCTTTAACCCATATATGGATTTAAGCAATCTACATGCTTTCTCGCTGCTCCCACTGTCAATGAAGCCCTCCGGCTGATCCATATAAACACATTCTTCTAAATCTCCATTTAGGAATGCTGTTTTAACGTCCATCTGCCAGATTTCATAGTCGTAGTGAGCAGCAATAGCAAGTAGGATCCGAATAGATTTAAGCATGGCTACAGGCGAAAAAGTTTCGTCATAGTCCAAACCTGGTCTTTGACGAAAACCTTTCGCCACAAGTCTTGCCTTATAGGTCTCTACCTGCCCATCTACACCAATCTTTCTTTTAAAGATCCATTTGCACCCTACAGGTTTTACCCCAGGGGGTACAACGTCCAAAGTCCATACTTTGTTGGTGTACATAGACTCCATTTCGGATCTCATGGCATCCAGCCACTTCACAGAGTCACCACTCGTGATAGCTTGCTGAAAACTGGTAGGATCATCATCTTCCATGACACAGTCTTCTCTGTCACCATCAATGAGGAAACCGTAGTACCTCTCCGGTGGGCGAGAAGTCCTACCAGACCTACGGAGTGGCCGAGGTTCTTCAGTTTCTGTTGCAACAGCCGGTTCAACCAAATCGTCATTTGTAGTTTGTGTCTCCAGAACCTCTTCCAGATCTACTACCTTGCCATCATCTTTATCTGTGAAAAACTCTTTTTCCAAGAATGTGGCATACTGAGAAACAAACACCTTCTGTTCCTCTTTGTGGTAGAACAGATATCCATAAGAATTCTTTGGATATCCCACAAAGTTACACATGACTGACCGTGTCTCGAGTTTGTCCGGATTCTGCTTTTTAACATAGGCCGGGCAACCCCAAATCTTAATTCTCTTAAGAGATGGTCTCTTCCCATTCCATATCTCATATGGCGTGGTAGACACGGCTTTGGTCGGAACCCTGTTTAGCAGAAACGCTGCAGTCTCCAACGCATGCCCCCAAAACGAGACTGGTAACTCAGCATCACTCATCATGGACCGGACCATATCTAATAGGGTCCTATTCCGTCGTTCTGACACACCGTTGTGCTGTGGTGTGTAAGGAGGAGTGAGCTGAGAGAGAATCCCATTCTCTTTTAGGAAGTTTGCAAATTCTGTACTGAGATACTCACCACCTCGATCTGATCGAAGCATCTTAATACTCAAGCCGGTTTGTTTTTCTACTTCTTGTTTATATTCAATGAATTTCTCGAAAGCTTCGGACTTGTGCTTTAATAAAAATACATGACCGAATCTTGAGAAATCGTCGGTGAATGTAATGAAGTATGAAAAACCGCCTCTAGCTTGTGTAGACATTGGCCCACATACATCACTATGTATGAGGCCCAGGAGCTGAGTAGCTCTTTCTCCGTGTCCAGTAAACGGAGTTTTGGTCATTTTACCCTTGATACAAGACTGGCAAGTCGCATAAGATTTATATTCAAAAGGATTTAAATATCCATCTTTATGTAACTTGTTTAGTCTTGTTTCGTTAATATGACCAAGTCTATAGTGCCAAAGAAAAGCTTCATTTAATTCTGAAAGTTTTCTTTTATTAGTGTGTTGTATACTGAAAACTGTGTGTTGATTTAGGACATATATTCCGTTATTAAGTGTACCATACCCAACCAACATTTGATTTAGGTGAATGTTCATAACATTGTTCTGCAACACAAAATTATATCCTTCATTGTCCAACAAAGATACGGATATTATATTACATAGCATATCAGGTACAAAATAACATGGATTCAAAATCAAAATACATCCAGACGGCAACCCCAAGTGATACTCTCCCACTGCGACTGTATGTACATTGGAACCATTTCCAACGCGGAGAGTATGGTCACCTGTCTTCAAAACCTTGCTATTTCTCAGCCCCTGCATAGAATTGCAAATGTGAGAACCTGAACCGGTATCCAATACCCAGGAAGCAGAGTTTATAGAAAAACAGTTTTCAGTCACAAACGCACCTGAAGCAGAAGCATCACCATGCTTCTTCTTAAGACTTAGGTACTCCGTGCAGTTGCGCTTCCAATGTCCTGTCTTGTGGCAATGAAAACACTCGCCTTTCCCTGGGTCTCCAGCCGTGGACTTTCCCTTTCCCTTCACCTTTTTGACTCCGCCCTTAGGATTAGTGGGTTTCTTCTTTTTCTTTCCCTTGGCCTTAGCTTTCGGGCGAGAAGAAGAAGACTGTCCAATCGTCATAACGGGAGTCTTTGCTGACTTCATAGTGCTCTCTGCACTCCTTAACATATTAAGGAGTTCAGGGAGGTCCTTCTCCATGCCATGCATGTTGAAGTTCACTATGAACTGAGCAAAGGTGGAGGGGAGGGACTGCAGAATAATATCTATATATTGTTCATTGTCCATAGTCCATCCGAGGTCCTCAGGCTCTTCTATAAGAGCTATCATCTTCAAAACATGGTCTGCTACTGGTGTGCCAGGGGCCATCCGCATGTGAAACAGTTTCTTTGATGCCTCGTATCATAATACGCGGGACTGCTCCCCATACAACTCCTTTGTATGGAGCAGTATCCCGTGAATGTCCATGTCCTCGTGCTGCTTTTGATGTGTGTTATCCATCGATGCAAGCGCGAGGCATGTGGCCGTGGCACAGTCAGCGTCCCATGTCTTGCGGACTTCTATGTCCGCAACTGAGGATTTTGGGCCTGGGACGGGCGGGGCTGAAGCCGTGAGGACATATGATACTTTATCATAAGTCAAGGCGATCTTCAGATTCCTTAGCCAGTCTTTATAGTTGGTCCCGTTCAGTTTGTTTTTATCTAGTAGAAGTTTAAGTCCAGTCATTGGTATCTGCCATTAAGAGAGAGAAAAGAATACACTCAGCGAAAGCTCTTGCATAGATTAGATTGGTTTATTATCTTGTCTAATCGATGTTTCCCACTGCTTTTTATCAAGTTTTTCTTTCAAACCTTAAAAAGAAAAACTAGCCAGGATTAATTACAGTCTACAACTTCGCTAACCGTTCAGCCAGGCCAGTGTCGGTACTTTGAGGGAGGTTCCCCGTGCTTTCGCACGGACCTAATTAGAGTAAACCTCGTTTTCCCAGAGGCGGAGCCCCGTTAACACCTTTCTAGACACCTAATGAGTTAGCTAATTGTAAACTGCAAAACTCTCCTAGGAGCAACTATTGCCCACAGTGGGATCGGGATCCAACCATCATATGGAAGGTATGCAATCTCATTGCAAATTTTAACACTTGAAATTCCCGATGTAATTTTTACCCCTAGCACTTATGACCTTAACTATGGTCAACAAATCATAAGTACCAGTCAAGTTCTACCCGTCATTTCTTGATCAATTAGACCCACCCATATGACCCTTAACTATGGTCAACAAAGTCGCATGAATGTCCTAATTAATCTGCATCATATGCATTGTAGGAAGACATCACTTAGCTACCGTACACTACGCCTTAACTAAAGTCAACAAACGTAGCACGAATACTAAGTACTCTACTTCCTAAAATGACGGAGGGTTGCGAATGATTTTTAAGAAAATCTTTAACGCTTTGAACTTGATATCGTTGTAGAATCAAACAGTTTTTCAAAAGGAGTGGCTTAAGCTCCGCAGTTTTGAAATGTAGCTTTTTTCATAAATAGCCGAGTAGTTTTTAAATCCGATTCTACAACATCTTTTTAGGTTTATTTTCTTTACATTAATCACATTAATGTAATCCCATCATTTAAGTCCTAAAGCCAATCACAGAAAAGAAACGAAAATAACACGTACGCTTATGCCATCCGCATTCGCCGCAATGTTCCGTTATGCACCGTTAGGTTACTTAACTAACGGCATACCGGGACGGGACTAGCGCGGGTGTAAAACATAAGCAACGTCTACTATATATCATATATATATAATAAGCCATTAGTCTCAGATATCACAGAACACAGGCAGCAGAAATATAGATATAACGTGGGATATACTAGGACGTCCGTATTTAGTATTTAGCCAGAATAGAAAATACGGATTCCACAGTCGCGATGAATAGCCAAGCCCACACCCTGGACCCCTACGAGAGCGGCAAGTGACCCTACCAATCCTGGAGTTTAGGAGACCCGGTCTCGACTCCTCGAGATGGCCTCCCACTGAACCCCAGAACCCGGTCACCTGTGCTCCCCTCCTTGGGTCCATCCTAATGCGGAAAAGTAAATAATATACAACACTGGTGACACAACCGCAACCTGGAAGTGTCCCAAATAAAAGAATATTACATTACATTTGAATTTACATGAATGAAAATATAAAACTCTCATCTCACAAAAAAACCCCGGCTATTCGATCGCGACAATCCTGCACATTATATCTGAGCAACACATAATATCACATATCATCAACGTAAGTAAGTATACGTACCCCGATTGTCGTTGATGTATAGCAACGAAACCGGCGATATCTAACATACTACACTTACGGTCGCAGAAAAGAAAGTGTAAAACTACAATATTTGGAATCCAGATTCTCTTTAGACATCATAAATGCGAAATATCACATATTCCGTATTTCATACCTAAACCATATGAATTCCACATATTGTATCACATTCCAGACAAACAGACAGTATTAAAGTTTTCGAACGAACAATCAAGCACCCAAGATTCACTAAAGCTCAACACTTGAGCAGGGTTCAAAAAATTTGGAGTGTGACACAGTAGCGGCGGTCCAGCCGTAGAAGGGTCAAGCCAACGCCTCACATGTGGCACGCCGTACTGCCCCAAACCCGAGGGTTCAAAGGGTAGTTCAAGACGGTCACATAATCGAGTTAAGGTTTGTTGTCTTCTAGAGGGACCACCGCAAAAAGACTTGCACGTATTTCCAAACTATTTAAACCCCGTGAATATTGAGTAAATGATATTCGTTCAAACACTTCAATACTTTCTAGTTTACCCGGAAAAGCTACGAAATGAAAGTCCCGATCGAATCGATTAATCCAAAAACATCTCCAGAATTTTTCAAAACTTTATTCAGTTTAAAAATATCCAAAAAAATATACATGCAGAAAACATAATTACTGTAGAAACAGTATACCATAAATCATCTGTACGGCCGCGGAACAGCGGCCTAAGCAAGCTTAGGCCGCGTTTCCGCGGCTACAACTACTGTTCATTGAAATATTTTTCTGCCGTAATTCTTATATTTTCCTGCTGTGATTTTTAGATATTTTTAATTCTGCAAAATGTCAATTTTTAGAAAATTTCCAGAGAGCATCAAAAAATACGGTATTTTTGTCCGATCGGGGTTTTCACTTCGTCAAAACGTCGCCTAATGTTCTAGGTCGGCTCTGATACCAATGTAAGGTTAGTATAGCACCCAATGAAGAGTTTTGAAGCATCACATGACCCAAAGTTTTAATTTTTAAGGTGCTAAACTAACATGCAAAGGATAGATCCTAGAAAATTAGGGTTTACTAAACTTAAAGCTAACAAAAGTTAGGGTTTGAAGGCTACAACCTTTGTAGCTCCCGTTTTTGCTTCGCTCCTTAGGCTCTTTAGTGTTGAAACGAGGTCCTCTTGAACTCCCCTTGTGTCCACGATGATCCACCGCGGAGATATCCGTCCAAGCTCGCTACTTCGTCAAACCGAAGATAACACTCTAAACGAAACGGTAAGCTTGTGTAGAATGTTGTTGTGGCTTTGGATCTCACTTCAAAAACCTTTCTTTGATTGTGTTTTTCTCACTAGAAAAAACTAGAGAGGAGAAGATGAAGAAGGATGAAAATGGTGGCTATTTTTCTTCAAGAGATAAAAAGATAACCATAAGGTTAACTTGCAAAAGAAAATAAATATCACTATATATATTTATTCTTTCTTGACTCCAACCATGATTAAATGATGGATGATTAATTTAACTTGGGTTTAGAATGATAAAGGAAAAGATAACCATGGTTTAGTGGTGGGTGAGAATGGTTAGGTTAAAAGAAGCATGTAGAAACTAGCATAATTATCCTTTCCTTTTCATTTTCTTTTTAAAACCAAAATCAAATAATTATCCATTGATTAATCTATGGTGTGAAGCTTATATTGCCACCATTTCCATATATAATCAACCATGATGGTTTGATGTATGTATGTGTACATGTATGCACATCTTCATGTGCATGAAACTAGAAAAGAAAAATAGAAACACATGCATGAATGCATACATCCATCAAACCCTAGAAAGGTTTTGAGTGAGAAAACTAATGGTTAAATGATAAATCAACACTTGATTTATCAATCCGGTCATATCTAATATGACCCCACCAAAAGCAGTTCACCCGATCAATGTTCGGTATCATATACGCACATTTCAATCGGGTGCATGCGCATATCGCATATGCGCACCACAACGTTTCGCCTGGACTGGATAACTCCTCTGTGGGACTCTAAGACTCGTCAATACGCCGGCAGAGGGTAATGATCATATCAAGTGCCCTCAAGCCGCAAGCGGTCAGCTAAACGTAACGGCCACCCGGGTATTGAGCGATCAGAAGACAACAAGCGAACCTGCTACAACTCCCGTCGAGCCATCCGGCAACACTACCGTACAGTCCGGTCTCTTCGTCAGATATGCTGCATATCGAGCCTAGGGATGGTCACGTCGACCCCAATAACTCAATAAGTCGTGTCGGTGAATGGTCTATAACAGATCGAGAAACTACTGATAACACTTATCAGCAAATCTCAGCAGCCCTGGCCAGGGACTTGCTGTTATAACCAGTCGAGCACAGCACAGCATCAACTCCCAATACCGGGAGAGACGAAACCCCTCCTATCGCTCATCGTCTTCGTGTGTCTCGGGACTGTACCCAACGGCCACCTGTTTGCACGACTCAGTAGAGCCGTGGTAGGGTGGCAATCAAAGTGCAGTGGGAGAACACACAAGACTCCATGACGATCTCGGGTCTACAGACTAACCTGTACCAGTGTCACCTGAGAACTGCTATTCGACGATAGATATAATTCCATATAGGAGTTCTCGGCGAGTCCGTCCAGTGTACCCAGTCACCACTGAGCACCCGTGTATGATCTTGATGTCAAACATCGATGAATGTGGGAACATCCATCGCCCATCGTATGGGTCTAGTATCATATACGCTAGTCTACTCTGGTATATCGATGCCCCATCTCGATATACCTACGACTAGGGACGTTCCAGGATATGCTTATAGACTACAGATGTCCCACTAGTATGATCTCCATCATAATCAGAGTAGTCAAGCCGATATCCTCAGGGCTTTATCAGCATGTATGAATGAATAAAAGCATGATCAAATAAACATGTCAGATAAAGAAGAACCAGATAGCATACTATCATGTCGAGCAAGAATGCAAACTGAATATATATATACATGTATAGATACATCCACTATCACATAATGGCCTCTAGGGCATACATATATCCAACAAATAAATATTAAGACAAAGTGGTATTAAGAAATTAAGGTTTAACGAAAATTGAAGTGTGATATATATCTCCAACGACATAAGCACGAGCCTGGGCTCGGGCAGTAGCATGAGCGGGACGATAGTTCCTCCGGTAAGGAACAGCCGGTGACCCGGACGTAGACGCATCCCCTCCAACTAGAAAATAAATATCGATAAAATTACATGAAGTTCATATTTATTCTTAAAGGATATGTAAAATGAATAAATATTTTATATTTATTCATACTAATCTGTAGACTGAGCGGAGGGTATGGAAGTGACGAGAGTGGCCCCTGCACCAGACGTGGACGCACCACCTATAATTAGACAATCAAATATTGACTATATAAGTAATTGCAAAAACAATGTGTATATCAATAATATAACATTCTAAATCAACATGTATACACTATACGATATATAAACATATCCGCAGGTGCGGTGGTGGCCTCTGCCCGAGATGTGGAGGCACCACCTACAGCTAGATAATTAAAAAATGATTATCTAAGTATGTAAAAGTAAAAAGAATGTATGTATATTTATGATATAGCATTCTAAATCAATATGCATGCACTGTAGGATATATAAACATACATGGAGGTGCGTGAGTGGCCTTTGTCCCTGATGTTGACGCACCACCAACAGCTAGACAATCAAACATTGACTATATAAGTAATTTTGATATAAATATGCATGTATATCTATAATATTATTACATTCAAAATGAATATGCATGCAATATACCTGGAGGTGTGGCAAAGCCCACACGGAATGAGGCATCCGAAAGGATCTCCGATCGGGGTGCAAGATCGGCCCTCTGAAGCTCCCTACGCAGCTCTTCGGGCGGCAGAACCGCTCTGCCTCTGCCTCTGCCGGTGCCGCGGCTGGAGCTCCTGCCGCCCCTCGCTGCTCCTGTCATCGTCATCAAATCTAGATAAAACGGTTCGTAGACGCATTACACAATCATTACATATGCATGCTATATATGTATAGATCGTAGACACACTGGACAAATCTATCGGTTATCATACGATTGAATCTTCTCGTCACATAGACTACACGACGGTTGTTAGTACCGAATTATACCATCTGATATTTAACAAGCATCGTATAGTTCTATGTCACGATGAACATCGAACGTATGTTAACCGATAGACGGGGACTAAGTCGCGTTTGATTTTCATAGATGAGTATCGATGAGAATATAAAAGTTTCATATTATCATCGAGTATTATATATTGGTTTTATCTTGAACATTTAATTTGAATAGCTTTTACGTTTACGTTTCGTTATTAAGGGTTCAAAGTTTTTAGTTTAGGGTAAATTTTTCTTGCGTTTACGTTAAAGTTGTACGTTTACGTTATCATCGAGTATCCTACTGAATGAACTAGTGCATCCTGAACCCTAACCCTAAGTAACCCAAATTAACCTAATTAACCCCAATTAACCATAATCGTTACCCTAAAACACATTATCCCTAATTAACCCAAACTTAATCCGATTTACCCAAATTAACCTAATTAACCCTAATCAACACCCAAACCCTTTCAAATTATCACTAATTAACCCAATTAACCCTATCTATTTTACGTAATTAACACAAATTAACCCTAGCCTCTAACCCTAACCCTAAACCAAATCCTAACCCTAAACTGAACCCTAACCCTAACCCCAACTAATTAACCCTAACCCTAACCCTAACCAAACCCTAACCCTAACCCTAACCCTAACCCCAACTAATTGACCCTAACCCTAACTGAATCGAACCCTAACCCTACCCTAACCCTAACCGAACCCTAACCATACATTGAACCCTAACCATAACCCTAGCCCAATTAAGCAACCCAATAATCAACAATAACAGAAATAAATGCATAATTAGAAGTTAAAATATGAAATTTACTAACCTTAAGCCGGCGATGGAGGAGACCGAAGATGGTGATGACGACACAATCGGCGACGAGAGAGTTCCTAACATCGACGAGGAAGTCGGCTGTGATGTCGAGGACAACGAGGCGCGCGCGGGAGTGCGGTGGCGACGAGGCACGGACGGTGGTGACGAGGCGCGGGCGGTGGCAACGAGCGAGGAATTTTTGGGAACAGGGAGTTTTCTGTGCTTTATTTTTTTTATTAATAATCCGTATATATGCCCCTACGGATTAATTTGTATGGCCTTCTTTTGCGGTTCCGTAAAGCCAAATAAAAAATAATGTTTTAATATTTTTTAATTAATTCGTATGACACCGTAGAGACAATCATGGAGACTTACGAATTAATCTGTAGGGGCAATAAAACATTATCCCTACGGATTCCTGTAACCGTAGAGGCAACCTCTTATTATAGTAGTGACAGGTTTTACAGCAGACTATTCCAAGTCTTGTATCTTTCAATCCAACATGGGTTCTCGTGAACAATATGAGAAACTTCTCTATTTTGAACTAACAGTTTCGGAAACTCGTACCACCTGCTTGATGAATTCGTTGTTGTTGGCATTTACTAATATACATAATAAAGAGTTTCGAATTGAAAATAAAAGTTCTGTAAAAAAAAATTAATTTCCAGCTGCAATTAAATTTTGAAGTTGATCCCATAAAACTACAATTGTGATTACAACGAGACGGTCTTGCTCACCATTCATTGGCCTTCTAGGATTATTCTAAATGAAGGTCGCCCTACAATTTCTTAAGCATGTAGCATGAGTAGAAAACTTTTAGCAATTAAGCATACAAATCTCAATTTTTTCAGAGAATTCTTCAAAACAAAAGTATCATTATGGTTCGTATGTTTATATGACCAACTTTTGCAGAGAATCGCTGTGTTTGGTATGTCATCTGCTTACATATCAGCGAAGTGCACCGGCATCTTTAGTTAGAGAGGGCACGTCATTTGGTCTTCCTGCAATGAACATCTCGTCCGGTCTATAGTGAGGGGACACTCCTGCGTCACCGACTTGCTTAAAGGCAGCTCCATTGACAAATGTGTCGTCTACTGATCTCAAGTTCCATTTGTTTCCCCTCCCTGCTCCTGGTTCCTTCCATATTATCTATATTTCGAGCAACAAAATTTTCTTGTTAGTAACCAGCAAAACTATTTACATGGTTTAATCATACCCTGCAATGCTTTTAGGGATAAGGGTGTACTAGGTATATACCTAAATCAAGAGTACCATATAAGATTTAAACTTGGTAAGCGACTTCAAATTTTTTTGCATCGGGATGTTGCGTTTCTACAAAAGGGCTTTAAGCTATAATGAGCGTCCAACTGCATTATTTTCAACACAAGTTGTTCCGTATATATGGATAAATTTGTAAGGTAATTAACGCAACACTTGATTTTAGATTTCTGCGTAGTTGAAACTCATCTTGCAAACATATACCTTTTATTTGAAGTTTAAGCTATGCTTGTAAAATATTGATGCAAACTATAATTCAGATGTAAGGGCACAAATTCTTACAGCTTTATTGTCATGCGGAGCAATATAGAGATTGCCTTGGCTCTTGATGGTAGGATTCATGCTCCCTCCCATTGCGTAGTCTCTCCACCCATCATAAAAGTTGTTGACAACATGAGCATACCCATGTCGAATCCTTGGCATACGTTGGATGCAATTAGGTCCAAATTTGTTAAATGCAACTGTTACCCTCATTTCTCGGTCTCGGACGAAGTCGTCTTCGTGCCCTAGAAGCATGACCTTGTCGTGATCTCTGAACCAGTTGTTAGAAATGGTTATCCCAGTCGATCCCCGGGTAACATCAAGCAGCCCGTCCTGTCCTTGGTAGAGGGTGATGTGATCGATCCAGATCTTGTGGGATGAGACTATTCTGATTGCATCTCCGTCCATGCCGCCGAGGCTTGTGATGTGGTGGATCTGGAGGCTGTGGATGATCACATTGTTCGCCTAATCAATTGGTATTGCTTTTGTTGTTAGGAATAGCTTCAGCATAAAGCCTTAAACAAATAAACTAATTTTTATGAAGCTATAGATAAGATTAGATTTATAGGCTTGTGAGTGCAATGCACATGTAAATTATCAAGTAAAATATAAGTGAATTCTTATTATATGAGATTATTCAATGCAAAATGAAAATTCTAAACTATTCACATCTTGTCTGATTAAATTGTGATTGAAATTAACAGGTACATTTGAGGTCAGATGCAAAGTAAGAAATCGTGGAGGCCGTATAAAAAGACACAAGCACCCTATCAAAAAAGTCATAGATTTAATGCATGCAACCGACACAAAAGAAGAGAATGCCTATTCCATTTATTTAAAGAAAATGAGTCTCATATGTGTCTACCCTTACACCTCAAAAAGAACTTACATGTTCGATCAAGAAGCCGGCACCATAGGCAATGTGCACGTCAGCTCCGCGACCATCAATGGTAGTAAAGCTGGTAATGACAAGAGGCCTTTCAAGCTTGATATACATATCCTTCTTGAATGTGATCCATACTTTACCACGCATCATCGTAGCTCCGTGGCGCAACGTGCCCGGTCGTGGGCAAAACGGGTCATCACTCGGATCGGTGACAAGGTACGGCCTAACACCACTCCCTCGATTATGTATCATCTTTCCTGCAAACCCGACAGAACACATGGCGAGTCTCTGCCTATTGGCTGCCCAATTTGGGTCCCGCCTCCAGCATCGGTCAATCAGGTTCATGCCAAAGGCTATGTTGTCATTGAAAAGAAAGGAAAGGAGAAAGAATGCAAGAACGATAAGCTTAAGGGGGGTACTGGAGGTCATTGATTGTATCAATGTGAGATGAGATATGGAACTAAAGTTCTGAGGGTTGCATTTATAGGAGAAGGTTTAAGGTAATGCTTGTTTTAGCTTCATATTGTTTTGTTTGTTCAGTTTCGAGAAGTTTTCTATTAACTTCGTACGTCTCAGAACTTTGTTTGTTTTAACTTCATATTGTTGAGTTTGTTCAGTTTTGAGCAGTTTTCTATTAACTTCGTAGGCCTCAGAACTTTTCTGTTCAGGATTGTTCAGCACGAGAATGAGAGGCTGTAGTGAGGTTTCTGATCAAAACAGAGTCTACAATTAGTAGATACGAGGATAACGGAGGAAAGGTATCTTAGGAAGGAATTTTCTCGTCGAGAAAATACACCCTCCATCAATTTTTTTGGCAATCGACATTCATCACCTCCATCTTTATCGTCTAAAATATAGATACACCAAATTTCGTGTGATTCTACCCCTTTTTGACCGTTGATTTAGTGGGTGCAAAATTAATGGTTTACCATCAATAGAACTTTTTACACTGCTAATTCAACGGTGAAAAGGTGGTAAAATCACATGAAATTCGGTGTATTCACATCTTAGATGATAAAGATAAAGATAATGGATGCCAATCATCGAATAAAATGGTGGAGGGTGTAGTTTTTTTACGCCGCTTGACGAAAAAGCCTCCGAGGGCCTCTTATAATTCTGGATCCCAAATTTGAAAGAAATAAAATGTCTATGAATACATAGAGATTTTTGTTTAGAGTCCTTACTGAATATAAGAAAAGGCAGAAATGATTCTACATCCATTACTTGAATCTAATTTATTTTTAACCAAATATGTAGGAATAAATATAACAATCCAATATCAGCAAATAGCCCCATTTTGATACTAAACCCTGACCCTATATGATGGTAGTTCTATCAGTGTCTAAAATGAACACGAATATTTGCAGCGACCAACTCAAAATTCCACCCATCAGTATTTTCAGTTGCAGAATAACGCCGTTAAATCGTTAGTTTTACCGTTGGTGGTGATCAGGAGATGAATTCTATGAGGAATGAAGGAAAAAATTTGTACGAAGTATCCAAGATGAAGGATTGCCTGCCTCATATTTGCTTGGCCCTGCAGGTTCAGTAGTGCAATTCAATTAATGCTAAATACTTTTCTTGGCCCTCCAAATACTTTTCTTGGCCCTGCAGGTTTACAGAGGGGTGTTACCTCCTCCTAAGATGGAGGTTGCAGTTGAAAAGGTCTCTCATGAATCAAGTCAAGGAATGAAAGAGTTTGTGGACGGCATTGTTAGCATCGGCCAGCTTCGCCACCGAAACATTGTCCAGCTCTAGGGCTACTGCCGACGCAATGGAGAGCTCCTCTTGGTTTATGATTTCATGCCTAATGGTAGTCTTGACAAGTTCTTATACGACCAGAAAAAGTCTACTCTAACCTGGGCACAAAGGTTCAAAATCATCATAGGAGTTGTGTCGGGTCTCTTATACCTGCACGAAGATGTTGGGAGGGAGAGTCGATTCACGGAACAGTGCTCGCGAAAATACCCAAATCACGCAAAAATACAATCACGCAATTAAACGACGAAAGACAATTTAAATTAAAATGCAGGAATAAGAAAGTAATCAATCACAAATAAGATAGATTTGTTAAGGAGATTCACCCACCGTATGGCTAGTCCCCGGCAGAGCGGAATCTGCAAATGTCTATTATACTTGAATCAAGTTTACACACAAGAACAACCCTAGGAGATTTCTCTCAAATCTCTCTATACAAATCTCTCTTAACCTTTGTCTCTTGTGATGATGCTTGTGATTGATACAAAATGCCTCACTCATAAGATGTGCTTTTATAGCACCTAGGACAATATCACCATTTAACAAAATCACCACCTTTCATTGTCACCACCTAATAATGTCATGTATGTCAAAAGTAGCACCTAAGAAAGTCACAACCTTTCATTGTCACCACCTAACAATGCCATGCATGTCAAAAGTAGCACCTAATAAAGTCATCACCTATCATTGTCACCACCTAACAATATTATGCATATCAAACTAGCACCTAACAAAATCATCACCTAACATTATTACCACCTAACAATGTCATGCATGTCAAAAGATGGCATCTAACCCTAGACTTTAATTTGCATTAATTTTCAACAAACTCCACCTTGATGCAAATTCATCACAATCTCGACATTGTCCCACTTGGAGTATTTTTTTTGGCTTGATTCTCAACACTAGAAAACTTCACACGATTCCGCTGCTGCTCTCTCCTCATCAAATTTTCATGGAGAGATTCATCATTCTGCAACAGAGATTCAACTTATCTCTTTCTACAATTTTGGTGAACATATCCGCCAGATTCTTTTCTCCCGCGATCTTCTGCAGTGTCAACTCACCATCTTCTAACGCCATGCGTATGAAGTGGTACCGCACCTTGATATGCTTCGTCCGAGAATGATATGCTGCATTCTTCGCTAAATGTATTGCACTTTGGCTGTCACTCCACAAGATATTGAAGTCTTGCTTCTTACTTAACTCTTCGAGTAACCCTTGTAACCATATCATCTCTTTGCTGGCTTCCGTGATCGCCACGTACTCAGCCTCTGTAGTTGACAATGCTACCACTTTTTGCAGTTGAGATACCCAACTCACCACTATTTCTCCAACTGTAAATACGTATCCTGTTGTGCTCTTCCCACTATCTCGATCACCCGAGTAGTCCGCATCAACGTAACCTTGCACTTTTAGAGAGTCACCCCTGTAACATAAACAGTGACTAGACGTATCCCTAAAATACCTCAAAATCCACATCACCGCATTCCAATGCTCCTTCCCCGGGTTTTGCATATACCGGCTCACAACTCCCACTGCATGTGCAATATCTAGTCTCGTACTCACCATTGCATACATTAAACTCCCAACCGTAGAAGCATAAGGCATTCTTGCCATCTCGTCTTTCTGCTCTTGAGTTGTTGGACAAAACTCCTTCATGAGTTTGAAATATTTTGCTAAAGACGTACTCACCAGTTTTGACTTGTCCATATTGAACCGCTTCAAAACCTTCTCGATATAGTCGCTTTGCGATAACCACAACTTCCACTGCTTCCTATCTCGAACGATCTTCATGCCCAAAATTTGTTTGGCCGCTCTCAAATCTTTCATGGAAAACTTTTCAGCCATCATCTTCTTCAGACTTTGAATTTTCTCGAAGTTCGGACCCGCTACCAATATATCATCTACATAGAGTGATAGAATGATATAGTCTCCATCCTCAAAAGTCTGAATATAGACACAGTGATCCGACTCACCACGCACAAATCCCGTCTCTAGCATGAACTGATCGAATTTGAGATACCACTGTCTTGAAGCTTGCTTAAGGCCGTACAAACTCTTTCGCAGTCTACACACCATAGTTTCTTTTCGCTTCACCTCGTATCCCGGTGGCTGCATCATATAGATCTCCTCCACCAAATCTTCATGAAAAAACGCGGTCTTTACATCAAGCTGCTCTAAGTGCAGATCCTCCACCGCCACAATACTAAGGATCGCCCGAATTGATGTCATTTTCACAACATGGGAAAATATCTCTTAATAGTCAATTACTTGCTTTTGTGGATATCCCTTGACTACCAAGCAAGCCTTGTACCTCTCCACACCATCGGCCTCATCTTTTATCCTGTACACTCATCTATTCAGCAACACTTTTCGACCCTTGGGTAGCTTCACTAGATCCTACGTGCGGTTCTTCTTCAAAGAATCCATCTCCTCGTCCATAGCTCGCTCCCACTGCTTACTAGCACCATCTTGCGTCGCCTCTTCAAGGGATTCAGTCTCTCCTGAATCTGTATACAAAATGAAGTCGGTCACAAGTCTTTCAGGTAGCTTCCTTTCTCTCGCAGATCTTCTCAGAACTGGCACATCTGGTTGCTAAACATGGTCACCATCATGTTCTTGAGTCTGTCCTGCACTATAGCTTCTTCCATATTTTTATCCCCACTTGTGGACACCTGATTGTTCTCTTGAGTTCCGTCTAACTCCACGAACTCAGATACAACACCATCTTTGGCTTGCTTTTCTTCTCTATATAAGTGCTGCTCATCAAAGACAACGTTCCGGCTTCGTATTACTTTCTTACTTGTGTAATCCAACAGCCGATATCCGAACTCGTCTCCACCATACCCGATGAAAGCACACTTCTTAGATTTAGAGTCAAGTTTACTCCTTTCTGTCTTATCAATCAAAGAATACGCGATACAGCCAAATACTTTAAGGTGCGAATAGTTGACCGGTTTACCCGACCAAATTTCTTCTGGAATGCCTCCATCAAGCGCACTTGCCGGGTTTCTGTTGATTAGATACACAGCAGTATCGACCACTGCTGCCTATAAGAATTTTGGCGGATTCGCATCCATGGTCATGCTTCGCACTCGCTCTAGGATCGTTCTATTCATCTTTTCAGCGATACCATTTTGCTGTGGCGTCCCAGGTACCGTCTTCAACCAACGAATACTTTTTTGCGAGCAAAACTCCTCGAACTCTTGGGTGCAGTATTCCCCGCCATTATCGGACTTTAGGCGTTTAACCATCATCCCCGTTTGGTTCTCCACCTGCACAATCCAGTGTTTGAAGATGCCAAACACATCGGACTTTTTCTTCATCGCGTACACCCATGTCTTCCGACTTGTATCATCGATGAACGTCACGAAGTACCGATTTCCTCCATAAGACTCCACCGAAGCTGGACCCCACACGTCGGTATGCACCATTTCCAGTTTCTTGGTCTTTTTCGCTATGCCTCCAATTTGAAAACTGAGCATGTTTTGCTTCCCACAAACGCAACTCTCGCAAAACCCCAACTCCACCTTTTTCAGCCCCGAAAGAACCCCCATAGCTTGAAGAATTTTCATGTTCTTCTCGCTGAGGTGTCCCAATCTTTTATGCCACAACGAAGTCTCCGAATCTTTCTCCGAACTTGCCGTCAATGCAACCGAGCCTTCGCTGCTCCCATTGAATAAGTACAACGAACAGCTCAGCTTGACCCTTGCGACCACCAACGACCCTTTGGAAATCTTCCATTGAGAATTCCCAAATGTTGTAGTAAATCCTTCGTTGTCTAGCTAACTTATGAAAATCAAGCTTTTCTTCAAATCCGGAATGTGACGAGCATTCTTCATTTTGATTTGACCACCTCCTGACGGTTGCAAAATGATCGTCCCATTTCCAACGATCTTACACGACTGACCGTTTCCTACCGTCACATGTCTAAGATCGTCCTGAACATACTCGCTAAAGTGATGTCTGCCTGAAGTGCAATGAAAAGAAACCCCTGAATTTAGGAACCAAGTATCCGCCTTTGTGTTCTCGCTCGCCGATAGACAAAGACCTTGTTCCCCTTGTTCTTGTATAGACACCACATTCACTTCCTTTTCATCCGTCTTCTCATCTGACCCTTTCTTCGGAAGCCTGCATTCACTTCTTCTGTGGCCCTTCTTTCCGCAATTTCAACAGGCGCCCTGGATTTTTCCTTAAGATTTACCCCAGCTTTTAGACTTGCCCTTTTTCCACTTTTCCCTTTCCATTGTTCTGCCACGATTCTCCACCGAAAGTGCAGAAGTTCCAGAACTCCCACTCATGGACTTTCTCCGCATCTCATCGTTTAATATGCAGCTTACCGCATCATTAAATTTGAGAATCCCCGAGATAGAGTTGCTAACTGCCATCACTAGGTTCTCCCAAGTCTCTGGCAACGAACATAAGAACAGTAGGACTCGAATCTCGTCTTCAAAGATGATTGAAACGGACTCAAGTTGGCTGTAACGCTGTTGAACTCGTTCAGGTGCTCTATCACCGAACCATTCTCTACCATCTTCATGTTGAAAAGCTTCTTCATCAAAAATATTTTATTTAATGTCGATGGCTTCTCATACAACTTCGCTAACGTCGTCATTAGTGCCTTAGCTGTTTTCTCCTTTGAGATATTAAAGGCCACCTGCGGAGTCAACGACAATCTGATCGTCGCCAGGGCTTTCCTAGCCAAAAGGTTCCATTCCTCATCGGTCATCTTCTCAGGCTTTTCTCCTAGCAACGGAAGATATAGATCCTTTTGGTATAGACAGTCTTCCAACTGCATGCGCCACCAACTAAAATTGTGACCATTGAATTTCTCGATTCTTATCTTATCCTCCGCCATCTTTCGTCTGTATCGCAGCAAACCCGACTTCCTCCTAGATCTGAACCAACGCCTTCAAAACTACAATCTAAGAAAGTGGGGAAGAGGACACAAGCGTCGTTACGCACCGTTAGCTAGATTATAGAATCGAAGATCTCTAGGTTCTCTTAACTTTTCTCTGATACCAGTTGTTGGGAGGGAGAGTCGATCCACGGAACAGTACTTGCGACAAAACCCAAATCACGCAAAAATACAATCACGCAATTAAACGACGAAAGACAGTAAAAATTAAAATGCAGGAATAAGAAAGTAATCAATCACAAACAAGATAGATTTGTTAACGAGATTCACCCACCGTATGGCTAGTCCCCGGCAGAGTGGAATCTGCAAACATCTACTATACTTGAATCAAGTTTACACACAAGAACAACCCTAGGAGATTTCTCTCAAATCTCTCTATACAAATCTCTCTTAACCTTTGCCTCTTGTGATGATGCTTGTGATTGATACAAAATGCCTCACTCATAAGATGTGCTTTTATAGCACCTAGAACAATGTCACTATCTAACAAAGTCACCACCTTTCATTGTCACCACCTAACAATATCATGCATGTCAAAAGTAGCACCTAAGAAAGTCACCACCTTTCATTGTCACCACCTAACAATGTCATGCATGTCAAAACTAGTACCTAACAAAGTCACCACCTATCATTGTCACCATCTAACAATATCATGCATGTCAAAATAGCACCTAACAAAGTCATCACCTAACAATGTCATGCATGTCAAAAGGTGGCACCTAACCTTAGACTTTAATTTGCATCAATTTTCAACAGAAGATTGGAACAGGTCGTGGTCCACAGGGACATCAAGGCTAGCAATGTTTTGTTAGATAGTGAAATGAATGGAAGGCTTGGAGATTTCGGGCTTGCACGACTATATGATCATGGTGTTGATCATCAGACCACTCGTGTTGTCGGAACCGTGGGCTATCTTGCACCATAGCTAAGAAGAACCGGAAAGGCAACAACTTTAACCAATGTGTTTGCATTTGGTGTGTTCTTACTAGAAGTCGCTTGTGGTTGTAGGCCAATTCATCCCCATGTGACGAGCGAGGAGATAGTTCTCATGGATTGGGTGCTCGAGAATTGGCGAAGGTGGTTGTTGATTAATACGATGAACCCAAGATTGAGAGAAGAGTATTGCGCCTATGATGTGGAGTTAGTGTTGAAGCTTGGTTTGTTATGCACACATCCTATGCCGGCAGCTAGGCAAGCATGCGACATCTGTAGCAGATATTGGATGAAAATGTACAACTATCCGAGCTCCCACCGAGATTTGGCACCATGTCACTGCACAATCCTTCGACGTTTGATAATTATATCAAGTCCTCATTGATTGCCACTGTTTCCTCTTCTTTCCCTGGAGGGCGATGACAGGTTTATTAGTGAAAGGGATGATCCTCCCTTGGTATCACATACATCCGTGCTTACTCGAAGCTAGGGTGTTTTATTTGATGTTTTTGATGGTAAATAAAGAACCGTGTGTCATCCATACAAGGGCTTGTTTAATTGAAAAAATTAGGAGAATATTATATTTCACGTAATAATTGTAACAAGCAAAATTTATACAAGGGCTTGTTTAATTGAAAAAATTAGGAGAATATTATATTTCACGTAATAATTGTAACAAGCAAATTTTTAGAATATATATGATCGATTTTGCCTCAAACACTCTAAATAAAATCTGAGAGTTTCACTTTTAATCATTGACAAGCAATCATCAGTTAGCAACTCCTGGCGACCTTCACAACTTCCGGCATCCGAGCTCTGTCAGGATCCCTCTAAAACTTTTCTTTTGAGTTGATTCATTGCATGCACTAAACACACACATAGAAGGCTAGAATTAGAGGGATGAGAGCTTTTTAATGTCAGGAGATGGATCTTCGAACGCACACATACCCCGTATTTTTCCCAAAGCATGTCCATGCCAGGTTTCCTACAATTCCAACAAATCGAAATTAAATTGATGCGTCCTTCAATATTCAGAATGTAATGGCAATGGCTAACCTGTATGCCTAACATCTTGAATTATATTTATGCTAAAATCAGAATATTATCGCCACTAAATGTATGGAATAGAACATAGAATAACCATGAGAACAACGTTGCCCTTTCGAGACGACGACAATTTGTACGATGCTTTGATCGCCTTCCATGTTACATGAGAGGTATTGCGTAGTGCTAATCTTTTAGTTTATCTGAATTTAATCTTTCTTCTATGAACTTATGATGTTACATGGTTTTTGTTTCCCGGTTGCAGTCATATTTCTGAAATTTCTGTTTTCTGTATTTCTGCGGATCAATCATATTACGTTCAAACCTATGACAGTTATGGAAGTAGCCTTTTTCTTTATCTCATGATTAGTCTGGCCACATTTTATTCTTGTTATATCAACACAACTAGAAAGCGGATTGATGCATGCACAAAAGCGAAGGGTATCTGAAAAGAATTTTATGTGCAGAGGCTAAATGGGGCATGTTGACCTGAGCTCAGCTCAGCATAGATAATATGTGAAGGGCTTGACGAGACAAAGGAAATGAAACGGAGAGCTCATCGTAGGATATCAGTGATGTGTGCATTTGATCAAGTGAAGTGAGCATAATGCAAGTAGAGGCGTTGAAAGAAAGCAACGGCGGTGTCACTTTGTCCATGCCTTTGTAATGAAGAAAACTGCATTGGTTTTTTCATGTCCATTCCTATGTAACGTAACGATAAAGTGCATATCTAAATGTTTTGAAAAATTTATGAGTGTAGATTATAACTCTTTTATAAATGCATATAAGCCTTGTGCGCTGTTTTTTACACTTGGAATAAATTTGTCATGCACACGTATTGTCACCTTGATTGTATGTGTTTATTGTTTTGCTTCTGTGTGTTTCTGTTTTTTAGTAAATATCTGTATATAGGGGGTGTGAGATTTTTGCAAATATCACTTGTAGCGGTCCCTCTACAAGTGCTTCCATATGGTGCATTAAAATAATTTTAAAATACACCGAACACGAACTATTTTTGATTTTCCGATTAAGTAAGAAGTACTGATGCCTTAAAAAAAATTTATAAAGTTTGAATGCTCTTTCTTCCTCTATTTTATATTTTGCAGTTTATTACTGTTATTTTTGGGAGAAAATGGTCTAGACCCAAAAACCTGCCAATAACACCATAATACATACAATTCATGTGTTGAGATCCCTAGAACATTTTTGTCTTTTTCTGTTTATTAAATACCCATAATGTACTCATTTCTCTTCCGGTGCCCGTGTTAACATGACTTCTATATATAGCAGTTAAATACTTCATTTATCAGTTTACATCTACATATACCATTTAATTAATACATTTACCAACTATTTGTCAGTTAACATCTACATATACCATTTAACTACTTCATTTATTAGTTAATTAATTAATTTATCAATTGGTTACTATATCACCACTAGAGTAATAAAAAAGGGTTGTAAAGTAAAGGAAAAAGAGCAATGAAATAGATATGGAGGATGGGGTCTTTTGGAGTTGTATCTATGATTTGATGTAATTTGTAGGGAGGGTTATTATAAGAATAGTTTTTTTCCTGCGAAATTTATTATATAAAACATAAGTTGTATAAATGCAGTACTTATCTGTAGTATTTATCAGGTATATGTGATAACTTCATTTCACTGAATGAAAAAGATTAGCTGGAGCCTGAACCCAACATTATTCACTTAGGGTAGTATAAGAATATTGAATAGCTAGTGTATAAAAAGAGCTAAACAACTGCATGTTGGTTATACGTGTATTTTTCCGAAAAACATTTTTCCAAAGGAACCAATCCCTACCCTTTTTTGGTCGAGAGACCCTATTTCCCCTTTTTTCTTCCCTGCAGTTGCACATAAATGAAGCCCTAAGCTTGTGTAGGTTGGTCTAAGTTAGTTTTTTCGGAAAATTGTCCAAGTCCCTAACTTTGAAAAGCAATACGTTTATGTTCCTGACCCAAAAAAGCTGTAAAAAACTCTCTAAACTTAAAGATTCTTATGTTTTAATTCTTATAGTACATTTTTATGCCAACATTGTTCTTGCGGGTAAACTACTACATTTACTTTTTAAAACACTATAGTTATCTTTCAAAGTACTACATTTATATTATAAAGTGTTGTATTTATATTGAAATAGGTCAAATGTAATAGATATAGCAATTTTACTAAAAAATATAACAGTTTCATGTCAAATATAGTATTTTAACACAAATGTAGTAGTTTATAGCATAAATATAGTAATTTGAAAGATAATTATAGTATTTTAAGAACTAAATGTAGTAGTATACCTAAAAGGACAGTGTTGACATAAAACAACAGTAAATGTTCTATGGGAACCAAAACATAACAATCTTTAAGTTCATGGAGGTTTTTACACTTTCTTTTGGGCCAAAAACTTAAATATATTACTTTTTAAAGCCAGGGAGTTGTACTTTTTTTCCCTAGGTTTTTTTAAGGTTATTATGTTTGATACAGATGTTAATGGGCTTTTGGATGGCCATGGTCCTAAATGTGGGGAAATAGAGAGTACAGTATAATAATGATGATGGATATATTCCCCATTGTAAGAGGATGAAAAAGGCTCATGAATGCACTTACTTTCACACCTCACTTGACATGACCCAGCACAAGATCTGTCTTGTCAAGCCTAAGCAAGTACAATATAATAGTAATAATTATAAAACAATGATCATGTACTATCATAATTCGAAAAATCTTCTTTAGAAATGTTAATTTAGGATTTTCAAAATGCTAGAAAACTCAATTATCTATATTAGAATTTCGCTATATTAAATATGTTTTACAGATAATAAACATAAATTTTAAAATTTAAAATGGTAGAGAGAGAGAGAGGAAGACGGATCGAAAGAGGAGAGAGAAAGAAAAAAAATAGAAAAACACAACTTTTGATGACGTGGATACCTTAAGAGATGGTGTTGGGAAAATTTAGGATTTTCTAAATTGTTAATGTAATATTTTGAAAACTATTAATATTATTATTAAATTTAAATAATAATAATATGGGTTTTACGGAAATAATACCCAGTATGGATTTGGGTTTTTCGGATTGGTATCCGTATGTATATTTATTTCTAAAATTAGAAAATGAGAGATATTTTGAAAATGATAAGTATTTTGCATTTGGAAAATGATATGGTATCTTTATGATATTGTATTATGGTAGAGAGGGAGAGCCCATACCCTCTCACACATATCCACACCCTTTCTCATCCTCTCATAACTCTTATCTCATTTCTCTCTTCTCTAAAATAACTCTTACTCCTCTCAAAAAAAAAATATCCAAACTCTCAAACTCCCAAACCTAAACCAAAACCCAAGTTTTTCTCCACTAAAAACCCACGTTTTCTTCGTTTAAACACATCAAGACTTCAAGTTTAGCCACCATAATCTTCAAGAGCTTCAAGTGCACATCTTAAGGACTTGGACCTCCATTTTTCATCACTCCAATTGGTAAAGTTTTCTCTTTTCACCAAGTCTTTCAAGTTATGTAGCATTAGCCATGGGAAAAACTATATATTTAGTATGAAAATGGTATTTTTATGGATTGAATTTTTTGCAGTTGGTTTTTGAAATGATCCACTAGTAGTGGCAAGTATTAGTATGGTTTACTTGGTTACTACACCCTATTTTGGAAAGTAGAGGGTATTTTAGTGTAAAAGAATGAATTTTTAAGGTTTTGGAATTTTCAAATTTTAGCAAAATTCGTTTCAGAAAAATCCTTCTTCAGACGTCTGCTTATTAGAGCTTTAGACGTCTGCCGATTATGTTTTTCAAGTTTTTCTTTCTTCAGACGTCTGTCTATAATCTGTGAATCTTTGATTGTTGATTTTCAGATGTATGATGCTCATGTCACCAGACATCTTCTTTTGATTTGGATTTCTTGATATTTGTTCTTTAGACGACTGTTTTGCTCTTTGTGCAACAATAACCCCTTAGCCAGACGTCTGCCCTTAAGAGCTGCAGACGTCTGCCCTTCAGTATTTTTGACAGTTTTGATTTTTTTTCTCCGTTTGTCATTTGCTTGGGTTTGTATTGGTTTAAATGGAGTTTCCTTGTATACTTATGACTACTTTCCTTATAGGGATCATTGCGGAAATTTCCAAGATGGCGAGGAAAGGCAAGATGGTCGTCGGCTTCAACTAGTGTCATGCCCCGCTTCCCAGTAGACAGAAATGGTGACGTGGCAAGCCCGCAACAAATTTATCCAAAAGAAGTCATTCTCTAAATAAATATACTAAGCATATTGAAACAATAATACACAATACAAGAATAAATGAAGACTGTAAAATTTTTTAACAAATATCTTTATTTACATTCAACTTTCAATATTTACAAATACATGACTTTATGCTGGAAAGTAAATACAATAGGGAAAATGCCTAAACAAGTGGCATATATAAACTGAATGAAAATGAAGCTGAGCTAATCCTGAGTAGCGATCTGGTTGTAGTCCTCCTTTGTGGCTTCAACTTCCTCCGTCTCGACCGTATCTGACGAACATTTCAAGAGAAGAAAAGTGAGTGGAATGCCCGTCAACGAACTAGCGCTCAGTAAGTCCCAAAGATAGGTAAGAGTAAAGAAAAATGACAAGTGTAGAATATATATAACGAGTAAGAGTATATGTTCATAGGTAAGTATATACTATAGGTCTCTATATGGTTATTATGTTAACGTTAAGTTCCAAGTGTGAATATCAACGCAGCCGTAGAAGTATTCACGAGCTCAAGAGTGGGGCCCTAGAAGTAAGGAAACACGGGCCCGTTTCATGTGTTAGTATCGGGGCTCTAGGCTGTGGATGAGTCAACCCGACTGATATTCAAGTAAAATAAAAAAGGTTAATACAGGACTCCTGAAACTCCGTTAGATTCACACAAGAAACTATCCCAAGTATCCCAAGTATAATATATTATAACTGGTTAATATACTTAATTGATTTGATCGATTGATTAACATGTCTTGATCGAAACCATAAATTGCAAAAGGGGTGGAATGTAATCGAGTGAGTCGAGTAATATGCGAGTCATGACAATTGCAATCTTGGTTCGAGTCAAGTTGGTTCGAGTAGTTTGGGTTCGAGTTCATATTCGAATTTAGATTCGAGTTAGGTTAAGGTTCGAGTTTGTGTTCAAGTTCGAGTTCAAGTTTAGATTCGAGTTCATGTGTTTTTATGTGGATTGATATAAATTGTTAAAAATCTTATGTTCGGGAGAGATCGGCAACTGCTGTACATGGACGGCAGGATTTGTGTCTTTTTCCAAGACAATTGACATTTGATAACTCCGTTAAGTTGTCTAAATAGAATAGGCAAGCACTCCCTTTCTCCGGCTCCTTGAGAAATGATACCGCTTAAACCTATATTAATTTTAGAGTTCTTAAAATATTGTTTGCATATCTCAATAAGGTTTTATGAAAAATATATATTAATATTGTTTAAAAATAACCTCAAGAGTGATTTGTAGTATTTAGGGTTTTCATGAACATGTATTTTAATTGTTGTGCTGTTTTGGTGATAAAACCTAGTCTTTTCAAAAGTTTATGGTATTTTTGTGAAAACTGCTACTTTTGGAAACTTGGTGATATTTTATTAAAAAATTCTAATCTTTCATTTTTAATAAAAAATATAGTTTCTTAATTTGTTTTTATTGAAAATACGGGTTCATAATTTTTATATAATTGTTCAAAAATTAGTTTTGTTTAGAAAAGTCGCGTTTCTTAAAACCGTATTTTTATTTTCTTTCGAGACCGAATACTCCGTGAGGAGTTCTGCATCTCACTCTACTGTCCCAAAGATTTAGGATAATCCGCACCATATATTAGCGGGTCCCCTAACGAGGGTTGTAGAAGCGTAATTGCCAAGGATTTCGAAATACCGATTTAAAGAAACCCATTTTGAAACGGTATGGTATTTTAATGAAAAAGTTCTTCTTTAAATTAACTATAGCTCTAGAATACCGTGGTATAGAACCATAGCGTGCGTGTGGTGTAGGTTGTTACCCCGTAAAGTTTTTCTAAAGGTATTTAAACTAATTATCGAGAAGTGTTTTACTAAAGTTCATGGTATTTTAATGAAAAGTTCGTTTTATGATAGTTTCACATGAAAGTTTTGATTAAACTCAAAACTAAAAGATTGTAAACCAAGATACAAGTAGTGTGAGAAATTTATTATAACCATTAATATTTGACTACGTAACACCAGCTAAACTCCAGGATCTATTCGATAACCTTAACTAACAACAAACTATAGATGTTTATCTACTACAGTAGAATGGTTATACCTCCAAGGTCGAGTCCTTCGGGTCTTCTAGTGCTCCTCTCCATGGCTTCTCGGTGATCGGATGACGAAATCTCCATCAGCCTCCTTACGTCAAAGATGATCCACCGCAAAAGAATGTGCTCCAAACTCCAACCTCTAAATGAGATAACTAGGGTAGATGGTTCGCTAATCCAACTAGTCTAGGAGATGTAGAAAGTCTATTGGATTGTTTAGTTTCACTAAACCCTATGGCTCACAACACATGTGAAGGATTAGAGTTTAGTTTGAGGAAGAAGGAGATGGAGAAACTCAAGAGAGAGTATGAGGAGAGCAACTCAAGAAATGAGCTCAAGAAAATAAAATGGCTAAGTGTGAAGTATTGTGTAGAGAATGGCTAATAACTCAACTCAATAATTCAAGCATGCAATATTTCTCAATAAGAAATATCACCCATGCTTGAATAGTAAGTCCAAACAAATATAATAATCCAAGGCCATTCTTTACACCATGCTACCAAAGTCTCCTCCATTTTCACCTCATTAATCCATTTAGAAAATGGATAATACAAATAATAAGCTGGCTCCTTCTAGAAGCATGCCTTGCCAAATTATAAGAATGCCTCTCACCGTATATACATACCCGTATCTGTATTCCGAAAAATACGGATACATTGAGACGATAACAATCCAATAATACAATACTAGGATCCGGCTTAAACCAAAGCTCACTAGTATCGTCCGCCCGATCAGCATCCGTGTACAAGTACACGTATGTGATCGAAGCCCTGCTGTAAAACCATATGGCGTCTACATCAATTGCCTAAAGCAGGGAAACCCTCTGTGTGGGGCTCTAAAGACTCGACAGTACGCTGGCAGTGGGTTTAACCATAAGCCGTCAACGGTACTAGCTGCACGTAACGGCTATCCAGGTATCTGTCGATAAGAAGGATGATGAGCAAGCTCATCCAAACTCCTACTGAATCTATCTGTGACAATCTCCGTACAGTCTGGCCTGTTCGTCCAAGATACTTGCATATCTGCCTAGGGGGGTGGTAAACGTCAGACCCCTAACAATGTGATAAGTCATACCGGAGGAGAGCCCAATACACCTTGAGAAACTACTGGAGTACCTTACCAATATTTCTCGACTACCCTAGTCAGGGACTTTGTGTAATGGCTTTCCGAACACTGGGCGATATCAACTTCCAATACTGGGAGAGACGAATCCTATCTGATCGCTATTGTCTCCAAGTGCTTCGGGACTACACCCAACTACTACCTGTTTGCACGACTTCTTTGAGTGTGGTAGGGTAGTAATCAAAGTGCAGTGGGAACATACTCGAGACGAAGTAGCGATGGCAATTCAACGGACTAAGCTGTACTTATGCTACCCGACGATAGGTATAATACCAACCAGCAGTTCCCGACGAGTTCTGTCCAGTGTAACTCATAACCTAATGAGCACCTACATACCATCTCCAGTACGTCGTACTAATGGCTGTGGGATAGACCATATCCCCTGCTGGGATGAGAAGCGTATACACTAGTCAACTCCGGAATATCGATGCCCCGTCTCGATAATCCAATGACTAGGGACCTGTATAAGGATATGCTTATAGACTACCCACCCCCATAAGTGTGACTACCATCACAACGCTGGTAGTCAAGCAAAGATCCTAAAAGCTCTACCAATATGTATAAGCGATATGCTAAAAGAAACACATGTACATATTGAGATAGAATCAAACCAGGTAGCATATTACCATATCGAGCAAGACTGTTATTATAACTCTGAAATATCCCAAGCATCCAATATGTAATATACAATCCAGTATGATACAATAATGGTCTCTAGGGCATGTATCACTAACAATTATGACCTATTTTGCTTTAGGAAGGGGAGTACAAAGGTTAAAACTACACATATCGGAGTTAACTCCATTTTTCCAATATGTTTTTAGAAGATGGTTTTGAGATGAAAGAAGATGAGAGAAGAGGGACTTACTGTTTTAGGTGGTTAAAAAAGAGATCGAAAAAGCTCTCGGGGGTCGTGGTTTCATCGGAGATGCTTCGGTCATCGAGTTTGGCTCGCTACTCCACTTGAGAAGCTTAACTCCACTTGACACTTAGAGTGTTTGAGAGAATGTTTGCTAGAAATTTCAGAATGGGGAAAAGCTAGGGCATGGGTTGATATTTATAGTGAAGAATTAGGGTTTGAGAATTAAAAACGTGGATTAAAAATCATTAAAAAGGTGTTAAATGGCGAATTGAAGAGTCTCCGTTTGATTGCAGAAAAATTAAATAGTGCAGAGGAGTTAAGGGTTGCTGAAGGGGTATGTGTGCAAAGCACGGAGGCAAAATAGCTCATCTTGACCGTCGGAGCTGGCTATATCGTGGGTTTGGGTGATCGGATCTTGAGGCCTTGTCTCGAGATTCGTACCACATGTCAAGTTGGGTGTGTACATCTCATTGCGCCTGTTTGATTTTTCAGAAACTTTTCATTTCTCCATGTATTGCACGTGCAACTCTTGGGCTTCCGAAAAATTAAAAAAATCTTAAAAATAATTGGGTCTGATGGGATTCAAATGCACAGGCTATGTCACAGCAGTGTTGAGGCTCTACCAGTGAGCTATAAGTTGTTTCTTAATTTTATTTAACAAAAATAACTTTTAACTCTTACACAGGCTGTAATACCCCTTTCTGTACAATAACAAGAAATTTCTGTACAGTGATTTCAGAGGCGTTACAACTAGAGCGAGGCACACTTCGGTGAGTAGATTTATATTTACGGGGGAAATCAGGTGGATGGCGTATAGCACCCCCTAACTAATGCTAGGGGACACATAGTATAGAAAGTGTATATATGTAACCCGAATATTTAGACTATTATGTAATTAGTCTATAATTTGTAGATTATGTAGTTAGCATATATATATGCGCCATACGCGACTATAAGTCCGTATTAATATTGATTGGATATTTGGTTGATATCGTACGATGAAGATTCCGTACTGGATGTCATGAGGATAAATCGCAGATTGCGGCTTATGTTTATTTGACTCGTGGAGTCTTGCTAAATCCCGATTGGGATATTATTATGATTGTTAGAGCTATACTAATTCTTAAAATTAACAATCCGTTTTCTACTTTCAAATGGTAATGTCAAGGATGCGTTACAATTTCAAATGAATATCTATTTAAAAAACACCGTAGCCTCCTTATTTCCAAAACAACGTTTCGTTCTATTTTAAACTACAACTATATAGCTAATTATCAATTATAACGCTCGTTTAGATTATGATTATTCGATTCGTTATACGTTTGCGCGTAGATTACTTATTGTTACGCAACGTTATATTATCCGTACTTATACTTCGTACAGTTAGTTTATGATACCATGTTTATATGAATACACTAATAGAATACTGCACATCTACCAATGATTGCTATGTTGCACAAATCACATACACGCATGTTATATTACACATCATAGGTACTTCCATGACACTATAGAATTGCCACGTTTGACAATGCTGATATTTTTTCATGAATGCGATAAGTGATATATCCGTGTGATTTATCATCAACTAACATAGATGTCACGCCCCGCTTCCCAGTATACGGCAAAGGGGACGCGACTGGTCCGCTACGTATTTATTGTGAAGTAAATACGCTAAACGTATCTAAGCAATATAAAAGTAAAACACAAGAGACAAGATATAATAAAAACAACAATTTTTTATATTCACATTCTTTTGTACAATGCATGAAAAATAAATACAACTGATAAAAGGCAATGCCTAAACAATAGCATAACAAAAATGAAAAGTACGAAATGGAAAGTATACAATGAACTAGAGCTCGGGGTCTTCACTGAAATGGTCCAAGTCTTCAGCAGTGGGCTCGATCTCTGACGTGTCCAGATCACCTGACGACATTCAAATGAGAAAGAAAAAGAATGTCGTCAGCGAACAGATCGCTCGGTAAGTCCCGAAGATAAGGAAGAATAGAATAGATAGAATGAGAAGGTAGCTTTTAAAGTTGTATTATATTGTTATAATATTGTTTTAACGCTGTTGTTTGTAGCTTGGTACAGAAGATGCCAGTGTATACGAGAGGAGTCCTACTTACACCGGAGACTTTGGTAACCCGTAGTACAAGGCTCCGTCGATAATACCACGGAACAACGGCATGGATGTAATTACGTCTTAAGTGACCACCTCGTGCCACCTTTAACATATTCCGTACCATTCTACCCCTTAAACCCCGTAGTGTTATCTTAATTGTATTGTATTGTCTTGTATTGTAAACTGTATAGATTGTATAATTGGATGACTGATCGAAACCATGATATCAATAAATGGATGTAACTAGAGAATCATGTATGTAAATGTAGAATCATGGATGTAACTGGAGAATCATGTATGTAAATGTAGAATCATGGATGTAACTGGATAATCATGTAAATGGAATGCATATCCATGGTTCGGTTCCGTCAAGTTGTATAAATTGATAATTGGATTCATGTTAAACTGTAATATTGAAGATTGTAGATTGTAGATTGTAGATTGTACTTGAATCATATTCAAGTCAGATTATACTGAGACTCAAACTGAGTCAGTCAATTAGAAAAGTAAATTGAAGTCCCGATTGTTTTGACGTTATCGGTAACCGCTGCACATGGACGGCAGGATTTGTGTCTTTTTCAAAGACGATTACCGTATTGATAACACCATTATTAATTTGTCTACCTTTAGTAGGAAAGCACCCACTTCTCCGGCTCCCTGAGGCTCAAGAGATTGGTCCCACTTAAACCTATATTTACTAGGGTCCTTAGGGTAATTTATAGAACTTGAAGGGGTTTTATGTAAAAGTACTTTTATATACTTTTCCAAATACACCCCAAGTATTTATTATTCGTTTTTAGAGTTGTAATGAATGCAGATTTTACATTGTGATATTTCTAGTGAAAATATCCTATTTTCATAATAAGTGGTATTTATTTGTAATATTGGTTTTGTATGGAATTCATGGTATTCTAGTGTAAAATTGATTCCTGTGATTTTTAGAAAAGGTGGAATATTTATATCATAACAAAATTGGTATTTTAATGATAAATATACATATATTTATACAAAAATAATTTTAATATATATTTTATATTCTAAAAATCTCATTTTCTTTAGATTTCGTATTTTAAATATTTCGAGACCGAATGCTCATTGTGGAGGTCTGAATCTCACACTACTAAACCCGAGGATGTGCGATAATCCGCACCATCCCGAACGGGTTCCCCAAAATGGGTTGTAGCGGCGTTTTGCAAAGAATGTATAAATACTAAATTCTTTAGAAAACGGTTTTATTAAGTAAATGGTATTTATTTGTAAAGATGTCAATTTCCCGTATTCTATGTTCTAGGGTCTCCTAAGTCAACTAGACTGCTTCTAACTGGTCCAAAGCGATAAGTTGTGAGATATCTCTCAAATCTTCTCTTTACCGCCAATTGTGGCCAGGTAAGTACAAGTGAAGAAAGGAGGGATCCGCTCACGAATCACCGTGAGACGGGCCTTTTAAAGTTACCTTTCTCACTTGTCTAGCCTAGGCACCACAAAGTCAGGTTTAGATAAACGACTGAATGCCCACAACCTTCCTCTGTCTTAATGAGTGCGACAGTCCTTAATTGGCTGAGTCTAGATATTTTTATTATTAGCTCAAAGGTTATTTATTTGTAAAGATGTATTAATACTAAATATTTTAGAAATGGTTTTATTAAGTAAAGGGTATTTAAATGAAAATGTTTGTTTTCCCGTATTTTAAGTTCTCGAGGGTATCGTGTTATGTTGCATATGAGTGTGTGAGGAGGTAGGTCGTTACCTCGTGATCTATTTAAAGGTATAACAAGTTTAATGGTTTAAATGTATAATTGAAACAATGTGGTATTTAAATGAAAAATCCGATAAAATGAAATAGCCATCGTTTTATGAAATGAAACTTGATCAATTTGGTTGATTAGTGTTTAATAGTCAACATGAGAGAGTTTAGGCATAATTGTATTAACGAGAAGTGAAGTTTTATAAGAAAACCGAATCGGAAATCGGATTTGTTCCGATTCCGTCGGGTTTTGTAAATCCATATTTTTAGAATAGAAAAGAGAGTTAGAAAATGGGAATTACGGGTTTTGGACAACTAGGAGAAAGAGATAGAACGGAAGGAGTCGCCGGTGCGTCGCTTCGTCGCCGGGAGCTCGTAGAACGATCGCCGGAATTTCGCCGGGAATTTCGCCGTAGCTTCGTTTCGTACTCGTTTTCAAAGTACACAAGATTTCTTGAGAATTTTAGAGAGTTGGCTCAGAGTTTTGGGGTTAGAGGGTAGAGGGTAGGGGTGGTATTTATAGGGTTAGGCTAGATGAAGAGTTTAAATGAAAAAATGTAAAAAATATATTAAAATTCATTAAAATATGGAGTAAATGGGGATTTCAAAGGTCTCTGGAACCGATCTGAGAAAATGAAGTGTGCACGGGAGTAGGGGAGAGGAAGAGCCCCAACTTTTCAGTTGGGGACTCGGCCGTCCGGCCGAGTCCGGCCGGCGGCGCCGGCCCGAGTCCGCCCGAGTCAGGGCATGGGGAGGTGGGGGGTCATCAGGTGTAGGCTCTGGTATATTTAGTTTTGTGGGTGTAGTGGGAAAATCTGGAGTTATCACGTGTTGACTGTTGGACTTTTATAAAATTTAAAACAAAATAAATATTAAAAATAATGTGAGGCATGGGATTTGAACTCTGGTGGCTTGGTTCGGCAGTGCAAGGTATTACCAATGAGCTACAAGCTCCTTCTTGTAATTAAATTTCTAATTAATTACTTAAGTCTTGTGCTCAGGCAATAAATACCCCTTTATGGATTTTTGATTTTTTTTTTGTAAAGACTTGTATAGGAAATTTAAGGTTGTTACAGTAGATGCATGATGCATTGTTGAAAATTGTGATATCGATGTTCGAACACATTTGATAGACCACTTGCACAGTTACTAATGATTTCCATGGGACACAATCACAAACGCGTATGCTACACCACACATCATTAGTATTACCTTGACACAATAGAACTGTTATGCTTTTCATGTTCTAATTATCCATGCTAGTATGCATGATGTTTGCTGATTTTGATATACGAATACCATTGCAATGGATATATATATGTATATATATATATATATATATATATATATATATATATATATATATATTAATGGTTGCCAATTGTGGCAAAAATGAATTATGAATTGCGTTCTTATGAACCTGAGATGAATTATGGATTTTGTCCTTATGGACTTGATGTTTTCCATGGATTTCGAGAAATTACCGTAATATGATTTATAAAACTTGGTTGTGTTTGAAAAAGCATGGTTTTTTTTTGATATAATGATTTTGGATATCCATCATGAGTTTTCTATGTATTTATGAGTGATGAAAATATTCGATAGCGAGAAGGAGACGTAACCGGTTACGGATACATTATGGACCCGGTAAAGAGACCTAGGGGCAGGTGTTGGGGTCGAAAATTTCACACCGATTGACCAAGTCAAAGTCAAGGTCAATCCCAAACCAAGTGGGCCCAAGCCCAGATTAAATGGGCCCATGCCCAGGTCGAGTCCGAACATGAAGTGGCCGGCCCTCCTCCATGCCAAAATAAAAATCATGTAATAAATAATTTTAATGTAAATTTTTATGCAAAATGGGCATAAAGCCAAATTTTTATAAAGCCCATGGCTTATGTGTAAAAAGAAATGGCACATGAGCCATGGGATGGGCAAAATGCCATTTTCTAAAACCCAAGGGGCTATATGTAAATGTAAGCCTATATAAGGCAACATAATGAAAATATCTAATATACTTTTCATTCTCCTTAAAACTCTAGGATTTTTGTGCCTCCTTCTCCTTCCTCAAGGTTCTAAAACCTTCTTCCCCATTTCAATTAAATCAAGAGTTTTACCCTTCCTTTTCCAAAACTAAATAGTTTTTCACCACAAAACCCACAAAGGGGAACTCAGATCTTCCATTAGATCTCAAAAAGGAGATATTTTTAAAATCTTATAATTCTTTTTCTTCAAGATCCGACCAACAGATGAGGAGAAAGAAGGAAACCCATCTCCACAAATCCCATCTTGGGAATATCCAGGGCCAAAGAGGAGAAACAAACCAACCCCCTTTGATCATTTCTAAATATTTTTAGGAGTTTAACTTCATTCAAGATCCATTGGAGTTTAACTCCCTAAATTAATCTCTGTCAGGAGTTCAACTCCACAAGTCAAATCAGGAGCACAGCTCTCAGTGCAGGGACCAAGTCCCTTTTTGCTGCTGACGCCTAGCGCCCGCGTGCCAGGCACGTGGTGCGCTGGCGCTCTGGCGCACAGCGCCCGCGTGCCTGGCACGTAGGGCGCTGGCGCTCTGGCGCACAGCGCCCGCGTGCCAGGCACGCGGGGCGTTGGCGCCTTCTCCCATGCATCCTTTGGATTCCCTTTCCATATATATATATACATATACATATATATATGTATGTATATATATATATATATATATATGTATGTATGTATGTATGTATGTATGCGCGCGCGCGCACGCACACACACATACTCTATCACACTGTTCCCGTTAGAAAAAATTTCTAACGGGGTACTGCCCCGCACCCCGTAAGGGGGCTGCTAGCCCCCTTAACCCCCAGCCCGCTATCCGGGTAGCGGGACCCCCGTAAAAACTCTGCGGGGCCCCCGATATAACCAAAACTCCTTCAAAACACAACACTGCACATTGAGTTCGCATGACCATTTTAACCCGTTAATCGGAGGTTCTCTCGCTCCAAAGGCGAGGGGTAATTAATGGCAGCTTAATCCGCGGCTGCGGGAGATTCGGATCCCCACAATCAATAAATCCCAGCCTATCCTAGGCAGGGGGAATATGTAATGTGCCTGACAAGCGCGCGCGTATTCCCATCTCAATGGGGTGACGAAAAACACCCTACAGATTCTGGCACGCCCGGTGGGACCAATCTCTCCTCCTATATTTCAGGTTAAATATCCATGCGAACTCAATCAACATATACATTGATTGCCTGTACTGAAATCATGTTTCTATTTGCAGGTTAACAATTTTCAATTGCCATCTTCGAGCGCAGGTCGGTATTTGAACGACTTTCCTTTGCCCCAGCTGGGGGCAAAGCCATCGACACCGACAAAGTAATAAGGCATCTCATGTAAGCTCCAGCGGTGCCCCTGACAACTGCTCAATCGGGTATCTTCCCTTGACCACCATGTCATTAAACTGGGAATAGTCGACCTCTAAGTCGTTAAACTGGGAATGTAAAAAAAATGTGTAAATAAAAAAAATGTGTAAATAAAAATAAAAAAAGGAAAAGCCAAAATGATGGGACAACTCGCAATAAAAATCAGCGAGTAAAAATAAAAATAAAGCCGAAATAATGAGGCAACCGCGAATAAAAAGCCGAAATGATAGGGCAATCGCAACCTTCTCTATAAGAAAAGCTGAAATAATAAAGCAATCTCGATAAAAAAAAATCCTCCAACCAAATTCCACACCCCACATCCCAAGTGGCGAATGATGAGTCACTCCTGGTACCATATTCCAGTGCAGCGATGCAGACGCCAACAAAATTCCAAATCACATACCCCAACGGCGAATGATGAGTCGCTCCTGATACTATATTCCAGTGCAGCGATGCAGACGCCAACAAAGTCCTGAAATTTTTCCGGCCCTACGGTCTGGATCATACATCCTGCAAAACCGTATACAATCCACGGGCTTAAAACGATCCCAATCTTTCTCAAGTCTTACCGGTGAGACCACATTCAAAATCCCACCAGCGATAAAGATTCACAAAAAAAGGGAAAAAAGGGAGGTATGCTCACAAGCAAAATGGGCACGGATGAAAACCCGAAAAGGCTCCGTGAGTAAAAACAGCAGGACTGTCGGCGAGTTTGTGAAAACCCGAAATGGCGCAAACTCGTGAAAAAAAGATGAAATGCACTCGCAAAGTTCTCTCGACTTTGTGAGGAGAAAATTCCCGAGTGAGATCCTTACGACTCACAAAAGAGCAACACACTTAGAAGTCCCTACGACTCCTAAGGAGAAAATACACCTACCGAGATCTTTTCGACTCGTAGGGAGAAAATGCTTTTATGGGACCTTTACGGCCCGTAAAATTGAAAAGCCTTAGGTGATAGGGATCTAAACCTGTCTCCTAAGCCACCAATTCCCAAATCCTCCCGGGGAAAATAATGAGTGCTCCTGGCATTATTCCAGTGCAGCAATGCAGATGCCGCCCAAAAAGCCAATCCCCAAATCCTACTGGGGCAGATGATGAGTTGCTCCTGGCATTATTCCAGTGCAGCAATGCAGATGCCAAACAAACACCAAAATCCCCAAATCCACTCACGGCAAATGATGATTCTCTCCTGGTACCATATTCCAGTGTAGCGATGCTGATGTTAACCCAAATCAAATCAAACCAACAAGCTCTGCGGAATCATGCTTCGTCCTAGAATTTACCCCGTGTCGAAATCATTCTTCGCCTCGGAGTATCTTCCTTCCATGTCGGAATTATGCTTCGGCTCGGAATCAACCAGCGACCTCCTCGTCGGAATTATGCTCCGTCCTGGAATCAAGTCAACCAACGACCTTCCCTGTCGAAATTATGCTTCGCCTCGGAATCAAGTCGACTAACAAGTCTGCGTCAGAATCATGCTTCGTCTCAGAGTGTACCCCATGTCGAAATTATGCTTCGCCTTCGCGTATCTGCCTTCCCTGTCGAAATTATGCTTCATCTTGGGATCAAGTCGACTAACAAGCTCTGTGTCAGAATCATGCTTCGTCTCAGAGTGTATCCCGTGTCGAAATCATGCTTCGCCTCGGCGTATCTGCCTTCCCTGTCGAAATTATGCTTCGCCTCGGGATCAAGTCGACTAACAAGCTCTGCGTCAGAATCATACTTTGTCTCAGAGTGTACCCCGTGTCGAAATCATGCTTTGCTTCGGCGTATCTGCCTTCCCTGTCGAAATTATGCTTCGCCTCGGAATCAAGTCGACTAACATGCTCTGCGCCGGAATCATGCTTCGTCTCAGAATGTACCCCGCGTCGAAATCAAGCTTCGTTTCGACGTATCTGCCCTCCCTGTCGAAATTATGCTTCGTCTCGGAATCAAGTCAGCCAACAGGCTCTGTGCCGGAATCATGCTTCGTCTCAGAATGTACCCTATGTCGAAATTATATTTCGCCTCGGAGTATCTGCTTTCCCTGTCGAAATTATGCTTCGCCTGGGAATCAATTTCTGCATCGAAATTATATTTCGGTCAGAATGTATACCGCTCTTCGGAATGATGCTTCGATCCCTGGAATCATGCTCCGCTCTTCGGAATAATGCTCCGATCCCTTTGGAATCATTCTCCGCTTTTCGGAATGATGCTCCGATCCCTGGAATCATGCTCCGCTCTTCGGAATGATGCTCCGATCCCTTTGGAATCATGCTTCGCTCTTTGTAATGATGCTCCGATCCCTTTGGAATCATGCTCCGCTCTTCGGAATGATGCTCCGAACCCTGGAATTATGCTCCGCAAATCGGAATGATGCTCCGATCCTTTGGAATGATGCTCCGACCCTGGAATTATGCTCCGCAAATCGGAATTATGCTCCGGCTCTTCGGAATGATGCTCCGAACCATGGAATTATGCTCCGCAAATCGAAATGATGCTCCGATCCTTCGGAATGATGCTCCAATCCTTCGGAATGATGCACCGACCCTGGAATTATGCTCCGCAAATCGGAATTATGCTCCGGCTCTTCGGAATGATGCTCCGAACCCTGGAATTATGCTCCGCAAATCGGAATGATGCTCCAATCCTTCGGAATGATGCTCCGCAAATCGGAATTATGCTCCGACTCTTCGGAATGATGCTCCGACCCTGGAATTATGCTCCGCAAATCGGAATGATGCTCCGATCTTTCGGAATGATGCTCCGACCCAGGAATTATGCTCCGCAAATCGGAATTATGCTCTGACTCTTCGGAATGATGCTCCGACCCTGAAATTATGCTCCGCAAATCGGAATGATACTCCGATCCCTGGGAATCATGCTCCCCGAGGGATGCTCCGCCCCCGGAATGATGTTCCACCTCGAAATCCAGCTTTAAGATCCATCAATTTCATGCACACAACTCATATACGCGGTATGCATTTATTGATGGGGGGCACTTTGTTGGGGTCGAAAATTGCACCCCGGTTGACCAAGTCAAAGTCAAGGTCAACCCCAAGGCAAATGGGCCCAAGCCCAGATCAAGTGGGCCTATGCCCAGGTCGAGTCCGAACATGAAGCGGCCGACCCTCCTCCATGACAAAATAAAAATCATGTAATAAATAATTTTAATGTAATTTTTTTATGCAAAATGAGCATAAAGCCAAATTTTTGTAAAGCCCGTGGCTTATGTGCAAAAAGAAATGGCACATGAGCCATGGGATGGGCAAAATGCCATTTTGTAAAGCCTAAGGGGCTATATGTAAATGTAAGCCTATATAAGGCAACATGATGAAAATATCTAATATAATTTTCATTCCCCTTAAAACTCTAGGGTTTTTGTGCCTCTTTCTCCTTCCTCAAGGTTCTAAAACCTTCTTCCCCATTTCAATTAAATCAAGAGTTTTACTCTTCCTTTTCCAAAAATAAATAGTTTTTCACCACAAAACCCACAAAGGGGAACTCAGATCTTCCATTAGATCTCAAAAAGTAGATATTTTTAAAATCTCATACTTCTTGTTCTTCAAGATCCGGCCAACAGAGGAGAAAGAAGGAGACCCATCTTCAGAAATCCCATCTTGGGAATATCCAGAGCCAAAGGGGAGAAACAAAGCAACCCCCTTTGATCATTTCTAAATATTTTTAGGAGTCTAACTCCATTCAAGATCCATTGGAGTTTAACTCCCTAAATTAATCTCTGTCAGGAGTTCAACTCCACAAGTCAAATCGGGAGCACAGCTTCCAGTGCAGGGACCAAGTCCCTTTTCGCTGCTGACGCCTAGCGCCCACGTGCCAGGCACGTGGGGCACTGGCGCTCTGGCGCACAGTTCCCGCGTGCCAGGCACGTGGTGCGCTAGCGCTCTGGCGCACAGCGCCCGCATACCTGGCACATGGGGCGCTAGCGCCTTCTCCCACGCATCTTTTGGATGCCCTTTCCCTTTATATATATATGTATGTATGTATGCACACACACACATACTCCACCACACTGTTCCCATTAGAAAAAATTTCTAACAGGGTGCTGCCCCGCACCCTGCAAGGGGGCTGCTAGCCCCTTTGACCCCCAGCCCGCTATCCGGGTAGCGGGACCCCCGTAAAAACTCTGCGGGTCCCCCGATATATCCAAAACCCCTTCAATACACAACACTGCACATTGAGTTCGTATGACCAGTTTAACCCGTTAATCAGAGGTTCTCTCGCTCTAAATGCGAGGGGTAATTAACGACAGCTTAGTTCACGGCTGCCGGAGATTCGGATCCCCACAATCAATAAACCCCAGCCTACCCTAGACAGGAGGAATCTGTAATGCGCTTGACAAGCGCGCGCGTATTCACATCTCAATAGGGTGACGAAAAACACCCTACAGCAGGACGTTTGCAAAGGAAGGGCGGGAAGACTAGCAAGGTTACTCAATACCGGTGATAGTATTGGACACGACGGATATCCTGAAGACACCGATCAGTGTAAATCATGGACACAACAGATATCCCGGGAATTCCATAAATAAACAGTGAAAGAAAGATGGCTAATCTTAGGGACAACACCTAAGAAAACACATGGGATTTACACGTCGATGATTAGCACAGTTTTATGATGATTTTATTAATGATGTGTTTCCATTTGCGTGATTTGATTATGATGTGCTTTATTTGATATATTATAATATACGTGAGGGAACAATATGGATGCCCTGCACAGATTGAGATGGTTTATGCTATATTGTAGCCGAACATGACTGATCCTGGAGACAATACCCGAAATACTATTTTCATATATCGGTATATATTAAGAGGTTTTCAAAGGAGTTATAGCCTCCCTATTTTCTACGTGTCTGTGATGACGCAAGAATCTTTCAAAAGAAAACCCTTCTTAAATCATTTTCAAAAGGCGTGATGTATACTTTAAAAAAATTGCATGTATTGCTTTATAAATCAACATCTGCTATTTGTGCCGTGATATATCTATCATACGGTTATTTTGAAACGATTTACATACATATATCTTCGACTACTTTATAGGTTTACTTGGATGCATGCAATATATGAGATGATTATGCGGTCCATTGAGATGCGCTCATAGTACTTGTGGATTATATATATATTAGCTACATGGTATGATAGTACTATATCTTAGGGTTTAGGTAGATTGTTATGTATTCGATTTATACCTTGCGATATATTTTTACTCACGAGTTGGAAACTCACTCCCGTTATGCCTTAGTTTCTTGCAGGACTGACCACTCGGATCACTAGCGGCTTGCCGGCACTCTTTTTCTTCGGGTGTTTGCTTTGATAGATGGATTACACGGTTGTATTGTAACCGCCTCTTGTACATGTATTATTATTCTTGGATCTAGTTATCAACCATTTTTATTATTCACGACTTAGAGATGAGATTTAGATTTGTATTGTTTTGGGTGTTGGACCCGTTTGGAATCAACTTGAGTTGTTTATTTACATATCCTTGTTCCCTTCCGAATGGCGGCCGAGACGTTAGGACGTCTGTACCTGAGATTCGGGGCAGATACTATTTGGTCTTATCCGTCTACCTCTCCAAAGATGCCAAGTTGATTTATGGCACCGTGTATCGAAGGTTTAGACGGATGCGGCCGATGTAGCAGACTTTGTCAGATTCCCCCTCGCTTGAGGGGTTTTTGATTGTGGGGACGCTCTTCCCTGCAGGCGCAAGCCCCTGCAGTTAATTACGCTACCGCATCGCGGTAACCACTTTCTCCTTCTCCAGAATTTCACTTCGTGTCGTGTGTGTTTGTTTTGTTTGTGGTTGCCCGTGGATTGTATACGGAGACTGAGTAATACCGTCGCCCGTAGGACGTGGATTAGTCCAAATCTGTATTTACTTAGATTTGGGTTTGGTGTTTTAGTTTAAGGATCCGTTAGCCGCGTTGAGGCTAAGATCAACTTAAACGTTTGTTAAGGATACGTTAGTCCTGTTTGAGACTAAGATCAACTTAACGGGGTGATCCACTTAATATATGGCCGTCGGGACTCGTCGCCTCTCTGACGTCGTTGAAGGATTACAACGATAGGTGTCAGAGGAGTTCGGAGATGTACCCTTGAGCCAAAGCTGATTTAGGGTTTTATAGTCCATTTGAATATTTAAGGATACGTTAGCCGTGTTTGGGGCTAAGATCAACTTAAACGTGACCATTTAGATCCGGCAAAAGAGCATTTGGAGGCTCTATTGTTCCAGTTTAGGGACGTGGTGGTCCATGTTCCAGTTTAGGGACGTGGTGGTCCATCGCCAGTTTAGGGACGTGGTGGTCCATCGCCAGTTTAGGGACGTGGTGGTCCATGTTCCAGTTTAGGGACGTGGTGGTCCATCGCCAGTTTAGGGACGTGGTGGTCCATCATTAGTTTAAGGACGTTTCGGTCCATGTTCCAGTTTTGGGACGTGGTGGTCCAATATTAGTTTAAGGACGTCTCGGTCCAATATTAGTTTAGGGACGTCTCGGTCCAATATTAGTTTAGGGATGTCTCGGTCCACGAGTTTAAGGACCCCGCAGTCCATATTCATGTGTGGTCATTGGGACCCGTCACCTCTCTGACGTCGTTGAAGGATTACAACGACAGTCGTCAGAGGGGTTCGAAGATGTACCCTCGAACCGGATATAAATTGATTTAAGAGAGCAATCTTGCTCAGTCAATTTAATTTAAGGACTTACGGCCAAAATTGGGCTTAATCCAGTTGAAAGTGTTCAACATTTTATTTGCTTTTGCGTTGCATTTCTTTTTATTTTTATTTGGACTTTGCCCAGAAAGAATGCAGAGCATCAATTTGTTTTGGGCTCTGCCCTTTATAAATGATGCAGAGCATCAATTTCATTTGGGCTCTACCCTTTTATTGCTTTACAATTTATTTTGGCCTGTTTAGTCTTTTTGATTTGGACCTGGCCTTTTTAGGAAATGCATTGCATTTATCAGGCGCTTTGCGCCAATCAGAGAGCGCAAGCGCTCATGGTGATGACACGTGTCATGCAGCGCAGTGCGCTGTGCTAGTGCGCTACGCTTGCGCTGCTGACACGTGGCGTGCTCCGGTGAGTTGTACCAATTTCAGAGAGCAAAGCTCTATTCAAAAGCGCATAGCGCAAACGGTTCAGACGCTGACACGTGGCGCTCTCTAGTGGCTTGCGCCAATCCAAGAGCGCAACAGTGCAGTATTGCAAGTGCAAGGCACTATAGTTTAGGAATCTTTTAGATTCAATGAATAGAAGTGCAAAGCACTGTTAGATTTGTTGATCTAATTTAGATCAAAGAAAAAGATAAGTTTTTTCTTATCTTAAAGAACCAAAGGTTCATAAAAAAAAAGTGAAAACCACTATTTTTATTTTATTATTTATTCCTTTATTTAGTTATGTTTAAAGATCAATGATCTTGTTTTTAGATCACTGATCTGTTCATAAGAGAATTTTCTCTTCTTTCAAAGATTTTTACCTCCTGTTGTTCTTGAGGAGCTCTCGAGAGTTCTCTTCTCTTTTTTTTTTAGAAAGATCTTGATGCCTTTGAATTGAGGTCTGGGGTCCTTTTTATAGTGCCCATAAATTAGTTAAATTTGTTAAAGAGATGTTTCTCTGAGTGATTTGGGGAATTTTCCCCACCGTTGGATCTTTGATCCAAGGGCTTCTGTTTTACAGAAGAAAATCTTCTTGTTTTAACAAGAACAGAAAGATTTCTTTAAATTCTTAATTCTGTTTGGCGCAAATGCCACAGCGCGTGACACATGTCGCGCAGCGCACAGCGCAGCGCAACTGCGCTAGCGCATCAGTGCTGACACGTGTCGCGCAGTGCACAGCGCAGCGCAACTGCGCTAGCGCATCTGCGCTGACACGTGTCGCGCAGCGCAGTGCTTGCGCAACTGAAGCATTGCTTCCTTTACTTTTATTTTTAAAGAGCTTTGCTCTGATTGGACGCATTGCTTCGGGCGCTGTGCTGCCGTATCAGCTTTTGACACGTGGCGCATTGTGCGCAGCGCACGGGATTTGAAGCGTTGCTTCAAAATTTTGAATTTTTGAAATTCGAACAGAGCCTTGCTCTAATTGGGGGAAACAAATGCCCCCCCACCATTGCGCTCACGTGGCGCGCACGTGAGTGCAGCGGTGGTAAGATCCCAGCCTTTGGATCAACTGACCAGTTGAAGGGACGCAGGCGCCTATAAATAGGACCCTTGGTCCTTAGTAAATGTTTTACCATTTTCAAGAATCTTGAAATTTCAGAGCCTTGCTCTTGTTTAAGAATTTTAGAGCCTTGCTCTTGCTTTTTCACAAGAACTCCAGAGTTCAGAATTTGAAAACATCTTAGGTATTAATAATAATAAAATTAAATTAAATTAAAATTGATTAATAGAGCCTTGCTCTCACAGATCTTTGATCTAAAACCCTTTTGGGGTTTCATCAGCAGAGCCTTGCTATGGAAAGTTCATAGATCTATAGAGATCTTGTTCATGGGTTTTAACTCATGAACAGAGCTTTGCTCACGGATCAAATGTAGATCTTTTTTGATCTGAAAATGGAGAAATCCTAAAAGTTTTCATTGATCTTTAAAATCTCAAATTTTAATCTTTTAAGGGTTGAAGTTTTCTTTTTGATGGATTTTCCATCATTAATATAGGGTTAGGCTCTCCTTAAAGAAATTTCATTCCCTTGAGACCAGAGTTTGACAAATGTCACTCTGTGACAGAGCTTCATTCCAAAAGAGGAGATTTTCTCCTTGTCTCTAGGGATTTCCCACCAATGAGGATATTCTCTTGTGGATCTTTTCATGAATTGACAGTCTCATCTAATGATGGGATTGTCTTATTAAATGATGCACCGTCATCCAGATTTTGTGGGTCCCCCTTTGGTCCCCTACCCACTGCATCACAGTGTGGAGTAAGATTTTAAAATGCCAAGTGTTAGAACACTAACGGTTATTTTTGTCTTTCTACAGGAAACATGTCTAACGACTTGTCTTTCCCCTTCGTTCGCTCAGAAGGAAGGTTCCCCCATGCGCCAGTGGACCGGGTGGCGTTCGCTCTTATTAAAGATCATGACCCCGAGCGCAAAAAAACTCCACCGGTAGGGAAGGTGGTACAGCCAGATCATCCAGGGTCGCCGCAGTTTCAGTTTTGCCATGCCGTCTGAGCCCATAACTCCAATCCCCTATGCGGACGAACCCCCGGTGAAATATGCCGTGGAGGTTAAAAATTGGAACTCGGATGACCTCCTCCAACCCGCAATTGGTGCTATTCCCGTGCAGCCGCCGCCGGCGATACATATTTTAGGGAGGCGAATCTGTCAGGGTGAAGCACGCCGTTGGGGACAGGCCTACAATATTGGATTGGTGCCGCGACCGCCCGCCGGATACTTGCAGTGGACTCGGTACATCTTATCGGCTAAAAGGACTCATTTGATGAAGATCGGTTTGTATTCGGCCATCTACGTTTCGCTCTTCGAATATCCTTCCCCTCCAACATGGTGGATTAAAACTTTTATCGAGTAATGGAATATCCCCACCCACACTTTCTTAACGACAGATAGGGAGGTCTCTATTTCTTTGGAGGAGTTTGCCGAACTCTCGGGTCTGCCGATGAGGGGGGAGCATTATGAGGAGTTGCTCCCTCCTGACGAATACATCTTTGCTACCAAGCCGCTGGTGTTCGACCTGACTCCGGAGAACGCCGTTCAGCATCAGTACCCAGGCTTGGCGAAGGTATTGGAGATCTATGAAGGACTCTATCTGGAATTGGGCGACCGGGGCGTCAGTTTTGCAGATTTTATTGCCCGCTTCGTTCGCCCGGAGTTCTTATCGGAGCAGGGCGAGAAGTTCGTCCGGCTCGACGACCCTTTTGGATTCGGTTTGGATCGCCGACCCACATCGGAGGATAAGCACCAAGACTTTTACCTTCCCGGTGTCGCTGTCGTCCCTTTCTCAGAAATTGCCGTCCCGGGCTTGGATGAGGAGACTTTTTTTTATAGGATTCTTGGGCTTGTGGCTGTGCAGCTTTGCGCTCCCTATGCACCCGCGCCACATGCGGCCCTCCGTCTTTTACCCAGCGCATCGGATGGTGGCTGGTCTACAGTTATCGGTAGGAATCGCTACGCTGGCTCACCTTTATAATGGACTTAGCGTAGCGGCGGACGCTAGTGAGCCTGGGGTGCAGCCCGCTAACTTCCCGATGCACTATTTCACCTCCTGGATGGAGATGCACGTGCAAGGGGTCTTCGGTGCCCATAAGATTCCTCCGTTCTTTGAGAAATGCAGACTCCCGAGAGTCATGCGGTTGGTTGGCGCTTCAATTGTGGCTGCACCCCCACGGGAGTCTAGGGGGCTGCTCCTTCGTCCACATCTGGTGGGAGCGAAGGTTTCCTTTGTGGATAAAGTCATAACAATAGGCTCAGAGACCACCAAGTCAGTAGTGTCGCTACGCGATGATTTTAAAGATGGGGCTTCCATATTGAAGGCTCGGGAAATCCTCCATCTCTATTCCATTCGGCCGGGCTATCTAGTGTTTAGGCAGAATGAGACAGCACTTTTTATGAGGTACAACCCGCACCGGTTTGCTCAGCAATCGAGCTACAACCAAGGGATCCCGATGGAAGCTTTCTTGGAAAAGCCCGTGGTCAGCCGAGAGGGGATGAAGAATGCAATGCATCATTTCACACGGCTTAACACGGGTTCCTATTTTTTTATCAGCGAACCCAGCTGTGTCCCTAAGATGCTCAACACGTATGTGGCTTGGTATGCGCATGCGATGGGCCCAGTTATATTAACGGAAAAGCGCATGCTGGTTGACCGTAGGGGTGCGCCTCCTGGCAGTGATCGCAAGGCCCCCTTGAAGCCTAGGATCCCGGTCATTCCTCCGTTAAAAGATGCCGGAGTCGATCGACCACGCGTGTTGAGCCCTCCGCGTGGATTGCCACTGCCTGCTAGGGTGAATGCACCACCGGCGCCCCGTGCTCCCACGAAGACGGTTAATGTAGTATCGCCAGAGTCCGGCGCAGGAGCGGATATCGGGACCCGCCGCCCCAAAGTGACTGCCAAGCGCAAATCAATTCCAGGTGCATCTAGAGCTGGCGGGCAAAAGAAGAAGAAGTCGATCCTTTCCCTCGACGCGATCCTCAATTTAGAGCCTGAGGCCCCCCTCACCGAAGGAATAAGTGAATATGGCAGCAATAAGGGCTTCTTGGTAGACCCCGCAGACACCAATTTGGCAGCCGCTATTGCAGCTTCTGAGCGATCAGCAAGGCTCGAAGCGATGTTAAGCAAACTCGCCGAGTCAGGTAATCATTAGCTGCTTTCTTCGTCACTTTATCGCACTTTTTATCATTATTTTTAACTAATACTTTCCCCTATTTTCAACAGGTGTCTCTACCGAAGAAGCTATTGCTGCCTCTTTGAAAACCTTCCAAGAGGAGGAGGAGAAACGCGCTCTAGTAGGCGTTGGTACGTCCCACCCCCTTTTCTTTTATAAGAATAATTTGTTATCTCTTCTGATGGTTAACCTAACCTTCTTCCTTTATTTCTTTGCAGGGGCTATATCAGTTGATGCGGGGATCCTCCCCAAGCCTGTTACTGAAGTCCCGGTCTCGTCGGGGCTGCTGCAAGAGCCTCGACTTGACAAAACGACGAGGGATGCCTTGAAAAATTTGGAGGCATCCCTATTTACGGACGAAGACGCCTCAATTAAAGAGGCTCTAGTGGCATCCGTCTCAACGGCTCGGGAGGAGAGGAAGCGGTTGAGACATGAAGCAAAGGCGCACCGAGCTGCTTTGGCCATGGGAGCGGGTCCTAGCACCATCCCTCGCGCTGATACTCCCTCCGAAGAGGCCCCTGTCGCCCTATCTACTGCTCACAGGCAAGTAGCGCGCGCAGTTCGAAGTGCAAATGATAAATCTTCTTTAGGTAACATTTCTTTCAGAACCTTGTAGTAAGAATTATAAAGCCATCGGTTCTTATGTATCCCATCTTGCAGGGCCAAGTCCGACCGAGGGGAAGGCGGAGACCGTTGAACCCAAGGAAACAGAGAAGGCGGCGCCTGCCGAACCTGAGCCGATGGTGGGCAACGTCGCTGAGGCTTCGGAGCCTGAGATGGAGGTTGGGGAGTCTGCAGCCGAGAAGGTCATTGATGCCGAACCTAAAATGGCGGCAGATGAAATGATCATTATAACCGATCCGAGGGCAGTGGTGGGCGAGGCGCTTGAGGCTGGCGACCTCGTGGTGACGGTGGATGAGACAACCGTGACCGCTGAACCCGAGGGAGTAGCGGGTGAGGTGGCCATGATTCCTAAGGACGAGCCAACTGCTCTTTCTCAGGAATCTGGCAATGCTCCAGTCATAGCCCTCCCCGCCTGTGGTCCCCCGCCGTCTCCAGGGCTTGCAAGCACGACAACGGTTCCTATTGAGTCGGGTGATGAGGTTACAGGCGGTGGCCTCATGTCGATGGAGGAGGGAATTGCCTCAGTTTCGGCCGGCAGCTCGTCGGGTAAATTTCGAGTTATTATCATTCTCTTTTTATATCTTGCGATCTTTTCTAACAAGTTTGTCTTTATTTTTAACGCAGGTGCGGCCAACGCCGATGCTCCATTGCTCGAAGGAGCACCGTCAATTACTGCCTTGGCGGTGGTCACCTCCCAGCCTTCCCTTGTGCCATCGCGGATGTTGGAAGGTATGGATTTGCGACTCATTAGTTTATCTTTAACCGCATAACTTATGTACTAACTCCGTACCACTGTGTCTTTTCAGGAGTGCTCTTTGATCATCTATATCAAGTGTTGCTTCCACACTTCTCCTTCCCGTCCGAACTCGCTTCTCCCTCTAGTGGTGCCGGTGAGTATACTTTCACTTCGATGTCTTTATTTCCCCCCCTTTTTTTTAGCAATGGGATGATTTCTGACTTTTCCTCTTCCTTATTGTAGTGCCACAAATTGAAGGAGGGGACGCAAGACTTGCCACGCCACCGGCCCTTCCAGCTTCGCCATCTGTTGCAGCTGATATAGTAAATTTCCTTTTTGACGACTCTTTAACATCTCTTGAACCATCGTTTAACTATGTTTTGTTTTGCAGCTATCGTTCCGGCTCCGGTCTCTCTTGAGTCTCGTGTCCTTTCACCGATAGGCCCTTTTTTGAAACGTCCATCTTCAAAGGGTGCCGTGATGAGTTTGGGCATGCTGAGCGGGTATATCGAAGAGCTTAACGCGGACGCTCTCCCCTCTGCCACAGATTTCGCTGTGGAAGTTAACCCAATGTTGGCGGTGCTCGTAAACTTTCACAACGAAAGCGTCGTCGAATCTTGGGTTAACCACTGCAGGGAGATCGAGGCCTGCCTACATCGGCTGGAGTCGACGTGTCCTTCTCCTGAAGTTTTGGCCATAAGTACCCAACGGACAGCTTGGCTCGAGCAAAGCACTTCTTATTTCCGCCATTTGGAGCAAGAAGCAGCTTTACGATTGAACGAACGTCAGGAATCTTCAAGTGCAACTGCTCGCCTGCGCGCTGAAGTTAGGACGAATTCTGCTGAGGTGAAAGCCGTCTTTGAAGGCCTTCTGGAGCGTATTTCTAATGGGCTAGCACTGAAGCGGAAGCTTGATGCCGCTGAGCGTGATGCCCAAGGCCGTGAATCAGCTCAGCAGGTCGTTGAGGAACAGCTTGCATCCTTTATGCAGCAGCGGGCTCGAGTAGAGGCGGAACTGGCGGTGGTAGCCGATCGGGAAAAGGCATGGAAGGAAGTGTACGAACAACTGATAAAGCTACTTAAGACGCTTCCTTCCCAATAGCTGCCTTTGTATCAATGTATTTGTAAAATTTTCCTTTTAAATAATATGTATCCATTCTTTATTCTTTTGTACGATTCATCTTGTATTTGATTGAAGTCAATGAATAAAGATACACATTTTCTTTTGCAATGTCTTGTATGCTCTTTTGCTTTCTGCCTTCTCTTATTATCAGCATGTTGTCTTTGATAAACATAATTGGCAGATAACTTAGTTTTTTCCAAGAGATAGCGATGGCTTAGGCCGCAGGTTCAGATCTGCTGCCTAAGACTTTTCAACTCTATGAGCCGTGAGGGTCTCATAGAGACTTTTCTCCCTACGGATCGAGAGGATCTCATAGGTGGATTTTTCTCCTTAGGAATCATGAGGATTCCTAAGTGTGGTTTTCTCTTATAAGTCGTAAGGATCCTATAAGAGAATTTTTCTCTCTTATGAGTTGAGAGGACCCGTAAGCGGTTGTTTCCCTCCTTGTCGAAACTCGACTTTGGAGAGTGAGACCCGTGAATAGTATGCAAGAGACCGTTTTAGATCGACTTGTAGGGTCCCATTGTTCAGGAAGCACGTTTTTCAGTCCCTGCTGCCTGAGGCTTCATCTTGCAAGTTGAGATGAATCGGGAATTTCCTGTGGAGGCACTAGTTTCTCTGCGAGCCGACGCGAATCAGGAGGCTCTCATCAAGGAGTGTTTGTATCCGTGAGTTGAGGAGTTTGCTAGGGATTATTTGTTTCCCAAGCGCCAAGGATTATTTGTTTTCTTGGGGTTTGAAACGAGTCGAGGATTTCCCACGGAGGCACTGGTGGCTCTGCGAGTCAACGCGGATCAGGAGGCTCTCGTCAAGGAGTGTTTGTATCCGTGAGTTGAGGAGTTTGCTAAGGATTATTTGTTTCCCAAGCGCCAAGGATTATTTGTTTCCTTGGGGTTTGAAACGAGTCGAGGATTTCCTACGGAGGCACTGGTGGCTCTGCGAGTCGACGCGGATCAGGAGGCTCTCGTCAAGAAGTGTTTGTATCCGTGAGTTGAGGAGTTTGCTAGGGATTATTTGTTTCCCAAGCCCCAAGGATTATTTGTTTCCTTGGGGTTTGAAACGAGTTGAGGATTTCCCACGGAGGCACTGGTGGCTTTGCGAGTCGACGCGGATCAGGAGGCTCTCGTCAAGGAGTGTTTGTATCCGTGAGTTGAGGAGTTTGCTAGGGATTATTTGTTTCCCAAGCGCCAAGGATTATTTGTTTTCTTGGGGTTTGAAACGAGTCGAGGATTTCCCACGGAGGCACTGGTGGCTCTGCGAGTGGACGCGAATCAGGAGGCTCTCGTCAAGGAGTGTTTGTATCCGTGAGTCGAGGAATTTGGCTTCGTTCTCTGGCGGATCCTGTTGGGAAAGTATGGTTCCCTCTTTGTTTACGCCCTTAGATTGTATACAGGGATCGATGTGATCTTAACTGTAGGGCCAAAGTTATTTCATTTTTTTTGTTTTATCTCCGCGATGCTCTATCATTTCAGCTTTTATATCGCGAAGGTCGCGATTGCCCAATCATTTCGGCTATTTTTCGCGGTGCCCAATCATTTCGGCTATTTATTTTATTTTTACCCGCTGCTTTTTATTGCGAGTTGCCCAATCATTTCGGCTATTTTATTTTATTTTATTTTATTTATTTTTATTTTTACTCGCTGCTTTTTATTGCGAGTTGCACAATCATTTCGGCTATTTTGCATGCATACACTTTTACTTGCTGCTTTTTATTGCAAGTTGCCCTATCATTTCGGCTATTTCGTATGCATGTGCGGCCTATTGGCTTTTTCGCTGTAAACCGATTTCGGCATCAGCACCGCTACAACTGGGATATTACCAGGAGCGAATCATCATCTGCCTCTGTCGATTTCGAACAAAGGTGGCTTAGCGACCAGGGTTAGGGTCCTGTCGGCTAAGGCTTTTGACTTCATGAGCCATAAGGGTTTCACGAAGTTATTTCTCCCTACAAGTCGTGAGGATCTTGTAGGTGTATTTTCTCCTTAGGACTCGTGAGGATTCCTAAATGTTCGTTTCCTCTGTAAGTCGTAAGGATCCTACAGGAAGGTTTTCTCCTCATAAATCGAGAGGATTTACAAGGGTTGTTTACCATGCGAACATATCCCTAGTCACGGATAAGACTTGGTTAGGGAAATGTTTATTCGCGCCCGTGGATTGTATACAAGGGTCAGTATTGAGCCACTTGTAGGGCAATATCGGAAGTTGTGGGGGTTGCTTAAGCACAGGTTTAGGCCTCTGTAACTTAAGACTTTCAACTCTTATGAGCCGTGAGGGTCCCATAAGAGAGTTCTCCTTACGAGTCGTGAGGATCTCGCAAGTGTATTTTCTCTTTAGGAATCGTGGGGATCCCTAAGTGTGCTGCTCCCTTGTGAGTCGTAAGGATCTCACGTGGGTGGTTTCTCTTTATAAGGTCGAGAGGACCCTATAAGTGCCCTTTAACGAGGTTGCGCCCTTTCAGGTTTTCACAAACACTCGCCGGTAGCCCTGCTGTTTTTACTCAGGAAGCCCTTTCGGGTTTTCATCCGTGCCCATTTTGCTTATGGACATACCGTTTTTTTTTATTCTTTTTATTTTTATATATTTTTTCTTTTTTCTTTTTTCTTTTTTTACGAGGTCGTGCCCTTTCGGGTTTTCACGAACACTCGCCGGTAGCCCTGCTGTTTTTACTCACGGAGCCCTTTCGGGTTTTCATCCGTGCCCTTTTTGCTCATGGACATACCGTTTTTTTTAATTTTATTTTTATATGTTTTCTTTTATATCTCGTCAGTCTAAAGATGCTGCGGTAGTAGTTTAAAGACGTTTAGGTCTGCTATTAGTTTAAGGACATTTCGGTCCGACTTTGAGAAGGCTGGCTACTGCTGATAGAGTTTGAGCTTAGAAAGATAGAGAGCGGACATAGTCGTCGTCATCTACTATTGACCTAGGCTGTGGCTTATCAAGAATAGTATCTTTTTAGGAAGCGACCGTTTATTGGCCTGAAAGGCCTTTCACCGTGCATGTCCATGAGTAGATAGGCCCCACCCTGGTAGACCTTATCTATGATGTATGGGCCTTCATAGTTTGGCTCGAATTTTCCTCGCTTGGCGCGATTGGGGATCATAGGCCTTTTGACCACTAGCACGAGTTCGCCTTGGCGAAATATCCTCGGTCGGGTCAGTCTTTCATATGAGTGCGTCATCTTTGCTTTATAGGCCTCCAAATTTTGTTGCGCTATGAGCCGGGTTTCATCAAGGGCGTTAAGCTCCTCAAGCCGAAGGTGAGCATTTTCTTCATCCGTCAGCTCGTAGTGGACTGCCACTCGTAGAGAGGGTAACTCTATCTCGAGGGGAAGCACTGCTTCCGTCCCAAATACCAACGCGTACGGCGTTGTGTTCGTGGCCGTCTTGAACGTAGTTCGATACGCCCAGAGAGCTTCTTGCAGTCTCTCGTGCCAGTCTTTCTTATTTCAGGACACCGTTTTCTTTATGATCTTCGTCAAGGTCTTGTTGAAGGCCTCGGCTAGACCATTAGCTCGTGAATTATAAACTGAGGAATATCTCCAGTCTATATTGTACTGTTGCGCGAAGCGACTGATCTTGTGGCTTCTGTAGGCTGGCCCGTTATCGGAGATGATCCGTCGCGGAGTTCCAAACCGATATATGACGTGCGTTTTGAAAAAGTGGAGGATATTCTCCGTATTTACTTCCCTCAGTGGTACTGCCTCCGCCCATTTGGAGAAGTAGTCAGTCGTTGCCAGGATAAAACGATGTCCCCTAGACGATGCTGGTTCAATGGGGCCGACTATATCAGTCCCCCATATTTCGAATGGCCAGCTAGCCACCGTTGGATGTAGTGGGTTTGAATGCTGGTGGATGAAGTCCCTATGAATTTGGCATGAGTGGCATTGCTTCGCATATTCGAGGCAGTCCTGAATCATCGTGGGCCAGTAGTAGCTCATCCGTTTGATCTTCAACTTCATCTTTGGGCCTGCTTGGTGAAAACCGCAGAGTCCGTCGTGAACTTCCTGGACGACTCTTTTCGCTTCGTCAGGTCCTAAGCATCTCAACTACAGAGAATCGAATGACCTTTTGTACAGAGTATCGTTGACGAAGGCGAAAGACATAGCTCGTTTCATGAGCTGATGTCTTGTGGACGCTTCTTCAGACATTCGGTGGGACTTAAAGTAGTCTACGAAGACTTCTCTCCAGTCCTCAGCCTTTTCCCGGTCTCTTACTTGCAGGGTAGTCTGCTCGTTCGCTCCTTTTTCTTCGGATGATTCCGGAGATATTTCTGCTGGGGCAAGCACTCGACGGCTTTGTACCACGATTCTAATGTCATCGAGGTTCTCGTCAGCTAGTTCTTTAGCAAGTTTGGCCAACGCGTCTGATTTGCTGTTTTCCGCGCGCGGTACGTTCTTCAAAGTATAAGAGGGAATTTGGGTCAACAATTGTTGCACCTTTTCGCCGTACCTCACCAACTCCGGTTTGCACGTTTGGTAGTCGCCGTTTACTTGACTAACGACCAGCTGGGAGTCTCCGTATATGAGGAGGTTTTCAATTCCCATGTCGATGGCGATCTCGAGGCCTGCTATCAGAGCTTCGTATTCGGCTTCATTGTTTGTCCTCGGCTCTGTTAGGGAGAAAGCAAAACGCATTATCTCTTCTTGTGGAGTTACAAAGATGAGCCCTACGCCCGATTTGATTATATGGGTGCTTTGTTTGCGCTTCTTCATGGAAGATGCGCCATCGAAATAAAGCTCCCATCGAGTATCATCACCGTCGACCGCATCAAACGCATGTTCGTCTGGAAGATCGCAGTTTAAAGGGGAGTCGGCGGGTATCGGATGCTCAGCAAGGAAGTCGGCGATGGCCTGGCCTTTCACTGCCTTGAGAGGTTGATACGTTATCGAGAACTCCATCAAGAGCAGGGCCCATTTAGCGAGTCGACCTGTCAGTATGGCCTTCGACATCAGATATTTAAGAGGGTCGACCTTCGAAATGAGACGGACCTCATGTGCCAATGCATAGTGCCTGAGCTTTGTTATCGTGAAGATCAACGCCAGGCAGTGTTTTTCAATGGGAGAGTAGTTGCTTTCTGCCCCCAGCAGAACTCGACTTAAGTAGTAGAGTGCTCTTTCTTTTCCTTGATCGTTCTTTTGTGCCCATAATGCGCCTAAGGAACCTTCGAGGGCGGTTGTATAAAGAATGAGGGGTTTTCCCTTGACCGGAGCAGCCAACACTGGCGGGTTCTGCAGGTACTGTTTAATTTCGTCCAGCGCGCTCTGGCATTTTTGATCCCAGATGAATGGAGTTCCCTTCTTCATCAGGTGACTGTAAGGGCGGCATTTTCCAGAGAGGTTGGCTATAAATCGCCGAATATATGCGAGCTTTCCTTGGAGAGACCGCAACTGTTTGAGAGTCCTTGGCGGAGGCATTTCCATGATCGCCTTGATCTTGGACGGATCTATTTCGATACCCCGGTGTCGGACGATGAATCCTAAGAATTTGCCCGAGAAAACTCCGAATGCACACTTAAGAGGGTTCATCTTCAAGTTGTATTGTCGAAAGCGTTGAAATACAGTGTTTAGATGCTCGAGATGTTCTTCGTATGATTTGCTCTTAACCACGAGGTCGTCGATATAACACTCAACGATTTCATGTATAAGGTCATCGAAGATCTTCGTCATGGCCCTTTGGTAAGTGGCACCGGCGTTCTTTAGACCAAAGGGCATCACTTTGTAACAGAATATACCCAGAGGAGTCCTGAAGGCGGTATGCTTCTGGTCTTTTGGATGCATCTTTATCTGGTTATACCCTGATGAGCCATCCATGAAGGAGAAAACCTCATGAGTGGACGTATTGTCTATCATTAGTTCGGTGACTGGCACTGGGAAATCGTCATTCGGGCAGGCTTTATTGAGATCCCGGAAATCCACGCATATACGCACTGTCCCGTTTTTCTTCATCACCGGGACGATGTTGGCGATCCATTCAGGGTATTGAATTTCCTGGATAAATCCAGAGTCGATTAACTTTTTGACCTCGGCATTGATGCTCATCTCAAGCTCGAGTCGCATTCTTCTCGGCGCCTGTTTGACTGGCTTGATGTCCGGGGATATCACCAATCTATGCACAGCGATTTCTGGATCTAGTCCCGGCATTTCGGAATAGTTCCACGCAAAGCAATCTCTATGTTGTAGAAGCACGTCTTTTAACGCGGCCACCCTCTCTTCAGATAGCAGCTCGCTGATGAATGTCGGTCGCGAGTCATTTAGCGTTCCCAACTCAATTTTCTTGAGGTTATCTGCGGTGGTATGTATTCCATCCTCCAGTTCTTTCGGAGCTGGCGGAAATTCTGAAATCACCTCATCATTGCTGTTTTCGAAGCACCAGGGAAGGTCATCCATGTTCTCGGGCCTTTCTTTTAATATTGTTAGCATGTGACAAGTGCGAATCCGCTTCCAATCCCAATGTGGAGTTGGCTCTGTTCTCGTGGCTTTGGGTTCGTGCTTCTGTGGCGGCGCTACCCTCCAGTTGTCAGACAGAGCGAACTTGCCGAGCTGGTATTGATCTTCAACCCAATTTTTGAAGGTGAAGCAATCTTCGAGAGGGCGTCCTATCACTCGGTGATAAAAGCAGTAGTCCGGGTGTGAGACTTCGCCCGCTTGTTCGGGATGTTTAGACTCCGGCAGTGTAAGCATCTGATGTTTTAGAGCGAGGTCAAGTATCTTCTTCGTCTTGTCTCGCGGAAACGAGTATGCTCGACCCATTGTCTTCATAAGGGATAGATCAATAACGCTCGACTCCCGTTTGCGTGGCTTTTTAGCCCTGCTTTGTTGCTGTTGAGCGCCTTTTTGGCATTTCGACTTATTTCTGCTTTTCGCCGAGCCTTCTTTATAACAGGTTGATAAGGAGCGGCATTTTCATCCTTCACGGCCTGTTGGAGAAGGCGTTGCGTCTTGGCTTTCTCATAGATGACCATTTCGCGGTTATGGTCGTCTCGGACTTTTTGACCCGGTTCCCTTATAAGCTTGTCCATTTGTTCTTCGAACGACAGACTAGGCACTTTTGCATCTGGAACTTTCATTAGCTTAGGATTAGCGTCCTCCCATTGAGCACCCGCCTCTTCATTAAAGTTGTGCACGACGTAACAGTCGCGGAGCAGCTCTCGTTTCTTGGAGCGAATGTATCCGAGCCCGATTGTCTCCATTCTCCCGTTAGGCAGTTTGCGTTGAGTCCCGGGGACGTTCCAGACCCTGTCATAGAATTTGGCCTTTCTAAAGGTCTGTTTGAAGGGTATCCTCTGGCGTTTTAGCAGCTTTTTCAAACCTTCCGTATAATATCTGGGGAGACGGATAGGCTGAAGCCTGTCCAACGTAGGATCCGCCCCGTGCCAGACTTCTTTCTCCGCTTTGTTTTCTTCAGAGCAGTAAAATAGAATTTCTTTTTCGCTTTTTCGTTTGGGAGGGATATAGAATGTCCGCAGCTCTTCTACACTGTAGATATTAAGTGCATCCAGTTCTTTATGATGTTCAGGCGGCACCATGGCGACTTGTAGACTTTGCTCTTCGTCAGCGGACGTTTGTATTAAAGGTCGAGCAGAGAATACGGCATGGACTTCATCTTCCGAGTCGCTGCCAAAGATCAATGTAGGAGCTGATGGTCCCGGCTTGTTGTGTCGGGGCGGATCTGAATAAACTATCTTCTCTTCCTCCTCGGTATCACTGCCGAAGACAGGGATGGTAGCGTTAGTTTTATTCTCCGGCTTGTGACATTTCTCTGTGTCTTCGAAATCCGGTAAGAAGTATTTGGCGTCTTCATATTTGTGGACCTCGTTTACAGATAACGGGTTCAGTTCTCCCGTCACGGTATACTCGAAACCATCCTTAAAATACTTCATACACTGATGTTGTGTAGAAGGGATGATGTTGTACTCGTGTAACCATGGCCGGCCGAGCAAAGCGTTGTAACATGTCTTGGCGTCTATGACGTGGAACTTAATGTCCGTGACGAGTAGCCCGAAGCGTAGCGTCAGTATCACAGATCCAAGAGTCTTTGACGATTGGGAGTCGAACCCGGAGATGGTGATCTTATCCCGAGCAAGGTGCTGGACGCTCATGCAGATTTCTTTTAACACCCGCACGTTGAGGAGGTTAACGGAGGATCCATTGTCAATCAGGATTTTGCCTATCTTTATATCGTGACAGTATCCTGAGACATAGAGGGGGCGATTATGTTCGCACGTCCCAAGGAGAAGGTCCTCATCGCCGAAAGTGACATCGGTCGTGTGCACTTCCTCCAATTCATCCTTCATCTTTTCCTCAGCCAGGCATGCTTGGAATTGTTCCGGATCTTGGAGTGCCTTAATTATCGAATCTCTCGCCTCTTTTGATAGCAAAAGAGCGTCAAGAATGCTGAGCTGTGAGGGTAGCTTTCTCAGATGTGCTAAGACGTTGTAATCCACCTTATTCTTCTTTGGTGGGTCTTTGGCAGCTAGCTCTTCCACCACTTGGTCATCTAAGACGATATCTTCAGAGGCCTTTTCCTTCCCTTTATCTTTTTTATTCGAGGGTCCGAGGTTCTTTTCGGGCAGCGTGCGATTACGTAGCCGGATATTTTCGCAAACCTTCGGTTCTTCTTCTTTTCTCGAAGCGGATTCTTTAAAGAGAGGGGCAAGTTCTAGCTCCTCATCAGAATTGCTCCCGAATGTAGGCACTTATGACCTGCCGGTGCTAACCATGCAACAATTGCCAGCAGTTCTTTTAAGCCCTTCGGTCGTATTTCTTTGCTCTCGACGAGTTTTACGCTTTTCTCGCTTAAAGCGTTGTCGATGAGCAACATATCCTTGCCACCATCTATCGAAAGGTTTGCACTCTTCAGTGGGGTGCGAAATCTTCCGATGATATAAGCAATAAGAGGGGTGCGTTTCCACTTCACCGGCGATGTTTCCTTCAGAGGATGGTAGCTTCATGCCCATTGATATGGCCTTAGCAAACTTTTTCCTCATCTTGAATTGGCTTTTGTCGGTAGCGGAGGTGTTTTGCTCCAGCGGGATCGTCTCAGCTCCTTCATCAAGTCGCTGGCGCTTGGCCCTTTCAAATATAGCCGCCTCGCGCTCCCGATCAGCTTTACTTTTCAACCGAGCTTCATTAAGGAATTCGTCAATTACTTCATCTGATGGCCCCAGAACTTTTGGTTCAGAATCTGCCCCCAGCTTTTCGGTGCAAGGAGTCTCCTCATCGTTCGTGATCGAATGGGAAATCATATGACAGCTCGCCACATATTCCTCGGATTCATCCGATGAACTTTCTCCCTCTTCTTCTTCTTGAAAGACGTGATTGAGGAACTCTTGGAGCGTAATGGGAGTCCGTGCCTTTTGGTTGTATTCATCTAACGCATCAATTTGCTTTTGTAAGTCCGTGCGCTTGTCGCCAGGCTTCACGGGCTTCTTAGATTTCTTCTTCTTCTTTTTCGAAGATTTTGACGGCTGGCTGCAAGTGCTTGAACCACCACCATCAGTCTTTGGAGTTGGACGTGGCTTCAACATCCCTTCAATGACCTGCGGTTCCAACGGGTTCTTCCACTTGATCGCTGGACATGTCTGAATATCGTTTAGCATCCTCTTTGTCTTGGCTGATAATACAACCTCCCAAGGAGCTTCTTCAATGACGGAGCATGTTGCCCCCGGCGTATTCATCCCCTTAGAGGTGTGGGGCTGCGGGGGATTCACCTTCCATTTGTCAGATAACGCGAACTTGCCCTGTCGGTACTGGTTTTCAAGCCAATTCTTGAAAACGTAGCAATCTTCGATCGGATGGCCTAGTATTCTATGATAAGGACAGTAGTTGGGCTTGTTGACATCACTTGGTTACAGCGGACGTTTTGGATCCGGCAGATTTATAAGTCTGTTGCGTAATGCCAGCTCGAATAACCTTCTTGTTTTATCGCGGAGAAACGAGTAAGGACGCCCTAGTCTCTCCTCAAGGTCTACGTACGAACGCATATTATTTTGACGCACAACCGGCTTTGAGTTGCTCGGTTGTTGTTGAGCATTGGCGACGACGATCGCTTTTCCCTTTCCTTTGTCATTTCGGGAGTCCGGCTTTGGAAGAGGAGGTTTATGGCCCATTTGATCCATTTGCGCTAGTTTGTCAATCAAGGCTTGGAAGGTAGTTGGCTTGAAAAACATCATAAATTGTGAGATGGTTGCTTGCGGATCAAGGGTTCCCACAAACATACCCACCGCGGGAGCTTCTTCAATGCGCTGCTCACACTTCGACCATAAGTTCCGCCATCGTATAGCATACTGAACCCACGTCTCGCCGGGTTTTATCCTGGCGTTAATCAGTGCCGTCATCGGGGTACGTTCACTGGCACTTGCAAATCGTTGAGTAAACAGCAGCTCCATCTCCGCGAAGGTTTTAATAGAGTCGTTCGGGAGCTCAGAGTACCACTCGAACGCCGTATCTGATAAGCTTCCAACAAACTGGCGAAGCAACAGCTTGTCGTTACCGCCGGTGTTGCCGCAGAGTGCCCTGAACTGGGCAACATGCTGATGAGGATTGCCCGTCCCCTTGTAGACATGGAACTTGGGAATTGTATAACCAGGCGGGTACTTGATTTGATCGTACCAACTCGGATATGGCCGTCCCGTTTTTACGACCTGACCGGCTGCTTCGGTCGCATGATGAACCCGTATTTTTTGGGCGATGTACTCATCCAAATCAGCTTTGGAGATTGTATCCTCTTTAGCCGTCGACAGAGCTGGTGGAGGATTTGATGTTTCTCCCCTATCGTCTCCAAGGACGATCGGGGGCTCTTCGGCCGGAGGATCTTGTTGTATCATCATTCCTATCATGTCTTGGAAGAGGAGGCCCATACGCTGTATGTTGGCTGCTTGTTCAGCAGCCTCTTTGTCCTTCTTCTCCAGTACACGACGAAGGAATTCAGCGTCAGTTTCTTGTTCTTGACGCTCGTCCGAGGACGTTTCAGGGCTTTCTTTTGGTCCGGTAAGTGTAGCCATAGCATTCATCATTTCTTGGAGCTTTTGCTGTTGCTCCTGAGCCTTGGTCACTGACCTCGTGTGCGGTCTATGACCTGTTGATATGCGGCTATCCTCCTTTTCCGATGCCACATAAACTGTATGAACTATCATGCCCCCGTACTTAGGGCGTTTAGGCTCACCACCTTTGGCATTTGCCGCGGGCGCGGGGGTTTTCTCCGGCCTTCTTTTGTGGGCCGTTGAAGTGGAGGGGGCCGTTGCAGTGGGCATCTTGGTGATTGTTGTCCTCTGTTGTTTAATAGGACGGTCCTTTTCTTTTTGCACCTTCGCCTTCTTCTGTTGACGAGAATAACCTGGGTCAATCACGGAGTCTTGAACCCTACGCCAAACCTTGTATATTTTTGAGGACAGCCGTTGAGGGGGCTGTTCTTGCTTTGTTTCTGGGACTCTCTCCGCAGACGGAGGAGATCTTTTCAGTGTAGCGGTTGGAGAATTCTTCCGTACCCTCCTCAGCAGTTCAAAGCTGTTCCCAGTTGGAACAGCAGCGTCGACTTCCACCACTGGAGCCGGTGGAGTTAGCCCTGAGGGGGAGTTGCCCCCTGCCTTCCTCACTCGTTGCCAATGGCGACGTCGAGCATGACGAGCCTTTGGGACTGGCTCGGAGATTGAGACATCTTCTTTTTGCCCCCTATCTGAATGAGGCGCCGCCGGTGTTAACCTCTTAAAGACTGAGGTTGTCTTTTGAGGGGTGATATTCAACCTGTCGAAGACGGATCCTTGAGCGGGGGCAGGAGCAGGAATCGTCAGTCTTGAAAAGACTGACTCTTTGACAGGGGAAGCCCTTGACGACTTCTAGAGCAGCAGTTATTGCTTTCCTTGGGATAGCCAGTTTAGAGTTCTGATTTAGCCTAGTGAAAACAGAGGCTGTCGGTTTGGTAGTGGGCGACCCGTTGACAGGGGTCGTCATAGCAGTGAGCAGGTCGAAGACCAACTTTTTGTTCACTTCCGGTGCGGGTATTGGCGTGGGAGAGCTTGTAGGTGGGATCATGGTCCCGAAGAACAGGCCAGTGGTGGCTTGGGTCACCTGGTCTACTGGCAGAGTGAGGAAGGAAGCCGCTTGGGGCCCATATGCTATACCTCCGGGGGAGGTGGAGCGTCCATTGCAGTGACACTTCGAGCAGTTGGTGCAGTTAGAGGCCATTGAATCTTGAGTTCTACGCCAGGAAAGAGACCAAATCTTAGTAACTTGAAATCCGAAGGCAACCATTTAACAAACCGCGATTGGTTCGCGAGGACGACACACGAAGTGTGGAATGGAAAGAGGAAGAGGTCCCACCGGGCGTGCCAGAATCTGTTCCCCTCCGAATGGCGGCCGAGACGTTAGGACGTCTGTGCCTGAGATTCGGGGCAGATGCTATTTGGTTTTATCCGTCTACCTCTCCGAAGATGCCAAGTTGATTTATGGCACCGTGTATCGAAGGTTTAGACGGATGCGGCCGATGTAGCAGACTTTGTCAGATTCCCCCTCGCTTGAGGGGTTTTTGATTGTGGGGACGCTCTTCCCTGCAGGCGCAAGCCCCTGCAATTAATTACGCTACCACATCGCGGTAGCCACTTTCTCCTACTCCAGAATTTCACTTCGTGTCGTGTGTGTTTGTTTTGTTTGTGGTTGCCCGTGGATTGTATACGGAGACTGAGTAATACCGTCGCCCGTAGGACGTGGATTAGTCCAAATCCGTATTTACTTAGATTTGGGTTTGGTGTTTTAGTTTAAGGATCCGTTAGCCGCGTTGAGGCTAAGATCAACTTAAATGTTTGTTAAGGATACGTTAGTCCTGTTTGAAACTAAGATCAACTTAACGGGGTGATCCACTTAATATATGGCCGTCGGGACTCGTCGCCTCTCTGACGTCGTTGAAGGATTACAACGATAGGTGTCAGAGGAGTTCGGAGATGTACCCTTGAGCCAAAGCTGATTTAGGGTTTTATAGTCCATTTGAATGTTTAAGGATACGTTAGCCGTGTTTGGGGCTAAGATCAACTTAAACGGGACCGTTTAGATCCGGCAAAAGAGCATTTGGAGGCTCTATTGTTCCAGTTTAGGGACGTGGTGGTCCATGTTCCAGTTTGTGGACTTGGTGGTCCATCGCCAGTTTAGGGACGTGGTGGTCCATGTACCAGTTTAGGGACGTGGTGGTCCATCGCCAGTTTAGGGACGTGGTGGTCCATCATTAGTTTAAGGACGTTTCGGTCCATATTCCAGTTTAGGGACGTGGTGGTCCAATATTAGTTTAAGGACGTTTTGGTCCAATATTAGTTTAGGGACGTCTCGGTCCAATATTAGTTTAGGGACGTCTCGATCCACGAGTTTAAAGACCCCGCAGTCCATATTCATGTGTGGTCATTGGGACCCGTCACCTCTCTGACGTCGTTGAAGGATTACAACGACAGTCGTCAGAGGGGTTCGGAGATGTACCCTCGAACCGGATATAAATTGATTTAAGAGAGCAATCTTGCTCAGTCAATTTAATTTAAGGACTTACGGCCAAAATTGGGCTTAGTCCAGTTGAAAGTGTTCAACATTTTATTTGCTTTTGCGTTGCATTTATTTTTATTTTTATTTGGACTTTGCCCAGAAAGGATGCAGAGCATCAATTTGTTTTGGGCTCTGCCCTTTATAAATGATGCAGAGCATCAATTTCATTTAGGCTCTACCCTTTTATTGCTTTGCAATTTATTTTGGCCTGCTTAGTCTTTTTGATTTGGGCCTGGCCTTTTTAGGAAATGCATTGCATTTATCAGGCGCTTTGCGCCAATCAGAGAGCGCAAGCGCTCATGGTGATGACACGTGTCATGCAGCGCAGTGCGCTGCGCTAGTGCGCTACGCTTGCGCTGCTGACACGTAGCGTGCTCCGGTGAGTTGCGCCAATTTCAGAGAGCAAAGCTCTATTCAAAAGCGCATAGCGCAAACGGTTCAGACGCTGACACGTGGCGCTCTCTGGTGGCTTGCGCCAATCCAAGAGCGCAACAGTGCAGTATTGCAAGTGCAAGGCACTATAGTTTAGGAATCTTTTAGATTCAATGAATAGAAGTGCAAAGCACTGTTAGATTTGTTGATCTAATTTAGATCAAAGAAAAAGATAAGTTTTTTCTTATCTTAAAGAACCAAAGGTTCATAAAAAAAAGTGCAAAGCACTATTTTTATTTTATTATTTATTCCTTTATTTAGTTATGTTTAAAGATCAATGATCTTATTTTTAGATCACTGATCTGTTCATAAGAGAATTTTCTCTTCTTTCAAAGGTTTTTACCTCCTGTTGTTCTTGAGGAGCTCTCGAGAGTTCTCTTCTCTTTTTTTTTTAGAATGATCTTGATGCCTTTGAATTGAGGTCTGGGGTCCTTTTTATAGTGCCCATAAATTAGTTAAATTTGTTAAAGAGATCTTTCTCTGAGTGATTTGGGGAATTTTCCCCACCGTTGGATCTTTGATCCAAGGGCTTCTGTTTTACAGAAGAAAATCTTCTTGTTTTAACAAGAACAGAAAGATTTCTTTAAAATCTTAATTCTGTTTGGCGCAAATGCCCCAACGCGTGACACATGTCGCGCAGCGCACAGCGCAGCGCAACTGCGCTAGCGCATCAGTGCACGGCGCAGCGCAACTGCGCTAGCGCATTTGCGCTGACACGTGTCGTGCAGCGCAGTGCTTGCGCAACTGAAGCGTTGCTTCCTTTACTTTTATTTTTAAAGAGCTTTGCTCTGATTGGACGCATTGCTTCGGGCGCTGTGCTGCCGTATCAGCTTTTGACACGTGGCGCATTGTGCGCAGCGCACGGGATTTGAAGCGTTGCTTCAAAATTTTGAATTTTTGAAATTCGAACAGAACCTTGCTCTAATTGGGGGAAAAAATCCTTTTGTTTTCTGTTGTGATTCTTCGTTTTGGGCGTAGTATATATATTGCGTGGATTGTGTCTCCACCGTTGGGTGTGAGCTAGCTCCCATTACGGATGCTTTTATATATTATACGCTTGTATATGGTTTTATTCAAAAATTGCAAAGGAGGTACTACCCGATTTTTAAACGACGAAAGTATTTTCAATTAAACTTTACTTATACTTCAAAATAAACTTGATTTCATTTATAAAACTGTTTCAAAACTCCACCTCCACTATTTTCTTACTAAAGGGGTTTAGATTTCTGATTTTTGGCTTATTTGGGTTACGGTGGGGTCCTATAGATTTCACGTGATTCAAGTGCCGGTCACGTGCCATTTCTGGGTCCTGACAATTAGAAATTATCTATTTAAAGTTTTAATTCCATATTATTTAAAAGCCATGATCTTATAAATTTAAATAAAGAGTTGCAAATAAAAGTTGCTTTTATTCATGAATATAAAGGTTATAAAGTGAAATAAATGGTTTCTTAACCCTTCGTTCCATGAAAAATTATAAATTTAAATGAAGAGATATAATTTATATGAAAAGTTGTGAATTTACATAAAAGGTTGCAACCATTTATTATGAAAGGTTGTAAATATAACTTTTCATGAAAGGGTTTCAAGATCCTTCACTTCTTCTAAAGGAAATGGACTTTCTTTGTTCCATTCATTCCAAAAATTCCTCTCTCTCTCGTGTTGGTGTGTGAGTTCGGATTGAAAGTTAGACTGAAAACTACTTTCGACATACAGATTCGCTGCTTAAATTATCTTCCGAGACGAATTTGCAGATACCCTTTGTAGTATAGTGTGCAAATATTGTCTTAAGAAAAAAGAAATTGATAAATATTTCTCAATTCAAGCAGTAAATTCAACAATTAGCCACAAACTATGATTATGATAAACCTTATAAAGTTTCTAACACATGGAACTCTTTGGTTCTAGTTATAGTAGTAGAGATGTGCGGTGCGCTTTCCATGAGCAAACCCGACTCTGGAGGTAGTTTTCGGATCAGTTTTAGGAGTTTTAGTTTAAACGGATTTTAGCTATTGCAGTTTTTTTTATTTCTTTTGTGTTCAAAATAAATGATTTGTTTGATATAGTAAAATAGAAAAATTTGGGTGGTACTGAAATGGCATTAGGGAAGATCTTCATTCTAAATTAGTACAAAGAGAAAAAAACTATGAGAACTTAATTTTTCATAATCAACTTCGTCGATTCTGAACGTCATGGCTTAAATCATATGTACTAATGTACACAAATTTTCATATGCTTTTCATACTTTTTGATCTTTAGTCTGGTTTCGGAAAACATTCTATTATCGGTAAAGCATTAAACTTATGACAGTTTGATGGAAGTGCAAAAAGTATTGAAATATCATATAATTTTTTTTATGTGCGTCTTAAAATATGTAGATCAAGATAAAGTGTGCCAATCATGTTTAAAATATGTCAATTAATAAAATAATTGATATATTGTTGACTTACCCACTGACTTGGAGAGAATCCCCGGTGTATCACTAGTAAAAGCTGTACGCTATAGAGATTATTTATTAGAGACCGTGTAAATATTTACGGTCCCTAAAAAATTATTAGAGACCGTATATATTATACGGTCTCTAATAAACGGTCGCCAAAACATTGACGACCGTTCACATAATATTAGCGACCCGTTCTAAACGGTCGCTAATATATCGATCAAATAAGAACCGCGATGGCTCCTTCTTCCTCCTCATTCCCCCAAAGTTTTTCCTGAGAGGTGATTATTATCCTCCTTTTTCTCAAGTTTTTCAGAAAAATTATGAAATCTAATCCTAATTTTTTTGTAGGTGTTATTATTGCAGTTGGTGGTGTAGAACTTGCAATCGCTCTTATTCTTTTCAAATCCGGGCCAAGGTTGGTGTTTTCTCCTCCTAAGCCAAAATTTTCAATTAGATTATTAAATTTAGAAATTAGGCGATTATAATATGTGATTTGTGTTGGTTTTGATATATTAAATATGGTTAATGATGAGTTGAATCGGTTGTAGAATGATGGTTTTGAAATTTATTTTGATTTTAGGAGTTGATGGGTTTTATCATTAAAATATAACTGAAGAAAATTGTTTTAGATGGGTTTTAGAATTGAAAATAGATGAAAAATTAAAATATAAATTTGGTAATTTAGATTTAGAGTTGAAAATATAAAGATTATAGGTAATCGATGAATTTACTTATTAGATTAATTTAGGATAAAATGGATTATAGGATTATATTAGATGAATTTAAGCTAAAATGTATTATAGTTAATTGAAGGGGTGCGCACACGGATGCGTGTTTGTGAGTATGTGTAAATGTGTGTTCATGCAAACATATGTGAGCGAGCGAGTGTGTGTGTGTGTGTGAACGAGTATATGTAGGAGTATTTGAGTGCACGCGCGTATGTGTGAGAGTGTGTATGTGTATGTGTTTTTGCGTGCGTGGCTACATATGAAATATTTCAAAAATATATTCATCCTAAGATCTATCTTTTATTTTGTAAATTTAATAATGCAATATTCTTTATTTTGTAAATTTAATAATTTGATATCTTGTTGCTTATGATTTACTGCTTAGATTTTTTAATTGTAGCATAATTTATAAAACAAATCAAAATAAAAATCAAATCCTTTAATACCAATTAAACTATAATAGATGCATAAATCAAAACTAAAATCAAATTGATTAAGAAAAATTAACACTAATTAATCTATAACATTAATTACATTAATTAAGAAATCTTAATTAAGACCAGATAATAGTGAACTGAGACCCTGATTAAAAAACGATTAAATAGAAAGTTAAAGGATACCCTAAAATTTTGATTAGAAACGTAACTAGAGTTTTCTGTTTTCATTTAATTAGTAAATTTAAGATCGAAAGGTCTTAAATTTATTTAGGATCGACCTATAGTTTTCCGTCTGACAATTGGAGTATGTCAAATCTTTTTCCCGTCGAATTGATAAGATCACATTATATGTTTGTGAGAGCTGAGCGTCTTGTTCAATTTTTTCAAATATATGTGTAGTATTCGACGAGAGGATTTGACATACAGTAATTGTCGGATTTATCCAGTTTGGACATTTTACGAATGCAAAAAGACTCACATCTCACATCCTTCTGTATTTTTGTCCATTTTGATAAGTTTCGACAGTGATTTCCACTTGTTCCCCATGTACAGATTTATATACAAACACGGGGAATAGGGGGAAAGTGCTGCCGGAATTTTCTCGAAATGGACGAAAAACAGGAGGATGTGAGATGCGAGTGTTGCATTCGTAATGAGAATTAGAACATTTATCCCTGACAGCAATGAAACTAATTATTCATTCCGACCTTTTGCCCTGGGTACTTACGACAATCTTAAATGATTTTAGATACTTTGATGCGTCCACATCATGAAATCTAATTCAAGACTTGAAAATTTATTTAATGATGAGCTTGTAATAAACTCATAAGATATGTAAAACTTATATTATTATCTGTGTTATAACAGATGAGAATTCTTCCGGATATATCGTTTATGCACATGGGAAAAAAAGATAGGTATGCTTTGAGAGAAACCCGATTTAATGATAGGCTTAAAACCTTTTTAGATTACGTAGAGATGAACCCAAAGCGTAGCCGAGATGGACTCTTGTTCTGTCCTTATAAGAAATGTAAGAATAGAGCCCGTTTTCGACGTGAAGTGATAGAAGAACTTGTGTTTGTAGAGAATTTTGAATCGAACTACATACATTGGCATTACCATGGGGAGAGAATACGTGACGAGAAAACGATGATGGATAATGAGACCGCAGCTTCTTAAGCTGAATTGCCGACTGGTGACAGGATAGATGATACACATGAGATATTGGAAGATTTATTTGCTAGAGAGAAAATGAATGATGTTAAACCGTCTAAAGGCACCAGTGATTTAGAAGAATTACAGAAACTTCTGGAGAAAAATAAACAAGATCTGTACGAAGGCTGTACGGAATTTAGTAGGTTGTTATTTGTAATAAGGCTCCTCCATCTGAAGATGATCAGTGGGATGGCAAACGAACACTTTGACGTGCTTTTTAATCTCCTACACAAGATAATTCCTGAAGGAAATGAAAGCATTCTAGAGAATCATTATCAGGCAAAAAAGATTGTTAAGACACTTGGTTTCTCGTATGAGAAGATCGATGTATGTCCCAATGACTATGTGCTGTATCGCAGGGATTACGAGTCTCTCGATGAGTGTCACACCTGCAACTTATCTAGATGGGAAAATTTCACTACTACAATAAGGGGTTGCCCCTGCGGCTTTATCCGTAGGGGCAAACCATTGCACCTACGGATATATTCGTAGAGGCACGAAAATACACCGTAGGTGCAATGGCCACAGGTGCAAGTCTTAGCCCTGAACATACCCCTACGGATAAATAATTGCCCCTACGGTTTGCTCCGTAGGGACATATGTACCTACAGTGTATTACGTAGGGACAAAATATTTATTTAATTTAGTTGTTTATAAAATAAAATACTTGCCCCTCCATAAATATCCGTAGGGGCAATCTCACGCCCCTACGAAGTTATCCGTAGGTCAAAATATCAGCCCCTACAGATGCTTCATAGGTCCATCTTCAAGCCCCTACGGAGTACTCCGTAGGGACAGATAAAAGCCCCTACGGATATAGTCGTAGGGGCAAGTGTAACGCCTGCTACTGAGTCCATAGGGGCAAAATGTCAGGTATCCTGATATTTTGCCCGTACGGTTAACTGTGTAGGATCAAAGGTTGGACCTACAGATTAATCCGTAGGGGCAAAATATGGACCTACGGATTAATCTGCAGGGACAAAATATCAGGTTTTCTTAAAAAAAGCGCTTCCTGTTTTTTTCTTTCCCTATGCACAACAATATATATATATATATATCATATAATACCGCAGTATTCATAATCAATATCTCACGCATAAAATATAAAAGAAATCAACAAACAGAAAACGATATCAATCTAAATCACCGTGAACACGCAAACACCACCAATATCGTCCAAAATATATACAATATGTATCATACATGCTTAAAATATAAAAAAATCTATCCTAGCTCGGTCCAGCTCCTCCACCTCTGATAATCGCCGTAATCTGGCGCATCTGCTCCTCGGTGCAGCCCTGAGTCGTCAAAAACTCGGCCGATGAAGGAGCGGACTGTGTGGGAGTCTGAGCGGGCTGTGGAGCTGCAGGAGTGGTCTGCGCAACCGCAGCCGAAGGAGATGCATGTGGAGCCACAGCCGAAGTATCCTGTCGCATCTGTTCAATTTTGTGTGTAATAAACGAGTAAGAACTGTGTATTAGTCGAATTCGTATCATTATCAGGTTATTGCGAAACCCCAATCTAAGATTAATCAAAACTAAGTCTACAACCAAATAAGCTCAGGCTATTAATATTGGATATGTTACTATCTATAATATGATATAATATTTTACTATTAAGTAGTATACATACCATCATCTCCTTCAACTCCTGAACGGTAGTCTTCAAGGTGGCAACATCTTGCTCTAGATGTCGCTCACGGGGGGTAGGGGAAGTAACCGCCAGAGTAAAGTCCAATCTCATATGGGCCCTGCTAGGACCCAGTCCCCGGCCTCTCTCCCAACCTCCGTGGTGCCCTCCGTGTGCGGCGTCTAGGGCTGGGGTCAGCAGCATTGGATCGTTCTGTTCAGTAAAATCGATCCTCGATGCCTCCGCCTGCTCCACCACCCGCTCCTACACCCACATTAACCAGTAAAATATAAGTATATCATTTAAATTTGAACTTTTCAAAAGAAAAATTCAAACCTGTTAGAATAAATATTTACACTTACACAATACTCCTGGGTAGCGGTGTCGGGGAATCGAAGCTCGCCCGTGGCGGGATCTGTCGAGGTGCCGTAGACGGCATGATACACGGTCAGCATGCTCGGTGTACCACCCTGCGCCAGGGTCTGAGCTCTCTGCAATTCATAAAAAATTTACATATATTATAAAATAACTCTTAATATTACATTATTACAGTAGGTCTATTGTAATTTACCGATGCTTCCATGGCACGAGTAATATTTCTCGAGTCACCTGTATAAGTGGGGCAACCCCTCTTCGCCGACTTCTCATTCTCTTTATTTTGATCGGCATGTTTCTTCACAACACATTCAGATTTAGTTTTCTAATCAAGCATCACAAAAAAAATAAATTATATACTAAACAATGAATTACATTTAAAATACAAAGCAGTTTGCGCTGAGAGTCAAAATATTGGTACAAGAGAGGCCATGTATCTACGTCGACTCTCGCAAAGGCCGGAGTATGTAGGAGAGCCGCTCTCTCTTCCTTAGGGGTCGCCATCCATAGGGAATAGCAGTCGATCTTCAGCTCGTTCCTATTGTATCGGACCTTTGATTTCATGTTCTTCATCAGGCCATGGTACAGAGCGTGAAGATCGAGCACTCTCTCAGGGTGATCAGGGTCGGGTACTGACTGAAAGTCGTAATCCAACTGTAAATACAAAAAAACAATGTTATTAAATTGCAAGTGTTAAATAATAATAAATATATTGGGTAAGTCAAATGAAAATATATATTAATACCCGAGCCTGATCCCAGAAGAGGGCAAATGAGCGCCGGTGCTGGTCACCCCACTCGATGTGAAATGGATACTTCTTCACGAGGCGGCTCTCATCCCCCATATACCGGCCGAACCTCTCGGCATAATCACCGGTATAGCGATAATCAGGGGTAAAGAAGAGGGGGAATGCTGCCTCCCCCCTAGCTCTGTCGGGCCTCAGCCCGTAGGACTGATTCGGATCTCGAGTCCCCCTCTCAGGATGGGGATGCCCTGCATCTACAAGAAATATCAAGACAATCAATATTAAGACAAAGTGGTATTGAGAAATCAAGGTTTAACAAAAATTGAAGTGTGATATATACCTCCGGCGACAGAAGCACGAGCCTGGGCCCGGGCAGCAGCACGAGCGGGACGATAGTTCTTCCGGCGAGGAACAGCCGGTGACCCGGACGTGGATGCATCCCCGCCAACTAGAAAATAAATATCAATAAAATTACATGAAGTTCATGTTTATTCTTAAAGGATATGTAAAAGGAATAAATATTTTATATTTATTCATACTAACCTGCAGACTGAGCGGAGGGTATGGAAGTGACGGGAGTGGCCCTGCACCAGACGTGGACGCACCACCTATAATTAGACAATCAAATATTGACTATATAAGTAATTGCAAAAAGAATGTGTATATCAATAATATAACATTCTAAATCAACATGTATATACACTATAGGATATATAAATATACCCGCAGGTGCGGTGGTGGCCTCTGTCTGAGATGTGGAGGCACCACCTACAGCTAGACAATTAAAAAATGATTATCTAAGTACGTAAGAGCAAAAAGAATGTATGTATATTTATGATATAGCATTCTAAATCAGTATGCATGCACTGTAGGATATATAAACATACCTGGAGGTGCGGGAGTGGTCTCTGTCCCTGATGTGGACGCACCACCAACGGCTAGATAATCAAATATCGACTATATAAGTAATTTTGACATAAATATGCGTGTATATTTATAATATTACATTCAAAATGAATATGCGTGCAATATACCTGAAGGTGTGGCAAAGTTCACATAGAAGGAGGCATCCGAAGGGGTCTCCGATCGGGATGCAAGACCAGCCCTCTAAAGCTCCCTACGCAGCTTTCCGGGTGGCAGAACCGCTTTTCCTTTTCCGGTGCCGCGGCTGGAGCTCCTGCCGCACCTCGCTGCTCCCTTCATCGTCATCAAATCTAGATAAAACGGTCCGTGGACACATTAGACAATCATTACATATGCATGCTATATATGTATAGATCGTAAAATGTGAAGTAATAATATAACATTACTGATAACCTTTTTCATTTCGTGGACGCATTAGACATATCTACTTGGATTTCATCATCGATATCATTTCTAACCCACGTAACTTCATGATCAGCTGAAGACAACCCGTCTTTTGAAACAGACGGTCGGAGCACTCTTAGTCTTCTCTCTTCTTCATCCTCATCGCTGTCCTCGAATTCTGAGACATCGTAAACATCCCTGGATTTCCAACGGCATACGACACTCATCCTGGATGCTTCAAACAATGTGAGTAGTATACTTGGAACGCTTAGTTCGGAAAGATAAACGGATTGTCCTGACCGTAAAATTGAAGTGTGTTCACATTGGTCAATCCATATTCATCTTTCCAAGTCCCGAGATTGTTTCTCCACTTATCCGTATCGGTTTGTGTATCGTACCAAGTATACTGAAATATATAAAATGGTTCTGATCGTCCGGGATATTGGATGCCAAGTATACAATTTAAGTATCCATAATAAATCAAACCATCTGATCCTACCGTCACAATCCCACTATTCTGAGTGGTTCTGGATGTTTCTATATCCTTAACTTCGAATTTGTATATAAGGACACCGAATCCTTTATAATATGCAACCTCCATACTAAGAAACTGAGCTACACATCTTGAATCACTCTCTAATGATGTAGACAAGTTCGGATCGTGGATCTAACAAAACAAATTTTACGACAAATATATAACGATATAAGTTTAGATTAAAACTAGTAGCAATAACATGTTATTCGAATAACTTACATGATCCGCAACCTAATCGCAAAAATTATCCTAATGTTATTTTTCCAATCATTTATCGTTCCAATCAGGATGCCCCTCACGTACCTCGTTAAAATGAATTCTGTTCTCAACAATAAATTATGGCATTAATATTATATCATTTTATACACACACAAATACAAATATAACAATTAATTCAAAAAAACTCTCTCTAATTTTTTCAAGACATGCGTTATTGAGGAGGATAAACCGATATATCTTGTTGATAAATATAGTGTCTACCCTCTTATAATCCGCTTTACTATATGGCCCGTCCTGGATTCTTCGAGGCCGGTTAAGTTTCGTTTCAATGTTCTCGTCCAGATAGCGGGAACAAAATGTGGTTGCTTCATCTAGAAGATAACCTTGCATGATAGAACCCTCTGGTCGATTTCTATTGCGTATATACTTTTTAAGAGTGTAGAGGTACCTAAAGAAAAATATGTTAAATAAATAAATACGGGCATACAGGACAATAATAATTTTACAAATTCCGCGAAACGAAAAATTCCATGTACCTTTCGACGGGATACATCCATCGATATTGTACCGGTCCGGCTAACTTAGCCTCTGTTGCAACATGAACGGTCAGGTGTATTATGATATCGAAGAATAACGGTGGGAAAATACGATAAAACTTGCAAAGTATCAACGAAATAGAATTTTTTAGTTTCTCCAGTATCACAACATCCAGTCTTTTAGCGCATAATTCTCTGAAAAAACAACATAGGCTATTGATTACTAGACCAAACAATTCGGAAAGGGAAGTCCTGATGGCTAATAGGAAAAGGTGCTTCATAATAACATGGTGATCATGACTTTTCAGCCCATCGATCTCGCCTTTCACAATTTTTATTTTCTTGCTAAATGATCCTGAGAAACCTGTGGAAACTTTCAAATAATACAACACCTGCAGGAATCTTTTCTTCTCCAGTTGTGCCATATGATACGCGGCATTGGGAAGTACAAACTTTTCTGGTTTACCCGCTATCGGTTTAGGATGCAATTCACTTCTAATTTCCCAGTCCTGTAGATCCATCCGATCATGGAGATTGTCTTTCAATTTCCCGTCTTTATAAAGAAACAAGTTGAGTATCTGCTCGGATACTCCCTTCTCTATGTGCATGACGTCTAGACAATGACGCACTAAATTTGTTGACCGGTACGGAAGCTCGAAGAAAATGCTTAATTTGTTCCAGAATGGTGGTTTGACCTGTTTTGTCGGATCTATCCCGAAGGTCACATTATTGTAACCATCCCACTGAGCAGTCATGTCCTCTCCGGACAATGGGGATAGAGGTCTAAGAAGCTCCTGATGACCATCAAAGTGAACAACGTCTAACCTGTAGGGATGGTCTAGAGGCAAGAAATGTCGATGGCCGCAATAACAAACCTTCCTACTAAAATTCAAGAATTTCGATGTTGTATGTTGATGGCAATAATAATATGCATTGTGACGATGTATGGACCAACCTGATAGCATTCCATACACAGGAAAGTCATTAATTGTCCACAATAAAGCCGCACGCAGTATGAAGGTTGTATTTGTGTCTGCATCGTAAGTCTCTACACCATCAATGAATAAAGATTTTAACTCATCGATCAGAGGTCAGAGATAGACGTCAATATTGTTTCCTGGTGAGTTTAGTCCGTCGATAAAAAGAGGCATCATAAAGTATGATTGATCCATAACCAACCAAGACGACAGATTATAAACTATCATTATAACGGGCCATGTGATGTGGCTTCCATCCATATAGTTGAATGGGCAGAACCCATCACCAGCGAGTCCGAGCCTGACATTGCGAGGATCGTTACTGAATATTTCGTGCCTCCTATCGAAATCCTTCCATGCCGGTGAATCTCTTGGATGACTCATTTTTCCATCTTCACTTGGAGGAGCACGGTGATGCCAAATCATTGCCTCGGCTGTTTTCTTGTACTTGAATAGCCTCTGCAGCCTCTGTATTATAGAAAAGTATCGTGCTATCTTGACAGGTATATCGGGCTTCTTATCAGAATCTTTCAGTTTATACCCGGGCTCTCCGCATGTTGGACACTCTTTCAAATCTGAATTCTCTTTCCGGTACAACACGCAATTTTTAGGACATGCTTGAATCTTCTCACACTTCAGACCCAAATCAGACATCATCTTCTGGGCTCCGTACCAGCTGTCGGGTACGTTATTTCCCGGGGGTATAAAATCTTTCAAGAACGAAAGAAACATTGTGAATGACTTGTTGCTCCATCCATTTAGGCACTTAATCTGGAAAAGTTGGACGAACCATGAGAGGGTGGAATACTTTGCATTCTCATAAATTGGTTTTCTAGCATCGTTCATGAACTTTTCGTACTTATCCGCACACGGTCCTTGACCGGAAGGAATTTCATTTTCGGTACGAATAGATTCACCTAGGGCAGCCTCTACCATATCCTCCATTTCTTCTCTTGGATATAAATTACCGTCTTCTTCTTCTGCCGCATTACCGTCTTCTCCTTCTTCTTCTGCCGCATTACTGTCTTCTTCTCCTTCCCCGTGATATAGCCAAGTTGTATAAAGTTTAGTAAAACCATGTTTAACGATATAACGCTCTGCGAAGTCTACCTTCTGCTAGTACTTATTCCCACATCTATCGCACGGACAGAGAATCTTCTCTAACACGATCTTATTATATGCGCGTGCAAATTCAATGAAAGAAGCAACTCCTGTGACAAAGTTAGGTTGCATACGTTGTTGCCAATCCACATACATCCAGTTCTTAACTCTGATGTACTCATGGGCCATGTTAGACTGTATAACATATAAATTGTAGGTTATGATGACTATATTGAGAAATCTAAGAACGGGATGATTACTGACAAATGAGAAAATCCATGTATGTGATTTGTGTGTGTGTTTGTTGTTGAAAAGAATAAATTATCGATAAACAAAGTTAGATTTGAGAATACCCATGTATGAGTTGTATTCTATATATGTGTGTTTCAATTTATGATTTCGCTTAAATGTAGGGTTGTTAGTGTGTATGTGCTGTGTGTGCATTTGTTGTATATTCGTGTTATATATGTGTGTTTCGGCTGTCGAGGGTAAGGCTTCCATCCCATTAAGAATGTATAGAACAGACACCCATTCGCTTGTGCTTTCAACCGTTTTGAGTAAATTTTGGCAGCACCTCCCCGCTGTTCTCCGAGTACACTGTAATAGAATAGATAATCATTTCAAAGCTGTAAAATAACGTTGAAATAAACATATAATCTATCTTTGTATACGGAGAACCAGCAGAAAAGTACCGACGAAATAACTCAAAACGGATGAAAACACAAGTGAATGCAGGTATTTGCTTTATACATTCTTAAGTTGTCCACACTGGACAAATCTATCGGTTATCATACGATTGAATCTTCTCGTCACATAGACTACACGACGGTTGTTAGTACCGAGCTATACCGTCCGATATTTAACAACCTTTGTATAGTTTTATGTCACGACGAATATCGAACGTATGTTAACCGATAGACGGGGACTAAGTCGCACTTTGATTTTTATATATGAGTATCGATGAGAATATGAAAGTTTCATATTATTATCGAGTATCATATATGTCACGACCCACCCCTAAACACATATGGTATTGTCCGCTCTGGCTGAAACCGCATGGTTTTGTCCCTGTGAATAAACCGGACTCAAGAAAGGGCTTACTTCCCAGTAGGTCACCCATCCCAGAATTTCTCTGGCTCAAGCATGCTTAACTACGGAGTTCTTCAGACTCCGGAGTTCTTCAGACTCCGGAGTTCCGATTCATCCAAAGGCGCCTCCATGTTATAGGAGTGGTATCATTCCATTTATAGTTATGATCATGCTCTCTTTTGGAATGGAATTCGATACTCGCCATTGTTCTATAGTGGGTCCCCGTGTGTATCCGTATCGGTTACATCCCCATCCCGATACCGGATAACATCTCACTTCTCACGGGGTAGGTAGTATTCATCCCCAACTCCACCTTGGGTATTACAATATATTGATTTTAACTTGAACATTTAATTTGAATAGGTTTTACATTTACGTTTCGTTATTAAGGATTCGAAGTTTTAGTTTAGGGTAAATTTTTCTTGCGTTTACGGTGAAGTTGTATGTTTACATTATCATCGAGTATCCTACTGAATGGACTAGTGCACCCTAAACCCTAACCCTAAGTAACCCAAATTAACCTAATTAACCGCAATTAACCATAATCGTTACTCTAACATAAATTATCCCTAATTAACCCAATTTACCAAAATTAACCTAATTAACCCTAATCAACACCCTAACCCTTTTTAATTATCACTAATTAACCCAATTAACCCTATCTATTATACATCTATTATACGTAATTAACCCAAATTAACCCTAGCCACTAATCCTAACCCTGAACCAAACCCTAACCCTAAACCCTAACCCTAACCCTGAACCAATCCCTAACCCTAACCATACACTGAACGCTAACCCTAGCCCAAGTCCTACCCTAACCCTAACCCTAACTAACCCCAACTAATTAACCCTGAACCTAACCCTAACTAACCCCAACTAATTAACCATAACCCTAACCCTAACTGAACCTAACCCTAACCCTAACCGAACTCTGAACCCTAACCTTAGCCTATGTAGCAACCAATTAACCCTAACCCTAACCCTAACCTAAACCCTAACCCTCACCGAACCCTGAACCCTAACCCTAGCCCAAGTAGCAACCCAATAATCAACAAAACAGAAATAAATGCATAATTAGAAGTAAAAATATAAAATTTACTAACCAGTAGGCCGGCGATGGAGAAGACCGGAGATGGTCGACGACGTAATCGACGATGAGAGCGTTTCTAACGTCGACGAGGAAGTTGACAGTGATGTCGGGGACGAAGAGGCATGCGCGGGAGTGCGGTGGTGACGAGCCGCAGGTGGTGGCGATGAGGAACGGGCGGTGGCGACGACGCGCGCGCGGGAGAGTGAGGAAGTTGTGAGAAAGAGGAAATTGTGAGAAAGAGGAAATTTCTGGCCTTTTTTTATATAAAATAACCCATATAATGCCCTTACGGATTAATCCGTAGGTTCTTCATTTGCGGCTCCGTAGGGCCAAATAACAAATTACGTTTTAATATTTTTAAATTAAAACGTAGGGCACCGTAGGAGCAATCATGAGGACCTACGGATTAATCAGTAGAGGCAAGAAAATGTTGCCCCTACGAATACCTTTATCCGTATGGGCAACCCTTTATTGTAGTAGTGATTAAGAGAAATTCAAACGCAGAAATGTCCTATTTCAGGAAAAAGAGCAAGAAAACTTTAGCCAAAGTCCTTCGTTATTTCCCTTTGGTTAAGAGGTTACAAAATTTATATATTTCAAAGGAAATGGCGAAGAGCATGCGATGACATTTCGATCGTCAGATCAAAGACGGGAAGCTGAGACATCCGGCTGATGCAGAAGTATGGAGAAATTAGACAGTGTTGATCATTTTAGGAATGAGCCGAGGAATGTATGTCTAGGTTTGGCAACCGATGGTTTCATGCCTTATGGACTCATGAGCTCTAGTTGATCCACGTGGCCAGTATTGCTTATGCCTTACAATCTGCCTCTCTGGATGTGCATGAAGCAACGGTATATGATTCTTTCCTTATTAATTCCTGGAAAATATTCACCTGGCTAGAACATCGACGTTTATATGGAACCTTTAATTGAAGAGCTGATAGAACTCTGAGAATATGGAGTAGAGACATATGATGCGTATGCTGAAAAGAAGTTTAGAATGCGAGCGGCTGTTATTTGGACAATCAACGATTTTCCAGCATACGACATATTATTTGGACCGTCTACCTAGCGAAGCATGCATGTCCATCATGTGGTCTTGATTACAGTGCCCTCTAGCTTAAGACACGTAGTAAGTTTCTACTGGTTTCATTGTAGGTGGCTATCGGCGAATCATCCGTACAGAAAGATGACAAATAAGTTTAATGGAATATTGGAAAAGGGTGAAGCACCAAAACAATTGTCAGGGATAAAAAAATTTGAGCAGATTTTATCGTGGCAATTCCAGTAAAGTTCTAATTATTTTAACTCAGATGGTTTCTTCAATAAATAAAAAAGACGGAAGTGGTCCGAAAATAACGAATTGTTGAGTGTGTAGAAGAAGAAAAGTATATTATGGAATCTTCCTTACTGGAAACATCTGTTGATTCGACACAATATTGATGTCATGCATGTAGAGAAAAATGTGTTTGATAATATTATTGGCACATTGTTACATGACGGTTCTAAGTTCAGGGATAAGTTGAGTGCTCGCGAGTGCTTGGAGGAGCTTGGAATCCGACATAAATTGCATCCGATATTTCGTGATGATGGTGTCTATGAATTACTAGTTTCGAACCACACAATATCGAAATTGACTATAAAAATATTTTATGAGGTGCTAAAGAGTATCAAAACCCCAGATGGGTACTCCTCTAACATAGCAAAGAATGTGCAAGTCGAGCCACCAAAACTCTTGAATCTTAAAACTAACGATTGTCATATCCTTCTGCATCAATTGCTTCCAATGGCTTTGCCAACCAATATCACCAAAACTTTGATAGAGTATTGTGTCTTTTTCAATAAACTTTGTTCTAAAGTGATAGATGTGGCCAAATTCAAGGAGTTGCAAAAGAGTATTGTTGAAACCCTTTGTAAGTTGAAGATGATATTTTCTCCATCTTTCTTCACCATCATGATTCATCTTTCTATGCATCTAGCTATAGAGACAATAATTGTTGGACCTATCTCATATAGTGAATGTATTCGATAGAAAGGTAATATATTTTTGAGTCAATTGTGTTATTTAATTCATTATGATATTCACATTTTTCTAAAGTATTCGTTAACGTTTTAGATACTTAGAATTCTTAAAACGGCAATTGCGCAATCGAGCTCGACCGGAAGAGTCAATAGGCGAAAGTTATTGCGCCAACGAATGCCTCAACTTCACTTCTCGTTACTTGTGTGGAGTTGAAACAATATTAAACCGTCCTTTTCAAATTAACGATGATCAGCTATCCTATTCATAAGGGGATGATGGATCCTACCGGAGGGAGCGGCTCGATCAAGCGCATTCATATATCCATAATAATCTTGAAATTCCTGCCGATCATAGAAAGTATATAAATTAAAAAAATTAATCGTGTCAATATTTTGAGTACCTACACCTATATATGCCTAAATAATTAGTACTGCTATTCTTTTAGCTGACATATTGAAGAACATACAAATGCGATTTCCGGAAAGAGTGCTAATTGGAAGATTAATAAAAAATATAAGAAACACTTTCCATGGTGGTTCCGTAAACACGTATATATGTTTTGTATATTTCACGTTTCACATGCATATATCATATATAAGTTATACATTTTACGTGTAAAAGCATTGTAAATTGAAGATGACATAGCAAAAGGAATGCAATTTTCGAATGTAATCGTGCGACTATCTAAACGTCCTAGTTCAAAAGTGAATCGATACGGTTCATATTATATTAATAACCTAAAATTTCTTACAACCGAGAAATTGACTACCCAAAACAATGGGACTTATTGTCCGTTTGAACAAACGTGCTTCTCATGTTCCTGTGATCAAAGACCGCAGAGAGGGAAAAAAAAGAGAATTTTACGGTCAGCTGGAGAATACAATAGAGCTATTTTACTGGAATAATGAGCAAGAAAGATTTTTTATGTTCAATGTTCGTTGGTGCGCTTGCATCCAGATCGATGAGTACGGTTTTCAGCTTGTCAATCTCAATAAAGAAATTTATCGAGATGATAAGTTCATGTTAGCCTCACAGCTGAGCAGTATTTCTATGTCAAAGATACTAATCGTGAAGAAACTTGGATTGCATTGCTGGCACCTCCTAAATCCTTTTTCGATAGTTCTACCAACGAGATTGACCTTGATGAAGCATATCTGGTTGACATATGAAAAACTTTGCAGTTGTAAACAATTGTAATCAATTGATATATGTTATAAACTTTGCAGTTGTAAAAACTTATAATCACTTGCATGTAAATGATATATGAAAAACCTAGCAGTTCTAATCACTTATAATGTATTGATTTGTTAGCTTAATGATTTATGCATATTATATATTTTGTATCGTCATTACTCTTGCATAAAACAGATTGGGCGAAAAGGCATATTCGGAAAATTTTCCAAAGCATTTTCTTCAAAGAAAAGAGATCGAGATACTGAATTCTCGACACAGCCTAATACTAAGAGTAGAGGTATATATTACGAGTTTTCAATAATCATCGACCACATTATTTTATTCAAAAAACTATTGCATTAGTTATAATAAATTAAAATGTGTAGGTACATCTGATCAGGAGGGTGCAGGTCCATCAGTGCAACATAATCTGTATGCACATTTAGACGAGCATTGCATGGACTTGAGTAGGGAACCTGGGGTGTTCTCGGATCCCATCACCAATGAGTGGATTTATCCATTTCCTCTTCCCCGCGATTTACAAAATTAAAAACCGTATCGCGATAAGGACAATGCAAAGGCAATGGCGCTGTGGGCTGCTACTCGACCTCAAATCGATATGATGATAGAGGCAATAGACACGAGTATTGATGAGGCACGGGTTGTGGGGGATAATCTGGCCCGGTTTGAACACCATGGAAGAGGTGTTGCAAACGAAATTATGAAATACGATATGTGTGGAAAAAAAGGCAATTCTGCAATGGGTAGGTGGGAAGCCCGTAGGTCCGGGTATGTGGGCTACACATTTTCACGGTTATATTGGTATTCTCGTCCACAACACCGACTTCCGGAATGTGGGCTTCACATTTGCAGATAACCCATGAAAAGCATACGTATGGACTTAGCGCTCACTCTTGGTAATGCATAACTTAACTATATTTCAACATTACATACATACCTATTATATGTTATAAATTTATTAAATATTATATTTATTAATCTATATTACAGAAATATTTTGTTTTAGAAGATGATATAGACGGAAATTGAATGCATGTCCGATATGAAATGTCAAAAATATTCAAAAAAATGGTGTCAAAATTTGAAGAAAAAATTCAAATAGTTAGAGAAATTTACAGATGATTGGGAACGTTTTGCCGCTCTTCCCTCCATCATCCCTAAATATCAGTTTGCGTTTCTCCTATTGCATTGGGATACACCTGAAATAAAAGTAATTAAAAATATACTTAAATAATTTTAATACTGAATTTAGATTAAATTACATTTAGAGATATTATCTTTTGAATAAGCAGAAAGTATCAGAAATGAATAAGCAGAACCGAGAGAAAACCACAGATGACTATTATGGTGGATCGATTCATGCTAATCAGTATAAGGCTATTTTGGTTAGCTTATCTTTAATTAAATAAATGTTCGATTTTTCAATTTCATCATTACATATCTTCACGTATAAATAAATCAAATATTTGTTACAGGAGAAGGCTGGAAAAAGCCGAGCCTCTCTGAGACTTGGGAGGCATTGCACATGAGAGAGGGCATGTCAGAAGAAAGGATGGAAATAGCCACTCAACATGTGGTAAACTTGCATTTTTCAATTCTTTTAAGTAAATTAATTATATTTCTTAACTTCATAAAGAAAATTAATTATTGTTTTATTTATCGAAGGAGGATTTCGAGGAGGCGGAAGGGACCTATCGGGAATCAAATCCCGAATATCCAGCTGACGATCTTCTTCTTACGGTGGCCGAGCTATCTATTATAGAGTAGCTTTTCCCTTAGTCGAGGGGACACGATCGTATTCCCCTATACGGTGGTTCCATTAGTCTTTCATGGTCCTGTTCCAGAAGAAATACTTCAATTTCGCCAACCACTCGCTCCAATCAATAATCAGCTGAGGCACAATAGATCAATGAGCTAGAGGAGCAGCTTAGGAGGAGGGATGAAACAGATAAGAAGAGGGCGGAAGATGAAGCGGTTTGGAGAGCTCAAATGGAGATGAGGTTGGAACAATTCTCGCAACAATACATTCCGTCTCCGCAATCGTGGTCAGCACAGGGTCTATTCCCGCCACAGCCGACATATTACCTTCCACCGATGCAATGACCATATTACCCTCTCCTATCATAGGGAACGCCGTACTATCCTTCACCGCCTCTGCAATCACAAGGAGGGTACTATCCTCGGCCTCCGCCGTAAGATCCTTATTATCCTAACCCTCCTCCATAGGAACCGTATAACCCTGATCAGTCGACCCCATAGGGAGGGTTATTAGGTAACTTTTTTTCGCAGGAGGACTTCGACAATGTGAATTGATACTATTCAAGGTGGGCTTCTGGTGGCCATGGTAGCGGTGGGAGTTAGTGAGATATGTATAGTTGTTACTTACAGAAATTTGAGCATACAATTAAACTGTGTTGAGTTTTGATGTTTAAAATTCATGTTGTGTATTCGTAGGGTTCTTATAAGTTAACGGCGAAAGGATTATGTTTTGACGATGGAAGTGGAGGGAGTTAGTGAGATAAGCATATATGTGTGTGTGTGTGTGTGTGTGTGTGGCTAATATTGTTTCGAAGATTATGATATGAGTTCATATATTTAAATATTTATTTATTTCGATTCACAGGGTTGAGTGAGCTGCGATTGCGAGTGATTTGGAGATTTTTTCGTATTGTTGGACATATATATAGCGTATGCATTGTGTTGTTAGTATTTAAAACAATTTAGTTTATGTATGCTTGTTTATTAAAAATTTAGTTCATATGTGTTTGATTGAGTTGTTGATATTGGTGGATAAATCGTGGATAATATTTATATGTTGGTTTGTATGCATATGTGTTCGTATTTTTTGTTGATCTTATTGGATTTGTTGTGGATTGTGCATATATATATTGATTTGTATGTGAAACGCTACTGTGGCGTAATATATTGTGATATTGTGTATTATTGTATCGAATATATCATTTTTCTGTAAAAATTTTTCAGGAAAAATAGTTATTAGCGACCATATAAGCTACAGGAACGGTCGCTAATATATCATCAGCGACCGTTTGCTGATATTAGGAAATAGATAAATTCGTTGAGATGTCCACGTGTCTGCTTATTAGCGACAGGTGGAAACAGTTCCTGATACATCTATTAGCGACCGTTCGTATTAGAGACCATTCATTAACTGTCGCTAATATATGTATCAGCGACCATCCAATCAGCGACCTTTTTTTAGCGACCGTTTAAAATATAAACGGTCGCCAATAGACATTAGGGACCGTTCATTATTTTGTGAGGACCGTTCCATACGGTCTCTAATAGTGACTGTATATAGTAGTGTATGCCTTAATTTGCACCCCACATTTCTCGAAAAATCTTTACTATTATAATTAGAAGTCTTATGGATGATATCATTAATTAACAAAATAAAAAAAAGGAAAAAAATGACAAAATTCCAATAGCTAAAATGGAAAATGAGAGATGTCTACCTCATTTATGACAAAAGACATAATAAAGAAAATGAAAAGTGAACAATATTTCTCTCTCTCTCTCTCTCTCATGCTCCAAAACCCAAAAAATAAATATGCCTCGTAAAATTTATACATAAGTCCTTATACCTTTGTTATTTTCTAGATAAATTTTTCAATTCAATTTTTTTTTGGATATTGGCACATATGTTCTAACCCATGCATACAACACACACAAACACACCCATGCACACATCACGCACAAACATACAACACACACGCATCTAGAAGACCCACAGATTTGCACGAAAGCGTTAATTTGTGGTCATTTCCTTACTTAGCGTTCGAATCCCGCACTTATCCCAAGAGGGAAAGTGCTCATACTAATTGAGTTATTGCTCATTGGATTTTCTCAATTCTAACAGTGCCTCTAACTGTATTTATTTTGATTTAAATTTAGAAAAACTACATCTATATATTTTTTTAAAACATGTAATGTGTAGGGTAAAATATTTTACACATGTCTTCATGTTGTTTAAAATATACGTAAGTACAAAATCTAGTATGCTAATACTCAAACCTCTTATAAAAGAAAAAATACATAATGCATCCAAATTTGAACAGTGGTCCCACCAGAAGTTATTTCAGTACCTGTTCTTTTTATTTTGTTGGGATACAGGTCAATCTATTTGATTTCTCATATATTATGTTATATTTTTGGTAAAATTTGGATCAAAGTGGATATTATATTATTATAATCCATAACATTTGCTTGTTATAGTGTCCAATCATATGACTTTACATGATTCTGAGATAATGTTGACAAGACTGGACATCTCAACTTGACAAATATTCAAAGTCAAGTCAAACATACAAACAGGACAGGACAAGAGATATAGCAAAACTTAATTAACTTCACAATTAATACTCATACATGCTAATCACAGCTTGGAGGAATCCTAGAGCAAATCATTTCATCTCCTCCATATTAAAAAGTAGCCACACTAATTGGAGAAATTTTTCATTGCCCCGGCCACCTGTGCCCGGTAATAAAAGAGAATAAAATAAAACATGGGACCCCGTTCGAAGTTTTTCCATTATTTCTTTTTAGCTTCTATCCGGATGAAGTACACACCTGCGTACCGAATAATTTTCTCTAGAATTTGGCTAATGATATATGCATAATTCAAATGACAACTCTCAAATCTCTCTCTCAAATTCAAATCATTAAGGATTAAGGATCCTATCCCCACACTTGCATTTCCAATTCATGGGCTTGTAGTTGGAGTTGTACTCATCACCTCTTGAATTGATGATGATGGCACTTGAGAAATGCCTCACTTTGTGTGGAGATACAGGCACTTGAATTGCTTCACAATGGCCACATGACATGCATCTTCTCTCACAAATTGGTGGCCTTGAACCAATCATAGAGCTCACACTCACCATCCCTTCACTACTTTCTTCATGCTTCAACTTCAACAAAGAACAAAAGAATTTACACCTACCAATTCACAAAATAATGATAAAAAGAAGAAAAAAAAGCTTGTAACCAAAATCTCACCTTGGCAACTTCTACATTACCTTGAGCAAAGCATATCACATGTGTTGAGCTCATCAAAATGATAAGAAGCATTGAGGTGAGAGCCATTAATTTGAATGAATGAAGGAGGAAAAGGAAAATGGCGACAGCTATTTAAAAATTTCAAACTCTCCTATGTCCACTCACTAAAACAGTAAGCAGAACAAAAAGGACAAAAATAGACAACAGTTGGAGCAAGCAAAGCTAAATGCATCAAGGCATAGATCCAAGAGCCCCCTCAAGCACAAAAAATATGATAAGAAAAAACAAAAAAAAAAAAAGGGCCTGATGAACACAAGAAGAGCTAGAAATTAATGGGGATGGGCTTTCATTTTCTCATCACTCATGTAAGATATTATTATTGCTTCCCCTGCTGTTTGTTGGTTTTTTCTTGTAGGGTGAGTGTTTGCTTGTGATGTCTAATATTTGTTGGTCTCTGCTGCTGCAAGTTTAACATGACACGCCAAGCGCCTCCCCCCTCCCCCCCGCCCCCGCCCCCGCCCAATTCTTTGTTTGTTTTGAGAGAAAAAATATATAGAAAGAGACTGCAGCATTGTATGCTTTTTGAGTGGGGGAGGGAGTTGGTAGTTTAACAAGTAGAGCATCAGGTGTGCCTATAGAGAGTATAGTGTGCTAATATTAGCAGTTAATATGAAATTCATGTGTCAATAATTATGATTAGGTGCTGTTTTTTAGCGATGCATGTGTTGCCGGTTGTTGAGATGTCCCTTCCACTCTACCATAATTAGGAACTTATTGTTGGAATATATTGTTAAAAAAAAATTGTTTAAAATGTTTTATCTCAAAACATAAATAAAAAAAGCTTGTAATACCTGTGATCAGAATCTTTGTAAATCAAAAATATGAAATACGAATTTTATGGGAAAGAGATATGCGCTTAAGTATATTGATCTAAGAAACATATCGCCTCCCTCTTGACGAGTTTACCGTGGCGATTTAATCTCAACATACAACTCCTCCACTTCTGATACTCTAGCTTGCACAAGTCGCCGGAGCAGCGTTGGTACTTTCTGTTTCGAAGTCAAATGTGTTCGTATTTATTTGAATAAGGAAAATATCAAGTGCGCACTTATAATATGGTTAAAGACTAACGATACTGCTCAAGTGTCAAGTGCGCACATGGCAGAAATTAACTTTAATGACGTGCACACCTATATACATATGCATATGAAAACTAATGCATGAGATAGGCAGCGACACGTGCGCTGCATGTGTGCGCATCCTTTCCATGCGCACTTGCAACCAGTGAAGCATGCGCTTCTATTTAAAATTTTTACAAAAATCAAAATTTTCTATTAATTGACAATTTCACAAACTAAATCAAATCAAATCAGTTTTGGATAAAGATCTAACGGTATACTGGGGCTCTAAATTGATATGAATCAATTTAAAATCATTTAAAATCAAATGAATCCTTAATAAATTGCAACAGACCCTAATTAATCCCCCACTATAAATAGAGAGGAAAAAAAAAAGAAAGAATGACGTTCATAATTCTTAAGAGAGCCGCCATCTAGAATCGAGCGCACCTCTCTCAAATAAGAAAAAGCTTCATCTTCTCTTCATCAGCAAGGTAAAAAAAAAAAAGAACAAAGATCATTTTCTTGATAAAATTAAAACATTGATTTTATGATAAAAGCGTTTGTTTTTTCCTGAATCTTTTGATTCATTATATAAAAAATCGAAAGTTCTTAGGGCTGATCTCTTTCATATTTTTACGAGAGATTAATTCTAAGATTTAAGATTTTTATTGACAGATATTTTGATACATATAATAAAAACAGAAACTTTTACTTCTTGAGTAGTTTTGACTCAGATAAAAAAGTCATAAATTTCATAAAAATGGGATACATCATGAAAGTACTCTATAAAATAAAAGAGCATATACCATAGTTTTTGAAAGTCACCGCTTTTTGATGAACAGTACGCACTTGACATTAGTGCGCACTTAAAAGAAGAAGTTTGACAATACAGAAGAGCGCACATAAGCACTTAATGAATATAATGCTTCTAGAAAAGTGCGCATCACGTGATACTCACACGCGCACAAGTGAAACATATCACCCTTCAATACATGCGCACATACATATGCGCACATAGAAATTTGACCTGATAACAAATGCGCAAACACGTGATATACACGTGCGCAACCCCTCATGACAGTAAGCAAGTGCGCATACACTGCAAGTAAGTGTGCATCATATGTAAGTCACAGGCGTATTTGGACCAGCAAACTTTTTTTTGATTACTTAATTAAAATAAATTAAGTATAGAAGCTTTTGCTCCTCATATGATCCTATGATCAAATAATTTTTTTTTTTGCTATGTAGATCTTAATTTAAAATAAGATTAACGATACTTAGCTCATATCTTCTAAGTTGATTTTAGTCCCACATACGACTAATAATTGTTAGTCATATTATCCAAGTCTATTTTAGTCTCATATACGATTAACGATCCTTAGATCAATATATATACCCCACGAACTGATGGACCTCATTTATATGAGATATACACCTAAGTTTAACCCCAAATCTAATATATGGATTTGAATTAATCCGCGCCCTACGGATAATGACTTATATTAGTCCCCGTATACAATCTAAGGCAACCCCAAAATAAACAAACCATAACATGACACGAAGTGATATATCTGGAGTAAAGAAATTTGTTATCGCTTTGCGATAACATAATTAACTGCAGGGGTTTGAGGCTGCAGGAAAAAACGTCCCCACAATCAATAAACCTTTCATCCATGGAAGGGAATTTAAAAGTCAGATACAACGGTTGCATCCATCCAAACTTCCGATATACGGTGCCATAAATCAACTTGGTATTTTTAGAGAGGTGGCACTACTACAATATGGGGTTGCCCCTACGGATGATTAAATCCGTAGGGGCAGATTTTTCTTGCCCCTACGGACTAAGCCGTAGGGCCAAATGGTTGTCCCTACGGTGCCCGACATTTTAATTTAAAAATATTAAATCGTAATTTGTTGTTTGGCCCTACGGAGCCGTAAACCAATAACCTACGGTTATGTCCGTAGGGGCATCTAAATGGGAATTTAATAAAAAAAAAGGCACAGAAATGCCCTACGCCTCGATCTCTTTCCCTCTCGTTCCCAAAATTTTCTCTCGTTCCCGCGTCTCCAATTATCTCTTCGTCGCCACCGCGCGCCCTCCGTTCTCAGCCCGCCACCGCCCTCCGTTCTCGGCCCGCCACCGCCCTCGTTCTTCCTCGTCGAGTTCCTCGTCGCCGATTGCGTGCGTCGTCGACCGCCAAGCATCTCCGTCGTCTCCTCCATCGTCTACAGGTAAGTAAATCTCCAATTAAACATAATTGTGATGATGTTAGGGCTAGGGTTCAGGGTTCGGGTAGGGATGAGGGTTAGGGTTAGGCATCGGGTTCAGTTTATGTCAGGGTTAGGGTTAGGGTTGGGGCTCGGCTGGGGCTGGGGCTGGGGCTGGGGTTGGGGTTTAGCTGGGGCTGGGGTTAGGGTTAGGTTGGGGCTGGGGCTGGGCTGGGGCTGGGGTTAGGGTTAGGTTGGGGTTGGGGTAGGGCTGGGCTGGGCTAGGGCTGGGGTTAGGATTAGGTTGGGGTTGGGGTTTGCTGAATTTGGCAAACCTGAGAGGAATTTCCAGCAATTTTAGCCTAGTTTGATTACTAAAATTATTGTTGATCGAGAAAATCTTGGGTCCTTCTAATCAAACATTGTTTGTTACTGTATGTCAACGAGTACTGATAAAAGAAAAAACCGATTTCAAGTGGAAATTAGGCATGTACAATGTTCTAATATAAAAATTAAGAAATCCCTTTTATTTAAATATAAAGCATATGTTTCATGTTAACAATAGGAGTTTGGCAAATCAAGCATGGTTAATTATATACGGATCTATGTTTATAATTATGAAAAAGAGTATCAACTTAGAACTATCATACTATCATGTTGATCTGCATGGTGATCTGATGAATGTGTCTAAATTTTATGTCATCTCCTAGAAATACCTTGATGCCTTGTAACGATAAATTTCAGGTTAATTAGTTAATTAGGCATATGGATTGTTATATTATAGGTGAGCCGAATATCAAGAAATTGTAGGATTATTGGATTTATGAGTTTTGATAAACATTGATTTGATAAAAAAATGGTAATTTGTAATATCTTAGTTTTTCCCAAGTTAGGGTTTCTATTTTATTAATGATGGGTGCATTATTTAGGACATTCATTTACTGTCTAAAATATTAGTTTACTTAAAGACATACTCATGGGTGAGGCATATATTTAGTTACATGCGGAACATTTCCATATTATTGCATTTTTCTCTAATATGAATTGTGCATGTCTATTGATCTAAAGAGTACTGATTTATATTTGTCATAACAAGAACATTGACATTACTTGTTAAAATTCTTCCATATCTACAGGCCAAGTTGATAATTCTCTTAATTAACTTCATGTGCATGTTTCAATGACGGAGCTAGGATTTGGGGTCAGGTGAGGCTAGAATCTAAATCATTGGAAACTAATTTTGCATGTGTTTCGCACGTTTGCATATATAGTTTCTGTTTTATGTGTATATGTACGTATATGAGCGAGTTGGCTGTGTTGGGGTTGGATTTTTTTTCTGTTGTAGGGAGGGGGGCGGTTAGGTTGTGAGAGAGAGAGAGAGAGAGAGAGATTACTTATAGCGGGTTTGTGTTTCTCAAGTTCTCGATCTTTTTTGTGGTATCTTATGGATGATCACAAGTTGATCTACACATCTTACATAAGATATGTATAGAAAAACACGTTGTTTGAAAGTACTTTACATGTTCAAAACGGTCTTTTAATTCTATAAATATTACACTTCTGAAATTAGTCCACGCATTTATGTACATATTAGAGAATTAATAATACATAACCTGTGAATTCTTATTTCAAGACTATTTGTTTATTATGAACCTAATAAACTGCCTAATTAGTATGGTTCTATTATTAATTTGCAGGATCGCTATATCTGTGCAATTATGAACACATTTTCAGATGTGCCGCCAGGGTTCCGCTTCTACCCTACCGGAGAAGAACTCGTTGGTTACTACTTAAGAAAGAAAATACCTTCCAAAAGAATTGACCTAAATGTCATAAGAGATGTAGATTTGTACAAGATTGAGCTATGGGATCTTCAAGGTGACGTATATGATTGATTTCCTATTATTTCTTGTCCCATTACATGGGTTACTCATTGACTAGTTTACTCAAGCAGAATATTGTAGGATAGCGGCAGAAGAATAAAATGAATGGCACTTTTTTAGCCATAAAGATAAGAAATATCCAACGGGAACTCGCTCGAATAGAGCAACAAAAACTGGTTTTTGGAAAGCAACAGGAAGGGATAAACCAATATACTCGAAACACAATTTGATTGGAATGAGGAAGACCTTGGTCTATTATATCGGTAGAGCACCAAATGGGCAAAAGACGGATTGGATTATGCATGAGTATCGACTTGAATCAAATGAAAATGGTGCCCCTCAGGCAAGCATTAACTTTTATTTTGTTGATTTTTCTATCTTATATATTGATCATACCAATTATCTTTCTTGTTAATTTACACAAATAAAATGGAATAGAAAAGTAATTCAAAGTCAACATTTTGTGTTGTCTTGGGGTATCTCCTATATTGAAGAATGATGATTCATGGTGAATTTGATTTGTCCTATCGCCTTTAATTAATCTTAGAAAATCAGTACAATCTCTCTCGGGCCAAAAGCTTGCCCCTACGGTCCTTACATATTAATTTAAAAAATATTAAATCGTAAATTGTTGTTTACCCCTACGGAGCCGCAAACCAAGAACCTACGGACTTATCCATAGGGGCATGCATCTAAATAGAGATTTAATTAAAAAGGCACGGATCGATCCCTACGCTCATTACCTAAAAATTATTTTCCCATCGCGCGGGGGGTTGCGGTTGGGGTTGGGGTTAGGGTTGGGGTTAGGCTGGGGTTGGGGCTGGGGCTGTGGTTAGGGTTAGGGTTAGAATTGGGGTTGGGGTTAGGGGAGAAGTGAGAATTGTTTTAATGACGTAAGTCAAAGGCTGTTTATTATTGATTTAAGCGAGGAAATGGTCATTAACAGAATAGAACGAAAGAAACAGAGTCATATAAACAGCTCTAAAAATTTAGAATAAAACGAGGAAATGGTCATGTGATATGTATGCATGTGTTTATGTGATATGTGCGTATGTATGCATTTAAGTAAAAACAACCCTACACTTAAGCGAAATCATAAATTGAAACACACATATATAGAATACAACTCATACATGTGTATCCTCAAATCTAACTTTGATTATCGATAATTTATTCTTTTCAACGACAAACACACACACAAAGCATATTCACGGATTTTCTCCTTTGTCAGTAACCATCCCGTTTTTAGATTTCTCAATATAGTCATCATAACCTACAATTTATATGATACAGTCTAACATAGCCCATGAGTACGTCAGGGTTAAGGATCGGATGTATGTGAATTGGCAACAACGTATGCAACCTAAGTTTGTCACTGGAGTTTCTGCTTTTATTGAATTTGCACGCGCACATAATAAGAAGGAGAAGACAGTAATGTGGCAGAAGAAGAAGAAAATGAGATTCCTTGTTCTCTGTTTCAGCATCAATCTTCTGATATGAACTAATGATGGCTTTTCCTTTTAGAGACTTCTTAATGTCCAATGGAAAGTATACATCAGTTTTGTGCAGGTTAGGTTCTTCTATGACTTTCAAGAGTTTCAACTGATTTTGTAAATTACACCCTTGTTGGGTGATACTTTTACCACTTCTCACTGCAGGTGCGCTCTCTAATATCCATTTTGAATGTAATATTATAGATATTCATGCCCGTTTATGTCAAAATTACTTATATTGTCAATGTTTGATTGTCTAGTTGTTGGTGATGCGTCCATATCAGGGACAGAGGCCACTCCCGCTCCTCCAGGTATGTTTATATATTATATAGTGCATGTATATTGATTTAGAATGCTATATCATAAATATACACACATTCCTTTTGCTCTTACTTAGATAGTAATTTTTATTATTGTCTAGCTGTAGGTGGTGACAGTAGTTGACAATAAAATTTGTCATCCTAGAAACTATGATTTTTATATGTGCTCGCATGCGGGAATGATTGTAAGTCGTGGACCTGTACAATTTGGTATTTGTTTGAAATCAAATTGAATACTATATAATTGATAAGTTTGTTATATTTGTATTTAGTTTGGAATTAACACAATATTTATTCACGCAGCATGCACTTATGAGAAATAGGGCACCACGCGTCCAACTCATTATCATGTGCTGCTTGATGAGATTAGATTTGCGCCTGATGATCTACAAGAGCTTGTTCACTCCCTGTCTTATGTGTAAGCAGCGCTATATGCGAGTTTATCTTGTTAATATGTATCTACTGAAATTAATTAATATTATTCAAATTTTGATACATGCAGATACCAGAGGAGCACATCTGCTATCTCTGTAGGTAAGGCTTTGAATTTGTTGATTTTGGTATTTCTTGTCAATTTTATAGACCAGTATGTACTAAATATAATGTTCTGACAGTTGCTAGGGGGAAGGCAGCATTCCCCTTCTTTTTTACCCTTGATTATCGCTATACCGGTCCTCATGGCGAGAGGTTTGGCCGGTATATGGGAGATGAGAGCCGGCTCGTGAAGAACTATCCACTTCATATTGAGTGGGGAGAGCAGCACCGACGCTCATTCGCCCTCTTCTTTGATCAGGCTCGGGTGTTAATATATATTTTCATTTGTGATATAATACAATATTAAGAGTTATTTTCTAATATACCTCATATTAAGAGTTATTTTCTAATATTGCAGACAGCTCAGATCGTGGCGCAAGGTGGTACACCGAGCGTGCTGTCCGCATATCTTGCCGTCCACGGCACCTTGACAGATCCCTCCACGGGCGAGCTTCGATATCCCGACGTCGCTATCCAGGAGTATTGCGTAAGTGTTAATATTTTTTCTATCCAAATTTGAAATTTTAGTTTTGGAAGGTTCAAGTTTCAATTTTATACTTATACTTTACTGCTTGAGCAGGCCGAGGCCTCGGGGATCGATTTTACCGGACAGAGCGATCTGAGGCTGCTGACCCCAGTTCTGGACGCCGCACACGGAGGGCACCACAGAGGTTGGGAGAGATGCAGGGGACTGGGCGCTAGCAGGGCCCATATGAGGTTGGACTCTATCCCAGTGGTTACTTCCTCCGTCTCCAGTGACCGACGTGTCCATCAGGAACTGGAGAGCTTGAGGGCCACCGTTCAGGAGTTGAAGGAGATACTGGTATGTATACTACTTTATAGTAAAATATTATGTCATATTATATAGATATCAACATATCCATAATTAGTACGTAGCTTGAGTTTATTTGGTTTTAGACTTAAGTTTGATTAATCATACATACATATGTAATTAAATTAAACAACGGTTTTCCAAACTAGATATCCAAATAGGGTTTCGAAATAACTTAATAATGATACGAATTCGAATAATACACAGTTCTTACACGCTTCTTACACACGTTAGGTCTAGACGCGACAGGGTACATCGACCGAGCCTCCACATGCATCTCCTTCGGCTGCGGCTCCGCAAGCCACTACATCGGCTGCGGTTCCGCAGACAGCTCCTATAGCTCCACCGCCCGCTCAGACTCCCGCAGCCGCGGCTCCGCAAGTGACTACCTCGACGGCGGCTGCGCAGACCACATCGCCAGCTCCACAGGCCGCTCAGACTCCGCTTGCGCCGAATTGCAGAGTTTATTGACCGAGAAGCAGGCGCGCGTTATTCTATCGTTATTCAGAGGTGGAGCTGGACCGAGCTAGGGTAGCTTTTTGGTTCTTATTTTTTGAAACATGTATTTATTTATATCATACATATTGTACTACATTTTGAAACGATATTGATTTATATTTATATCATATTCAGTTTTTGGGTTTCTTTTGTATATTATATGCGTGAGATGTGATTATGAATACTGCAATATATGTTGCGTGATGATTAATTTTATATTTGATTGATATATATATTATTGTGCACAGGACGGGAAAAAATCAGGCAGCCCATTTTTAAAAAAAAATACAGATAATGTGTACCTACGGATTAATCCGTAGGTACACATGTTGCCCCTACGGATTAAACCGTAGGGGCACAATATCAGTAGTAACTGATATTTCCCACCTGATCTCAGTACCAGGGGGTTGCGCGTGCCCCTACGGACATGTCCGTAGGGGCGAACAATGCCCCCTACGGCGTTATCCGTAGGGGCAACATATCAGGATTTCTGATATTTTGCCCCTATGGATAGGTACCTACGCAGATATCCGTAGGGCCAGATATTTTGCCCCTACGGATAGGTACCTACGCAGATATCCGTAGGTACAGTTAATATATTTAAAAAAACCGTAAATAAAATAACTTTTTTTACCCTACGGCCTACTCCGTAGGGGAACCTGGCCCTACATAGAACTCCGTAGGGGCAAGTTCAGGGCTTCAACTTGCACCTGCGGCCTTTGCACCTACGGGGTATTTTTTCGCCCCTACGCATATATCCGTAGGGGCAACCCTTATTTGTAGTAGTGTGGATGATATGTTTCATATAGCATCTGTCCTTATATTCAGGCTGGACGCGCTCCCCAACGCCTCAGACCCGGTTTCCGACGGTAAACAGATTCTGGCTCGTCCGGTTGGACCTTTTTCTCTTTCCATTCCACATTTCATTTGTCGTGTTTTTCGCGAATAAAATCGCGGTATATATGTTTATGTTTCCCTTGGATATTTAGGTTACTAAAGTGGTGCTTCACTTTCGTGCAGAACAATGGCCTTACCCATCAACTCCAACCGCAATGCTAGCTCCAACACCACTCCAGCTGGAGTAACTTGGTCAGGGCAGGCCATAGCCCCTGTGCTTTGCATTCCTATGGCTCAGACGGCTCAACAACTGAACGGGCTCTTGTTTAGAGCGATGCTTCCGCCTCCTTCCCTTGGCGTCTCAGTGCCAAAGGAGGATGCCCAGAAGAAGTCGTTCCTTGATCGGCTGACTATCGCTTCGAGCTCTGCTGATAAGCCTGAAGGCTTCATCTTCAAAAGATTAGGAACTAGCTCCATGTGCCTTCTTAAAAAGCCCATGATTCCAAAAAGGCGGTCTTCAAGCGATTTTCCTTTGAGGCGCCAACTGCTCCCGATGCACCGAAGAATGCTTTACCCCCACGCCAGTCGGTCTTTAAAAGATTGGCACTCCAAGTTCATATTTCTTTTTTGCCTAAGGCATCGGTCTTTCAGCGACTGGCACCTACCGATGGTTAAGAACGACACAGGGGTTAGATTCATGAGGCTCTTAAGACTGAATAAGATTTAACTGCCGGACATGCCCGACATCATTATTGACGCCGAATAAAACAGGAAGGGAGCAAATACTCATCTGGGTTGACTCCGCCTGCTCCGATGATCCAAGCCGCTATTCCAATTAGGAACAGTTTTGAACCGCTGCGGATGGTTAGACGTAACTCTACTACCGCAGTGCTGAAGAGGTCTCCACTTCTTATGGAGATACATGATGAGACAAAGGAAGTACGCTTGGTCAAACGGATTTTCTCAACCATCCACAGAGTTTGGAAAGAAGTCCAAAACTCTGTCATTGATGACGGCTACTCTCAACGACCGAAGAAGTTCAAAGGTCAATAAGATGATAACAAACCCCTCCCAAATTCAAGAAGGCTCATGCTCAGAAAGTTCCCGCTATGATGGTTCCTTCTACAGTGGCTTCTCATAAAAAAAGACAGGCCAGATAGAGTTGTGGTGCCCGAGGCAAACTTTAAGGGCCGAGATTCTAAACGCCCCAAGTCTGGGGGTATGGTAGTTCACACGGTATATATGATGAGCTCCAAAGATGTTACTCGAGCTTCTGTTTCCTATAGACTAATCATTCGGTCTATAATGAAAGACCAACAAAAGCTGCAGTAAATATTAGCTCAAGCTGCGGAACTCATGAGTCCATCGCCTAATGCAAATCCTGACAACGCTCCCAAAGAAAGAACGGGACAGGAGTCTGATATCGACTACCTGAGGTGCGTCCTTGAAAAGAAAGATGATAGAGCAGCGGAAATGAACGCTGGGATGGATAAGATGGCTCTCCTATTCCAAAGTATGGTCGGGATGATAACTCAATCGAAACCACCGGTAGATGAGCCGACGATAGTTGTTATCGATGATAAAGGAGACACGTCGAGTCCTATAGAAACCCGATCAGGGGAGAATGAGGAGAAGATCTATAAAGCAAAACTGGACGAATATATCGCCCAACAATTTAAATGTAACATTTTAGAAAATATAAAATAATATTTTTGCATTTAAATAATAAAATAATAAATATTACGAATATTATACGAGTATAGATTTGATTTTTCGTAGAATGTTATAGTTATATACCTATATTTTTAGAAAATAATTGGAATTTAAAATGAATTTTTATTTATGAAAGTATTTATTTGATTTGGGCTTTTATAAATTAATATATAATTATTTACATACAAATTTAATGTTAAACTTAATTAGTATTTCACTAATTATGCATTTGATCTAGCTTTATTTTGTTAACCTTATTTAAGTGTCATGACATGCAACATTTCATTTTGATGTTTTGTGATGGTTTCCTTTTTTTTAAAAGAGAAAATAAGGAAAAGAAAAAGAAAATAAAATCAAGAGGACAAAAAAACAAGGAGGTATGGATGAGTCATGAGAGAGGGAGGGGGAGAGAGAGAGTTTATGAGAAAGAGAGAGGGTATGGTTGTATCAACCATTGTTGCATCTCCTATTTCTTTTCCTCATCCCTTCATCTTCTTCTTCATTCTACATCTTCTCCATCCTCACTACCACTATGCAACACCCCTAAAATCTCACCAAAACCTCACAAACACTTCACAAAAAATGTTCTTCACCTTCCTACACATCATGGTGGAATTAAGTTTGAGTTTGGAGCTTCTTTTGTTATTTAGGAATTTTCTTGAGTTGCTATTACAAGGTAATATTCACATCTTAGACCAAGTCTTTAAGTTTCCTAATCTCATATATTAGTGTAGAGCTCAAAAATTTAAGTTTTGTAAATTTAAGTTTTCTAAAGTGAGAATTAGTGGGTAAAACTTGTCGTGGTGATATAGTAGATGATTTGGAGAGTTTTTACTAGCCTTTAGTGATAGAATCCCTGGTCTGAATGGAGTATTGAAGATTCAAAAATGAGTTTAGAATTTTTCGATGTCGGTTTTGTGGAGATTTTGAGGATCAAATGAAATCTGGGATGACTTATGGACTCTGAAAATTAAGTAGAGGATACAGGGAGATACTTAAACTATTAGGAGACCACCCTAGAAGTCCGAGCCACCAATTCAACTATATGGCCGCAGATTTAATGGTTTTGACCTCAATTTACGGGTCATTTTTGGAGTTAGTGTTTGGTTTTTGTTCTGTAGTTCACTCTTTAGATAACTAAGGCTACCCTATATGCTAAAAATTCCCATATCATCTTAAGAAAAATCTGGGAGCATTTTACTAGGTTTTGGGTGATATTTTATGATATTTGAATACATAATTTTTGATATTTGTGTTTTGAATCGATCGTTTTACCGGAGGTTATTTTGTTGTCTTAGCACGCGTTGACCATAGATTCTAACCTGTGTGCCCCTATCTCGTCACATTGGTTTTTGGATACGGATTTCTATGCAATTCGATTCGGGTTTTTATTGGATTTTGGTTATGAACTCTATTATAGGCATATTTGCGTGGAATTCCGAGACGACGAAGGAGGACAAGGCATCCGTCGGGATCGACTAGAGCGAGGCGTTCATAGGTGAGTAGATGTATATCTACGGGGAAAGTCGGGTGGATGGCGTATAGCACCACAACAACCGTAGAATTAGATTATATATATATATATATATATATATATATATATATATATATATATATAGAGAGAGAGAGAGAGAGAGAGACTTAGCTAATAAGGTTTTTAGGATACTATACCATAGCAGTATACTTGTCTAAAGATAGATCCCTAATTCTATTTTCTTAGCCGTTGAGCTACATATACACATATATATACATATATATAAGGATATAATTTGATTATAATGATACGGGGCGATATATATGATATGATATGAGATGACATGGCATGATACGATATGACATGAGACGATACACATGACTATAGATCCGTACTATTGATTTGATAATATCGTACGGTAGATTATTCTGTACGTGATATGATGATGATGGATCGTCGATATTATTTTGACTTGAGAAATATTTTTTTAAAATGAATGAAGTAGATATTATGATATATTTAGAGCCATATGTGTTTTCAAAACTAACGAATCGTTACGTGATTTTAAATGATAATTTCAAGGGGACACTACGACTTTTCAAATGGTATTTTTTTTCAAAAACATCATAGTCCCTTATTTTCTAAATTAACGATTCTTACTATTTTAACTATAATTGTATAACTCATACATAGTTCCATATTTTATACTGTCTGCGTTTACAATTTTTTTTATTCTGTTTACGCTCGTGTTACGATTGTTTATTTCTGCATACGCTCGCATTTCCTTCATTTACGATATATGTACTACATTTCATACCCTTATTTTTACATGATTGCATTTGTTAGAACATACACACCATTATTGATGATGCACATGTTGTACATACACTTACTCGCATGCTCACATACACATCATCGGTAATTGCCATACCACATACACATTAGAACTCGCTATGCTACCGTATCACCTTATAACCTGTTAGCATTTTAGTTACTATTTAGTATCCAGTATCACATACTAGTTTAGTTATTGCACTTTCATTATATTGCTATACGACACACTCCTATGAACACACTTGCTATGCATCATAGTATTGTTTTGTGCCTGTACATATTCTTTCATTATTACCATATTCTTATGAGATTATGTTTTCATGAGATTTCTGGATTTGAGAAACCGCAGATATTATTTAAGAATTGTGTATATTTTAAAAACGCGTTTTTCTATTGATATGATATTTCGACGTCCACCATGAGATTTCTCAGTGCTGAGCTATGATGATTATCTGGATCGAGATAAGGGGACGAACCGATTGCGGATATATGCTAGACCCGGTATGGTACTCCGGAGCAAGAAGGTCGTATAGAAAGGCGTTGAGCCTGACAGGGGAACACTACCTACCGGTGACAGTATTGGACTCAGCGGATATCCAGAGGATACCAACCGTAGTGATATGAGAAATATGGATATGAGGACCGATCTGATGAGATGATGCCTGAGATATGAGGGCTGTTCCGATGAGAAGGTGCCTGAGATATGAGGATTTACGTGTCGATACTGGACACAGGTTTATGATGATTTCGAGTGTCGATACTGGACACTCAGGATTTTATGATGATTTCGAGTGTCGTTGATGGACACTCATCGGATGATAGACATACATAATATATATACACATGATATGGATGACTTGGTACCACATATCGATACATGTACGATATTATATATTTATATACATATGTATACACGATCACCTTGATACCACACGGTATGATATTTTTTATATTACAATATGACCTAGGAGATCGTTATACATTCGATTTTTACCTGATGATGTCTTCTACTCACGAGTTGGCAACTCACCTCCGCTGTGCCATAGTTTTCTTGCAGGATCGACCGCTCGGATTCAGTAGCGGCTCACTGGCACATTCTTCTTTTGGATGATTTGCATTGGTAGGTGGGTTACAATACAGAGCGTAACCACCGTTGTATACTATTATTTATTCATTTGTAATCTAGTTAAAACCTCTATCAACCAGACTATATATATTTGGTAGACCTAGAGACCAATTTGTATATTCTTTCAGATTTAGTGTCGAGACTTGTATTATTCTTTATATTGAGTTCGATGATGTTTCTAGTTCTCTTTACTTTCTTTTTTATGATTGATCTTCGACTTAGGCATCGTATATTCTAGTTGTGTGATTGCGTTTTTGCCGATTGGAGAAGAGCTAGCCCCCGCCTGGGGATGCCTATATTATTATTGATTATGTACTGGTTTAGATCAAAATTTACAAAGTAGGTGCTACCCAAATTTCAAATTATGAAAATGTTTTTAAACTTTAGAATACCATTTACTTGTATTTTCAATGAACTTACTTATATTTTGAAAAGAAAGAACTTGATTTCATTTATACCCTTTTTCAAAACTTCACATCCACTATTTTCTTATAAAGGTTTAGATTCCTGGTTTTCGACTTACTTGGGTTACGGTGGGGTCCTATAGATTTCACGTGATTCAAGTGTCGGTCACGTGCCATTTCCGGGTCATGAAAAAATTGGTATCAGAGCATTAGGTTTAACCTTTGTTCAAGTCTAGGTTTGACTATGCGGAGTTTAGGACGTTTATTTCGGAACCTAGGCTTGACCTTACGGAACTTAGACTTGACTAAGGGGGTATTAGACCCAAAATTTCGTTACGTAGGTTGACCTTGGTTGATGGAGTAGGTAACTCAAGTAGAGTAACGTACTGTGCGAATGTTCCGCAGCAAACTTACGATACGATATTCCGTTTAAGTAACCTTAGGATGTACATATTTGAGATTCGTTATTCTATTCGTTCTTGTGATTTATCCTCATCGATACTTGTTGTGATTCCTGTCATCTTGGCTACGCGAGCTGAGAGAGCTGCGGCTCGAGATGGGGTCAGAGCGAGTTTGTCAGAGACGAAGACTGACCAAGGTTTTATCCCGGTGACACATGGACATATTGTTTATCCTTATTATGCTAGGATTTCTTGTTTGAGACGAGCGTTCGGGATCTGCACTAGATGATCGAGCAATTGAGGCCAGTCGGATTGAGAGGACTATTGACGTATAGCCTACTCTGGAGATAGTTGTGTTGTCTACAGTGCAGACAGATGTACTAGCTGCTGTTGAGATTAACGAGATGTCGCTTCCAAAGTTCATGAAACTGAAGCTACATGAGTTTATAGTCAGGGATATGACAGAAGATCCTTAGTCATTCTTGGATAAAGTGACTAGGATATTTCGTTCATTTGGATGCCCCGATGCAAGATCAGTTGAGTTAGTTAGTTTCAGATCGAAGGGTCTTGTTCAGACCTGGAGTGAGTCGATTGAGAGAAGACGACCAGTGCGTATTCCTCCAATGGAATGGACAAGTTCTCGAGGGAGAATTTCGCCGGATTTCTTCCACTGAGTATTGGAGATACCGAATTCATAGTTTCATGTCTTTGTGAGAGACTCTGGATATGACCGTGGCTGAATATATGGATTGCAGATGATGCAGCTTTCGAGATATGATTTCGATTTGGATGATAATGAAGGAAAGTAGATTAAGAGATTCGTGCGAGATCTTAATGAGTCATTCCTCTCCGTTAATACTAGAGATTTGATACGTATGCAGATGTGTTGGATACATCCATATTTCCAAAGGGAAGTCGCGATGAGATTGCAACTGTCCCGGAACAAGAACGAATTAATTAAAGGGTGTCAACTTCCGGACAGTTCGGCAGAAATGAGATCGGCATAAGCCACGACGGGTTCTTTCTAAGATACTACATCGATAGATATTTGGATCCAGGATCGATTGTATGGCACATACCCAGAGGGTTAGAGGCCGCCGTCATTGACGTGCTACGTTGCGAGTGACCGGATTAATTGGCCACGGGATGTTCATAAAGGCGTCAGAGCAGGACTGTTTCCCTCGTTACTCCTTACTAGGCTGTCGAGTTGGGAGATCATGGAATTGGTGATCCACAGGGGGAAAAGGACCCAAAGACAGGGGACGCTAGGCCGTAGGCAGAAGGCAAGAAGGAATTCTTGCTCTGCCAGCTCCGGGTGCACCGACACCTTTCGACATTGAAGGAGGTGTATCTCAATGTCATTTATTTGCGATTTGTATTTTGGTGTTTTGAATATCACATTTTCATCGTTTTGATTCTTATGTTTTGATGATTGGGTTTCATGATTGAGATTTTTGTGCACCGTAGATACACCTGATGGATACTTTCTATTATGCACAGCAGTTGCACTTGATTTGTGTTTTTATATACCAGTTACACTTGATTTGTGTTTTTGTGCATATCCATTGCATTCGATGTTGTTTTGTGCACGCCGTTGCACATATTGAGGACTTCGTGCATTTCGATATACTTAGTTTTGATTTCATGCATATTTTATGCACCTGATTCGGGCTTGTGCGCTCTATATTGTTTTGTGCACCCAGTTGCACATATTTATGATTTCGTGTATTCCGATACACTCGATTTCGTTTTCGTGCACGTTGTATGCACCTGATTTTGATTCATGCGCTCGATATTGTTTACATATGCTTTCAATGCATTGATTTTGATTTTGCATGCATCCTATTGCAGTTGATGTGGTTTTGTGCACACTTGATGCACTTGATTGAGATTTTTCATGCACTCTAGATGCAATTGATGTTGTTGTCGTGCACACCCGATGTACTCGACAGATACTTTCATGCACACCCGCTGCACCTACTTTTCATTTTCATGCACATTCGATGCACTTGGTTTTGAATTCGATTTCCGTGCGTACCAGACGCACGTGAATTTATTTTCATATACATCTATTGAGGTTGATTCCTTCTTTCGAGTATCGTGGTTTTATGATATACTATATTATATAGTAGCCGAGCAGGACTGGTCTGAGGACAGTACCTGAATGTTTTTGCATGCTTCGATATTTACTGAAGGGGTTTTCAAAAGGATATATAGTCTCACTATTTTCCTACTTGGCCAGGAGTGACACCAAACCGGTTGAGGCACAACAAACCAATTCCACAGATGGAGAAGGTTGTGGAAATATTTAAGCAAGTTAATATTAATATTCATTTCTTAGATACTATCCAACAAGTTCCATTTTATGCAAAAATACTTAAGGACTTGTGCACTAAGAAAAAGAAAACTCAAGTACCTAAAAAAGTTTTCTTACCGAGTAATGTGAGTGATGCTCTTACCCAAAATTTTTCCAAGAAACATAAGGACCCCGGTTGTCCTACAATTTTTATAACTATTGGGGGTAAAAATATCAATCGCGCTCTTCTCGATCCTGGTGCTAGTGTTAACTTGCTCTCTTATTCTGTTTATGAGCAATTAGGTATAGGAGAGTTGAAATTCACGTAATGCACTTTTTAAATGGCCGATCGATCTATCACCCATTCTAGGAGTGAACTAGAGGACGTGTTGATTAAAGTCGGGAAATTTATATTCCCTGTGGATTTTATAGTTTTAGATACACAGCCTGTGGTGAATCTGCGAAACCAAATCCCAGTGATTCTTGATCGACCATTTTTCACAATCTCAAATGCGGTAATCAATTGTCGTAATGGTTCCATGAACCTATCCTTTGGGAAGATGACAATTGAACTTAACATTTTCAGGGTATGAAGTCAACCCTCCGAACCTTCTGCTCATATGATAGATATATATTCTGTCCATGAGATAGCTCCCAACAGTTGTGAATATGAGGAGTTTTTGTTTTACAATAAAGATCTCGATGCCACTAGTGCGTTATTGTTTGATCCCGCCGCTTCTTACACGAATAGTGAATACAAAGGGTTCACTTTCCTTGATGATCTTGATTCATGGGACCCTTATGTCAATGACCCCAAGTTTGAATCTTTTGACTTTTTGGATGAGTCAGTTGAGCTATCCGAGTCAGTATCTTACGCTAGCTATGAACCTCTCATGGAGTCCGAGCATTGACCCCTTATCCTAACTTCTATCGTTTCTCCGCTGACACTTGAACTAAAGCCGCTGCTGTCTCATTTTAGGTATGTATATTTAGGTGAGAATGAGTCTTTGCCCGTCATCATCTCATCTTCTCAAGCCTTAGAGCAAGAGAAATCTCTTCTGTCTGTCTTAAAATCAAATTGGCAAGTTTTCGGTTGGACAATGGCGGATATCAAAGGGATTAGCCTCTTTATTGTTGAACATCATATACATATGATGGATGAGGCCAAACTAACCCGTGACCCATAAAAACAGTTGAATCCCGTCATAAAAGAAGCGGCGAAGAATGAAATCTTCAAATGCTTAGATAGTGGTATAATTTACCCAATATCTGATAGCCAGTGGGTGAGTCCTATTCACGTTGTCCCTAAAAAGTCTGATATCATGGTCATAACTAATGAGGCAAATGAGTTGATTCCAACTCCCACCCAAACCGGGTGACATGTATTATTGATTATAGAAAACTCAATGCCGCGACGAGAAAAGATCACTTCCCTCTACCTTTCATTGACCAGATGTTGGAACGCTTAGCTGGGCATGAGTTCTACTGTTTCTTAGACGGTTACTCAGACTACAACCATATTTCCATCGCCGATAAGGATCAAGATAAGACAACTTTTACTTGTCCTTTCGGCACTTTCGCTTATAGACACATGCCCTTTGGGTTATGTGATGCTCCCGTTACATTTCAGCGATATATGATGGGGATATTCTCTGACATGGACAAGAATTTTATGGAAATATTCATGGACGATTTCTCCATATTTGGGGATTCCTTCGAGGAATGCTTACGTCATCTTGACTCTGTTCTTACCCGCTGTAAGGACAAGAATCTATCTTTGAATTGGGAAAAATATCATTTCATAGTTCAAGAAGCTATTGTCTTAGGGCATATCATTTCACGAAATGGCATTGAGATTGACAAAACTAAAATAAATGTCATTTCCAATCTTCCTCCTAAAATATGCATTAAAAATATACAATCCTTTCTTGGCCGTGCTGGTTTTTAAAGACGGTTCAGCAAGGACTTTAGCAAGATTGCTAAACCCTTAACCCAGTGTTTATTGAGCTCCAAGTGGATTTGGCCAAGAATACAACTTTTCATTTCGACTTTGGTTGCATGGCTGCTTTTGAAACGTTCCCTCACTACCGCCCCCGTTTTATCATCCCTAGATTGGATTTTGAGCTTATGTGTGATGCATCCGACTTTGCTATCGGTGCAGTCTTAGGACAGTACATCGATAAGACACCGCATGTCATTTATTATTCGAGTAAGACCTTGAACGATACCCAAATGAACTATATAACTACCGAGAAAGAACTCTTGGTAGTTATCTTTGCATTAGAAAAACTCAGGCTCTACCTAATTGGCTCACCGGTTATAGTTTACACCGATCATTCCGCCTTAAAACATTTTTTATCAAAGAAGGATGCTAAATCCAGGCTGATATGTTGGATTCTCTTGTTACAAGAATTTGACCTTATCATAAAAGACAAAAGTGGATGTGAAAACAGCGTAGCCGACTATTTTTCACGACTTCCCTTTTCACCAACGTTGACCTTGCCAATAAACGACTTTTTTCCGGACGAACATCTCTTGATCTTATCCTGCGAATCTTGGTTTGCTGATATCGTGAATTATTTAGCAACAGGATGTCTACCCAACGAATGATCAAATCAAGATAATTATAGATTTTTATTCCAGATAAAACACTTTTACTGGGATAAACCTTATTTGTTCAAGTATTGTCCCGATCAGATCATTCACCATTGTGTCCCTAATAATGAGTTCAGGAGTGTATTGTCCTTCTGCCATGATAAAGCATGTGGTGGTCATTTTGGCCCAAGAAAAACTGCAAAAAAAGTTTTGCAATAGGGATTTTATTGGCCAATGTTATTAAAAAATGCACATAATTATTGCAAAACTTGTTCACGGTGTCAATACATGGGTCGGTTTTCACGGAGGAACGAGATACCACTCCAATCAATCTTGATTGTTGAGATATTTGATGTATAGGGAATTGGGTTTATATGCCCGTTTCCCAATTTTGGAAACTTATCCATTCTCTTAGCGGTTGATTATGTCTCTAAATGGGTTGAAACAATACCGAGCCGTACTAATGATAACAAGATTGTCGTTAAGTTCCTTAAAAAAACTATCTTTTCTCGGTTTGGGCACCCTTGCGCTATCATTAGCAACAATGGGACGTATTTCTGCAATCGGTCTTTTGAGGCTTTGATGCAGAAACATTCAATCAACCATAAGGTTTCTAACCCTATCATCCTCAAATGAGCGGGCAACCCGAGGTCTCCAATCGACAGATTAAGCAAATTTTGGAGAAAACGGTTTCGAAGAACCGTAAAGATTGGTCTTATAAATTGACTGATGCTCTTTGGGTATTTCATACTGCATATACGACCGATCTTAGATGGTCTCCTTATCGGTTTGTCTTTGGAAAGGCTTGCCACCTCCTTGTCGAGATCGAACATAGGACGATATGGGTAATTAAAGAGCTTAACTTCGATTTTGATCAAGCGGGCAGCTATCGGAAGTTACAATTAAATGAGCTGAGCAAGCTTCGTGATGAAGCCTACGATAACGCGGTTATAGTAAAGAACCGGATAAAGGTATTTCACGACAAACACCTTTTGCAAAAGATATTCACACCGGGACAACAAGTCCTTCTTTACGATACCTGTCTCCATTTTCATCCAGGTAAGCTGAGATCTCGTTGGATGTGACCTTTTGTGGTGCGGTATTTATACCCGCACGGTGCAGTGGATGCAGAAAATTCTGAAGACGGTTCCCTTTTCAAAATAAATGGACATAGATTAAAACCGTGTTTTTCTGCTGACCCATCAGAGGAGCTCCTGTTCTTACAGGAGCCGCTTTACCATGACTAACTTTCCTCCGCATCTCCTCCAAACTTCAGTTTTCTAGCCATAAATAGTGGCAACATTGTTTCAACTAAGGATGGAGGTGTGTATATTAGTAGATCCATAAAAAATATATGTGTATGCTAAAGAACAAGTTTGGAGGAGGCTTTCCATTTGACTAACTATTGACCCTATCTTTCTCTAACCAAGTCTACAGGTTTTTGAGCTCGAACGACAGTATCAGTGGGGATACTACTGTAAACAGGTTTGGGGGGAGGTTTATATTTATTCACGTATCATTTTGTACTAATTTAAAAAAAAAAACAAAACTAGATGATTTTGAAAATGAAAGTCAGAGAGTGAAAAATACATATGAAAGAGAGGAAGAGACAGAAGAAATGCAAGAAAATTAGATATTTTAGAACAAAACTAGTAATATGTGGTCATGATCTGTTGTCCCAAGGGTTAGTAAGATGAAGAAATCACTAATCCGCGGATAGAAATTAGTCAGAAGGATATTCCCTATTCTTGAGTCCAAACTTCTGAATGTTGATACCCAACTATACGCACTTGCACACATCTTGAAACTTGGGACACTAGAGAATACCTTGAAATACTCTTGCCTAAAAAGATTAGTATGAAAAAAAATCATCAACAAAATATAAATGGTGCATAAAATAAAATTTAAAAGAAAAATGAACACTGGTTTTGTAATTACTTAAGGCAGTATAAAAAAAATACAACGAGGGTGTCTTATCACCTAGTGCCTTAGACCAACTGGTTTAGGGGTCACTGCTAAGGCTTAGGTGTTGCAAGATTAGGATATTGCTAAGTACACCTTAATAAGTGAGCACATTCGGTAATCGGTTGGTTAGTACCTCAAGAAGTATTAACGGTCGCATGAAGAATGTGTGAGCAAATCCATATAAAACATCACCGACTAAAAAGTACTAAGGAATATGGACAAAGGATATGATAGCTTGAATTGAATTCTCCAAGTGTAGGGATGAATTTTATACACACGTAGGGGTTTTGATTGATATTTGGAGGAGAGGTAGGGAGGAAGACTAAAGATAGTATTTTTTTGAGGGAGGATGTGATTTCCGGATCTTTTCAAGACCATTAACATAGGGGGCTCATGACAACTAAAAAGCTAGTGTAGTTTGAAACTCTTATTTTCAAGTTTTTCTTTTATACGTTCTTATCTTTGCAAGTAATTTTCGTCTTCTTTCTTTTATTTTCTAAATTTTGGGATTTTGTGGGTGTAATCCGCTGAAAACGCTCAGAAAAATCACTCCTCCTACTAAGGACACTTAGAGATTTAACGGTTGTTGCACGAGCTAAGTGTAATCATATTGCCTACGAAAGTGTGCTAAGTTTTTCTTTTTCTTTTAAAATAAAACAGTTTGCTCGGGATGATCAAAAGATAAGTTTGGGTTTTTTTTATCAGTCATATTTATTGCATATTTTTACGGCCATTTTTCCTATTTTTATTGGTTACTAAATGTGTTATTTATAATTTAAGAACATATGTGGTTTTATGTGTAAAAAGATTTTGTCATATGTTTCTTAACTTATAATTAAAATAATTGGGTGTAATATATGCATATTATTGTAGGGTGTTTTTCGTCACCCCATTGAGATGGGAATACGCGCACGCTGGTCAGGCGCATTACAGATTCCCCCTACTTAGAGTAGGCTGGGGTTTATTGATTGTGGGGATCCGAATCTCCGGCAGCCATGGACTATGATGCCGTTAATTACCCCTCGCCTTTGGAACGGGAGAACCTCCGATTGACGGGTTAAACTGGTCATGCGAACTCAATATGCAGTGTTGTGTTTTAAAGCGGTTTTGGATGTATCGGGGGCCCCGCAGCGTTTTTACGGGGGTCCCGCTACCCGGATAGTGGGCTGGGGTCAAGGGGGCTAGCAGCCCCCTTGCGGGGTACGGGGCAGCGCCCGGGTAAAATTTTTTTTTAAGGAAGGGAGAGTATTGTGGAGTGTGTGTGTGTGTGTATACATACATACATACATATATATATATATATATATATGTATATAAAAAGGGGAAAAGAGTCCAAAGGACGTGTTCATATCAGATTTTTGCATTTTTATACCGCCCAATTTTTATCATATTGCTTATCGGTAGGTACTCTTGAGCCGTGTTTGCTAGTCAATTGCAGGATACAGGTTCTCGGCTCTAAACGATGAAATTCATGGAAAAGCACGACAAAATCCGGATTCCTGCCAACCACAGATAAAACACGGGTCTCCGCTCTCTATCCGTATGTTGCCACACACCAGTTTGAGAGACAAAATGTCAAATCGATTGTCATCTTCATGCACAAAGCACAATGGCAACACCAAGTCCAAGAAATCTACGCGGAGCTCAAGAAAATCATGACAAAAAGATCCATATCCAATCACCTTTTGATCAACAGAAATTCTGGAAAAATCGTGAAGAAATTCTGAGAAAAAACATATACCAGACTCATGGGCACAGCAGACCAGGGAAGTACCAAAAAACTCATGCCCCAATTCCACCATATGGCCGCGGATCCGCGGCCAATAGGGGGTCTAGGCCATGGATCCGCAGCCGTACTGGCGTATCACATGATGAAATTTCAAGGGCAGTTGGGTAATTTTGTAAGGGGGCAGATTGTTGCCCTAGATTTCCAGTTCCCTGCCTATAAATAGTCCAGAACTTGCCAAAGCCAAGAGTGCTTAATCTTGTATTTTAGCTTTTAGAATACTTGTTGTTCTTCTTCCTCTTCTCATCTCTTTTCCATTAAAAACTTGTAGTGAGCTTTTGTGAGTGAAGAATGATGAATAAAGAAGTTCTTTTTGTTATTATACTTGTCTTGCTCTTGTTATGTTAATTGCTTGTAATCTTCAATTGATAATTTAGTTGTTGTTATTTATTGTTGTTTCTTTCTTATTCTCTTTTCCTTTATCCTTTAACAACCATGATGCTTACGTTTGATCCTTGCCAAGGTGAGGTCGCAAATAGCTAGTTGTTATCTTCTAATCTCTTTCTTTCTATCTTCCTCCTTTGTTTTATTTTTCGTTCTTCTTGTAATGGGTGAGTAGTTTCCATACTTGTTAGGGTAGGATAAGGGAAGTTTGAGAGAAGGAAATCTCTCTCACTCTTTCCTTGCCCAACATCTTAAATCGAACTCCCGTTAATTGAACCACAATCCACTCCCTACGGCACCCTATCCTACATGATAGCAGTGATTCCGTAGTGACACCGGTTGTGGTTGAATTAACCGGAGGTTAAGGCTAAGAGCCAAGAACGGACGGACAAGCACCAAAAAGAAGAACTTATGCGTTGGAAATCCTAGCTTATACTCGCAAGTTCCTTCCTAATCGTGCTAATCCCCGTTGTTGCCGATTACCGTAACACCGATATTAAGAGTGGCAACGAAAGAAGTGAGCGACTCCTAACTCAAACTAACCTAATCCTAACCCTAACAAGCTCTCTTTACATATCATTTTAACACTTAGTTAATCACAAACAAATCTGGACTTTTGGACTTAACTCGTTAAAGCACATAGAAAAAGATTCCCATCTCCCTGCGGACGACCCGTACTCAACCGGCTAGCTACAGGCGAAACCGTTTTGATTGCGGTAATTAACTAAACTTGAACACGCAGAAACCATAACAATCAAACGGCGCCGTTGCCGGGGAGACAGTAGTTTATTTCTTTGTGTAATTTCGGGTTAATTTGTGAATATAAATATAACCGAAAAACAAAACAAAAAAAAATACATTGTAAAAAACCATCTTGTTATTTTTGATTAGTTTTTGTGCAAGTGTGCAGGATAATACGAAGTTCAAGTTCATTGCCAAAGACGTGGGAAGTTAGACCCATATCTTTGCGGCTTTCCGCGGGTGAACAAGACGGAAAAGACGGTCTATTGAAAGATTCTGGAGCAGATCCAGTAAGCAAATCAAGATTAAGGAGCTCCAGACATGAAGAGGACAGCCACAGAAGCACACCCAAAAATTTCAGAGCCCCAACTCTATTATCTTGCCGCGGAACCGCGGCATAAGCTGGCTTAGGCCGCGGAACCGCAGCCACTTGGTGCAGTCAGGGTGCCAAAATCCCTGTGAGTCCTTCTTCTTTCTTCCTCACTCCTCTGAACTTCACTGAACTGTGTTTTCTGCAGCATTCTTTGCGCAAACTCTCTTCCCCCTTCCAATAAATTGTTTTTGTGCAGGATTCTTTGCGCCGCGTTAAAAAATAAAAATTGATTGCAGTTGATTTGTTATTGCTTTGCATTTATTAATACGTACTTAAGGGGCTTGAAACCAATTCAGATTGGGTGGGGATTTCATCACCCTTCCCAGGACCCCAGAAATCACAAAAAGCATATGCATTGACCTTTGTTAATTAAAAAATACTAGACTCAGCCCTAAGGACTTCGCGCTCAATAGGACAGAGGACTAGTTACAGGCATCGGTCGTTTATCCTATCTTGACTTTGCGGTGTCTAGGCAATTGTGTTGAAGGCAAGTGGTTACTTAATTAGGACCACTACTTACGTAGTGGGAAGCCTCCCACTTACCTGACACTTACCTGGCCGCAATTGGCGGAGAAGAGGCGGTTTGAGGTCCTGTTTCTAGCCCTTTGGAACAGTTAGGAGCTGTCTAGCTGACCTAGGTGACCCTAGATCTAGGTGTGATTGTGCATATCTTGTTTGTGATTGCTTGAAGCCGTAAGTCCGTACATATTTCTGTAAAGCTCTTTCTAAAAAAAAAGAAGGAAAAAATCAAAAACTTTTATAAAAACTTGCCCTTTGTCGCCAAAATCCCATTTTTCACCCACCACCCATCGTATTTCTCCATTGACGTTTTCTTACCCTCACCTTCTCCGCTTTGACTATACTAAACTCGTTTAGTGTATGTCCTCTTGGACTCGGGACACTAGCGCCCGCTTAGTCCGCGTTACGTTAGTCGCTACCGACTACGCGATCGACTCAGACGTCGAAACTCCGTCCACGCCTTTTTCACCCTTACCTTTGCCGGCCAACTCCGACGTTGACCAGAATTCTGTTCATACATCCTCACCTTCACCATCACCAACCTCTTCTTCCGCGATATCTGGATTTAATCCAAACATCTCTTTGACTACCCCAGGATTGACTCCACCTCCTATGGAGACGAATAACCCACCACCACCGCCTGTTGTAGCGCCACAGCGAATCGCGCTCCAGGATCGTTTCTATCCCACCCGTTCTGCACTTCCCACCTGTCTTTCTCTTCCACCGGCCAATGGGGATAATTTTGAAATTAAGCCCCATTTCATTAATATGCTTCCAAAATTTCATGGGCTTGAATCTGAAGATGCCTATATGTTCATCAACAAATTTCAAAACGTGTGGGCTTGAATCTGAAGATGCCTATATGTTCATCAACAAATTTCAAAACGTGTGTGCCATGATGAAAACCACCCAGCTGTCGGACGATGCTATACGGCCACGGGTCATTCCGTTCACTTTATGCGATCTTGCTGAAAAATGGCTGTATAGCACCGCTTCCCACTCCATAACCAGTTGGGACGAGTTTGTTAAAGCGTTTCTCCAAAAATTCTATCCGAATCATAAAACCGCAAGGATCCGTAACGAAATCAACCAATTCTCTCAGCTTCCTACTGAACCCTTCTGGAAGTGCTTTGACCGGTATAAAGACCTTCTTGTTCAGTGTCCTCACCACGGTATTGAGAAAAGGCAACTTTGCCAAACCTTATACGAGGGCCTGAACCCAGCAACCAAGCAGTTGTTGGAAACCATTTGTCAGGGCCACTTCCTATCAAAATCTGACGAGGAAGCGTGGCAATTCTTCGACGACCTTGCGGAACAAACGCTACAATGGGAGAGCACCAGACCGACTTCTTCTTCTTCTACCTCCACTTCTACCGGTCAGTCTAGGGTAGGAATTCACCAACTCGATGTCTCTATTGCGATGAAAGCTGAAATGGCTGCAATAACGAGAAAACTTGAAGCGATAGAGAGCAAATTCTCATCTCCTGCCCCTGTTCTTCCCCTTCGTACCATTTGTTCTTGTTGTTCCGATCCTTCTCACTTGACCGAAGAGTGTCCTTACAATCCACCATCGCAAGGAAAGGATCAGGTTAATGCTGCATTTCAGCAAAGACCGAGGAATGATGCATACTCTTCCACCTACAATCCCGGTTGGAGGAACCACCCTAATTTCGCCTGGAATCATAATCAACATCAATTCTAAGGCAACAATTTCCAAAGGCCCCCTCCGCCGCAACAACAAGCGCAACAACAAACTCAACATCAATTTCAGCAGCCCTTCCAACCCTAACCTTTTCAAAATCAAACGAACAACTTTGCACCCAACAATTCTTTTCCCCAAAACAACTTTGTTCCGTCAAACAACGATAAGGTTTCCTCGCTCGAACGAAGTCTGGAGGCGTTCGTTAAACAATCAACTCAGTCCACCGCCAACATCCAGTCTTCCATTCAGTCCTTAGTGCAACACACTGCCGCTCACGGGCAAAGCATCAAGACCATCGAGGCCCAGATTGCACAGCTGAATGCGGCCTTAAGCGAGCGAGAGAAGGGGAAGCTCCCGTCCCAGCCACTCCCAAATCCCGGTCACCCACATAATGTACATGTTGCTCTTGAACAACAGAACCATAATGTGAGTGCCGTGACCACATTGAGATCGGGAAGGATGCTGCAAAACAACATCGGCACACAGATCAACAATGACACCCCGGCCACTTCTTCTTCTTCTTCTTCTTCTTCTTCTTCTTCATCTTCGTCTTCTGAGCCTATTCTCCATTCTTCAAAAGGCTCTTCCTCTTCTTCTGCTCTAAACGGACCCAATTCTCACTCCACGAAAACACCAGTTCTGGGATCCGTTCCAACTCCACAATCTCCTCCTCCAGCATTGGACTCAACCAATTTTAAAAACGTTCCATTTCCAAACCGGTTGAAGTCCACCAAACAAAATCCACAAATGGAGAAGATTCTGGAGTTGTTTAAGCAGGTTAACATCAACATTCCCCTTTTAGATGCTGTCCAACAAGTCCTGTCCTACGTGAAAATCTTAAAGGACTTGTGCACGAAAAAGAGGAAGTCTCAGGTACCCAAGAAAGTTTCCTTGGCTAGTGCTGTGAGTGATGCTCTTACCTAATCTTTACCGCAAAAACGGAAGGACCCTGGCTGTCCTACGATTTCTATTACCATTGGGGATAAGAACATCAACCGCACACTATTAGATCTTGGTGCCAGTGTTAACCTACTTCCGTACTCAGTATATGAGCAATTAGGTGTAGGAGAGTTGAAACCCACACACTGTACTCTCCAAATGGCCGACCGATCGATCACCCATCCTAGGGGTGAGCTAGAGGATGTGTTAATCAAAGTCGGGGACTTCATATTCCCCGTTGACTTCATTGTATTAGACACACAGCCTGTAGCTAACCCCCGGAATCAAATTCCGGTGATACTCGGTCGCCCATTCCTTGCAACCTCAAATGCTGTGATCAATTGTCGCAATGGTTCGATGAACCTCTCTTTTGGAAACATGACAATTGAACTCAACCATTTTTAGGTTGGGGAATCAGCCCTCCGAACCTAATACTCATATACTGGACGTTTGCTCAATCCAGAAGATCACCCATGAAGAGTGTGAATTCGAGGAGTTTTTGTTCGATCACGATAACCTTAACGCCACTAGTGCGTTCCTCTTCGAACCTGCTACTGTTTCTGCGCCCGACAACGACTACGAGTATTTCACGTTCTCGAACGATCTTAGCCGCTCACAACCCGAGTTTGAATCCTTCGAATTTCCGGATGAGTTACCTGAACCATCCAACTCGGTCGCTTACACTCGTTTTGAACCTTTGCTGGAATCTTTTGAGTTCGAGACCTTTTCACCAATCTTGCCTTCAATCGTTTCACCTCCAACGCTCGAACTCAAGCCTTTGCCGTCTCACCTTAAGTATGCTTACTTGGGTGAGAACGAGACCCTTCCTGTTATCATCTCGGCTTCTCTAGCTCCAGAGCAAGAGAAAGCCCTTCTTGCGGTCTTGCACAGCAATAGGCAAGCTTTTGGCTGGTCCATGGCGGACATCAAGGGGATTAGTTGTTAGTTATATGTATGCCCTAGAGGCCATTACTATACATAGGATGTATATTGTAGTGGATGCTGGGACATATATAGGGAGGACTTTCTTGCTCGACATGATAGTATGCTATCTGGTTAATCTTTACCTTAACGTGTACAATGGATGTCTCCCTGTTACATGTTGGTAAAGCCCTTAGGATCTGTACTTGACTACCTGGACTATGATGCGGATCATACTAGTGGGGATATGGTAGTCCATAAGTACATCCTTCAAAGTCCCTAGTCGTGGGTGTATCGAGACGGGGCATCGATATACCAGAGTAGACTAGCGTGTACCTTCTCGACCCATACAGATGGGCGATGGATGATCCCATATCCATTGGTGTTTGACATCAGAGGAGATATACGGGTGCTCAGTAGAGACTGGGTACACTGGACGGACTCGCCGAGAACTCCCAGATGGTAATATACCTTACGTCAGATGGCAGTTCTCTGGTGACACTGGTACAGAGTAGTTTGTTGACCCGAGATCGTCATAGAGTCTTGTGTGGTTCCCACTGTGCTTTGATTTCCATCTTACCACGTCCAAGAGGGCGTGCAAAACGGTGGTTTTTGGGTACAGTCCCGAGTCACATGGAGGCAATGAGCGATAGGAGGGGATTCGTCTCTCCCGGTATAGGGAGTTGATGTTGCGCTGTGTACGATTGGCTATAACAGGAAATCCCTGGCCAGGGTTGCTGAGATTTACTGGTAAGTGTTACCAGTAGTTTCTCGAATGTTATAGACCTCATATCGACATGACTTATCGAGCTATTGGGGTCTGACGTTTACCACCCCTAGGCGAGATATGCGACATATCAGACCGGACTGTACGGTAGTGTTACTTGTTGGATTCACTGGAGTGTGAGCGGGCTTGCTCGTCGATCTTCTGATCGCTCAATACCCGGGTGGCCGTTACGTTTAGCAGACCGCTTGCGGCTTGTGGGTGTTTGATATGATCATCATCTGCTGCCGGCGTATTGACGAGTCTTTAGAGTCTTACACAGAGGTTTCCTGGCTCAAGCGAAACGAAATAGGAGCGCATATGAGATATGTGTGGGACCGAGAATGATACCAGTATGTGATACTGTATACGATTCTCGCGATTTGTGACATTGATCGGTTATATGCGATATAGCCGGGTTATCGGATCAAGTGTTGATTCGATAAGTTGTTACTGTTGAAACTAGTCGGTTATATGCGATATGACCGGATCATTAAATCAAGTGTTGATTTAATGATTTAATGTATAATTATATATTTGATATATCACTTTACATTAACTAGTAATGGTTCACTTTAAATGGATTTTCTCACTTGATTGTATCATGTTTGATGATACATGAATGCTAGGGTTTGTGTAAAGAGTTAAACCTTAGTTAAGTAAATGGTTAGGGTTATTATATATTTATTCATTCATTTATTGAATGGTTTATTTCATTTTGGCAAAAGGAAAATGGTGGCTAATTTTGTTCTTTGTTGAAGCTTCATGAAGCTTTGAATAAAGTCCACCATTTTTGTTTTATGCCTAACCTAACCATTCACCTAACTATAGTTTGCTCTCTACACATAACCATGGTTGGATTATGATAAGTTTTGATTTTCTTTTCTATTTTAAATTAACTTATCATAACACTTATCTTCTTCTTGCTATCTTCTTCTTCTTCTTCACAAGAAGAAAAGCATGCTTCATCAATGGTGATTGATGAATTAGAGTGAGAAATCCAATTCTAAAGTTTACCCACTTCCTATTTCTTCATCCTCTACCTCTTGCCAAGTAGTAGAGTGTGTTTCCTTCACAAGTTTTCATGGCTTGGTGAAGGTGGAGCTTGATCTAGTGATGCTTCGACGTAGATCATCTTCGGCACGTCGTCGATGACCTAGCCCGCTTCTTCTCCGATGAAGCCGACGCAAGAGCCCGGATTTCGATTTGGACAGCGAGGATACTTCGTTGCGGAGCTATGGAGGTGGAGAACCGGATCTACAAAGGTTGTATTTCCGTTCACTTAGTTAATGTAGTTAACCAGTTGCTTTTTCGCCTAGACATCTAGCCAACGATCCGTACACTAGGGTTTCTCGGCACCATAGAATTTGAAATTGCCATGGTTGATGCCTTGTGAGACCTCTTGAGAGTGCCTAGGAACCCTACAGTGGTATCAGAGCCTAGCTAGAGCCTTAGGCGAAGTCTAGACGGAATTTGAAACCCGAACGAACCCGAAACCTAACTCAAAAATAGCTCTCTGTCCTTTTTTCAAAAACTGGGATTTTTCCAAATTAAAAATTGCTAAAAAATTCAGCAGGGAAATATAAGAATTACGACGCAAAAAGTTTCCAATGAACAGTATAATGTGCGGCGGAACCGCGGCATAAGCATGGCTTATGCGGCGGTTCCGCGGCCTATTGATGACGTAATCCTCCACTGTTTGCACAGTAACTCTTATTAAATTATGCTGGATTTTCTGGGAATTTTTAATATTAATTCAAGAGTTGAATTTTCTGGGTTGTTTTGAGGATTCGAATGTTCGATCGGATTATCAGATTTTGTCTATGTGGCTTTCCGGATAAATTTTAGAATATGTTAAAAAGTTCGACCGGATATAAATACCCAATTTTTCCCCTGTCGGGAAATTTCCAAGTGTTGGATTTTTCCGTAGTTTAAAGACGTTCTAAGTAGTGCAAGTAACTCGATGGACCCTCTAGAAGACAACAAACCTTAACTCGATTATGTGACCGTCTTGAACTGCCCTTTGAACCTTCGGGTTTGGGGCAGTACGGCGTGCCACATGTGAGGCGTTGGCTTGACCCTTCTACGGCTGGACCGTTGGTACTGAGGCACGAACTGAATGTTGTTAGACTTATTTCATGTGTTGATCTATATCGGGAAAACTTGGGTGTTCGATTGTTCGATCGGAAAGTTTAACATTTTCTAATTATCTGGAATGGGATACAATAATTGGAATTCACAAGTAGTTATGAGATAACTGAATGAATGTTGTAAATCTAGCAATTTAGTCTCACTTGATCGGTTGCCACGGAATTTTAATGTGATCAAAAGTCCGTCGCAATCACGTAGCGTACGCGGATACTCGCCGGGTAAACTTAATAGACAGCCTCACTCCATAGCCCCGACCAAGTGACTGTAGGAGAACCCCGTCGCCGAAAGCATCCGTTCGGGTGCTCGCGGTAGCGGTGTTCCGCCTTGGTGCACTTCGTCGACGGTGTCAGGGGTGCGGCCGCCTACTAAAGTTTGCGACGAGCATTCGATCAAATTGTCGGGAATCCTGTTGAATTGCCCGACTTGGTATTGAAAAGTGTTTTCGATTTTGAGACTAAAATGCGGGGTTTATAATTGTTAGGCATGCGATGTCTAAGTAATTCATTTGGTCAGGCATGCGATGTCTGAGGTGGTTGCGGATTCCAACTGTTGTAGTTTTACACTTTCTTTTCTGTGACCGTAAGTGTAATATGTGATATCGCCGGTTTCGTTGCTATATGTCAACGACAATTGGGATGCGCATATTTACTTACGTTGATGACATGTGATGTTATGTGTTGCTGGATATGTTATATTGGATCGTCGTGTTTGAATAGCCGGGGGTTTTTATGTGAGATGAGTGTTTTTCATTTTCATTCATGTAAAAACTTGTATGTAATATTCTTTTATTGGGGCACTTCCAGGTTGCGGAAGTTGTCACCGTTTGTATATTATTTTCTTTTCCGCACTAGGATAGACCCAAGGAGGAGGGCATAAGTAACCGGGTTCTGGAGTCCAGTGGGAGACCAACTCGAGGTGTCGAGTCCGGGTCTCCTAACTCTAGAATTGGTAGGGTTGCTTGCCGCTCTCGTAGGGGTCTTGGGGTGTGGGTTTGGCTATTCATCACGACCGTGGAATCCGTGTTTTATACTGGCTCGTATTGAAAACACGAACGTCCTAGTATATCCAATATTTCATATGTTTCTTCTGCTGCGATATCTGTGATGTGATCATGTGATGTTCTGTGATAGATACAGTATACAGTATATATGATATATTATATAGATGTTACTTATATTTTACACCCGCGCTAGCCCTGCCCCGCTCTGCCGTTAGTTACCTAACCTAACGGTGCACGAGGGGACATCGAGGCGAATGCAGATGGCATAAGTGTACGTCGTATTTATCTGTGATGCTTAGGTAACTTAATTGATGGGACTTCATTAATTTGATTAATGAAATAAAAGAAACCTAAGATGTTGTAGAATCGAATTTCAAAATAAAACAGGTAGCTACAGTTCTTGCTTTGCACAGCGGTGTATATGATATATCCTGCACCTTATTCGATAAGGAAAGGACCGAGATCCCTTCACCGGGAGTGACTCCTTTAGCAATAACTGGCAGATGCTACACACTCGGTTTGTCTTTTGATTGCTTTTAAGTGTTTTTGCTTTGCACAGTGATATATGTGATATATCCCGCACCTCATTCGACGAGGAAAGGACCGACGATCCCTTCACCGGGAATGACTCCTTTAGCAAAACTAGAAAAGCCTCTAAAGCACTCCATTTTAAAATCATTTGATTCTACAACGATATCAAGTTCATTACGCAATAGGTTTTCAGAAAAACCTGTCGTAGCCCTCCGTCATTTCAGATAAATCCTGTTTAGTATTCGTGCTGCGTTTGTTGACCTTGTCAAGGCGCAGTGTGCGGTAGCTAACCAGTATTTATCTGCTTATGCATATGATGCAGATTGGGTTAGGGTAGTCGTGCGGCCTTGTTGACCTTGTCAAAGGTCGTGCGGGTGGGTTTGATTCAATCAAGAAATGACGGGTTGAACTTGACTTGCGGTCTATGGTTTGTTGACCTTGTCAAGGTCATAGATCGTTCGGGGCAAAATATTATCGGGAATTTCAAGTGTTGAAATTTGTAATGAGATTGCATACCTTCTATGAGATAGTTGGATCCCGATACCCGCTGCGAGTAAGAGTTACTCCTGGGAGAGTTTTACACATTACAATTAGCCGATCAAGTAGGTGTCTAGAAAGGTGTTAACGAGGTTACGCCTCTGGGAAAACGAGGTTTACATTAATTAGGTTCGTGCGAAAGCACGGGGGACCTCCCTCAAAGTACCGACACTGGCCTGGCTGAAAGATTGGCGAACTTGTAGTGTGTAATTAATCCCGGCTAGTCTTTCCTTTTAGGATTTGAAGGAAGATTTGATAAAAAGCAGTGGGAGCCATCCTGATTAGATAAAATAATAACCAATCTATTCTTGCAAGAGCGCACGCTGAGTGTTTTCTTCTCTCTCTCTCTCCAGGTAGTGACCATATCACGCCTTAATCAAGATAATAATACGGATATTTGACCGAACCCGCTTGTTATACTGAGCTGGGGAACGTTGGTCCCGCTCCAACTTATAATTGTTATAAGACAGAGCAGGAAATTGTGGAATACCAGATTTCCCGTGCCGCCCAAACAAAGAGAGTGCATGCTGATGCATCATCTTCGGGTTTGTTCATTACAAAGAACTGTTTCTCAGTATCCTTTACGTCCTGGGTATATGATACCGGATCAGGATCCCAGATATGTAATCTGTTACATAGGGCTACAGAAAGGTAGAGAACTGAGAACGGGTGATAAGTTTCATGAGGCAGAAAATGTGGCAAGTGTTGCAGCCAAGTCTGTTGGTCACTGTCACCCTGTATTACCAGAATACATTAATTCTGAACGAATGTTATTAGATACCGAACCTGATATACAAAATCATATCAGTCTCTTTATCAGTAAAGAAATGATAAAATTTTGTATAGTTGGATTATGTTTTGAACATTTCCTATATCAAAAGTTGATCGGTTCAGGCACGTTATCTAAAAGCATTGATGTTCTAAATCAAACTACAGTTCTTAGTATATGGAACACACACAAGAGGAAGAGTTCAGAAATGAACGAATCCTTCTTGAGGCATTGTAGACTAGGTCATATCAATGCGACCCGACTGGCTGAAGTTACATTAAGATGCATATTTAAATCAGTTTGAATTTACATCTTGTGAAACTTGCCAGTCATGTCACAAAGATAAGAATGACCATAGCTCCGTTTACTGGAAACAGAGAAAGAGTTAGTGAACTCTTGGGATGATACATGTTGATGTATGTAGGTCCCCTGTCTACACATGCCAAGATCGGTTCTTCGTACTTCAATACATTCTCTGATGATCTCTTTAGATTCAGACATATGTTCCTGTTGAAACACAAGTCCGAACCTTTTGAGATATTCACAGAATATAAGTTAGAAGTAGGGAACCAATACGGGTAAAAGTATTATGTCCTTTGATGAGATCAAGGAGGAGAATACTTGTGCATAGAATTTTTGGACTATTCTAAAGGAGAATGAGATTCTCTCTCAGCATTACTCCTCCGTATACACCATTGCACGATGGTATGTCGGGGCGGAGCAGATACACCCTATTTGATATGGTGTGCTCTATGATGAGTACTACTGAGTTACCTTTTTCCTTTTTGGGAGTTATGCACTTGAGAAGCTGCATACCTATTGAATAGGGTTCAAATCAAATCAGTTGCCTACCACTTCATATTTGATATGATAAGGGAAGAACCCATATCTTAAGTTGGTTAAGATTTGGGGTTGTCCGGGCTATGTCTAAAAGCATAATCCGGACAAGCTCGAGGCAAGGTCAGTTATGTAGAACTGGAAAGGTTCCAGCTATACAAACTACAGCAGATGATTTGATAGAACCAAAACGATTCAGTAGATACCAACGAACCTCAGCCTCTCCGCCGATCTAGTAGGGATCCTCACCCACCTGAGAGATACTTCTGTTTCTCTATGATAGTGGGAGCGAGAATTGCATCATGAGATGATGACCCAACTTGTTTCGAGCTGGCCATCAGGAGTAAGACTCTGTAAGAATGGCTGGATGCTTAGTGATCTGAGATGGAATCCTTATACACCAACAAAGTATGGACTTTAGTTGCTATATCTGAAGGGTTAAATCCCCATCAGGAGCAAGTATATCTTGAGAAGATTACTTGGTGTAGATGGAAAAGTTGAGACTTTCAAAGCTAGACTTGTTAAAGGTTTTCGTCATCAACCAGGCGTGGATAATGATGAAACTTTTTCTAAGGAGCTATGCTTAAGTCCATCCAGATCCTACTTTCCACGGCTACATACCATGACTACGATATCTGGTGGTTGGGTGTCATGACAACTTTTCTAAATAATGTTTTGGAAGAGAACGTCTATAAGTACACAGCCAGAGGGCCTCGTAGACAGTGGGAGCAGCGGAAACGTGTGCAAGATGCTTTATAGGATTAAAGCAGGCATCGCGGAGTTGGAACATCTGTTTTGATGAAATAGTCAAAGAGTTTGACATCATCAAAATGGTAGATGAACCTTGTATACACAAAAAGGTAGTAGGGAGTATGGTGATGATCCTCGTAGAGTACGTGGATGACATACTCTTGATAGGGAAGGAGTTTCCTATGCTACGCTCGATCAATCTCCGTTTATCACATGGATTCTCCATATAGGATCAAATTGATACCTCCTAAATCCTGGATTTTGGATCTATGAGATAGATCTAAATGGATGTTAGGATACTCACTAATTGTAGTGAGATGGTATCAGTTGATCCTGGGGAGAATCACTGGAAGTGTTCCAGGGTGATAAGGACGACTGAATGTCAGTCACAGGCATTGTCTTTACCCTTGGTAAAGGGACGGTATGTTGGATGAGTTCCAAGCTAGATACCGTGACATACTAGAAGATAAAGGCAGGATACATCGCTACTTAAGATGCTACCAAAGAGGCTGTTTGGGTGTATATTAGTTCATGAGATGAACTATGTTCCTCCCATTGTGTGACAATAGAGTTGTGGCTTATGCCGAGGAACGCCGGTCCCATCAGTGATCCAGACATATTCTAAGGCAGTGTCACCTGATCATGGAGATGCTTGATCTCCAGGGTGATCGAGGTTTGGAGAGTAGACTCAGAGGACAACACAGCGGATCCACTCACAAAGGCCTGTTCCCAGAGAGAGACTTTTATGGGATGGTTGAGTATGAGATACTGCAACCATTGCTATCAGATGGCCCTAGTGCAAGTGGGAGATTGTTAGTTATATGTATGCCTTAGAGGCCATTACTATACATAGGATGTATATTGTAGTGGATGCTGGGACATATATAGGGAGGACTTTCTTGCTCGACATGATAGTATGCTATCTGGTTAATCTTTACCTTAACGTGTACAATGGATGTCTCCCTGTTACATGTTGGTAAAGCCCTTAGGATCTGTACTTGACTACCTGGACTATGATGCGGATCATACTAGTGGGGACATGGTAGTCCATAAGTACATCCTTTAAAGTCCCTAGTCGTGGGTGTATCGAGACGGGGCATCGATATACCAGAGTAGACTAGCGTGTACCTTCTCGACCCATACAGATGGGCGATGGATGATCCCATATCCATTGGTGTTTGACATCAGAGGAGATATACGGGTGCTCAGTAGAGACTGGGTACACTGGACGGACTCGCCGAGAACTCCCAGATGGTAATATACCTTACGTCAGATGGCAGTTCTCTGGTGACACTGGTACAGAGTAGTCTGTTGACCCGAGATCGTCATAGAGTCTTGTGTGGTTCCCACTGTGCTTTGATTTCCATCTTACCACGTCCAAGAAGGCGTGCAAAACGGTGGTTTTTGGGTACAGCCCCGAGTCACATGGAGGAAATGAGCGATAGGAGGGGATTCATCTCTCCCGGTATAGGGAGTTGATGTTGCGCTGTGTACGATTGGCTATAACAGGAAATCCCTGGCCAGGGTTGCTGAGATTTACTGGTAAGTGTTACCAGTAGTTTCTCGAATGTTATAGACCTCATATCGACACGACTTATCGAGCTATTGGGGTCTGACGTTTACCACCCCTAGGCGAGATATGCGACATATCAGACGATCAGACCGGACTGTACGGTAGTGTTACTTGTTGGATTCACTGGAGTGTGAGCGGGCTTGCTCGTCGATCTTCTGATCTCTCAATACCCGGGTGGCCGTTACGTTTAGCAGACCGCTTGCGGCTTGTGGGTGTTTGATATGATCATCATCTGCTGCCGGCGTATTGACGAGTCTTTAGAGTCCTACACAGAGGTTTCCTGGCTCAAGCGAAACGAAATAGGAGCGCATATGAGATATGTGCGGGACCGAGAATGATACCAGTATGTGATACTGTATACGATTCTCGCGATTTGTGACATTGATCGGTTATATGCGATATAGCCGGGTTATCGGATCAAGTGTTGATTCGATAAGTTGTTACTGTTGAAACTAGTTGGTTATATGCGATATGACCGGATCGTTAAATCAAGTGTTGATTTAATGATTTAATGTATAATTATATATTTGATATATCACTTTACATTAACTAGTAATGGTTCACTTTAAATGGATTTTCTCACTTGATTGTATCATGTTTGATGATACATGAATGCTAGGGTTTGTGTAAAGAGTTAAACCTTAGTTAAGTAAATGGTTATGGTTATTATATATTTATTCATTCATTTATTGAATGGTTTATTTCATTTTGGCAAAAGGAAAATGGTGGCTAATTTTGTTCTTTGTTGAAGCTTCATGAAGCTTTGAATAAAGTCCACCATTTTTGTTTTATGCCTAACCTAACCATTCACCTAACTATAGTTTGCTCTCTACACATAACCATGGTTGGATTATGATAAGTTTTGATTTTCTTTTCTATTTTAAATTAACTTATCATAACACTTATCTTCTTCTTGCTATCTTCTTCTTCTTCTTCACAAGAAGAAAAGCATGCTTCATCAATGGTGATTGATGAATTAGAGTGAGAAATCCAATTCTAAAGTTTACCCACTTCCTATTTCTTCATCCTCTACCTCTTGCCAAGAAGTAGAGTGTGTTTCCTTCACAAGTTTTCATGGCTTGGTGAAGGTGGAGCTTGATCTAGTGATGCTTCGACGTAGATCATCTTCGGCACGTCGTCGATGACCTAGCCCGCTTCTTCTCCGATGAAGCCGACGCAAGAGCCCGGATTTCGATTTGGACAGCGAGGATACTTCGTTGCGGAGCTATGGAGGTGGAGAACCGGATCTACAAAGGTTGTATTTCCGTTCACTTAGTTAATGTAGTTAACTAGTTGCTTTTTCGCCTAGACATCTAGCCAACGATCCGTACACTAGGGTTTCTCGGCACCATAGAATTTGAAATTGCCATGGTTGATTCCTTGTGAGACCTCTTGAGAGTGCCTAGGAACCCTACATTAGTCCCCTGATCGTTGAACATCACATTCATCTGATGGATGATGCCAAACCAGCCAGAGATCCACAAAGGCGACTCAATCCAGTCATGAAGGAGGCTGTGAAAAAGGAAATCGTGAAGTGTCTGGATAGTGGTATCATTTACCCTATCTCTGATAGCCAGTGGGTTAGCCCCATTCACGTTGTCCCCAAGAAATCAGGCATAACAGTTATCACTAACGAGGCAAATGAGTTAATCCCTACTCGCACCCAAATTGGGTGGCGAGTCTACATCGATTACAGAAAACTCAACGCCGCAACGCGGAAGGACCACTTTCTGCTACCTTTCATTGACCAAATGCTTGAACGATTGGCCGGACACGAGTACTACTGCTTTCTTGATGGCTACTCCGGCTATAATCAGATTCCCATCGCCGAAAAAGACTAGGACAAGACCACATTCACTTGTCCTTTCGGCACGTTCGCATATCGTCGCATGCCCTTTGGGTTATGCAATGCGCCCGCTACCTTCCAGCGGTGTATGATGGGGATCTTTTCAGACATGGTGGAAAAATTTCTGGAGATTTTCATGGACGATTTCTCCATCTTCGGCGATTCCTTCAACGAGTGTTTGCTGCATCTTGACGCTGTCCTTACTCGATGTAAGGACAAGAATCTCACTTTGAATTGGGAGAAGTGCCACTTCATGGTGCGCGAAGGTATTGTCTTAGGACATATCATTTCGCAAAATGGCATAGAGGTTGACAAAGTGAAGATTGAGGTCATTTCCAATCTCCCTCCACCCAGATGCATCAGAGACATCCGAGCCTTCCTTGGCCATGCCGGTTTCTATAGACGGTTCATCAAGGACTTTAGCAAGATTGCTAGGCCTTTGACTCTTCTACTGGCCAAGGACACGCTATTCGATTTCAACTCGAGCTGTGTGACTGCGTTCGAGTCATTGAAAAGCTCACTCACTTCTGCTCCCGTTCTTTCTTCACCTGACTGGACGCACCCATTTGAGATTATGTGCGATGCATCCGACTTTGCCATTGGTGCTGTCGTTGGACAACACATCAACAAGATGCCATACGTAATCTATTATGCTAGCCGAACCCTGAACGACACCCAACTCAATTATACAACAACTGAGAGGAATTCTTGGCTGTTGTATTTGCTCTAGAAAAGTTCAGGCCCTACCTCATCGGATCTCCAGTCATTGTCTACACAGACCATTCTGCTCTGCGCCATCTTTTTGCGAAGAAAGATGCAAAATCCCGGCTAATACGTTGGATCCTCTTGCTTCAAGAGTTTGACCTTGTCATCAAGGACAAAAGAGGATGTGAAAATGTAGTCGCCGACCATCTCTCACGACTTCCTTCTTCGCCTTCGCTTCATATTCCGATCAACGACGTTTTCCTGGATGAACAGCTCTTGACAGTATCTTGCGAACCCTGGTTCGCAGATATTGTGAACTATTTGGCCACAGGATTACTACCGACTGAATGGTCAAGTCAGGACAGACTTCGCTTCTTATCCCAAGTAAAACACTTTTACTGGGATGAACCCTATTTGTTCAAGTACTGTCCCGACCAGATTATTCGTCGGTGTGTCCCTGACGATGAATTCAAGAGTGTGCTGTCATTTTGCCACGATCAAGCATGTGGCGGGCATTTTGGCCCCAGAAAGACAGCTGAGAAGATCTTGCAATGTGGTTTCTACTGGCCACAACTCTTCAAAGACGCTCATGACTATTGCAAGACTTGCTCCCGGTGCCAACACTTGGGCCGGATATCTCGGAGGAACGAGATGCCGCTCCAACCAATCTTGGTTGTGGAGATTTTTGACGTTTGGGGGATAGATTTCATGGGGCCGTTTCCCAGCTCTTTCGGGAACTTGTACATCCTTCTCGCTGTTGATTACGTCTCTAAGTGGGTCGAGGCTGTGCCCAGCCGGACTAACGCCAACAAGGTTGCCGTTAGGTTTCTTAAAGAAAACATTTTCTCCCGGTTTGGGCACCCCCGAGCGATCATTAGCGACAATGGAACTCATTTCTGCAATAAGACTTTTGAGGCCTTGATGCGGAAATATTCCATTAATCATAAGCTATCTACGCCCTACCATCCCCAAACTTGTGGGCAAGCTGAAGTTTCAAATCGGCAAATCAAGCAGATACTGGAGAAGACAGTTTCCAAGAACCGTAAGGATTGGTCGCTGAAACTCACTGATGCCCTTTGGGCATTTCGAACCGCTTATAAGACCGATCTTGGCATGTCTCCCTATCGGCTTGTGTACGGAAAGGCTTGCCACCTACCTGTCGAAATAGAGCATCGCGCATTTTGGGCGATAAAAGAACTGAATCTGTCTCTCGAAGATGCGGGCAGCCATCGGAAGCTGCAGTTGAACGAATTGAGCGAGCTTAGGGATGAGGCTTACGATAATGCGGTTGTCGTTAAGAATCGAACGAAGGTGTTTCACGATAAACACCTTTTGTGCAAAACTTTCGTACCTGGTCAACAGGTACTGCTTTACGACACCAGATTACACTTCCATCCAGGAAAGCTCAGATCTCGCCGGAAAGGGCCGTATTTTGTGCGGAATGTGTATCCGCATGGCGCTGTGGATTTGGAGAATCCAAAGGACGGTTCATTTTTCAAAGTGAACGGACACCGACTAAAACCGTACCTTAGCGCCGAACCAACAGAGGAGCTCCTGGTCTTACAGGAGCCGGTTTACCCTGCATAATCTTCCTCTGCCTACCACCAAACTTCGGTTATCCAGCCAAGAACAGTGGACACTGTTCCAAATAAGTTTGGGGGTATGTATATACCATTTTGTATTTATTTGTGGATATTCTTTTCCGTTTTTACTCTTTAAAAAACATAAAAAAAAATTTGTGTATATCTAACCGACAATTTTGATCCTTCAAAAGATCTCTTCATGTAATGACAGTGAGGACACTGTCCAGTTCAAGTTTGGGGGTACGCTCGGTACGCATTTCTAACCTTCGCATTCATATGTATATTTTGCATCTGCATATTAAAATCCATAAAACCCATAAAAATTAGAAAATTTTCTAAAAATATAAAAACTTTTTCGTCAAGTTAGCTAGTGGGAAAACTCAGATTCAACATTTCGACGGTTTTGTTTGATAAGATAAGAATAACTAAATCTTATTTTTTAGATTTTGAAAACCTGAAAGATAACTCTCCTTTGAAGTTAACTATAGCTGATATATGTCTTTACATCACACTACACGTGTCGTGAGTTTTGGAAATTAGATGACAAGTCTTTTGTATCTAAAAACTTTTAAAGGGATAAATGATTTTCTGAGGATCAAATAGATTTGTTCTGAAATAAGTAATATCAAGAATAGTTTATGAAATAGTGAATATGAAGGAATGTTATTGATGCCTTAATTGGAACTAAGTCTGAAAAATAACCCATCTGGAACTCGATTGGAATTATTACACACCAAAACCCACTAAACACGTCTTTTATCCAAAAAATAATTGAACTGCCGGTTTTATCTCCGTTCGCATTGAATCATCATGATTTTCACGCCAAATTGTCTTTTGTTTTTGGACCTAGGTAACTTGAGTAATTAAGTCCGCTGGGGTGTTTCTACACCTAATGCCCTAAAGCCAACTGGTTTGGGTGCATTGTCCCAAAGCTCGCTAAGAAGCCTAGAAAGTCCAGATGAAAACGAAGTCAAGCAAGTGTTCTCTCCGAATTAAAATTCCTAACGGTTCTTTGTGTGAGAATAATCTTGATAAAAAACAGGCTTTTATAAAAAAATTTTAGCGGAGATATGAAGGTTTTATTCTATGATAAAGACTATTGCACGTTCACAGAGGTGTGTATGAAACGAAAACAAGAAAAAGGTGGAGTGAAAAATAAGACCTAGTTTCCTGTTAAGGAAGATAGAAATTCTGAAGTTGAAACCTTACTGGAAAACGAAACTTGAAAAATGCTTAACTCTTTATAAAACTTATGTGATCCTTTTAAAACTTTTATCCGGGCTTTTATTGTGTGATGACTTTAATCGATCCTTCTGGAACTTAACGACACTATTTGCACTGCACGTAAAGACATATAAAATCTGTAGTTAAATAAAAAGCGAGATGTGAAAAATAAAGGTTCGATAGTCTAGACTTAGGATCATAGAATTGTTATTTTCTGAAACAAAACTATAGGGTTTGAATCTTAGTTATTTTGCAAAACTAGCTTGACCGGATTTTGTGGGTAGTATCCGCTGAAAACCCTCAGGAGACAACACTCCTCCTACTAGGGACACCTAGATGTTTAACGGCTTGTTGCACATGCTCAGTGCAATCGCGTTCCCTGCGAAAGTGAGGTTAGAAAATTTTTTGTGAATAATTGGCTTTGCTCGGGATGAGCAAATGATAAGTTTGGGGGTATTTGTTCATATCAGATTTTTGCATTTTTATACCGCCCAATTTTTATCATATTGCTTATCGGTAGGTACTCTTGAGCCGTGTTTGCTAGTCAATTGCAGGATACAGGTTCTCGGCTCTAAACGATGAAATTCCTGGAAAAGCACGACAAAATCCGGATTCCTGCCAACCACAGATAAAACACGGGTCTCCGCTCTCTATCCGTATGTTGCCACACACCAGTTTGAGAGACAAAATGTCAAATCGATTGTCATCTTCATGCACAAAGCACAATGGCAACACCAAGTCCAAGAAATCTACGCGGAGCTCAAGAAAATCATGACAAAAAGATCCATATCCAATCACCTTTTGATCAACAGAAATTCTGGAAAAATCGTGAAGAAATTCTGAGAAAAAACATATACCAGACTCATGGGCACAGCAGACCAGGGAAGTACCAAAAAACTCATGCCCCAATTCCACCATATGGCCGCAGATCCGCGGCCAATAGGGGGTCTAGGCCGCGGATCCGCGGCCGTACTGGCGTATCACATGATGAAATTTCAGGGGCAGTTGGGTAATTTTGTAAGGGGGCAGATTATTGCCCTAGATTTCCAGTTCCTTGCCTATAAATAGTCCAGAACTTGCCAAAGCCAAGGGTGCTTAATCTTGTATTTTAGGTCTTAGAATACTTGTTGTTCTTCTTCCTCTTCTCATCTTTTCTCCATTAAAAACTTGTAGTGAGCTTTTGTGAGTGAAGAATGATGAATAAAGAAGTTCTTTTTGTTATTATACTTGTCTTGCTCTTGTTATGTTAATTGCTTGTAATCTTCAATCGATAATTTAGTTGTTGTTATTTATTGTTGTTTCTTTCTTATTCTCTTTTCCTTTATCCTTAAACAACCATGATGATTACGTTTGATCCTTGCCAAGGTGAGGTCGCAAATAGCTAGTTGTTATCTTCTAATCTCTTTCTTTCTATCTTCCTCCTTTGTTTTATTTTTCGTTCTTCTTGTAATGGGTGAGTAGTTTCCATACTTGTTAGGGTAGGATAAGGGAAGTTTGAGAGAAGGAAATCTCTCTCACTCTTTCCTTGCCCAACATCTTAAATCGAACTCCTGTTAATTGAACCACAATCCGCTCCCTACGGCACCCTATCCTACATAATAGCGGTGATTCCGTAGTGAGACCGGTTGTGGTTGAATTAACCGGAGGTTAAGGCTAAGAGCCAAGTACGGACGGACAAGCACCAAAAGGAAGAACTTATGCGTTGGAAAGTCTAGCTTATACTCGCAAGTTCCTTCCTAGTCGTGCTAATTCCCGTTGTTGCCGATTACTGTAACACCGATATTAAGAGTGGCAACGAAAGAAGTGAGCGACTCCTAACTCAAACTAACCTAATCCTAACCCTAACAAGCTCTCTTTATATATCATTTTAACACTTAGTTAATCACAAACAAATCTGGACTTTTGGACTTAACTCGTTAAAGCACATAGAAAAAGATTCCTATCTCCCTGCGGACGACCCATACTCAACCGGCTAGCTACAAGCGAAACCATTTTGATTGCGGTAATTAACTCAACTTGAACACGCAGAAACCATAACAATCAGGACGCGTGGGGCCAGCGCCTCACGTGCCTAGCACGCGAGCGCTGGGCGCTTAGGCGCTAGCGCATCACGTGCTCGGCACGTGAGCGCTGGGTGCTTGAGCGTTGGGCGTTCGAGCGCTAGCGCCTCACGTGCCCGGCATGTGGGCGCTGGGCGCTCGGGCGCTTGAACGCAAGGCGCTCGAGTGCTAGCGCTTCACGTGCCCGGCACGTGGGCGCTGAGCGCTTGGGTGCTAATCGCTCGGGCGCTTGGGCGCCAGCGAGAAAAATGGGCTTTTAGCCCCAGAAATAAGATTTAAACTTCCGAAAGAGGATTTAGAGTGGAGTTAAACTCCTAAGATGTTTTTGGAGATGATGAAAGGGGCTTCTCCCTTGAGCTCTGGATCTTCCCAAAGTGGGATTTTTGGGAGATGGGTCTCCTTCTTCTTCCCCTCGGTTGGCCGGATCTTGGATGAAAAGGGGGTGATTTTAAAAATCTCTCCTTTTTAAGATCTGATGGAAGATCCAAGCTCCCCTTTATGGGTTTTGTGGTGAAAAACTATTTAGTTTTGGAAAAGAAAGAGTAAAACTCTTGATTTAATTCAAAGAAAGAAGAAGGTTTTAGAACCTTGAGGAAGGAGAAAATCACAGATCTTGATTCTTTTTTGGGTGAGAGAAAAATTTGTTGATATATTTTCATTATCTTTACCTTTATAGGCTATACACTTTACATATAGCCCTTTGGGCTTTACAAAAATGGCATTTTGCCCATCCCATGCCTCATGTGCTATTTCTTTTTGCACATAAGCCATGGGCTTTACAAAAATTTGGTTTTATGCCCATTTTCTTACATTAAAAAAAATAAAATAAAATAAAAGAAATACACCAAAATTATTTATTACAAAATTTTTATTTTGGCATGGGGGGAGGCCGGCCGCTTCATGTTCGGGCTCGACCCGGGCATTGACCCACTTGACCTGGGCATGGGCCTACTTGGCTTGGGGTTGACTTTGATTTTGACTTGGTCAACCAGGGTGCAAATTTTTACCCCAACAAATTGCCCCCCATCAATAAATGCACACCACACATGTGGGTCGTGTGCATGAAATTGATGGATCTTCTTTTACGTGGAGGCGACTTGATTCGGTTCCCGCTTTTTGAGAAGCTGGCACTTCCCTTTTTACGACATGGACGGTCGATACTGCCCTTTCAGTTACTTGGACGGTCGATACTGCCCTTTTTGCGACGTGAACAGTCGGTGCTGCCATTTTAGCGACGTGGATGGTTGATGCTACCCTTTTTGCGACGTGGACGGTCGGTGCTGCCATTTTAGCGACGTGGACGGTCGATGCTGCCCTTTTAGCGACTTGGACGGCCGATTCTGCCCTTTTAGCGACTTGGACGGTCGATGCTGCCCTTTTTGCGACGTGGACGGTCGGTTATGCCCTTTTCGCGACTTAGACGGTCGGTGCTGCCCTTTTGGCGACGTGGACGGTCGGTTCTGCCCTTTTAGCGACTTGGACGGTCGGTGCTGCCCTTTTAGCGACTTGGACGGTCGGTTCTGCCCTTTTCGTGACTTGGACGGTCGGTGCTGCCCTTTTAGCGACTTGGACGGTCGGTTCTGCCCTTTTCGTGACTTGGACGGTCGGTTCTGCCCTTTTCGCGACATGGACGGTCGGTTCTGCCCTTTTTGTGACTTGGACGGTCGATTCTGCCCTTTTTGCGACTTGGATGGTCGGTGCTGCCCTTTTTCCGACTTGGAAGATCGGTGCTGCCCTTTTTGCAACTTGGACGGTCGGTTCTGCCCTTTTTACGACTTGGATGGTCAGTGCTGCCATTTTAGCAACTTGGACGGTCGGTGCTGCCATTTTAGCGACTTGGACGGTCGGTTCTGCCTTTTTAGCGACTTGGACGGTCGGTTCTGCTCTTTTAGCGACTTGGACGGTCGGCTCTGCCCTTTTTGCGACTTGGACGGTCGATGACTTGATTTCCCTCGTTCCCAGTTTAACGACTTAGGGGTCATCTGTTCCTAGTTTAACGACTTAGAGGTCATCTATTCCCAGTTTAAAGACTTATGGGTCGTTTAGATTGGAGTTTGGAATTTTGGGGTTAGGGTAGGCATCAGCGTTGCTAACACTGAAGCACATGTGCCTGGAGCAATTCATCATTTGCCTTTTCCTGTTGGGGGGCGATGGCTTAGAAGACAGGTTTAGGTCCCTATCACCTAAAGCTTTTCAATTTTATGAGCCGTAAGGGTCCCATATAAGCATTTTCTCCCCACGAGTCGAAAGGATCTCGTAGGTGTACTTTCTCCTTAGGAGTCGCGAGAACTCCTAAGTGTGTTTTTCCTTTGGGAGTCGTAAGGATCCCACGAAGGTGTTTTCTTACGAGTCGTGAGGATCCCGTAAGGTTTGTTCTCCTCATGCATCGTGAGGACGCATGAGTGGGTCTTCCCAAATGGAGCATAATTCCAAGAGCGGAGACCGGCCGCTGATCGGGTGATTGCAATGGGACATGGGTATGATGAGAATTATTTGAGCTCGTAGATTGTATACGGTAGCCAGTTTGGGGACCAACCGTAGGGCTGGGAGAATTTTGAGAAATTAGATTTTGGTTGGCGTCTGCATTGCTGCACTGGAATATGGTACCAGGAGCGACTCATCATTCGCCGTTTGGGGATTTGGAATTTGGATCTTGTTCGGCATCAGCATTGCTGCACTGGAATAATGTCAGGAGCAACTCATCATTTGCACCGGGAGGACATGGGATTTGGTTTTTGGGTCGGCATCAGCACCACTAACACTGAAGCAATGCCAGGAGCGACTCATCATTTGCCGTTGGGAAACTTGGGATTTAGGTTTTTGGTCGGCATCAGCACCGCTAACACTGAAGCGAAATGCCAGGAGAGACTCATCATTTGCCGTTGCCCGTTGGGGAGTGATGGCTCAGGAGACAAGTTTAGATCCCTATCACCTAAGTCTTTTCAATTTTATGAGCCGTAAGGGTCTCATAAAAGCATTTTCTCCCTACGAGTCAATAGGATCTCGCAGGTGTATGTTCTCCTTAGGAATCGTAGGGATACCTAAGTGTGTTGCTCCTTTATGAGTCATAAGGATCTCACGCAGGGATTTTCTCCTCACAAGGTCGAGAGGACTTTGCGAGTGTATTTTATCTCTTTTCATGAGTCTGCGTCCTTTCGGGTTTTCACAAACTCGCCGGCAGTCCTGCTGTTTTTACTTACGGAGCCCTTTCGGGTTTTCATCCGTGCTCGTTTTTCTTGTGGACATACCGTTTTTTTTCTGCGCTGGTGGGACTTTAAAAGAAGTCTCACCGGCAGGACTTGGGAGAGATAGGGGTCGTTTACGCCCGTGGATTGTATACGGTTCTGCAGGATGTATGATCTAGACCGTAGGGCTGGTGTGCTCAATTCGCCTGCGACTTGGAGCATTCACGCGTAGTATTTCTTGAGATATCGGCCATTGATGGGTGGCGTGGGCCTTTTTCCCTCGGCACTTATTAGTTGGTAGGATCCTCCGTCGAACACTTTCTCGATGACGTATGGTCCTTCCCAGTTTGGCTCGAATTTTCCCTTGGCATGTCGATTGGGGATGATCGGTCTTCTGAGGACCAACACCAATTCACCTTTCTTGAAAGCGCGGAGACGGGTCATCTTGTTATAGGCCCGTGACATTTGGGCTTGGTATAGCTCCATATTTTGCTGCACCGCGAGCCTCTTTTCTTCGAGGGCGTTAAGCTCTTCCAGCCGAAGGAGCACATTTTCCTCCTCCGTCAATTCGTGCTGAACGGCCATTCTTAAGTTTGGAACTTCGACTACGATGGGGAGGACCGCCTCCACTTCGAAGAGCAATGAGTACGGAGTGGACTGAGTTGGAGTACGGTGCGTGGTACGATATGCCCACAACGCCTCGTGAAGCTTGAGATTCCAGTCTCTCTTGTTGGATGAAGCATTTTTCCTCAGGAGCTTGCATAGAGTCTTATTGAAGGCTTCGGCTAACCCATTGGCTCTTGGATTATAGATGGAAGAATATCTCCAGTCAATCTTGTGTTGAGTAGCGAATCTTGAGACTTTGAAGCTCTTGAAAGAAGGCCCGTTGTCAGAAATGATTCTTCTTGGTGTACTGAAGCGGTATAAAATATTATGCTGGAAGAACGTAAGAATATTTTCTGTCTTGACTTCTTTTAGCGGGACAACTTCACTGGAGAAATAGTCAGTTGCGGCCAATATGAACCGGTGGCCTCTGAATGATGGAGGATCAATTGGGCCAACTATTTCGGTGCCCCAGACTTCGAAGGGCCACGACGCCACCGTAGGATGCAACGGATTAGGATGCTTGTGAATGAAATCACTGTGAATTTGGCAGATATGACATTTCTTTGCATGCTCTCCGCAATCCCGTATCATGGTGGGCCTGTAATACCCAAGCCGTTTAATTTGAAGTCACATCTTGGGGCCAGATTGGTGAGCACCACAAACTCCCGAGTGAACTTCTTTCATGACTTTCTGGGCTTCGGCCGATGACAGATATCTGAGCCAGAGTTGGTCATATGACCTGCGGTATAGCGTGTCATTTACAAACACGTATCGGAGAGCTCTCTTCTTCAGCTGAATTCTTGCAGATTTTCCTTCGGGCAGCTTGTCGTATCGGAGGTACGCTATGAAGGGTTCTCTCTAATCGGGCTCGTCTTAGATGATCGAAGCTTTTTCGGCAGGACTGCTCTTCTGTTCCGCGCTTTCCTCTTCTTGTAGAGAGACTGGGGGTAGAATTTGCCAGCTCTTGACTGTGATCAGAATTTCATCTATGTCAGGATCAGCCAGCTCCTTGGCTAAGCGAGCGAGTACGTCAGCCTTTCCATTCAATGCTCTAGGGACTCTCATTAGTTCAATGTGAGTGAACCGTTTCATGAGTTCTACCACTCGGCCTCTGTACCGAGCTAACTCGGATTTGTATATGTTATAGTCGCCGCTTACTTGGTTGACGACAAGCTGGGAGTCACCGTAAACCCGTAGCCGAAGGATTTCCATTTCTATGGAGAGCTCCAGACCAGCTATCAGAGCCTCGTACTCAGCCTCGTTGTTTGTGCGAGGCTCAGTGAGAGCAAAAGAACGCCATAAGGTTCCCATCGATGGCGTGATGAACACCAATCCTATCCCTGCTTTTATCTCCGGGACGCTTGATTTGCTGGAGGTCTTTATTGATGAGGCTCCATCGAAGTAGAGCTCCCAACATGGCTCATCTTCCTCGAGGTGCAATATTTGTTCATCAGGTAATTCACAATTTAGCGGCGACCCTTCTGGTATAGGATGAGCAGCAAGGAAATCGGCGAGGGCTTGCCCTTTTATTGATTTCTGAGGAGTATAAACTATGTCAAACTCAAGCAGCATGACAGCCCATCTTGCCATTCTGCCGGCTAGGCTTGCCTTGGTCATTAATTGTTTGAGCGGGCCGACCTTGGAGATCAGCATAACCCGATGAGCGAGCAGATAGTGCCTCAGCTTCTTCACAGCGAATATTAGATCCAGGCATTGCTTTTCGATCGGGGAATAGTTGTGTTCCGCCCCGACTAAAGTTCAACTGAGGTAGTAGAGGGCATTCTCTTTTCCCTCCTCGTTGTTCTGGGCAAGGAGCGCACTGAGTGACTCATCTAGCGCGGCAGTGTAGAGAATCAGCGGTTTATTTGGAACAGGTGCGGCCAGCACTGGAGGGTGCAACAAGTACTGTTTGATGCTTTCGAACGCTTGTTGACATTCGGCATCCTAGAAAAAAGGAGCTCCTTTCTTCATGAGCTTTGAGAAGGGCCTACATCTCCCCGATAAATTTGAGATAAACCTCCTTATGTACGCAAGTTTGCCCTGAAAGGATCTTAGCTGCGTCAGATTCTTCGGAGGGGGCATCTTCATGATGGCCTTTATCTTGGATGGGTCAACTTCAATCCCTCGATGTCAGACTATGAAGCCCAGGAATTTTTCCGAGGACACGCCAAAAGCGCACTTCAGAGGATTCATTTTCAGATCGTATTCCCTCAGTCTGGTGAGAACGGTCTTTAGATCTTGGATGTGATCGGCCTTGGCTTTAGTCTTGACGACCAGATCATCAACATAACATTTGACGAACTTATGAATTAGGTCATTAAAGATATTGTTCATTGCCCTTTGATATGTAGCACCTGCGTTCTTCAGTCCGAATGGCATCACCTTTTAGCAGTATATTCCTATCGGGGTTCGAAATGCTGTGTGTTTCTCATCCTCAGGCGACATCTTGATCTGATTATATCCAGACGAGCCATCCATAAAGATGAACAGCTCGTAATTTGAGGTGTCATCGACCATCATTTGCATGACCGGTAGCGGGAAGTCGTCTTTAGGACATGCCTTGTTGAGGTCCCTGAAATCGACACAAACTCGGATCTGCCCATTTTTCTTCTTCACTGGGACTATGCATGCGATCCAGTCCGCATATTTCTCTTCCCTGATGAAGCCAGCATCGATGAGTTTCTTGGTTTCCTCGATAAACTTTTCTTCCAGTTCCCTTCTCATTCTTCGAGGAGCTTGTTTGACTGGGTTAGCATCAGGAGATATAGCCAGCTTATGCACGGCCACTTAAGGGGAAAGGCTAGGAATTTCTTTGTATGTCCAAGCGAAGCAGTCGACGAACTCGTGCAGCAGGTCGATTATTTGCGCTTTCATTTCCTCTGACAAGAGTGAGTTGATGTAGGTCGGCATTGGATTATCGGGCGTTCCTAAGTCAATCTCGGTTAGCTCGTCAAAGGTTACTTGTCCGCCATCTTCGAGCTCTTGAGGAGGTTCTTCTGGCTTGGCTAGCTCGTCATCATCATTTGAACTTTCGCTGGCTTCACCAATATGGATCATGTAGCATTCTTTAGAATCAGGTTGAATGAAGCCTATGCCCCGTCTATCTGGAATTCGTCCATCGATGAGTGCTCGGACCTGGGGCGGATGCCATAGCCCTTCATAAAACTTTGTTTCGGACTCCGTTTGATATAACCAGCATCCGCATCTCGGGTGCATAGTATCTGGGATTGAGGACGGCTCTTATGCCTCTCTCATAGGGAAGGCACGCGACAGACAAATCGTCCAGGTGCATAACAGGGTTTGACCCATAAAACAGGATGCTCTTTTGTCCACTTTTCCTCCCGGGAACGTAGAAAGTTTTCAGTTGGTCAACGGTAGAGACTGATAATGTATCGAGCTCTTTGCACATCCGTTCCGGCACCCTTGTGATAGCCAGGGACCCTTCTGCAATTTCGAAGGTCTCTCGTAATTTCGCTTGTTGCATGGGGGTCCAATCTGCACAGCTGTTGCAAGGAAGGTCCTCTTCCTCCGACTCTTCAGTGTCGCTGCTAAGATGAGGGCGGACTTTGCTGCTAGATGGGCCTTCAGTATCAGATTCGTCCGTATCGCTACCGAAACGAGGGCGAATTTTACGGAAGGACGGACTTCCAGCATCGGACTCATCAGTGTCACTACCGAAACGCGGGCGCACTTGGGCGTTTTTGCTTTTGAAAGTGACAGCTGGTTCAGATTCTCTTTTGAGTCTTAGCGCCGCTCTGTCCTCAGTCGGTTGTGGCTTAGCATTTTGGTGGTTCATAAAGTACCGAGAATCCTCATATCGGACTTCATGCACACCGAACGGCTGGATATCTCCGTCAATGCGTCTTTCTTCGCCATTTTTAGTATACTTCATGTATTGATGGACAGTTGACGGAATGATGCCATAATCGTGGATCCACGGCCGCCCCAAGAGAATTTTATAAGACGTGTCAGCGTCGATCACGTATATCTTAGCTTCGGTCTGCAGATCCCCGAATTTGATTGCCAGAGCTATGGACCCCAGAACTTGCTGGCAATTTTGGTTGAAGCCTTGAATGACAATCCTTTCCCTTGACAGGTGTCGGATGTCCATTGACAAACTCTTCAGAGTTCGCAAGTTCATGATGTTCACTGAGGACCCTGGATCAATCAATATGCGATTAATCCAGTCTCCGTCGCTATACCCTGTCACGTAACGCGGCCGATTATGCTCAGCCGTTCCTAGTAGTAAGTCTTCATCCTTAAACGTGACTGCGGTGGCATGCAGAGAGTACTGGGCTTCTTTCATATTAATTTCCGCAAAGCGAGCCTGATACCGCTCGGGGTTCTGTAGAGCGTGAATGACAACATCTCTAAGCTCCTTAGATAGGACCAAGGCATCGTAGATGCTCAGGAGAGATGGAAGCTTCCGGAGATGAGACAAGACGTTGTATTCCACTGAGGAAGGATTTAAGTTTTCATTAGCCGGTTCTTTGCCATCTTCCTCATTAGCCACCTATTTTTCCTTTTCTTTTGGGGCATTGCCCTGATTTGGCGGCAGAGCCCTGCCGCTTCTGAGCTGGATTTGGTTGGCCCTTGTGGCGAGCTCCTCATCCTCTTCGGGAAAACAGAGCTCCTCCTCAGAGTCGCTGCCAAGATGGATGGCGTAGCAAGTCACTATAGGGATCTCTTCATCGGAGTCTTCCTCTAACTCCTCCAGAATTTCATCGGCTTCTATAGGGAAGAAATCTTTCAATTGAATTAGAGTTCTTTAATTTTGTTCATAGTCTTCGAGGGAATCGATATATTTTTGAATGGTCGATCTCCTTGCAGAATTTTTTTCGCGCCGAGCTGCACTTTTCTTCTTCTTGAGCTTTTTGGATTTTGAGCCTGATGGAGCTGCATTGGCAGCTAGAATGGTAGGCTTCTTCTGCCTTTCCCATTCCGTCCTGGGCTCTTTCTGAAGTAGCTTTAGCATCTTCTTCGTCTTGTAAGATACGTTCTTACTCCAAGGAGGCTGCGGTGAGTCGGTTTCATTTCTCAGGGCAGCGGGTTCGGTTGTCTGCTCCCAGAAGGCTTCAGCTTCTGTCTGTATAAAGTTGGTGGTTGCAACTTGATTGTTCACCAACACACTTTTGGACAGCTCGATCTCTACAGCCTTGTACTTCTTCTCGACCCAGTCTTTGAAGATATAGCAATCCTCGATCGCATGGCTCACTACTCGGTGGTACGGGCAATACAGGGGATTGTCGGTCATTTTTGCTTCTTGAGGTCTTTTCGACTCTGGAAATTGTAGACCGTTGTTCATCATTAAATATCTTCCGGACCTTGTCCCTTCTGAAAGAGTAAACCTTGTTCTTTTTCTCCTCTAGGGAAGGCCTTTCTCCTCCCAGCACTGGCTTTCGAGACCGGTTGGTTTTGGATTCGCCCGCCCTTCGCTTGTCTTCATTGTCAGACGTATTAAAGACATTGGTATTGCTGGAACTCCCGCTTCTACGGTTGTCATTGCGCTTGCTTTTCCAAGTCTTTTCTCTCTGAGAGTCCGGGGTGGACTCTTGCTTCGAGCGTTCTAGCATTTGGACTTTCTTGGTTAGCTTTTGAAATGTCTTGAGGCCTGCTGTACACAAGAATGGGACCATCCAATTGCTGAGGTTCCCAATGAGAAGGCTGACGGACTGGTCCTGCTCCAGCGGCGGTTCGCACTTGACTGTGAGATTACGCCATCGGGCGATAAAGTCGGTGTTGCTTTCATTCTTCCCCAGCTTGGAACTCATAAGGTCGGCAATGGAGATTTTATCACTGACACTCATGAACCTTTGCCGAAACAGAAACTCTATTTGGGCAAAGGTAATGACGGACCCATTTGGTATACTCGCGTACCAGTCAAAAGCGACACCGGTCAGGCTGTTGACAAACTGACGAAGAAGGAGCGCATCGTTGCCCCCTGTATATCCGCACGATGCTTTGAAGTGGGCGACGTGCTGATTTGCGTTTCCCATTCCATCAAATCTTCTGAACTTAGGAATGACATAGCCGCTCGGGAACTTGATCAGATCGTACTGTGCGGGATATGGCCGCCCACTACTACCAATTTCTTTCTGAGCTTCAGCTTCGGCCACCAATGTTTTAACCTTGCTGGTGACCAAATCCATTATCCGATCTTGTGTTAGAGAAATGGTGTTATCTGGGGCCAAGGCGTCCCCAGAGGTGGAATGTGGCCGGCATTCGTGCGGCTCGACGAATCTTGGACCCAAAGGGACAGGCATCGGCCGCTTCGGATTGTCATCATCCGGCTCATGAGTAGCGACTTGTGCTTGATTGGGAGGCGCACAAGCAATTTGAGCCGTAAGCTGCATCACAACGTTCATTAGGTCGTCAATTTTTGAATAGAGCTTGGCCATCTCTTTATCTTTGCTCTTGAGGTTTTTTTCGAAGCTCTTGAAGCAGCTCTTGCTCCGCGGTCCTAGGACGGAAAGTCGGCTCTTTCTCGCTGTCCAAGCTTGACTCTGCCTGGACCTAAGGGTCCTTCTGTTTATCGTCCTCATCGAGAGGGTTTTCATCATCCAGTGGAAGCGGCTGCTCTTAGGAAGCGGCAATCACATTCAAGCCAGATTGGGCTAGGGATGTGGTGGCCCCATCCTTGCTTTTGCTGCGAAGGTTGTCGCTGGGGCGCCCGCCCACCATATAGACCGTATGGATAATATATCCATCCGTCTTTTTATTATCGGCGGCTAATTTCACGGATCGCTGTCTTGACGCCCCTGTTTCGGTAGCGGGCAGTCGATTGAAGGCGGCTGGCCTGGCCGGATTCTTGAATGGTGCTGACGCTTCCTTTTTGGTTTTGCCCCGCTGTTTTCACGCGGCACAGAGCGACTGATAGACTCTTGAAGAGACAGTGTCATACTTTTTCTGTTGGGGTCGGGACACGTCTCTTCGTAGCAATGTTCGGACTGCTGTCTTCTTGATTCTGGCGGTCATGGCATTTTTCTGAACCCACTTCAGAGGTTTGAAGGGACTGCTGATTTTTACGGCCGATTCAGTCATCGTTGCAGGATGACTCTGCTCTTGGAATCTCACACGATTCCACCTGGCCGGAGCTCTGGCCCTTTTGTTGGCTCGATACCTGAGCTGCTTCTGCCTTAACTTTTCTGTTTTAAGCACTCGGCAGACTTCGGTTCTTCGGGAAGACACCGTAGACCGATTGATAGATAGGCCAGAGGAAACGCCCGATCGAGCATTTGTTGGAGTCATCGCCTGAGCCCGCTCGCAACGTTTGATGTTGCCCTTTGTACCGGAAGTCTTACCCCCAGCTGGAGCACCAGAGAGTCGTCCAGACACCATCTTAAGTTTCGGTTGTGGTGCCTTAGCGATCACAACATTCGGCCTCTTGCCCCTTGAGACCGTCTTGGCCATCTGTTTTGCCGGGATTTCTGCTACATGAGCGCTTCTGGCTGGGTAGATGATGACGAAACCAAACTGGCAGGGCAGTTCCTCCCACTGTCGACTGAGGCTTGCGGAGAGAACCACACGAGCATTGATCTTGACCACGTACGAGATCGGGGTCGCGTCGGAAGCTGAGTTCGTCTTGGGAGACATTGTCGTTGAAAGTTGATTGCTGCACGAAAAAAAAACATTATTTCAGTACAAAAATCGGCATATATGTCAAATGAGTTCGCATGAATTCTTGACCCGAGATATGGGAGGAGAGAAAGGTCCCACCGGGCGTGCCAGAATCTGTACGGTGTTTTTCATCACCCCATTGAGATGGGAATACGCGTACGCTGGTCAGGCGCATTATAGATTCCCCCTACCTAGGGTAGGCTGGGTTTTATTGATTGTGGGGATCCGAATCTCCGGCAGCCGCGGACTAAGCTTCCGTTAATTACCCCTCGCATTTGGAACGGAAGAACCTCCGATTGACGGGTTAAACTGGTCATGCGAACTCAATGTGCAGTGTTGTGTTTTAAAGGGGTTTTGGATGTATCGGGGGCTTCGCAAAGTTTTTACGGGGGTCTCTCTACCCGGATAGCGGGCTGGGGGTCAAGAGGGCTAGCATCCCTCTTGCGGGGTGCGGGGCAGCACCCCGGTAAAATTTTTTTTAAGGGAGGGACAGTGTTGTGGAGTGTGTGTGTGTGTGTGTGTATAAAGGGGAAAAGCGCCCAAAGGACGTGTGGGGCCAGCGCCTTATGTGCCTAGCACGTGAGCGCTGGGCGTTTAGGCGCTAGCGCATTACGTGCCCGGCACGTGATTGCTGGGCGTTCGAGCGCTGGGTGCTTCATGTGCCAGGCACGTGCGCTAGGCGCTCGAACGCTAGCGCATCACGTGCCCGGCACGTGGGCGTTGGGCGCTTGAGCGCCTGGGCGCTGGGCGCTTGAACGCAAGGCGCTCGTGCGCTAGCGCATCACTTGCCTGGCACGTGGGCGTTGGGCGCTTGAGCGCAAGGCGCTCGAGCGCCAGCGCTTCACGTGCCCGGCACGTGGGCGCTGAGCGCTTGAGCGCAAGGGCTCTAGACGCTCGGGCGCTTGGGCGCCGGCGAGAAAAAGAGGCTTTTATCCTCAGAAATAGGATTTAAACTTCTGAAAGAGAATTTAGAGTGGAGTTAAACTCCTAAGATGTTTTTGGAGATGATGAAAGGGGCTTCTCCCTTAAGCTCTGGATCTTCCCAAAGTGGGATTTTTGGGAGATGGGTCTCTTTCTTCTTCCCCTCGGTTGGCCGGATCTTGGATGAAAAGGGGGGTGATTTTAAAAATCTCTTCTTTTAAGATCTGATGGAAGATCCAAGCTCCCCTTTGTCGGTTTTGTGGTGAAAAACTATTTAGTTTTGGAAAATGAAGAGTAAAACTCTTGATTTAATTCAAAGAAAGAAAAAGGTTTTAGAACCTTGAGGAAGGAGAAGATCACAGATCTTGATTTTTTTTGGAAGAGAGAAAAAGTTATTGAGGTATTTTCATTATCTTTGCCTTTATAGGCTATACACTTTACATATAGCCCCTCGGGCATTACAAAAATTGCATTTTGCCCATCTCATGCCTCATGTGCTATTTCTTTTTGCACATAAGCCATGGACTTTACAAAAATTTGGCTTTATGCCCATTTTCTTACATTTAAAAAAAATAAAATAAAATAAAAGAAATACACCAAAATTATTTATTACAAAATTTTTATTTTAGCATGGGGGGAGGCCGGCCGCGTCATGTTCGGGCTCGACCCGGGCATTGGCCTACTTGACCTGGGCTTGGGCCCACTTGGCTTGGGGTTGACTTTGATTTTGACTTGGTCAACCGGGGTGTAAATTTTTACCCCAACAATCATATTTAAATAAAATATCTATGTGATTCTTAATCATTATTGTTAAGATGTGCATATCATATCATATCAAATAACCTTAAATTTCTTAACCATTAAGTAACTTATTTGTGAATATGGTTGGAATACTATCTCAAATAAAATGAATGCTACTAATGATTTGATTTGAGATATTGTGCAGGTATTAAAATAATAAATCAGTTCAGGGCTACAAACATGAGTAAGAGATCAAATCAAGTTAGCAAACCAAATTTGCCAAATTTAGGAGCAAATTGAAGATTCTCGCAACTGCAGAGAGAAAGAAATATTTTCAAAATATATTCATAAGAAAAATCTCCTAACATAATGAGAAGAAAGCACAAAAAATCTGGAGACGCAATATCACCATATGGCGGCGGAACCGCGGCGGAATAGGGCTAAAGGCGGCGGAACAGCGGTTCAATCATGGCCGTTCGATGTGCAATTTCAGGGGCATAATCGTCTTTTCACATATATTGAGATGAAGTCCAGAGTTTCAAGTTCCAGAGCCTATATAAAGGACCGAGCAGTAATCTAGGATTATCAATCAATCTAGGGTTTTTAGTTTTTTTTGTAGCACTTTTAGCCAATTAAATTTTGTAATGCAAATTTTTTAATAAAAGGTAGAGTAATTTTTAATTCTTGTCTCTTTACTTTTTTGCATTTATTTCTTTGCATTTAGTTTTAGTAGTTAAATTAAATTATTTTTCTTAATGAATTTCATCTTCTTTCTTCTTCTTATTGATTTTGAAGCGATGATGCTAACAAAAGAAACTCCTTGCTTTTCATAAGGGATCTTAAAAGCAAGCTTTATAATATATTTCTCAAATCATTTTTTATTAACTTGTCTAAAACAGGAAAAATAGTTTACCATTTCCCCGTGGACGACCTGTTCTCATTATCGGCTAGCTATTTGCGTCACCGTTATTGATTGCGGTAACTAGGAAACACAAAGACTCAATTTTTCACATCAATCAAGCATGTACCAATGCGAGAATACTCCACCAAATCAGAGCACGTCCAGCCCAAGAAACGAAATCTCACCTATGTATGCCATATGATAAGGCTTTCTAATGATAAGGAAGATGAAGAAATGCTTGAGCTCTTCAATTGCCTCGTCAATGAAGACGAGGAGATCTCAGAACTGCCGCCAGCACCTAAGAAGCTAGAAGATGGAATCCATACCACCGCTGATGAATTAAAGAAGATAGATTTGGGAACGGAAGATGATCTCAGACCAACATTCATTAGCGAGCCGCTGTCTGATGAACAAGTAGCAGATCTAAGAAAAGTACTCATGGAATATAGAGATTGCTTCGCTTGGAACTACTCCGAGGTGCCAGCTCTTGATTCAGAGATAGCAGTATACAAACCGGCCATAACCCCACGGATAAAGCCAGTCATACAAGCACTAAGAAAGACACAACTTGAACTCGAGATGAACATCAATACTGAAGTCAAGAAGCTCATAGACTCCGGCTTCATCCATGAAGTACAATACCTAGATTGGATAGCTAATATTTTCCCATGATGAAGAAGAACGAGACTATCCAGATTTGTGTGGACTTTCGGGATCTTAATAAGGCATATCCGAAAGATGACTTCCCTATACGAGTGACGAAGATTACGGTCGACAACACCTCCACTCACGAGGTCTTTTCATTTATGGACGGATCTTCAGGATATATCCAAATAAAGAGGGATCCAGAAGATCAGAAGCATACAGCCTTCCTTACACTGCTAGATGTATTCTTTTCAAGGAAAGCTCGCCTATATCCGACGGTTCATAGCCAAGCTATCCGGCAAATGTCATCCGTTCAACCACCAAATGAAGAAGATAATGCCCTTTATATGGGATCAGAGATATTAGCAGGCACTGGAGGACATTAAGAAATACTTGCAGAATCCGCCAGTACTATCCATCCTGGTTAGGGAAAACCCCTTATCCACTATACGACTGCCTTGATGGTTCTCTAGGCGCGTTATGGGCACAAGAGAATGACCAAGGAAAAGAAAGAGCTCTATACTGTTAGTGATATGTATGCCCTAGAGGCCATTATTGTAAATTATAGTGGATTCTTGGACATATAAATATAGATAACATTTTTGCTCAACATGATAGTATGCTATCTGGTTACTCTTTATCTTAACATGTGCATTTGTTCTAGTTTACTATTTTATTGATACATATTGATAAAGCCCTTAGGATGTTTGCTTGATTACCTAGAATATGATGCAGATCATTCTAGTGGGGCCTGAGTGGTCTACAAGCACATCCTTGAAGTGTTCCTAGTCGAGAGAGTATCGAGACAGGGCATCGATATTCCAGTATAGACTAGTGTGTACGTTTCTTGACCCTGCATGGGGCGATAGTTGATCCCATAACCATTGGTGTTTGACACCAAAGATTGTACACAGGTGCTCATTAGAGAATGAGTACACCGAACGGACTAGCCGAAAACTTCTAGATGGTACCATACCAATCGTTAGATAGCAGTTCTCTAGTGACACTTATACATGTTAGTCTGTAGACCCGAGATCTTCATAGTGTCTTGTGTGATTTCCACTGTACTTTGATTACTTCCCTACCATGGCTCTACCGAGTCAAGCAAATAGGTGGTAGTTGGGTACAGTCCCGAGTCATAAGGAGGCAGTGAGCGATAGGAGAAGTTTCGTCTCTCCTGGTATTGGGAGTTGATGTTGTGCTATGTTTGATTGGCTATAACCAGAAGTCCCTGGCCAGGGATGATAAGATTTACTGATAAGTGTTATCCATAGTTTTTCGATTGGTTATAGGCCACACATCGGCATGACTTATCAGCTTATTGGGGTCTAACGATACCACCCCCAGACCCTGTTGGGTTATGCAAGCGCCCTGGCCATCAAACCGTGGCCGATTGCGAAACAAAAATTTTCAAAACTGTCGCTAACACAACCCGCTACCCGGATCTACTATGAACCCTAAACTAGAAAACTAAAAATATAGGAGTTAAGAATGGTTATACCGAATTGATCCATGTCCTTCGGTCTTCAACCACCTTCTCAAGCTCCTAGAGGCCACTATGATCTAGCTTGATCTCCGGTCTCCCTCCATCAAAGATGATCCACCTGAGGATTTGTATTCCGAGCAACTATCTCAATATCCGAGGTAACTAGGGTACCTAGATCGCTAAACTAGATAGCGTAGAGGACGTAGAGTGTAATGATGGATTATTTGTCTCTAAACACCCTAGGTTTCTCAACTCATGAGACTTGAAGGGTGGAGGTAGAAGAAGAAGCTTGAGGATGAGAGTGAGAGGCAACTCAAGAAAAATGGCTAAGTCCAAAAAATGGATAAGTGTTGTGAGGTATTATGAAGCCATCCAATAAATATCTCAAGTCTCCAAAATATCTTAAGTCAACACAAAATACCTTAAGTCTTCAAAATACCTCACAACAAACAAAAATCAAGCATGCTTGAATAGTGACCCTAAGTCACTATAAAGCCATATCACAATAAATGCAAAAAACCCCTCATCCTCTCCACCTCATTAACCATTTAATCCTAAATAGTTAAAACTAAATGAGGTGGCATCTTCTAGAAGCACCTTGTAATAAATTACAAGAATACTCTTCATCTGTATATACATACCCGCATCCGTATTCCGAAAATTACGAATACAATGAAACAAAAATAATCCAACAATATAATACTAGAATCCGGCTTAAACCAAAGCCACTAGTATAATCCGTCTGAATCATGATACGTGCACAAATGTACGTATATGATCGAACCCTGCCGTAAAACCATACGACCTCTATATCGTTTCGCCCGAAGCAGGGAAACCCTCTCTGTGGGACTCTAAAGACTCGTCAATACGCTGGCAGTGGGTTTAACCACAAGCACGTCATGGCACTAGCTGTACATAACGGCTACCTATGTATTAAGCGAAAGGGAGGCCACTGAGCCTGTCCTTGACAATATCCGTACAGTCCAGTCTGTTCATTTAAGAGTATCACATATCAAGTCTAAGGGGTGGATAGAGTCAGACCCCTAATAATGCGACATTTCGTGTCGGCATGAAGCCCATCACCCATTGAGAAACTACTAATCCAAATCGGTAATTCCCGACTACCTTGGCCAAGGATTTCTAGTGATGGCCACCTATCCACAGTGCGACATCAGCCCCCAATACCGGGAGAGACGAATCCCCGATGATCCCCTCACTGCCTCTACATGGCTCGGGACTGTACCCAACTAAAACCTGTTTGCACGACTCCTTTGAGTTATGGTAGAGTAGTAATCAAAGTACAGTAGGAACTCACACGAGATAAATGACGATCTCAGATCGACATACTAACCTGCACAAATGTCACCTGGGAACTGCTATCTGACAATAGGTATACTACCAACTGGCAAGTTCCCGGCGAGTCCGTCCAGTATACTCATAACTCAATGGGCACCTGTATACTATCTTAGGTGAACAAACTAACACCAATGGCTTATGAGACCAGGCCACCACCCCTCGTCGGGGTCTCGATCAGTATACACTAGTCTACTCTGGTGTATCGATGCCCAGTCTCGAAACTCCCACGACTAGGGACATTTAAGGATGTGCTTATAGACCACCCATCTCCCACATATATGATCGCCATCATAATGCTGGTAGTCAAGTAAGAATCCTATGGGCTCTATCAATATGTAATAGTGATCTGTAATACCACATAAAGCATGCACATGATGATAAAGACAAACCAGATAGTATACTATCATTTTGAGTAAGACTGTTCTATAAGTCCTCCCTCAATCATCATAATCACCTGCCTGCGACTACGATAATTGCCTTGAGGGCACTATACCCAACAATCTCCCACTTGCACTCAAAGCTAATTATTGCGGTGTCGCATATTCACAGCTCATGTGATACCGAACACCCAACTTCTCTACTAATCAGTTTCGCAAAGTTCGTTTGTGAAACTATTGTATTCGAGAAATAACCTCAGTGAGTGGATCCGCTCCAATGTCTCTTTCTATATCTCTCTATTTCTCAACTTCGTGGAGAAAGACTATCTCCCGAAATGAGCAATACCTGTCTTAGAATTTGTCTGGATATCTGATAGGATCCAGTTCACAAATGAACTCCTAATCCAACAAACTTCTTAGATTATATCATTCACTTAATTTAATTAGTATCCTGTCCCAAGCCTTCCATAGTATCCGCTTGGACCAACTGTCCAACATACTGTCCCTCAAAAGAGGGAAAACTATTACTCTGACAGCCACTCTGTCATCCAGGTCATCTTGGAAGCCTGAAATGATAACCGTCTCCCGAAGGAGGCTACCGTTACCATATCCCAAGAACATCCACTTATATTCATAACAGCTTTCCAACGTTTCTCCAGGATTGGATTAACATATACTTATTGCAGCCAGTGCAAAAGCCATATCTGGTGTTGTACTTGACATCTCATGATTGACTCAATTGCCTAAGCAAGTGGTATGCCCATCATGCAAATCCCTCTCCCCATCAGTCTGTAAGACATCTCTTTAGAGAGAGTGACTCCATCATCTGCAGGTACACCACCAAGCCAGGAGTCATCCATTCTAAAACACATTTAGAATAATGTCAAAGTACCTAAATTGGGACACTTCCCAAATCTAGATCTAAAACCATAGATCTAGTAACCAGAATCCTTGATATTTTATCCATATCCCCTGTGGAGAAACACCTTGTGACAACCACAGTATATAACTGATCGTAGGATAGGAAAATCCTTCCATATCAAGTGCATGTCATCCAAATACCTGGACATCACTCTCTAATACCTTCTTACCAGATCCATCTCCTATTCTGATGAAGTCAAAACCTATGACTGTCACATCAAAAATAGATGATCTATTTCCTCTATACCTACTTCAGTCTATAAATAGACATAAGCTACTTGCCTACTATGCTTCCGCTTCTCCCACTGACTGCAACAACCTTCTGGCAGAGTCATATACACGTGCACTTTCTAAAAATAATTTAGAACGACATTATACTCATTGTTTACCGCCGAAAATAGAGACGAACCGGGATGGATCGTCTTGCCTGAATTTGTGGGCAGATGCTATTTTGGTTTATCCGTCCACCTCTCCGAAGATGCCAAGTTGATTTATGGCACCGTATATCGGAAGTTTGGACGGATGCGGCCGTTGTAGCAGATTTCGTCAGATTCCCCCTCATTTGTGAGGGGTTTTTGATTGTGGGGACGCTCTTCCCTGCAGGCGCAAGCCCCTGCAGTTAATTACGTTATCGCATCGCAATAACCACTTTCTCCTGTTCCAGAAGATCACTTCGTGTCGTGTGTGTTTGTTTTATTTTTGGTTGCCCGTGGATTGTATACGGAGACTAATTTATGTTGTCACCCGTAGGGCGTGGATTAGTCCAAATCCGTATATCTTAGATTTTGGATTGGGTTGATTTAAGGATCGTTGATCTGTTTTGAGGTCAAGATCGACTTAAATGTATACGAGCATTTGGGGGCTTGGTTGTTTTTTTGTTAAGGATACGTTAGTCCAATTTGAGACTAAGATCTACTTAACAGGGTGTTAGGAACATTTTTTTCCAGATCCAACAAGAGAGCACTTGGGCTCTGTTGTTTTAGTTTAAGGACATTTCGGCCCCTTATCACCATTTTGGACGCGAAGTTGTAGTTTGAGAACATTTCGGTCTGTAGATCACCATTTTTGAGGTGAGGTTATAGTTTAACGACGTCACGGTTCGTTGATCATCTTACGCGCACATGTGTTTGTTACGTGACGGGATGAGCAACGATGATATGGGATGCATCCAGTTTAGGGTGTGTTTGATCTGGGGTGTGCACGTCAGTTTAGGAAGTGCACCAAAAAGCAGTTGGTTGTCGGGACCCGCCACCTCTCTGAAGACGTTGAGGAATTAGAACGACATGTATCAGAGGTGAAGAGAGATGTACCCTTGAACCAATTCCCGTGTTTGAGAGAAGAGGGATTAATGGTAAACCCGGAAATCATTAGTCGTATTTTGAGACTAAGATTTTCTCACGGGAATGTGGGATGAATATCGTATTGGGATATCATCAGTTGGAAGATCGATAGCCGTATTTGGGACTAAGATCAACTTGGGAAGTAGTGAAACCACGGGCTCGGTTGATCTGGGTTAGGAACCTAGCCAATTTAGGCTTGGCCCACTCAGTTTTCTTTTTATTTGAAACGAAGTGCTAAGCACTTGTTTGGGCCCAGTCCCTTTTTTATGCCAAAAGGTGCTGAGCACTTATGTAAGTTCTGACGCTCACACATAACCTTGTGGAGTTTTCAGTCATGGGGATTTGCCCAATAAGTGTTAAACACTTTACTCATTTTTGTCTCTTTATGGAGTGCCGAGCTCTCTTTATGGCACTCACGTGTGAAGCACGTGAGGCACCAGGTGCTGCCTAGTGAGTGTCGAGCACTTTTTATGTTTGGTGGCGCCCACATGAGAGTCACGTGGGATGCTGGGCGCTGATCTCTAGGCATCGTTCACTGAGTGCTAAGCACTCCTTTATTTTGTAGCGCCTACGTGAGAGGCATGTTGGGCGCTGGGCACTGAGCGCCAGTCACTGAGTGCTAAGCACTCCTTATTGATTGGCGCCCACGTGAGGGGTACGTGAGGCGCTGGGCGGTGTTTTTTTCTTGTATATTTTGTTCTGAGAAGTTCTATTTCCTGGTTCTTTTCTGAATCTTTGATCTTTAAGAGCAAGTTCATCCCGATGAGAATTAAATTCTCAACTTATGGGAGACTTGTCTTGTGGATCTCAGATATAGAGAAAGAACTAAGTTTTTCTTTTAAAAGGGTTAAACCCTTCAATAGGTAAACGGGATGCTTTGATCTCTCTTCTTCTTTTTATTTACCTAGAGCTTTTTTCTGAGAAGGGAGTGTAGGGTGTTTTTTTTTGTCACCCCATTGAGATGGGAATACGCGTGCGCTTGTCAGGCGTACTATAGATTCCTCCTGCCTAAGGTAGGCTGGGGTTTATTGATTGTGGGGATCCGAATCTCCGGCAGCCGCAGACTAAGCTGCCATTAATTACCCCTCGCTTTTAGAGCGAGGGAACCTCCGATTGACGGGTCAAACAGGTCATGCGAACTCAATGTGCAGTGTGCGTATGTGTTTCTTGAGGGGTTTTGGATATATCGGGGTCCCCGCAGAGTTTTACGGGGGTCCCGCTACCCGGATAGTGGGCTGAGGGTCAAGGGGGCTAGCAGCCTCCTTACGGGTGCGGGGCAGCGCCCCGTTAGAAATTTTTTCTAACGGGGACAGTGTTGTTGAGTGTATGTGTATAAAAAAAGTAAGAATAGCGTCCAAAGGACGCGTGGGTGCCAGCGCCTCACGTGCCTACCACGCGGGCGCTGGGTTCGGACACCTCACGTGCTTGGCATGTGGGTGCCAGGCACTGTGCGCTGGGTGCCGACGCCTCACGTGCTTGGCATGTAGGTGCCAGGCGCCGGGCGCCAGCGCCCCACATGCTTGGCACGCGGGCGCCAGCGCCCCCGTGCTTGGCACGCGGGCTCCAGCGCCCCACGTGCTTTGCACGCGGGCGCTGGGCTCCAGCGCCCCACGTGCTTGGCACACGGGCGCTGGGCGTCAGCAGGAAAAGGGATTTGGTCCCTGCACCGGGAGCTGTGCTCCCGATTTGACTTATGGAGTTAAACTCCTGAAAAGAGATTAATTTATGGTGTTGAACTCCAACAGATCTTGAATGGAGTTAAACTCCTAGAAATCTTTAGAAATGATCAAAGGGGCCCTTTTTTCTCTCCCCTTTGGCCCTGCATCTACCCAAGATGGGATTTTTGGAGATGTGTCTCCTTCTTCTTCCTCTCGGTTGGCCGGATCTTGGAGAAAGTGGGTAAGATTTAAAAATCTCCCCTTTTTGAGATCCGATGGAAGATCTGGGTTTCCCTTCATGGGTTTGATGGTGAAAACTGTTTATTTTTGGAAAAGGAAGAGTTAAACTCTTGATTTAATTCAAAGAAAATGGGAGAAGGTTTTAGAACCTTGAGGAAGGGGAAGGAGGCACAAAACCCCTAAAATTTTGGGGGAATGAAAAGCTATCCTTTATTTCATTATCATGTTGCCTTATATAGGCTTACAAATTTACATACAGCCCCTTGAGCATTACAAAATGGCATTTTGCCCATCCCATACCTCATGTGCTCATTTCTTTTGCACATGAGCCATGGGCTTTACAAAAATTTCGCTTTATGCCCAGTTTCCATACATTCATGCATAAAAAATTAAATCAAAATTATTTATTACATGATTTCATTTTAGCATGGGGGAGGCTGTCCGCGGGGCTCGACTTGGGCCTGGGCCCACTTGATCTGGGCTTGGGCTCGCTAATTTGGGTTTGACTTTGACTCTGTCAACTGGGGTGTAATTTTTGACCCCAACAAAGTTCCCCCATTTAATAAATGCACACCGCACATGAGTTGTGTGCATGAAATTGATGGATCTTGGTGTTGGACTTCAAGGTGAAACATCCTTTCGGGGGCGGAGTATCATTCCGAGAGCATAATTCCGGGGACCGGCGCATAATTCCAATTTGCGAAGCATGATTCCGGAGGTCGGAGCATGATTCCGGAGGTCGGAGCATAATTCCGGAGAGCGGAGCATGATTTCGAAGATCGGAGCATAATTCCGAAGAGCGGAGCAAGATTACCAGGGGTCGGAGTATAATTCCGACGAGCGGAGCAAAATTCTGGGGACCGGACCATAATTCCGGAGTGCGGTAGACATTCTGGCCGAAGCATAATTTCGATGCTGAGGTTGATTCCCAGGAAAAGCATAATTCCGACAGGGAAGGAATATACTCCGAAGCAAAACATGATTTCGACATGGGATAAATTCTGAGATGAAGCATGATTTCATCACAAAGCTTGTTGGTTGACTTGATTCTGAGACGGAGCATAATTCCAACAGGGAAGGCAGATACACCGAGGCGAAGCATGATTTCGACACGGGGTACACTCTGAGACGAAGCATGATTCCGATGCAGATCTTGTTGGTCGACTTGATTCCGAGGCGGAGCTTAATTCCGACGGGGAGGTCATTGGTTGACTTGATTCCGAGTCGGAGCATAATTCCAACGGGGAGGTCGCTGGTTGACTTGATTTCGAGTCGAAGCATAATTCCGACAGGGAGGTCGCTTGTTGACTTGATTCCGAATCGAAGCATAATTCCGACAGGGAGGTTGCTGGTTGACTTGTCCCTATCGTGGAGTGTCTGTGGTCGACGTTTCCCTACCATGGAGTGTCACTGGTTTTGATGTAGAGGCTGATTCCCGGGCGAAACATAATTCCGACAGGGAAGGTAGATACTCCGAAGCGAAGCATGATTTCGACACGGGGCACATTCTGAGATGAAACATGATTCCGCCGTAGGGGTTGATGGTTTGATTTTATTTGGGTTAACATCAGCATCGCTATACTGGAATATGGTACCAGGAGCGAATTATCATTTGCCATGAGAGGATTTGGGGATTTTGGTTTTGGTCTGGCATCAGCATCGCTACACTGGACTATGGTACCAAGAGCGAATCATCATTTGCCATGAGGAGATTTCCCTCGTTCCCAGTTTAACGACTTAGTGGTCATCTGTTCCTAGTTTAACGACTTAGAGATCATCTGTTCCCAGTTTAGAGACTTAGGGGTCTTCTGTTCCCAGTTTAATGACTTAGAGGTCATATGTTCCCAGTTTGATGAATTAGGGGTCTTCTATTCCCAGTTTAACGACTTAAGGGTCTATGGGATCGGAAGTTTAGAATTTCGGGATAGGGGTCGGCATCAGCATTGCTAACATTGAAGCACAGGCGCCAGGAGCAATTCATCATTTGCCTTTCCCTGTTGGGGAGTGATGGCTTAGGAGACAGGTTTAGGTCCTTATCACCTAAGACTTTTCAATTTTATGAGCCATAAGAGTCCCATAAAAGTATTCTCCCTACGATTCGAAAGGATCTCATAGGTGTACTTTCTCCTTAGGAGTCGTGGGGACTCCCAAGTGTGTTTTTCCTTTGTGATTCGTAAGGATCCCACGAAGGTGTTTTCTTATGAGTCGTGAGGATCCCGTAAGTTTTGTTCTCCTCAGGCATCGTAAGGACACATGAGTGGGTCTTCCCAAATGGAGCATAATTCCAAGGGTGGAGACCGGCCGCTGGACTGGTGGTTGCGGTAGGGCATGGGTATGATGAGAATTATTTGAGCACGTGGATTGTATACGATAGTCAACACGGGGATGAACCGTAGGGCTGGAAGAATTTTGGGAAATTGGCTTTTGGTTGGCGTCTGCATTGCTGCACTGGAATATGGTACCAGGAGCGACTCATCATTCGCCGTCGGGAATTTAAGGATTTGGGATTTGGTTGGCGTTTGTATCACTGCACTGGAATATGGTACCAGGAGCGACTCATCATTCGCCATTTGGAAGGCCTTTTTTTTACCGCGATTACTCTATCATTTCAGCTTTTTTTATTGCAAAGGTCACGATTGCCCTATCATTCCATCTATTTATTCGCGGCTGCCCCATCATTTCGGCTTTATTCGCGGTTGCCTCATCATTTCGGCTTTATTTTATTATTTATTTTATTCGCTGATTTTTATTACGAGTTGCCCCATCATTTCATCTTTTCTTTTTTCTTTTATTTACACAATTTTTTATTTACACGCATTTTTTTACATTCCCAGTTTAACGATTTAGGGGTCGTCTGTTCCCAGTTTAACGACGTGGTGGTCAGCTGTTTTCAGAGAAAGGCAGTTTTCAGAGAAAGGCAGATGTCTGAGAGACTCGGTTTCACAAAGGACTTCGGTCTCCGTTTGTATGAAATTGGCGGTCGCAGCTTGACTGTTTGTTAACACGCCTTTAGACAGTTCTATCTCTCCTTCCTTATATTGATTTTCGACCCAATCTTTGAAGACGAAGCAATCCTCAATAGCATGACCTATCACTCTGTGATAGGGGCAATATTTGGGGTCGTCGGTCATATTCGCTTCTTGCGGTCTCTTTGATTCTGGCAATTGTAGACCTTTTCTCAGGGCGTCTTTGAATATTTTACGGACTTTGCCCCTTCTGAAGGAATAAACCTTATCCAGCTTCTCTTTCGGTGGAGCTTCTCCTCCTTCTCCGAACACTGGCTTCTGAGGCTGGTTGGCATTAGGCCCGCTCACCCCTCGCCTATTTCGGTTAGCCGAAGTGTTGAAAGATTCAATATCATCGGAATCTCCGCCTTTGCGATTATCGTCCTTTTGGTTTCTCCAGGACCTATTGTTATTTTGGGAATCAGAGGAGGACTCCTGCTTTGAGCACTCCAACATCTGGACCTTCCTGGTCAGCTCTTGAAATGTTTTGAGACCCACGGTGCATAGAAACGGGGCCATCCAATTGTTGAGATTTCCGACGAGGAGGCTGACAGATTGGTCCTGCTCTATCCGCGGTTCACATTTGACGGAGAGATTGCGCCATCGGGTTATAAAATCCGTGCTGCTTTCTTTGTTCTTTGGCTTGGTCCTTACGAGGTCGGCAATAGTGATCTTATCGCTGACACTCATGAATCTTTGTCGGAATAGAGATTCCATTTGGACGAAAGTAGTAACAGAGCCATCCAGTATGCTCGCGTACCAATCGAAAGCGACATCGGTTAATCTATTAACGAACTGGCGGAGGAGAAGCGCATCATTGCCTCCAGTATTCCCGCATGAGGCTTTAAAGTGGGTGATGTGCTGATTCGCATTTCCCATCCTATCAAATCTTCCAAATTTGGGGATGACATAGCCGCTAGGAAATTCTACCAGATCATACTGAGCAGGATATGGTCTCCCACTACTGCTGATATCTTTTTGCGCTTCGGCTACCAATGTTTTGACTTTGTTGGCAACCAAATCCATGATTTGATCTTGAGTTAAAAGGCTACTGTCATCGGTAGACAAGACATTTCCTGAGATAGGATGCGACTGAGTTTCATACGGTCCGCCCACCTTTGGATTTGAGGGAATAGGCATCGGCTGTCTCGGGACACTGTTTCTCGGTTCATGAGCAGAGCCCTATGCTTGATTGGGCGGATGAGAAGCAACTTGGGCCGTGAGCCGTAAGACGACGTTTGTCAAGTCGTCAATCTTTGAGTAGAGCTTGGCCATCTCCTTGTCTCTACTTCTGAGCTGTTTTTGGAGCTCTTGGAGAAGTTGCTGCTTTGCGTTCTTGGGATGGAAGATTGGTTCCTTTTCGCTTTCCGAGCTCGGCTCCTCATGAACCGAGAGATCTCTCTGCTTATCTGCCTCACTGGGAGGATTTTCATTACCTTTCGGAGGATGCTGGTCTTGGGAAGTGACAGCCATATTCAAACCAGATTGGATTTGAGATGTAGTGGCCCCATCCTTGCTCTTGCTGCGCGTGCCCACCATGTAGACAGTATGGACTACATATCCAGCCATCTCTTTATCTTTGGCCGGGTAACCCTGTTCTTCGAACTTCATGAAGTTCAGCCTAGCAGGAGCCCAAGCCTTTTTGTTGGCTATATATCAGAGCCTTTTCTATCTTAGCTTCTCGATTTGAGGGCTTGACGGGCATCCATTATCCAGGAATCCATTGTGAGTCGATTGGCGGGGAGCTTAAAGAAAGTACCCGATCGAGCGGTTGTAAGGGGCACCACTAGAACTTGCCTGAGATGCCTTGTTGCTTTATTGGTGTTGATGGACTTGCCCCCAACCGGGGCCAAGGAAAGTCCTTCAAACATCGACTTGCATTTGGGTTAGGGCACCCTCGAAACCACCACATTTGGCCTTTAGCCTTTCGAGGCCGGTCTGTCTGTTACTGGTGCTTGAGAAGGTTGGACGGCGCTAGCTGGCATGAACAGAATAGAGCCAAATGGTTGTAACGTTTTGAAAATCGTTTCGGTGAAATTTCGGAAAATCGGTAAAATAAGGGGGTTTTCTGTAAAAAGTCAAAATACAAATATTTTTATTATAAAATTAAATATACATATTCTAGATATGTAATTGCTAGTATTTGGTGTCTATTGAGCCACTGGTGAAATTTCAAATTTTCTGAAAAAAAATATTTTAATATTATTTTAAGCCGTCACTAATAAATTTAATTAGGGAAAATTACAAATTGGAATGAGTTGAAACAAATTTTGTGCATCATAACACATTAAACAAAATTTTATCATATGGTTTTTGAAATGAAATGGTTTGTCAAAACGGTGTTAGAAAATATCGAAGAAAAATGCTTAAATAGTGAATTTAGTGTAAATGGATGTTTGGGGTATAGTATTTATCATTTTCCATCACCCCACACCCATACCCACACTCACACACCCCCATTTTTCCTCCCCCTTGGCTGAATTCAGCAACCCCCCTCAATTTTCCCCACTTGTTTTGCTAAAGAAAAGAAAACAAAACAAAAAGAAATGTATAAGAAAAGAGATATGGTTGTGTTGACCTTTGACTTCTTTGACTTGGAAACACTTTCCCCACCTCATTCTCTCTCCAATCACTCCCCATTCCAGCCGAAACCCCTTTCCCCTCTCAACAGCAACATCTCCCTTTTCTCCCCTCATTTCTCTTGAAAAAATTTCATCAAAATTGCCTCAAAACCCATCAAAAAAAATCCCAACATCCAAATCCAACTCCTACCCATTTTAGTTTAGGCTATCAAGCATGGATTGTGGTGAAAAGAGAGATTTTTGGATGGCTAGATTTCTAGTGAGATCTACAAATTTGTGGAGGTATAATTTTAGCCATGTAGTTAAAATTGTTGGTTAATGCTTATGTTAGCTTAATTAAGTGTTAATTAGGTTTTATATGGGTTCAAATTGCATGATTGAAAAATTCAAGAGAAGGGTTGTGATCAAACTAGAGTTTTGGGTATTTGGATCATGATTTGTGTGTTGTAATTTGAGATCTTAAGTCATGCAAGGAAAAGCTAGTTACTAGTTGCTAATTTTTAGTTTAAATTTTGCTAATTGTGTTAATTTTGTTAACTAGGTTTTGGGAATTTAATTAATCAATTGGGATAAAAATCTTATTAGGGTATTCATGACATTGTTAGCATTTTAAGATGTAGTTTAATGTTTTAGATCATGCAAATCCAAGCTAGATTGTTGTATATGCATTTTTGCTAAAATAGTTGAAATTTGGGTAAGATTGCAAACTAGATTTTTTTGAACGTATATAGTCTGGTGAAATTAAATTGTGGAAATGGTTTGTATGGCTTATTTAAGTTATTTAGTAAATATTATGGTCATTAGTTTTGTTTAAACATCGAGATTTGTATTAATACGGTTAACGACCGCTAACTAGATTTTTGGGAAATAAAACGATTTGTTTACTCTTATGGTTTTGATGAATTAAAACCTATTTCTTATATGATTAGTGAGTTTTGAAACCACGATTGGTGCGTTTGAGTTTTTTTGCGATCACTCGGCGTTTGTATGCCGATGTCGAGGGTTTTGGGTTGATTTGTGAAAGCAAACCATAGGTTTTGACCTATGTGGGATTCATGTGTCGTTTTGGTCATGAGTCGGATTTTAATGCGATATGGTCCGTTATGATATGTAGGTATCCCATGTGGATTTCGAGACGACAAGCAAGCGCGTGGCGACGTCGGCACCGGCGAGCGAGGACCAGGTGAGTAGATTTATATCTACGGGGAGAAGTCGGGTGGATGGCGTATAGCACCCCCGCAGTTCGTGGTGATGTATACGAATACGTATACACACATATATTTTGATTATATATTTTATGTTGATATGAGACTTGATGATAAAGGTAGATTCTAGGTGTTCATGGATTAGTTTAGTGTTAGTTGCGAAACCCTAGAGTAGTCCTTACACCCACACAAGCACACACACACATGCATACATCTATGTTATTACCTGTACGTATATGGGGAGATGTGTTTATTTGTTCACCTAGGTATGGGACTAGGTGTTCACATGCTGGATTTGCAGATGATACTTGGGATTGAGATGAGTCGATGAGATTTGAGTTGACACCGTGAGATCGGTGATATGGCAAGATTCGTACTTGAGATACGTCCTGATGTTATAGCGGATCTTTGAATGACAATGCCATGTGAATAGTGATATTAGTAGTGTACTAGACGTAGGTCAGTACCCCAGATGATGATCTTGATAAAGAGGATATCAGATGAACAGTGTGATGAGTATGATATTGACCCGTACCCAGATTTGGGGATGCCGTACGAAGGATTTACGTACGAGCTATATATTGATGATTGATCCGCACTCTTGACTTGGGATGTCTGATTATAGATATGGTATCGGATATGATATTATTGGGGCGGGATCACCGACTAATATATATACATGTATGTATACGTATCGACTCAGATGTTAGGCGGTTTCCTTACCTGTAGTTCAGCTTGTTAGTTCAGCCGTATAGTTTAGTGTAGTTGTTAGACTAGATTAGACTCCTACCTATTTCAAAACTAACGAATTGTGGGTATTTTAAAAGACAGGTCAAGGGATTCTACGGATATTTCAAAAGATGTAACTTTTCATAAAAACACCGTAGCCCTTATTTTCAAAACACCGCGATTCGTGTTATTTAAAACGACACTATTGTAGGACTTATATTAGGTTAATGCAGTTTAGTTATCGTTGTGTCTAGTATTCAGCTCCCGCATATTATTGCTGTTGCTCTGCATCGCATACTTATTGTAATTCATATTTCATTATTGATATCATGCTGTTAGGACACTATCACCATTACCGATGATGCGTATGTACCACGTACACTTACTTGCCGGCTCACACACATCTTCATCGGTAATTGCCATGTCACGTACACTTAGAAAATACTATTACATTGACATAGCCTGTTAGCTAATAGTTTAGACATGATATTAGTGTACTTGTCTTATATGTTAGTTTAGACATTGTAGTTATTACCTGCTACTTCATGCATACTGTTATTTATTGTTATGCCGCATTCATTGATTCTCATGCATATATTCACTAGTTTACGTGCTATTGAGGTTTTGGATTCGGATTTCCATGAGATTTTCTGGATTTAGGGGAAAACCGCAAAACTTATACAAACTTCTTCTCTCTCTTTTTAAATGAAAAGCGCGGTTTTCCTATGATGTATGAGTCGTCGACCATGAGTTTGCTGATGGATTTCGAGACCCGATTCGAGGAGTTGGATGAACCGTTTCGGGTACATGGTGGGCCCGGTGCGGTACCCCGAGGCGAGAAGGTCGTGTTGTTGACGTTGAGCCTGGCGGGGGAGCACTACCGACCGGTGATTTTACCCGACGCGTCAGATATCCGGAGGATACCGTCGTGGTCTTGAGATGGATGGTAGGGGCCGGTCTGGACTGACGGCGCCCTAGATATTGTGATTGAGACATTGAGATTTTGAGATATTGAGGTACAGAGATTGTGACACAGAGATATCGAGACATTTGGACACTTGTTTTGTGTCGATGCTGGGCACTGTTTTATGCTGATTTCATATATGGTACCTCATTTTTAGAATACAGAAATCTCACTAATTTATGAAAGCAGTTTTCTTCAGTACATGCATTCTGTTTCATGCATTCATACATCATCCATATGATACATTGCTACCTGAGGCACTGACACGGGCACATGGGATTACACTTGGGTTAGATATTTGCCCTCGCCATGGTTATAGGTTGCTGGTTATATATTTGAGGATTATATATTATGATCGTATGACCTAGGATTGTGTCATACATGCGATTTCTATTCGTAGATATTTTTCTATTCATGAGTTGGCAACTCACCCCGTTGTGCCCCAGTTTCTTGCAGGGTTGCCGTACAGGTTTCATTACGGCTTTGCGGGCACAGTTTCGTTCGGGTGACTTGCTAGTAGGTGGGTTTATTGGTATCGTACCCATCATATTACCTTGTATAATATTATTCAGTTGTATCTAGTAAATTCCATCAACCAAACATGTATTATTTCTGAGATAGAGACCAGTGATGTTATTCTTATAGAGTCGCGCGTTATATTTCTGTGGATTTCTGGTTGTTTTGAGTTTCCTTTTGAGTTTTGATCCTCGCCCTTGGCATTGTATATTATATTGCTTGTGTGGTTGTGACCGTCGATTGACGAAGAGCTAGCTCCTGCTTGGGGATGTCTTTTATTGATTTTGTATACTATTCATGTTGTATCCCATTTGGGAGCCAGTTTTTACAAAGGAGACTCTGCCGAAATTTTCAGGAAATATTTGATATTTTTGAAACCGCATAATTCGGCTTATGCTATTAAAACTACTTATTTTAAGTTGGTTTTTCCTTCACTCTACTGCTTCTTTGGTTTTGATTTCTGGGTTTTGGCGTACTTAGATTACGTACGCCTCGAGATGTTTCGTAATTTAAGTGCCGGTCATGTTCCGTTCCTTTCGGGTCGTGACAAAGTTGGTATCAGAGCGTTAGGTTTTACCTTCGGAGCGTAGGATGACCCTTGGTTGATGGAATTGGTGACTAAAGTAGAGTGACGTACCGTGGGTATGTTCCGCGGCATACTTACGATACGCTACTCCACTTAAGAAGCCTTAGGATGTACATTTCTTTGTTCAGTATTATATTCATTCCTGATCTAACCTCATCGGTACCAGTTATGGTTTTGCTGCCACGATTACGGGCAGGGAGAGCTACGACTAGAGTTGCGGTCAGCACGAGCTCGTTACGAACGAGGACTGACCAGGGCGTGATTCCGGCGACATACGATTGCATTGAGAGGCGTCGTTTGATTGTGTTTCTATGCCACGAGCGTTTGGATGGATCGCTGTATGAGATTACTCGGACGTGCAGATCAGCGCCAGAGGATTGAGCCAATGATAGAGGCCAGCCAGATTTTGATGACCGTTGGCGTATTGCTTACTCCTGATGATTGAGGCACTGTTCAGCGTGCAGACGAGTGAGTCAGTCATTGCTGCGAATAACGAGATATCACCCCAGATGTTGGAGCTTTTGCAGTACGAGTGGTACTAAGAGATGATAGAAGGTCTCTAGTCACCAAGGATGAATGACTAGGACATGCGGTTTGTTTGCTACCCCGATGCTAGGTCATCAGATAGATTGATTCCAGCTAGAGACGACTTCACGCGGAGACGTTGAGAGTCGACAGAGACGATCGAATGTCAGCAACCTATTATTCCAAGTTTAAAGTATTCGGAAAGACATGCAGGCAATTCTATGGACCCTCTAGAAGAATGAAACCCTAACTCGACATAATGACCGTGTGAAAGGCTTTGAACCTTAGGGTTTGCAGCAGTTCTGTGGCGCCATTAGTGAGGCTTGGGTTTGCCCTTCTACGGCTGGACCATCGATGCTGTGGTACGTACTCGATACTATTAAACTGTACTCAAGATGTTGAGCTCTTGGGGGATTATGAGGTTTTGACGAATCGATCGAATGGTTCGACTTCATTCGGATGCTAGGTGGTGAGATGCATTTCTTGGGAGACTCCAGATGCGAGGATAGCCATAGGAGCTCAGTCCATGCAGCCACGATGAGACGAGTCCGAAGCAGTCGACAGTAGAGAAAGTGGAGCAAGAGGTTCGTACGAGATCTTGATGAGACGACGTTCCACTCCGCCGACACCAGAGATGCGATACGCGTGCCGAGGCATTATGCTTGGATATACCTTCCATAAGGAGTCGCGATGAGTATGCAGCCGTTCCGGAACAAGAAACAGATATAGTAAAGTACGATGACTTCCGGATAGCTCGGCAGAGACGAGATTTGGGAGAGGTCTCGACAGGATCTTTCTGGAATGAATTACGAGAAGACTAGGACCCAGGAGTGGTCATGTTGCGCACGCTGGCAGGCCAGAGTTCAGGATCGTCGACGAGACATGCTATGAGTGACCACGACAGTTAGCCAGAGGTTCTTAGAGGAAGTGCTTGAGCGGGGACCATTCCGTCATATTTGATTTCGGTATTTTGGGCGATCTATTCGCATGATTGATTTTGATGATTGAGTTTCATGATATTTGTTTTCATGCGCCATGGTTCCACCTACCGAGTATTTACGATTTTTGCACAGTTGTTGCACTTGAGATAGTTTTCGTGCCTTGGTTTCTCATGTTTGTGATTATATGGATTTCATACAGTTGAGTTGATTTGTGCGTATATACGCATACGATTTGGTTTTTGCACTCGGTATAGTTCATATATGCTTGCAGTGCAGTGATACGCATTTTGTGCACTTAGATGCACTAGACTTCGATTTCGATTGTGATACTCGATATTTGTTTTGTGCACCTTGTGCACCTGATTTGATTTTGCGCATGTTCGGCACTTGATATTGGATTTCATGATTTCGTGCATGATGGATGCACCTGGTTTTGATTTTCATGCATGTTGAGTGCATGTTTTGAGAAGCGATTTTGGTGCACACCAGATGCACTAAATCGAGATTCTTCGTGCATGTCAGACGCACCTGTCCTTGTTGTCAGGCACACACGTTGCCTATGACAGATGTTGTGTGCACACCCGATGCACTTAGATGTTGTTTCTGTGCGCATGTATGACACATATATGGATTTTGATTTCCGTGCGCACCAGACGCACGTAGTATTCATATGCGTATTTTGGGATTGATTTCTTATAGAGCAGTACGTTTTTATGATATTTGCTATGTGTTTTCGTACTGAGCAGGACTAGCCAAAGGACAGTACCTGAATATATTTTGCATGCATTGATAGCTATCGAAGGGAATTCCAAAAAGCGAGCTATAGTCTCAGTATTTACCTACGTGTCTGATATGACACAAGGCGTTTAAATAAGGAAACCCTTCTAAATTGTTTTCCAAAACGGCGGAACGTACATTTTAAACAAAAGGAATATATGTATATGGTTATTTTCTTACAATAGACGTCCGCCACTGTGCAGTGCTGCGAGCATCGCACAGCGATTTGAAGAAGATTTGGCATGCATTGCTTCCAGATGTTTTAATGATGTATATCATATTGATTTTCATTTTGGGATTTAGACATTGTGTCTTCACCCTGACTCCGATGATTGCGGGATGCTGGATGGAGTTTTAATTTTGAGTTACATGCTCATTTTTCATGCGCATACGCTGCGCTACGATTTGTTTTATGTATTTATGATTTCGGAGTCCCGACGACTTGATGGTTTTGCGTAGATATTTAGTATTTAGGGGGAGTTTAATTTAAATTCGGGGACCGAATTTCTTTAAGGGGGGAAGATTGAAACATTTTGAAAATCGTTTCGGTGAAATTTCGGAAAATCGGTAAAATAAGGGGGTTTTCTGTAAAAAGTCAAAATACAAATATCTTTATTATAAAATTAAATATACATATTCTAGCTATGTAATTGCTAGTATTTGGTGTTTATTGAGCCACTGGTGAAATTTCAAATTTTCTGAAAAAAAATTATTTTAATATTATTTTAACCCGTCACTAATACATTTAATTAGGGAAAATTACAAATTGGAATGAGTTGAAACAAATTTTGTGCATCATAACACATTAAAATTTTTTTTATCATGTGGCTTTTGAAATTAAATGGTTTGCCAAAATGGTGTTAGAAAATATCGAAGAAAAAGGCTTAAATAGTGAATTTAGTGTAAATGGATGTTTGGGGTATAGTATTTATCATTTTCCATCACCCCACACCCATACCCACACTCACACACACCCATTTTTCCTCCCCCTTGGCTGAATTCAGCAGCCCCTCTCAATTTTCCCCACTTGTTTTGCTAAAGAAAAGAAAAGAAAACAAAAAGAAATGTATAAGAAAAGAGATATGGTTGTGTTGACCTTTGACTTCTTTGACTTGGAAACACTTTCCCCACCTCATTCTCTGTCCAATCACTCCCCATTCCAGCCGAAACCCCTTCCCCCTCTCAACAGCAACTCCTCTCTTTTCTCCCCTCATTTCTCTTGAAAAAATTTCATCAAAATTGCCTCAAAACCCATCAAAAAAAAATCCCAACATCCAAATCCAACTCCTACCCATTTTAGTTTAGGCTATCAAGCATGGATTGTGGTGAAAAGAGAGCTTTTTGGATGGCTAGATTTCTAGTGAGATCTACAAATTTGTGGAGGTATAATTTTAGCCATGTAGTTAAAATTGTTGGTTAATGCTTATGATAGCTTAATTAAGTGTTAATTAGGTTTTATATGGGTTCAAATTGCATGATTGAAAAATTCAAGAGAAGGAGTTATGATCAAACTAGAGTTTTGGGTATTTGGATCATGATTTGTGTGTTGTAATTTGAGATCTTAAGTCATGCAAGAAAAAGCTAGTTACTAGTTGCTAATTTTTAGTTTAAATTTTGCTAATTGTGTTAATTTTGTTAACTAGGTTTTGGGAATTTAATTAATCAATTGGGATAAAAATCTTATTAGGGTATTCATGACATTGTTAGCATTTTAAGATGTAGTTTAATGTTTTAGATCATGCAAATCCAAGCTAGATTGTTGTATATGCATGTTTGCTAAAATGGTTGAAATTTGGGTAAGATTGCAAACTAGTTTTTTTTGAACGTATATAGTCTGGTGAAATTAAATTGTGGAAATGGTTTGTATGGCTTATTTAAGTTATTTAGTAAATATTATGGTCATTAGTTTTGTTTAAACATCGAGATTTGTATTAATACGGTTAACGACCGCTAACTAGATTTTTGGGAAATAAAACGATTTGTTTACTCTTATGGTTTTGATGAATTAAAACCTATTTCTTATATGATTAGTGAGTTTTGAAATCACGATTGGTGCGTTTGAGTTTTTTTGCGATCACTCGGCATTTGTACGCCGATGTCGAGGGTTTTGGGTTGATTTGTGAAAGCAAACCATAGGTTTTGACCTATATGGGATTCATGTGTCGTTTTGGTCATGAGTCGGATTTTAATGCGATATGGTCCGTTATGATATGTAGGTATCCCATGTGGACTTCGAGACGACAAGCAAGCGCGTGGCGACGTCGGCACCGGCGAGCGAGGACCAGGTGAGTAGATTTATATCTACGGGGAGAAGTCGGGTGGATGGCGTATAGCACCCCCGCAGTTCGTGGTGATGTATACGAATACGTATACACACATATATTTTGATTATATATTTTATGTTGATATGAGACTTGATGATAAAGGTAGATTCTAGGTGTTCATGGATTAGTTTAGTGTTAGTTGCGAAACCCTAGAGTAGTCCTTACACCCACACAAGCACACACACACATGCATACATCTATGTTATTACCTGTGCGTATATGGGGAGATGTGTTTATGTGTTCACCTAGGTATGGGACTAGGTGTTCACATACTGGATTTGCGGATGATACTTGGGATTGAGATGAGTCGATGAGATTTGAGTTGAGACCGTGAGATCGGTAATATGGCAAGATTCGTACTTGAGACACGTCCTGATGTTATAGCGGATCTTTGAATGACAATGCCATGTGAATAGTGATATTAGTAGTGTACTAGACGTAGGTCAGTACCCCAGATGATGATCTTGATAAAGAGGATATCAGATGAACAGTGTGATGAGTATGATATTGACCCGTACCCAGATTTGGGGATGCCGTACGACGGATTTACGTACGAGCTATATATTGATGATTGATCCGCACTCTTGACTTGGGATGTCTGATTATAGATATGGTATCGGATATGATATTATTGAGGGGGGATCACCGACTAATATATATACATGTATGTATACGTATCGACTCAGATGTTAGGCGGTTTCCTTACCTGTAGTTCAGCTTGTTTGTTCAGGCGTATAGTTTAGTGTAGTTGTTAGACTAGATTAGACTCCTACTTATTTCAAAACTAACGAATCGTGGGTATTTTAAAAGACAGGTCAAGGGATTCTACGGTTATTTCAAAAGATGTAACTTTTCATAAAAACACCGTAGCCCTTATTTTCAAAACACCGCGATTCGTGTTATTTAAAACGGCACTATTGTAGGACTTATATTAGGTTAATGCAGTTTAGTTATCGTTGTGTCTAGTATTCAGCTCCCGCATATTATTGCTGTTGCTCCGCATTGCACACTTATTGTAATTCATATTTCATTATTGATATCATGCTGTTAGGACACTATCACCATTATCGATGAAGCGTATGTACCGCGTGTAGGGTTCCTAGGAATCCTAATAAGGTCTCACAAGGCATCAACCATGCCAATTTCAAATTTAAACGGTGCCGAGAAACCCTAGAACGGATCGTTGGCTAGATTTCTAGGCGAACAAAGTAACTAGTTAACACTTAACTATAAGAATCGGAAATACAACCTTTGTAGATCCGGTGCTCCACCTCCATAGCACAGCAATGATGTCCTCTCGCTATCCAAAACAAATCCCGGGCTCTAGCGTCGGCTTCATCGGAGAATAGGCGAGCTAGGTCGTCGATGTCCATGCCGAAGATGATCTACGTCGAAGCATCGCTAGATCAAGCTCCACCTTCACCAAGTCATGAAAACTTGTGAAGGAAACACACTCTACTACTTGGCAAGAGGTAGAGGATGAAGAAATAGGAAGTGGGTAGACTTTAGAATTGGATTTCTCACTCATTTCCATCAATCACCATTGATGGAGCTTGCTTTCTTCAAGTGAAGAAAGGAAGAAGAAGAAGAATTATATTATGATAAGTTATTAGAAAATTGAAAAATAAAAGAATACTTATCATAATCTTAACCTTAGTTAAGTGTAGAGAATTGACTAAGGTTGGGTTGATTGGTTAGGGTTAAGGATGAGAACAAAAAGGTCATCAAGTCAAAGCTTCATGAAGCTTCAACTAAAAACAAATGAAGCCACCATTCATTTATCTTTCAATTTATTCAAAATGAATAAATAAATAAGATAAATGAATAAGTAAAACCCTAATCAATAACTTAACCTTGGTTTAATTCTTTACACTTAACCAAAAAGCATGTATCATCAAACATGATACAATCATGTGTACAAAAGTATATCACATATACAATGTGCACAAACCGAGTGAGAAAATCCATTTAAAAGTGAACCGATACTAGTTAATGCAAAGTAATATATCAAATATATAATTATACATTAAATCATTAAATCAACACTTGATTTAACGATCCGGTTATATCGCATATAACCGACTAGTATCCAATGTATCGGCTTATCGAATCAACCCTTGATTCGATAACTAGGTTATATCGCATACAACCAATCGATACATTCATCGCGAGAATAGAATACGGTATCACATACACGTATTATTCTCGGTCCCGCACATATCTCATATGCGCTCCTATTTCGTTTCGCTTGAGCCAGGAAACCTCTGTGTAGGACTCTAAAGACTCGTCAATACGCCGGCAGCAGGCGATGATCATATCAAACACCCACAAGCCGCAAGCGGTCTGCTAAACGTAACGGCCACCCGGGTATTGAGCGATCTGAAGATCGACGAGCAAGCCCGCTCACACTCCAGTGAATCCAACCAGTAACATTACCGTGCAGTCCGGTCTGATCGTCTGATATGTCGCATATCTTGCCTAGGGGTGGTAAACGTCAGACCCCAATAGCTCGATAAGTCGTGTCGATATGAGGTCTATAACTTTTCGAGAAACTACTGGTAACACTTACCAGTAAATCTCAGCAACCCTGGCCAGGGATTTCCTGTTATAGCCAATCGAACACAGCGCAACATCAACCCCCTATACCGGGAGAGACGAATCCCCTCCTATCGCTCATTGCCTCCATGTGACTCGGGGCTGTACCCAAAAACCACCGTTTTGCACGCCCTCTTGGACGTGGTAAGATGGAAATCAAAGCACAGTGGGAACCACACAAGACTCTATGACGATCTCGGGTCAACAGACTACTCTGTACCAGTGTCACCAGAGAACTGCCATCTGACGTGAGGTATAATACTATCTGGGAGTTCTCGGCGAGTCCGTCCAGTGTACCCAGTCTCTACTGAGCACCCGTATATCATCTCCGATGTCAAACACCAATGGATATGGGATCATCCATCGCCCTTCTGTATGGGTCGAGAAGGTATACGCTAGTCTACTCAGGTATATCGATGCCTCATCTCGATACACCCACGACTAGGGACTTTCAAGGATGTACTTATGGACTACCATGTCCCCACTAGTATGATCCGCATCATAGTCCAGGTAGTCAAGCACACATCCTAAGGGCTTTACCAACATGTAATAGAGAGACAATCAGTGTACACGTTAAGGTAAAGAGCAACCAGATAGCATACTATCATGTCGAGCAAGAAAGTCCTCCCTATATATGTCCCAGCATCCACTACAATATACATCCAATGTACAGTAATGGCCTCTAGGGCATACATATAACTAACAATCTCCCACTTGCACTAGGGCCATCTGCAGCAGTGGTTGTAGTATCTCATACTCAACCATCCCATAAAAGTCTCTCTCTGGGAATAGGCCTTTGTGAGTGGATCCGCTGTGTTGTCCTCTGAGTCTAGTCTCCTAACCTCAATCTCCCTGGAGATCAACCATCTCCATGATCAAGTGATACTGCCTTAGAATATGTCTGGATCACTGATGGGACCGGCGTTCCTTGGCATAAGCCACAACTCCATTGTCACACAATGGGAGGAACATAGTTCATCTCATGAACTAATATACACCCAAACAGCCTCTTTGGTAGCATCTTCAGTAGCGATGTATCCAGCCTTTATCGTCTAGTATGTCACGGTATCTAGCTTGGAACTCTTCCAACATACCGTCCCTTTACTGAGGGTAAAGACAATGCCTGTGACTGACATTCAGTCGTCTTTATCACCCTGGAACACTTCCAGTGATTCTCCCCAGGATCGATTGATACCATCTCACTACAACTAGTGAGTATCCTAACATCCATTTAGATCTATCTCATAGATCCAAAACCCAGGATTTAGGAGGTATCACTTTGATCCTATATGGAGAATTATGGTGATAAGCGGAGATTGACCGAGCGTAGCATAGGAAACTCCTTCCCCATCAAGAGTATGTCATCCACGTACTCTATGAGGATCGTCACCATACTCCCTACTACCTTTTTGTTCATACAAGGTTCATCTACCATTTTGATGATGTCAAACACTTTGACTAATTCATCAAAACAGATGTTCCAACTCTGCGATGCCTGCTTTATCCTATAAAGCATCTTGCATACGTTTCCGCTGCTCCCACTTTCTACGAGACCCTCTGGCTGTGTACTTATAGACGTTCTCTTCTAAAACATCATTTAGAAAAGCAGTCATGACACCCAACCACCAGATATCGTAGTCATGGTATGTAGCCGTGGCAAGTAGGATCTGGATGGACTTAAGCATAGCTCCTTAGAAAAGGTTTCGTCATGATCCATACCTGGTCAATGATGCAAACCTTTAACAAGTCTAGCTTTGAAAGTCTCAACTTTTCCATGTACACCAAGTAATCTTCTCAAGATATACTTGCTCCTGATGGGGATTTAACCCTTCAGATATAGCAACCAAAGTCCATACTTTGTTGGTGTATAAGGATTCCATCTCAGATCACTAAGCATCCAGCTATTCTTACAGAGTCGTCACTCTCGATGGCCTGCTCGAAACTAGTTGGGTTATCATCTCATGATGCAATCCTCGCTCCCACTGTCATAGAGAAACCGAAGTATCTCTCAGGTGGGTGAGGAACCCTACTAGATCGGCGGAGAGGCTGAGGTTCGTTGGAATCTACTGAATCCTTTGGTTCTGCCAAATCATCTGCTGTTGTTTGTATAGCTGGAACATTTCCAGTTCTACATAACAGACTTTGCCTCGAGCTTGTCCAGATTTTGCTTTTAGACATAGGCCGGACAACCCCAAATCTTAACTAGCTTAAGACATGGGCTCTTTCCATATCATATCTCATATGGAGTGGTAGGCAACTGATTTGATTGGAACCCTATTCAATAGGTATGCAGCTTCTCAAGTGCATAACTCCCAAAAGGAAACAGGTAACTCAGTATTACTCATCATCGAGCACACCTCATCATATAGGGTGTGATTGTTCCGCCCCGATATACCATCGTGCTATGGTGTATATGGAGGAGTAATGCTGAGAGAGAATCTCATTCTCCTTTAGAATAGTCCAGGATTTCCGTGCTCAAGTATTCTCCTCCTCGATCTCATCAAAGGACATAATACTTATACCTGTTATTGGTTCTCTACTTCTAACTTATATTCTGTGAATATCTCAAAAGGTTCGGACTTGTGTTTCAACAGGAACATAGGTCTGAATCTTGAGAGATCATCAGAGAATGTAATGAAGTATAAAGAACCAGTCCTGGCATATGTAGACAGGGGATCTGACATACATCAACATGTATCTTCCCAAGAGTTTACTAACTCTTTCTCTGTTTTCAGTAAACGGAGCTATGGTCATCTTATCTTTGTGACATGACTGGCAAGTTTCACAAGATGTAAATTCAAACTGATTTAAATATGCATCTACATGTAACTTCAGCTAGTCGGGTCGCATTGATATGACCTAGTCTACAATGCCTCAAGAAGGATTCGTTCATTTCTGAACTCTTCCTCTTGTGTGTGTTCTGTATACTAAAGAACTGTAGTTTGATTTAGAACGTTAATGCTTTTAGATAACGTGCCTGAACCGATCAACTTTTGATATAGGAAATGTTCAAAACATTATCCAACAATACAAAATTATATCCTTTCTTTACTAATAAAGAGACTGATATGATTTTGTATATCAGGTTCGGTATCTAATAACATTCGTTCAGAATCAATGTATTGGTAATACAGGGTGACAGTGACCAACAGACTTGGCTGCAACACTTGCCCCGTTTTCTGCCTCATGAAACTTATCACCCGTTCTCAGTTCTCTACCTTTCTGTAGCCCTATGTAACAGATTACATATCTGGGATCCTGATCTGGTATCACATACCCAGGACGTAAAGGACACTGAGAAACAGTTCTTTATAATGAACACACCCGAAGATGATGCATCATCATGCACTCTCCTCGTTTGGACGGCACGGGAAATCTGGTATTCCCCAATTTCCTGCTCTGTCTTATAACAATTATAAGTTGGAGCGGGACCAACGTTCCCCAGCTCAGTATAACAAGCGGGTTCGGTCAATATTCCGTATTATTATCTTGATTAAGGCGTGATATGGTCGCTACCTGGAGAGAGAGAGAAGAAAACACTCAGCGTACGCTCTTGCAAGAATAGATTGGTTATTATTTTATCTAATCAGGATGGCTCCCACTGCTTTTTATCAAATCTTCCTTCAAACCCTAAAAGGAAAGACTAGCCGGGATTAATTACACACTACAAGTTCGCCAATCTTTCAGCCAGGCCAGTGTCGGTACTTTGAGGGAGGTCCCCCGTGCTTTCGCACGAACCTAATTAATGTAAACCTCGTTTTCCCAGAGGCGTAACCCCGTTGACACCTTTCTAGACACCTACTTGATCGGCTAATTGTAATGTATAAAACTCTCCCAGGAGTAACACTTACTCGCAGCGGGTATCGGGATCCAACTATCTCATAGAAGGTATGCAATCTCATTGAAAATTTCAACACTTGAAATTCCCGATTATATTTTGCCCCTAGCTCGCTATGACCTTGACGCATGCCAAACAACCCATAGTCTGCTAGTCAAGTTCAACCCGTACATTTCTTGATTGAATTAAACCCACCCGCACGACCCTTGACGCATGCCAAACAACACCGTACGAATACCCTAATCCAATCGCATCGTATGCTAGCAGATAAGCACTAGTTAGCTACCGTACACTACGCCTTGACGCATGCCAAACAACCGCAGCACGAATACTAACTAGTACTTATCTGAAATGACGGAGGGCTACGACAGGTTTTTCTGAAAACCCATTGCGTAATGAACTTGATATCGTTGTAGGATCGAATGAATTTTGAAATGGAGTGTTTTTGAGGCTTTTCTAGTTTTGCTAAAGGAGTCACTCCCGGTGAAGAGATCGTCGGTCCTTTCCTCGTCGAATGAGGTGCGGGATATATCATATATATCACTGTGCAAAGCAAAAATACTTAAAAGCAATCAAAAGACAAACCGAGTGTGTAGCATCTGCCAGTTATTGCTAAAGGAGTCACTCCCGGTGAAGGGATCTCGGTCCTTTCCTCATCGAATAAGGTGCAGGATATATCACATATACCTCTGTGCAAAGCAAGAACTGTAGCTACCTGTTTTATTTTGAAATTCGATTCTACAACATCTTAGGTTTCTTTTATTTCATTAATCACATTAATGAAGTCCTATCATTTAAGTACCTAAACATCACAGATAAATACGACGTACACTTATGCCATCCGCATTCGCCTCGATGTCCCCTCATGCACCGTTAGGTTCGGTAACTAACGGCAGAGCGGGGCAGGGCTAGTGCGGGTGTAAAACATAAGTAACGCCTATATAATATATCATATATACTATATATAGTATCTATCACAGAACATCACATGATCATATCACAGATATCGCAGCAGAAGAAACATATGAAATATTGGATATACTAGGACGTCCGTGTTTTTAATACGAGCCAGTATAAAACACGGATTCCACGGTCGCGATGAATAGCCAAACCCACACCCCTAGACCCCTACGAGAGCGGCAAGCAACCCTACCAATTCTAGAGTTAGGAGACCCGGACTCGACTCCTCGAGTTGGTCTCCCTCTGGACTCCAGAACCCGGTTGCTTGTGCTCCCCTCCTTGGGTCTATCCTAGTGCGGAAAAGTAAATAATATACAAACGGTGACATCTTCCGCAACCTGGAAGTGCCCCAATAAAAGAATATTACATACAAGTTTTTACATGAATGAAAATGAAAAACACTCATCTCACATAAAAACCCCCGGCTATTCAAACACGACGATCCAATATAACATATCCAGCAACACATAACATCACATGTCATCAACGTAAGTAAATATGTCCATCCCAATTGTCGTTGACATATAGCAACGAAACCGGCGATATCACATATTACACTTACGGTCACAGAAAAAAAGTGTAAAACTACAACAGTTGGAATCCGCAACCACCTCAGACATCGCATGCCTGACCAAATGAATTTCTTAGACATCACATGCCTAACAATTATAAACCCCGCATTTTAGTTGTAGGGTTCCTAGGCACTTTAGTGAGGTCTCACAAGGCATCAACCATGCCAATTTAAAAAATTCTAGGTGCCGAGAGACTCGACTACGGATCGTTTGCTAGAAAACTAGGCGAAAAGATAACTAGTTAACAATTAACTAAGAGATACGGAAATACAACCTTTGTAGATCCGGTGCTCCACCTCCATAGCTCCGCAACGAAGTCCCCTCCGCTGTCCAAAAAGAATCCGGACTCCAGCGTCGGCTTCGTCGAAGAATAAGCGAGCTAGGTCGTCGATGTCCATGCCGAAGATGATCTACGTCGAGGCATCGCTAAATCAAGCTCCGCCTTCACCTTGGCATGAAAACTTGTGAAGGAAACATACTCTACTACTTGGCAAGAGGTAGAGGATGAAGAAATAGGAAGTGGGTAGACTTTAGAATTGGATTTCTCACTCATTTCATCAAGTTGCCATTGATGGTCAAGCTTTTCTTCACTTGAAGGAAGAAGAAGAAGAAGCTAAAATATATTATAAGAATATTATTATTGAAAAGAAAAATCAATCCTTATCATATATTGAACCATGGTTAGATGTAGAGAGTTAACTAAGGTTTAAGTGAGTGGTTAGGGTTAAGCATGAGACAAAATGGTCAAAAAGTCAAAGTCTTCATGAAGGTTCATGAATGAACAAAAGAAAGCAACCATTTTCCTCATTTTGCCTTTTCTTTTTCCAAAAAGATAAATGAATAAAATGAAATCAAAAACCCTAATCACCCACTTAACTATAGTTTAATTCTTAACACTTAACCATAAGGCATGTATCATCAAACATGATACAAGCAAGTGCACAAAACTATATCGAATATACAATGTGCACACCCGAGCGAGAAAATCCATTTAAAGTGAACCGATACTAGTTAATGCAAAGTAATATATCAAATATATAATTATGCATTAAATCATTAAATCAACACTTGATTTAACGATCCGGTCATATCGCATATAACCGGCTAGTATCATTAGTAACAACTTATCGAATCAACACTTGATCCGATAACCCGGCTATATCGCATATAACCGATCAATGTCACATCACGAGAATCGAATACAGTATCACATACTGGTATTATTCTCGGTCCCGCACATATCTCATATGCGCTCCTATTTCGTTTCGCTTGAGCCAGGAAACCTCTGTGTAGGACTCTAAAGACTCGTCAATACGCCGGCAGCAGATGATGATCATATCAAGCATCCACAAGCCGCAAGCGGTCTGCTAAACGTAACGGCCACCCGGGTATTGAGCGATCTGAAGATCGACGAGCAAGCCCGCTCACACTCCAGTGAATCCAACCAGTAACACTACCGTACAGTCCGGTCTGATCGTCTGATATGTCGCATATCTCGCCTAGGGGTGGTAAACGTCAGACCCCAATAGCTCGATAAGTCGTGTCGATATGAGGTCTATAACTTTTCGAGAAACTACTGGTAACACTTACCAGTAAATCTCAACAACCCTGGCCAGGGATTTCCTGTTATAGCCAATCGAACACAGTGCAACATCAACCCCCTATACCGGGAGAGACGAATCCCCTCCTATCGCTCATTGCCTCCATGTGACTCGGGACTGTACCCAAAAACCACCGTTTTGCACGCCCTATTGGACATGGTAAGATGGAAATCAAAGCACAGTGGGAACCACACAAGACTCTATGACGATCTCGGGTCAACAGACTACTCTGTACCAGTGTCACCAGAGAACTGCCATCTGACGTGAGGTATAATACCATCTGGGAGTTCTCGGCGAGTCCGTCCAGTGTACCCAGTCTCTACTGAGCACCCGTATATCATCTCTGATGTCAAACACCGATGGATATAGGATCATCCATCGCCCATCTGTATGGGTCGAGAAGGTATACGCTAGTCTACTCTGGTATATCGATGCCCCGTCTCGATACACCCACGACTAGGGACTTTGAAGGATGTACTTATGGACTACCATGTCCCCACTAGTATGATCCGCATCATAGTCCAGGTAGTCAAGTACAGATCCTAAGGGCTTTACCAACATGTAACAGAGAGACAATCAGTATACACGTTAAGGTAAAGTTCAACCAGATAGCATACTATCATGTCGAGCAAGAAAGTCCTCCCTATATACGTCCCAGCATCCACTACAATATACATCCTATATACAGTAATGGCCTCTAGGGCATACATATAACTAACAATCTCCCACTTGCACTAGGGCCATCTGATAGCAGTGGTTGTAGTATCTCATACTCAACCATCCCATAAAAGTCTCTCTCTGGGAACAGGCCTTTGTGAGTGGATCCGCTGTGTTGTCCTCTGAGTCTACTCTCCAAGCCTCGATCACCCTGGAGATCAACCATCTCCATGATCAAGTGATACTGCCTTAGAATATGTCTGGATCACTGATGGGACGGGCGTTCCTTGGCATAAGCCACAACTCCATTGTCTCACAATGGTTGGAACGTAGTTCATCTCATGAACCAATATACACCCAGACTGCCTCTTTGGTAGCATCTTAAGTAGCGATGTATCCTGCCTTTTTCGTCTAGTATGCCACGGTATCTAGCTTGGAACTCTTCCAACATACCGTCCCTTTACTGAGGGTAAAGACAATGCCTGTGACTGACATTCAGTCGTCTTTATCACCCTGGAACACTTCCAGTGATTCTCCCCAGGATCGATTGATACCATCTCACTACAACTAGTGAGAATCCTAACATCCATTTAGATCTATCTCATAGATCCAAAACCTAGGATTTAGTAGGTATCACTTTGATCCTATATGGAGAATCATTGTGATAAGCGGAGATTGATCGAGCGTAGCATAAGAAACTCCTTTCTTATCATGAGTATGTCATCCACGTACTCTACGAGGATCACCACCATACTCCCTACTACCTTTTTGTTTATACAAGGTTCATCTACCATTTTGATGATGTCAAACTCTTTGACTACTACATCAGAACAGATGTTCCAACTCCGCGATGCCTGCTTTATCATATAAAACAGCTTGCACACGTTTCCGCTGCTCCCACTGTCTACGAAGCCCTCTGGCTATGTACTTATAGACACACTCTTCTAAATCATCATTTAGAAAAGCAGTCAAGACACCCAACCACCAGATATCGTAGTCATGGTATGCAGCCGTGGCAAGTAGGATCTGGATGGACTTAAGCATAGCTACTTGAAAAGGTTTCATCATTATCCATGCTTGGTCGATGACGAAAACCCTTAACAAGTCTAGCTTTGAAAGTCTCAACCTTTCCATGTACACCAAGTAATCTTCTCAAGATATACTTGCTCCTGATGGGGATTTAACCCTTCAGATATAGCAACTAAAGTCCATACTTTGTTGGTGTATAAGGATTCCATCTCAGATCGATAAACATCCAGCCATTCTTACAGAGTCTCACTCCTGATGGCCAGCTCGAAACTAGTTGGGTCATCATCTCATGATGTAATCCTCGCTCCCACTGTCATAGAGAAACCGAAGTATCTCTCAGGTGGGTGAGGAACCCTACTAGATCGGCGGAGAGGCTGAGGTTCGTTGGAATCTACTGAATCTTTTGGTTCTATCAAATCATGTGGTGTAGTTTGTATAGCTGGAACATTTCCAGTTCTACATTACAAACCTTGCCTCGAGCTTGTCCGGATTTTGCTTTTAGACATAGGCCGGTCAACCCCAAATCTTAACTAACTTAAGAGATGGGCTCTTCCCTTTCCATATCACATATGAAGTGGTAGGCTACTCTTTGATTGAAACCCTATTCAATAGGTATGCAACTTCTCAAGCGCATAACTCCCAAAAGGAAATAAGTATCTCAGTAGTACTCATCATAGAGCATACCATATCATATAGGGTGTGATTGCTCCGCCCCGATATACCATCGTGCAATGGTGTATACGGAGGAGTAATGCTGAGAGAGAATCTCATTCTCCTTTAGAATAGTCCAGTAATTCCGTGCTCAAGTATTCTCCTCCTTGATCTCATCAAAGGATATAATACTTATACCCATATTTTGGTTCTCTACTTCTCGCTTATATTCTGTGAATATCTCAAAAGGTTCGGACTCATGTTTCAGCAGGAACATATGACTGAATCTTGAGAGAATATCAGAGAACGTAATGAAGTATAAAGAACCAGTCCTGGCATGTGTAGACAGGGGACCTACATACATCAACATGTATCATCCCAAGAGTTCACTAACTCTTTCTCTGTTTCCAGTAAACGGAGCTATGGTCATCTTATCTTTGTGACATGACTGGCGAGTTTCACAAGATGTAAATTCAAACTGATTTAAATATGCATCTATATGTAACTCTAGCTAGTCGGGTCACATTGATCTGACCTAGTCTACAATACCTCAAGAAGGAATCGTTCAGTTCTGAACTTTTCCTCTTGTGTGTGTTCAGTATACTAAGAACTGTAGTTTGATTTAGAACATCAATGCTTTAAGATAACGTGCCTGAACCGATCAACTTTTGATATAGGAAATGTTCAAAACATTATCCATCAATACAAAATTATATCCTTTCTTTTCTAACAAAGAGAGTGATATGATTTGGTATATCAGGTTCGGTATCTAATAACATTTGTTCAGAATCAATGTATTGGTAATACAGGGTGACAGTGACCAACAGACATTGATGCAACACTTGCCCCATTTTCTGACTCATGAAACTTATCACTCGTTCTCAGTCCTCTACCTTTCTGTAGCCCTATGTAACAGATTACATATCTGGGATCCTGATCCGGTATCATATACCCAGGATGTAGAGGATACTGAGAAACAGTTCTGTATAATGAACACACCCGAAGATGATGCATCGGCATGCACTCTCTTCGTTTGGGCGGCACGGGAATTCTGGTAATCCCCTATTTCCTGCTCGGTCTTATAACAATTATAAGTTGGAGCGGGACCAACGTTCCCCAGCTCAGTATAACAAGCGGGTTCGGTCAATATTCCGTATTATTATCTTGATTAAGGCGTGATATGGTCGCTACCAGGAGAGAGAGAGAAGAAAACACTCAACGTGCGCTCTTGAAAGAATAGATTGGTTATTATTTTATCTAATCAGGATGGCTCCCACTGTTTCTTATCAAATCTTCCTTCAAACCCTAAAAGGAAAGACTAGCCGGGATTAATTACACACTACAAGTTCGCCAATCTTTCAGCCAGGCCAGTGTCGGTACTTTGAGGGAGGTCCCCCGTGCTTTCGCACAAACCTAATTAATGTAAACCTCGTTTTCCCAGAGGCGTAACCCCGTTGACACCTTTCTAGACACCTACTTGATCGGCTAATTGTAATGTGTAAAACTCTCCCAGGAGTAACTCTTACTCGCAGCGGGTATCGGGATCCAACTATCTCATAGAAGGTATGCAATCTCATTGCAAATTTCAACACTTGAAATTCCCGATAATATTTTGCCCCGAACGATCTATGACCTTGATAAGGTCAACAAACCATAGACCGCAAGTCAAGTTTAACCCGTCATTTCTTGATTGAATCAAACCCACCCGCACGACCCTTGACAAGGTCAACAAGGCCGCACGACTACCCTAACCCAATCTGCATCATATGCATAAGCAGATAAATACTGGTTAGCTACCGCACACTGCGCCTTGACAAGGTCAACAAACGCAGCACGAATACTAAACAGGATTTATCTGAAATGACGGAGGGCTACGACAGGTTTTTCTGAAAACCTATTGCGTAATGAACTTGATATCGTTGTAGAATCAAATGATTTTAAAATGGAGTGTTTTTGAGGCTTTTCTAGTTTTGCTAAAGGAGTCACTCCCGGTGAAGGGATCGTCGGTCCTTTCCTCGTCGAATGAGGTGCGGGATATATATATCACTGTGCAAAGCAAAAACACTTAAAAGCAATCAAAAGACAAACCGAGTGTGTAGCATCTGCCAGTTATTGCTAAAGGAGTCACTCCCGGTGAAGGGATCTCGGTCCTTTCCTCATCGAATAAGGTGCAGGATATATCACATATACCGCTGTGCAAAGTAAAAACTGTAGCTACCTGTTTTATTTTGAAATTCGATTCTACAACATCTTAGGTTTCTTTTAATTCATTAATCACATTAATGAAGTCCCATCATTTAAATACCTAAACATCACAGATAAATACGACGTACACTTATGCCATCCGCATTCGCCTCGATGTCCCCTCATGCACCGTTAGGTTAGGTAACTAACGGCAGAGCGGGGCAGGGCTAGTACGGGTGTAAAACATAAGTAACGTCTATATAATATATCATATATACTATATACTGTATCTATCACAGAACATCACATGATCACATCACAGATATCGCAGCAGAAGAATCATATGAAATATTGGATATACTAGGACGTCCGTGTTTTCAATACAAGCTAGTATAAAACACGGATTCCACGGTCGTGATGAATAGCCAAACCCACACCCCTAGACCCCTACGAGAGCGGCAAGCAACCCTACCAATTCTAGAGTTAGGAGACCCGAACTCCAGAACCCGAACTCCTCGAGTTGGTCTCCCACTGGACTCCAGAACCCGACTCCTCGAGTTGGTCTCCCACTGGACTCCAGAACCCGGTTACTTGTGCTCCCCTCCTTGGGTCTATCCTTGTGCGGAAAAGTAAATAATATACAAACGGTGACTACTTCCGCAACCTGGAAGCGCCGCAATAAAAGAATATTACATACAAGTTTTTACATGAAGGAAAATGAAAAACACTCATCTCACATAAAAACCCCCGGCTATTCAAACACGACGATCCAATATAACATATCCAGCAACACATAACATCACATGTCATCAACGTAAGTAAATATGTCCATCCCAATTGTCGTTGACATATAGCAACGAAACCGGCGATATCACATATTACACTTACGGTCACAGAAAAGAAAGTGAAAAACTACAACAGTTGGAATCCGCAACCATCTCAGACATCGCATGCCTGACCAAATGAATTACTTAGACATCGCATGCCTAACAATTATAAACCCCGCATTTTAGTCTCAAAACCGAAAACACTTTTCAATATCAAGTCGGGTAATTCAACAAGATTCCCGACATCCTGATCGAATGCTCGTCGCAAACTTTAGTAGGCGGCCGCACCCCCGATGCAGTCGACGAAGTGCACCAAGGCGGAACACCGCTGCCGCGAGCACCCGAACGGATGCTTTCGGCGACGGGGCTCTCCTACAGTCACTTAGTCGGGGCTATGGAGTGAGGCTGTCTATTAAGTTTACCCGGCGAGTATCCGCGTACGCTACGTGATTGCGACGGACTTTTGATCACATTAAAATTCCGTGGTAACCGATCAAGTGAGACTAAACTGCTACGTTTATAACATTCATTCAGTTATCTCATAACTATTTGTGAATTCCAATTATTGTATCCCATTCCAGATAATTAGAAAATGTTAAACTTTCCGATTGAACATTCGAACACCCAAGTTTTCCCGATACAGATCAACACATGAAACAAGTCTAACAACATTCCGTTCGTGCCTCAGTACCAACGGTCCAGCCGTAGAAGGGTCAAGCCAACACCTCACATGTGGCACGCCGTACTGCCCCAAACCCGAAGGTTCAAAGGGCAGTTCAAGACGGTCACATAATCGAGTTAAGGTTTGTTGTCTTCTAGAGGGACCATCGAGTTACTTGCACTACTTAGAACGTCGTTAAACTACGGAAAAATCCAACACTTGGAAATTTCCCGACAGGGGAAAATTGGGTATTTATATCCGGTCGAACTTTTTAACATATTCTAAAATTTATCCGAAAAGCCAAATAGACGAAGTTTGACAATCCGATCGAATATACGAAGTCCCAACACTACCCCAGAAAACTCAACTGTAGAGTAAATTCTAAAAATTTCCAGAAGACTCAGCACTACAAGACATGAATTACTGTGCACGCCACGTGGTGTAACTCAACACAGTGGCCGCGGAACCGCCGCGAATCCCATGGTGGGGCCGCGGTTCCGCGCCTCTGTAGTCGAGTTACCATCATGTGCTTCACAGTAACTCATGAAATTCCCTGCTGAATATTTTAGCAATTTTTAATTCACAAAAATCCAGATATTTCAAAAATGTCCCGAGAGCATTCTCGGGTGTGGGTTTCGGGTTCATTCGGGTTTCAAATTCCGTCTGGACTTCGCCTAAGGCTCTAGCTAGGCTCTGATACCACTGTAGGGTTCCTAGGCACTCTAGTGAGGTCTCACAAGGCATCAACCATGCCGATTTCAAAAATTCTAGGTGCCGAGAGACCCGACTACGGATCGTTTGCTAGAAAACTAGGCGAAAAGATAACTAGTTAACAATTAACTAAGAGATACGGAAATACAACCTTTGTAGATCCGGTGCTCCACCTCCAGAGCTCCGCAACGAAGTCCCCTCCGCTGTCCAAAAAGAATCCGGACTCCAGCGTCGGCTTCGTCGAAGAATAAGCAAGCTAGGTCGTCGATGTCCATGCCGAAGATGATCTACGTCGAGGCATCGCTAAATCAAGCTCCGCCTTCACCTTGCCATGAAAACTTGTGAAGGAAACACACTCTACTACTTGGCAAGAGGTAGAGGATGAAGAAATAGGAAGTGGGTAGACTTTAGAATTGGATTTCTCACTCATTTCATCAAGTTGCCATTGATGGTCAAGCTTTTCTTCACTTGAAGGAAGAAGAAGAAGAAGCTAAAATATATGATAAGAATATTATTATTGAAAAGAAAAATCAATCCTTATCATATATTGAACCATGGTTAGATGTAGAGAGTTAACTAAGGTTTAAGTGAGTGGTTAGGGTTAAGCATGAGACAAAATGGTCAAAAAGTCAAAGTCTTCATGAAGGTTCATGAATGAACAAAAGAAAGCAACCATTTTCCTCATTTTGCCTTTTCTTTTTCCAAAAAGATAAATGAATAAAATGAAATCAAAAACCCTAATCACCCACTTAACTATAGTTTAATTCTTAACACTTAACCATAAGGCATGTATCATCAAACATGATACAAGCAAGTGCACAAAACTATATCGAATATACAATGTGCACACCCGAGCGAGAAAATCCATTTAAAGTGAACCGATACTAGTTAATGCAAAGTAATATATCAAATATATAATTATGCATTAAATCATTAAATCAACACTTGATTTAACAATCCGGTCATATCGCATATAACCGACTAGTATCATTAGTAACAACTTATCGAATCAACACTTGATCCGATAACCCGGCTATATCGCATATAACCGATCAATGTCACATCGTGAGAATCGAATACAGTATCACATACTGGTATTATTCTCGGTCCCGCACATATCTCATATGCGCTCCTATTTCGTTTCGCTTGAGCCAGGAAACCTCTGTGTAGGACTCTAAAGACTCGTCAATACGCCGGCAGCAGATGATGATCATATCAAGCATCCACAAGCCGCAAGCGGTCTGCTAAACGTAACGGCCATCCGGGTATTGAGCGATCTGAAGATCGACGAGCAAGCCCGCTCATACTCCAGTGAATCCAACCAGTAACACTACCGTACAGTCAAACACCGATGGATATGGGATCATCCATCGCCCATCTGTATGGGTCGAGAAGGTATACGCTAGTCTACTCTGGTATATCGGTGCCCCGTCTCGATACACCCACGACTAGGGACTTTGAAGGATGTACTTATGGACTACCATGTCCCTACTAGTATGATCCGCATCATAGTCCAGGTAGTCAAGTACAGATCCTAAGGCTTTACCAACATGTAACAGAGAGACAATCAGTATACACGTTAAGGTAAAGTTCAACCAGATAGCATACTATCATGTCGAGCAAGAAAGTCCTCCCTATATACGTCCCAGCATCCACTACAATATACATCCTATGTACAGTAATGGCCTCTAGGGCATACATATAACTAACATTAGTCTCATTATCGAAAACTCTTTTCAATATCAAGTCGGGCAATTCAACAGGATTCCCGACATCCTGATCGAATGTTCGTCGCAAACTTTAGTAGGCGGCCGCACCCCCGATGCTGTCGACGAAGTGCACTAAGGCGGAACACCGCTTCCGCGAGCACCCGAACGGATGCTTTCGGCGACGGGGTTCTCCTACAGTCACTTGGTCGGGGCTATGGAGTGAGGCTGTCTATTAAGTTTACCCGGCGAGTATCCGCGTACGCTACGTGATTGCGACGGACTTTTGATCACATCAAAATTCCGTGGCAACCGATCAAGTGAGACTAAATTGCTAGATTTATAACATTCATTCAGTTATCATATAACTTTTGTGAATTCCAATTATTCTATCCCATTCCAGATAAACAGAAAATGTTAAACTTTTCGATCGAACAATCGAACACCCAAGTTTTTCCGATACAGCTCAACACATGAAATAAGTCTAACAACATTCCGTTTGTGCCTCAGTACCAACGGTCCAGCCGTAGAAGGGTCAAGCCAACGCCTCACATGTGGCACGCCATACTGCCCCAAACCCTAAGGTTCAAAGGGCAGTTCAAGACGGTCACATAATCTAGTTAAGGTTTGTTGTCTTCTAGAGGGTCCATCGCGTTACTTGCACTACTTAGAACGTCGTCAAACTACGGAAAAATCCAACACTTGGAAATTTCCCGGCAGGGGAAAAAGTGGGTATTTATATCCGGTCGAACTTTTTAACATATTCTAAAATTTATCCGGAAAGCCAAATAGACAAAATCTGATAAACCCGATCGAATTTTCGAAGCTCCAAAACATCCCAGATTATTCAACTCTTGAATAAATATTAAAAATACCCAGAGAACTCATCACTGTTAAATAGGAATTACTGTGCAAAAGTCAACGCAAGAGGAGACCATTAGGCCGCGGAACCGCCGCACATGCCAAGCTCGTGCCGCGGTTCCGCGGTGGTTTAATTGAATTAGGCCCCCATATTTCACAGTAATTCATATAAAACCCTGCTTAATTTTCTGCATATTTTTAATGTGGAAAAATGCACAGTTTTGAAAAAAAGACAGAGAGCATGGGAAAAATGAGGTTTCGGGATCGGGATTCAAACGTTGTCTAGACTTCGCCTAAGGCTCTAGCTAGGCTCTGATACCACTGTAGGGTTCCTAGGCATCCTAATGAGGTCTCACAAGGCATCAACCATGCCAATTTCAAATTTAAACGGTGCCGAGAAACCCTAGAACGGATCGTTGGCTAGATTTCTAGGCGAACAAAGTAACTAGTTAACACTTAACTATAAGAATCGGAAATACAACCTTTGTAGATCCGGTGCTCCACCTCCATAGCTCCGCAATGAAGTCCTCTCGCTGTCCAAAACAAATCCCGGGCTCTAGCGTCGGCTTCATCGGAGAATAGGCGAGCTAGGTCGTCGATGTCCATGCCGAAGATGATCTACGTCGAAGCATCGCTAGATCAAGCTCCACCTTCACCAAGTCATGAAAACTTGTGAAGGAAACACACTCTACTACTTGGCAAGAGGTAGAGGATGAAGAAATAGGAAGTGGGTAGACTTTAGAATTGGATTTCTCACTCATTTCCATCAATCACCATTGATGGAGCTTGCTTTCTTCAAGTGAAGAAAGGAAGAAGAAGAAGAATTATATTATGATAAGTTATTAGAAAATTGAAAAATAAAAGAATACTTATCATAATCTTAACCTTAGTTAAGTGTAGAGAATTGACTAAGGTTGGGTTGATTGGTTAGGGTTAAGGATGAGAACAAAAAGGTCATCAAGTCAAAGCTTCATGAAGCTTCAACTAAAAACAAATGAAGCCACCATTCATTTATCTTTCAATTTATTCAAAATGAATAAATAAATAAGATAAATAAATAAGTAAAACCCCTAATCAACAACTTAACCTTGGTTTAATTCTTTACACTTAACCAAAAAGCATGTATCATCAAACATGATACAATCATGTGTACAAAAGTATATCACATATACAATGTGCACAAACCGAGTGAGAAAATCCATTTAAAAGTGAACCGATACTAGTTAATGCAAAGTAATATATCAAATATATAATTATACATTAAATCATTAAATCAACACTTGATTTAACGATCCGGTTATATCGCATATAACCGACTAGTATCCAATGTATCGGCTTATCGAATCAACCCTTGATTCGATAACTAGGTTATATCGCATACAACCAATCGATACATTCATCGCGAGAATAGAATACGGTATCACATACACGTATTATTCTCGGTCCCGCACATATCTCATATGCGCTCCTATTTCGTTTCGCTTGAGCCAGGAAACCTCTGTGTAGGACTCTAAAGACTCGTCAATACGCCGGCAGCAGGCGATGATCATATCAAACACCCACAAGCCGCAAGCGGTCTACTAAACGTAGCGGCCACCTGGGTATTGAGCGATCTGAAGATCGACGAGCAAGCCCGCTCACACTCCAGTGAATCCAACCAGTAACACTACCGTGCAGTCCGGTCTGATCGTCTGATATGTCGCATATCTTGCCTAGAGGTGGTAAACGTCAGACCCCAATAGCTCGATAAGTCGTGTCGATATGAGGTCTATAACTTTTCGAGAAACTACTGGTAACACTTACCAGTAAATCTCAGCAACCCTGGCCAGGGATTTCCTGTTATAGCCAATCGAACACAGCGCAACATCAACCCCCTATACCGGGAGAGACGAATCCCCTCCTATCGCTCATTGCCTCCATATGACTCGGGACCGTACCCAAAAACCACCGTTTTGCACGCCCTCTTGGACGTGGTAAGATGGAAATCAAAGCACAGTGGGAACCACACAAGACTCTATGACGATCTCGGGTCAACAGACTACTCTGTACCAGTGTCACTAGAGAACTGCCATCTGACGTGAGGTATAATACCATCTGGGAGTTCTCGGCGAGTCCGTCCAGTGTACCCAGTCTCTACTGAGCACCCGTATATCATCTCCGATGTCAAACACCAATGGATATAGGATCATCCATCGCCCATCTGTATGGGTCGAGAAGGTATACGCTTGTCTACTCTGGTATATCGATGCCCCATCTCGATACACCCACGACTAGGGACTTTCAAGGATGTACTTATGGACTACCATGTCCCCACTAGTATGATCCGCATCATAGTCCAGGTAGTCAAGCACACATCCTAAGGGCTTTACCAACATGTAACAGAGAGACAATCAGTGTACACGTTAAGGTAAAGAGCAACCAGATAGCATACTATCATGTCGAGCAAGAAAGTCCTCCCTATATATGTCCCAGCATCCACTACAATATACATCCAATGTACAGTAATGGCCTCTAGGGCATACATATAACTGACAACGCGTACACTTACTTACCAGCTCATACACATTTTCATCGGTAATTGCCATGTCACGTACACTTAGAAAATACTATTACATTGACATAGCCTGTTAGCTAATAGTTTAGACATGATATTAGTGTACTTGACTTATATGTTAGTTTAGACATTGTAGTTATTACCTGCTACTTCATGCATACTGTTATTCATTGTTATGCCGCATTCATGGATTCTCATGCATATATTCACTATTTTATGTGCTATTGAGGTTTTGGATTCGGATTTCCATGAGATTTTCTGGATTTAGGGGAAAACCGCAAAACTTATACAAACTTCTTCTCTATCTTTTTAAATGAAAAGCGCGGTTTTCCCATGATGTATGAGTCGTCCACCATGAGTTTGCTGATGGATTTCGAGACCCGATTCGAGGAGTTGGATGAATCGTTTCGGGTACATGGTGGGCCCGGTACGGTACCCCGGGGCGAGAAGGTCGTGTTGTTGACGTTGAGCCTGGCGGGGGAGCACTACCGACCGGTGATTTTACCCGACGCGTCGGATATCCGGAGGATACCGTCGTGGTCTTGAGATGGATGGTAGGGGCCGGTCTGGACTGACGGCGCCCTAGATATTATGATTGAGACATTGAGATTTTGAGATATTGAGGTACAGAGATTGTGACACAGAGATATCGAGACATTTGGACACTTGTTTTATGTCGATGTTGGGCACTGTTTTATGCTGATTTCATTTATGGTACCTCATTTTTAGAATACAGAAATCTCACTGATTTATGAAAGCAGTTTTCTTCAGTACATGCATTCTGTTTCATGCATTCATACATCATCCATATGATACATTGCTACTTGAGGCACTGACACGGGCACATGGGATTACACTTGGGTTAGATATTTGCCCTCGCCATGGTTATAGGTTGCTGGTTATATATTTGAGAATTATATATTATGATCGTATGACCTAGGATTGTGTCATACATGCGATTTCTATTCGTAGATATTTTTCTATTCACGAGTTGGCAACTCACCCCCGTTGTGCCCCAGTTTCTTGCTGGGTTGCCGTACATGTTTCATTACGGCTTTGCGGGCACAGTTTCGTTCGGGTGACTTGCTAGTAGGTGGGTTTATTTGTATCGTACCCATCATATTACCTTGTATAATATTATTCAGTTGTATCTAGTAAATTCCATCAACCAAACATGTATTATTTCTGAGATAGAGACCAGTGATGTTATTCTTTCGAGCTTAGAGTCGCGTGTTATATTTCTGTGGATTTCTGGTGGTTTTGAGTTTCCTTTTGAGTTTTGATTCTCGCCCTTGGCGTTGTATATTATATTGCTTGTGTGGTTGTGACCGTCGATTGACGAAGAGCTAGCTCCCGCTTGGGGATGCCTTTTATTGATTTCGTATACTATTCATGTTGTATCCCATTTGGCAGCCAGTTTTTACAAAGGAGACTCTGCCGAAATTTTCACGAAATATTTGATGTTTTTGAAACCGCATAATTCGGCTTATGCTATTAAAACGACTTGTTTTAAGTTGGTTTTTCCTTCACTCTATTGCTTCTTTGGTTTTGATTTCTAGCTTTTGGATTACTTAGATTACGTACGCCTCGAGACGTTTCGTAATTTAAGTGCCGGTCATGTTCCGTTCCTTTCGGGTCGTGACAATGGTAGTGGCGGCTCCTCCCACTGTCGTCCGAGACTGGCCGGGAGGACCGTCCTGGCGTCTATCTTCATCATGCAGGAGATGTGAGTTGTGCCGAGGGATGAGACTATCCTTGGAAACATTTTGTTGCATCCGAGGATTGCAATCGGAAATTGTTAACCTGCACAAAGAAGCATGATTTCAGTACAGGCAATCAATGTATATGTTGATTGAGTTCACATGAACGTTTAACCCGAAATATGGGAGGGGAGATGGTCCCACCGGGCGTGTGAGAATCTGTAGGTTGTCTTTTTGTCACCCCATTGAGATGGGAATATGCGCGCTCTTGTCAGGCGTACTACAGATTCCACTTGCCTAGGGTAGGCTGCGGTTTATTGATTGTGGGGATCCGAATCTCCGGCAGCCGCGGACTAAACTACTGTTAATTACCCCTCGCTTTTGGAGCAAAGGAACCTCCGATTGACGGGTCAAACAGGTCATGCAAACTCAATATGCAGTGTGCATATGTGTGTCTTGAGGGGTTTTGGATATATCGGGGTCCCCGCAGAGTTTTACGGGGGTCCTGCTACCCGGATAGCGGGCTGAGGGTCAAGGGGGTTAGCAGCCTCCTTGCGGGATGCGGGGCAGCCCCCGTTAGAAATTTTTTCTAACGGGGACAGTGTTGTGGAGTGTGTGTGTATAAAAAAAGGAAGAATAGTGTCCAAAGGACGCATGGGTGCCAGCGCCTCACGTGCCTAGCACGCGGGCGCTAGGCGTTGGCGCCTCACGTGCTTGGCACGTGGGCGCCAGGCGCTGGGCGCTAAGCGCGCTGGCGCCACGCGGGCGCGAGCGCCAGCAGGAAAATGGACTTGGTCCCTACACTGGGAGCTGTGCTCCCGATTTGACTTATGAAGTTAAACTCCTGAAAAGAGATTAATTTATGGAGTTGAACTCCAACAGATCTTGAACAGAGTTAAACTCCTAGAAATCTTTGGAAATGATCAAATGGACCCTTTTTTCTCTCCTCTTTGGCCCTGGATCTTCTCAAGATGGGATTTTTGGAGATGGGTCTCCTTCTTCCTCTCAGTTGGCCGGATCTTGGAGAAAGGGGGTGAGATTTAAAAATCTCCTCTTTTGAGATCTGATGGAAGATCTGGGTTACCCTTCAAGAGTTTGATGGTGAAAAACTGTTTATTTTTGGAAAAGGAAGAGTTAAACTCTTGATTTAATTCAAAGAAAAGGGGAGAAGGTTTTAGAACCTTGAGGAAGGGGAAAGAGGCACAGAAACCCTAAAATTTTGGGGGAATGAAATGTTATCCTTTATTTCATTATCATGTTGCCTTATATAGGCTTACAAATTTACATATAGATCCTTGGGCTTTACAAATGGCATTTTGCCCATCCCATACCTCATGTGCTCATTTTTTTTGCACATGAACCATGGGCTTTACAAAAATTTGGCTTTATACCCATTTTCCTTACATTCATGCATAAAAAATTACATCAAAATTATTTATTACATGATTTCATTTTGGCATAGGGGAGGCCGGCCATGGGGCTCGACTTGGGTATGGGCCCACTTGATATGGGTTTGGCCCCGCTTATTTGGGGTTGATTTTGACTTTGACTTTATCTACCGGGGTGTAATTTTCGACCCCAACAGGGAGATCTTCTTCTTTCTTCCTTTTTGAAACTTTCTGCTTTATTTTTTTGAAGCTTATTGGGGGGGGGGGGTTTCTCTCTGTTAGACTTGAAGTCTTAGGTCCTTATATAGTAGAGGCAAGTCTGTTGATTAGTTGAAGAAATCTCTCGTTAAGAGATCCTAATTGATTTTGGGGATTTTACTCACCGTTGGATTTTTGATCCAAAGACTTCTGTTTTACAGAATATATTTTCTTGTTTTTAACAAGATTAGAGAAATATTTACCCATACAGAATTTATTCTGCAGATCGGTGATTTTTTAATCACCATTGGATTTTTAATCCAACGGTATTCTGTTTTATAGAGGGCAATCTTTCATATTTAGAAAGATTTGAGGAATATTTTCTCTCAACAGAATTTAATTCTGCACCCTGATGATTTATCATCTCTGTTGGATTTTTGATCCAACGGCTCTTTTTAATCAGAGAGTAGAATTTAATTCTACAAGGAACCAGTGCTCACGTGCTGTGCACGTGGGCGCTACTTATGATTTTTGTGTGCTTTGCACATTGGCGCTCACATGAGGAGCACGTACGGAGTCAATATAAGAGTTTTTAACTCTGGCGCTGGCGCCCTCGTGGAAGGCACATGAGGCGCGGCCTCTTGTGTTTTGAACAGAACTTTGCTCTTTTATTGGGGGAAATAAATTCCCCCCCATCGTTGCACTCACGTGGATCGCACGTGAGTGCAGCGGTGGCACCTTTTCCACCGTTGGATCTTCTTAGAAGTTGAACTGTCTTTCTGTGCCTATAAATAGGGCCTTTGGCCCTTGAGATGACTATTGTTCATCTTCCCTAACTTTCTTCTTTCTGAGAATTTAATCCTCTTTTCAGAGCTTAGATATCTGCCCAAGGAAATTCTCTTAGAGTCAGAACTCTGTCAAAAAATTTAGTTAGGATTATGACCGAACTCTTAAAGGAATCTCTTCATGTTCTACGGTTTTAACCCATTAACAGAGCTTTTCTCTTCCTTTGTAATGATTAGATCATAAATCTTAAAAAAAATCTTAGGGTTTCTTAACTCGTTAATCAGAGCTTTGCTCTCATTTTATAAAGATCTCTTAGAGTTCTAAGATTTTTTTTGCAGATCTTGAAGATCTTAAGATTTAGCTTTGCTTTTGAAAGTTCTGGGATATTATCTCATTGTTCTACAGAGCTCGGCTTTGAAAAAAATTTGGGGAATTTTATTCCTTTCTTAATTTTCTTGACAGATTTGAAATCTGATTGCAGAGCACAGCTCTCAAGTGAGTTTAACTCCTTAGTCCAATGATGTTTCTCATTAAATGAGAATCCTTTTGGATTCTATTCTTAATGAGTGACTGTCCATCATTGATGGGGCGTTACCTTAATTTCATGGGCCCCCTTTGTCCCTTTCTTTCGAACTGCGGTACAGTACAATTTTTAAGTACCAAAGAGTGTTAGAGTCCTGAATATAGTGTTGATAGCTAACCCTTCTCCTTTTGTGCAGGTATTATGGCTTTCAATTCCTCCTTTCCTTTCGTACGTTCAGAGAGCGCTTTTGCCGACGCGCCCGTGGATCGGGAATTCTTTGCGCTTATTAAGGATCATGACCCAGAGAAAAAATCTCTTTACCTGTGGGGGTCATGGTATAGTCAGATCATCCCGGGTCGGCGCAGTTTTTCTTATGCAGCGCCTTCGGAGCGGATCCCAGCTATTCATTATGCTGATCCGCCTCAAGTGACTTACGCCGTAGAAGAGGTTAACTGGACCTCGGAAGATCGTCTTCAACCTTCCATGGTGTCGATACCCGTACAGCCACCGATGGAATTGGACGTTTGGGGCAACGCATATGCCAAGGAGAGGCGCGTCCTTGGGGGCAAGTTTATATGATAGGATTGATGCCTCGTCATTCGGCCGGCTACCTATAGTGGGCCCGGTATATCCTATCAGCCAAGAAGTCGCTGCTGTTGAAGATCGGGTTGTACCCTGTAATCTACGCGTCTCTCTTTTATTACCACGCTCCCTATGTGTGGTGGATCAAGTCTTTTTTGGAACAATGGAACATCCCGACCCACACTTTTCTCTTATCAGATCGGGAAGTTTCGATTTCATTGGAAGAGTTCGCGGAGATCTCCGGTTTACCCATCAGAGGGGAGCACTATAAGGAGATACTTACCCCCGATGAGTACATCTTTGCCACTAAGTCAGTGGTAATGGGCCTTACCCCGGAGAACCCCGTTCAACATCAGTTCCACAGCTTGATCAAGGTGTTGAATATGTACGAGAATTTATTCCTGGAGTCTGGCGGGCATGGGGTTAACTTCGGAGATTTTATCGCCCGCTTTCTTCGTCCAGAAGTTCTGTCTAAGCAAGCCGCGAAATTCGCTAAACTTGACGACCCATTTAGGTTTGGTTTAGATAACTTGCCGATGGCGGAAGCGGATCTAAAGAATTTCTTTATTCCGGACACTTTAGTTGTCCCCTTTGCGGAGATCGCTACCCCGGGTGTTGACGAAGAGTCGTTCTTTTCAGGGTTCATTGGCCTGTGGCTGAGTTGGTTCGTGCTTCCCATGCACCCTCGCTATATGATGCCATCTATCTTTTATCCGGCCCATCGCATTGTCACGGGGACGCGCGTGGCCGTTGGGATCGCGGGATTAGCTCATCTATACCACGGCCTGAGTTTAGCAGCTAACACTACTCAGCCGGGGGTAAAGCTCGTGTATCTTCCATTACATTACTTCACATCATGGATTGAGATGCACGTGCTGGGTGCCTTTGGCGTTCACAAACGACCCCAGTTCTACGAAAGCTACAACTTCTTCCGGGTCATGTACCTAGTTGACGCTTCCGCTCTAGACCCGTCACAGCGAGAGGCTCGGAGATTTCTCCTTCGGCTATGCATGGTTGGGGACAATATGACCTTTTTCGATAAAGTCTTGACTATCGGCAAAGAATCCACCAAAGTAGTCCAACCGTTGCGCGATAGTTTTAAGGATGGGGCTTCTGCATTGAGGGCCTGAGAGGTTATGCACCTGTACTCTATCAGGCCGGGCTTCCTAGTGTTTAGACAGAACGCCTCGGTGCTGTTCATCAGGTACAAACCGCACCGCTTCGCTCAACAGCTGGGTTATAATCAAGGTGTTCCTCTCGAGGAATTCTTAGTCGAGCCAGCTGCTACGGAGGAGGGTATTCGCAGCGCGCTGCACTATTTTATGCGATTAAATACGGGGTCCCATTTTCTCGTCAGCGAGCCGAGCTATGTGCCGAAAGCTTCGAACGCTTACGTGGTGTGGTACCAGTATGTGACGGGTGCTGTTATCAGGGAGGAACAGCGGCTGTTACTCGATCATAAGGATTCCGTCCCAGCCGGTAATCTAGCGGTCCCTTTGAAGCGACGAACCACCGTTCGTCCTTCTTTAGAAGAAATCACTACGGGTGTGGTCCCACGAACTTTCCCTGAGAAGCTTCAACTGGATGTTCCCGCAACTGCGGTAGCCGTAGCGTCTCCCAACTCAGGCATCAGTTCAGAGATCGGAACCCGCCGTCCGAAGAGGCCTATCAAGCGAAAGCTTTTATCGTCGGCAGTTGGTGTTAGTTCGCAGAAGAGAAAGAAATCTCTATTCTCTGCCGACTTCGTATTTGGCCAGGAGCCCCATGTTCCCTACAGTGAGGGATTATGCGAATATGGCACCAATGAGGGTTTGTTTGACATGCCTGCAACCGATACTGATATATAGGCTTCCCTCGCAGCTTCCGAGCGACTGGCTCGCAAGGAAGAAGTGTTGATCTCTATTGCGAAGTTAGGTATACTTCATTTATATTCTTCTGCACCTATCCCTTCTCCCTTTATTACGCTTTTATTAACGCTCTCTTCTACAACAGGTATTTCTGCCAAAGAGGTTCTGTCGGCTTCCCTCAGGACGTTCGAGGAGGAAGAGAGGCTCCGCACTTCTTTGGGCTTTGGTATAATTCGTTTCATTACACCTTTACTCTTTTTATTCATGATCTGATCCTTTTCTTCTCCTTATTGCAGGAACTACCACAACCCAAATTGTTTCAAGTGTAGTGCCAATCCCAAGTGGTGATGCAGCAAAACTTCCATAACCACCGATCACGGTTGCGGCCCTCCTAAGGCCACCACAGGAGGCGTTGCTGAAGCAGTCGATGATGGACGTCGTAGCGGCTTCGAAGGCAGAGCTCAGTTCGGACGACGACGTCCCCCTGTCGGAAGTTTTAAGGAGGTCGGTTTTCACGGCTCAGGCTGAGAAGAAGCACAGAAAGCACGCGGCGAGGGAACGCGATGCTGTCTTGGCTGCGGGTGCAGGCTCAAACAATGTTCCGCCTACTGACATTCCTTCGGTGGATGTTCCTTCGGTGGATGTTCCTTCTGCCTTGTCTACTTCCCATAGACAGGTTGCGCGTATAGCTCGTGAAGAGAGTGAACGACTACTTCAAGGTAGAACAACGCACGGTCCTTAATAACAGCTCCTCCCCTCCTGTCTATTTATTTAACTTACACATTTTTTATTTATAGGACCAAATTTGGATGATGGCGGGACAGGTGAAGCGCCGACAACTAAAGAGCATGAAGCGTCCAATCTTTCCCTGGAATCTGGAACCGTTCCAACTGCCGCTCTTTGCCCATATGGATCCTTGATATCTCTGGGTGATGCAAGCGTTACGACAGCCCTTGTCGAATCAGGAGATGAAGCTGTGGGCATTGAATCTGCTCTCCCCAATGGAAACCGAAGAAGCCGTCACAGCCGGTGACGCTTCGGGCACGATTTCGGTTTCTGACTTGCCAGGTATTCCTTGGGTTATTATTTTTGAGCTTTTAATACTGTTAAGACCCTTTAATGATATTTCATTTGTCTTGAGCATAGGCGCGGTAAACTCTGAAGCTGTGCAGGCTGAAGAATTATCGCCGGCCGCCACTTTGACGATCATGGTTCCTTCGTTTTCTTCTGTGCCTCCTCAAATTTTGGAAGGTAAAGGTTTCCCCTTTAGTTGCTTTATTGTAGATACCAATTTTCTTTGTCTTAACCATATATTGTCGCAACCTTGCAGGAGTGCTCTTTGACCACTTGTACCAAGTGCTACACCCGCACTTTTCCTTCCAATCGGAAGTCGTTCCCTCTTCCAGCAGTGGTCAGTATATTCTTTGTTTAGCGTTTCTCCTTTTCGTGAGTAAACATTTTGCTGATAAGCCTTTTTATATTGACCCCAGTATCACAGTTTAAAGGAGGGAGCGAAGGAACAGCCAAGCCTCCAGAGCTTCTTATTTTGCCACCTTCAGCAGCCAGTACGGTAGATTCCGTCCCTGAGGTATTTTCTTTGTCTTCCAAGTTGAAATATGACCGTAATTTATTTTGCAGTGATTACACTGGCTTCAGCTCCTTTTGAGTCCCGCATTCCTACGCCCACAGGGCCCTTCGCTAAACGTCCATCTTCCAGGAGTGCAGTGAATAGCCGGCGAATGTTAAGCGAGTTTATTAAAGATTTCTATGCCGAGGCCCTCACTTCTGCTACGGATTTTGCCGACGATGTCAATCCAATGCTGGCGACGCTCGTGAATTTCCATAATGAAGATCTCGTTGTTTCTTGGGTTGATTATTGCAGGAAGATCGAGACTTGCCTGCATGAGGTTGAGCTTAAGCATCTCGCTCCTGAGGTATTGACTTTGAACTCTCGACGAGTTGCATTGGTTGAGCAGAGTGTCTCTTCCATTCGCTATTTTGAACAAGAGGCGGCCTTAAGGCGAAAAGAGCATGAGGCAGCTTCTGGCGAATCCGTCCAATTGCGCGCCCATGTTGAAGCGAATGCTGCGCAGCTGAAAGCTATTTTTGAAAACCTCCAACGATATATTTCGGACGGGCTAGCGCTAAGACCGAAGCTTGACTTCACCGAGCGGGTCACACAGGATTGCAAAACTGCCAAGCAGGAAATAGATGAGAAGCATTCATCCTGCTTGCAACAACGGGCTCAAATCGAAACAGAGTTGGCCACCGTAGCTGAACGCGAGAAGGAGTTGAGGGGAGCACGCAAGAGGTTTCTCAGTTTGTTGAAAATGCCTCCTCCTTAATAAGTGTCATTATACCCCCTTTCTTGTACTGATTGTAAACTTCTGATTTATGAATAACATGTATTCATTTTGATTCCTGAATGAAATGTATCTCGTATTCACTTAAATTCATGAATAAAAGGAATATTTTATTTCATACCGGCATTTCTCTTTTCTTCGATGTGAAGTAGTTTATATACTCATTTCGGAGTTTGTAGTTTATTAACTCATCCCGGAGTTTCTAGTTTATGGACTCATTTCGGAGCTTGTAGTTTATTCACTCATCCCGTAGTCTCTAGTTTATGAACTCATTTCGGAGTTGTAATTTATTCACTGATCCCGGAGTCTCTAGTTTATGAACTCATTTCGGAGATTGTAGTTACCTCTCTTGGGCTTGTAGGAAAACTTTCCCTAACGCATGGATAACCAATGCTCTTTGCGACAGAGGTCCGTTAGGTTTTGTGATACTAGGGTTTTTGTCTGTTGTACCATCGCGTTTGCTGATGCATTCCCCGATATGCAGTCTTTACGCTGCTGTTCGAGTAGCCCCATGACTGTCGTGTCTCTGATCCCTTCGGAGGTTGGACAAGACGTCTTCAAGTGATCTTCCTAGGCAATTTGACCGTCGGAAGAGAAAGCGTTAGGATTAGTTTGGGAGCCCCGATGAGTCATAACCACTCCGCACTGGTGTGGGGTGATCTCCGATAGTCTTTCGGGTTTTATTTGAGTTGCCGTCAAGATCCTGAAGCTAGGAATTTGGCATTCGCTTCCTTTGTCGACACTGCGTCAGCTGTAATGAGGTGAATGTCGAGGTGAACTCTAGGTTGTTTTGTGAACCGTCGAGACTTGGAACTAGGGGCTTTGCCATGGCTCCGTTTTGTTTTGACCCTGGGGTCGCTTGTTGACGTTGCGTCTGCATCCTACTAGAGTGAGAGGGAACGCCATTGTTGACATTGCATCTGCTGTAACGAGACGAGTGTCGAGGTAGCCTTTAGGTTGTTTTGTTAACCGTCGAGGCTTGGAACTAGGGACTTTGCCATGACTCCGCTTTGTTTCGACCCTGGGGTCGTTTATTAACGTTGTTTGGGCTCGGCTTCCTTCCCATCCGAGGGGGTCTCCCGTATTAAAAAAGGAGGTGTTTGCATCTTGCTGGAGTGAGCAGAAACGTCATTGTTGACACTGCGTCTGCTGTACAGAGATGAGTGTCGAGGTGGTCTCTAGGTTGTTTGTAAACTGTCGAGACTTGGAACTAGGGACTTTGCCATGGCTCCGTTTTGTTTTTGACAAAGGGGCCTTTGTTGACGTCGCGTCTTCATCCTGCTGGGGTGAGAAGGAATGCCGTTGTTGATATTGTGTCTGCTACAACGAGATGAATGTTGAGGTAGCCTTTAGGTTGTTTTGTGAACCGTTGAGGCTTGGAATTAGCGACATTGCCATGGCTCCGCTTTGTTTCGACCCTGGAGTCGTTTGTTAATGTTGCGTCTGCATCCTGCTGGAGTAAGAAGAAACGCCGTTGTTGACACCGCGTCTGCTGTACCGAGATGAGTGTCGAGGTGGTCTCTAGGTTGTTTGTGAACCGTCGAGACTAAGAACTAGGTAGTTTGCCATGGCTCTGCTTTGTTTCGACCTTGGGGTCGTTTGTTGATGTTGCGTCTGCATCTTGCTGGAGTGAGAAGAAACGCCATTGTTGACACTATGTCTTCTGCAACGAGACGAATGTCTGGATGGTCTCTAGGTTGTTTGTGAACTGTTGAGACTTGGAACTAGGGAATTTGCCATGGCTCCGTTTTGTTTTTGACCCTGGAGTCTTTGTTGACGTCCCGTCTGCATCCTGCTGGGGTGAGAAGGAACACCGTTGTTGACATTGCGCCTGCTATAACAAGACGAATGTCGGGATAATCTTTAGGTTGTTTGTGAACTGCCGAGACTTGGCTCTCCTTTTGACGGAGTCTGGTGGGAAAATATGGTTCCCTTTTTGTTTGTGCCTATGGATTGTATACAGGGGTCGGTGTAGACTCACTTGCAGGGCAAAAGTCTCATCATTTTTTTTTATTTTTTTTCGCGATGCTCTATAATTTCAGCTTTTTATATCATGAAAGTCGCGATTGCCCAATCATTTCGGCTTTTATCGCGGTGCCCAATCATTTCGGCTATTCTTTTCTTTTTACTCGCTGATTTTTATTGTGAGTTGCCCAAATATTATAGCTGTTTTTAAATGCATATATTTTGGTCGCTGATTTTTATTGCGAGTTGCCCCATCATTTCGGCTGTTTTTATATGCATATATTTTGCTCGCTGATTTTTATTGCGAGTTGCCCCATCATTTCGGCTATTTCATATGCATTTTTTGCTCACTGATTTTTATTGCGAGTATGAAACTTGAGATCTGATACCAATCTTGGCATCAGTACCGCTGTGACTGGAATATTGCCAGGAGCGAATCATCATTTTCCGTGAAAGGAGTTGAAAATTGACACCTGGTCAGGCATCAGCATCGCTACGACTGGAATATTGCCAGGAGCGAATCATTATCTGCCTTTGCTGATTTGAACAAAGGTGGCTTAGTAGACATGTTTAGGATCCCGTCGACTAGGACTTTTGACTTTATGAGCCATAAGGGTCTCATAAAGGGTTTTCTCCCTACGAGTCGAGAGGATCCCATAGGTGTAGGTTCTCCCTACAAGTCGTGAGGACTCCTAAGTGATATTTTCTCTTGCAAGTCATAAGGATCTTACAAGAGTGTTTTTTCCTTACAAGTCGAGAGGACTTATAAGTGTCGTTCACCTTATGAGGACATTCCTCGTCATTGGTGGGACTGGGTGTAGGAAATCGTTTATTTGTGCCCATGGATTGTATACAAGGGCCAGTATTGTACCGCCTATAGGGAAACTTGGGGGATACGACTGCTTAAGAACAAGTCCAGGTCCCTGTAGCTTAAGGCTTTGAATCCTATGAGCCGTGAGGGTTTCATAGGGGGGAATTCTCCTTACGAGTCGAGAGGATCTCGTAAATGAAAATTTTACGAGATTGTTTCCTTTCATGTTTTCATAAGCTCACTGGTAGCCCTGCTGTTTTTACACACAGTGCCCTTCCGGGTTTTCATCCGTGCCCATTTCGCTTGTGTACAAACTGTTTTTTTATTTTAAACTTGGGTTTCAGTCTTTGCCGTTGGTGTTTTGATTGCAACATAGATCCTAAGAGAAGATATCGCCGTATTTTGGGCGATGCGCCATGCTTGAGGCAGAGTACTAGTTTAGGGACATTTCGGTCCAATGCCAGTTTACAGACGTAGTGGTCTATTGCCAGTTTAAGGACGTAGTGGTCTACTATCACCATTTTTGAGGTGAAGTTTTAGTTTAAGGACAATATGGTCCGTTGTTAGTTTTGGGACATCTCGGTTCATTATCGCTGTGTTTGAGGCAACGTTTTAGTTTAAGGACATTACGGTCCGTTGTCGCCATTTTGGAGGCAACGGTTAGTTTATGAACATTTCGGTTCGTCATCGCCGTGTTTGAGGCGAAGTTTTAGTTTAAGGACATTATGGTCCGTTGTCGCCATCCTGGAGGCAACGGTTAGTTTAAGGACATTTCGGTCCGTTGTCTCCATGTTTGGGGCGGAGATTTTGTTGGATACTACTTTTAGAGTTTTGACTCAGGAAGATAGCGAGCGGACACGAGCGTCGTCATCAATCATTAACCTGAGTCGTGACTTATTAAGCATAGTATTTCTTAAGGAACCGGCCGTTTATTGGCCGGAAGGGTCTTTCACCATGCATATCCATGAGCAAGTAGGCCCCACCTTGGTAGATTTTGTCTATGATATACGGACACTCATAGTTTGGCTCGAATTTCCCCCGTTTTGCATGGTTGGAGATCATAGGTCTTTTGAAAACTAGCACGAGTTCGCCTTGGCGAAATGTTCTTGGCCTGTTTAGTCTTTCGTATCAGCGCGTCATTCTTGCTTTGTAAGCTTCCAGGTGTTGTTGTGCTATGAGACAAGTTTCATCGAGGGCATCGAGCTCCTCAACCCGAAGATGGGCATTTTCTTCATCTGTCAGCTCTTATCGAACTGCCACTCGTAGAGAGGTTGCTCTATCTCCAAGGGAAGTATCGTTTCCATGCCGAATACCAACGCGAATGGCGTTGTATTCATGGCCGTTTTGAACGTGGTTCGATACGCCAAGAAAGTTTCATGCAGTCTCTTGTGCCAGACCTTTTTATTTCTGGACATCGTTTTCTTTTTTATCTTCGTCAAGGTCTTGTTGAAAGCCTTAGCTAGACCATTAGCTCGGGGATTATAGACTGAAGAGTATCTCCAGTCTATATTATGCTGTTGTGCGAAGCGGCTGATCTTATGGCTTCTGTAGGCCCATTATCCGAGATGATCCATCGCGGAGTGCCGAACCGGTAGATGACATGTGTCCTGAAGAAATGGAGGATGTTCTCCGTCTTTACTTCCTTTAGCAGTACTTCCTCTTCCTACTTAGAGAAGTAATCGGTTGTAGCCAATATGAACCGATGTCCTTTGGACGACGTTGGTTCGATGGGCCCAATTATATCGGTTCCCCACATTTCGAACGGCCAACTAGCCAGTGTTGGGTGTAGCTGATTTGGATGCTAGTAGATGAAGTCCCCGTGAACCTGGTACGAGTGACACTGCTTCGCATATTCGAGGCAGTCCTGAATCATTGTGGGCCAATAGTAACCCATTCTCTTGATCTTCAGCTTCATCTTTGGCCCTGCTTGATGAGAACTGCAGAGTCCATCGTGGGTTTCTTGGATGACTCTTTTTGATTTTTCTGGTCCTAGGCATCTCAGCCACAGACAGTCGAATGATCTCTTATATAGAGTATCATTAACGATGGCAAAAGACAGAGCTCGTTTCATGAGCTGATGTCTTAAAGATGCATTTTCGGGTGTTCGATGGGTTTTGAGTAGTCTATGAAGACTTCTCTCTAATCCTTAGCCTTTTCTTCATACTTTAATTGGAAGGCTGCTTGTTTGGTCGCTTCCTTTCTTTCAGACGACTTCAGAGATATTTCTGCTGGTGCGAGAATCCAGCGGCTTTGCACAATGATCCTTATGTCATCGAGGTTTTCGTCGGCCAGTTCTTTAGCAAGCTTGGCTAACGTATCCGCCTTGCTATTTTCCGCCCGCGGTATGCTTTCCATGATGTAGGAGGTAATTTGCGTCAGCATTTGCTGCACTCTTTCACAATACCTGATCAGTTCTGGCTTGCATGTCTAATAGTCACCATTTACTTGGCTAACGACTAGCTGGGAGTCCCCATATATGAGGAGGTTTTCGATTCCCATGTCAACAGCAATCTCAAGACCCGCTATCAAAGCTTCATACTCAACCTCATTTTTTGTCCTCGGCTCTGTTAAGGAAAGGGCGAAATGCATTATCCCTCCTTATGGAGTCACGAAGATGAGGCCTACCCCGGCTTTGATTATAGGGGTGTTATGCTTCCTCTTCTTCATGGAAGATTCTCCATCGAAGTAGAGTTCCCATTGGACATTATTTTCTTCCTTCTCCCCTTCGATTATGTTGAACGCATGTTCGTCTGGCTATTCGTAATTTAAGGGAGAATTGGCTGGTATCGGATGCTCAGCGAGAAAGTCGGCGATGGCCTGACCTTTCTCCGCCTTGAGGGGTCGATACGTTATCGAGAACTCCATCAAGAGGAGGGCCTATTTGGCTATCCTTCCTGTTAGTATGGCTCTTGACATCAAATATTTGAGAGGATCCACCTTTGATATGAGATGGACCTCATGTGCCAAGGCATGGTGTCTGAGCTTCGTTATAGCGAAGATCAGTGCCACGCAGTGCTTTTCGAAGGGGGAGTAGTGTTTTCTACCCCCAGGAGAACTGGACTCAAAAAATAGAGAGCTCTCTCCTTCCCCTGGTCGTTCTCCTGTGCCCATAACGCGCCTAGAGAACCTTCTAGGACTGTTGTGTACAAGATAATGGGCTTTCTATTAACCGAAGTGGTCAGTACCGGCGGGTTCTGCAGGTATCGCTTGATTTCTTCTAGTGCACTTTGGCATTTATGATCCCATACGAACTGGGTCCCCTTCTTCATTAGATGGCTGTAGGGGCAGCATTTGCCGGAGAGGTTAGCTATGAACCGCCGAATATATGTGAACTTTCCTTGGAGAGACCGCAGTTGTTTAAGAGTTCTCGGCGTGGGCATCTCCGTAATCGCCTTGATCTTCGATGGGTCAATTTTGATACCCCGGTGTCATATGATCAATCCTAGGAATTTTCCTGAGGAGACTCCAAACGCGCATTTAAGAGGATTCATCTTTAGATTGTATTTCCAAAGACACTGAAATACTATGTTTAGATGTTCCCAGTGTTCCTCGTACGATTTTCTTTTCACCACAAGGTCGTCGATGTAGCATTCGACAATCTCATGGATGAGGCCATCGAAGATCTTCATCATGGCCCTCTGGTAGGTAGCGCCAGCGTTCTTCAGATCGTAGGGCATTACTTTATAGCAGAATATGCCCAGCGGAGTTCGGAAGGCAGTATGCTTTTGGTCATTGGGATGCATCTTTATTTGATTATACCCCGAAGATCCATCCATGAAGGTGAATACCTCATGGGTAGACGTTTTATCTATCATTAGTTTGGTAACGGGTACTGGGAAGTCATCCTTCGGGAAAACCTTGTTGAGGTCCTGAAAGTCCACGCAGATGTGCACCGTCCTATTTTTCTTCATCACCGGAACGATATTGGCGATGCAGTCAGGATATTGAACTTCTTGGATGAAGCTGGAGTCAATTAGTTTCTTGACTTCGGCGTTGATACTCATCTCGAGCTCGAGCCGCATTCTTCTTGGCGCCTGTTTGATTGGCTTGACGTCTGGCGATATCGCCAGCACCGCTATTTCTGGATCTAGTCCTGGAATCTCGGAATAGTTCCATGCGAAGAAGTCTTTATATTGCATAAGCATGTCCTTTAGTGCGGCCACCTGTGTTTTAGACAATAGCTCACTGACGAACGTTGGCCTCGGATCGTTTTCCGTCCCTAAGTCAATTTTTCTTAAATTGTCCGCCGTGTTGTGTATCCCATCCTCCAGCTCTTTTGGCGCCGGTTGAAACTCTGAGATCATCTCGTCCTCGTTCCCATTTGCGAAGCAGTGGGAGAGGTGGTCCATATTCTCATGCTCCCCCTCCTTTGAGAATGTTATCACGTGGCAGGTACGGGTTCGTTTCCAAGCTTGGTGTTGATCTGGACTTACCCTCACGATATAGGCTGCTTTTGGCTCATGCTTTCGTGGTGGGGTTACCCTCCAACTGTCGGATAGAGAAAACCTGCCTTGCTGATACTGGTCTTCGACCCAGTCTTTGAAGGTGAAGCAGTCTTCAAGAGGATGTCCTATTGCTCGATGGTAGGAGCAATAAGCCAAGTAATGGACCTTGTTTATTTGTTCGGGGCGCCGAGACTCCGGGAGCGTCATCATTTGATGCTTCATGACAAGGTTGAATATTTTCATTGTCTTTTCCTCCTGACCTATCTTCATCAGCGATGGATTCTAGCTGACTTCTTCTTGATCGCGTGGCTACTTGGATCCGCTTCCCTGTTTTCAAACAACATTCTCGTTCTTCCCCTTGTTGTTGTCTTTGCATCGGGCTTTTTCCTTACCACGAGAGCGCACAGCGGGCTGAGGGTGAAGGGCATCGTAGTCTTCTCTTTCCGTAGATTGCTGAGTGAGACACTGCATCCTGGCTTTCTTGTAAATGGCCATTTCGTGGCTGCGGTCATCCCGAACCTTTTGACCTGCTTCCCTTATTAGCGTAGCAACCTGTTCTTCGAACGACGAAATTGACATTCTTATGGCGGGATCTCGCTCTGGTTCAATGTTATGACTATTTGGAAAAACGTTCCCTTCTTTACCGAAGCCATTTATGACACGGCAATTGTGGAATCGCTCTCGTTTACTTGACCGAACGTATCCGAGCCAAATCGTCTCCATTCTCCCGTTGGGTAACTTTTGCTGAGTCCCGGGGACGTCCCAAATCTTTTTGTAGAACTAGGTTTGTTGAGCAGTTTGTTTGAAGGATACACCTTAGTATCTTAATAGCCTTTTCAATCTCTCTGTGTAATATCTGGGTAGACGGATTGGTTGAACCCTGTCAAGCGCAAGTTCGGCTCCATGCCAGACTTCTTTTTCCACTCTGGTCTCCGTAGACTGATAGAAGAGGATCGCTTTTTTATTTCTTCTCCTAGGAGGGACGTAGTAGGTCTGCAGCTCTTGTACGCTGTATGCATTAAGTGCATCAAGTTCTTTATAATGCCATGGCAGGACCATGGTAATTTGTAAACTCTGATCAGCTCTAGTGATGGTCTGCATTGACGGGCGGACGAAAAACACTGCGTTGACTTCGTCTTCAGAGTCACTGCCAAAGAAAAAAATAGGAGAAGATGGTCCTGGCATATTGCCTTGGGGTTGTCCCGAGTAGACTATTTCTTCATCTTCCTCGGTATCGCTCCTAAAGACCGGGATGGTGGCGACGGCTTTTTGTTTATTCTCCGGCTTATGATATCTTTTTGTGTCTTTGAAATCTGGTAGGAAGTATTTTGCGTCTTCATATTTGCGGATTTCATTTATGGAGAACGGGTTTAGCTCCCCCGTAACGGTGTACTAGAAGTTGTCTTTGAAATACTTCATACACTGATGTTGTGTAGAAGGGATGGCGTTGTACTCATGTAACCAAGGCTGGCCGAGCAGAGCGTTGTAGCAAATCTTAGCGTCAATGACATGAAATTTGATGTCAGTGACAAGAAACCCAAAGTGTAATATCAATATCACAGACCCTGGCGTTCTCGATGATTGCGAGTCGAAGCCGGAGATGGTAATTTTGTCCCGGGTCAGGTGCTAAACTTTCATGCAAATCTCCTTCAGCACCTTCACGTTGAGAAGGTTGACGGAGGACCCGTTGTCGACCAGGATCTTCCCTATCTTAATATCGTGGCAGTACCCGGTGACATATAAAGTACGGTTGTGCTCGCACGTTCCAAGGAGGAGATCTTCATCTCTAAAAGTAATGTCAGCTGTATTAACCTCTGCCGGCTCGTCCTTCATCTTTTCTTCTGCAAAGAAAGCTTAGAACTGATAAGGCTCTTGTAATGCCTTGATCAGAGAATCTCGTGCCTCTTTGGATAGGAGGAGAGCATACAGTATGCTCAGTTGTGAATGTATCTTCTTCAGATGTGCCAGGACATTGTAATCCACCTGGTTTTTCTTAGGCGGATCCTTGGCTGCGAGTTCTTTGACGACTCTATCATCGAGGGCAGTTTCCTCAGGGACTTTTTCCTTCCCCTTGCTCGAACCTTTGTTTGTAGGCCCGAGGTTCTTTTCAGGTAACGTACGGTTACACAGCTGAATGTTCTCGCAGTTCTTCTCCTCCTCTTGTTTTCCAGATGTGGATTCTTTGAAGAGCGGGCCGAGGGTTATTTCTTCCTTAGAATTGCTCCCGAATGTGAGAACTTGAGATTTTCCTTTTGTCGAACCGGTATCAACTATATGACAGTTTCCATCCGTTCCTTTATGCTCGTCTGTCACGCTTCTTTGTTGCCTACGGGTTTTGCACTTCATCCACTTGAAGTGTTGCCGGTGAGCAACGTATTCTTGCCACCACTTCTTATAGGCGTTGCACTCCTCGGTGGGGTGTGTGATCCTCCGATGGTATAAGCAGTAGTTCGGAAGTACATCCGCTTCGTCGAGGAACGTACTCTCTGGAGTGTTTTCCATGTGAGGGAGCAGCTTCATTCCCATTAATAAGGCTTTGGCGGACCACATCCCTGCTTTGATCCTGCTCTTGTTTGTAGCAGGTGTGCTTTAGCTCGGCTGGAGTACTTTATGACTCATCCTTACCGCAGCTTCTTCAGCCTGATGCCGACGCTTGGCCTTTTCGTATATGGCCGTTTCACGTTCTCGGTCAGCTTTGCTCTTTTGATAGGCTTCGTTTAGCAGCCTGTCAATTGGGTTTTCTGACAGTTCCAGGGATTTTGGCACCGGTCCTGCCCTCAGTTTCTCTGTGTTGCTTTCCGACGTAGAGGGAGTTTCTTCGTCATTTAACGACGAATGAGAAACCATGTGGCAACTTGCTACTTAATCTTCGGTTTCTCCCAACGAGTCATTTCCCTTATCATCGTCACTATCTCCGTTCTCAAGGATATGGTTGAGAAGCTCTTCGAGTATGACTGGGATCCGCGCCTTCTGGTTGTATTCCTCCAGCGCGTCGATGTATTTTTGCAGGTCCGTACGCTTGTTGTCAGGTTGTACGGGCTTCTTGGTCTTCTTCTTTTTCTTCGAAGACTTCGAAGGCTTGACCTGGGTGTTTTGCTCATCGTTACCGGCTTTCGGTGTTGGGCGCGATTTAAGCATCCCCTCAATGATCTTGGGCTCCAACGGGCTTTTCCTTTTGATCGCCGGACATGCTTGAAGATCCTTCAACATTCTTTTAGTTTTAGCTGAAAGGACCACTTCCCAAGGACCACTACCTTTTTAGGAGCGTGCCTCTGTGGCGGGTTCACCCTTCAGTTTTCTGACAGCGCGAATTTCCCTTGGCGGTACTGGTCTTCGACCCAGTTTTTGATAACGTAGCAATCCTTAATTGGGTGGCCCACTATTCTGTGGTAGGAGCAGTAGTTGGGACTGTTGACGTCACCGGGCTGTAGTGGACGTCTCGGATCCGGCAGTGCGATGAGTTTGTTGTGCATTGCCAGTTCGAACAATCTCCTCATTTTATCATAGGGAAATGAGTAAACTCGTCCTAGCTTCTCTTCCAGGGATTGGCATGGGCGCGCGTTATTTTGGCGAGCAACCGGTTTCGGGTCACTCGGTTGTTGTTGAGTGTTGGCAACGAAAGCCACTTTCCCTTTACCTTTTGCATTCCGAGGGTCCATTTTTGAAGAGGGAGGCTCGTGGCCCATCTGGTCCATTTAGGCCAGCTTTTCGATCAAAGCCTGGAAAGTGGTCATCTTAAAAAACGTCATGAACTGGGACACAGTCGTCTGAGGATCGAGAGTCCATATGAACATGCCCATGGCAGGAGCCTCTTCGATGTGTTGTTCTCATTTCGACCATAGGTTCCGCCACCGAATTGCGTATTGAACCCAGGTCTCTCCTGGCTTCACCCTGGTATTGATTAATGCCGTGATCGGGGTGTATTCGCTTGCACTTGTGAACCGCTGTGTGAATAGTATCTCCATTTCTGTGAATGTTTTGACGGAGTCATTTGGGTGCTCCGAGTACCATTCAAATGCCGTCTCTGGCAAGCTGCCAACGAACTGGTGAAACAGCAGTTTGTCGTCGCCTCCAGTATTGCCACACAAAGCTCTGAACTGAGCGACGTGCTGATGTGGATTTCCTGTTCCCTTATACATATGGAACTTGGGGATCGTATATCCCGGTGGGTATTTGATTTGGTCGTATCAGCCCGGGTACGGTCGCCCAGTTCTGACGAATTGGCCAGTCGCTTCATTCGCTTGATGAGCTCAAATTTGTTGAGCTATGTAATCATCAAGGGCATCTTTGGAGGTCATTTCCTCCCTGGCTGTCGATAAAGCTGGAAGAGGGTTTGATATTTCCCCTCTGTCGTCCTCGATAATTATCGGCGGGTCTTCAGCTGGAGGTTCTGGCTGGATCATCATCCCAACCATTTCTTGGAACAGGAGCGCCATCTGTTTTATATTAGAAGCCTATTCCGCAGCCTCCTTATCTTTTCTTTCCAACACCCTCCGCAGGAACTTCGTATCGGTCTCCTGCTCCTAGCGCTGTTCACTTGCTAATTCCAGACTCTCTTTTTGCCCGGTGAGTGCTGCCATTTTTGTCAGCATCTCCTGGAGCTTTTGTTGTTACTCCTGAGCCTTTGTCAGCGACTGAGTTTTCGGCCGATGACCCACGGAAGCACAGCTTTCCTCTTTTCCGGAAACCATATAAACCATGTGCAATATCATGCCCCCAGACTTGGGGCATTTGGACCATCACCTTTGGGATTTGCCATCGGTGGTGGTAGATTCTCCAGCCTTCTCTTTTTGTGAGAAGTCAAAGTTGAAGGAGCCATTGTAACAGGCGCCATCATGAAAGAAGTCCCTCGCTGCATGGTGGAGGGATGGTCCTCCTCTTTCCTAGCCTTTGTTTGCTTCGGTCGACGAGAGTGGTCTTTGTAGATCACAGAGTCCCGGACTTTCCGCCAGATCGTATGAATTTGGGAAGAGAGCCGTTGAGGGGGTTGCTCCGGTGTCGCCTGCGTCATATTTTCAGCAGGAAGTGGAGATTTCTTCAACATTGCGGTTGGGGAGTTCTTCCGCACCCTCCGTAGCGGTTCAAAGCTGTTCCCGATTGGAACGGCAGCGTCAAGTTCCACCATTGGAGCTAGTGGAGTAATTCCGGGGGGGAGTTTCCCCCAGCTTTCCTCACTTGGCGCCAGTGGCGACGTCGATCATGCCTTGCATATGGGATTGCCTCAGTTGTGGGAGTGGCTTTGTCATGCCCCCTGCTTTTATGAAGAGATACTGCTGGTGTCAGCCTGTTGAAGACTGACGTCCGTTGAGAGGGGACGGCCAATCTTTCGAAGGCCGATTTTCTGGCAGGGGAAGCTTTTTTGATGACTTGGCCCATAGCAGGAGTTGGAACGGCCAATGTTGCGAAGACCGATCCTTTAGTAGGAGAAGCCCCTTTGACGACTTCACCCGCCAGAGCTGGAATGGCTATCCGTTTCGGGATAACCCTTTCAGGTATTGCGAGCCTCTTTGCGGACCCACTTGAGCTTTGATTCAGCCTATTGAAGACTGAGGTGACATACTTGGACGTCCCGTTGAGAGGGACCGTAATGGTTGCAAGTCGATCGAAGACTGACTTTTTTGGAGCTTCCCCTTGAGGCACTGAGGCGTTGAAGCTTGTTGGCGGGAGCATGGTCCCAAAGAATAATCCAGTGGTGGCCTGAGTCACCTGCTCCACCGGTATTGAAAATATGGAAGCCGCATTGGGCCCGTAAGTCACTCCTCCAGTCGGGGCGGAGCGGGTATTGCTGTTGCAGTTGGTGCAGCTGGAAGCCATTGATGTTCTTTTCTCTGCACAGGAGCAAGACACCAAATCTTAGCACCTCGAATCCAGGGTTATCTATAGCAAACCGCGATATTGTTCACAAAACACGACACATGAAGTGTGGAGTGGAAAGAGGAAGAGGTTTCACCGGGCGTGCCAGAATCTGTTTACCGCCGAAAACAGAGACGCACCGGGATGGATCGTCTTGCTTGAATTTGGGGGCAGATGCTATTTGGATTTATCCGTCCTCCTTTCCGAAGATTCCAAGTTGATTTATGTCACCATATATCGGAGGTTTGGACGGATGCGGCCGTTGTAGAAGATTTCGTTAGATTTCCCCTCGTTTATAAGGGTTTTTTTATATTGGGGACGCTCTTCCCTGTAGGCGCAAGCCCCTGCAGTCAATTACGTTATCGCATCGCGATAACCACTTTCTCCTGCTCCAGAAGTTCATTTCGTGTCGTGTGTATTTGTTTTATTTTTTATTGCCCGTGGATTGTATACGCAGACTAATTTATGTTGTCTCTCGTAGGGCGTGCTTTAGTCCAAATCCGTATATCTTAGATTTTGTTCGGGTTGTGTAGGGTGTTTTTCGTCACTCCATTGAGATGGGAATACGTGCGCGCTTGTCAGGCGTACTATAGATTCCCCCTGCCTAGGATAGGCCGGGGTTTATTGATTGTGGGGATTCGAATTTCCGGCAGCCGCGGACTAAGCTGCCGTTAATTACCCCTCGCCTTTGGAACGAGGGAACCTCCGATTGACGGGTTAAACTGGTTATGCGAACTCAATGTGCAGTGTACGCGTGTTTTGTTTTGGAGGGGGCTTGGATATATCGGGAGCCACGCAGATTTTTTACGGGGGTTCCGCTACCCGGATAGCGAGCTGGTGGTCAAGAGGGCCAGCAGCCCCCTTGCGGGGTGCGGGGCAGCGCCCCGGCCCAATTTTTTTTGAGAGGGACAGTGTTGTAGAGTATGTGTGTGTGCGTATGTATGTATGTATGTATATATATATATATATATATATATATATATATATATATATATATATATATGAAAAAGGAAAAGGGCATCCAAAGGATGCGTGGGAGCCAGCGCCTCGCGTGTCTAATACGCGAGCGTTGGGCGCTTAGGCACCGGCGCACCACGTGCCCAGCATATGGGCGCAGGGCGTTTGAGCGATAGCTCACCACGTGCCCGGCACATGGGCGCTTGAGCGCAAGGCGCTCGAGCGCGAGCGCACCACGTGCCCGGCACGTGGGCGCTGGGCGCTTGAGGGCACGGCGCTCGAGCGCTAGCGCACCACGTGTCCGGCATGTGGGCGCTGGGCGCTTGAGCGCAAGGTGCTCGAGCGCTAGCGCACCACGTACCCGGCACGTGGGCGCTGGGCGCTTGAGACCTCAAGCGCTAGCGCACCACGTGCCCAGCACGTGGGCGCTGGGCTCTTGAGACCTCGAGCGCTAGCGCACCACGTGCCCGGCACGTGGGCGCTGGGCGCTTGGGCGCCGGCGAGGAAAAATGGGCTTTTAGTCCCAGAAATAGGATTTAAAATCCCAAAAGAGAATTTAGAGTGGAGTTAAACTCCTAAGATGTTTTGGAGTTGATGAAAGGGGTTCTTCTTTGGAGCCCTGGGTCTTCCTCAAAATGGTGTTTTCGGAGATGGGCCTCTTTCTTCCTCCTCTGTTGGCAGGATCTTGAAGATCAAGAAATATGAGATTTTAAAAATCTCTTCTTTTTGAGATCTGATGGGAGATCTAAGCTCCCCTTTGTGGGTTTTGTGGTGAAAAACTATTTAGTTTTGGAAAAGGAAGAGTAAAACTCTTGATTTAATTCAAAAGAAAGAAGAAGGTTTAGAACCTTCAGAAAGGGGAAAGAGGCACAAACCCTAGATTTTGAGGGGAATGAAAAAGGTATCTTAGTTATTTTCATCATGTTGCCTTATATAGGCTTACATATTTACATATAGCCCCTTGGGCTTTACAAAATGGCATTTTGCCCATCTCATGGCTCATGTGCTATTTCTTTTTGCACATAAGCCATGGGCTTTACAAAAAATTTGGATTTATGCCCATTTTGCATACATTCATGCATAAAAAATTACATAAAAATTATTTATTACATGATCTATATTTTGGCATGGAGGAGGCTGGCCGCGGGCTCGACTTGGGCATGGGCCCGCTTGACCTTTGCTTGGGCCCACCTGGCTTAGGGTTGACCTTGACTTTGACTCGGTCAACCGGGATGCAAATTTTGACCGCAACAAAGTCCCCCCCCATCAATAAATGCACACCGCAAATTTCAGTTGTGTCCATGAAATTGATGGATTTTGAAGCTGGACTTCGAGGTGGAACATCATTCCGGGGGCGGAGCATCCCTCGGGGAGCATGATTCCCGGGGATTGGAGCATCATTCTGATTTGCGGAGCAAAATTCCAGAATCGGAGTATCATTCCGAAGAGTCAGAGCATAATTCTAGAGATCGGAGCATCATTCCGAAGGGCGGAGCATGATTCCAGAGATCGGAGCATCATTCAGAAGAGCGGAGCATGATTCCAGGGATCAGAGCATCATTCCGAAGGGCGGAGCATGATTCCATGGATCGGAGCATCATTCCGAAGAGTGGAGCATGATTCCAGGGTTCGGAGCATCATTCCGAAGAGCGGAGCATGATTCCAGGGATCAGAGCATCATTCCGAAGAACGGAGCATGATTCCAAGGATCGGAGCATAATTCCGAAGAGCGGCAGACATTCTGACCGAAGCATAATTTCGATGCAGAGGTTGATTCCCAGGCGAAGCATAATTCCGACAGGGAAGGCAAATACTCCGAGGTGAAGCATTGATTTTGACACGCGGTATATTCTGAGACGGAGCATGATTCCGGCGTAGAGCTTGTTGGCTGACTTGATTCCGAGATGAAGCATAATTTCGACAGGGAAGGCAGGTACACTGAGGCGAAGCATGATTTCGACACGGGGTGCACATTCTGAGACGAAGCATGATTCCGACGCAGAGCTTGCTGGTTGACTTGATTCCGAGGCGGAGCATAATCCCGACGAGGAGGTCGTTGGTTGATTCCGAGCCGAAGCATAATTCCGACAGGGAAGGCAGATACACCGAGGCAAAGCATGATTTCGACACGGGGTGCACATTCTGAGACGAAGCATGATTCCGACGCAGAGCTTGCTGGTTGACTTGATTCCGACGCGGAGCATAATCCCGACGAGGAGGTCGTTGGTTGATTCCGAGCCGAAGCATAATTCCGACAAGGAAGGCAGATACACCGAGGCGAAGCATGATTTCGACACGGGGTGCACATTCTGAGACGAAGCATGATTCCGTCGCAGAGCTTGCTGCTTGACTTTATTCCGAGGCGGAGAATAATCCCGACGAGGAGGTTGTTGGTTGATTCCGAGACGAAGCATAATTCCGACAGAGAAGGCAGATACACCGAGGCGAAGCATGATTTCGACACGGGATGCACATTCTGAAATGAAGCATGATTCCGATGCAGAGCTTGCTGGTTGACTTGATTCCGAGGCGGAGTATAATCCCAACGAGGAGGTCGTTGGTTGATTCTGAGCCGAAGCATAATTTCGATAGGGAAGGAAGATACACCGAGGTGAAGCTTGATTTTGACGCGGGGTACACTCTGAGATGAAGCATGATTCTGGCGCAGAGCTTGTTGGTTGATTTGATTCTGAGACGAAACATAATTTCGACAGGGAAGGCAGGTACACCGAGGCGAAGCATGATTTCGAAACGGGGTAAATTCTGGGACGGAGCATGATTCCGCCGCAGAGGTTGTTGGTTTGATTTGATTTGGGTTTACATCAGCATCGCTATACTGGAATATGGTACCAGAAGAGAATCATCATTTGCCATGAGTGGATTTGGGGATTTAGGTTTTTGTTTGGCATCTGCATTGCTGCACTGGAATAATGCCAGGAGCAACTCATCATTTTCCCCGGGAGGATTTGGGAATTGATGGCTTGGGAGACAGGTTTGGATCCTTATCACCTAAAGCTTTTCAATTTTATGGGCCGTAAGGGTCCCATAAAAGTATTTTCTCCCTGCGAGTCGAAAGGATCTCGTAGGTGTATTTTCTCCTTAGGAGTCGTGGGGACTCCTAAGTGTGTTGCTCCTTTGTGAGTCTTAAGGATCTCACGAGGGAATTTTCTCCTCACAAAATCGAGAGGACTTTGCGAGTGCATTTCATCTCTTTTTTACGAGTTTGCGCCCTTTCGGGTTTTCACAAACTCGTCGGCAGTCCTGCTGTTTTTACACACGGAGCCCTTTCGGGTTTTCATCCGTGCCCATTTTGCTTGTGGACATACCCTTTTTTTTCTTTTTTTTTTCTATTTTTTGGTGGACTTTAAATGTGGTCTCACAGGTAAGACTTAGGAGAGATTGGGATTGTTTTACGCCCGTGGATTGTATACGGTTTTGCAGGATGTATGATCCGGATCGTAGGGCCGGAAAAATTTTGGGACTTTGTTGGCGTCTGCATCGCTGCACTGGAATATGGTACCAGGAGCGACTCATCATCCGCCGTTGGGGTATGGGATTTGGAATTTGGTTGGCGTCTGCATTGTTGCACTAGAATATGGTATCAGGAGCTACTCATCATTCGCCACTTGGGGATTTGGATTTTGGCCGGCGTCTGCATCGCTGCACTGGAATATGGTACCAGGAACGACTCATTATTCGCCGTTGGGGTACGGGATTTAGAATTTGGTTGGCGTCTGCATCGCTGCACTCGAATATGGTACCAGGAGCGACTCATCATTCGCCACTTGGGGATTTGGATTTTGGCCCGCGTCTGCATCGCTACACTGGAATATGGTACCAGGAGTGACTCGTCATCCGCCGTTGGGACATTCAGAGTTTGGTTGGCGTCTGTATCGTTGTACTGGAATATGGTATCTGGAGCGACTCATCATTCTCCATTTGGAGTATGGGGTTTGGAATTTGGTTGGCGTCTTCATCGCTGCACTGGAATATGGTACCAGGAGTGATTCATCATTCGCTATTTAGGGTATGGGGTTTGGAATTTGGTTGGCGTCTGCATCGCTGCACTGGAATATGGTACCAGGAGCGACTCATCATTCGCCACTTGGGGATTTGGATTTTGGCCGGCGTCTGCATCGCTGCACTGAAATATGGTACCAGGAGCAACTGATCATTCGCCATTGCTTATCGGGAAACGATGGCTTAGGAGACAGGTTTAAATCCCTATCACCTAAGGCCTTTCAATTTTATGGGCCGTGAGGGTCCCATAAAAGCATTTTCTCCCTACTAGTCGTAAGGATCCCGCAGGTGTATTTTCTTCTTAGGAGTCGTGAGGACTCCTAAGTGTGTTTTTCCTTTGTGAGTCGTAAGGATCCCACAAAGATTTGTTCTCCTCATGTATCGTGAGGACACATGAGTAGGTCTTCTCAATGGAGCATAATTCCAAAGGCGTAGACCAGCCGCGTAACTGGTGATTGCGGTGGGATATGGGTATGATGAGAATTATTTGAGCCCGTGGATTGTATACAGTAGTCAATTTAGGGACTGGCCGTAGGGCTGGGAGAATTTTGGGAAATTGGATTTTGGTTGGCGTCTGCATCGCTGCAATGGAATATGGTACCAGGAGCGACTCATCATTCGCCGTTTTTTTTACCGCGATTGCTCTATCATTTCATCTTTTCTTTTCGCGAAGGTCGTGATTGCCCTATCATTTCGGCTTTTTATTCGCGGTTGCCCCATCATTTCGGTTTTATTTTCATTTCTATTTTTACGTGCTGATTTTTATTGCGAGTTGCCCCATCATTTCGGCTTTTTATTATTATTTGTTTTGTTATATTTGCACATTTTTACATTCCCAGTTTAACGACTTAGAGGTCGTTTATTCCCAGTTTAATGACGTGGTGGTCGACTATTTTCAGAGAAAGGCAGATGTCTGAGAGAATCAGTTTCACGAAGGACTTCAGTCTCCGTTTGTATGAAATTGGCGGTCGCAGCTTGACTGTTTGCATACATTCATGCATAAAAAATTACATAAAAATTATTTATTACATGATCTATATTTTTGCATCGAGGAGGTTGGCCGCGGGCTCGACTTGGGCATGGGCCCGCTTGACCTGGGCTTGGGCCCACCTGGCTTGGGGTTGACCTTGACTTTGACTCGGTCAACCGGGGTGCAAATTTTGACCCCAACAGGTTGATATAAGGATCTTTGATCTGTTTTGAGATCAAGATCGACTTAAATGTATATGAGCATTTGGGGGTCGAATGATTTTTTGTTAAGGATACGTTAGTCAAATTTGAGACTAAGATCTACTTAACAGTGTGTTAGGATCATTTTTGTTTCAGATCCAACAAAAGAGCACTTGGGCTCTGTTGTTTTAGTTTAAGGATGTTTCAGTCCCTTATCGCCATTTTGGAGGCGAAATTATAGTTTGAGAACATTTCGGTCTATAGATCACCATTTTTGAGGTTAGGTTATAGTTTAAGGACGTCACGGTCCGTTGATCATCTTATGTGCATGTATGTTTATTACGTGATGGGATGAGCAACGATGATATGGGATGCACCTAGTTTGGGGTGTTGTTTGATCTGGGGTGTGCACGTCAGTTTGGGAAGTGCACCAAAAACCAGTTGGTTGTCGGGACTCGCCACCTCTCTGAAGACGTTGAAGAATTACAACGACATGTATCATAGGTATAGAGAGATGTACCCTTGAACCAATTCCCGTGTTTGGGGGAAAATGGATTAATGGTAAACCCGGGAATCATTAGTCGTATTTTAAGACTAAGATTTCCTTAGGGGAATGTGGGACGAATATCATTTTGGGATATCATCAGTTGGAAGATTGATAGCCGTATTTAGGAATAAGATCAATTTGGGAAGTAGTGAACTCAAGGGCTCGGTTGATCTGGGTTAGGGACCTAGCCAATTGAGGCTTGACCCACTCAGTTTTCTTTTTATTTGAAAAGAAGTTCTAAGCGCTTGTTTGGGGCTTCGTCCCTTTTTTGTGCCAAAAGGTGCTGAGCACTTATATAAGTTCTGACACTCACACATAACCCTGTGGGGTTTTCAGTCATGGGGATTTGCCCAATAAGTGTTAAACACTTTACTCTGTCTCTTTATGGAGTGTTGAGCACTCTTTATGGCGCCCACGTGCGAAGAACGTGAGGCACCAGGCGCCTGGCGCTACCTGGTGAGTGTCAAGCACATTTTCTGTTTGGTGGCGCCCACGTGAGAGTCACGTGGGATGCGGGGCGCTGAGCGCTAGGTGTCGCTCATTGAGTGCTAAGCACTCCTTTATTTTGTAGCGCCTACATGAGAGGCACATGGGGCGCTGGGCACTGAGCGCTAGTCACTGAGTGCTAAGCACTCCTTATTGATTGGCGTCCACGTGAGGGGCACGTGAGGCGCCGGGCGGTGATTTTTTCTTGTATATTTTGTTCTGAGGAGTTCTATTTCCTGGTTCTTATCTGAATTTTTGATCTCTAAGAGCAAATTCGTCCCGATGATAATTAAATTCTCAACTTGTGGGAGACTTGTCTTGTGGATCTCAGATCCAGAGAAAGAACTACATTCTTCTTTTAAAATGGTTAAACCCTTCAATAGGTAAACGAGATGCTTTGATCTCTCTTCTTTATTTTATTTACCTAGAGTTTTTTCTGAGAAAGGAGATCTTCTTCTTTCTTCCTTTTTGAAGTTTTCTGCTTTGTTTTTTCGAAGCTTGGGGGGGGGGGTTCTCTCTGTTAGACTTGAAGTCTTGGGTCCTTTATATAATAGAGGCAAGTCTGTTGATCAGGAGAAGACCGAAGTACCTCTCGGGTGTCTGAGCTTACCCACCAAATCTGCAGAGTGGCTAATAGATTGTCGAATCCAATTGAATCTTTAGGTTCTACTAAATTTTCAGTAATCGTTTGTGGTTTTGAAATCACTTCCAGTTCTACCATACGTCCACTAATGTTTTCTGAAAAGAATCCATTTTATTAAATCTGGTGGCGAGTCAAGAACAATATAACTATTGATCTTCCTGATGGTAAAATATTAACCCTCGTCAAAGCCCGGGATAACCTACAAATTGCCATTACTGAAACGTGCCTAGAGTTTATCCGGATTTTGGTTTTAAGCATCAGCCGGACAACTCCATATACATTGACATTGTTAAGATATGAATCCATTCTATATATCCAATATAGAAATAAGAGCACTAATTTAAATGAAACAAGATTCAAAATCATGCAGCTGTCTCCGGTGCATATCAACCAAATGGAAGGAGGCCAAGCAGTATTACTCATTTAGGTGTGCATCCACATATGAGTAACCTGAAAGAGGAGCAAGTTCTCAAAACTATTACTTACAACGGAACACCAAACACAAGTATCTACATCTTTCTATCACCTTGAAGAATCCTGATACTTGCAACAAATGGTTCTCTACTTTATTCTTATACCTATAACTTCTCAAAATCCGGAGCTTGTATTTCAATGAAATACTTGTCTAGAACTGAAGAAGTCATGAGTAAACAGAATATAGTACGAGTACCAACCCTTTGTCCTAACGGACATCGGACAACATACAATACTTTGTATAAGTTCTCTGAGTTTAACAACTCAAACCATGTGCGTCGTAGGTTGAAAAACTGTACTATGGTTAAGAAGAATTACACCGTTGTTGAATGCACCTTACCTAATCACCAACTGATATAGGTAAATGTCATAGACATAATTTTAAAAGGTTATATCTCACTTTAAAAAATAAATGTACAGATATATCAGTTTGAAATTGGTGCATAACGACGGATAATCTAAACCAAATGTTTGCCGTCAGGCAAAACCCATGTGATTTCCTCAAATATCACCAATTACAAAGAATTCTGATATTCATTGAGGATCTAATCTCCTAATTCCCAATATCTTACTCCCACTCATCATCTGTAACGACATACAGATGTGAGAATCAAATCTGGTAAATTCATACCCAGGAGTAAGGATCTAAATGGGAAAACAGTTTTCAATTAATATCGCACAGTGAAACTGAAACTTGAAAATGTTTCAAAGGGGTATTTGGGTATTCCTAGTAATGCCTCTTCCACTATCCTGATTCATGACGGTAACCGTATATATCTTTTCCATCTCTCCAATCCCTTTATTTGTCTTTACTTATTACCTTCTGTACACCATCCTTAGGCTAAATGGTTTTCTTCCTTCCCTATCTTTCGGCACTAGCTTATGGTTTGGAAGAAGACTATCCAATAAGCGTAATAGGTGTAATCTTCTAATTCTAAGAGCCCTCGCAACTTGAGAGAAAGTAAAGATAAAAGAAAACCCGAATAATCCTATTTGATTTCTCCTGAACCGGAAACCATTCTCGAACTAGAACAAGTTCCTTCGAGTTCGTATGTAACTATACGATGGTCATATCCAAGCAATATGGATCTTCGTAGTGATACGAAGTGTTCTGGAGAAAAGCAAAGGTGAAATAGGAATGGCGATGATATACACGTCTTCGTTGTGAATGATAGCAGTCGCAATTTACTTTGCCCTCTTTCTAATCCTTTTATATGTCTTTACTTATTACCTTATGTACACTACACTTAGGCTAATTTGTTTTCTTCCTTCCCTACCTTTCGGCACCAGCCTGAGATTTGGAAGAAGACTATCTAATAAGCACAATAGGTGTATTCTCCTAATACCAGGAGCCCTCGCAACCTGAGAGAAGGTAAAGGGAAAAGACAACCGAATAATCCTATTCAATTTCTCTAGAACTAGAATCCCTCCTCGAACTGGAATAGGTTCCTTCGAGTTCGTATGTAACTATACGATGCAAATATCCAAGAAATGTGGATCTTCGTAGTGATACAGAGTGTTTTGGGGAAATGCAAAGGTGATATAGGAGCGGCAATGATATATGCGACTAAATGACAATCCAAAAGCCAATGTGTTTTATGAAGGTTCGGTTTAACTTGGTTCATGAGTTTTAGTCTAGGGTCGGGCAATGGTCGCTGCCAAAGAAAGAAAGAGAAAAGAAACACTCAGCGTGCACTCTAACCTAGATCAGAATGGTTAATCACTTTATCTAATCAGGCTATCTCCCACTGTTTCTTCGAATTCTTCTCCAAACCCAAAAGGAGAATTAGTCGGGATCATCTAAAATCTCCCGAGGAGTAAACCTACTCATTAGTGGGAATCGGGATCCAACTATCATCGCATGATAACTTGATGGAAGCCACTCAAGTCACCACACTCCAGAAGGTATGCACATGCCTGGCAAGTTTCCTGTATGTTTGAAACTTCCGATGTGATTTTTGCCCAAAGCGGTTATGACCTTGACTTTAGCGAACAAATCATAACACACAAGTCAAGTTCTACCAGTCATTATCCAGGTTGATTTAGACCCACCCGCACACACCTTTGATTTTGGCCAACAAAGTGGTACGACTGTCCTAAACCAATGCATCTATCTATGCTATGGATAATTAACATATAGCTACTATTCACGATGCCTTGACTTTGGCTAACAAACACCGCATGAATACTATGTGCTATTTATCTAAAATGACGGACGGCCACGGATGGTTTTTGGCGAAAAACCTTTAACGTAATGAACTTGATATCGTTGAATGAACTGAATAGCTTTACAAATATATAGTGGTGCAAACTTTTGCTAAAGAGGTCACTCCCTGTGAAGAGATCTAGGCTCTTTCCTCGTCGAATGAGGTGCGGGATATTCTAAACTGAATACCACGATGCAAAGCAAAAAAATCGACTATAGTGAAGTTATTACGATGACGTAAACTTTTGCTCAAGGGGTCACTCCAGATGAAGGGATCTCGGCTCTTGCCTCGTCGAATGAAGTGCTGTATATTCATACCGAATATCACTGTGCAAAGCAAAAGAAAACGTTTGTAATGTCAGTTTTTAAAAAATTGGTTCCAACAACATCATATATAGGTTTGTTTTCTTTGGATTGATCAGAATCAATGTTGTCCCATCAATTAAACATATCACACCAGAAAAGAACAAAAATACAATGTACGTATATACCATCTGCATTCGCCACTGGGCCCCGTCATCGCCCGTTAGGTTACTTAACTAACGGCAGAGCGGGGGATGGACTAGCGCGAGTGCAAAACATATACAATATCTACTAGTATATATAAATATATATAATATTCGTCCCAGGCATGATATAAAGCAACATCATAGAATCTCAGCCAACAATACAGAGTGGTGGATAAGCCTGGAGCCTCGAGTTTCACTTGAGCCGCAAATGAGACCCGATGTTCTCTATCGTGTAGATAGCCTGTGCAATGAATATCTAGACCCCTACGAGTGCGGCAAGTTACCCGCCAATCCCAAGCGAGGCAACCCCAATCAACAACGTGAATGGGCCACCCAGCACTTCATGGAATCCGATAACTTGGGCACCCCTCCGTAGGTCAACCTATACGCCCTACACGTGCGGCGAATAGCCCGCCAATTCTAGAGTAAGATCCCCTCTGTCTCAATGCTATGAGATGCGGACCCGTTGCCTTCTAGAACCCGGCTATTCGTGCACTCTACTGCGCGGTAATCCTAATACAGAAAAGGAAATAAATATGTACAAGGGTGATATCGACCTCAACCCGGTCGTGCCCCAAACAAATAATATACAAACAGGCAGAGACGGCAGTCCACATTTCGGACGCTCACCCCGCAATATCAAATGTACAAATGAATCTGAACTGTACTATCATTGCACCACTGGCTATCCACCACGACAATCTAACCACAACCACAGCAAAACACAAAACATCAACGTGAATGTCATGTTTGCAAACCCGTCTAAAAGAACATATAGTAGTTAGACGAGTTATACCGCTCTAATGACATTCACGGTCGCGGATAGTAATGTATGTACTGAAAACTTACGCATTTAAAATTTCGATCGACAAAAAGCTTTCTGTATTGGCCCCAAGTGCAATCTGGTACATAAACAAATCTGGGCCAAAAACAAAATATACAAAAAATCACAATTCCATGTAATAGAATGCCATAAAATCTTTTGTGCACACTTGCCACTAAACGACCGTGGAACCGCCGCAAATAGGCACCAAATGCAGCGGTTCCGCGGCGGATTAAAGTGATCATGTGCCCAAATTTTTTCCGTGCTTCTAAAAAAGCCTGTACGGATTTTTAAGGCTTTGGAAATAATTTTTTGAATAGTTTGAAAAATCGGCAGAAACTTGAAATATTGGATCAGTGATTTCGGGAATTTTGCTCGATCAATCTTTTGAGCACGTAAGAACAAGCTAGTTTAGAATTTAAGGGTTCGCTCTGATACCATATTCGGTTATGCAAGTGCCCTGGCCATCAAACCGTGGCCGATTGCGGAACAAAATTTTTCAAAACTGGCGCTAACACAACCTGCTACCCGGATCTACTATGAACCCTAAACTAGCAAACTAAAAATATAGGAGTTAAGAATGGTTATACCGAATTGATCCGTGTCCTTCGGTCTTCAACCACCTTTCTAAGCTCCTAGAGGCCACCTTGATCTAGCTTGATCTCCGGTCTCCCTCCATAAAAAATTATCCACTTGAGGATTTTTATTCTGAGCTCCTACCTCAATAGCCGAGATAGCTAGGGTACCTAGATCGCTAAACTAGATACCCTAAAAGATATAGAGTGTAGTGATGGATTAATTTGTCTCCAAACACCCTAGGTTTCTCAACTCATGAAACTTGAAGGGTGGAGATAGAAGAAAAAGCTTGAGGACGAGAGTGAGAGGCAACTCAAGAAAAATGGATAAGTGCAAAAATTGGATAAGTGTTGTGAGCTATTATGAAGCCATCCAATAAATATCTTAAGTCTCCAAAATATCTTAAGTCAACACAAAATATATTAAGTCTTCAAAATATCTCACAGCAAACAAAAATCAAGCATGCTTGAATAGTGACCATAAGCCACTACAAAGCTATGCCACAATAAATGCAAACAACCCTTCATCCTCTCCACCTCATTACCATTTAATCCTAAATGGTTAAAACTAAATGAGTTGGTATCTTCTAGAAGCATCTTGTAATAAATTACAAGAATACCCTTCATCCGTATATACATACCCGCATCTATATTCCGAAAAATTCTAATACAATAAGACAAAAATAATCCAATAATATAATACTAGAATCCGTCTTAAACCAAAGCCACGAGTATTATCCGTCCGAATCATGATACGTGCATAAATGCACGTATATGATCGAACCCTGCCGTAAAACCATACGGCCTACATTGTTTCGCCCGAAGCAGGGAAACCCTCTGTGTGGGACTCTAAAGACTCGTCAATACGCTGGCAGTGGGTTTAATCACAAGCACGTCAGCGACACTAACTGTACGTAACGGCTACCCATGTATTGAGCGAAAGGGAGGCCGACGAGCAAACTCATCCGAACCCCTACTGAGTCTGTCCGTGACAATATCCGTACAATATGATCTGTTCATCTAAGAGTATCGCATATCGAGTCTAGGGAGGTGGATAGAGTTAGACCCTAATAACGTGACATTTCGTGTCGGTATGAAGCCCATCACCCACTGAGAAATTATTGATCCAAATCAGTAATTCCCGACTACCTTGGCCAAGGATTTCTGGTGATGGCCACCCGTGCACAGCGGGACATCAGCCCCCAATATCGTGAGAGATGAATCCCCGACGATCCGCTCATTGCCTCCATGTGGCTCGGGACTGTACCCAACTAAAATCTGTTTGCATGACTCCTTTGAGCCGTGGTAGGGTAGTAATCAAAGTACAGTAGGAACTAACACGAGACAAATGATGATCTCAGGTCGACAGACTAACCTGCACACATGACACCTGGGAACTGCTATTTGACAATAGATATACTACCAACTAGCAGGTTCCCGGCGAGTCCGTCCGTCCAGTGTACTCATAATTCAATCGGCACCTGCATACTATTTTAGGTGAACAAACTAACACCAATGGCTTGTGAGACCTGGCCACCGCCCCATGTCGGGGTCTCGATCTGTATACACTAGTCTACTTTGGAGTATCGATGCCTGGTCTCGAAACTCCCACGACTAGGAACATTTAAGGATGTGCTTATAGACCACCCAGCTTCTACATATATGATCACCATCATAATGCTGGTAGTCAAGAAGGAATCCTATGGGCTATATCAATATGTAATAGTGATCTGTAATACAACATAAAGCATGTATATGATGATAAAGACAAACCGACAACATACTATCATTTTGAGTAAGACTGTTCTATCCGTATAGGTCCTCTCTCAATCATCATAATTACCTGCCTACAACTACGATAATTGCCTTGAGGGCACTATAGCCAAAAGACCCGATATGCAACATATCAGACGAGGAGACTGGATTGTATAGTAAGTGTTGCTTATAGGCTCTACAGGGAGTTTTAAACACGTTTACTTGTTGATCTTCTATTCGTTCAATACCTGAGTAGCCGTTACGTGCAGCTAGTATCGCTGACGTGCTTGTAGGTGTTTGATGTGATCATTACCTACTGCCAGCATATTGACGAGTCTTTAGAGTCCCATATAGATGTTTCCTAGCTCAAGCAAAATGAAATAGGGCATATATGGAGATATGTGCAGGAGCCTGATTAAATACGGATGTATGAATATTCTAATCTAGCGTTATTTGATATTAGCCGGATTATTTATGATATAACCGGATTATTAAATCAAGTGTTGATTTAATAATTTGATATATATATATATATATATATATATATATATATATATATATTTATAAGAATAAGCTCGGATTCCTCTTAGCGAAGTCCTTTCCAACTCCGTCGAATGAAATTATGCTCACTTGATATTTTCTTTCTTTTTATATATATGATATAAATATATAAACATATATGTGTGACATGGTTGTTTATACACAAAAGTTGTGTATATGAGAATCACATTGGGTTAAAGATGAGAGGATAATGATTTACTTAATTGAATTTGCAAAAAGAAAGAATGAGTCATTATTTTGGAACTTGCAGTTTGCATAACTCATTTTTTTTCCCTTTTTCATATAAGTTTATTTCATTTGTTCTTATCCAAATACCAAGCTCATTCTCATCACCATTTTCATCTTCTTTATATCTTCTCTTGAAACACTATTCACTCAAGAGAAAAGAAAAAGAAAATAATTTTTAGTGAGCAAAAAACATATTTTATCAATCTAAACCAAACTAGCAAATTAGTTTAGCTTGTTCTCTTCACTAATAGTTTGATTAGTGAAGTGTGTGCTTGAGTTATAGTAGCCTCAAGGTAGATCATCTTCGACAAAGAAGACATCAAAAGAGCTTGCTCAGGTGACTTCTACTTAAAGCTTTAGAAGTGAAGGACTAGACTATAAAGATTATAATCTTTTTATAGTAGTTAAAAAGCTCTTTTTTGTTGTCAAGTTTAAGTTTTTAGTCTCGATCCTATGGTTTGTGGAGTTTTTCCTCTTTAGGTTTTTTGAAAACCATTCTAGCATACTTCTAAATTCATATTAGAGTGCCAAAACTCCATCAAATTAGTATTAGAGCCAAACTAAAATATTAAATTTGTAGTGATAGCCGAAAAGATATTGATAATCCGATTTTGAAAACTAGTTTTAGAAATCGCCTAAAAATCAACATTTAGCTTGTGTTGGACCCACCGGATTCTTGGTTCGAACCAAGAGTTTTGTATACTATCTTGACTAACCAATACCATACAATTTGTGCTCGGTTCGGCATAGACACGGGGCCGAACTGAGGCCGAATCAGCCCCGGATGGGGGCTGGACAGCCACGGGATCAGCCCCGTTTCGGGGCTGTTCCGGCGCAGTTCCAGCCCCTATCCGGAGTTGTTTCTGCCCTAGATTTGCCCCGTTTCAGGGCTGAATCAAGTCTTAAAAGGTGTGGGCAGTTTGGGGGTTAACGGGTTCCAATTCGGGACTTTTTCCAAACTCGTTTCGCAGCAAAACATATGATTTTTTGGGAATCGGAAGTCATTCGAAGATTCAAGTGTTGGATTTTAGAATGAATTTCGAGCGTGGATAACGATATAGTTTGGCTATTGATTAGTTTTTTGTTTCTTTTCCGCGACGTGTATTGGTAGACATCTTGAATTCGCTATATGCCGATTGGAAGGCGTCGCGCATTTGATGAATGTGTTGTTTGTTTGATGTATGAAATATTGGATACTCGTGATTTAATAGCCGGGGGTTTTGTGAGATGAGTGTTTTATATTTTCATTCATGTAATTCTTTGTATGTAATATTCTTTTATTGGGACACATTCGGGAGTGAGGAGATAGTCACCTTGATGTATATTATTTACTTTTTCGCATTAGGATAGACCAAAGGCGGATGGCTCAAGTAACTGGGTTCTAGAGTCCAGTGGGTCACCAGCTCGTGGAGTCGAGACCGGTCACCTAACTCTAAAATTGACAGGGTTACTTGACACTCTCGTAGAGGTCTAGAGGTGTGGGCTTGGTTATTCATCACGACCATGGAATCCATGTTTTCGTTAATGGCTTAATCTAAAACATGAAACTCCTAATATATCCTATATTTGCTTCTGTTGTGCTGTTATGTGATGTGATCGTATAAATGCGTGAGACGAATGCTACTTATATATATATGATATATTAGTAGACACTATATATGTTTTGCATTCGTGCTAGTCCTGACCTGCCCTGCCGTAAGTTAAGTAACCTTATGGTGAAGACCCGGGTCTCTGTGGCGAATGCAGATGGTGTATATGTGTATTTTATTTTCATTTCTTCTGTGATATTAGGAACTTAAATGATAGGACTTCATTAATAAGATTAATGAAAAAAAAAGAAATCTAAAAGATATTGTAGAACCACATTTTTTCAAAAAGGTAGCTCTAGTTTTTGCTTTGCATAGAGGTATTCAATTATGAATATTCAACCCCTCATTCGATGAGAAAAGAGCCTAAATCCCTTCACCGGGGATGATCTCTTTAGCAAAAACCGGCATATGCTACAACCCACTTGGTTTGTTTTGAAAACTACTCGATTTTAAAGAGGAGCTTAAACCACTCCTTTTCAAATCACTTGGTTCTACAATGATATCAAATTCATTACATTAAAAGTTTTCGTTAAAACCAGCCGTAGCCCTCCACCATTTCAGAAAATTAGTGTACTTAGTGTAAGTCGACGTTACACACTCCACAAGATGCAGAGAGGCGGAATAGGTAAAACAATCATTTTGTTCAAGTTAACATCGACTAACTTTACGGATCTTTACAAAACCCTAACTAACAAATTATATAGAAGTGCTAAACAACTATGATAGATGATTATACCTCAAGATACTAGTCCTTCTTATTCTTGTTGTTCTCCTCCTCGTCGGCCTCCTCAATGTAATAGAAGATCCACCCGAAAGTTCCTTCTCCAAGCTTTAACCTCTAACTTGAGGTAACTAAGTGGCTAGGATTGCTAATCCAAGTGACCTAGAAGATATATGAGTGGATTAAGGATCTATTAGTCTTTCTAACCCTTGGGATCTCAACTCATGAGAGGATTAGGGTTAGTGTGAAGAAGAGATAGAGCTTGAGGAGAGAGAATGTGTTTGTTATTTTCATATCAAAAATAACTCATTTGTGTATATATCATGAAGCATAAAATATCTTGCACAAATATCTTGCACAAATATCTTCATGCTTCATTTAATACAAATGGATGAATCATCTCATGAGTCATAATTTCATTTAATGCAAATAACACATCATCTCCTCCACCTCATTAAGCCTAATCCATAAATGAATTAAAACATAATGAGTCACCTTTCTTCTAGAAGCTTCTCGAGTAATTACGAGAATGCCCCTCCCATCCGTATTTACAAAAACACGGATATACTGAGACTGCATAAATCCAATAATCCAATACTAGAATCTGGCTTAAACCAAAGCCCGCTAGTATAAACTGTCCGAACATCATACGTGCACAAGTACACGTATATGTCCGAACCCTGTCGTAAAACCATACGACCTCTATATCGTTTCGCCTGAAGCAGGGAAACTCTCTGTGTGGGACTCTAAAGACTCGACACTATGCTGGCAGTGGGTTTAACTACAGGCCGCAAGCGGTACTAGCTGTACGTAACGGTCCCCAGGTAGATGTCGATAAGAAGGCCGATGAGGAAACCCATCCGAACTCCTACTGAGCCTGATGTGACAATCTTCGTACAGTCCGGTCTGTTCGTCTAAGACTATCGCATATCGGGCCTAGAGGGCGGCAAGCGTCAGTCCCCTAAAAGTGGTATAAGTCGTGTTGGAGTGAAACCCATCACACCTTGAGAAGCTACTGGAAAACCTACCAGTAAATCTCGCTTGCCCTGGCCAGGGACCTTGCGTAATGGCTCTCCAAACACAGCGCGATATCAACTCCCAATACCGGGAGAGACGAATCCTATCTAACCGCCACTGCCTCCAAGTGCTTCGGGACTGCACCCAACTGCTACCTGTTTGCACGACTCCTTTTATCCGTGGTAGGGTAGCAATCTAAGAACAGTGGGAACACACTCGAGACGAAGCAGCAGTGTCAAGTCAACGGACTATGCTGTACTCATGTCACCTGGGAACTGTTAACTGATGACGGGTATAATACCAACCAACAGTTCCCTGTGAGTCCTGTCCGGTGTACCCGTAACCCAACGAGCACCTGCATACTATCTCCAGTACAACGTACTAATGGCTGTGGGACAGACGATTTCCCCTGCTGGGATGAGAAGCGTATACACTAGTCTATTCTAGGGCATCGATGCCCTGTCTCGATAATCCTACGACTAGGGACCTGAAAAAGGATGTGCTTGTAGACTACCCAGCCCCCATTAGTGTGACTGCCATCACAACGCCGGTAGTCAAGCAAGATCCTAAGGGCTCTCTCAATATGTATTCGTAATATGGTAAAAGAAACATATACACATATTAAGATAGATATAAACCAAGTAGAATACTACTATATTTGAGCGAGACTGTTAATATAACTGTGAATATCCTAAGCTTCCATTAAGTAATATACAAGCTAGTATGATACAATAATGGCCCTTAGGGCATATACACTAACAATCTCCTACTTGCACTAGGGCCATGTACTGGCGTATCGAAGACCTATTATCTCGAATAGCCTCTCGAACTGTGTCTGAGGTAAGGCCTTTGTGAATGGATCTGCAGTGTTCTCCTCTGTAGCAACTTTCCGGACCTCGATCTTCCGGTGATCTATGATCTCCCTGATCAGGTGATACTGCCTTAAGATGTGTCTGGACTTCTGATAGGACCTGGGTTCCTTCGCTAAAGCTATAGCGCAGTTGTTGTCACAATACAGCGGTATTGGATCAACAATGGTAGGAACCACCTGAAGTTCTGTTAGGAACTTCTTCATCCAGACTACTTCTTTTGCGGCATCGCAAGTAGCGATATACTCCACTTCCATCGTCGAGTCAGCAACGGTGTCCTTCTTGGAACTCTTCCAGCATATCGCCCCTCCATTGAGGGTAAAGACATAACCTGACATGGACTTCATCCTTGTCACTCTGGAAGCTGGAGTCAGCAAAAGCCTCGATCTGGAGGTCTTTTCCGCCGTAAACCAAGAACATATCCTTAGTCCTTCTCAGGTACTTAAGAATGTTCTTTACTGCTATCCAGTGCTTCTCCCCTGGGTCTGACTGATACTGGCTTACCACGCTCAGTGCATAAGCTACATCTGGTCTGGTAGACAATATTGCAAACATTATAGAGCCTACCGCAGAAGCGTAGGGTATAATTGACATGCGATCCATTTCCAAATCAGTCTTGGAAGACATCTCTTTGGAGAGAGTGATTCCGTGACAAGCCGGTAAATTACCGCGATTAGAATCTTCCATACTGAATCTTTTCAGTATAGTGTTGATATACCTGAACTGCGAAAGTCCCAACATCCTCTTAGATCTATCACGGTAGATCTGGATCCCCAGAATGTAAGAGGCATCACCCAGGGCTTTCATGGAGAACCTGTGTGATAAGAATCCTTTGACAGATTGTAGCTTAGGAATGTCATTTCCTATCAAGAGAATGTCATCTACGTACAAGAAGAGGAATACGACAGTTCATGCTATAATTTTACTGTATATACATGATTCATCTGGATTTTTGATAAAGTCATATTCTTTGACCGTTCCATCAAAACAGATGTTCCAACTCCGCGATGCCTGCTTTAGTCCATAAATGGACTTAAGCAACTTGCACACTTTCCCGCTGCTCCCACTCTGATTGAAACCTTCTGGCTGATCCATATTGACGCACTCTTCTAAATTACCATTTAGAAAAGCCGTCTTTATGTCCATTTGCCAGATCTCATAATCATGGAAGGCGGCAATGGCAAGAAGGATCCGAATGGATTTGATCATAGCCACTGGAGAAAAAGTTTCGTCATAGTCCAAACCAGGTCTTTGACGAAAACCCTTTGCAACAAATCTAGCCTTATAGGTTTCCACCTGTCCATCTACCCCAATCTTCTTCCTGAAGATCCATTTTGCATCCTATGGGTTTTACCCCATCTGGAGCAAAATCCAAAGTCCATACTTTGTTGGTGTACATGGACTCCATCTCGGTCCACATTGCATTCAGCCATCTTACCGAGTCGCCGCTCTAGATAGCCTGCTGGAAGCTAGTAGGTTCATCATTATCAATGACGCAATCCTCTCTATTCCCATCTATGAGAAAACCGTAGTATCTCTCAGGCGGATGAGACGGCCTACTACTCCTGCGGCGGGATGCTGGAATCTCCTGTTCTTCTGGAACTACTGGTTCTATTAAACTTTCAGCAGTAGTTTGTAGTTCTGGAATTTCTTCCAGTTCTATTACGCTCCCACTTGTTTCCTTTTCTAAAAACTGTTGTTCTAGAAAATGGGTATTACGAGAAACAAAAACCTTTTGTTCCTCTGCGTAATAGAAAAAATACCCCTTGGAGTTCTTTGGATATCCCACAAACTTACACTGTACTGAGCGTGCCTTGAATTTGTCTGCATGCTGCTTTTTAACAAAAGCTGGACATCCCCATATTTTCAGATACTGAAGATAGGGTTTCTTCCCACTCCATATTTGATATGGTGTGGTAGGCACAGTCTTGGTAGGAACCCTGTTCAAAAGATATGCAGCTGATTCTAGTGCATAACCCCAGAAAGATCGCGGTAACTCAGCATTACTCATCATGGAACGTACCATATCCAATAGGGTTCGGTTCCGTCTCTCCGATACACCGTTATGTTGTGGAGTGTATGGAGGAGTAAGCTGAGAGAGAATTCCTTTCTCTTTTAGGTAACCCAGGAACTCGGCACTTAAGTATTCTCCACCTCGATCAGATCTCAGTGTCTTGATACTTTTGCCGATTTGGTTTTCTACTTCATTCTTATATTCTCGGATTTTCTCAAAGGCCTCGGATTTATGTTTCATCAAGAAAATGAATCCATATCTAGAGTAATTATCCGTAAAAGTAATAAAATAAGAAAAACCGCCTCTTGCATGTGTAGACATTGGACCACATACATCGCTGTGTATGAGTCCTAAGAGCTCGCTCGCTCTTACCCCATGTCCAGTGAATGGAGTCTTTGTCATCATTCCTTTGAGACATGATTGACATGTGGCATAAGTTTGATATTCGAACGGATCCAAATATCCTTCTCTTTGTAACTTAGTTAACCTTGTCTCATTGATGTGACCCAGTCTATAATGCCATAAGAAAGCCTGATTTATATCTGGAGACTTTCTTTTTAGTGTGTTTTGGACATTGAAAATCTGTAATTGGTTTAACACGTATATACCGTTATCTAGTGTATCGGACCCAATCAAACCATGATTAAGGTGGATGTTAACAACATCACTTACAAACGTGAAATCATAACCTTCTTTTGATAACAACGATACTGATATAATATTACACGTTAAACTAGGTACACAAAAATAGTTGCGCAAAACCAAAATATGTCAACTCGTCAATCCAAGGTGATAATCCCCTACGGACACAGCATTCACGCTAGCTCCGTTAGCAACCTGGAGGGTCATATCACCAACCTTCAGTACTCTACGGTTTCTCAGTTCCTGCAATGAATTGCATATATGAGATCCTGATCCGGTATCCAATACCCAGGAAGTAGAGTTGATTGACAGACAATTTTCAATTACAAGCACACCTGAAGCCTAAGCCACAACTTGCCTCGGGTCCTGGTTCTTGGCAATCCAAGCTTTGCAATCCTTCCTCCAATGGCCTTTCCTACGACAGTGGAAGCACTCGTCCTTTGCCACTACTGGCACCACAACCTTTGCCTTTCCCTTGACTCCCACCTTACCAACACCACCTCTCGGTTTGGTAGCGGCCTTCTTCTTCCTTCCTTTGGCCCTTGCCTTGGACCTGGAAGAGGAAGCACCACGAACAAACATAGTGGGTGTTTCCCTTGCCTTCTGGAAGGTGCCCTCTGCACTCCTCAACATGTTAAGGAGTTCTGGAAGTTCAACTTCTTTACCTTGAATGTTGAAATTTAAGATAAACTGGGCGTAGGTGGAAGGAAGGGACTGGAGAATCAACTCTGTATACAACTCGTTCTCTAATGTTGTCCCGAGGTCTGCGAGCTCTTCAATATAGCCAATCATCTTAAGGACATATTCCCCTATAGATGATCCGACGGCCATCCTCAACTGAAACAAGTTCTTCGAGGTCTTATATCTAGCTATACGAGATTGCTCTCCATCCAGTTCCTTGGTGTGGAGAAATATGGATTCTAGATCCATATTCTCATGCCTCCTCTGATATTCATTATTCATAGAGGCAAGCACGATGCACTTGGCCTTCGTGCAGTCTAACTCCCAGGTCTTGCGGATTTCCTTATCCGCGACACTGGATTCAGGACTTGGGACGGCAGGGACCTTAGTAGTAAGGACATACCTCAATTTGTCATAAGTTATTGCCATCTTGACATTCCGAAACCAATGTTTATAGTTTGGCACTGTCAAAATATTTTTATCTACTAATAACTTAAGGCCTTTCATTTTCTGGGTCGCTGCAATTAGGGGAGAGAGAGGAAACACTTTAGCATGATACTCTTGCAAGTTTAGAGTGGTTTTTAGTTTATCTAAACAGGATGGCTCCCACTGTTTCTCGAATCCTTCCTCAAACCAAAAAAGAAGAACTAGTCAGGACTATTCTCACCGTACAATACTTGCTTAACCGTTCAGCCAGGCCGGTGTCGGTACATCAAGGGAGGTTTTACGACGCTTTCGTGAAGTTCCTTAATTAAATAACCTCTTTTCCCTGGGGGCGAGCCCCGCTGACACCTTTCTCGACACCTACTTGGTTTATAGCATTGATCGTTTAAGTGCAAGAATCTCCCGATGAGTTGCATATACTCACAGTAGGATCGGGATCCAAATATCATCGTGTGATAAAGCTGAAGAAATCCTACCAAAATTATCAAACTCCAAATGGTATGCAACTCTAGCAAGTTTCAGTTTCTTTAGAAACTCCCGATGTGGATTTTTTTCCCATGCTCTTATGACCTTGGCGTTGGTCAAAATGTCATAAGTCACATGTCAAGTTCTACCCATCATTATCTTGTTAATTTGAACCCATCCGTACATACCCCTGACGTTGGCCAAATGGCAGTACGACTATCCCAAACCAACTCATCTATCTATGCAACAGATGAATACCCAGCAGCTACCAAACACTATGCCTTGGCGTTGGTCAAAATACATAGCTTGAATACTACTGAATACCCAAATGAAATGACGGAAGGCTACGAATGGTTTTGGCGAAATCTTGAACGTAGTGAACTTGATATGATCGAAGGAACCTGATAGCTTTTAAAAGGAGTGGTTTAAGCTCCGCAATTAAAAATCTGCTGTTTTAAAATTAACCGAGTGGTTTCTTTTAAACTGTTCCAACGATTAAACATTGGTTTATTTTCTTTGCATTAAAATAATGCATCCCATCAATTAACCTATCATTACAGAAAACAACGAAAATACAACATCCTCTTATGCCATCCGCATTCACCACTGGGCCCCGTCATTCACCCGTTAGGTTACTTAACTAACGACAGAGCGAGGGCTGGGCTAGCGCGGATGCAAAACATAAGTAACGCCTAGTAGATATCATATATTGATATTGTACATTCGTCAGACGCAATAATAGGCATTCCAGATCACAGATGAAAATATTGGATTTTCTAGGAATCCGCATTTCTTTTGAGCCTGCAAAGAAAGAAGGATTACACAGACATGATGAATAGCCAAAACCCCACCCTAGACCCCTACGGGTACGACAAACTACCCGTCAAGTACCCAAAGTGAAGCGGTCTCCCTCAATGACGTGAGTAGGCCACTAAACACTTCAAAGTACCCGGTAGTTTGTGCACCCCACCTTGGGTCTCTCCTAGGAGCAGAAAACAGTAAATGAAATAATACAACGGTGGCTACATGCTCAACCCGGATGTGCCCCGCAAAAGAATATTACACAAATTACAATTTACATTTTAATGAAAGAAACACTCGTCTCACATCCCCGGCTATTCATTCACGATAATCCAACAAGTTCATATTCACAAAACAGTAAAATCTATTACAGAAATGTGCAACCCCCTGCTAACCGACATACTAGCAGTTAGGGGAGATTTACGAACACATTAATCACAACACAGATATAATCTAGTTAGCAAAAGTTCTTAGAATATCGATCAAGCAACACATATGAATCTACTCCAAACAATTCTCTGTGCACATAAAACCTGAGCAGAAACAAATCATCCCAGAAAACACAACATTAACACAGAAGAATAACTGAGCAAATTTGGGTTAACTCGGTGTCAACTCGGCCACGGATCCGCCGCGGATCGCTTGGATCGGCCGCGGTTTCGCGGTGGTTTGGTCGAGTCATGATCCCAAATTTCGTCACAATTCTTAAAAAACCTTGTTTGTATTTTTAAGGGTCCCTGAAAAATTTTTAGACCCCAATTTAAAATCGGCAGAAACTAGGTGAAAACGTCGTATTTTCGGGATTATTTTGCGATCGAATTTCTAAAGACTTTGCTAACATGTTAGTTATGGTTTAGCTAGGCTCTGATACCACTGTAAGTCGACGTTACACACCTCACAAGATGCGGGGAGGCGGAATAGGCAAAACAATCATTTTGTTCAAGTTAACATCGACTAACTTTACGGATCTTTGCTAAACCCTAACTAACAAACTATCTAGAAGTGCTAAACTACTATGATAGATGATTATACCTCAAGATACTAGTCCTTCTTGTTCTTGTTGTTCACCTCCTCGTCGGCATCCTCAATGTAATAGAAGATCCACCCGAGAGTTCCTTCTCCAAGCTTTAACCTCTAACTTGAGGTAACTAAGTGGCTAGGATTGCTAATCCAAGAGACCTAGAAAATATAGAAGTGGATTAAGGATCTATTAGTCTTTCTAACCCTTGGGATCTCAACTCATGAGAGGATTAAGGTTAGTGTGAAGAAGAGAAAGAGCTTGAGGAGAGAGAATGTGTTTGTTATTTTCAAATGAAAAATAACTCATTTGTGTATATATCATGAAGTATAAAATATCTTGCACAAATATCTTCATGCTTCATTTAATACAAATGGATGAATCATCTCATGAGTCATAATTTCATTTAATGCAAATAACACATCATCTCCTCCACCTCATTAAGCCTAATCCATAAATGAATTAAAACATAATGAGTGACCTTTCTTCTAGATGCTTCTCGAGTAATTACGAGAATTCCCCTCCTATCCGTATTTTCGAAAAACACGGATATACTGAGACTGCATAAATCCAATAATCCAATACTAGAATCTGGCATAAACCAAAGCCCGCTAGTATAAACTATCCGAATATCATACATGCACAAGTATACGTATATGTCCGAACCCTGTCGTAAAACCAAACGACCTCTATATCGTTTCGCCTGAAGTAGGGAAACGCTCTGTGTGGAACTCTAAAGACTCGACATTACGCTGGCAGTGGGTTTAACCACAGGCCGCAAGCGGTACTAGCTGTACATAACGGTCCCCAGGTAGAAGTCGATAAGAAGGCCGATGAGGAAACCCATCCGAACTCCTACTGAGCCTGATGTGACAATCTTCGTACAGTCCGGTCTGTTTTTCTAAGACTATCGCATATCGGGCCTAGGGGAGCGGCAAGCGTCAGTCCCCTAAAAGCGGTATAAGTCGTGTTGGAGTGAAGCCCATCACACCTTGAGAAGCTACTGGAAAACCTACCAGTAAATCTCGTTTGCCCTGGCCAGGGACCTTGCGTAATGGCTCTCCAAACACAGCACGATATCAACTGCCAATACCGGGAGAGACGAATCCTATCTAACCGCCACTGCCTCCAAGTGCTTTTCGACTGCACCTAACTGCTACCTGTTTGCATGACTCCTTTGATCCGTGGTAGGGTAGCAATCTAAGAACAGTGGGAACACACTCGAGACGAAGCAGCAGTGTCAAGTCAACGGACTATGCTGTACTCATGTCACCTGGGAACTGTTAACTGACGACGGGTATAATACAAACCAACAGTTCCCTGTGAGTCCTGTCCGGTATACCCGTAACCCAACGAGCACCTGCATATTATCTCCAGTACAACGTACTAATGGCTCTGGGACAGACCATTTCCCCTGCTGGGATGAGAAGCGTATACACTAGTCTACTCTGGAGTATCGATGCCCTGTCTCGATAATCCTACGACTAGGGACCTGAAAAAGGATGTGCTTGTAGACTACCCAGCCCCCACTAGTGTGACTGCCATCATAACGCCGATAGTCAAGCAAGATTCTAAGGGCTCTATCAATATGTATTCGTGATATGGTAAAAGAAACATATACACATATTAAGATAGATATAAACCAAGTAGTATACTACTATGTTTGAGCGAGACTGTTAATATAACTGTGAATATCCCAAGCTTCCATTAAGTAATATACAAGATAGTATGATACAATAATGACCCCTAGGGCATATACACTAACACTTAGTATTCATACTGCGTTTGTTGACTATATTAAGGCGTAGTGACTGGTGATTAAGTGATGATTTTCTATAGTATAAGATGCGATTGGTTAGAACACTCATACTGCTTTATTGACTATGTTAAGGGTAGTGCAGATGGATTTAAATCAATCACAAAATGACAGGTTAAACTTGACTTGCAACTTATGATTTGTTGACTATTTTAAGGTCATAAGCCACAAGGGGGTAAAAACCATTATCTGGGATTTCAAGTGTTGAAATTTGCAATGAGATTGCATACCTTCTATATGATAATTGGATCTCGATACCTACTGCGAGTAAGAGTTACTCCCGAGAGAGTTCCACTTTACAATTAGCTAATCCAGTAGGTGTCTAGAAAGGTGTTAACGGGGTTATGCTTCTACGAAAACGAGATTATTTAAGTAGTTCTGTGCGAAAACACGGGGAGACTCTCTCGGAGTACCAACACCAGCTTGGCTGACCGATTAGTGAACTTGTTGGGTGTAATTAATCCCGGCTAATTTTTCCTTTTAGGGTTTGAAGGAAAATTTGGTAAAAACAGTGGGAACGATCATGATTAGATAAGATAATAACCATTCTAATCTTGCAAGAGCGCACCCTAAAGTGTTTCTTCTCTCTCTCCACGTAGCGACCATGTCACACCTTAATCAAGATAATAATATGGATGTATTGACCGAACCTGCTTATTATACTGGGTTGGGCAATGTTGGTTCCATTCTAGCTTATGAAAACTGTCATGAGTCAGGACAAGGGATAAGGGAATGCAAGGATTTCCTCGCAACCCTAATGAAAAAGGAGCATTCTGATGCATATTTTTCGGATGTGTTAGTTATTGAGAACTGTTACTCAATCTGCTCTACGTCCTGAGTATTGGATATCGGATCATGGATACCACATTTGTAATATGTTACTGTTGGATATATGTATGCCCTAGAGGCCATTATGTGATAGTGGATGTATCTATACATGTATATATATTCAGTTTGCATTCTTGCTCGACATGATAGTATACTATCTGGTTATTCTTTATCTGACATGTTGATTTGATCATGCTTTTATTCATTCATACATGCTGATAAAGCCCCAAGGATATCTGCTTGACTACTCTGATTATGATAGAGATCATACTAGTGGGACATTTGTAGTCTATAAGCATATCCTGAAATGTCCCTAGTCGGAGGTGTATCGAGACGGGGCATCGATATACCAGAGTAGACTAGCGTATATGATACTAGACCCATGTGATGGGCGATGGATGTTCCCACATTCATCGATGTTTGACATCAAGATCATATACGGGTGCTCAGTGCTGACTGGGTACACTGGACGGACTCACCGAGAACTCCTATATGGAATTATATCTATCGTCGGATAGCAGTTCTCAGGTGACACTGGTACAGGTTAGTCTGTAGACCCGAGATCGTCATGGAGTCTTGTGTGTTCTCCCACTGTACTTTGATTGCCACCCTACCACGGCTCTACTGAGTCGTGCAAACAGGTGGCCGTTGGGTACAGTCCCGAGACACACGAAGGCAATGAGCGATAGGAGGGGTTTCGTCTCTCCCGGTATTGGGAGTTGATGCTGTGCTGTGCTCGACTGGTTATAACAGCAAGTCCCTGGCCAGGGCTGCTGAGATTTGCTGATAAGTGTTATCAGTAGTTTCTCGATCTGTTATAGACCATTCACCGACACGACTTATTGAGTTATTGGGGTCGACGTGACCATCCCTAGGCTCGATATGCAGCATATCTGACGAAGATACCGAACTATACGGTAGTGTTGCCGGATGGCTCGACGGGAGTTGTAGCAGGTTCGCTTGTTGTCTTCTGATCGCTCAATACCCGGGTGGCCGTTACGTTTAGCTGATCGCTTGCGGGTTGAGGGTACCTGATATGATCATCACCCTCTGCCGGCGTATTGACGAGTCTTAGAGTCCCACAAAGGAGTTACCCAGTCCAGGCGAAACGTTGTGGTGCGCATATGCGATATGCGCAAGCACCCGATTGAAATGTGCGTATATGATACCGAACATTGATCGGGTGAACTTCTTTTGGTGGGGTCGTATGAGATATGACCGGATTGATAAATCAAGTGTTGATTTATCATTTAACCATTAGTTTTCTCACTTAAAACCTTTTCTTGGATGATGGATGTGTGCATGCATGTGTGCTTTTCTTTCTTTCTTTCATGCTAGTTTCATGCACATGTGGATGTGCATACATGCACACATACATACACTCATCCATCATGGTTGTTAGCATATAGAAATGGTGGCAATATAAGACTCACACCATGGATTATATAATGGATTATTATTTAATTTTGGATTTAAAAGAAAATGAAAAAGGAAAGGATAATCTTTCATGCTTCTACATTCTTCCTTTGACCTAACCATGCTCAACTACCACTAACCTAAGGTTATCCTTCTCTTTATCATTCCAAACTAAAGTTAAATAATGTCTCCATCACTTTAACCATGGTTCATAGCATGAAGGAATAAAATATATATGGATATATTTCTTTTTCTTCACTAGAGTTAACTTTTTATCTCTTGTTAAAATTGCCGCCATCTTCTTCCTCTAGCTCCTTTTGCTCTCTTGTTTTTCCTAGTGAGCAAATACCACTTAAAGATAGGTTTTTGAAGTGAGATTCCATACCACAACATCATTCTACTCAAGTCTGGCCGACTTGATTAGAGTGTTTCCTTCGGTTTTCCAAAGTAGTGAGCTTGGACGGAGTACTCCGTGGTGGATCGTCGTGGACGCAAGGAAACTTCGAGAGGACCTCGATTCAACACCCAAGACACCAAGGAGTCTAGCAAAGGGGAGCTACAAAGGTTGTAGCCATCAAACCCTAATCTTTTCTAGCTTAATGTTTCATAACCCTAATTTTCTAGGATCGATCCCTTTGCATGTTTGTTTAGCACCTTAAAAATTATAACTTTGGGTCATGTGATGCTTCAAAACACTTCATAGGGTGCTAGACAAACCTTTCATTGGTATCAGAGCCGACCTAGAACATTAGGCGACGTTTTTACGAAGTGAAAACCCCGATCGGACAAAAATACGGTATTTTTGGGTGCTCTCTGGAAATTTTCTAAAATTTGATAATTTGCAGAATTAAAAATATGTAAAAAATACAGCAGGAAAAAATAAGGATTACGGTACAAAAATTTTCAAGTGAACAGTGATTATAGCCGCGGAAACGCGGCCGTATAAATTAATTGATGAATTTTGTTTGTACAGTAATTCATGAATCTGCTTGTATAATTTTTTGGATATTTTTAATCTGTATTTGGTTTTGAAAAATTCTGGAGATGGTGTTGGACTCGGCAATTCGATCGGGACTTTCATTTCGTAGCTTTTCCGGGTAAATTAGAAAGTATTGAAGTGTTTGAACGAGTATCATTTACTCACTATTCACGGGGTTTAAATATTTTGGAGATACGTGCAAGTCTTTTTGCGGTGGTCCCTCTAGAAGGCAACAAACCTTAACTCGATTATGTGACCGTCTCGAACTGCCCTTTGAACCTTAGGGTTTGGGGCAGTACGGCGTGCCACATGTGAGGCGTTGGCTTGACCCTTCTACGGCTGGACCGCTACTACTGTGTCACACTCCGGATTTTTGAACCCTGCTCAAGTGTTGAGCTTTAGTGAATCTTGGGTGCTTGATCGTTCGTTCGAAAACTTTAATACTGTCTGTTTGTCTGGAATGTGATACAATATGTGGAATTCATATAGTTTAGGCATGAAATACGAAATATGTGATATTTCGCATTTATGATGTCTAAAGAGAATCTGGATTCCAAATATTGTAGTTTTACACTTTCTTTTCTGTGACCGTAAGTGTAGTATGTACGATATCGCCGGTTTCGTTGCTATACATCAACGACAATCGGGGTACGCATACTTACTTACGTTGATGATATGTGATATTATGTGTTGCTGAGATATGATGTGCAGGATTGTCGCGATCGAATAGCCGGGGTTTTTTTGTGAGATGAGAGTTTTATATTTTCATTCATGTAAATTCAAATGTAATGTAATATTCTTTTATTTGGGGCACTTCCAGGTTGCGGTTGTGTCACCAGTGTTGTATATTATTTACTTTTCCGCATTAGGATGGACCCAAGGAGGGGAGCACAGGTGACCGGGTTCTGGGGTTCAGTGGGAGGCCATCTCGAGGAGTCGAGACCGGGTCTCCTAAACTCCAGGATTGGTAGGGTCACTTGCCGCTCTCGTAGGGGTCCAGGGTGTGGGCTTGGCTATTCATCGCGACTGTGGAATCCGTATTTTCTATTCTGGCTAAATACTGAATACGGACGTCCTAGGATATCCCACGTTATATCTATGTTTCTGCTGCCTGTGTTCTGTGATATCTGAGACGAATGACATATTATATATATGATATATAGTAGACGTTGCTTATGTTTTACACCCGCGCTAGTCCCGTCCCGGTATGCCGTTAGTTAAGTAACCTAACGGTGCATAACGGAACATTGCGGCGAATGCGGAGGCATAAGCGTACGTGTTATTTTCGTTTCTTTTCTGTGATTGGCTTAAGGACTTAAATGATGGGATTACATTAATGTGATTAATGTAAAGAAAATAAACCTAAAAAGATGTTGTAGAATCGGATTTAAAAACTACTCGGCTATTTGTGAAAAAGCTACATTTCAAAACTGCGGAGCTTAAGCCACTCCTTTTTGAAAACTGTTTGATTCTACAACGATATCAAGTTCAAAGCGTTAAAGATTTTCTTAAAAATCATTCGCAACCCTCCGTCATTTTAGGAAGTAGAGTACTTAGTATTCGTGCTACGTTTGTTGACTTTAGTTAAGGCGTAGTGTACGGTAGCTAAGTGATGTCTTCCTACACTGCATATGATGCAGATTAATTAGGACATTCATGCTACTTTGTTGACCATAGTTAAGGGTCATATGGGTGGGTCTAATTGATCAAGAAATGACGGGTAGAACTTGACTGGTACTTATGATTTGTTGACTATAGTTAAGGTCATAAGTACTAAGGGTAAAAATTACATCGGGAATTTCAAGTGTTGAAATTTGCAATGAGATTGCATACCTTCCATGTGATGGTTGGATCCCGATCCCACTGTGGGCAATAGTTGCTCCTAGGAGAGTTTTACAGTTTACAATTAGCTAACTCATTAGGTGTCTAGAAAGGTGTTAACGGGGCTCCGCCTCTGGGAAAACGAGGTTTACTCTAATTAGGTCCGTGCGAAAGCACGGGGAACCTCCCTCAAAGTACCGACACTGGCCTGGCTGAACGGTTAGAGAAGTTGTAGACTGTAATTAATCCTGGCTAGTTTTTCTTTTTAAGGTTTGAAAGAAAAACTTGATAAAAAGCAGTGGGAAACATCGATTAGACAAGATAATAAACCAATCTAATCTGTGCAAGAGCTTTCACTGAGTGTATTCTTTTCTCTCTCTTAATGGCAGATACCAATGACTGGACTTAAGCTTCTACTAGATAAAAACAAACTGAATGGGTCCAACTATAAAGACTGGCTAAGGAATCTGAAAATCGCCTTGACTTATGATAAAGTATCATATGTCCTCACGGCTTCAGCCCCGCCCGTCCCTGGTCCAAAATCCTCAGTTGCGGACATTGAAGTCCGCAAGACATGGGACGCTGACTGTGCCACGGCCACATGCCTCGCGCTTGCATCGATGGATAACACACATCAAAAGCAGCACGAGGACATGGACATTCACGGTATATTGCTCCATACAAAGGAGTTGTATGGGGAGCAATCCCGCGTATTATGATACGAAGCATCAAAGAAACTGTTTCAGATGCGAATGGCCCCTGGCACACCAGTAGGAGACCATGTGTTGAAGATGATAGCTCTTATAGAAGAGCTTGAGGACCTTGGATGGACAATGGACAATGAACAATATATAGATATTATTCTGCAGTCCCTCCCCTCCACCTCTGCTCAGTTCATAGTGAACTTCAACATGCATGGCATGGAGAAGGACCTCCCTGAACTCCTTAATATGTTAAGGAGTGCAGAGAGCACTATGAAGTCAGCAAAGACTCCCGTTATGACCATTGGACAGTCTTCTTCTTCTCGCCCAAAAGCTAAGGCCAAGGGAAAGAAAAAGAAGAAACCCACTAATCCTAAGGGCGGAGTCAAAAAGGTGAAGGGAAAGGGAAAGTCCACGGCTGGAGACCCGGGGAAAGGCGAGTGTTTTCATTGCCACAAGACAGGACATTGGAAGCGCAATTGCATGGAGTACCTAAGTCTCAAGAAGAAGCATGGTGATGCTTCTGCTTCAGGTGCGTTTGTGACTGAAAACTGTTTTTCTATAAACTCTGCTTCCTGGGTATTGGATACCGGTTCAGGTTCTCACATTTGCAATTCTATGCAGGGGCTGAGAAATAGCAAGGTTTTGAAGACAGGTGACCATACTCTCCGCGTTGGAAATGGTTCCAATGTACATACAGTCGCAGTGGGAGAGTATCACTTGGGGTTGCCATCTGGATGTATTTTGATTTTGAATCCATGTTATTTTGTACCAAGTATGCTATGTAATATAATATCCGTTTCTTTGTTGGACAATGAAGGATATAATTTTGTGTTGCAGAACAATGTTATGAACATTCACCTAAATCAAATGTTGGTTGGGTATGGTACGCTTAATAACGGAATATATGTCCTAAATCAACACACAGTTTTCAGTATACAACACACTAATAAAAGAAAACTTTCAGAATTAAATGAAGCTTTTCTTTGGCATTGTAGACTTGGTCATATTAACGAAACAAGACTAAACAGGTTACACAAAGATGGATATTTAAACTCTTTTGAATATAAATCTTAAGCGACTTGCCAGTCTTGTATCAAGGGTAAAATGACCAAAACTCCGTTTACCGGACACGGAGAAAGAGCTACTCAGCTCCTTGGCCTCATACATAGTGATGTATGTGGGCCAATGTCTACACAGGCTAGAGGCGGTTTTTCATACTTCATTACATTCACCAACGATTTCTCAAGATTCGGTCATGTATTTTTATTAAAGCACAAGTCCGACGCTTTCGAGAAATTCGTTGAATATAAACAAGAAGTAGAAAAACAAACCGGCTTGAGTATTAAGATGCTTCGATCAGATTGAGGTGGAGAGTATCTCAGTACAGAATTTGCAAACTTCCTAAAAGAGAATGGGATCCTCTCTCAGCTCACTCCTCCTTACACACCACAGCACAACGGTGTGTCAGAACGACGGAATAGGACCCTATTAGATATGGTCCGGTCCATGATGAGTGACGCTGAGTTACCAGTCTCGTTTTGGGGGCATGCATTGGAGACTGCAGCGTTTCTGCTAAACAGGGTTCCGACCAAAGCCGTGTCTACCACGCCATATGAGATATGGAATCGGAAGAGACCATCTCTTAAGAGAATTAAGATTTGGGGTTACCCGGCCTATGTTAAAAAACAGAATCCGGACAAACTCGAGACACGGTCAGTCATGTGTAACTTTGTGGGATATCCAAAGAATTCTTATGGATATCTGTTCTACCACAAAGAGGAACAAAAAGTGTTTGTTTCTCAGTATGCCACATTCTTGGAAAAAGAGTTTTTCACAGATAAAGATGATGGCAAGGTGGTAGATCTAGAAGAGGTTCTGGAGACACAAACTACAAATGACGATTTGGTTGAACCGGCTGTTGCAACAGAAACTGAAGAACCTCGGCCACTCCGTAGGTCTGGTAGGACTTCTCTCCCACCGGAGAGGTACTACGGTTTCCTCATTGATGGTAACGGAGAAAATTGCATCATGGATGATGATGATCCTACCAGTTTTCAGTAGGCTATCACGAGTGGTGACTCTGTGAAGTGGCTGGATGCCATGAGATCCGAAATGGAGTCTATGTACACCAACAAAGTATGGACTTTGGACGTTGTACCCCCTGGGGTAAAACCTGTAGGGTGCAAATGGATCTTTAAAAGAAAGATTGGTGTGGATGGGCAGGTAGAGACCTATAAGGCAAGACTTGTGGCGAAAGGTTTTCGTCAAAGACCAGGTTTGGACTATGACGAAACTTTTTCGCCCGTAGCCATGCTTAAATCCATTCGGATCCTACTTGCTATTGCTGCTCACTACGACTATGAAATCTGGCAGATGGACGTTAAAACAACATTTCTAAATGGAAATTTAGAAGAATGCGTTTATATGGATCAGCCAGAGGGCTTCATTGACAGTGGGAGCAGCGAGAAAGCATGTAGATTGCTTAAATCCATATATGGGTTGAAGCAGGCATCTCGGAGTTGGAACATCTGTTTCGATGATGTTATCAAAGAGTTTGATTTCATCAAAAATCCAGATGAACCTTGTGTTTATAAGAAGGCTGTAGGAAGAGCTGTCACATTCCTCGTATTGTACGTGGATGACATTCTTCTGATAGGAAATGATATTCCTATGGTACAGTCGGTCAAATCATTCTTATCACTAAGGTTCTCCATAAAGGACCTGGGTGATGCCACATACATCCTGGGCATAAGGATCTATAGGGATAGATCCAAAAAGTTATTGGGATTGTCCCAAACCAGGTACATCAACACCATCCTAAAGAGGTTTAGTATGGAAGACTCCAAGCGGGGTGCCTTACCCGCTTGCCATGGAGTCACTCTCTCCAAGGATTCTTGTCCAAAGACCGATGAAGAGAGAGCTCGCATGAGCATTATACCTTATGCTTCGGCAGTAGGGTCTATAATGTATGCGATGTTATGTACACATCCAGATGTAGCTTATGCACTTAGTGTTGTAAGCAGGTATCAATCCAACCCAGGGGAGAACCACTGGACAGCTGTGAAGAACATTCTTAAGTACTTACGAAGGACTAAAGAATTGTTCTTGGTGTATGGTAATACAGATCTCCAAATGGAGGCCTTTACCGATTCGAGCTTCCAGAGCGATAAGGATGACAGCAAATCTATCTCAGGGTTTGTATTTACCCTCAATGGAGGGGCGGTAAGTTGGAAGAGTTCCAAACAGGATACCGTTGCAGACACTACGATGGAAGCTGAGTACATTGCTGCAAATGATGCCGCCAAGGAAGCCGTCTGGATGAAGAAGTTCGTCTCGGAGCTAAGAGTAGTTCCAACCATTATTGATCCAATACCTTTGTATTGTGACAATAATGGGGCGATGGCGTTAGCCAAGGAGCCCAGATCCCATCAGCGGTCCAGACACATCCTGAGGCGCTTTCATTTGATCCGGGAGATTGTAGATCGCCGTGAGATCGAGATTAAGAGAGTTGACACAAAGAACAACGCCGCGGATCCACTCACCAAGGCCCTCCCTCAGCCACAGCATGAGCGACTTTTTGAGATGTTGGGTATGAGATACGCCAATAACTGGCCTTAGTGCAAGTGGGAGATTGTTGGATATATGTATGCCCTAGAGGCCATTATGTGATAGTGGATGTATCTATACATGTATATATATTCAGTTTGCATTCTTGCTCGACATGATAGTATGCTATCTGGTTATTCTTTATCTGACATGTTGATTTGATCATGCTTTTATTCATTCATACATGCTGATAAAGCCCCAAGGATATCTGCTTGACTACTCTGATTATGATAGAGATCATACTAATGGGACATTTGTAGTCTATAAGCATATCCTGAAATGTCCCTAGTCGGAGGTGTATCGAGACGGGGCATCGATATACCAGAGTAGACTAGCGTATATGATACTAGACCCATGTGATGGGCGATGGATGTTCCCACATTCATCGATGTTTGACATCAAGATCATATACGGGTGCTCAGTGCTGACTGGGTACACTGGACGGACTCACCGAGAACTCCTATATGGAATTATATCTATCGTCGGATAGCAGTTCTCAGGTGACACTGGTACAGGTTAGTCTGTAGACCCGAGATCGTCATGGAGTCTTGTGTGTTCTCCCACTGTACTTTGATTGCCACCCTACCACGGCTCTACTGAGTCGTGCAAACAGGTGGCCGTTGGGTACAGTCCCGAGACACACGAAGGCAATGCGCGATAGGAGGGGTTTCGTCTCTCCCGGTATTGGGAGTTGATGCTGTGCTGTGCTCGACTGGTTATAACAGCAAGTCCCTGGCCAGGGCTGCTGAGATTTGCTGATAAGTGTTATCAGTAGTTTCTCGATCTGTTATAGACCATTCACCGACACGACTTATTGAGTTATTGGGGTCGACGTGACCATCCCTAGGCTCGATATGCAGCATATCTGACGAAGAGACCGGACTATACGGTAGTGTTGCCGGATGGCTCGACGGGAGTTGTAGCAGGTTCGCTTGTTGTCTTCTGATCGCTCAATACCCGGGTGGCCGTTACGTTTAGCTGATCGCTTGCGGGTTGAGGGTACCTGATATGATCATCACCCTCTGCCGGCGTATTGACGAGTCTTAGAGTCCCACAAAGGAGTTACCCAGTCTAGGCGAAACGTTGTGGTGCGCATATGCGATATGCGCAAGCACCCGATTGAAATGTGCGTATATGATACCGAACATTGATCGGGTGAACTGCTTTTGGTGGGGTCGTATGAGATATGACCGGATTGATAAATCAAGTGTTGATTTATCATTTAACCATTAGTTTTCTCACTTAAAACCTTTTCTTGGATGATGGATGTGTGCATGCATGTGTGCTTTTCTTTCTTTCTTTCATGCTAGTTTCATGCACATGTGGATGTGCATACATGCACACATACATACACTCATCCATCATGGTTGTTAGCATATGGAAATGGTGGCAATATAAGACTCACACCATGGATTATATAATGGATTATTATTTAATTTTGGATTTAAAAGAAAATGAAAAAGGAAAGGATAATCTTTCATGCTTCTACATTCTTCCTTTGACCTAACCATGCTCAACTACCACTAACCTAAGGTTATCCTTCTCTTTATCATTCCAAACTAAAGTTAAATAATGTCTCCATCACTTTAACCATGGTTCATAGCATGAAGGAATAAAATATATATGGATATATTTCTTTTTCTTCACTAGAGTTAACTTTTTATCTCTTGTTAAAATTGCCACCATCTTCTTCCTCTAGCTCCTTTTGCTCTCTTGTTTTTCCTAGTGAGCAAATACCACTTAAAGATAGGTTTTTGAAGTGAGATTCCATACCACAACATCATTCTACTCAAGTCTAGCCGACTTGATTAGAGTGTTTCCTTCGGTTTTCCAAAGTAGTGAGCTTGGACGGAGTACTCCGTGGTGGATCGTCGTGGACGCAAGGGAACTTCGAGAGGACCTCGATTCAACACCCAAGACACCAAGGAGTCTAGCAAAGGGGAGCTACAAAGGTTGTAGCCTTCAAACCCTAATCTTTTCTAGCTTAATGTTTCATAACCCTAATTTTCTAGGATCGATCCCTTTGCATGTTAGTTTAGCACCTTAAAAATTATAACTTTGGGTCATGTGATGCTTCAAAACACTTCATAGGGTGCTAGACAAACCTTTCAGTTACAAGGGTTAAAGAGAAGTAGGGCACTGAGAAAAGGTGATATGTCTATCATAATAGAGAACGGAGCAATTGTTGCTGCTGAAGCTGTCGGCGAATATCACCTTGTATTGCCCACCGATAATACATTGATTTTGAATGACTATTATTTCGTACCGTTTATGATGTGCAATATAATATTTATTTCTTTATTAAATAAAGATGGATATAACTTTGCATTAGAGAAAAATGTTATGGACATTTTCCTAAATCAAATATTGATTGGGTTTGGTACGTTGTGTAACGGTTTATATGTTCTAAATTAAAATACAGTTCTAAATATACAGATACACACAAGAGGAAAAGTTCAGAAATGAACGAAGCCTTCTTGTGGTATTGTAGACTTGGTCATATCAATGCGACCCGACTAGCTAAGTTGCATAAGAATTGAAATTTGAATATGTTCGAATTTACATCTTATGAAACCTGTCAGTCTTATCTCAAAGGGAAGATGACCGTTACTCTGTTTACAGGACACAGAGCAAGAGCTACTGAACTCTTAGGATTGATACATAGTGATGTATGCGGTCCTATGTCTACACATGCTAAGGGTGGTTCCTCATACTTCATTACATTCACAGATGATCTCTCTAGATTCATACATGTGTTTCCGTTGAAACACAAATCTGAAACTTTTGAGAAATTCAAGGAATATAAGAGCGAAATAGAGAACCAGACGGGTACAAGTATCAAAATCTTTCGATCAGATCGAGGAGGGGAATAGTTAAGCACGAAATTATGAGATTATCCAAAAGAGAATGGGATTCTTTCTCAGCTTCCTCCTCCGTATACACCACAACACAACGGTGTATTGGAGCGGAGGAATAGTACCCTATTGGATATGGCGCTCTCTATGATGAGTAATACTGAGTTACCTATTTTCCTTTAGGGATATGAGCTTGAAACAGTAGCATATCTATTGAATAATGTTCCATCCAAATTTTTGCTTAAAACTCCATATGAGATATGGAGCGGAAAGATATCATATCTTAAACGAGTTAAGATATAAGGTTGTCATGTTTATGTCAAAAGGCAAAATTCGGACAAACTCGAAACATGAATAGTACTTTGTTAGTTTGTACGATATCTAAAGAATTCTTTAGGGTATCTATTCTACCACACTAAGGAACAAAAAGTGTTTGTTTCTCATTATGCTACCTTTTTGGAAAAGAACTTGAAAAAGAAATTAGTGGTAATGCAGTAGAACTTAATGAAATTCCAGAAAAAAAAATAACTGAAGATTTGGTAGAACCAGAAAATTCAATAGTCCCCGACAAATCTCAGCCACTCCGCAGATTTAGTAGAATTTCTCATCCACCTGAGAGATATTACGGTTATCTCATAGACGGTGATAGTGAGGATTGTATCATGGAAGATGATGACCCGACTAGTTTCGAGTAGGCCATCACAAATGGAGACTCTGTGAAATGGCTAGACTCTATATGATCTGAGATGGAATCCATGTACACCAACAAAGTATGGACTTTGGAGATTGCTCCTGAAGGGGTAAAACCTATTGGGAGGAAATGGATCTTCAAGAAGAAGATCAGTGTAGATGGAAAGGTTGAGACCTTCAAACCTAGACTTATAGCAAATGGTTTTTGTCAATGACCAGGTGTCAACTATGACGAGATCTTTTCTCCAGTGGCTATGCTTAAGTTCATCCGGATCCTACTTGCCATTGCTGCATAACATGATTATGAAATCTGGCAGATGGATGTCAAGACTGATTTTCTAAATAGTGATTTAGAAGAGAGCGTGTATATGACACATCCAAAAGGCTTCGTAAAAGTGGGAGCAGTAGAAAAGTATGCAAGGTGATTAAATCAATATAAGGATTAAAACAGGCGTTGCGGAGCTGGAACATCTGTTTTGATGTAGCAGTCAAAGAGTTTGACTTCATCAAAAACATAGAAGAACCCTGTATATATAAAAAGGTAGTAGAGAGTAAAGTTGTTTTCCTCGTATTGTATGTGGATGACATATTCTTGATAGGAAATGATATTCCTATGCTGGATTTGGTCAAACTCTTCCTATCAAAAAAGTTCTCTATGAAGGATCTAGGTGATGCCTTCTACATTCTGGGGATAAAAATCTATAGGGATAAATCTAAAATGATGTTGGGATTGTCCTAATCCAGGTATATATACACCATACTAAAGAGATTTAGTATGGAAGATTCTAAGCGTGGTAATTTACCCGCTTGTTCAGGAATCACCCTCTCCAAAGAGATGTCTCCCAAGACTGATGAGGAGAGGGCTCGCATGAACATGTCACCCTATGCCTCTGCAGTCGGATCTATCATGTATGCGATATTATGTACCAGACCGGATGTATCTTAGGCACTCAGTGTGGTAAGTAGGTATTAATCTGACCCAGGGAAGAAACATTGGATAGTTATAAAGAACATTCTTAAGTACTTGCGAAAGACTAAAAAAATGTTCTTGGTGTATGGTAACGGAGAACTCTAAATCGAGTTCTTTATCGATTCGAACTTTCAGAGTGACAAGGATGACATCAATTCTGTCTCGAGTTTTTTGTCCACCTTCAATGAAGGGACGGTATGTTGGCAGAGTTCTAAACAGGATACTGTTGCAGACTCGATGATGGAGGCTGAATTAATCACTGATAACGATTGTGCCAAAGAGACTGTCTGGATGAAGAAGTTCATCACTGAACTTAGTGTGGTTCCATCCATTGTTGATCCAATACCCTTGTATTGTGATAATAATGGAGCTGTGGTTTTGGCCAAGGAACTCTGGTCCCATCAGCGATCCAGACATATTCTGATGAGGTATCATCTGATCCGGGAGATAGTTGATCGTCGTGAGATCGAGATCAGGAGAGTTGACACGAAGGACAACACGACAGATCCACTCACGAAGGCCCTTCCCTAGACGCAGTTCGAGAGACTTTTTGGGATTTTGGGTATGCGATACTACAACAACCGGCCTTAGTGCAAGTGAGAGATTGTTAGTGATATGTATGCCCTAGAGGCCATTATTGTAAATTATAGTGGATACTTGGACGGACACACACACACATACACACAGAACATTCTTGCTCAATATGATAGTATGCTATCTGGTTAATCTTTATCTTAATATATGTATTTGTTCTAGTTTACTATTTCATTGATACATGTTGATAAAGCCCTTAGCATGTTTGCTTGACTACCAGGAAAATGATGTAGATCATACTAGTAGGGCCTGAGTGGTCTATAAGCACATCCTTAAAGTGTTCCTAGTCGAGTGAGTATCGAGACAGGGTATTGATATTCCAGTGTAAACTAGTGTGTACATTTTTTGATCCTGTATGGGGCGATGGTTGATCCTACAACCATTTGTGTCTGACACCAAAGATTGTATACAGGTGCTCATTGGAGAATGAGTACACCGAACGGACTCGACGAGAACTCCTAAATGGTATCATATCTATCGTCAGATAGCAGTTCTTTAGTGACACTTGTACAGGTTAGTCTGTAAACCCGAGATCGTCATGGTGTCTTGTGTGATTCCAACTGTGCTTTGATTACCTCGCTACCATGACTCTACTGAGTCGTGCAAACAGGTGGTAGTTGGGTACAATCCCGAGTCATATGGAGGCAGTAAGCGATAGGAGGGTTTTCGTCTCTCCCGTTATTGGGAGTTGATGTTGTGATATGTTCGATTGGCTATAAATGGAAGTCTCTGGCCAAGGCTGATGAGATTCACTGATAAGTGTTATCAGTAGTTTCTCGATTGGTTATAGGCGACACATCAGCATGACTTATCAGGTTATTAGGGTCTGACGATACCACCCCTCAGACCTGATATGCAGTATATCAGACGAAGAGACCGGACTGTATGATAAGTGTTGCTTATAAGCTCTACATGGAGTTTTGGACAAGTTTACTTATTGATCTTCTACTCGTTCAATACCTAGGTAGCCGTTACCTGCAGCTAGTACCGCTGACATGCTTGTAGGTATTTGATGTGATCATTACCTACTGCCAATGTATTGACGAGTCTTTAGAGTCCCACATAGAGGTTTCCTAATTCAAGCGAAACGAAGTAGTGCATATGTGGAGATATGTGCGGGAGCTTGATTAAATACGGATATATGATACCGTATTCTAATCTAGCGTTATTTGATATTAGCCAGATTATATATGATATAACCGGATTATTAAATCAAGTGTTGATTTAATAATTTGATATATTATATATATAGGGGGGAAATAATGGAGGAAAGATGCCATAGGAGAGAATTCCCTCCTATGGCCTCTTTCCTCCATTATTCTCATATATATATATATATATATATATATATATATATATATATATATATATATATAATAACTAATATTATGCTCACTTGATATTTTCTTTCTCTTTATATATATATATATATATATATATATATATATTTGATATAAAATATAAACATATATGTGTGATATGGCCGTTTATACACAAGAGTTGTGTATATGAGAATCACATTGGGTTAAAAATGAGAGGATAATGATTTACTTAATTAAATTTGCTAAAAGAAAGAATGATTCATTGTTTTGGAACATGCTAGTTTGCATGACTCATTTTTCTTTTTCCTTTTTTCATATAAATTTATTTCATTTGATCTTATCCAAATACAAACTCATTCTCATCACCGTCTTCATCTTCTTCATCTCTTCTCTTGAAATACTATTCACTTAAGAGAAAAAAAAGGAAAAAAATTTTAGTGAGCAAAAATCCTATTTTATTAACCTAAACTAAACTAGCAAATTAGTTTAGATTGTTCTCTTCACTAATAGTTTGAATTGTGAAGTGTGAGCTTGAGTTAGAGTAATCTCAATGTGAATCATTTTTGTCACGTCCCGCTTTACAAAATACGTATACACGGTACGTGACAGAGCCAACCATGCTACCTATGGTTAGGAAAGATCTATCCATAGTCATATTACGGCTTTCAATTAGATATTAAAAACCGTAATAAAATCTAATTAACACATGTCCATTTGCCACAGTAGATAAAAGTCAAGAAATGTATATAGCGGAAACAAATAAAGATGTAACACCCTAGCACTGTTATATTATATTGTTTTAGGGTATTTCAAATCTTGCGGAAAAATTCTTTATTATTGCTGCTTTTGGGTTGCGGATAGTGCAATTGGTAGTTATGGTTATTATCCGACCCGGCCCGTATGTTTGAAACCCATCATTGTTCAAGATTACATCAAATATTTGCTAGTACAGAGTATCCATGCAAATCTAGATTTTCTATACGTATAAAATATATTTTAGAATCTAAATATCTTTTTAAAATACAGTATAAAACCAAATAATATATTTCCCTATCTAGCCTTGCATGTCATACTCATGTGGTTGCGCCCATGTATCATATTCATGTCCTAATTGTTAAACAGACTCGTTTTTTATCGCTACGAATATTTACGTAGATTCGTATTTGGGGGTATATGTTTTTATTTACAGGATATCGCATCATGGTTTTAATCCTTACGTATATTCTCCATATTGAAAAACTAGATTTTTGAAGGGATATGGGTAATATTCAGAGTAATATGGTATTATCTGTAATATCCCACAATTTTTATATATATATATATATATATTAATATATTTATATATATAATATTTTATAACTATATATATCTACCGTAATACATAATATATATAATATACTAATTATTTAAAAAATAAAATCTCTCTCTCTTTCTCACTCTGTGTGTGTCTTTCTCTCCCGTCTCTGTGTGTGTGTCTCTCTCTCCCGTCTCTCTCTCTATTAAATCTCCCATCCCTACCTCATTCTCTCTCTCTCTAATATATATATATATATATATATATATATATATATATAATAATATATTATTTATTATTAACACACATACACACTCTCTCCCCTTCGTGTTCTCCTTCTTCTTCATGTCCTCGCCCGCGAACGCAAACCCCAACCCACGCCGTGCCCTTCATTGTTGTTCGCCCCTTTTTCGTTGCCTTCACCTCCCCTCTCGTCCTCACTTCCATCACCTCCACCACTTCCTCCTTCTCCTGATCACCCAAATCGACCTCCCTGACTGCAAGAACCCATCTCGTCCAAACCAACACCTCGCCGCAACTCCTCGTAGCAAGAAAACCCACAAACGCCGACCACCCTCTTCACCCTCCTCGTCTCTCGGCAACCCCAGACCACCACTACACCCTTCTCCCTCCTCTGCTAATCTCGAGCACCATTCAAACCTCACAATGACACCACCTCGCCGTCGGCCTCATCGCCGTCACCTCATCGCCATAATATCTCCTCTGTCTTCGCCTAATCCCCAAAACTCCAGAAACCCAGAAACATTTTCTTCTTCTTCTTTCCTTCTCTTTTCTTAATCCCTGATCGTCCCGCCGGAGTTTCGCACGTTGCCGACGATCCAGATGATCCAGCCACCATCGTTATCTAGCCCTGTCACCACATCACGCATATGCTTAGTCAGGTCCAGTCATACGTGCGTAAGTTTGCGCCGTAACTGTTGGCTATAGTGCCCTAAAGGAAATTGTCATAGTCACAGGTATGTAATCATGATGATTGAGCGAGGACCTATACCGATAAAACAGTCTTACCCGAGATGATAGTATGCTATCTGGTTTGTCTTTATCATCATATGTTGATAAAGCCCATAGGATTCTTGCTTGACTGCCGGCATTGTGATGGCGATCACATACGTGGGAGCTGGGGGTCTATAAGCACACCCTTAAATGCCCCTAGTCGTGGGAGTATCAAGACTGGGCATCGATACTCCAGTGTAGACTAGTGAATACTTATCTAGACCCTGACGAGGGGCGGTGGCCGGTCTCAAAAGCCATTGGTATTAGTTGTTCACCTAAGATAGTATACAGGTGCTCATTGGGTTATGAGTACACTGTACGAACTCGCCGAGAACATGCTAGTTGGTATTATACCTATAGTCAGATAGCAGTTCCCAGACCAGTTGGTCTAAGGCACTAGGTGATGAAGCACCCTCGCTATATTTTTTTTATTGCTGCCTTGGCGATAACAAAACCAGTGTTCATTTTTCTTTTCACCATTTTTATATTTCCTTCATTTTTTCATTTTTCATTTCCTTCATACTTTGGCTTTTAGACAAGAGCATTTCAAGGTATCCTCTACTATCCCGAGTTTCAAGACGTGTGTAAGTACATATAGTAGGGTATCAACATTCAAATGTTTGGCTTCCAGAATAGAAATTATTTTTCAGACTTATTTTTATCCTCAGATTAGTGACTTTCTTCATCTTACTAACCCTTGGGACAACAGCTCATAACTACTTATTACTAGTTCGTTTAAGAAAACTTCTAATTTTCTTGGTTTTCTTAAACTATTCCTATCTTTTGGATATAATTTTTCACATTCTACTCTTTTGTTATAAAAAAAATAATTTAATGCCCAGTGTCAAAGATAATTCAGTGAATACAAACCTCCCCCCCAAACCTGTTTTCAGCAGTGTCCTCAGTGATGTAGCCTTTTGAGAACACGGACCTGTATACTAGGAGAGATATACAAGGGGTAAAATAATAGTTAAGTGAAAACTACCCCCAAACTTGATCTTTGACACGCACAGATATTCAGTTAAATCCATTTTCACTCACCTCCATTCTTAAAATGAGAAAATGTTATAAAAACATGGAGGTGAGGCGGAGGAATTTTAGTTTTGATAAAACGGCTCCTGTAAAAACAGGAGCTCCTCCGCGGGGTCAACAAAAAAATACGGTTTTAATCTATTCCCATTTACTTTAAAAATTGAACCGTTTTTCAAATTTTCAACTTCAACTGCCCCGTGCGGGTGTACATACCGCACCACAAAAAGTCCTTTCGAACGAGATTTAAGCTTACCCGGATGAAGATGGAGATGGGAATCGTAAAGAAGGACTTGTTGCCCCGATGTGAAGGTTTTTCTAAAAAGATTTTTATCGTGGAACACTTTAGTCATGTTCTTTACTATCACAGCATTATCGTAAGCTTCATCGCGGAGTTCGCTTAGCTCATTCAACTGCAGCTTCCGATAGCTGCCTGCATGATCAAGATCAAAATTAAGCTCTTTAATAGCCCACATTGCCTTATGTTCAATCTCGACAGGAAAGTGGCATGCTTTCCCAAACACAAGGCAGTATGGAGACATACCAAGATCGGTCTTATAAGCGGTGCGGAATGCCCAAAACGCATCTGTCAATTTGGTTGACCAATCCTTACGGTTCTTAGAAACCGTCTTCTCCAAGATTTGTTTGATCTGCCTATTTGAGATCTCAGCCTGCCCGCTCGTTTGGGGATGATAGGGCGTAGAAAGCTTGTGAGTGATTGAATATTTCCGCATCAAGGCCTCGAAAGACCTATTGCAGAAATGTGTTCCGTTGTCGCTAATTATAGCGCGAGGGTGTCCGAATCGCGAAAAGATATTTTCTTTAAGGAACTTAATGACAACTTTGTTGTCATTAGTGCGACACGGTATAGCTTCCACCCATTTCGAGACATAATCAACCGCTAACAAGATATATAAATTCCCAAAGGAGTTGGGAAAAGGGCCCATAAAATCAATACCCCACACATCAAATATTTCCACAACCAATATAGGTTGGAGCGGCATCTCGTTCCTTCGTGAAATCTGACCCGAATGCTGACATCGCGGACAAGTTTTGCAATGTTCAAATGCATCTTTAAATAATGTTGGCCAATAAAAACCACATTGCAAAACTTTCTCCGCCGTTTTTCGAGGTCCAAAATGACCGCCGCATGCCTGATCATGACAAAATGATAATACGCTCTTGAACTCATCGTTAGGAACACACCTGCGAATGATTTGATCGGAACAATACTTAAATAGATAAGGTTCATCCCAGTAAAAATATTTTACTTGGGATAGAAATCGAAGTTTGTCTTGTTTCGACCAATCATTAGGAATAAGTCCCGTCACAAGATAGTTCACGATATCCACGAACCAAGGTTAGTAGGATACAGTCAAGAGCTGTTCGTCAGGAAATGAGTCATTTATCGGCACGGTCAAAGTTGGCGAAGAAGTGATGCGTAAAAGATGTTCGGCTACAACGTTTTCACATCCACTCTTGTCTCGGATGACAAGATCAAATTCTTGTAACAATAGGATCCAACGTATTAGCCTGGCCTTCGCATCCTTCTTCGATAAAAGATGTCGTAGGGCGGAGTGATCTGTGTAAACCACAATAGGCGAGCCAATCAAGTAGGGCCTAAATTTCTCTAATGCAAATACAACTGCCAAGAGTTCTTTCTCGGTAGTTGTGTAATTTATTTGTGCATCATTCAAGGTTCTACTTGCATAGTAAATTACATATGGCATCTTATCAATGTGCTGTCCTAAGACAGCACCAATAGTAAAATCTGATGCATCACACATAAGCTCGAACGGGTGGTTCCAATCCGGAGATGATAGAACGGGGCTGTAGTGAGCGATCTTTTAAGTGATTCAAAAGCAGCCTCACAATCCGAATCGAAGTGAAATGTAGTATCCTTGGCCAATAGAAGGGTTAAGGGTCTAGCAATTTTGCTAAAGTCCTTAATGAATCTCCTATAAAATCCTGCATGGCCAAGGAAGGATCGTATATCTTTGACGCATTTGGGACGAGGGAGGTTATGAATGAAATCTATTTTAGCTCTGTCAACCTCAATGCCTTTTCGTGGAATTATATGTCCAAGTACAATCCCTTCTTGGACCATAAAATGACATTTTTCCCAATTCAAAGTCAAGTTCTTATCCTTACAACGGGTAACAACCGCGTCAAGATTACGAAGGCAGTCCTCAAAGGAGTCCCCAAAAATGGAGAAATCGTCCATAAAAATTTCTAGAAAATTTTCCACCATATCTGAAAATATCCCCATCATGCACCGCTGAAATGTAACGGGAGCGTTGCATAACCCAAAGGGCATGCGTCTATAAGCAAAAGTTCCGAAAGGACAAGTAAAAGTGGTTTTATCTTGATCATTTTCGGCGATGGGGGCCTGATTATAGCCAGAGTATCCGTCCAAGAAACAGTAGTATTCGTGTCCCGCTAATCGTTCTAACATCTGGTCAATGAAGGGTAGAGGGAAGTGATCTTTTCTCGTCGCGGCATTGAGTTTCCTGTAATCAATACATACGCGCCACCCATTTTGGGTGCGTGTTTGGATTAACTCATTAGCCTCATTAGTGATGACCGTGATGCCAGACTTTTTAGGGACCACATGAATTGGACTTACCCATTGGCTATCAGATATAGGGTAAATTATTCCACTATGAAGGCACTTGACGATTTCTTTCTTTACCGTCTCCTTCATAACGGGATTTAACCGTCTTTGTGGGTCTCGGGTTGATTTGGCTTCATCCATCAAATGTATGTGATGTTCAACAATTAAGGGACTAATCCCTTTGATGTCGGCCATTGTCCAACCAAATGCTTGCCGATTCGATCTCAACACTGCCAAAAGTGTGTTCTCTTGCTCAAAGGCTAGAGAAGCGGATATAATCACTGGCAAAGTCTCATTCTCTCCTAAATATGCATATTTAAGATGAGAAGGTAGCGGTTTGAGATCAAGAATAGGCGGTGAGACAATAGAAGGTGGGGTAAGGGAATGATATTCGGACTCCCAAAGAGGTTCAAAACTTGCATACGATATTGACTCGGAAAGTGCTGCTGACTTTTGCAACGAGTCAACGGGTTCAATCTCAAGGACGGACTCATTGAACATATCCTCATTATGAAGTGGTGCAAGATCAAACGATGTCTCATCAGTGTTGTCGAGAACATCAAAGCAAAGTTCCTCATCCATGCTGCTTTCGGGAGCTATCTCGTGGATGGAACAAACATCCAGCAAATGAGCAGAAGGTTCTGATGGCTGACTTCCTAGCTTGTAAATATTAAGCTCAATTGTCATTTTCCCGAAGGATAAGTTCATAGAACCGTTATGACAATTAATTACAGCGTTAGAAGTTGCTAGGAAGGGTCGACCAAGTATCACCGGGATTTGATTGCGTGGGTTTGCCACAGGTTGTGTATCTAAAACAATAAAGTCCACGGGAAATATGAATTCCCTGACTTTAATTAACACATCCTCTAGTTCGCCCCGAGGTTTGGTGATAGATCGGTCTGCCATCTAGAGAGTACAATGGGCGGGTTTTAACTCTCCAATTCCTAACTGCTCGTATACTGAATAAGGAAGCAAGTTAACGCTAGCGCCAAGATCGAGTAAAGCACGATTAATATTTTTACCCCCAATAGAAATAGAAATTGTAGGACAGCCGGGGTCCTTACGTTTCTTTGTTATTTGTTGGGTAAAAGCCTTGCTAACATTACTCGTCATGAAAACCTTCTTAGGCACTTGAGTTTTTCTATTCCTAGTGCACAAGCCTTTAAGGATTCTTGCATAAGATGGGACTTTTTGAATAGCATCTAGAAGAGAAATATTCATGCTAACTTGCTTAAACATTTCCACAATCTTCTCCATTTGCGGGTTAGGTCTGTTGGCCCTTAATCTGTTTGGAAATGGAGCTCGATCAATAAGTTTTGGGTCCAACGTTTGTGGAGAAGACTGTGGGGACGAATTCGATCCCAAAATTGGAGTGGGAATCGATTTATATAGATTTGGCGAAATGTTCGAGCCTTGGGGAAAACGGAGAATAGGCTCGGATGAAGGTGGGGGACTAGACAAATTATGGGAAGAAGAAGAAGCTGGGGTATCAATGGTGTCACTAACATCAAATTTCTCACCCACTCTGTTATTCAGCACTCTCCCCGATCTCAACGTAGTAATGTCATTCACATTATGATTTTGTGAATGGTCAGGATTCGGTAGAGGTTGAGATGGGAGTTTCCTTTTTTCTCTCGCACTCATTGCAGCGTTTAGCTGTGCGATTTGGTTTTCTAATGATTTAATACTCTCACCATGGGAGGCGGAGTTTTTCGTTATGGTATCAATAGAAGACTTCATCTCAGCCGACAATTGCATGGACTGTTTCATGAACATATCCAAAGTTTGTGCAAGTGAAGAGTTGTCAGTACCGGCCACTTGTGGTGTAGAAATGTTGGCCGGATTTTGGAAATTTTGTGACTGAAAGGGGGGCTGATTCTGTGGTTGTGGTTGCTGTGGAGGAGGTCTTTGATAGTTGCTTTGTTGGTTTTGATTCCAAGCAAAGTTAGGATGATTCCTCCATCCTTGATTGTACGTGGAAGAATAAGGATCGTTTCTAGGTCGCTGCTGAAAAGCAGCATTAGTTTGAAACGATGCATTCATAGGACATTCTTCCGTTAAGTGTGAAGGATCCGAACAGCAACCACAGACGGTCTTAGGAAGCGTGACCTGATTTAGGGAGAATGATGAGAACTTGTTCTCAATAGCGTCGATTTTCTTCTGTATCGCTGCCATTTCGGCTTTTGCTGCAATAGAAACATCGAGCTGATGAATACTTCCCTTAGAAGAAGGTGGTCTTACGCTTTCCCACTGCAAAGTGTGTTCAGCAAGGTCTTCCAGATTTTCCAAGCTTCACCGTCATCTTTAGACATGAAATTGCATTGACAATTTGTTTCAAGCATCTGCTTTGTCGCTGGATTAATGCCCTCATATATTATTCGGCATAAACCCCATCTATTGATTCCATGATGAGGACATTGGACAAGCAGATCTTTGAAACGTTCAAAGCACTTCCAAAATGGTTCATTGGGAAGCTGGGTGAACTGGTTGATCTCGCTTCTAACACGGGCAGTCTTATGGTTTGGGTAAAACTTCTTAAGAAATGCTATGACGAATTCATCCCAATTAGTGATAGAGTGTGCGGCAGTATTATAAAGCCATTTTTCTGCCAAGTCGCACAGTGTGAATGGGAGAAGACGTAAGCGCATAGCATCCAAAGTCAATTGTGAAGTACCCATCATTGCGCATACGTTTTCGAATTTGGTGATGAAAACGTACGCGTCTTTCGACTCAAGCCCGTGAAATTTGGGCAACAGATTGATGTAGTGGGGTTTAATTTCAAAATTATCCCCGTTAGCTGGTGGAATGGATAGACAAGTAGGAAGGGGACCACGGATAGGATAGCATCTCTCTTGGAGAGAGATGCGCGGTGGATTCTGCGCACCTACGAGCGGTGGCAGCGTGGTGTTATAATCTGATGGAGTGCCGTCCATCTCGGTCGTGGTGTGTGGTGGGGGAAAAGAAGATGAAGAAGTACCGACTTTGGCGTCGATAGCAGGAACGCGGACAAGACGGGCACTAGGATCCCGTGTCCAGCCGAGCATGCACTAAGCGGGTTTAGTGCAAGTGGCAGCGTGTGTGTGATTTAAAATTGGTCTGTTTTGAAAAAAGTGGGACTCAAGACAAATCACTCTAAAATGCACAAGCAACCTTAGAACTAAGGTCACCTAGGTCCAGTCTCTAAACCGCTCCTAGACTTCCAAAGGACAAGCCGCAGGATCAGTCCTCTACCGCCTCCGTACTACCCTAGTAGCCAGATAAGTGCCAGGTAAGTGGGAAGGAACCACAGTAGTGGGCCTAATTAAAAACCACTAGCCTTTGTCACACTTGCCTAGGCACTACAAAAGTAATGCGGATAAACGATAGATTACCCACGACCTTCCTCTGTCCTTATTGAGCGCGACAGTCCTTAGAGTCTGGTCTAGATATTTTTTAAATTAATGAAGGGTTGATCTAGATGCTCGGTTTGTGATTTGTGGGGCTTAGGAAGGGTGATGAAATCCCCACCTAATCTTGATTTGGTCTTTGCCCCTTAAAGTCCATATTAAAATATGCAAAACAAAACCAATCACAAAACTTTTGCAAAAAGATTTTTGAGCGGTGCTAGTTTGCAAAGAATCCTGCAGAAAATAGATTTTATTGGATTTGAGAGGAGAGAGAAGGAGTTGAGAAAGATACCAGAGAAGTGTGGAACCCTAGATCCCCTATTGCACCGCGCTTCCGCCGCAGATGCTCTCCTTTGCCGCGGTTCCGCCGCAGGAGAGAAAGATCTGTTGATGAAATTTTCTCTGTTCCCTTCTGTGCTCCTCTGGATCTCTAAGAATGTCTCTGTCTTCTGTTTCTTCAAGTCTGTGACTCCAGATCTCCTTGCAAAAATTCAAGCACAAATCGTTAAATATGCAATTTGCAGTTTTGTTTTAATTATGATATGGATCGTATAAGAATTCAATACAAATAGTAAGAATAAAAAAATTACGCACGTATCCCCAGCAACGGCACCATTTGATTGATACGAAAAAGTGTGTTTGTAGTTAACCGCAATCAATAACGGTGTCGCTTGTAGCTAGACCGAGATGAGTACGGGTCGTCCTCTGGGAAACGTGGAACCTTTTAATCTTACTTTAGATGTGTTGAAAAAGAGAGGAGGAATAAAGAATTTTGTGAAAAGTTTCTAGATCTACGTTAAGCAAGAATGCAAAAATATAGATCTAGATTATTTTAAAGATGTAGTTAATATAATAAGAGGGCTTGTAGGGTTCGTTAGGATTTAGTAGTTATGGACGATTAATTAAAAGTTACCCTTTTTATCCTTTAATAGATTTAAAACTAGAACGACGGTGATGCGTGTAGATTAGGGTTTCTGGAGGAAAAAGGAATCCCATTCTTAACCCTTATCTCGACACGGAACTCCGTTCATATCTAGCCTTTACCAAAACAATCATTAATCTAATCTCTAATCGCGGTCGGAACTAACAAGGAATTGTTAGCGCGCCCGATTAGGATGTTAATGATTCTTTTGATAAAGTTCATAAACTTTATAGGACTTAAAAAGGGTTTAGGGATGTTCATTATCCATTAGCCTACCCTAATCCTACGAACCCTAACAAGCGGAGAATTACTCGCGCATGTTGGGAGAAAAAGAGATGGAAAGAAGTTGCATAATTAAACTACGAAGAAATAGAATAAGAAAAAGAAAGGTACCTTTATTAATCAACAATATTCATTACACTTGAATCCTTAGAAAATGATTACAAATCTAGTTGCTTCTCGATCTCTTCCAAGGAGGTAGATGAACAGTTGATGACCAGCCTGGATGCGTGAGCCGTCTTGGACTTCGTGATCTCGTCGGCTTGGTAAATTTTCCAAGAGGCTCTCGGTTCCTTTTTATAGTCCCAAAGCCAGAAAGTTAGATGCCAAAATTTGGGACTTTTAGTTAGGATTCCACCAGATAAATGCCAGACCCTAACTCTTCTTTAACGCGGCGGATCCACGGCATCAAGGGGCTTGGGCCGCGGATCCGCGGCCTGACGATCTCCTCCATTGATCAAACTTCTGGGTATGGCTCCTTGTGACATGTGGCGATCCTTGGAACCTTCAGAATTTGGAAATCTTTCTTTTCTTCTGCCAGAATTGATTTCTTAATTAGGCAGGTTAGCTTTAACAACTTGATTTCCTTGATTTAAGACCTGAAAATTCTGCACAACAATAATACTTAGTAGACTAAGTCTACTAGGATTAGGTAAATATTATTATATTCATTTTCCTACCAAATGCTAATTATAATATATCAACACATGGAAAATAGTATTTTTTACAAATAAACCCACATATGTATGATATATTATAATAAAGACCTTTTTAAATATGGAATTTGTAGAAAAAATGTAATAATAAATGTGCAGTTTAATCAACTAAACAGTCCCACACAGAGGGTTTTCACGGTTCAGGCGATATGGTGTAGGTGACGTATGTTGATACATACAGGTGTCCGATTAAATGTCTGCACGGACTGAACAGACTTTAATCGGACAGTTGATAATACTAGCGGCTTAGGATTAAGCCAGATTGTTAAATCAAGTTTTGATTTAATAATTTACATATGTATTTATATATATGTATTTCAGTATTATTGCTCACTAATTATTTTCTCTCTTTGGCTATTCGTATTTTCGTACGAATACGCGTATGTGTATTTCGATACATATACCGGAAAATATTCTGTATTTGTACGGAATGACTTCTAGAAGATTTGCCACCTCATTATTGATTTTCCTTTTTAGAAAAATCATTTGTTTCATAATGAGGTAGAAAGGTGATTTGGGTCAAAGCATGGCTTTTGTGCATGTAGTGATTGGTATGGTCTCATTTGTTTATTGTTAATTGGAAAAGGGTTTTTGGTGTGCATTATTTTTGAGGGGAAGAGAGAGGGGCCGGCCACTATGAGTGGTGGGGGATTTGCTTGCTCATTTTGACATACACTTGATGCTCTCTCTCTCTTGCTCACATTCACTCTCACACCAAAAACACTTAGCCAAATTTAGCTCATGCCATTCTTGCTTTCATCACCTCCACATCTTCCATGGTTGTTCTATGAGCATTATATTTTGAGAGAAGATTAGAGTGACACTATCCTACACCCTCCACTCTCTACTACTAGAAATCCTAGAGAGTCGGTTGGTCCGCTTGGAGAACCTGGAGCATGTGCCGTTTCTCTCGGCTGGATCATCAGAGATGAAGGAAGACCGGTGACCAAAGTCGATCCGCATCACTAGGAGCTTGGAAATGGTTGAAGACCCGAAGGAATTGGTTCATTAGGTATAACCATTCTATCTCCTTTTGTTAGCTTGCTAGTTTTAGGGTTAATGGTTTCAATCTTGGAAATCGGGTAATGGTAGCGCCGGATTTTAGAAAATTTTTGTTCCGCATTTAGCCACGGTTCGATGGCCGGGGCTCTCCCATAACCCAACATGGTATCAGAGCCACCCATTAAACCCTACTAGCTAGTTTGCACAAGCTCAAAATCTCGATCAATCAAAATTTCCAAATCAATTTTCCATTTTGCCTATTTTCTGTCGATTTCTGAAAGTGCTCCAAAAATCTTTCTGTATAGCTTAAAAATCCGTGCAGGCAAACCTAAAGCTACATAAAAGATTTGGTGACCTAAATCCAAAATGACACCGTGGAACCGCCACTAAATGTCACATTAGGCGGCGCTTCCGCGGCCCTTTTTGGGCTATAGTGACCAAAATTTTTTCTGGAGCTCTAGTTGGTGTAAAAATGATTTTTGTGATATATAGTTTTAGCCCAGATTCATTTGAGTACTGGTTTAGCACATGGGACCATTTTGGGAAAGTTTAGTCGATCGAAATTTTAATTGTGTGTTTTCAGTACATTACATTTCTATCTGCGACCGTGAATGTCATTTGATCGGTAAATCTTGTCCAATCGCTATAGTCCTTTTAGACGGGTTTGCGAACGTGACATTCACGTTGATATTCTGTGTTGTGCTGTGATGTTGCGGATTGTCGTGGTGGATAGCCTGGGTGCGGTGGTAGTACAGTTTTGTTGTATTTGTATATTTGATATTGCAGGGCGAGCGTCCGACATGTGGACTGTCGTCACTGCCTGTTTGTATATTATTCTTTTGGGGCACAACCGGGTTGAGGTCGATATACCCGTTGTATATATTTTCTTTTCTGTACTAGGATTACCCCACGGTGGGGTGCACGGATAGCCGGGTTCTAGAGGGCAACGAGCCCGCATCTCATGGCGTTGAGACGGAGGGGGCTTCACTCTAGAATTGGCGGGCTATTCGCCGCACTCGTAGGGGGTACAGGTTGACCCAAGGAGGGGTGCTCAAGTTACCGGATTCCGTGAAGTGCTGGGTGGTCCATTCACTTTGTTGAAGGGGGCTGCCTCGCTTCAGGTTTTGGCGGGTAACTTGCCACGCTCGTAGGGGTCTAGGAGTTCATTGCAAAGGCTATCCACACGACCAGGGGAATGTCGGGTTTTCAGTTGTGGCTCAAAGGAAACCCGGGGTTCCCAGATTATCTATATTGTTCTGTGATGCTTATTACTTTTCTGTGATATTGCATTTATCATGCCTGGGACGATTGTTATATATATTTATATATACTAGTAGATGTTGTATATGTTTTGCACCCGCGCTAGCCCAGTCCCCGCTCTGTCGTTAGTTAAGTAACCTAACGGGTGATGACGGGACCCAGTGGCGAATGCGGGTGGCATATACGTACATTTTATTTTCGTTCTTTTCTGGTGTGATTAATTGATGGGACTGTGTTGATTCTTATCAATGCAAGGAAAACAAACCTATATATATGATGTTGTTGGAACCAAGATTTTTTTAAAAACTGACATTACAGACGTTCTCTTTTGCTTTGCACAATGGTATTCGGTTATGAATATCCAGCACCTCATTCGACAAGGCAAGGGCCGAGATCCCTTCATCGGGAGTGACCCCTTGGGCAAGAGTTTGTGTCAACATAATAACTTCACTATAGTCGATTACTTTTTGCTTTGCATCGTGGTATTTAGTTTGGAATATCCTGCACCTTATTCGACGGGGAAAGAGCCGAGATCTCTTCACCGGGAGTGACCTCTTTAGCAAAAGTTTTCGCTACTGTACTTTTGTAAAACCACTTGGATTCCTTCAACGATATCAAGTTCATTACGTTAAAGGTTTTTCGCCAAAAACCAGACGTAGCCCTCCGTCATTTCTTTCAGGTAGTACCTAGTATTCATGCTGCGTTTGTTGGCCTTTGTCAAGGCGTAGTGTGCGGTAGCTGGGTATTACTTGTCTGTTACATTGAGTTGGGATTATCTAGGACAGTCGTATAACCTTGTTGGCCTTTGTCAAGGGTTTTTGCGGGTGAGTCTAGAGTAATCCAGGATAATGACGGGTTGAACTTGACTTGTGGTTTATGATTTGTTGGCCTTTGTCAAGGTCATAAACTGCTTAGGGTAAAAATCATATCGGGAGTTTTAAACATATAGGAAACTTGCCAGGCATGCGCATACCTTCTGGAGTGTGGTGACTTGAGTGGCTTCCATCAAGTTATCATGCGATGATAGTTGGATCCCGATTCCCACTGATGAGTATGATTACTCTTCGGGTGATTCCGACTAATTCTCTTTTTAGGTTTGGAGGAGAATTCAAGAAAACAGTGGGAGCCATCCAGATTAGATAAAGTGATTATCCATTCTGATCTAAGTTAGAGTGCACGCTGAGTGATTCTTTTCTCTCTCTCTGACAGCGACCATAGCCCGACCCTAGACTATAACTCAGTGACCAAGTTAACCGAACTTTCTTAAAACACTGACTTTTGGATTGCTTGAGTTGCATACATCATTGCCACTCCTTCTTTTACCCTTTGCTTTTCTCCAAACACCCTATATCACTACGTATATCCACTTCCATTGGATAAAACCATCGTATGGTTATATACGAACTCGTAGGAACTTTTTCGAGAATGGTTTCCGGTTCTGGAGAAAATGAATAGGATTATTCAGTTGTCTTTTCCTTTTACCTTCTCTCAGGTCGTGAGGGCTCCTAGGATTAGGAGATGGTACACCTATTACGCTTATTGGATAGTCTTCTTCCAAACCATAGGCAGGTGCCAAAAGGTAGGGAATGAAGAAAACCAATTAGCCTAAATGTGGTGTACAAACGGTAATGAGTAAAGACAAATAAAGGGATTCGAAAGAGGGCAAAGTAAATTGCGACTGCTATTCACGACCAAACCAAGTCTTTCAACGCCACTCCTATTTCACCTTTGTATATCTCCAGAACACTCTGTATCACTACGAACATCAAATTCCATTAGATAAATCCATCGTATGGTTATATACGAACTCGAAGGAACTTTTTCGAGGATGGATTCTGGTTCAGGAGAAATAAGAATAAGGTTTATTCAGTTGTCTTTTATCATCACCTTCTCTCAGGTTGCGAGTACTCCTACGATTAGGAGAGTGCCCCTATTACGGTTATTGGATAGTCTTCTTCCAAATCATAGGCTGGTGCCGAATGGTAGGGAAGGAAGAAAACCATTTAAGCCTAACAATGGTGTACAGAAGGTATCGACTAAAGACAAATAAAGGGATTTGGAGAGATGGTAAGGAAATATATGGTTTTAGTCATGAATCAGGATAATGGAAGATGCATTATTAGGAATACCCGGATACCCCTTCGAAACATCTTAATGTTTCAGTTTCACTATGCATTGTTAATTGAAAACTGATTTCCCAATTAGGTCTTTACTCCAGGTTATGTATTTACCAGTTTTGATCCTCACATCTGTATGATTTTACAGATGATGAGTGGGAGTAAATTATTGGGAATTAGGTGATCATCCTCATTACATCGGAATTCGTTGTAATAGGTGATATTTGAGGAAATCACCTGGGTACAGTTTTCAACCAACGACGCACAGGATTTGAGTTGTTCAACTCATCGGACTTATACAAAGTATTGTATGTTGTCCAGTGTCCATTAGGACAAAGGGGTTTTGGTCCTCGTACTATATTCTGTTTAGTTGTGACTTCTCAAGTTTAGGACAAGTGTTTCGTACAAATACAAGTGTTTCCCCCAATCAGAGAAAAGCTCTGTTTTGAATTTCAAAATTCAAAAATTGAAGCAACGCTTCAGATCCCGTGCGCTGCGCGCTGCGTGCCACGTGTCTAAGCAGACGTGCTAGTGCCAGGTGCGCTGCGCCCTAGACAGCGCACCCCCAATCAGAGCAAAGCCCTGCTTTAAAATTCAAAATTAAATTGAAGCAACGCTTCAGATGCTGCACTTTGCGCTGCGCCCCACGTGTCAAACAAGGTGCGCTAGCGCAGTTGCGCTGCGCTCTGCGCTGCACGCCATGTGACAAACAAGGTGCACTAGCGCAGTTGCGCTGCGCTCTGCGCTGCGCTCTGCGCTGCGCGCCACGTGTCGAACGTAGGTGCGCGAGCGCAAAGTGCGCCAGCGCTGGAATTAAAATTCCCCCACCGTCAGATCTAAAGATCTACTAATAATAAATTATTAATTAATCAGAACTAAAATTCTGTTATGGGAAGATCTTTCCAATCTTATTAAAACAAGAAGATTATCTTCTGTAAAACAGAAGCCTTAGGATCAAAGATCCAACGGTGGGAAATATTCCCAAATTAATCAGAGAAAGATCTCTTAAAACTGATTTAACAAATCATTTGGCCCTATATAAAGGACCCTAGACTTCAAGTTTCATATATAGAAAAGAGAGAGAGAAACCCTCTGCAAAAAGAAAAAAGAAGCTCTTAGAAAGAAGAAGATCATTTCTTCATATTCAAGGTAAAAAAAAAAGAACTATGTTCTTGAATAACAGAGATGAATCCATCTCATAAAAAGAAGAACCTTCTTCTAAAAAGATCTTAGATCTATAAAAAGACCAAGGTCTTTAATAAAAAGGAAAAGATCAAAAGATCTAATCATAAAATAATAAAAGAAGTATTTTTACTTCATTCACAGATCTTTGGTCTATAAAGGCAGAGCCTTTTTATAAGAACAAGAACTTTTTGTTCTCGAAGCTTGAGGCAAAGCCTCCTTTAAGAAGAATATAAAATTTGTTCTTTGATCTTAAAATTGATCAGATGCGCTATTGAAAAGTGCCTTGCACTCATGAACTGCGCTCTTGCGCTCCTTGGATCAGCGCTCAGCGCCAAAACATGCCACGTGTCAACCATAGACACCACTTGCGCTTTATGCTTCTGAAACAGAGCATTACGCTCATGGGCTGGCGCTCAGCGCCAAGCATGCCACGTGTCACTCACTGGTGCGCCAACAGACTAGCGCAACGCGCTCATAAATTAAAAGCGCAATGCGCTAACAAACTAGCGCTTAGCGCTAAGCGTAACACGTGTCATCTTCGTGTGCGCTACCTGATAGAAGCGCAATTCGCTCTTTGACTAGCGCAAAGCGCCTGGCGCGCTACGTGGCGCACTGTCAGAACACAACTTGTTCTGATGAAGACAAAAAATGTCAGAGACCAATACCTAGCATTATTAAAAGGGCCGAGCCCAAATAAAGGCATAATAGCCAGAACAAAAATAAAATGTTAAACAATTTTAATTGGATTTAGCCCAATTCTGGCCATAAGTCCTCAATTCAGACTTAACTGAGCTACTGTGCTCATAATTTAATTAATTGGTCTTAGTTCCAAATTGGGCTACAGATCACTTAATTCACCCTGGTTCAAGGGTACATCTCTTTACTCCTCTGATATCTGTCGTTATAATCCTTCAACGTCGTCAGAGAGGTGACGGGTCCCGACAACCACACATTACTATGGACTGTGAGGTCCTTAAACTCATGGACTATGATGTCCTTAACCTCGACCGTGATGTCTTAAAACTAAAATTGGACTGTGAGGTCCTTAAACTCATGGACTATGATGTCCTTAACCTCGACCGTGATGTCTTAATACTAAAATTGGACTGTGAGGTCCTTAAACTCATGGACTATGATGTCCTTAGCCTCGACCGTGATGTCTTAAAACTAACAACGGACTGTGGAGTCCTTAAATCCACGGACTATGATTTCCTTAACCTCGACTGCGATGTCTTAAAACTAACATTGGACCGTAATGTTCTTAAACTAATTATCGACCACAATGTCACTAAACTAAACAATAGAGCATAATTGCTCTCTTGTCGGATCTAAATGATCCCGTTAAGTTGATCTTAGTCTACAATTAGACTAACGTATCCTTAAAAAACGTTTAAGTTGATCTTAGTCTCAAATGAGGCTAACGTATCCTTAAACCCAACCTCCAAACCCAAATCTAAGAAAGACACGCATTTGGACTAGTCCACGCCCTACGGGTGACAACATAACTTAGTCTCCGTATACAATCCACGGGCAACCAAACACAAAACAAACACCCACGACACAAAGTGACCATATGGAGAAGGAGAAAGTTGTTACCGCGATGCGGTAGCGTAATTAACTTTAGAGGCTTGCGCCAGCAGGGAAAAGCGTCCCTACAATCAAAAACCCCTCAAATGAGGGGGAATCTGACGAAGTCTGCTACATTGGCCGCATCCGTTTAAACCTTCGATACATGGTGCCATAAATCAACTTGGCATCTTCGGAGAGGTGGACGAATAGCACCATTTAGCATCTGCCCCGAAATTCAGGCAAGACGTCCGCCGCGTCTTCGGCCGCGTCTTTCACAGGGGAACAGATTCTGGCACGCCCGGTGGGACCTTTTCCTCTTTCCGCTCCATACTTCGTGTGTCGTGTTCGCGAACGAATCGCAGTTTGTTAATGGTTGCCTTTGGGTTTCGAGATACTAAGATTTGGCGTTTTGCTCGGTGCAGAAAGCAAAGGATCAATGGCGTCTACTTATGCAAAGTGTTCCACATGCAACTGCAACCCACGTTCTGCCTCAACAGGGGGCATAGCTTACGGGCCCCAGGCGGCTTCTCTGTTCACGATGCCGGTGGAACAGGTCACCCAAGCCACCACAGGATTGTTTTTCAGGACCATGCTCCCGCCAACGAGCTTCAGCGCTCCTATGCCAGCACCGGAAGCTCCTAAGAAGTCGGTCTTCGATCGGCTTGCTACTACCACGGCCCCTCTCAACGGGTCGTCCAGCTCCAACTTCTCGGTCTTCGCCAGACTGAGCCTGAACTCCGATGGGCCTGCCAAGAAGCCCATGATACCTGAAGTGGCCATCCCAAAGAAGATAGCCATCTCTGCTCCTGAAGTCGTTAAAGCGGCTTCTCCTGCCAAAGGGTCGGTCTTTACAAGACTGACTGCTCCCACTCCTGCTCCCGCTCAGAAGTCTGTTTTTGACCGGTTGGATACGGCTTCTCAGCGAACATCATTTTTTAGAGGCTGACGCCGGCAACAGCCCCTCATCTGGATAGGGGGCAAGACAAAACCATCGCCGAATCAACACCATCCGCTCGACACGCTCGACGTCGTCACTGGCGCCGGGTAAGGAAGGCTGGGGGCAACTCCCCCTCTGGGCTAACTCCACCGGCTCCAACGGTGGAGGTTAATGCTGCTGTTCCAACCGGGAATATCTTTGAGCTGCTGAATATGGTGCACAGGAATTCGCCTACCGCCGTACTAAAAAGATCTCCACTGCCGATGGAGACCGTCATAGAAATGAAGCCGGAACATTCCCCTCAACGAATGTCTTCTAAAGTTCATAAAATCTGGCGACAAGTCCGAGAGTCAGTGGTTGATCAAGACTATCCCCGCCGGCAGAAGAAGCTAAAGGTCTGACAGGAAGAAAACCGTCCTGTTAAGTCACAGAAGACAACGGCTACTTGGGTGCCCACTGCAGCGGCCCCCTCAATTTCGACCGCTCATAAGAGGAGAAGGCCGAAGAAAATCCCCATGCCTGCGCCAAATGTCAGAGGCACTGAGCCTAAACACCCCAAGTCTGGGGGCATGTTGGTACATACCGTTTATATGTCTTCCGGAAAAGAGGAAATCCGTGCTTCGACGGGTCACTGACCGCTCACACGATCCGTGACAAAAGCTCAAGAACAACAACAGCAGAAGCTTCAGGAGATGCTGACTGAAATGGCTGCGCTCACCGGAGCAAAAGAAAGTCCGGAGGCGTCGTCAGAACAGCGTCACGAACACAAGACTGATGCTGAATTCCTACGCAGAGTCTTCGAAAAGAAGGACAGAGAAGCTGCAGAACAAGCTGCCAACATAAGACGAATGACGCTTCTTTTCCAAGACATGGTCGAGATGATGTTACACCCAGACCCTCCAGCTGAAGACCCTCCGATCATTATTGAAGACGACAGAGGGGAGACATCGAACTCAACTCCGGCTCTTTCAGCAGCCAAGGAGGAAACCATTTCAAAGGCCGCTCTGTATGACTATATTGCTCAGAAAATACGAGCTCACCAGGCGAATGAAGCGGCCGGCCAAGTCGTTAAAATTGGGCAACCATATCCAGGGTGGTATGACCAAATAAAATACCCGCCTGGATACACAATTCCCAAATTCCATGTGTACAAAGGGACGGGCAATCCTCACCAGCACGTCGCCAAGTTCAGGGCTCTTTGCGGCAACACCGGGGGCGATGATAAACTTTTGCTTCGTCAATTCGTCGGTAGTTTAGCAGACACGGCTTTTGAATGGTACTCGGAGCTTCCCGATGACTCCGTCAAAACGTTTACAGAAATGGAGTTGCTATTCACTCAACGGTTCGCAAGCGCCAGTGAACACACCCCGATCATGGCATTGATCAATGCCAGGGTGAAGCCTGGAGAAACATGGGTCCAATATGCAATACGGTGGCGGAACTTATGGTCGAAATGCGAACAACGCATCGAAGAGGCTCCTGCGGTAGGCATGTTTGTGGGTACTCTCGACCCCCAAGCGACCATCTCGCAATTCATGATGTTCTTCAAGCCAACTACTTTCCAGGCCTTGATCGACAAGCTGGCCCAAATGGACCAAATGGGTCACAGACCATCTCCTTCAAAGGCGGATCCTCGGAATGAAAAGGGGAAAGGAAAAGCGACTTTCATCGCCAACACTCAACAACAGCCGAGCAACTTAAAGCCTGTTGTTCGCCAAAACAATATGCGTCCACGCCCATCCCTCGAGGAGAGACTAGGACGTCCTTATTCGTTTCCCCAAGATAAAACGAGGAGACTGTTCGAGCTACCAGTGCGCAACAGACTCATCAATCTGCCAGATCCAAAACGTCCGTTGCAGCCAAACGACGTCAACGATCCCAATTACTGCCCCTACCACCGAGTATTGAGCCATCCGATCGAAGACTGCTACGTCTTCAAAAACTGGGTTGAAGACCAATACCAACAAGGTAAGTTCGCATTATCGGAAAACTGGAAGGTGAAACCGCCGCAACCTCATGCCCCTAAAAAGGTGGACATGCCGGTGTAGGGTTGCTAGGCACGCGCACAAGGGTCTACAAGGCATCAACCATGCCCGATTAAAATTTTAGCTGTGCCGAACAACTCTAATACGGATCTTTAAACTAGGGTTTAGGCGAAAACTGGCAAGTTAACAACTTTAACTATAAGTGAAAGGGAATACAACCTTTGTAGATCCGGTCCTTCACTTCAATAGCTCTGTGTAGATGTCCCCTTCGCTGTGATCGTGAACTTCGGACTCTGGAGAGGATCCACAAGAAGAATGAATGTGCTTGCTTCGTTGACTTCGAGGCCGAAGATGATCTACGTCGGGGAGACACTAACTCAAGCTATTCCTTCACTAGGTCATGAACTTTGTGAAGAGAACACACTCTACTACATGGCAAGTGGTAGAGGATGAAGAAGTAGGAAGTGGGCTCACTTTAGAATTGATTTTCTCACATTTTTCCTCAAGGCACCATTGGAGCTAGTAAGCTTTTCATGGAGCTTGATGAAGAAGAAGAAGAAAAGAATAATATCCATCATATGAATTATTATCCTCAATAATGTAACCATGGTTGAGTTAAGATATCATGCTTAACTCATGTAGAGAATTAACCAAAGCATTAGGTTAAAGGTTAGGTTAAAGAATATCAAAAGAAATGACAAAAGAGTGGACGTTGTCAAAGCTTCTCCAAGATTCTTCAAGCTTGATTACTTTGACTAAGTTAAACCCTTTTGTTAAATCTTAAGATAAAACAATAACCCTAATCTTTATCCTAATCTTGGTATGAGTCTCATACACCCAACTTTGATGTATCATCAAGCATGATACAAACATATGTACACAAATATATATCACATATACACTTATGCACAAACTTGTAAGAAAATAAATCTTAAGTGAGCTAATACTAGTTAATATAATGTAATATATCAAATATATAATTATACATTAAATTATTAAATCAACTCTTGATTTAATAATCCGGCTATAACCGACTAATATCAAAAGTAACAACTTATCGAATCAACACTTGATCCGATAACCCGGCTATATCGCATAGAACCGATCAATGTCATAAATCGCGAGAATAGAATATGGTATCTCATATCGTATCAATCTTGGTCCTGCACATATCTCATATGCGCTCCTACTCCATTTCGCTTGAGCCAGGAAACCCCTGTGTAGGATTCTAAAGACTCGTCAATACGCCGGCAGTAGGTGATGATCATATCAAACACCCACAAGCCGCAAGCGGTCTGCTAAACGTAACGACCATCCGGGTATTGAGCGATCAGAAGATCAACAAGCAAGCCTGCTAGTACTCCTGTGAATCCAATCAGTAACACTCCCGTACAGTCCGGTCTCATCGTCTGATATGTCGCATATCTCGCCTAGGGGTGGTAAACGTCAGACCCCAGTAGCTCGATAAGTCGTGTCGATATGAGGTCTATAACAGTTCGAGAAACTACTGGTAACACTTACCTGTAAATCTTAACAACCCTGACCAGGGATTTCCAGTTATAGCCAATCGAACACAGCGCAACATCAACTCCTTATACCGGGAGAGACGAATCCCCTCCTATCGCTCATTGCCTCCATGTGATTCGGTACTGTACCCAAAAACCACCGTTTTGCACGCCTCTTGGACGTGGTAAGGTGGAAATCAAAGCACAGTGGGAATCACACAAGACTCTATGATGATCTCGGGTCTACAGACTAACCTGTACCAGTGTCACCAGAGAACTGCCATCTGACGTGAGGTATAATACCATCTGGGAGTTCTCGGCGAGTCCGTCCAGTGTACCCAGTCTCCACTGAGCACCCGTACACCATCCTTGATGTCAAACACCGATGGATATGGGATCATCCATCGTCCATCATATGGGTCAAGATGCATATACGCTAGTCTACTCTGGTGCATCGATGCCCTGTCTCGATACACCCTCGACTAGGAACAGTTATAGGATGTACTCGTCGACTACCGTGGCCCCACTAGTATGTTCTCATCATAGTCCCAGTAGTCGAGTACATATCCTAAGGGCTTTATCAACATGTATTAGAGACAATCAGAGTACATGTTAAGATAAAGTACAACCAGATAGCATACTATCATGTCGAGCAAGAAAGTCCTCCTTATATACGTTCCAGCATCCACTACAATATACATCGTATGTACAGTAATGGCCTCTAGGGCATACATGTAACTAACAATCTCCCACTTGCACTAGGGCCATCTGTTGTGGTATCAAATACCCAACAATTAGCTGTGGTTGAAGTATCTCATACTCAACCATCCCATAAAAGTCTCTACTGGGGAAAAGGCCTTTGTGAGTGGATCCGCGCTGTTGTCCTCTGCATCTGCTCTCCTAACCTCGATCTCCCTGGAGATCAACCATCTCCATGATCAGGTGATACTGCCTAAGAATTATATCTGGATCTCTGATGGGACGGCAGTTCCTTGGCTAAAGCCACAACTCTATTGTCATACAATGGTAGGAACGAAGTTCATCTCATGAACTTATATATATCCAGACTGCCTCTTTGGTAGCATCCTTGGTAACGATGTATCTTGCCTTTAATCGTCTAGTATGTCACGGTATCTAGCTTGGAACTCTTCCAACATACCGTCCCTCCACTAATGGTAAAGACAATGCCTGTGACTGACATTCAGTCGTCCTTATCACCCTGGAACCTTTCCAGTGATTCTCCCCAGGATCGATTGATACCTTCACACTACAACTAGTGAGAATCCTAACTTCCAATTAGATCTATCTCATAGATCCAAAACCCAGGATTTAGGAGGCATCAACTTGATCCTGTATGGAGAATCTTTGTGATAAGCGGAGATTTACCGAGCGTAGCATAGGAAACACCTTCCCTATCAAGAGTATGTCATCTACGTACTCTATGAGGATCATCACCATACTCTCTACTACCTTTTTGTATATACAAGGTTTGTTCATACCATAATATTGTATTATTATATTCCCCATTCTTATTCTTTTTATAAATAAACAGGTGCGTTTGACGCATGTCTACTACATGTTACAGGTTACAGGTTCTTAGACAGAAAACAGTGAAAAAGATATAAAGACGATGAAAAAGTGGACTTTGACCAACAAATAGAAGACTCTTGATCAAGCCTACATCAAAGATAAAGTTCACAATGTACAAGGCAACGCAAGGTCCAAAATTACAAAGCGAACGGTTAAAAATCCATGGCAGATTGATCACTGAAAATCTGGGACCAACCTAGAAGCCCAAATGGAAAAGAACATATAGAAACAGGAAGACAAAGTCGCCAGAAGCCAGCACCAGAAATTACAGATCCCAAGTCTTCAAGTTGGCCGCGGAATCGCGGCCAAGCCCTGGCTGAGGCCGCGGTTCCGCGGCCGTATTGCGCAATCAGGAGCTGATTTTTTTACTAAAACTTGTGGCGGCTTTGACTGGTCTTTATAGGGCTATTTTTGTAAATGTAGACATGCGAGTCATTGTAACCCTAGGGTTTCCTATTCTCTATAAATAGGAACTCTAAAAATTTGTAAACTTTATGCCTCCCTTCATTAATAAAATACAAAATTCTTTTGGAGAGCGTCAGTGTTTCTTTTCCATTCAGAAATTCAGATCTGACAACCCTGCATGGATGATTGGAGGGATGCATCTGTAAGTAGATTTAATTTCTCACCCTAGTTTAGATTTCAATTCTTTGCCCTAGGTAGATTTAATTTCATGCCCTCGGAACTTGCTTAGGGTTTAGCTTTGGGGAAGGATTTTGAGAGATGAGATCTCTCATCCCTTTCTTACCCACCAAATATTTACAATAGGACTCCATGCATACACGCACATACCGCGCCCTACGGCATCCTACCCCTCGAGGTAACGATGACACCGTAGTTTAAAAGCCCGGTTGCGTGCGTTTTCCATGGAGGTTAGGGTAAGGATCTCTAAAGGAAGGACAAGAACCTAGAGGAAGGAACACCTTCCCGAATGGATCTAATCCCCTTTATTGATAATTACCATAACTCCTTATAGATCTTCATTCGGGTATAGAAAGCGTTGAGATTTACCTGCATTTCCAAACCATCCCTAAACCTAACCCTAGCAAGACTAGATCTAGATAATCGTAGCATAGAATAATTAGGTTTTTAGATTTAATAATCAATCCGAACACCCTTCGGAATTAACTCGTTAGCGCGACTAGGATATTCATAACATCCCTGTGGACCGACCCGTACTCACCGGCTAGCTTCATGCGACGCCGTTCTTGATTGCGGTAATTATTTTTGATCTATAAAATCTCTATTAATCAAATTGCGCTAATTTATGCACTCGATTTACACCCTCAAGATCGTACTCTCCTTCTTTCTCCTTTCCGTCCTTCTTTCCCCCCACCGAGACCATATTCTACCATTCTTCTTTCCACATTGTCTCGCGTGTTTCTCATTTCTTTCATCTCCATCCCATTCTTGCACCGACTATACCTTTACCATGATAAGATTTTTGAATGGTTGGTGCTAACATTTGGCTTGTGTAAGGCCAAGCTTAAGTTTGGGGGGGACCTTTGTATATATGTACATTTTTTTTTCTTTTTATAAAAAAAAAATTCAAAACATTAAAAAATATTTAAAAAATTGTAAATAAATAAACATGGGAGTATCGGTATTTTGACCCTCTTGGTTTAGCATGACAGTGAGGACACTGTCAAGTTCAAGTTTGGGGGTATGCTCGGTACGTCTTCTTCCTTCGCATTCATTTGTACATATTTTTGTATTTGCATATTTATTTGAAAACCCAAAAAAAAAATTGAAAAATTTCAAAAATTATAAAAATTATTGTATTCAATTTTGGCTAATTGACTTGAGTTTGACAAATAGGTCAACTGGCTAGGAACAACTAGATCTTAGACTTAGTAAATTAAAAACCCTAAAAATAACCTTTCTTAAAGTTTAGCGGTAAAAAGTATATGTCTTTGTAGTTTATTTAGAAATAGGCAAGTTTTGGGTTCACTTCTTGGGCTAAGTCGAAACAAGGGAAAAGTATTGATATTCTTATTAGAGTATAAGTTTGAAAAATAGTTCCTAGCTTAAGTCTAGATTCTAAAAATGTATACCCTACAATTTGCACAATCACGCACCTTGAAGCTTGGAATAGTAGAAGAGACCTTGAAATGCTCTTGTCTAAAGTCCTTAGTACGAAGAAAATAAAAGAAAAAAGGAGTGAATAAAGAAAAGAAAAAAATGAACACTGGTTTTTGTGATTACTTAAGGCTATAAAAATAGAAAAATATTTAGCGAGAGTGCTTCATCGCCTAGTACCTTAGACCAACTAGTTTGGGAGTCACTGCTAAAAGCTTTGGGTGTTACAAAACTAGGAAGTACGCTTTAATGTGCAAACACATCTTGTAATCAGTTGTTGGTACCTCAAGAAGTATTAACGGTCGTATGAAGGATGTGGAAGCAAAATTCAATTAAAAATTCACCTACTAATAAGTGCTTTGGACAACGGACGAGAGTATGATTGCTTGATTTGAATTTCCAAATGTAGGGGTGATCTATACACACACGTAGGGGTATGTGATTGAAATTTAGATAAGAGAGATGAATGAAGAATAGAACTTGTATATTTAGTAGAGCTGATAGAAATTCCTAAGTGGCGATGGAACCCTAGAAGGAAAACTTAAGAAATGTCGAAAGCTAAGTAAGTCCACAGGATATATATAATCTTAAGTTAAATAATGAGGAAGTGTGAAGAATGTGGGTAGATAATTTACGGGTAAAAGATAATAGAATTCCTTGTTAGAAGACCTAATTGGAGAACAAAAGTTAATGGGCCAAATTGATAGGATTTTGTGGGTAGTATCCGCTGAAAACCCTCAGGAGACAACACTCCTCCTACTAGGGACACCTAGAGGTTTAACGGCTTGTTGCACGAGCTCAGTGCAATCGCGTTTCCCTGCGAAAGTGTGGTTAGGATTTTAGTGAATAAAAATAAGTTTGCTCGAGGACGAGCAAAAGATAAGTTTGGGGGTATTTGTTCATACCATAATATTGTATTATTATATTCCCCATTCTTATTCTTTTTATAAATAAACAGGTGGTTTTGACGCATGTCTGCTACATGTTACAGGTTACAGGTTCTTAGACAGAAAACAGTGAAAATGATATAAAGACGATGAAAAAGTGGACTTTGACCAACAAATAGAAGACTCTTGATCAAGCCTACATCAAAGATAAAGTTCACAATGTACAAGGCAACGCAAGGTCCAAAATTACAAAGCGAACGGTTAAAAATCCATGGCCGATTGTTCACTGAAAATCTGGAACCAACCTAGAAGCCCAAATGGATAAGAACATATAGAAACAGGAAGACAAAGTCGCCAGAAGCCAGCACCAGAAATTAAAGATCCCAAGTCTTCAAGTTGGCCGCGGAACCGCGGCCAAACCTTGGCTGAGGCCGCGGTTCCGCGGCCGTATTGCGCAATCAGGAGCTGATTTTTTTACTAAAACTTGTGGCGGCTTTGACTGGTCTTTATAGGGCTATTTTTGTAAATGTAGACATGCGAGTCATTGTAACCCTAGGGTTTCCTATTCTCTATAAATAGGAACTCTAAAAAATTGTAAACTTTATGCCTCCCTTCATTAATAAAATACAAAATTCTTTTGGAGAGCATCGGTGTTTCTTTTCCATTCAGAAATTCAGATCTGACAACCCTGCATGGATGATTGGAGGGATGCACCTGTAAGTAGATTTAATTTCTTGCCCTAGTTTAGATTTCAATTCTTTGCCCTAGGTAGATTTAATTTCATGCCCTAGGAACTTGTTTAGGGTTTAGCTTTGGGAAAGGATTTTGAGAGATGAGATCTCTCATCCCTTTCTTACCCACCAAATATTTACAATAGGACTCCATGCATACACGCACATACCGTGCCCTACGGCATTCTACCCCTCGAGGTAACAATGACACCGTAGTTTAAAAGCCCGGTTGCGCGCGTTTTCCATGGAGGTTAGGGTAAGGATCTCTAAAGGAAGGACAAGAACCTAGAGGAAGAAACACCTTCCCGAATGGATCTAATCCCCTTTATTGATAATTACCATAACTCCTCATAGATCTTCATTCGGGTATAGAAAGCGTTGGGATTTACCTGCATTTCCAAACCATCCCTAAACCTAACCCTAGAAAGACTAGATCTAGATAATCGTAGCATAGAATAATTAGGTTTTTAGATTTAATAATCAATCCGAACACCCTTCGGAATTAACTCGTTAGCGCGACTAGGAGATTCACAACATCCCTGTGGACCGACCCGTACTCACCGGCTAGCTTCATGCGACGCCGTTCTTGATTGCGGTAATTATTTTTGATCTATAAAATCTCTATTAATCAAATTGCGCTAATTTATGCACTCGATTTACACCCTCAAGATCGTACTCTCCTTCTTTCTCCTTTCCGTCCTTCTTTCCCCCCACCGAGACCATATTCTACCATTCTTCTTTCCACATGGTCTCCCGTGTTTCTCATTTCTTTCATCTCCTTCCCATTCATGCACCGACTATACCTTTACCATGATAAGATTTTTGAATGGTTGGTGCTAACATTTGGCTTGTGTAAGGCCAAGCTTAAGTTTGGGGGGGGACCTTTGTATATATGTACATATTTTTTTTTTCTTTTTATAAAAAAAAAAATTCAAAACATTAAAAAATATTTAAAAAATTGTAAATAAATAAACATGGGAGTATCAGTATTTTGACCCTCTTGGTTTAGCATGACAGTGAGGACACTGTCAAGTTCAAGTTTGGGGGTATGCTCGGTACGTCTTCTTCCTTCGCATTCATTTGTACATATTTTTGTATTTGCATATTTATTTGAAAACCCAAAAAAAAAATTGAAAAATTTCAAAAATTATAAAAATTATTGTATTCAATTTTGGCTAATTGACTTGAGTTTGACAAATAGGTCAACTGGCTAGGAACAACTAGATCTTAGACTTAGTAAATTAAAAACCCTAAAAATAACCTTTCTTAAAGTTTAGCGGTAAAAAGTATATGTCTTTGTAGTTTATTTAGAAATAGGCAAATTTTGGGTTCACTTCTTAGGCTAAGTCGAAACAAGGGAAAAGTATTGATATTCTTATTAGAGTATAAGTTTGAAAAATAGTTCCTAGCTTAAGTCTAGATTCTAAAAATGTATACCCTACAATTTGCACAATCACGCACCTTGAAGCTTGGAATAGTAGAAGAGACCTTGAAATGCTCTTGTCTAAAGTCCTTAGTACGAAGAAAATAAAAGAAAAAAGGAGTGAATAAAGAAAAGAAAAAAATGAACACTGGTTTTTATGATTACTTAAGGCTGTAAAAATAGAAAAATATTTAGCGAGAGTGCTTCATCGCCTAGTACCTTAGACCAACTGGTTTGGGAGTCACTGCTAAAAGCCTTGGGTGTTACAAAACTAGGAAGTACGCTTTAATGTGCAAACACATCTTGTAATCAGTTGTTGGTACCTCAAGAAGTATTAACGGTCGTATGAAGGATGTGGAAGCAAAATTCAATTAAAAATTCACCTACTAATAAGTGCTTTGGACAACGGACGAGAGTATGATTGCTTGATTTGAATTTCCAAGTGTAGGGGTGATCTATACACACACGTAGGGGTATGTGATTGGAATTTAGATAAGAGAGATGAATGAAGAATAGAACTTGTATATTTAGTAGAGTTGATAGAAATTCCTAAGTGGAGATGGAACCCTAGAAGGAAAACTTAAGAAATGTCGAAAGCTAAGTAAGTCCACAGGATATATATAATCTTAAGTTAAATAATGAGGAAGTGTGAAGAATGTGGGTAGATAATTTACGGGTAAAAGATAATAGAATTCCTTGTTAGAAGACCTAATTGGAGAACAAAAGTTAATGGGCCAAATTGATAGGATTTTGTGGGTAGTATCCGCTGAAAACCCTCAGGAGACAACACTCCTCCTACTAAGGACACCTAGAGGTTTAACGGCTTGTTGCACGAGCTCAGTGCAATCGCGTTTCCCTGCGAAAGTGTGGTTAGGATTTTAGTGAATAAAAATAAGTTTGCTCGAGGACGAGCAAAAGATAAGTTTGGGGGTATTTGTTCATACCATAATATTGTATTATTATATTCCCCATTCTTATTCTTTTTATAAATAAACAGGTGGTTTTGACGCATGTCTGCTACATGTTACAGGTTACAGGTTCTTAGACAGAAAACAGTGAAAATGATATAAAGACGATGAAAAAGTGGACTTTGACCAACAAATAGAAGACTCTTGATCAAGCCTACATCAAAGATAAAGTTCACAATGTACAAGGCAACGCAAGGTCCAAAATTACAAAGCGAACGGTTAAAAATCCATGGCCGATTGTTCACTGAAAATCTGGAACCAACCTAGAAGCCCAAATGGAAAAGAACATATAGAAACAGCAAGACAAAGTCACCAGAAGCCAGCACCAGAAATTACAGATCCTAAGTCTTCAAGTTGGCCGCGGAACCGTGGCCAAACCTTGGCTGAGGCCGCGGTTCCGCGGCCGTATTGCGCAATCAGGAGCTGATTTTTTTACTAAAACTTGTGGCGGCTTTGACTGGTCTTTATAGGGCTATTTTTGTAAATGTAGACATGCGAGTCATTGTAACCCTAGGGTTTCCTATTCTCTATAAATAGGAACTCTAAAAAATTGTAAACTTTATGCCTCCCTTCATTAATAAAATACAAAATTCTTTTGGAGAGTATCGGTGTTTCTTTTCCATTCAGAAATTCAGATCTGACAACCCTGCATGGATGATTGGAGGGATGCACCTGTAAGTAGATTTAATTTCTCGCCCTAGTTTAGATTTCAATTCTTTGCCCTAGGTAGATTTAATTTCATGCCCTAGGAACTTGTTTAGGGTTTAGCTTTGGGGAAGGATTTTGAGAGATGAGATCTCTCATCCCTTTCTTACCCACCAAATATTTACAATAGGACTCCATGCATACACGCACATACCGTGCCCTACGGCATTCTACCCCTCGAGGTAACGATGACACCGTAGTTTAAAAGCCCGGTTGCGCGCGTTTTCCATGGAGGTTAGGGTAAGGATCTCTAAAGGAAGAACAAGAACCTAGAGGAAGGAACACCTTCCCGAATGGATCTAATCCCCTTTATTGATAATTACCATAACTCCTCATAGATCTTCATTCGGGTATAGAAAGCGTTGAGATTTACCTGCATTTCCAAACCATCCCTAAACCTAACCCTAGCAAGACTAGATCTAGATAATCGTAGCATAGAATAATTAGGTTTTTAGATTTAATAATCAATCCGAACACCCTTCGGAATTAACTCGTTAGCGCGACTAGGAGATTCACAACATCCCTGTGGACCGACCCGTACTCACCGGCTAGCTTCATGCGACGCCGTTCTTGATTGCGGTAAATATTTTTTATCTATAAAATCTCTATTAATAAAGGTTCATCTACCATTTTGATGAAGTCAAACTCTTTGACTGCCACAAAACAGACGTTCCAACTCCGCGATGCCTGCTTTATCCTATAAAGCAGCTTGTACACATTTCCGCTGCTCCCACTGTCTATGAAGCCCTCTGGCTGTGTACTTATAGACGCTCTCTTCTAAAACATCATTTTAGAAAAACAGTCATGACACCCAACCACCAGATATTGTAGTCATGGTATGTAGCCGTGGCAAGTAGGATCTGGATGGACTTAAGCATAGGCCCCAGAAAAAGGTTTCATCATTAGCCACAATTGGTCTATGATGCAAACCTTTAACAAGTCTATCTTTGAAAGTCTCAACATTTCCATGTACACCAAGTAATCTTCTCAAGATATACTTGCTCCTGATAGGGATTTAACCCTTCAGATAAAGCAACCAAAGTCCATACTTTGTTGGTGTATAAGGATTCCATCTCAGATCGCTAAGCATCCAGCCATTCTTACAGAGTCCCACTCCTGATGGCCAGCTCGAAACTAGTTGGGTCATCATCTCATGATGCAATCCTCGCTCCCACTGTCATAGAGAAACCGAAGTATCTCTCAGGTGGGTGAGAAACCCTACTAGATCGGCGGAGAGGCTGAGGTTCGTTGGAATCTACTGAATCCTTTGGTTCTACCAAATCATCTGCTGTAGTTTGTATAGCTGAAACTCTTTCCAGTTCTACCTCATGACCACTAATTTCTTCATAAGAAATTCCCTTTCATAAAGGTGGCATGTTGAGAAACAAAACATTTTTGTTCCTCGGTTTGGTAGAAGATATTCCCTTACTGATGCTTGGGATATCCAACAAACTTCCACAGATCTGACTTTTCCTCGACCTTGTCCGGATTTTGCTTTTCAGACATAGGCCGGACAACCCCAAATCTTAACATACTTAAGATATGGGCTCTTCCCATTCCATATCACATATGAAGTGGTAGGCAACTGATTTGATTTGAACCCTATTCAATAGGTATGCAGCTTCTCAAGTGCATAACTCCCAAAAGGAAATAGGAAACTCATTAGTACTCATCATAGAGCACACCATATCACATAGGGTGCTATTGCTCTGCCCCGATACACAGACGTGCTGTGGTGTATACGGAGGAGTAATGCTGAGAGAGAATCTCATTCTCCTTTAGAATAGTCCAGGAATTCCGTGCTCAAGTATTCTCCTCCTTGATCTCATCAAAGGACATAATACTTATACCCGTATTTTGGTTCTCTACTTCTAACTTATATTCTGTGAATATCTCAAAAGGTTCGGACTTGTGTTTCAACAGGAACATATGTCTGAGTCTTGAGAGATCATCAGAGAATGTAATGAAGTACAAAGAACCGGTCTTGGCATGTGTAGACAGGGGACTTTCATACATCAGCATGTATCAATCCCAAGAGTTCACTAACTCTTTCTCTGTTTCCAATAAACAGAGCTGTGGTCATTTTATCTTTGTGACATGACTGGCAAATTTCATAAGATGTAAATTCAAACTAATTTAAATATGCATCTAAATGTAACTTCAGCTAGTCGGGTCGCATTGATATGACCTAGTCTACAATGCCTCAAGAAGAATTCGTTCATTTCTGAACTCTTCCTCTTGTGTGTGTTCTGTATACTAAGAACTATAGTTTGTTTTAGAACTTCAATGCTTTTAGATAACGTGCCTGAACTGATCAACTCTTGATATAGGAAATGTTCAAAACATTATCCAACAATACAAAATTATATCCTTTCTTTACTAATAAAGAGACTGATATGATGTTGTATATCAGGTTCGGTATCTAATAGCATTCGATCAAAATCAATGTATTCTGGTAATAAAGGGTGACAGTGACCAACAGACTTGGCTGCAACACTTGCACCGTTTTCTGTCTCATGAAACTTATCACCCGTCCTCAGTTCTCTACCTGTCTGTAGCCCATGTAACAGATTACATATACGGGATCCTGATCCTGTATCACATACCCAGGACGTAAAGGATACTGAAAAACAGTTCTCTGTAATGAACACACCCAAAGATGATGCATCAGTATGCACTTTCTTCGTTTGGGCGGCACGGGAAATCTGGTATTCCCTAATTTCCTGCTCTGTCTTAAAACAATTATAAGTTGGAGCGGGACCAACGTTCCCCAGCTCAGTATAACAAGCGGGTTCGGTCAATATATCCGTATTATTATCTTGATTAAGGCATGATATGGTCGCTACCTGGAGAGAGAGAGAAGAAAACACTCAGTGTATGCTCTTGCAAGATCAGATTGGTTATTATTTTATCTAATTAGGATGGCTCCCACTGTTTTTATCAAATCTTCCTTCAAACCATAAAAGGAAAGACTAGCCGGGATTAATTACACCCTTCAAGTTCGCCAATCTTTCAGCCAGGCCAGTGTCGGTACTTTGAGGGAGGTGCCCCGTGCTTTCGCACGGACCTAATTAAAGTAAACCTCGTTTTCCCAGAGGCGTAACCTCGTTAACACCTTTCTAGACACCTACTTTATCGGCTAATTGTAATGTGTAAAATTCTCCCAGGAGTAACTCTTACTCGCAGCGGGTATCGAGATCCAACTATCTCATAGAAGGTATGCAATCTCATTGCAAATTTCAACACTTGAAATTCCCGATAATTTTGCCCCTAACGTGCTATGACCTTGACGAAAGCCAACAAACCATAGCCCGACAGTCAAGTTCAACCCATACATTTCTTGACTGAATTAAACCCATCCGCACGACCTTTGACGAAAGCCAACAAAGCCGTATGACTACCCTAATCCAATCATATCGTATGCAGCAGATAAGCAGCATATAGCTACCGCACACTACACCTTGACGAAAGCCAACAAATGTAGCACGTATACTATATACAACTTATCTGAAATGACGGAGGGCTACGACAGGTTTTTCTGAAAACCTATTGCGTAATGAACTTGATATCGTTGTAGAATCAAATGATTTTAAAATGGAGTGTTTTTTAGGCTTTTCTAGTTTTGCTAAAGGGGTCACTCCTAGTGAAGGGATCGTCGGCCCTTTCCTCGTCGAATAAGGTGCAGGGTATATCATATATACCACTATGCAAAGCAAGAACTATAGAAGCAATCAAAAAACAAACTGAGGGTTATAGCATCTGCCAGTCATTGCTAAAGGGGTCACTCCCGGTGAAGGGATCTCGGCCCTTTCCTTATCGAATAAGGTGCAGGATGTTCTACAAGGAACACCACGATGCAAAGCAAGAACTGTAGCTACCTGTTTTTGAAAATTCGATTCCACAACATCTTTTAGGTTTCTTTTTCTTTCATTAATCATAGTAATGAAGTCCCATCATTTAAGTCACCTAAACATCATAGATAAATACGACGTACACTTATGCCATCCGTATTCGCCTCGATGTCCCCTCGTGCACCGTTAGGTTAGGTAACTAACGGCAGAGCGGGGCAGGGCTAGCGCGGGTGTAAAACATAAGTAACGTCTATATAATATATCATATATACTATATACAGTATCTATCACAGAACATCAAATGATCACATCACAGATAACGCAGCAGAAAATATCATATGAAATATTGGATATACTAGGACGTCCGTGTTTTATTTTGAGCCTCTATAAAACACGGATTCCACGGTCGCGATGAATAGCCAAACCCACACCCCTAGACCCCTACGAGAGCGGCAAGTAACCCTACCAATTCTAGAGTTAGAAGACCCGGACTCGACTCCTCGAGTTGGTCTCCCACTGGACTCTAGAACCCGGTTACTTGTGCTCTCCTCCTTGGGTCTATCCTAGTGCGGAAAAGTAAATAATATACAAATGGTGACATCAACCTTATCCCGGAAGTGCCCCAACAAAAGAATATTACATACAAGTTTTTACATGAATGAAAATAAAAAACACTCATCTCACATAAAAACCCCGGGCTATTCAAACACGACGATCGAATATAACATATCCAGCAACACATAACATCACATGTCATCAATGTAAGTAAATATGCCCATCCCAATTGTCGTTGACATATAGCAACGAAACCAGCGACATCACATATTACACTTACGGTCGCAGAAAAGAAAGTGTAAAATTACAACAGTTGGAATCTGCAACCTACATAGACATCGCATGCCTAATCAAATGAATTTCTTAGACATCGCATGCCTAACAATTATAAACCCCGCATTTTAGTCTCATTATCGAAAACTCTTTTCAATATCAAGTTGGGCAATTCAACAAGATTCCCGACATCCTGATCGAATGCTCGTCGCAAACTTTAGTAGACGGCCGCACCCCCAACGCCGTCGACGAAGTGCACTAAGGAGGAGCACCGCTACCGCGAGCATCCGAACGAATGCTTTTTGGCGACGGGGTTCTCCTACAGTCACTTGGTCGGGGCTATAGGGCATGGCTGTCTATTAAGTTTACCCGGCGAGTATCCGCGTATGCTATGTGATTGCGACGGACTTTTGATCACATCAAAATTCAACCGATCATCTGAGACTGAACTGCTAGATTTATAACATTCAAATTAGTTATCTCATAACTTCATGTGGATTCCAAATATTGTATCACATTCCAGATAAATAGACAACGTTAAACTTTCCGATCGAATAATCAAACACCCAAGTTTTCCCAATAGCTCAACACTTGAGGGGAGTTTAAAAAAACATCCATTTCATGCCACAGTACCAACGGTCCAGCCGTAGAAGGCTCAAGACAATGCCTCACATGTGGCACGCCGTACTGCCCCAAACCCTAAGGTTCAAGAGGCAGTTCAAGACGGTCACATAATCGAGTTAAGGTTTGTTGTCTTCTAGAGGGTCCATCCCGTAACTTGCACGATTCAAACGTTCTCAAACAACGGAAAAATCCAACACTTGGAAATTTTCCGGCAGGGGAAAAAGTGAGATATTGATATCCGGTCGAATTTTTTAACACGTTCTAAATATCTAGAATACACAGACAAAGTTAAACTTTCCGATCGAATCAACGAACTCCCAATACAACCCAGAAAACTCAACTCTTTAATATAAATTAAAATTATCTGCGTTGTCTCATGTTCAACTCCTTCTGAGTGAACACATATTTCAAACTCTTGTGATCTGTAAAGACTTCGACTCTCTCGCCCAATAGGTAGTGTCTCCAAATCTTCAGGGCGAAGATCACGGCTGCAAGCTCTAAGTCATGAGTCGGATAGTTCTTCTCATGAGTCTTCAGCTGTCTCGATGCGTAAGCGACGACTTTCCCGTTCTGCATTAATACACATCCCAATCCCTTTCCGGATGCGTCGCTATGAATCACCAGTCCTCCTGAATTATCCGGTACGGTCAGGATCGGGGCGGTTATCAACTTCTGCTTCAACGTCTCGAAGGCCAATGCACATCCGTCCGTCCAAACAAACGGTACCTCCTTACGCGTAAGCTTGGTTAACGGCTCAGCTAAACGAGCGAAGTTCTCCACAAATCTTCTGTAGTAACCGGCGAGTCCAAGAAAACTTCTTATCTCCGCAACATTCTTTGGAACAGGCCAATCCCGAACTGCTGTAATCTTCTCGGGATCAACGGCGATTCCATCGCCCGACACGACATGCCCCAGAAACTTCACTTCTTCCAGCCAGAATTCACACTTACTCATCTTCGCGAATAACTTCTCTTGTCTCAGCGTTTGCAGTGCGATCCTTAAGTGCTCAGCATGCTCCTCCGGACTCTTCGAGTATACCAGAATATCGTCGATGAATACCACGATAAACTGGTCCAAGAAAGGTGAAAAGATCCTGTTCATCAAATCCATAAATATTGCTGGCGCATTAGTCACTCCGAAAGGCATCACTAAATACTCGAAATGCCCATACCGAGTTCGAAACGCCGTCTTGCAAATGTCTCCTGCCTTCACTCGGACCTGATGATATCCTGATCGCAAGTCCAGTTTTGAGAATACCCTCGCGCCACTAAGCTGCTCAAAAAGTTCTCCAATGCGAGGGATCGGGTACTTGTTCTTAATAGTCACCCGGTTCAATTCTCGATAATCAATGCACATCCTTCTCGTGCCATCCTTCTTCTTTACTAAAAGAACTGGAGCTCCCCAAGGTGAGTTGCTTCTTCGAATCCATCCTTTCTCGAGTAATTCACCCACTTGTTTCTTAACTTCTTCCAATTCCACCGGTGCCATCGGATAATAAGATTTTGATACTGGCGTTGCACCAGGAATAAGGTCAATCGCAAACTCCACATCTCGCTTCGGCGGTAAGCCCGAAATATCTTCAAACACGTCCATAAAGTCGCGAACAACTGCCGGCTCTTCATTACTATCCACTACCATAGCCGCAAGAATATTGTTCGTCGGCCTAGCCCTAAACTCGACTGGCCCGACAGAACTGCTCCCTCCAATGAAAGTAAACTCAGGGTGTCCGGGAATCTGGAAAATTACTTTCCTTGCCCTACAATCAATGTGTGCGTGGAAAGTGCCAAGAAAATCCATTCCCAAGACTACTTCGTAACTGCCCGTAACAATCACCAAGAAATCTGCAAAAGCTCCCGTCCGCAAACAACAACTGCACAAACTCTACATTCCTTACTAGCTATGATTTTCCATTCCCAGTGTGTATATCCCAGAAACTAGACAGGGTCGTGCAGGTGATCGAGTGTGTAGTTATAAATTTGGATGACATAAAACAGTGGGATGCTCCGAAATTAAGTAATGCCAAAGCGGGAAAACCATGAACAAGTAAATTACCTGAAACCACTTCTCCCGATGCCTTAGCTTCCTCAGCTGTCAACGTGAACGCTCGAGCCTGATTAGATCCTTGATTCAACTGTCTCTGCCCTTGGAACGGTCTCTGCGGAGGCTTCTGAACATCATCTTTCGTGCGAGGCTTCGACGGACAAGCATCAACGGTGTGATCTGCCGCTCCACATCTAAAACAGAGCCCCAGCCTCCTTCGACAATCCTTTTTCATGTGGCCCGGTAAATTGCAGTAGTTAAAACTTATGCTCTTTCTTCGATCAGCGATCGCAGGCTTCTTCATTGGCGCTACGCTGCGCCTGTTCACTGGAATACTTCTACGTGCCGACGTTGGGTTCAGTGCAAAAGCCGGTTCCAGCTCGGTCTGTTCTTTTAGACTCTCCAGCAATCCCCTTATCACTCTACGCCTGGCGGCTAAGACCGCACTTCTTTGGTCCATCTTCAAATTCGTACCGGCCATAAATCCTGGAAATCAAAGTACCCAACATTAGCATGATGACAGATTTCGAGTATAGATCAAGGCTAGAACTCCAAGATACTTAAATAGAGTACTGCATTGTAGCTATGCCGCGGTATCATAGCCGCAATTACTTAACTCCACCCAAGTCGCCTAAGTCCTAGAGATAACAAGAAATTAGGTTTTCGAGTTGACAATGCAAAGTAAGTTTGCATGTCGACATGATCTGGAAGAATGATTCAAGGACGGTAAAACGGTCAAGGTGGCAGGACATGTCTCCTAATCACGGGTATTATGATTCGTGTATCGGGTGCAATACCCAACTACAAAGAATCAACCCAATTAACCTATGTCTCTGATACCAAAAGAACCATGTCACGCCCCGCTTCCCAGAGTACGCAAAATTGGGCACGTGACATAGCCAACCATGCTACCTGTGGGTAGGACGCATCCGTCCACAGTCACATTACGGTTGTAGAGATATCAAGAACAGTAAAATAAACTAAACTAATACATGTCCAAATCCATAATAACAAGAATCAATAAACAATAAGTGCGGAAGCTAATGATCCAATACAATGAATAAACAGTACGTCCCATAATGCGGGCTCACATCTGGAAATGAAATGAAATAAATAAACTAAACCCTAGGGAACTCACAGTTCAGCCTGCTGGCTGAAGTACTCCTGCTCGGTCGTCGACAGTGGTACGGAATCTGGGCCATGCAAAACCCAGACGTCAGCGCGTCATGACATCAAGTATATAGTAAAACATGGTAATAAGCAATGCAAGTATGAACATGAATAAAATAATAAGAGATAACAAGCAGGGTAATGTGCAATGGTGTCCAAACTGTCCTATCAGGTTTTCTACTCTATAGTCTTTGAAACCAATTGATGAATCGTCGATGTAATTCAATAGTATCCCGTGCGTGCCCGGGACCACGGTCATGACCCTCGGGGCTGAATCCGAGACGTGCCGCTAAGCAGTAAAAGGTAGCAAGATGGACGAGTAGTGTCAGCATCACCACTCCGGAGCTGGCCAAGCCCGTAAGACTGATCAGAACAAGTATCGAACTGTTGAGTTACAAGTCGGTTTCACCTTTGATTTCCCCATACCCCCAAGCTATGTATGTCAAGTCAGGTATTCAGTAGTCAAGGACTAATGCCAACGCGAAGTCAAGTAAAAGTAGGTCTGTCTGGATCGACAGCAGGAATGGTTAGGTTTGTCGGCATTATGCACGAGATCAGGAAACAAGTAATGTCATGGTACAACAGGATGAGTCGGTATGTATGTATATGTCAGGTGTAGCAGGGTCAGGCCAATATGTCGTGCAATCGGGTAAGTGCTCACAACAGGTATACAATCAATGATGAACAGCAGCAGGAAACAGTAATTAACCACAATATTCCATATAATCACAGTGATGTTTGTATTCTCTTATTAACAGGTTCAGTCATCTTTAGGGTGCAAAAGCCACAAGGTAAAGCAATATCCACAATTATAAATTAAGGAACTACATGAAATTATATTAAATATAATAATTGTCTCATGAATGGTTTAACAGTGTAAGCAGATATGATTCAGTCATTTTATTTAGTTAAAGCATGTATTGATGTGGGTTAATTAATTACGAGGAACTGTTGTAACGATTCCACTATAAAGATAACAGCAATAATACGATATCAAATGCCATCATTAAGTTGTGGTATTAAATAGTATGAGTTCAATTGCGTGGCAAGACTAGATCTCGCACGCTAGCATGTTCAAGCAAGTATTCAGATACTTGCCTCGACGGTCTGCAAACTGGAACACGGATGCGATGTCGGCAGAAAGCACGATATGACAGCACGGGCCACGGATCAAGTCCCAACAGAGAACAACGGGATCACACGGACCAGGGGGCTTCGCTGGAGCATCGGGTGCGCCGAGACGGCACGGTCGGATTCCGGCAAAACGCGACAACAAGTTAGAAACAGACAAAAGATTCAATGCGATCAGTGGGGGGTTTATACTGCACAAAGGAAGGAAGAGGGAACTTACAGAGAGATATACCAGGTGACCCCGGCGAGTTCGACGGCGCCGGAACGCCGGCGAGGCAACGGCGGCGGCTGCAGCAAGGGCTGAAGGCTTCGGGGTGCGCGGGAGAGGGTGCTGCGGCGAGTACAAGGGTGGTAGTCGACTCTGGTGGTCGAGGGGGAGAAGGAGGTGGCCCTGGTGACGACGGCGAGGTCGCCGGCGCGTTCTCCGGTGAACAGCGGGGTAGGCGATGGGTGAAGGCTCGGGTTGGTGGTCCGGCGAGGAGAGGAAGGGAGGTGATGACGAGGTCGTGATGAGGAGGATGAGAGGGAGTCGTGGGAGTCGCCGGCGACGAGCGGTGGCGTCGACGGCGAGGTCTGCGAGGTTGGAGGCGTCGTCGGTTTGAGTGCAGGTGCGGGGATCGGCGGGAGAACGAGGGGAGGAAGGTGCGGTGAGTCTCGTGGTGGCGAGGGCGGCGACGGCGAGGTCGCGGGGAAGTCGGCGGTGAGATCGCGAGGCTAGGGTTAGGGTTCGTGTGGGTTTCGTGATGGAGGAAGATGGGTTGAGGGAGGCTGCATGGGAAATTAATAGAGGAAGAGAGAGAGAGAGATTGGAGAGAGATTGAGGGAGGAGAGAGAGAGAGATAGGGAAAAGGAGCGGGGCCCACGCGGGTAAAATCCCACGCTGGGATTGGCCACGAGAAAGATTGAATGAGATTGAAATTAAGATTGAAGGAGCTGGGTAAGTAAAACAGTTGAGGAAAATATATTTTCGTATATATTAAAGTTAAGGTATTAAATTGAAACGGGCCCTTTTTGGCGCGAAATGAAACATTTCCAAATCGCGCCCGGGTTGCGCCCAAATGTTCCAAATTCAAATTATAGGATTTTAAGCGGGTTCCAAATTTTGAAAATAGGTGTTTAATGATTAAAATGCATGCCCCCAAGTCGGACACTTGCACGCGCACGTAGTCGTCCGAGCTTGCCCGTTTAGCCGAACGGGACGGAATCTTGACACGCGGACGCTACCACGCGACCAGTGGCGACGAGTAGGCCAACATGGACATCTTAAATTTCATTTTAGGAGTTAAAATTTGTTATGTTCCAAAATGACTTAACCGGTTAAAATTTAGCAACAAACACCAGAAAATCAGGAAAATTGGAATGAGCAGTATACAACCCTCAACTAGTAATATAAATAGTATTATTGGGCTCGGGTGTTACATCATACCCAACTACAAAAGAATTTCGTCCTCGAAATTCCAAGAATACAAGATAGCTAACTACTGGAAAAGGTGAGGGAATTTCTGTTGGATCTCGTCTTCTCGCTCCCAAGTGGATTCTCCATGCGATCGGTTACCCCAAGAAACTAGCACAAGAGGGATAACCTTGTTCTTAAGAACCTTTTCTCTTCGATCCTTGATTTCAACTGGTCGCTCCACAAAAGTCAGGTCCTCCCGAATGGTCAACTCCGAATGATCCAATACATGAGTCTCATCACGAACATACTTCCGTAGTTGAGACACATGAAACACATCGTGAACTCCTGCTAAAGACTGTGGTAATGCCAACCGGTATGATACTTCTCCAACACGCTCCAATATCTCGAAGGGTCCAACGAAACGAGGACTAAGCTTTCCCCGACTTCCAAAGCGAATCACTCCTCTAGTCGGTGATATCTTCAGGAATACCAAATCACCCACGGCGAACTTTAGAGGTCTTCTGGACGTGTCGGCCCAACTTTTCTGTCTGTCTTGAGCTGCCTTCATATGCTTCCTGATTGTATTCACCTTCTCGACTGTCTGTACCACCAAATCTGGTCCTAGTAACCTTCGTTCACCAACATCATCCCAACAAACAAGTGAACGGCACTTACGACCATACAGTGCTTCAAATGGGGCCATCTGAATAGTTGCTTGGAAGCTATTGTTGTACGAAAACTCTACCAGGTGTAGATGATCTTCCCAAGAACCTTTGAAGTCCAACATGCAAGCCCTCAACATATCTTCAAGGGTCTGGATCGTTCTCTCTGATTGACCATCAGTCTGAGGATGATAAGCTGTGCTAAACTTCAATCGAGTCCCCAAACTATCTTGTAAACTCCTCCAAAAGTGCGACAAGAACCGAGTGTCCCGATCGGACACGATGCTTACCGGTACTCCATGCAATCTGACAATCTCCTGCATGTACCGCTCTGCCAAACCCTCCGTCGATTGACCAACCCGAAAAGGAATAAAGTGAGCTGCCTTGGTCAACCGATCGACAATCACCCATACAGCATTGTTGCCCTTTGGACTCCGCGGTAAAGCCGTCACGAAATCCATGGTTATATGTTCCCACTTCCATTGAGGAATCGGAAGTGGTTGCAACAAACCAGCAACCCTTTGGTGTTCAGCCTTGACTTGCTGACACACCAAGCACTTAGCCACGAAGCGAGCAATTTCCCGTTTCATACCTTCCCACCAGAAGTGCTGTCGAATATCTCGGTACATCTTTGTCCCTCCTGGATGTACAGAGTAAGCTGAACTGTGTGCCTCCTTCATAAGCTCTTCACGCACATCTCCTTTTGGCACACACACACGGCTACCATATCTCAACGAACCATCTTCATGGATCAGTAAATCGGTTCGTAGTCCGGCTCCAACCTGCTCTCGAAACTTTTGCAGTCTAGGATCCTGCGATTGTGCCGCTTTAATCTTCTCAACTAAGGACGATTGTACTTGTAATTGCATGAGCTGTCCTGTAGCATGTGGTAGCACAACCTCCAAGTCAAATCTCCGAAAATCCTCAATGATCTCTCTCTGTGCAGTCAAAACCTGAATTTCGGGTAACCGACTTAGCGCATCTGGCACGACGTTAACTTTTCCCGGGTGGTACTTAAGATCAAGGTCATAGTCGGCCATCAGCTCCAACCATCTGCGTTGTCTCATGTTCAACTCCTTCTGAGTGAACACATATTTTAAACTCTTGTGATCTGTAAAGACTTCGACTCTCTCGCCCAATAGGTAGTGTCTCCAAATCTTCAGGGCGAAGATCACGGCTGCAAGCTCTAAGTCATGAGTCGGATAGTTCTTCTCATGAGTCTTCAGCTGTCTCGATGCGTAAGCGACGACTTTCCCGTTCTGCATTAATACACATCCCAATCCCTTTCCGGATGCGTCGCTATGAATCACCGGTCCTCCTGAATTATCCGGTACGGTCAGGATCGGGGCGGTTATCAACTTCTGCTTCAACGTCTCGAAGGCCAATGCACATCCGTCCGTCCAAACAAACGGTACCTCCTTACGCGTAAGCTTGGTTAACGGCTCAGCTAAACGAGCGAAGTTCTCCACAAATCTTCTGTAGTAACCGGCGAGTCCAAGAAAACTTCTTATCTCCACAACATTCTTTGGAACAGGCCAATCCCGAACTGCTGTAATCTTCTCGGGATCAACGGCGATTCCATCGCCCGACACGACATGCCCCAGAAACTTCACTTCTTCCAGCCAGAATTCACACTTACTCATCTTCGCGAATAACTTCTCTTGTCTCAGCGTTTGCAGTGCGATCCTTAAGTGCTCAGCATGCTCCTCCGGACTCTTCGAGTATACCAGAATATCGTCGATGAATACCACGATAAACTGGTCCAAGAAAGGTGAAAAGATCCTGTTCATCAAATCCATAAATATTGCTGGCGCATTAGTCACTCCGAAAGGCATCACTAAATACTCGAAATGCCCATACCGAGTTCGAAACGCCGTCTTGCAAATGTCTCCTGCCTTCACTCGGACCTGATGATATCCTGATCGCAAGTCCAGTTTTGAGAATACCCTCGCGCCACTAAGCTGCTCAAAAAGTTCTTCAATGCGAGGGATCGGGTACTTGTTCTTAATAGTCACCCGGTTCAATTCTCGATAATCAATGCACATCCTTCTCGTGCCATCCTTCTTCTTTACTAAAAGAACTGGAGCTCCCCAAGGTGAGTTGCTGCTTCGAATCCATCCTTTCTCGAGTAATTCACCCACTTGTTTCTTAACTTCTTCCAATTCCACCGGTGCCATCGGATAATAAGATTTTGATACTGGCGCTGCACCAGGAATAAGGTCAATCGCAAACTCCCCATCTCGCTTCGGCGGTAAGCCCGAAATATCTTCAAACACATCCATAAAGTCGCGAACAACTGCCGGCTCTTCATTACTATCCACTACCATAGCCGCAAGAATATTGTTCGTCGGCCTAGCCCTAAACTCGACTGGCCCGACAGAACTGCTCCCTCCAATGAAAGTAAACTCAGGGTGTCCGGGAATCTGGAAAATTACTTTCCTTGCCCTACAATCAATGTGTGCGTGGAAAGTGCCAAGAAAATCCATTCCCAAGACTACTTCGTAACTGCCCGTAACAATCACCAAGAAATCTGCAAAAGCTCCCGTCCGCAAACAACAACTGCACAAACTCTACATTCCTTACTAGCTATGATTTTCCATTCCCAGTGTGTATATCCCAGAAACTAGACAGGGTCGTGCAGGTGATCGAGTGTGTAGTTATAAATTTGGATGACATAAAACAGTGGGATGCTCCGAAATTAAGTAATGCCAAAGCGGGAAAACCATGAACAAGTAAATTACCTGAAACCACTTCTCCCGATGCCTTAGCTTCCTCAGCTGTCAACGTGAACGCTCGAGCCTGATTAGATCCTTGATTCAACTGTCTCTGCCCTTGGAACGGTCTCTGCGGAGGCTTCTGAACATCATCTTTCGTGCGAGGCTTCGACGGACAAGCATCAACGGTGTGATCTGCCGCTCCACATCTAAAACAGAGCCCCAGCCTCCTTCGACAATCCTTTTTCATGTGGCCCGGTAAATTGCAGTAGTTAAAACTTATGCTCTTTCTTCGATCAGCGATCGCAGGCTTCTTCATTGGCGCTACGCTGCGCCTGTTCACTGGAATACTTCTACGTGCCGACGTTGGGTTCAGTGCAAAAGCCGGTTCCAGCTCGGTCTGTTCTTTTAGACTCTCCAGCAATCCCCTTATCACTCTACGCCTGGCGGCTAAGACCGCACTTCTTTGGTCCATCTTCAAATTCGTACCGGCCATAAATCCTGGAAATCAAAGTACCCAACATTAGCATGATGACAGATTTCGAGTATAGATCAAGGCTAGAACTCCAAGATACTTAAATAGAGTACTGCATTGTAGCTATGCCGCGGTATCATAGCCGCAATTACTTAACTCCACCCAAGTCGCCTAAGTCCTAGAGATAACAAGAAATTAGGTTTTCGAGTTGACAATGCAAAGTAAGTTTGCATGTCGACATGATCTGGAAGAATGATTCAAGGACGGTAAAACGGTCAAGGTGGCAGGACATGTCTCCTAATCACGGGTATTATGATTCGTGTATCGGGTGCAATACCCAACTACAAAGAATCAACCCAATTAACCTATGTCTCTGATACCAAAAGAACCATGTCACGCCCCGCTTCCCAGAGTACGCAAAATTGGGCACGTGACATAGCCAACCATGCTACCTGTGGGTAGGACGCATCCGTCCACAGTCACATTACGGTTGTAGAGATATCAAGAACAGTAAAATAAACTAAACTAATACATGTCCAAATCCATAATAACAAGAATCAATAAACAATAAGTGCGGAAGCTAATGATCCAATACAATGAATAAACAGTACGTCCCATAATGCGGGCTCACATCTGGAAATGAAATGAAATAAATAAACTAAACCCTAGGGAACTCATAGTTCAGCCTGCTGGCTGAAGTACTCCTGCTCGGTCGTCGACAGTGGTACGGAATCTGGGCCATGCAAAACCCAGACGTCAGCGCGTCATGACATCAAGTATATAGTAAAACATGGTAATAAGCAATGCAAGTATGAACATGAATAAAATAATAAGAGATAACAAGCAGGGTAATGTGCAATGGTGTCCAAACTGTCCTATCAGGTTTTCTACTCTATAGTCTTTGAAACCAATTGATGAATCGTCGATGTAACTCAATAGTATCCCGTGCGTGCCCGGGACCACGGTCATGACCCTCGGGGCTGAATCCGAGACGTGCCGCTAAGCAGTAAAAGGTAGCAAGATGGACGAGTAGTGTCAGCATCACCACTCCGGAGCTGGCCAAGCCCGTAAGACTGATCAGAACAAGTATCGAACTGTTGAGTTACAAGTCGGTTTCACCTTTGATTTCCCCATACCCCCAAGCTATGTATGTCAAGTCAGGTATTCAGTAGTCAAGGACTAATGCCAACGCGAAGTCAAGTAAAAGTAGGTCTGTCTGGATCGACAGCAGGAATGGTTAGGTTTGTCGGCATCAGGCATGAGATCAGGAAACAAGTAATGTCATGGTACAACAGGATGAGTCGGTATGTATGTATATGTCAGGTGTAGCAGGGTCAGGCCAATATGTCGTGCAATCGGGTAAGTGCTCACAACAGGTATACAATCAATGATGAACAGCAGCAGGAAACAGTAATTAACCACAATATTCCATATAATCACAGTGATGTTTGTATTCTCTTATTAACAGGTTCAGTCATCTTTAGGGTGCAAAAGACACAAGGTAAAGCAATATCCACAATTATAAATTAAGGAACTACATGAAATTATACTAAATATAATAATTGTCTCATGAATGGTTTAACAGTGTAAGCAGATATGATTCAGTCGTTTTACTTAGTTAAAGCATGTATTGATGTGGGTTAATTAATTACGAGGAACTGTTGTAACGATTCCACTATAAAGATAACAGCAATAATACGATATCAAATGCCATCATTAAGTTGTGGTATTAAATAGTATGAGTTCAATTGCGTGGCAAGACTAGATCTCGCACGCTAGCATGTTCAAGCAAGTATTCAGATACTTGCCTCGACGGTCTGCAAACTGGAACACGGATGCGATGTCGGCAGAAAGCACGATATGACAGCACGGGCCACGGATCAGGTCCCAACAGAGAACAACGGGATCACACGGACCAGGGGGCTTCGCTGGAGCGTCGGGTGCGCCGAGACGGCACGGTCGGATTCCGGCAAAACGCGACAACAAGTTAGAAACAGACAAAAGATTCAATGCGATCAGCGGGGGGTTTATACTGCACAAAGGAAGGAAGAGGGAACTTACAGAGAGATATACCAGGTGACCCCGGCGAGTTCGACGGCGCCGGAACGCCGGCGAGGCAACGGCGGCGGCTGCAGCAAGGGCTGAAGGCTTCGGGGTGCGCGGGAGAGGGTGCTGCGGCGAGTACAAGGGTGGTAGTCGACTCTGGTGGTCGAGGGGGAGAAGGAGGTGGCCCTGGTGACGACGGCGAGGTCGCCGGCGCGTTCTCCGGTGAACAGCGGGGTAGGCGATGGGTGAAGGCTCGGGTTGGTGGTCCGGCGAGGAGAGGAAGGGAGGTGATGACGAGGTCGTGACGAGGAGGATGAGAGGGAGTCGTGGGAGTCGCCGGCGACGAGCGGTGGCGTCGACGGTTAGGTCTGCGAGGTTGGAGGCGTCGTCGGTTTGAGTGCAGGTGCGGGGATCGGCGGGAGAACGAGGGGAGGAAGGTGCGGTGAGTCTCGTGGTGGCGAGGGCGGCGACGGCGAGGTCGCGGGGAAGTCGGCGGTGAGATCGCGAGGCTAGGGTTAGGGTTCGTGTGGGTTTCGTGATGGAGGAAGATGGGTTGAGGGAGGCTGCATGGGAAATTAATAGAGGAAGAGAGAGAGAGATTGGAGAGAGATTGAGGGAGGAGAGAGAGAGAGATAGGGAAAAGGAGCGGGGCCCACGCGGGTAAAATCCCACGCTGGGATTGGCCACGAGAAAGATTGAATGAGATTGAAATTAAGATTGAAGGAGCTGGGTAAGTAAAACAGTTGAGGAAAATATATTTTCGTATATATTAAAGTTAAGGTATTAAATTGAAACGGGCCCTTTTTGGCGCGAAATGAAACATTTCCAAATCGCGCCCGGGTTGCGCCCAAATGTTCCAAATTCAAATTATAGGATTTTAAGCGGGTTCCAAATTTTGAAAATAGGTGTTTAATGATTAAAATGCATGCCCCCAAGTCGGACACTTGCACGCGCACGTAGTCGTCCGAGCTTGCCCGTTTAGCCGAACGGGACGGAATCTCGACACGCGGACGCTACCACGCGACCAGTGGCGACGAGTAGGCCAACATGAATATCTTAAATTTCATTTTAGGAGTTAAAATTTGTTATGTTCCAAAATGACTTAACCGGTTAAAATTTAGCAACAAACACCAGAAAATCAGGAAAATTGGAATGAGCAGTATACAACCCTCAACTAGTAATATAAATAGTATTATTGGGCTCGGGTGTTACAGATGGATATGGGATCATCCATCCCCCATCATATGGGTCAAGATGCGTATACGCTAGTCTACTCTGGTGCATCGATGCCCTGTCTCGATACACCCTCGAGTAGGAACAGTTATAAGATGTACTCGTTGACTACTGTGGCCCCACTAGTATGATCTCATCATAGTCTCAATAGTCGAGTACATATCCTACGGGCTTTATCAACATGTATTAGAGACAATCAGAGTACATGTTATGATAAAGTACAACCAGATAGCATACTATCATGTCGAGCAAGAAAGTCCTCCCTATATACATCCCAGCATCCACTACAATATACATCGTATGTACAGTAATGGCCTCTAGGGCATACATGTAACTAACAGCCGGGGGCATCATGCTCATTCATAGAGAAAGCCCCATGGACCGAAAAGTCCGTAAACTAGAAACTCGCCTCAAATACGGCAACAATGGACCACTATGTCCTAAAACTGGCTGCGGACCGAAATGTCCCTAAACTAACAATGGACCGCAATGTCCTAAAACTTGCAATTGACCGAGACGTCGATAAACTTCTACAGACCACAGCATCCCAAGGCTGATACAAAAAAGAGACAATAAAAAAAAGAAAAAAAACGGTATGTCCATAAGCAAAATGGACACGGATGAAAACCCGAAAGGGCTCTGTGAGTAAAAACAGCAGGGCTACCGGCGAGTTTTGTGAAAACCTGAAAGGGTGCAATCTCATTAAAAGACACTTGCAAGGTCCTCTCGACTTTGTAAGGAGAAACCACTCGCATGAGATCCTTACGACTCACAAGGGAGTAACACACTTAGAGATCCCCACGATCCCTAGGGAGAAATTACGCTTGCGAGATCCTCACGACTCGTAAGGAGAATTCTCTTATGAGAACCTTACGGCTCATAAGATTCAAAAGTCTTAAGTTACAGGGACCTGAACCTGTTCTTAAGCTATCACAACCTCCAATGCTGCCCTACAAGCGGTTCAATATTGACCCTTGTATACAATCCACGGGCACGAATGAACATTTCCCTAACAGAGTCCTACCAGCGACTAGGGATATGCTCACACGGTGAACAAACACTTGTAAGTCCTCTCGACTTATAAGGAGAAACCACTCTTATAAGATCCATATGACTTATAAGAGAACACATGCTTAGGAATCCTCACGATTCCTAAGAAAAAAACGCACCTACGAGATCCTCACGACTCGTAGGGAGAAAAACCTGTATGAGACCCTTACGGCTCATGAAGTCAAAAACCTTAGTCGACGGGATCCTAACCCTATTTGCTAAGCCACCTTTGTTCGACATCGACAGAGGCAAATGATGATTTGCTCCTGGCAATATCTCAGTTGTAGCGATGCTGATGCCTAAATCGGTATCAAATTCCAAGTCCTTTCATGGAAAATGATGATTCGCTCCTGACAATATTCTAGTCGCAGCGATGCTGATACTAAGATTGGCACCAGATTTCAAGTTCCACACTCGCGATAAAAAATCAGCAAGCCAAAAATGCATATAAAATAGCCGAAATGATGGGGAAACTTGCAACAAAATCAGTAAGTAAAAATGTATGCATGCAAAATAGCCGAAATGATTGGGCAACTCGCAATAAAAAGCAGGGAGTAAAAATAAAATAAATAGCTGAAATGATTGGGCACCGCGAAAAATAGCCGAAATGATTGGGCAATCGCGACTTTCGCGATATAAAAGTTGACATGATAGAGCATCGTGAAAAGAAATAAAAAATATATATAAATAAAATTTATGCCATACAGGTGATATCACATCAATCCCTGTATACAATCCAGGGGCGCAAACAAAGAAGGAATCACGCCTTCCCTCCTCAGGCACCACCAGAAAGAGAGCCAAATATTGACGGTCACATCTGCATCCCAGAAGACCAACAACAGCATTCCTCCTTATGCCAGCAAGGCACGGAAGCGACACAATGAAACGGAGCCGCGGCATAATCCCCAGTTCCAAACCTTAACGGCAATATCTACAGCCTAAAAATCAGCAACGGTGATCCTCCTCATTCCAACAGGACTCGGACGCAACATCACCAAGCGGAGTGATGGCAAAATCCCAACTCCACCGTGACATTCGTCTCGATACAGCAGACGCAATGCAAGCAAGCGAAGCAAAGGCCAAATTCATAGCTTCAGGGTCTTGACGGCAACTTATATAAAGCCTGAAAGACAATCGGAGATCATCTCGCATCAGCGTGGAGTGGTCACTACCTAGATGTTCGTCTCGATACAACAGACGAGGTGTCACTACAGCGTCCTTCCTCGAACAGGATTCGGACACGCCAAAGCAAACGAAGCGAAGGCCAAATTCCTAGCTTCAGGGTCTTGACGGCAACTCATATAAAACCCGAAAGACTACCAGAGATCACCCCACACCAGCGCAGAGTGGTCACTACCTCGACGTTCGTCTCGATACAGCAGATGCAATGCAAGAAAGCGAAGCAAAGGCCAAATTCCTAGCTTCAGGGTCTTGACAGCAACTTATATAAAGCCTGAAGGACAATCGGAGATGATCTCGCACCAGCGCGGAGTGGTCACTACCTCGACGTTCGTCTCGATACAGCAGACGAGGTGTCACTACAACGTTCTTCCTCCAACAGGATTTAGACACGCCAAAGCAAACGAAGCGAAGGCCAAGTTCCTAGCTTCAGGGTCTTGACGTCAACTCATATAAAACCAGAAAGACCACCAGAGATCACCCCACACCAGCGCGGAGTGGTCACCACCTCGACGTTCGTCTCGATACAGCAGACGCAATGCCAGCAAACGAAGCGAAGGCCAAATTCCTAGCTTCAGGGTCTTGACGGCAACTCATATAAAACCTGAAAGACTATCGGAGATCATCCCACACCAGCACGGAGTGGTTATGACTCATCGGGGCTCTCCAAAATGAGCCTAACCTCAAGTAAAAAGCGGCATGGCAAAATTCCTAACGCTTGCTCTTCCGACGGTCAAACTGCCTAGGAGGATTGCTTGAACACGTCTTATCCAGCCCCCGAAGGGATCAGAGACACGACAATCGCAAGGCTACTCGAACAAGCAAGATTGCCTATCGAGGAATATATCAGCCAACGCGATAGTACGATGGACAAAACCCTAGTACTACAGACCCTAACGGACCTCTGTCGTAAAGAGCATAGGTTAACTGTTACGTTCGGATATCCTTACGAGAAATGCTCGATTCGTCTCGACTCGTAGGGAAAAGCCTTAGGCGGTGGGGATTAAAAAACCTGTCTCTTAAGCACTGGGGCCCTGCAAGTCGGTCCAAAATGGACTCTTGCATTCTATTCATGGGCCACACTCTCCAAAGTCGAATCTCGACAAGGAGGGAAACAACCGCTTACGGGTTCTCTCGACACATAAGAGGGAAAATTCTCTTATAAGATCCTTACGACTTATAAGGGAAAACGCACTTAGGAATCCTCACGATTCAAGGAGAAAATACACCTACGGGATCCTCTCGACTCATTGGGAGAAAAGTCTTCATGAGACCCTCACGGCTCATGAAGTTTAAAAGTCTTAGGCAGCGAATCTGAACCTGCCTCCTAAGCCATCACTACCCCTCGAAGAAGCCAAAACAAGATGTTCCCCCCATCATCTGCCGGCTATGTTTGCTAAGATGACATGCTGATAACAAAAGAAAGAAGAAAGCAGAGAGATGACACAAGACATTGCGAAAGAAATGTATCTTTTATTCATGAATTCAATTGAGTACAGGTTACATCATCTGAAAGGATAAAGAAAAATGAATACATTTTATTCAAAATTTACAAATGGCGCAAAATGCAACTATTGGGAGGGAAGCGTCTTCAGTAGGCCAATCAATTGCTCATGCACTCCTCTCATCCTGTCGTCACGGTCAGCTGCCGCGGTCAGCTCTGCTTCAATTTGGGCCCGTTGCTGCAAACAGGATGAGAGCTTCTAATCAACTTCCTGCTGGGCAGCCTCCTGACTCTGCGCGACCTTCTCATTAAGATCAAGCTTCTTCCTCAACACCAGCCCGTCAGAGATACATCGTTGAAGGTTTTCAAAAATAGCGTTCAGCTGGGCAGCATTAGCGACAACCTCAGCGCGCAGCTGGGCAGATTCTGCAGCAGTCGCCTCACGTTCCTTCAGCTTAAGGGTTACCTCTCGTTCGAAATGGCGAAAGAATGGAACACTCTTCTTAACCCATGCGGCCTGCTGGGAGTTCAAAGCCTGAGTCTCAGGGGCAAGACGCATAAGTGAAAGCTGATGCAAGCAGGCCTCGATCTTCCTGCAGTGACTAACCCAAGACTCGACGACGCCTTCATTATGGAAATTTACAAGCGTCGCCAGCATCGGATTGACCTCAGCAGCGAAATCTGCGGCAGATGTAGGAGCCTCCGCGTCAAGCTCCTCGACGTATTCGCTCAGCATACGCAGACTGGTCACAGCACCTTTGGATGATGGACGCCTGGAAAAAAGCCCTGTCGGCATTACAATGCGAGACTCGAACGGGGCTGGAGTCGAGGTGATTGCTGCAAAATAGATCATAATCAGATGTCGGCTCAGGAAATAAAGAAAATACGCAAAAAGTAGAGTCTACTATACCGGCTGCAACAGGGGGCAGAGCTGGGAGTACTGGTGGCGCAACAACAGCTTCGTCCCTTACTTCAATTCGTAAGGCTACAAGCACGATGAGGAAGAGTTAGCGGTAGTGCGACTGCCCGCTAAAGTAAAGGATGTCATTCAGAGAAAATACTCACCGACACCAGCAGGTGGACTAATCTCTGACAAGAAGGAGAAGTGTGGGTGCAGCACCTAGTACAGATGGTCAAAAAGGACTCCTGTAAAAATGCGACAACGCAATGTCAGCACATGAATTATACAGCCAGGAAATAAGACCAGTGGGTCACAAATCCTTACCTTCCAGCATCTGCGATGGTACGAAAGAAGGTAGAGAGGTGGCCACCGTCAGGGCGGTAACTGACAGCGCTGTCTCGAGTAGTTCGACATCAGCACTAGCCGCACCTGCATTAGAAACAAAATAAACCTTATTAGGAAAGATTGCAGAATAAAAAGAAGGGCGGTGACCTAAAATTTACCTGATGAGTCGCCAGCCGGAGCCGTGACGAGGGCGTCACTTGATACAACGGTGGCGTCTCCCTCCTCCATTAGGGTGGTCTCACCTCCCGTCGCCTCATCCCCTGACTCCACAAGAGCCGTCGTCACGCTCGCGACGCCAAGAGATGACAAGAAACCGTAGGCGGGGAGAGCGATGATCAGAGCGGTGCCTGACTCTTGAGAAAGAGCGGCCATCTCGGGCTCAGCGATCGTACCCGTTTCGCCCGCTACCACCTCGGGCTCCGTGGTCGCAGCCGTCTCGTCCACCGCTGTCTTCGGCTTGGCTGTAATAGCCGTCTCGTCCACCACTGCCTCAGGCTCGGCCATGGTAGCTGTCTCACCCTCCGCCACCTCAGGCTCGGCAATGGTAGCTATCTCGGGCATAGCAGTCGTGACTGTCTCGTCAGCCACTATCTTGGGCCCGGCAATTACGGCTACATCGCCTACCGACGCCCCGGGTTCAGCCGCTACCTCCTCCACCGCCCCCTCAGGCTCAACGGTCGCCGCCACTCCTTCAGTAAGGCTCGGCCCTGCAGGACAAGATATATAAGAACTGATAGTTTAAAACTCTGACAACGAAGCCTCAAAGCACATTACCTGGGGTTGATTTACCGTTGGCTTCCTGAGCCGCACGTGCCGCCCGTCTGTGAGCAGTAGACAAGGCAGCCGGGAACTCATCTGAAAGAGTAGCAGCGGGAGTAACGGCGCTTGAACCTTCTCCCGCAGCTAAAGCAGTACTACGCTCCCTTGTTGCACGCCTCAGGCGCTTCCGTTCCTCTCGGGACGTCACAACAGACCTTTTAGAAGCCTCCTTCAGCAAGGCGTCGTCGTCCGCATTCAGGGTTACCTCCAGAGCCGTCAAGGCTTCCATCATCGGTTTTTTAAGTAAGGCCTCTTGCGGCAATGCCGAAGAGGCGGGGACTTCGGTAGCTGGCACGGGGAGAATTTCTGTATCGGCTTGCGGGATAGGCATTATGGTCCCTGCGATAAGACAAAGAAAGGGTCAGATTACTCATAAGAAACGGAAGCAGAAACATGGCGAACCGAAATGTACCAAGGCCTAAGGATGATCGAAGTCGTTCCTCCTCCTCAAAAGTCTTGAGAGAGACAGCGAGAGCTTCTTCGGTGGAAATGCCTATTAAAGAAGGAAAAGCGTTAGTCAAAAAAAAATTAATGATAGAGATATGATACGATGGCGAAAAATACAACTAATGACTACCTGAGCGCGCGAGGTTAGCCAACCACTCTTCGCGTCTTGCCAATCGCTCGGAAGCTGCGATGGCAGCTGCCAGATCAGTGTCATCTGGTGGCATAAATAGGCCCTCATTTGCCCCGTACTCGCTCAAGCCCTCACTATAAGGAGCATGAGGCTCCTGACCAAGTACGACATCGGCGGAGAAGAGCGACTTCTTTTTCCTCTTCTGTGAGCGAGCCCCGGTCGCAGCCAGCACCAGCTTGCGTTTCGTAGGCCTTGGGACAGCGAGTCCCGATATCCGAGCCCATGCCAGATTCGGGTGAAGCTATGGTTACCGTCTCTACGGGAGCACGGGGCGCTGATGGCACGTCTACAGGATCACGGGGCAATCCACGCATGGGGCTTAGCACACGTGGAGGCTCAACTGCAGCATCTTCTCTTAGTGGAGGAGGGACAGCGATCCATCGCTTTAAAGGGATGTTGCGATCGCTGGCGGGGGGCGCACTCTTGCGATCGAGCAGCAGCCGCCTCTCTTCCCTGATGACAGCGCCCATCGCATGTTGATACCAAGCCCCGTATACATTAAGGGCTCTTGGAATGCAACTCGGCTCGCTAGAGAAGAAGTGGGAGCCCGTATTTAACCGCATAAAGTGATGCAGTGCACTCCGTATTCCCTCTCTGGTGGCGGCAGGTTCTTCCAAAAATGCCTCCAGTAGGACCCCCTGGTTATAACTTAGCTGCTGGGCAAAATGATTAGGGTTGTATCTCATAAAAAGCGCCGCATCATTTTGCCTGAATACAAGGAAGCCCGTCCTGATGGAGTATAAATGTAGAATCTCCCGGGCTTTCAATACGGAGGCCCCATCCTTAAAAGTGTCACGCAGTGCCACCACGGTCTTGGAGGTCTCCTGGCCGATCGTCAGGACTTTGTCCGTAAAAGACTTACCAGCTCCGACCGTGCGCAGAACAAGAAGCAACCCCCTAGCCTCCCGCTGAGACGGGTTCACGATGGAAGCATCAACCAGCCGCATAATTCTGGGAAATTTGTATTTCTCGAAAAACGAGGGTCTTTTATGAATACCAAACACCTCAAGCACGTGCATTTCCATCCACGAAGTAAAGTAGTGCATCGGGAAGTTGGCAGCTTGCACCCCCGGTTCAGTTGTGTCCGCTGCCACGCTAAGACCATGGTACAGGTGGGCCAGCCCGGCGATCCTGATGACCACTTGTATGCCAGCCACCATTCGATGTGCTGGGTAGAAGACGGACGGCCTCATATAGCGAGGGTGCATGGGGAGCGCGAACCAGCACAACCACAGCCCCAGAAACCCGAGGAAGAAAGTCTCTTCGTTGATGCCCGGAGCGGCGATTTCTGACAGAGGGATGATCGCGGCATCAGGGAGATAAAAGCCCTTCTGATCATCTTCCAATACTGGTCGACGGTCCAAGCCAAAACCAAAGGGATCGACGATCTTGGCAAATTTTTCTCCTCGTTGCGATAAAATCTCCGGACGAAGAAACCGGGCAATGAAGTCCGCGAAACTGACCCCCCGGCCTCCGGATTCTAAGAAGAGGCCCTCGTACATATTTAGCACCTTGATCAAGCTGGGAAACTGGTGCTGGATGGTGTTTTCCGGCGTTAGGCCCATCACCACCGGCTTGGTGGCAAAAGCTTATTCATCTGGAGGAAGCAGTTCCTCATAGTGCTCCTCCCTAACTGGCAGATCGGAAATCTCAGTAAATTCTTCTAAGGAGATGGAGACTTCTCTGTCCAGTAGAAGAAAGGTGTGGGTTGGGATGTTCCACTGCTCCAAGAATGCCTTAATCCACCATGTCGAAGGAGCAGAATATTGGAACAGCGAGGCATAAACCGCAGGGTATAGACCGATCTTCAACAAGTGCACCTTCTTCGCCGACAAAATATACCTGGTCCACTGCAAATACCCGGCCGAATGTCGGGGGGTCAACCCAATGTTGTAGGGTTGTCCCTAAGGGCGCGACTCGCCCTGGCATATACACCGCCCCAAAGTATCCAAAGCCGCCGGCAGCTGCATGGGTATGGCGGCAATCGAAGGTTGAAGAAGACCCTCCGAAGTCCAATTAACAACCTCCACGGCATAGTTCACCGGGGGTGCATCTGCATACGAGATCGACAAGATCGGCTCTGACGACATCACACAAGAGAAGCTTTGACGACCTTTGATAATCTGGTCGTACCACCTACCCCACAGGTGAAGGTTCTTGTATTCCGGGTCATAGACTCTGATGAGCGCAAGAACCTCCCAGTCCACCGGTGCCTCAGGGAATCCTCCCTCTGAACGAAAAAACGGGAAAGAATGATTGGAAGACATGTCGCCTGCGAGAAAGAGCGGAATTCAATTATCAGTGTTATAATTTAATTTTAAAATCCTTACGTTCGACACTTTAAAATTTGTACCACACTGTAATGCAGTGGAAAGGGGACCAAAGGGGGACCCATAAAATCCAGATGATAATGCATCAATTAATATGACAGTCTCATCATTGGATGAGACTGTCAATTAATGAGGAAATCCTCAAAGATTTTTCTCATTGAATGAGAAATCCCTCGGGAGAAGGAGAAAATCTCCCTTTCAGAGCAAAGCTCTATAACAGAGTGACACTTGTCAAACTCTGGTCACGAGGGAATAAAACTCTTTAAAGAGCCTAGCTCTGTAATGATGATGGAAAATCCATCAAAGATTAATGAAAATTAATTCTTGAGAATTAAAATTCCGGGATCTTAAAGATCCATGAAAAAACTCTTAAGAGTTCTTCATCAAAAGATCAAAAGATCTACATATTATCAAAAGAGCGGAGCTCTGACTCATGGGCTAAGAAAAGATCTGTTTAGATCTGTTTAGATCTACGGGTTCATGAGAGCAAGGCTCTGTTTAGATAACCCTAAAGGGGTTTTCTTTAGATCAAAGATCTATGAAGAGCAAGGCTCTGTTAATAGGTAAAAACCCTAATTTATTAAAATTAATTTAATTTAATTGTGCCTAGATTTAGTAGAGTTTTAACTCTTGAAAGTTCTTGAACAAAAGAGCAAGGCTCTGAATAAAATTCTTAAGAAGAAGATGATAATCATCTGAGGACCAAAGGTCCTATTTATAGGCACTGAAACGCCTCTTCAACTTCTGAGTTGATCTAAGGGCTCAGATGTTGCCACCACTGCACTCACGTGTGTGCCACGTGAGCGCAACGGTGGGGGAGCATTTGTTTCCCCCAATCAGAGCAAAACTCTGTTTTGAATTTCAAATTTCAAAAATTGAAGCAATGCTTCAGATCCCGTGCGCTGCGCGCTGCGTGCCACGTGTCTAAGCAGACGCGCTAGCGCCAGGTGCGCTGCGCCCTAGGCAGCGCACGCCCAATCAGAGCAAAGCTCTGCTTTAAAATTCAAAATTAAATTAAAGCAACGCTTCAGATGCTGCGCTTTGCGCTGCGCGCCACGTGTCAAACAAGGTGCGCTAGCGCAGTTGCGCCGCGCTCTGCGCTGCGCGTCACGTTTCAAACACGTGTGCGCTAGCGCAGTAGAGCAGTTGCTCTGCGCTAGAGCAGTTGCGCTGCGCTCTGTGCTAGCGCCACGTGTCGAACGTAGGTGCGCTAGCGCAAAGTGCGCTAGCGCTGGAATTAAAATTCCCCCACCGTCAGATCTAAAGATCTACTAATAATAAATTATTAATTAATCAGAACTAAAATTCTGTTATGGAAAGATCTTTCCAATCTTATTAAAATAAGAAGAATATCTTCTGTAAAACAGAAGCCTTAGGATCAAAGATCCAACGGTAGGAAATATTCCCAAATCAATCAGAGAAAGATCTCTTAAAACTGATTTAACAAATCATTTGGCCCTATATAAAGGGCCCTAGACTTCAAGTTTCATATATAGAAAAGAGAGAGAAAAACCCTCTGCAAAAAGAAAAAAGAAGCACTTAGAAAGAAGAAGATCATTTCTTCATATTCAAGGTAAAAAAAAATAACTATGTTCTTGAATAACAGAAATGAATCCATCTCGTAAAAAGAAGAACCATCTTCTAAAAAGATCTTAGATCTATAAAAAGACCAAGGTCTTTAATAAAAAGGAAAAGATCAAAAGATCTAATCATAAAATAATAAAAGAAGTATTTTTATTTCATTCACAGATCTTTGATCTATAAAGGTAGAGCCTTTTTATAAGAACAAGAACTTTTTGTTCTCGATGCTTGAGGCAAAGCCTCCTTTAAGAGGAACATAAAATTTGTTCTTTGATTTTAAAGTTGATCAGATGCGCTTTGCGCTATTGAAAAGTGCCTAGCACTCATGAACTGCGCTCTTGCGCTCCTTGGATCAGCGCTCAGCGCCAAAACATGCCACGTGTCAACCATAGACACCACTTGCGCTTTGCGCTTCTGAAACAGAGCATTGCGCTCATGGGCTGGCGTTCAGCGCCAAGCGCGCCACGTGTCACTCACTGGTGCGCCAACAGACTAGTGCAACGCGCTCATAAACTAAAAGCGCAATGCGCTAACAAACTAGCGCTTAGCGCTAAGCGCGACACGTGTCATCTTCGTGTGCACTACCTGACAGAAGCGCAATGCGCTCTTTGACTGGCGCAAGCACCTGGCGCGCCACGTGGCGCACTGTCAGAACACAACTTGTTCTGATGAAGACAAAAAATGTCAGAGACCAATGCCTAGCATTATTAAAAGGGCCGAGCCCAAATAAAGGCTTAATAGCCAGAACAAAAATAAAATGTTAAATATTTTTAATTGGACTTAGCCCAATTCTGGCCATAAGTCCTCAATTCAGACTTAACTGAGCTACTGTGCTTATAATTTAATTAATTGGTTTTAGTTCCAAATTGGGCTACAGATCACTTAATTCACCCTGGTTCAAGGGTACATCTCTTTACTCCTCTGATATCTGTCGTTGTAATCCTTCAACGTCGTCAGAGAGGTGACGGGTCCCGACAACCACACATTACTATGGACTGTGAGGTCCTTAAACTCATGGACTATGATGTCCTTAACCTCGACCGTGATGTCTTAAAACTAAAATTGGACTGTGAGGTCCTTAAACTCATGGACTATGATGTCTTTAACCTCGACCGTGATATCTTAAAACTAAAATTGGACTGTGAGGTCCTTAAACTCATGGACTATGATGTCCTTAACCTCGACCGTGATATCTTAAAACTAACAACGGACTGTGGAGTCCTTAAATCCACGGACTATGATGTCCTTAATCTCGACCGCGATGTCTTAAAACTAACATTGGACCGTAATGTCCTTAAACTAATTATCGACCGCAATGTCACTAAACTAAACAATAGAGCCCAATTGCTCTCTTGTCGGATCTAAATGATCCCGTTAAGTTGATCTTAGTCTACAATTAGACTAACGTATCCTTAACAAACGTTTAAGTTGATCTTAGTCTCAAATGAGGCTAACGTATCCTTAAACCCAACCCCCAAACCCAAATCTAAGAAAGACACGGATTTGGACTAGTCCACGCCCTACGGGCGACAACATAACTTAGTCTTCGTATACAATCTACGAGCAACCAAACACAAAACAAACACCCACGACACGAAATGACCATATGGAGAAGGAGAAAGTTGTTACCGCGATACGGTAGCGTAATTAACTGCAGGGGCTTGCGCCTGCAGGGAAGAGCGTCCCCACAATCAAAAACCCCTCAAATGAGGGGGAATCTGATGAAGTCTGCTACATCGGCCGCATCCGTTTAAACCTTCGATACATGGTGCCATAAATCAACTTGGCATCTTCGGAGAGGTGGACGGATAGCACCAATTAGCATCTGCCCCGAAATTCAGGAAAGACGTCTTCCGCGTTTTCGGTCCCGTCTTTCGGTAGGGAACAACAAGGTCCAAGTTTGAGAAGTTATAGGTACAAGAATAAAGTAGAGAACCAGGTGTCGCAAGTATCGGGATTCTTCAAGGTGATCGAAGATGTAGATACTTGTATGAGGTATTCAGTTGATAATAATGGTTTTGAGAAACTTGTTTCTCTTTCAGGTTATTCATAATTGGACGCACTCCTAAGTTGAGTAATGCTGATCGGCCTCTCTCCATTTAGTTGACATGCACTGGAGACAGCTGCATGATTTGAATCTGGCTCAAATTAGCGCCTTTGTTTCTATATTAGATATATATAGAATCAATTTATATCTTAACGATGTTAAGGTATAGGGAGTCGTCCGGCTGATGCTTAAAACCAGAATCCGGATAAACTCAAGGCACGTTTCAGTAATGGTTGTTTGTGGGTTATCCCGGACTTTGGCGAGGGTTAATTTTCTACCATCTTGAAGATCAATAGTGATATTGTTCTTGACTCGCCACAGTTTTAGTAAAATGGATTTTTTCAGAAAAATAGAAGTGAGAGTATGGTAGAACTGGAAGTGATTTCAGAACCACAAACGATTAAGGAAAATTTAATAGGACCTAAAGATTCAATCAGGATTGACATTCCATTAACCACTCCGCAAATATGGTGGGTTACCTCAGGCACCCGAGAGGTACTTCGGTAGCCTCAAGGACGGTGACAGGGAGGTTCTTGTTTACCCAGACATGACACTACTGTTGTTCCAGACTATGAGACCCGGCAGGAGGATGAGTATAGCATCATTCTAAACTAGCTTTAGAAGTGCACGTGTATATGACTCTACCAGAGGGTTGTCGTAATCAGTGGGAGCAGCGGAAGCGTAGTGGACAAATAGCTTGTGTCTATTTATAGACTAAAGCGAATATAGCGGAGATAGATCATCTATTTTTGATGTGACAGTCATGGGCTTTGACTTCATCAAAATAGGGGATGGATCTGTTAAGAAGATAGTAGAGTGTGCTGTCCTGGTATTTAGGATGACATTCTTTTTGTAGGAAGTGAAATTCCTAAACTACGATCGGTTATACTTTGGTTGTCACACAGTGTTTTCTCCACATAGGTTATGGATATAATATCAGGTATTCTGGTAACTAGATCTATGGTTTTAGATCTAGATTTGGGAAGTGTCCCAATCTGGGTACTTAGACAGTATTCTAAAAGTATTTTAGAATGGACGGCTCCTGGCATGGTGGTGAACCAGCAGGTGAAGGAGTCACCCTCTCTAAAGGTGTCTTACAGACTAAAGGGAGAGGGATGTGCATGATTGATATATCACTTTCTTAGGCAATTGAGTCAATCATGACATGTCTAGTACCACACCAGATGTTTTTTTGGCACTAGATGCAATAAGTTGATATATTAATCCAATCCTGGAGAAAAACGAATGGAAACAGTTTATGAATATAAGTGGATGTTCTAGGGATTTGATAACGGCGGCCTCCTTTGAGAGACGGTTATCATTCCAGGCTTCCAAGGTGACCTGGATGACAGAGTGACTGTCAGAGTTATAGTTTTCCTTCTGACGAGGGGTAGTAGTTTGGACAGGTGGTCCAAGCGGATACTGAGGATGGTATGGCACAGTGTACTGATTGAGTTCAGTAGACGATACAGCCTAAGAAGTTTGCTGGATTTGGAGTTCTTTTGTGAACCGGGTCCCACCAGATATCCAGACATATTCTAAGATGGGTATTGCTCATTTCAGGAGATAGTTTTCTCCGCGAAGTTGAGATAAAGAGAGACATAGAAAGAAACAGTGGAGCGGATCCACTCACTGAGGCTATTTCATGAACGCAATAGTTTTACAAACGAGGTTTGTGAAACTGATTAGTAGAGGAGTTGGGTGTTCGGTATTACACGGGCTGTGAGTATGCGACATCGCAATAATTAGCCTTAAGTGCAAGTGGGAGATTGTTGGCTATAGTGCCCTCAAGGCAATTGTCATAGTCATAGATATGTGATCATGATGATTGAGCGAGAACCTATACCGATAAAACAGTCTTACTCGAGATGATAGTATGCTATCTGGTATGTCTTTATCATCATATGTTGATAAAGCCCATAGGATTCTTGCTTGACTGTCGGCATTGTGATGGCGATCACATACGTAGGAGCTGGGGGTCTATAAGCACACTCTTAAATGTCCCTAGTCGTGGGAGTATCAAGACTGGGCATCGATACTCCAGTGTAGACTGGTGTATACTTATCTAGACCCTGACGAGGGGCGGTGGCCGGTCTCAAAAGCCATTGGTGTTAGTTGTTCACCTAAGATAGTATACAGGTCCTCATTGGGTTATGAGTACACTGGACGAACTCGCCGAGAACATGCTAGTTAGTATTATACATATAGTCAGATAGCAGTTCCCTGGTGACATATGTACAGGTTAGTCTGTCGACCTGAGATCGTCATTTGTCTCATGTGAGTTCCCACCGTGCTTTGATTACTACCCTACCACGGCTCAAAGGAGTCGTGCAAACAGGTTTTAGTTGGGTACAGTCTCGAGCCACATGGAGGCAGTGAGCGGATCGTTAGGGATTCGCCTCTCCCAGTATTAGGGGTTGATGTCGTACAGTGTACGGGTGGCCATCACTAGAAATCCTCGGCCGGGGTATGTGAGAATTACCGATCCAGGATTGATAGTTTCTCGGGTAGTGATGGGTTTCATACCGACACGAATTATTAGGGGTCTGACTTTATCCACCCCCTAGACTCGATATGCGATACTCTTAGATGAACAGACCGGACTGTAGGGATATTGTCACCGACACGCTCAGTAGGGGTTTGGATGAGTTTGCTCGTCGACATTCCTTTTGCTCAATACCTGGGTAGCCGTTACGTACAGCTAGTGCCGCTGACGTGCTTGTGGTTAAACCCACTGCCAGCGTATTGACGAGTCTTTAGAGTCCCACACAGAGGGTTTTCACGGTTCAGGCGATATGGTGTAGGTGACGTATGTTGATACATACAGGTGTCCGATTAAATGTCTGCAAGGACTGCACAGACTTTAATCGGACGGTTGATAATACTAGCGGCTTAGGATTAAGCTAGATTGTTAAATCAAGTTTTGATTTAATAATTTACATATGTATTTATATATATGTATTCCAGTATTATTGCTCACTAATTATTTTCTCTTTGGCTATTCGTATTTTCGTACGAATACGCGTATGTGTATTTCGATACATATACCGGGAAGTATTCCATATTTGTACGGAATGACTTCTAGAAGATTTGCCACCTCATTATTGATTTTCCTTTTTAGAAAAATCATTTGTTTCATAATGAGGTGGAAAGGTGATTTGGGTCAAAGCATCGCTTTTGTGCATGTAGAGATTGGTATGGTCTCATTTGTTTATTGTTAATTGGAAAAGGGTTTTTGGTGTGCATTATTTTTGAGGGGAAGAGAGAGGGGCCAGCCACTATGAGTAGTGGGGCATTTGCTTGCTCATTTTGACATACACTTGATGCTCTCTCTCTCTTGCTCACATTCACTCTCACACCAAAAACACTTAGCCAAATTTAGCTCATGCCATTCTTGCTTTCATCACCTCCACATCTTCCATGGTTGTTCTATGAGCATTATATTTTGAGAGAAGATTAGAGTGACACTATCCTACACCCCCCACTCTCTACTACTAGCAATCCTAGAGAGTCGGTTGGTCCGCTTGGCGAACCTGGAGCTTGTGTCGTTTCCCTCAGGTGGATCATCGGAGATGCAGGAAGACCAGCGACCAAAGTCGATCTGCATCACTAGGAGCTTGGAAATGGTTGAAGACCCGAAGGACTTGGTTCATTAGGTATAACCGTTCTATCTCCTTTTGTTAGCTTGCTAGTTTTAGGATTAATGGTTTCAATCTTGGAAATCGGGTAATGGTAGCGCCGGGTTTTAGAAAATTTTTGTTCCGCATTTGGCCACGGTTCGATGGCCGGGGCGCTCCCATAACCCAACAGTAACTTTATTTCGATGTCGAAACGTGACATCTGTATCTCGACGCGAGATCCGATTAGGCAAGTTCTAAACTTACAACAAGCTATTTTGATTATATCGATATTCATATGCTCGACTAGAGTGCATATGTTTTAATATTCAGCGAGTAGTAGCGATTTACAGTTTTACAGTATCCGTCTGTATTCGTACTGATAATAACTTATCCAGTTGCATGTCGGAACATCTGATAATATCGTACTACGATATTAGTTCAATATGATGTCTAGATTGCATCATATATGGTAATAGACGTATAACGATTATTACATATAGATACATCTGCATCCTGGCATTAATTGTGTTTTGATATTGATTACAGCTTTACATTGGTATCTATTTGGGTTAATATACAGTACATGGCATGTTCACGAAACATTATCAGACTTGTTACTTGGATCTTATTGCTAATGCCAATAATCCCGATTGTTGTCCTAATGGACGTGACTTATTGTCTGCATAGACAAGACCGGTACCTTCTTGATTCTGTGTTGGCATTAGATTATATTGGCAATACTTGACTTGAATACAGAACCTTAGGGGAAAAGGGGAAATCATCAATATAACCGAAACGTAACTCATGAAGATATTATTATTGTTTGCCGTAATTCCAGGAGTTACAAAATAAATCATTGTTTGCTGTGATTCAGGGCGTTACTGAATAAATCATTGTTTGCCGTGATTCAGTGCGTTACGGAATAATCATTGTGCCGTGATCCCGTGGGGGCTTGAACGGGATATATACTGTTGAGTTACAATGAGAACTATATTAATTGATTTCAAAGATTTGTAGAATAGATAACCTAGAAGCACAGACTCTAGGATACCATCACATACATATATCTCATTGTTTTACCCCTGTGTTAGTTATTTATATGCATGTTGAATCATATCATCATATCCTGTTTATTAATATTGTTTTGATATTTATGACGCACTGACGTCTATGTTTTGCATGGCCCAGTTCCTCTACCTTTATCACAGGCAGATCAGGAGTACTTTAGTAATCAAGCCGAGTAATGAGAAGCTAGCTATTTAGTTTAGAGACTCTTAGTTTATTTATTTCAGCAGTTTCAATTATATTGATGTGAGCCCATATTGGGACGTGATTCGGATACTATTGTTTATTGGATCTAGATTTGTTTCCGCTTTATGTATTTCTTGATTTTAGTTATCGTGGCATATAGACATGTGTTAGCTAGATTATATTTTATTGTTCTTGATATCCGATTGACAGCCGTAATGTTGTCAGTGTGATATGCCCTAGAGGCCATTATTGTGTAGTACTAGTTTTTATATTACATTTTGGGAGCTTGGGATATATACACGGATTTATGACATTCTTGCTCGATATAGTAGTATGCTACTTGGTTTGTATCTATCTTAATATGTGTATATGTTTCTTTTAACGTATCGCTAATATATATTGATAGAGCCCTTAGGATTTTTGTTGTACTACCAGTGTTGTGATGGCAGTCACATTAGTGGGGGCTGGGTAGTCTACAAGCACGTCCTTATACAGTTCCCTAGTCATAGGACTATCGAGACAGGGTATCGATACTCCAGAGTAGACTAGTGTATACGATTCTCATCCCAGCAGGGGAGATGGTCCATCCCACAGCCATCAGTACGTCGTACTGGAGATAGTATGCAGGTGCTCATTGGGTTATGAGTTACATTGGATGGACTCGTGGGGTACTGCTGGTTGGTAATATACCTATTGTCAGGTAGCAGTTCCCAGGTGACATGAGTACAGCTTAGTCCGTTGACTTGACACTGCTGCTTCGCCTCAAGTGTGTTCCCATTGTTCTTAGATTTCTACCCTACCACGGCTCTGCTGAGTCGTGCAAACAGGTAGTAGTTGGGTGCAGTCCCAAAGCACTTGGAGGCAGTGGCGGTTAGATAGGATTCTTCTCTCCCGGTATTGGGGGTTGATGTCGCGCTGTGTTCGGAAAGCCATTACACAAAGTCCCTGGCCAGGGCATGTGTGATTTACTGGCAGGTACTTCAGTAGTTTCTTAGGGTGTTTTTTGCCGCACTCCGACATTACTTATTGCACTATTAAGGGTCTGACGCTTGTCGCCCCCTAGGACCGATATGCGACACTCTTAGACGAACAGACTGGACTGTATGGAGATTGCCATAGACAAGCTCAGTAGGGGTTTGGATAAGCTTGCTCGTCGGCCTTCTTATCGACAGATACCTGGGTAGCCGTTATGTACAGCTAGTGCCGCTGACGTGCTTATGGTTAAACCTACTGCCAGAGTACTTTCAAGTCTTTAGAGTCCCACACAGAGGGTTTCCCAGCTTCGGGCAAAACGATGTAGAGGTCGATGGTTTTACGACAGGGTTCGAACACATACGTGTACTTGTACGTGTATGATGTTCGAGCGGACAATACTAGTGGGCTTTGGTTTAAGCCGGATCCTAGTATTTGATTATTGGATTAGTTTCGTCTCATTGTATTTGTGTTTCTCGGACACGGTTGCGGGTATGTATATACGGATGAGAGGGGTATAGAAAGAGACACCTCATTATGGTTTTTGATCATTGACTTGGTCAAAATAAATATGAGGTAGAGAAAAGTCTTTGCTATTTTTGGTAAATGATAATTTTGTGGCATGGCTATTTGGGTTGACCATTTGACTTGGATTGACTTTTTGACTCTAGATATTTTGGTGAGATATTTTTATTGTGCCATGCTTATGGTCATATCAAGCTAGCTATTCCATTTATCAATTATCATTATCCAAAAACATTTCTCTTTCCTCAAGAGTTTACTCTCTCCTTCTTTCTCTCAAACCCTAGTGTCTCATGTGTTGAGAATCAAGGGATTTGTGAGACTAAGCTACCCAAAATCACACTATACTCATTCTAGTTTACTTAGTTTAGCACACCAAGTGATCTAGTTGCCTCAACTTGGAGATTTAGCTCAAGGCTGGAACTCTCGGGTGGATCTTCTACTACTTCGAGAAGCCGACGAGGAGGTGTTATCTATTTCCACTCCAAGGAGCTCGCGAGGTGAAGGAGGACAGCAAGAGGAGAAGAAGGACTTGAAATTTTAGGTATAATCTTCTTACATAGTAGATAAAACCTCTAGTTAGATTGTTAGTTATGGTTTAGCTAAGATCTTAGAGTTAAAGTCGATGTTACCTTGTTAGAAAAATCGTTTTCTACCCGTTCCGCCTCCCCGCAAACCCATGGGGTTTGTAACGTTGACTTACAGTGGTATCAGAGCCAACTAAACCATGACTAACTTGATTGCAAGTATTAGAACTTCGATTGTCGGAAAAATCGGAAAACTAAACACCGAAAACCCTATTTTCTGTCAAATTTTAAAACTGTCTAAAAAATTATTTTAGTACCATGAAAAATATAAGAAGGGTTTTCTAAGATATCATAAGAAATTTGAGCCACTGAATCACCGAGACGACCACAGAACTGCCGCAGAATGGAGCTTTCTGCGGCGGAGTTGCGGCCGAGTCATGGCCGATTCAACTCATCTTTATTCTGTTATTTCTTAATTTTGGTGTTTTATTTTCTGGAATATTTGGTTTCTACCCAGTATGTTTTTGAATGCTAGTTTGCATTTAGGGTAGTTACGAATAATATGTTTCGATCGAATTTCTATTGTACTTGGCTAAATGGTCCTTCTGTAATGATAAATGTATTTGTAAACTTTAGCTAATTGTTATACGTCGGTTAGTTAGGGGTTGCACATTTCTGTGATGATTATATTGGTTTGTGTATATGAACTTGTTGGATCGTCGTGGATGAATAGCCGGGGATGTGAGATGAGGGTTTTCATTCTTTCATTCGAGGTAAAATTTGTAAACTGATGTAATATTATTTTTGCGGGGCACATCCGGGTTGAAGTTGTAGCCACCGTTGTATTATTTCTTTTACCGTTTTCTGCTCCTAGGATAGACCCAAGGTGGGGTGCACAAACTGCCGGATACTTTGAAGTGCCGAGTGGCCTACTCACTTTGTTGAGGGAGGTTGCTTCACTTCGGGTATTTGGCAGGTAGTTTGCCGCACCCATAGGGTTCTAGTATGGGGTTTGGCTATTCATCACGACCGTAGAGTCCGTCTTTCGTTACAGGCTCAAACGAAACGCGGAATTCCTAGTATATCCAATATGTTCATCTGTGATCTGGAATGCCTATCATTACGACTGACGAATGTATATATCTATATATGATATCTAGTAGACGTTGCTTATATTTTGCATCCGTGCTAGTTCATCCCCCGCTCTGTCGTTAGTTAAGTAACCTAACGGGTGATGAGGGGGCCTCATGGCGAATGCGGATGGCATAAGCGCACGTTATATTTTTGTTGTTTTCTGCAATGGTAGGATTAATTGATGGGACTGTATTAAATTAATGCTAAGCAAACAAACCAAAGTTTAATCGTTGGAACAATTTCAAACCACTCGGTTTTTTCAAAACAACAAAACTTTTAAAATGCGGAGCTTAAACCACTCCTTTTGAAAGCTATCAGGTTCCTTCGATTATATCAAGTTCACTACGTTCACGATTTTGCCAAAACCATTCGTAGCCCTCCGTCATTTCAGTTGGATATTCAGTAGTATTCAGGCTATGTATTTTGACCTTCGCCAAGGTATAGTGATTGGTAGCTGCTGAATATTCATCTGTAGCATAGATAGATGCGTTGGTTTGGGACAGTCGTACTGCTATTTTGGCCTTCGTCAAGGGTATGTACGGGTGAGTTCAAATTAACCTGGATAATGAACGGTAGAACTTGACATGTGACTTATGATATGTTGGCCTTCGTCAAGGTCATAAGAGCATGGGGCAAAAATCCACATCGGGAGTTTCTAAAGAAACTGAAACTTGCTAGTGTTGTATATCATTTGGTGTGTGATAATTTTTGTAAGATTCCTTCGACTTTTTCACACGATGATATTTGGATCCCGATCCTACTGTGAATATAAGCTACTCCTCGGGAGATTTTTTCACATAACGATCAATGCTATAAACCAAGTAGGTGTCTAGAAAGGTATTAGCGGGGCTACGCCCCCAGGAAAAAGAGGTTATTTAATTAAGGAATTTCGCGAAAGTGTCGTAAAACCTCCCTCGAAGTACCGACACTGGCCTGGCTGAACGGTTAAGCAAGTATTGTACGGTGAGATTAATCCTGACTAATTCTTGTTTTATGGTTTGAGGAAGGATTCGAGAAATAATGGAAGCCATTCTGTTTAGATAAACTAAAAACCAATCTAAATTTGCAAAAGCATCATGCTAAAGTGTTTCTTCTCTCTTTCTCCTAATTGCAGCGACCAAACATGACGAGCCTTAAGTTACTATTAGATAAAAATATACTGACAGGGCCAAACTACAGAGATTGGTTCAGGAATGTCAAGATGGCAATAACTTATGACAAGTTGGGCTATGTCCTCACTACTAAAGCCCCCGCCGTCCCAGGTCCAGAATCCAGTGTCGCGGATAAGAAAATCCGTAAGACCTGGGAGATTGATTGCGCGGAGGCCAAGTGCCTCGTGCTGGCCTCCATGGACAACGAACTCCAGAGGCGGCACGAGAATATGGATTTTGAATCCATATTCCTCCATAGCAAAGAATTATATGGAGAGCAATCTCGTATCGCAAGATACGAGACCTCGAAGAAACTTTTTCAGGCGAGGTTGGCCGTCGGATCATCTGTAGGGGAACACGTTTTTAAGATGATTGGCTATATTGAAGAGCTCGCGGATCTCGGGACCACGTTATAGAATGAGCTGTATACAGACTTAATTCTACAGTCCCTTCCATCAACCTACGCCCAGTTTATCTTGAATTTTAATATTCAAGGTAAAGAAGTTGAACTTCCGGAACTCCTCAACATGTTGAGGAGTGCAGAGGGCACCCTGCAAAAAGCCAGGAAAACACCCGCTCTACTTGTTGGTGGAGCTTCCTCTTTTAGGTCCAAGACGAAAGCCAAAGGAAAGAAGAAGAAAGCCCCCACTAAGACGAGAGGTGGTGTTAGTAAGGTGGAAGCAAGGGGCAAGGAAAAAGTGGCGGGGCCGACAATAGGAAAGGAAGAATGCTTCTACTGTCATAAAAAGGGCCATTGGAAGAAAGATTGCAGAGCTTGGAAGACTAAGAACCAGGACCCGTAGCAAGTTGTGGCTTCGGCTTCAGGTGTGTTTGTAATTGAAAACTGTCTGTCAATCAACTCTACTTCCTGAGTATTGGATACCGGATCAGCTTCTCATATCTGCAATTCTTTGCAGGCACTGAGAAGTCTAGGGTTCTGAAGACCGGTGATATGACCCTCAGGGTTGCTAACGGAGCGAGTGTGGATGCTGTGTCTGTAGGGGAATATCACCTTGGATTGACGAGTGGACATATTTTGGTTTTGCGCAACTGTTTTTGTGTATCTAGTTTGACTTGTAATATCATTTCTGTATCTTTATTATCTAAAGAAGATTATGATTTTACATTTGTAAGCGATATCGTAAACATCCACCTTAATCATGGTCTGATTGGGTCAGGTACTCTGAACAAGGGTATATACGTATTAAACCAACTACAAATTTTCAATGTTTAGAACACACATAAAAGAAAGACTCCAGAAATAAATCATGCTTTCTATGGCATTGTAGACTAGGTCACATCAACGAAACAAGGTTGACCAAGTTACATAAAGAAGGATATTTGGATCCGTTCAAATATCAATCTTATGCAACTTGTCAATCATGTTTCAAAGGAAAGATGACAAAGACTCCGTTCACTGGACACGAAGTAGGAGCAAGCGAGCTCTTGGGACTAATACACAGCGATGTGTGTGGTCCAATGTCTATGTTGGATATATGTATGCCCTAGAGGCCATTATATGATAGTGGATGTATCAGTATGTATATATATTCAGTGGACATTCTTGCTCGACATGATAGTTTGCTACCTGGTTTACTTTATCTTGACATGTTCATTTAATCATACATATTACTCATTTGGTACATGTTGATAAAGCCCTTAGAATATTTGCTTGACTACTGAGACTATTATGTAGATCATACTAGTGGGACAAGTGTAATTTATATGCATATCCTTGAAATGTTCCTAGTCGTAGGTGTATCGAGACGGGGCATCGATATTCCAGAGTAGACTAGTATATACGGTTCTTGTCCCATATGATGGGCGATGGATGATCCCATATCCATTGGTATGGTGACACTAAAGACTGTATACGGGTGCTCAGTGAGACTGTGTACACTGAACGGACTCGCCGAGAACTCCTATGTGGTATTATATCTATCGTTGGATAGCAGTTCTCATGTGACACTGGTACAGGTTAGTCTGTAGACCCGAGATCGTCATAGAGTCTTGTGTGTCCTCCCACTGTACTTTGATCTCCACCCTACCACGGCTCTACTGAGTCATGCAAATAGGTGGATTTTGGGTACAGTCCCGAGGCACATGGAGGAAATGAGCGATAGGAGGGGTTTCGTCTCTACCGGTATTGGGGGTTGATGTTGCGCTATGTACGATTGGCTATAACAAGAAGTCCTTGGCCAGGGCTGATGAGATTTACTGATAAGTGTTATCAGTAGTTTCTCGATCTGTTATAGGCCATATACCGGCATGACTTATTGAGTTATTGGGGTCGACGATACCATCCCTAGACTCGATATGCAGTATATCTGATGAATAGACCGGACTGTACAGTAAGTGTTTCTAGTTTGCTCGACGGGGTTTTGACAGGTTCGCTTGTTTTTCTTCTGATCGCTCAATACCCGGGTGGCCGTTACGTTTAGCTGACCACTTGCGGCTTGTGGGTGTTTGATATGATCATTACCTACTGCCGTCGTATTGACGACTCTTAGAGTCCCACACAGGAGTTTCCTAGCTCAGGCGAAACGATGTGGTGTACATACGAGATATGCGTGGGAGCTCGATTAATTGCGTGTATATGATACCGTATTTTAATCGAGCGTTTACTATTGGACGGGTCGTATGTGATATGACCGGGTTATTAAGTCAAGTGTTGATTTAATATTAAGTCCATTAGCTTATTTATTAAAACCTATTTCTTTATGATGCATGCATGAGTGTATGTATATGTTGATATGGATGCACACATGCAAGCATACATGTGTCATGGTTGATGATACATTGGTGGTGGCAATGCAAGACTCACATGGTAACAACTATATGTATATTTTGATTATTTCAGAAATAAAAATAGGAATAAAATTATGGTTGACTAGTCAGCTCTCTTCTCTTGTATTGACCAAAGTCAATACCATAGTTTCGTTGCCCATGGTTTTGTAGCCCATGGTTTTGCTTAACCTCAAGTCTCAAAATATCTAGATATTTTGTAACCATAGTTAAGCATGGCATAATTCATTCTCTTTTTGGATTATGTTTCATATTATCTTTTACTTAAGGCTTGGGTCTGCCCTTCTATGGCTGTTTCATAGGTACTGTGGCATGTTCTGGGTATTATTAAACTGTGCTCAAGTGTTGAGCTCTCGGGGAATTGTGGGATTTTGATGAATCGATCAAAAAGTTTAACATCGTCCGGATATCATGTGATGAGATACAATACTTGGAATCCACACAAATTTGAATTTTATAAATCTAGCAGTTTAGTCTCAATTGATCGGTTGCCATGGAATTTTGATATGGATCAAAAGTCCGTCATAATTACATAGTGTATGTGGATACTCGCTGGGTAACCTTACTAGATAGCCACGCCCTATATCGCCAACCAAGTGACTGTAGGAGAACCCCTTCGCCAAAAGCATCCGTTCGGGTGCTCGCGGCCCGGTGTTCCGCCTTAGTGCACTTCCTTGATGGCATCGGGGGTGCGGCCGTCTACTAAAGTTTCCGACGAGCATTCGATCAAGTTATCGGGAATCTTGTTGAATTACCCGACAGATTATTGAAAAGTGTTTTCAATATTGAGACTAAAATGCGGGGTTTATAATTGGCAGGCATGTGATGTCTAAGGAATTCATTTAGTTAGGCATGAAATCCAATATATGTGATACATTGGGTTTATGATGTCTAAGGCGGTTGTGGATTCCAACTGTTGTATTTTTTCACTTTCTTTCTGCGACCGTAAGTGTAATATGTGGTGTATCGCCAGTTTCGATGCTATATGTCAACGACAATTGGGATATGCATATTTACTTACGTTGATGACATGTGATGTTATGTGTTGCTGTGATATGTTATATTGGATCGTCGTGTTTTGAATAACCGGGGTTTTTATGTGAGATGAGAGTTTTTCATTTTCATTCATGTAAAATCTTATACGTAATATTCTTTTATTGGGGCACTTCCGGGTTGAGGATGATGTCACCATTGATGTATATTATTTACTTTTCCGCATTTGAATAGACCCAAGGTGGGGAGCACAGGTAACCGGGTTCTAGGGTCCAGTGGAAGACCATCTCGAGGAGTCGAGACCGGTCTCCTAACTCTAGAATTGGTAGGGTTGCTTGCCGCTCTCGTAGGGCTCTAGGGATGTGGGTTTGGCTATTCATCGTGACCGTGGAATCCGTGTTTTATATTGGCTTAATTTAAAACACGGAATTCCTAGCATATCCAATATTTCATATGTGATTATATATATGAGATATAATTAATATTGCTGCTTTCGTTTCATATGTGATGCTTGGGAAGCATAATAAATGGGACTTCATTAATGAGATTAATGAAATAAAAGAAACCTAAAAAATGTTGTAGAAACTTGTTTTAAAAACTGGTAGCTCTAGTTTTTACTTTGCATAGCGGTATTCCTTATAGAATATCCAGCACCTTATTCGATAAGGAAAGAGCCGAGATCTCTTCACAGGGAGTGAACTCATTAGCGAAACTAGCAGATGCTACAACCCACTTGGTTTGTGTTTTGATTGCTTTTATAGTTTTTTCTTTGCATAGTGTTATTTGTAAAATATTATGCACCTCATTCGATGAGGAAAGAGCGAGATCCCTTCACCGAGAGTGACCTCTTTAGCAAAACTAGTAAAAGCCTCAAAAACACTCCTTTTCAAAATCACTTGATTCTACAACGATATCAAGTTCATTACGCAAAGGGTTTTCTTAAAAATCTGTCGTAGCCCTCTGTCATTTCAGATAACTAATACTTAGTATTCGTGCTACGTTTGTTGACCTCCGTCAAGGCGTAGTGTGCGGTAGCTGACTAGTGCTTATCTGCTGCATACGATGCGATTGGATTAGGCTAGTCGTACGGCCATGTTGACCTCCGTCAAGGGTCGTGCGGTGGGTTTAATTCAATCATGAAATGAACGGATAGAACTTGACTAGCAGCCTATGGTTTGTTGACCTCCATCAAGATCATAGGACACTAGGGGTAAAATATTATCGGGAATTTCAAGTGTTGAAATTTGCAATGAGATTGCATACCTTCTATGAGATAGTTGGATCCCGATACCCACTGCGAATAAGGGTTATTCCTGGGAGAGTTTTACACATTACAATTAGCCGATCAAGTAGGTGTCTAGAAGGGTGTTAATGAGGTTACGCCCGTAGGAAAATGAGGTTTATTTTAATTAAGTCCGTGCGAAAGCACGGAGAACCTCTCTCAAAGTACCGACACTGGCCTGGCCGAAAGATTGGCAAACTTGTAGGGTGTAATTAATCCCGGCTAATTTTACCTTTTAGGGTTTGAAGAAAGATTTGACTAAAACAGTGGGAGCCATCCTGATTAGATAAAATAATAACCAATCTAATCTTGCAAGAGCACATGCAGAGTGTTTTCTTCTCTCTCTCTCCTGGTAGCAACCGTGTCACGCCTTAATCAAGATAATAATATGGATGTATTGACCGAACCTACTTATTATGCTGAGCTAGGGAACGTTGGTTCCGCTCTATCTTATAACTGTAATAAGTCCGAGCAGAAAATAGGGGAATATCCGGATTCCCATGCTACCCAATCGAAAAAAGTACATGTTGATGCATCTTCTTCGAGTGTGTTCATTACTGAGAACTGTTTCTTAGTATCCTCTACGTCCTAGGTATGAGATACCGGATCAGGATCCCACATATGTAAGAGTTACATGGGCTACAGAAAGGTAGAGAACTGAGAATATGTGATATAACTCTAAGACTTAGAGAATGGTGCAATTGTTGCAGCCAAGTCAGTTGGCAGATATCACCTTATATAAATACACTGATTCTGAACAAATGTCATTAGATACCGAACCTGATATACGACATTGCATCAGATTCTTTATTAAGTTAAAGAAGGATATAATTCTGTATAGGGGATAATGTTGTGAACATTTTCTTGAATCAAGAGTTGATTGGATCAGTCACGTTATGTAATAGCATATGCGTTCTAAATCAAACTACAGTTCAAAATATCTAGAACACACACAAGAGGAGTAGTTCATAAATGAACGAATCCTTCTTAAGGTATTGTAAACTAGGTCATATCAATGCGACACGACCAGCTAAGTTATATAAGGATGAATATGAGAATCTGTTCGAATTTTCATCTTATGATACTTGTCAGTCTTGTCTCAAAGGTAAAATGACCAATACTCCGTTTACTGGAAACAGAGAAAGAGTTAGTGAACTCTTGGGACGAATACATGATGATGTATACAGTCCTATGTCTACAAATGCTAAGGTTGGTTCTTCATACTTCATTATATTCACTGATAATCTCTCAAGGGATATATGTTCCTGTTGAAACACAAGTCTGAAACTTTTGAGAAATTCAAGGAATATAAGCTGGAAGTTAAGAACTAAACGGGTAGATGTATTAAGTCCTTCGATGTGATCGAAGAGGAGAATACTTGTGCATGGAGTTCCTGGAGTTTCTAAAAGGAGAATGTGATTCCCTCTCATCTTACTCCTTCGATTACACCACAACATAATGGTGTATCGGGACGGAGGTATCGCACCCAATGAGATATGGTGCGCTCTATGATGAGTATTGCTGAGTTACCTATTTCCTTTTGGAGTTATGCACTTGAGAAGCTGCATACCTATTGAATCGGGTTCCATCCAAATCAGGGCCTACCACTACATATGAGATATAGAATGGGAAGAGACCATGTCTTAAACGAGTTAAGATATGGGGTTGTCCGGCCTATGTTGAAAGACAGAATCCGGACAAGCTCGAGGTAAGATCAGTTCTGTATAAGTTTGTTAGGATATCCCGAACATTTGTGAGGGAATATCTTCTACCACACTGAGGAGCAAAAGGTGTTTTGTTTATCAGCATGCCACCTTTTTAGAAAATGAATTTCTTGTGAAGAAATTAGTGGTCATGAGGTAGAACTGGAAAGAGTTCCAGCTAGACAAACTAACAGCTGATGATTTGGTGAAACCAAAGGATTCAATAGTTTCCAACGAACCTCAGCCTCTCCGTGAATCTGGTAGGGTTACTCATCCACTTGAGAGATACTACGGTCTTCTCGGTGACAGTTGGAGCGAGGATTGCATCATGGTAGATGATGGCCCAACTAGGTTCAGGCAGGCCGTCACGAGTGGGGACTCTGTGAAATGGCTGGATGCTATACGATCAAAGATGGAATCCATGTACACCAACAAAGTATGACTTTGAATGTTGAACCTGAAGGGGTAAAACCCATTGGGAGCAAATGGATCTTCAGAAGGTGTAGATGGAAAAATTGAGACTTTCAAAGCTATGCTTAAGTCCATTAGGATCAATGCGCGCATCGCGGAGTTGAAACATCTGTTTTGATATGGCAGTCAAAGAGTTTGACTTCATCAAAAAGGTAGATGAACCTTATAGATACAATAAGGATGTAGAGAGTAAGGTTGTCTTCCACGTATTATATGTAGATGGCGTACTCTTGATAGGAAAGGGTTTCCTATGCTACAATCGGTCAAGCTCCTCTTATCACGAGAATTCTCAATAGAAGATCTGGATGATACCTACTACATCTTGTGGATTATGATCTATGGTGATAAATTTAAGTGGATAATGGGAGTGTCCCAAATCCATGTATATTAACACCATACTAAAGGGGTTTAGTATGGAGGATTTTAAGCGTGGTGGTTCGTCCACTTACTCAGGAATCACACTCTCCAAAAAGATGTCTTCCAAGACTTATTTGGAGAGAACTCACATACAGAGGATACCCTATGCTGCGGCAGTAGGCTCTATCATGTGTGCGATGTTATGTACCAGACCAGATGTAGCTAACTCACTAGGTGTAGTGATCAGGAATCAATCGGATCTTGGGAGAATCACTGAACAGCTGTGGAGGACATTCTTAAGTACTTGAGAAGCACTAAAAGAAAGTTCTTGGCTTGAGCTTCCAGAGTGATAAGGTCGATTGAAACTCAGTCACAGGCAATGTCTTTACCCTCAGTAGAGGGACGGTATGTTGGAAGAGTTCCAAGCTAGATACCGTGACATACAAGACGATAAAGGCTGAATACATTACTACCAATGATGCTGCAAAAGTGGCTGTCTGGGCATTTCTTGTTCATGAGATGAACATGGTTCCTACCATTAAGTATCCAATAACTGTTATTGTGACAACAATGGAGTTGTGGTTTTGGCCTAGGAACGCAGGCCCCATCAGAGTTCCAGACATATTCTGAGGTAAATATCACCTGATCAGGGAGATGGTTGATCTCCAAGGGATCGAGGTAAGGAGAGTAGATTTTGAGGTTAACACGGCGGATCCACTCACCAAGGCCTGATTCCCCAAATACTATTTGAGAGATTTTGGGATGGTTGAGTATGGGATACTACAACCACTGCTATATTGTTGGGTATGGGATACTATAGCAGATGGCCTTAGTGCAAGTGGGAGATTGTTAATTATATGTATGCCCTATAGGTCATTACTGTACCTGGGATATATATTGTAGTGGATACTTGGACATATATAGGGAGGACTTTCTTACTCGATATGATAGTATGCTAGCTGGTTGTTCTTTATCTTAGCATGTTGACTTGTATAAATGATGTTGTCTTGCTCTCACATGTTGATAAAGCCCTTAGGATGTGTACTTGACTACCAGGACTATGATGGAGATTATACTAGTGGGGCCAAGGGTAGTCCATAAGTACACCCTATAATTGTTCCTAGTCGTAAGAGTATCGAGACAGGGCATCGATACTCCAGAGTAGACTAGCGTATGTGCTTCTTGACCCATATGATGGGCGATGGATAATTCCACATCCATTTGTGTTTGACATCAGAGAAGGTATACGGGTGCTCAATGGAGACTGGGTACACTGGACGGACTCGCCGAGAACTCCTGGATGGTATTATACCTATCATCGGATAGCAGTTCTCAGGTGACACTGGTACAGCTTAGTCTGTAGACCCGAGATCGTCATAGAGTCTTGTGTGATTCCCACTGTGCTTTGATTTCCACCATACCACGGTCAAGAGATCGTGCAAAAAGGTGGTTTTTGGGTACAGTCCCGAGTCACATGGAGGCAATGAGCGATAGGAGGGATTTCGACTCTCCCGGTATTAGGAGTTGATGTTACGCTATGCTCGATTGGCCATAACAGGAAATCCCTGGCCAGGATTGCTGAAATATACTGGTAAGTGTTATCAGTAGTTTCTCGAACCGTTATGGACCTTGCATCGTCATGACTTATCAGGCTATTGGGGTCTGACGTTATACCACCCCCAGGATATGATATGCGACATGTCTGACGAAGAGACCGGACTGTACGGTAGTGTTATTGATTGGATTCGCAGGTGTATGAGCAGACTTGCTTGTTGATCTTCTGATCGCTTAATATCCGGGTGACCGTTACGTTTAGTAGACCGCTTGCGGCTTGTGGGTGTTTGATATGATCATCGCCTACTGCCGGCGTATTGACAAGTCTTTAGAGTCCTACACAGAGGTTTCCTGTCTCAAGCGAAATAGAGTAGGAGCACATATGTGATATGTGCGGGACCGAGATTAATACGAGTATATGATACCGTATTCTATTCTCGCGATATGTAACATAGGTCAGTTATATGTGATATAGCCGGGTTATCGATTCAAGTGTTGATTCGATAAGTTGTTACATTTGATATTAGTCGGTTATATGTGATATAGACGAATTATTAAATCAAGTGTTGATTTAATAATTTAATGTATAATTATATATTTGATATAATAACATACATTAACTAATATTAATTCATTTAAGATTTCTTTTCTCACTTGATTTGTGCATGTGTATATATGTGATATATATTAGTGTACAAAGTTTTGTGTCATGCTTGATGGTACATGATTCATGGGTACGTGTATAACTTACACCATGCTAGATATAATTTAGGGTTTTATTTATTTTAGTAAATCAAAATTGGTGGCATTTTTTATCATGGCAAGAAGCTTGGATTGCCATTGACTTAGTCCACTTCTTTTGTTTTACTAAAGATATTTATAAACCCAACCATTATCCTAACCATAGTTAAGTCTCTACAAAGGTTAAACATATGATACTAAACTCACCCATGGTTCACATTATCCACTTGATTTTATCATGAGAGATTTCTTTATCTTCTTCCTCAAAAGCTTTCTAGCTTCAATGGAGATGATGAAAAATAGTGAGAAAATTATTTCTAAAATGAGAAAAATTTCTACTTCATCATTCTCTACTACTAGCCATTTAGTATAGGGTGTTTACTTCACTAATCCTACAATTAGTGAAGAGGTAGCTTGGATTAGTGTCTCCTCGACGTAGATCATCTTCGGCCTCGAAGACTTCAAACAAGCTTGTTCCGTACATCTTGTGGAGCCTCTCAAGAGTCCGGGAGTTCATGGATCACAACGAAGGGATGACTACACGGAGCTATTGAAGTGAAGGACCGGTCTACAAAGGTTGTATTCCTTGTTCACTTGTTTGCAAAGTTGTTTGCATATTGTTTCGTCGGATTTTCTAGTAACGATTCTAGAGTTAGGGTTAGCTAGAACGGTAAATTTTTGAAATTGGCATGGACGATACCTCCCGAAACCTTGCTGCCGTACTAGACAACCCTGCAAGACATTACTTAGTATAAGATACTATATGTTGTTACTCTAATTTTCTAGTTCGATTCATAGTTGGAATTGTTTAGCACCCCTTAAAATTTTGTTATAGCATGTGTGATTCAACCCTAACCCTACGCATGGTGCTAAAGAATCCCTACAAGTGGTATCATAACCAAGCTAGAAACTTAGACGATGCTAAATATTACGAAACCGAAACAACTCCGAAAATACGGATTTCTGGAACCCTGAAAAAGTGCTCTCTGTCGATTTTAAATGGCTTGAAAAAATTATTTTAGCAACTACAGAAGTTTGCATGTGATGCACTGAGAACACAGAACAAAATTGAGGCAATTCTCTCGGATTTCACCCGAGCACACCCCCTAAAAAACCGAGGAGGTTGGCCCCTTTTGCCCAGAATCGCTTCGATTTTCTTCTGTACTCTGGTCTGTTGATTTTAGGGTTTCACGTGTTGTTTGTTTAGCCCAAATTTTCATGTGATGTTAATTTTGCTTAGGGGCTAATTTGGAGTATTTTGTAGTCTTAATTTTAACATTGTTTTTGGTAATTTGGACGATGTTAAACAGTTCGAACGAACATCACACACCACCTCATTGCCCTCGCTGGAAATTTTCCAAGTGTTGGAATTTTCCAAGTTAAATATATTCGAATGTTCATGCAAGTAACCTTGTGGACGCTCTAGAGGAAAGTAACCCCAACTCGATTCTATGACCATGGAACCGCAGCCAAACCTTAGGGTTTGCCATAGTCCTGTGGCGCCATAGGTGAGGTAAGGGTTGACCCTTCTACGGTTGGTCCATAGGCACTGTGGCACCGTTTTGGGTATTTTATCTTTGCTCAAGTGTTGAGCTTTCGGGGCAATTTGTAGGTGTTTGTTGACTCAATCGAAACGTTTAACATTGTCTAGATATTTATGAAAGTGATGATTCCAATTGTTGTTATTTTTCACTTTCTTTTCTGCGACCGTAAGTGTAGTATGTGGTGTATCGTCAGTTTCGTTGCTATACATCAATGACAATTGGGGTACGCAAACTTACATTGATGACATGTGATGTTATGTGTTGCTGAGGTATGATGTGCAGGATCGTCGTGATTGAATAGCCGGGGGTTTTATGTAAGATGAGTGTTTTTTTATTTTCATTCATGTAAAGTTAATTGTATGTAATATTCTTTTATTTGGGGCACTTCCGGGTTGAGGATGATGTCACCATTTTTGTATATTATTTACTTTTCCGCATTATGATAGACCCAAGGAGGGGAGCACAAGTGACCGGGTTCTAGGGTTCAGTGGGAGGCCATCTCGAGGAGTCGAGACCGAGTCTCCTAAACTCTAGAATTGGTAGGGTCACTTGCCGCTCTCATAGGGGTCTAGGGGTGTGGGCTTGGCTATTCATCGCGACCGTGGAATCCGTATTTTCTATTGTTGGCTAAATACAAAATGACCTCCTAGTATATCCAGTATTTTCATATATGTGCTTCTGCTGTTGATATTCTGTGATGTGATCACTTTATATGATGAGACAAATAGTGTATTATATATATGATATATAATAAACGTTGCTTATTTTTTGCATCCGCACTAGTCCCGCCCCGCTATGCCATTAGTTAAGTAACCTAACGGTGCATAACAGGACACTGTGGCGAATGCGGATGGCATAAGCATACGTTATATTTTCGTTTCTTTTCTGTGATGGCTTAAGGACTTAAATGATGGGACTACATTAATGAGATTAATGTAAAGAAAAATAAACCTAAAAGATATTATAGATTCAGATTTGAAACCTACTCGGTTTTTTATGAAAAAGCAAGTTTTCAAAGTGCGGAGCTTAAGCCACTCCTTTTTTTTTTAAACCATTTGGTTCTATAATGATATCAAGTTCAAAACATTAAAGGTTTTCTTAAAAACCATTCGCAGCCCTCCGTTGTTTTAGGAAGTAGAGTACTTAGTATTCGTGCTATGCATGTTGACTATAGCCAAGACGTAGTGTACGGTAGCTAAGTGATGTCTTCCTACATAGCATATGATGCGATTAATTAAGACAATCACATGATTATGTTGACCATAGCCAAGGGTCATGTGGGTGTGTCTAATTAATCATGAAATGACGGGTAGAACTTGACTAGTGCTTATGATATGTTGACCGTAGCCAAGGTCATGAGTGCTAGGGGTAAAAACCATATCGGGAGTTTCAAGAGTTGCAATTTGCAATGAGATTGCATACCTTCTATGTGATAGTAGGATCCCAATCCCACTGTGAGCAAGAGTTTCTCCCAGGAGAGTTTTGCACTTTACAATTAGCTAACCCATTAGGTGTCTAGAAAGGTGTCAACGGGGCTACACCTCTGGGAAAATGAGATTTATTTTAATTAGGTCCATGCGAAAGCATGGGGAACCTCTCTCAAAGTACCGGCACTGGCCTGGCTGAATGGTTAGTGAAATTATAGAATGTAATTAATTCTGCTAATTTTCTTTTTAAGGTTTGAAGGAAAATTTGATAAAAGCAGTAGGAGATATCGATTAGATAAGATAATAACCAATCCGATCTTTGCAAGAGCTTTCGCTGAGTGTATTCTTTTCTCTCTCTTAATGGCAGATACCAATGATAGGCCTTAAGCTTTTACTAGATAAAAACAAGCTGACCGGACTGAACTATAAAGACTGGTTGAGGAATATTAACATTTCTCTCACATATGATAAGGTATCATATGTCCTCACTGCCCCAGCCCCACCCATCCCAGGCCCTGAATCTTCTGTTGCGGATAAGGATATCTGCAAAACGTGGGATATTGACTGTGCCACTGCCAAATGCCTCGCGCTTGCATTGATGGACAATACACATCAAAAGCAGCACGAGGAGATGGATGTTCAATCCATCTTTCTGCATATAAAAGAGTTGTATAGGGAGCAATCTCGTATCCTACAATACGAAGCGTCTCGAAAGCTGTTTCAGATGCGGATGGCTCCTGGCACATCAGTAGGTGACCACGTTTTGAATATGATAGCTCTTATTGAAGAGCTTGAGGGACGCGGATGGACAATGGAGAATGAACAATATGTTGATATTGTTCTACAGTCTCTTCTCTCTTCCTTTGCTCCATTCATAGTCATGCATAACATGGAGAAGTCACTACCTGAACTTCTCAATATGTTGAGAAGTGCGGAGAGCACGCTTAAGGCAAAATATCCCTCTTTGCTTGTTGGACAATCTTTCTCTTCCGTCCTAAAAGCCAAGGCCAAGGGAAACAATAAAAAGAAATCCACCAAACCGAGAGGTGGAATCAAGAAGGCAAAGGGGAAAGACAAATCCAAAGCTGTGGAGTCGGGGAAAGGAGAATATTTCTATTGCAAGAAGACGAGGCCGTGGAAGCGAAATTGTACTGAGTACTTGGATCTCAAGAAAAAGAAGCATGGTCATGCTTCCGCTTCAGGTGTGTTTGTAACTGAAAACGGTTTCTCTATTAACTCTGCTTCCTGGGTATTGGATACCCGATCGGGTTCTCATATCTGAAATTCTGTGCAGGGTCTGAGAAATAGCAGAGTTTTGAAGACTGGTGATTATACTCTCCAAGTTGGAAATGGTTCCAATGTACATGCAGTTTCAGTGGGAGAGTATCACCAAGGGTTGCCGTCGGGTTGTATATTGGTTTTGAACCTATGTTATTTTGTACCAAGCATGCTTTGTAATATAATATCCGTTTCTTTGTTAGACAATGAAGGATATCATTTTGTATTGCAGCATAATGTTATAAAGATTAAACTAAATCAAGAGTTGATTGGTTGTGGTACACTTAATAACGGGATATACGTCCTTAATCAACACACAGTTTTCAACATACAACACACAAATAAAAGAAAATTTTCAGAAATAAAATAAGCTTTTCTTTGGCATTGTTGACTTGGTCATATTAATGAAACAAGACTAAACAAGCTTCATAAAGATGGATATTTAAATCCTTTTGAATATAAATCTTATGCGATTTGTCAGTCTTGTATCAAATGGAAAATGACCAAAACTCCGTTTACCGGGCACGGAGAAAAAGCTACTGAGCTCTTGGACCTCATACATAGTGATGTATATGGGCCAATGTCTACACATACGAGAGGCGGTTTTTCTTACTTCATAACTTTTACTGATGATTTCTCAAGATTCGATCAAGTGTTTTTAATAAAGCAGAAGTCTGAGGCTTTCGAGAAGTTCAAGGAGTACAAACTTGAACTAAAAAAACAAACAGGAATGAGCATCAAGATACTTCGATCAGATCAAGGTGGAGAGTATCTTAGTACAGAGTTTTCAAACTTCCTAAAAGAGAATGGAATTCTCTCTCAGCTCACTCCCCCTTACACACCACAGTACAACGGTGTGTCAGAGCGGCGGAATCGCACCCTATTGGATATGGTGTGATCCTTGATGAGTGATACTGAGTTACCTCTCTCCTTTTGGGGGCATGCATTTGAGACTGCAACTTTTCTGTTGAACAAAGTTTCGACCAAGACCATGTCTACCACTCCATAAGAGATATGCTATGGGAAGAGACCATCTCTTAAATGAGTTAAGATTTGGGGTTGTCCGGCTTTTGTCAAAAAGCAGAATCCAGACAAACTCGAGACACGATCGGTCAAATGTATATTTGTGGGATATCCAAAACATTCGCTTGGATATCTTTTCTACCACAAGGAGGAACAAAAGGTGTTTGTTTCTCAACATGCCACATTTTTAGAAAATGAGATTTTTTCAAATGATATTGATGACAATATGGTAGATCTAGAAGAGGTTCTAGAGACACAAGTTACAAATGACGACTTGGTTGAACCTGATGTTGCAACAGAATCTTATGAATCTCAGCCACTCCGTAGATCTGGTAGGACTTCTTTCCCACCGGAGAGATACTACGGTTTTCTCATTGATGGTGATAGAGAAGATTGCATCATGGATGATGATGACCTTACCAGTTTTCAGCAGGCTATCACGAGTGGTGACTCTGTGAAGTGGTTGGATGCCATAAGATCCGAAATGGAGTCTATGTACACCAACAAAGTATGGACTTTGGAGGATGTACCCTCTGGGGTAAAACCCGTAGGGTGTAAATGGATCTTTAAAAGAAAGATTGGTGTAGATGGGCAGGAGGAGACCTATAAGGCAAGGTTGGTAACGAAAGGTTTTCGTCAAAGACCAGGACTGGACTATGACGAGACATTCTCTCCGGTAGCCATGCTTAAATCCATTCGGATCCTACTTGCTATTACTGCTCACTACGACTATGAAATCTGGCAGATGAACGTTAAAACTGCATTTCTAAATGGTGATTTAGAAGAATGCATTTATATGGATCAGCCAGAGGGCTTCATTGACAGTGGGAGCAGCGGAAAAGTATGTAGGTTGCTTAAATCCATTTATGGATTAAAGCAGGCATCATGGAGTTGGAACATCTGTTTTGATGATGTTATCAAAGAGTTTGATTTCGTCAAAAATCCAGATGAACCTTGTGTTTATAAAAAGACTGTAGGGAGAACTGTCGTATTCCTCGTATTGTACGTAGATGACATTCTTCTGATAGGAAATGACACTCCTATACTACAGTTGGTTAAATCATTCTTATTACAAAGGTTCTCCATGAAGGACCTGGGTGATGCCACGTACATATTGAGCATTCGGATCTATAGGGATAGATCCAAACGGTTGTTGGGATTGTCCCAAATCAGGTACATCAACACCATCCTAAAGAGGTTTAGTATAGAAGACTCCAAACGGGGTGCCTTACCCGCTTGCCATGGATTCACTCTCTCCAAGGACTTTTGCCCAAAGTCTGATGAAGAGAGAGCTCGCATGAGCATTATTCCCTACGCTTCAGCCGTAGGATCAATAATGTATGCGATGTTGTGTACACGCCTTGATGTAGCTTATGCACTAGGTGCAGTAAGCAGGTATCATTCAAACCCAGGGGAGAAACACTGGACTGCTGTGAAGAACATTGTTAAGTACTTGCGAAGGACTAAAGAATTGTTCTTGGTGTATGGTAACGGGGATCTCCAAATGGAGGCCTTTACCGATTCGAGCTTCCAGAGTGATAAGGATGACAACAAGTCTATCTCAGGGTTTACATTTACCCTCAACGGAAGGGCGCTGAGTTGGAAGAGTTCCAAACAGGATACCGTTGCAGACTCTACGATGGAAGCTGAGTACATTGCTGCAAATGATGCTGCCAAGGAAGCCGTCTGGATGAGGAAGTTTATCTCGGAGCTAGGAGTAGTTCCAACCATTATCGATCCAATACCATTGTATTGTGATAATAATGGGGCCGTGGCGTTGGCCAAAGAGCCTAGGTCCTATCAGAAGTCCAGACACATCCTGAGGCGATATCATTTGATCCGGGAGATAGTTGATCGCCACGAGATTGAGATTAGGAGAGTGGATACAAATAATAACACTACGGATCCACTCACCAAGGCCCTCCCTCAGCCGCAGCATGAGCGAATTTTTGAGATGTTAGGTATGAGATACGCCAATAATTGGACTTAGTGCAAGTGGGAGATTGTTGGATATATGTATGCCCTAGAGGCCATTATATGATAGTGGATATATCAGTATGTGTATATATATATATTCAGTGGACATTCTTGCTCGACATGATAGTATGCTATCTGGTTTACTTTATCTTGACATGTTCATTTGATCATGCATCTTACTCATTTGGTACATGTTGATAAAGCCCTTAGGATATTTGCTTGACTACTAAGACTATGATGTAGATCATACTAGTGCGACAAGTGTAGTTTATATGCATATCCTTGAAATGTTCCTAGTCATAGGTGTATCGAGACAGAGCATCGATATTCCAGAGTAGACTAGCGTATACGGTTATTGTCCCATGTGATGGGCGATGGATGATCCCATATCCATTGGTGTGGTGACACCAAAGACTGTATACGGGTGCTCAGTGAGACTGGGTACACTGAACGGACTCGCCGAGAACTCCTATGTGGTATTATATATATCGTCGGATAGCAGTTCTCAGGTGACACTGGTACAGGTTAGTCTGTAGACCCGAGATCGTCATAGAGTCTTGTGTGTCCTCCTACTGTACTTTGATCTCCACCCTACCACGGCTCTACTGAGTCATGCAAACAGGTGGATTTTGGGTACAGTTCCGAGGCATATGGAGGCAATGAGCGATAAGAGATGTTTTGTCTCTCCCGGTATTGGGGGTTGATGTTGCGCTATGTACGATTAGCTTTAACAGGAAGTCCCTGGCCAGGGCTGATGAGATTTACTGATAAGTGTTATCGGTAGTTTCTCGATCTGTTATAGGCCATATACCGACATGACTTATTGAGTTATTGGGGTCGACGATACCATCCCTAGACTCGATATACAGCATATCTGACGAAGAGACCAGACTGTACGGTAAGTGTTGCCAGTTGGCTCGACGGGGGTTTTGACAGGTTTGCTTGTTTTTCTTCTGATCGCTCAATACCTGGGTGACCGTTACGTTTAGCTGACCGCTTGCGGCTTGTGGGTGTTTAATATGATCATTACCTACTGCCGACATATTGACGAGTCTTAGAGTCCCACACAGGAGTTTCCTAGCACAGGCGAAACGATGTGGTGTGCATATGAGATATGCGCGGGAGCTCGATTAAATGCGTGTATATGATATCGTATTTTAATCGAGCGTTTACTACCGGACGGGTCATATGTGATATGACCGGGTTATTAAGTCAAGTGTTGATTTAATATTAAGTCCATTAGCTAATTTATTAAAACCTATTTCTTTATGATGCATGCATGAGTGTATGTATATGTTGATATGGATGCACACATGCAAGCATATATGTATCATGGTTGATGATACATTGGTGGTGGCAATGCAAGACTCACATGGTAACAAATATATGTATATTTTGATTATTTGAGAAAAGCAAAATGGGAATAAAATTATGGTTGACTAGTCAACTCTCTTCTCTTGTGTTAACCAAAGTCAATACCATGATTTCATTGCTCATGGTTTTGTAGCCCATGGTTTTGCTTAACCTCAAGTCTCAAAATATCTAGATATTTTGTAACCATAGTTAAGCATGGCATAATTCATTCACTCTTTGGATTATCTTTCATATTATCTTTTACTTGAGTCAAGTTTAGCCTCATCTCCTTTCTCTCTCCTTCAAGCTCTCTAGGGTTTCAAAAAGTGAGAGAAGAAAATAAAAAGAAAAGGTTTTTTATGTGAGATCAAACCCACATCACCAATCTATTCTACTCTAGCTCATTAGTGTAGGTTGTTTGCTCCACTTCTTCATAGATCAAGTGAAGCTAGGAGCTTGAGCAAAGGGACTCCAGCTGGATCATCGTGGACTTGGAACGATTCAAGCGAACCGGTTCAAACCCTACTCGATTCAAGGAGTCACAAGAGGAGGTCTATAAAGGTTGTATTACTTACCTCTTAGTGTTAGACACTACTTAGTATGAGATACTATATGTTGTTACACTAATTTTCTAGTTCGACTCATGGTTGGAATTGTTTAGCACCCCCTAAAATTTTGTTATAGCATGTGTGATGCAATCCTAACCCTAGACATGGTGCTAGAGAATCCCTACAGTCTACACATGCAAGAAGTGGTTATTCCTATTTCATTACTTTTACGGATGATTTCTCTAGGTATGGACATATTTTCTTGATGAAACATAAATCCGGGGCCTTTGAGAAATTCCGAGAATATAAAAATAAAGTGGAAAAACAAACCGGCAAAATTATCAAGACACTGAGATATAATCGAGGTGGTGAATACTTGAGTGCGGAGTTCCTAGATTACCTAAAAGAGAATGGAATTCTCTCTCAGCTTACTCCTCCATACACACCACAACACAACGGTGTATCGAAGAGACGGAACCGAACCCTATTAGATATGGTACGTTCCATGATGAGCAACGCTGAGTTACCGCGATTATTCTGGGGCTATGCACTAGAATCAGCTGCATATCTTTTGAACAAGGTTTCTACCAAGACTGTTCCTACCACACCATATCAGATGTGGAGTAGGAAGAAACCTTATCTTCAGTATCTGAAAATATGGGGATGTCCAGCTTTTGTTAAAAAGAAGCACGCGGACAAACTCGAGGCACGATCAGTACTGTGTAAGTTTGTGGGATACCCAAAGAACTCCAGGGGTATCTTTTCTATTACACAGAGGAACAAAAGGTTTTTGTTTCTCGTCATGCCCACTTTCTGGAACATCAGTTTTTAGAAAAAAAAATTAGTGGGAGCGCAATAGAACTGGAAGAAATTCCCGAACCACAAGCTATTACTGAAATTTTGGTGGAACCAGAAGTTTCAAAAGAATAGGATATTCCCGCACCACTCCGCAGGAGTAGTAGGCTGTCTCATCCGCCTAAGAGATACTATGATTTTCTCATAGACGGGGATAGAGAGAATTGCAACATTAATAATGATGAACCGACTAACTTTCAGCAAGTCATTCAGAGCACTGACTCGGTAAAATGGCTGGATGCAATGCGGACCGAGATGGAGTCCATGTACACCAACAAAGTATGGACTTTGGACATTGCTCCAGAAGGGGTAAAACCCGTAGCCTGCAAATGGATCTTCAGAAAGAAGATTGGTGTAGATGGACAGGTTGAAACCTATAAGGCTAGACTTGTTGCAAAAGGATTTCGTCAATGACCTAGTTTGGACTATGACGAAACCTTTTCACCAGTGGCTATGCTCAAATCCATTCGGATCCTTCTTGCCATTGCTGCTTTCCACGATTATGAGATTTGGCAGATGGACGTAAAAACCGCTTTTCTAAATGGAAATTTGGAAGAGTGTGTCTATATGGACCAGCCAGAGGGTTTCATTCAGAGTGGGAGCAGCGAGAAAGTGTGCAAATTGCTTAAGTCCATCTATGGACTAAAGCAGGCATCGCGGAATTGGAACATCTGTTTTGATGAAACGGTCAAAGCATTTGACTTTATCAAAAATCCAGATGAGCCATGCATTTATAGTAAGATTGTAGCACGAACTGTTGTATTCCTCTTCTTATACGTGGATGACATTCTCTTGATAGGAAATGACATTCCTATGCTACAATCTGTCAAAGGGTTCTTGTCACACAGATTCTCCATGAAAGACCTGGGTGATGCCTCTTACATTCTGGGGATCCAGATCTATCGTGATAGATCTAAGAGGATGTTCGGACTTTCACAGTCCAGGTACATCGACACCATACTGAAAAGATTCAGTATGGAACATTCTAAGCGCGGTAATTTACCGGCTTGTCACGGAATCACCCTCTCCAAAGAGATGTCTCCCAAGATTGATTTGGAAAGGGATCGCATGTCTATTATACCCTACGCTTCTGCGGTAGGCTCTATAATGTATGTGATGTTGTGTACCAGACTAGTTTTTGCTTACGCACTGAGCATGGTAAGCCGGTATCATTCAAACCCTGGGGAGAAGCACTGGATAGCAGTAAAGAACATTCTCAAGTACCTGAGAAGGACTAAAGAAATGTTCTTGGTTTATAGCGGAAAAGACCTCCAGATCGATGCCTTTGGTGACTCCAGCTTCCAGAGTGACAAGGATGACTCCAAATCCTTGTCAGGTTATGTCTTTGCCCTCAATGGAGGGGCGGTCTGTTAGAAGAGTTCCAAGCAGGACACCGTTGCTGACTCGACGATGGAAGCGGAATATATCGCAGCTTCTAATGCCGCAAAAGAAGCAGTCTGGATGAGGAAGTTCTTAACAGAACTTCAGGTGGTTCCATCCATTGTTGATTCAATACCTCTGTATTGTGACAACAACGGGGCTATAGCTTTAGCAAAGGAACCCAAGTCCCATCAGAAGTACAGACACATCTTGAGGCGGTATCACCTGATCAGGGAGATCGTGGATCGCCGGGAGATCGAGGTTCGGAGAGTTGCTACTGAAGAAAACACTGCAGATCCATTCACAAAGGCCATCCCTCAGACACAGTCCGAGAGGCTATTCGAAATGATAGGTCTGCGATATGCCAGCACATGGCCTTAGTGCAAGTGGGAGATTGTTAGTATGATATGCCCTAGAGGCGATTATTGTATAGTATTAGTTTGTATATTACATTTTGGAAGCTTGGGATATATACACGGATTTATGACATTCTTGCTCGATATAGTAGTATGCTACTTGGTTTGTATCTATCTTAATATGTGTATATGTTTCTTTTAACGTATCACTAATACATATTGATAGAGCCGTTAGGATCTTTGCTTGACTACCAGCATTGTGATGGCAGTCACACTAGTGGGGACTGGGTAGTCTACAAGCACATCCTTATATAGGTCCCTAGTCATAGGATTATCGAGACAGGGTATCGATACTCCAGAGTAGAATAGTATATACGCTTCTCATCCTAGCAGGGGAGATGGTCTGTCCTACAGCCATTAGTACATCGTACTGGAGATAGTATGCAGGTGCTCATTGGGTTATGAGTTACACTAGACGGACTCGTGGGGTACTGCTGGTTAGTACTATACCTATCGTCGGGTAGCAGTTCCCAAGTGACATGAGTACAACTTATTCCGTTAATTTGACGCTGCTGCTTCGTCTCAAGTATGTTCCCACTGTCCTTAGATCGCTACCATACCACGGCTCTGCTGAGTCGTGCAAACAGGTAGTAGTTGGGTGCAGTCCTGAAGCACTTGGAGGCAGTGGCGGTTAGATAGGATTCGTATCTCCCGGTATTGGGGGTTGATGTCGCGCCGTGTTCGGAAAGCCATTTCACAAAGTCCCTGGCCAGGGCAAGTTAGATTTACTGGTAAGTACTCCAGTAGTTTCTCATGGTGTTTTTAGCCGCACTACGACATGACTTATTGCACTATTACGGGTCTGACGCTTGCTGCCCCCCTAGGACCGATATGCAACACTCTTAGACGAACAGACCGGACTGTACGGAGATCGCCACAGACAGGCTCAGTAGGGGTTTGGATGAGCTTGCTCGTCGGCCTTCTTATCGATAGATACCTGGGTAGCCGTTACGTACAGCTAGTGCCGCTAACGTGCTTGTGGTTAAACCCAATGCCAGAGTACTGTTGAGTCTTTAGAGTCCCATACAGAGGGTTTCCCAGCTTCGGGTGAAACGATGTAGAGGTCGTATGGTTTTACGACAGGGTTCGAACACATACGTGTACTTGTACGCGTGTGATGTTCGAGCGGACAATACTAGTGGGCTTTGGTTTAAGCCGGATCCTAGTATTTGATTATTGGATTAGTTTTGTCTCATTGTATTCGTGTTTCTCGGAACACGGATGCGGATATGTATATACAGATGAGAGGGGGTAAAGGAGACACCTCATTAGGGTTTTTGACCATTGACTTGGTCAAAACAAATATGAGGTGGAGAAAAGTCTTTGTTATTTTTGGTAAATGATAATTTTGTGGCATGGCTATTTGGGTTGACCATTTGACTTGGATTGACTTTTTGACTCTAGATATTTTGGTGAGATATTTTTGACTCTAGATATTTTGGTAAGATATTTTTATTGTGCCATGCTTATGGTCATGTCAAGCTAGCCATTCCATTTATCAATTATCATTATCCAAAAACATTTCTCTTTCCTCAAGAGTTTACTCTCTCCTTCTTCCTCTCAAATCCTAGTGTCTCATGTGTTGAAAATCATAGGATTAGTAATACTAAGCAACCCAAAATCACACTCTATTCATTCTAGGTTACTTAGTTTAGTACACCAAGTGATCTAGTTGCCTCAACTTGGAGGTTTAGCTCAAGGTTGGAACTCTCGGGTGAATCTTCTACTACTTCGAGAAGCCGACGAGGAGGTGCCATCTATTTCCACTCTAAGGAGCTCGCAAGGTGAAGGAGGATAGCAAGAGGAGAAGAAGGACTTGAAACTTTAGGTATAATCTTCTTACATAGTAGATAAAAGCTCTAGTTAGTTTGTTAGTTATGGTTTATCTAAGATCTTGGAGTTCAAGTCGATGTTACCTTGTTAGAAAAATCGTTTTCTACCCGATCCGCCTCCCCGCAAACCCGTGGGGTATGTAACGTCAACTTACAAATATGACTATGGAGGGATGATTCCTAGCCACGTGTAGTATGGTTGGCTCTGTCACGTGCTGTGTTTACATATTTTGGGAAGTGGGGTATGACAAAAGATCCAATAAATAATAATATCTGAAACACTTCCCTTATGAAATCACGTCGATAAATTTAAACAACGGAAATAAAATAAACTAAGCATCTCTAAAACTAAATATCAAGCTCCTCACTACTCGGCTTTCTTGTTAAAATATTCTCGATCTTCTTGCGGCAAGGTCAGAGGAACTGAGCCATGCAAAACCCAGACGTCAGTGCGTTATAAATATCAAAATAATAGTAATAACCAGAATAGGATGCCATGATTAAACATGAGTTTAAATAATAAACACAGGTATAAAACAGTGAGGTATAGGTATGTGATATGTATCCTAAAGTCTGTGCTTCTAGCTTATCTATTCTACAAGTCTTTGAAATCAATTAATGGAATCGTCGATGTAACTTAATAGTATCCCGTGCGTGTCCAGGACCACAGTCAAGACCCTCGGGGCTGAATCCGAGACTTTCCGCTAAGCAGTAAAAACAGGGTATCATGTACAGACTAATGATGTCAATATCATCATTCCGGGGCCGAAGCCCGTATCAACTAATCAGTCTCTGAAAAGTATCGAACTGTTGAGTTAAAAGTCAGATTTCATTATTGATTTCACCTTACCCCAGGTTTTGTGTTCAAGTCAGATATTGATGATATCAATCTAATGCCAACACAGGATCAAGCAGGTATAGGTCTTGTCTATCTAGACAATAAGTCACGTCCATCAGGATAACAAGTCAGGATTTTCGGCATTAGTAATAATCCAAGTAACCGGTCTGATAATGTGTCGCGAACATGTCAAGCAGTGTATAATAACAGGAAGAATACTAGGTGGAAAACAGTAAGCAGTTATATAAATATAATAGAAAAGACCTGTGCATATTTTCTATGTGATAAGGTGTAACCAATCTATTCATATATCTATCCGTAATAATCATTTAATGTCTGCTACGAGGTATACGGCAATCTAGAAAAAAGATACTGAACTGAAATAAAATTATAATAATATTATAACGAACTAACATGCAACTAGATAAAATCGTTATTGATATAAATACGGATTGATGCCGTAAAATTTGTAAATTGTAAATAACATGCTAACTATTAACATACGCATACTAATAAATAACTATATACAATGGAATACGTAATGTAGCATGTCGTAAGTTTAGAAACTTGCCTGATTGAAATCTCATGACGAAAATACGGATATTACGTTCCGAACACCGAATAACGACACGATGCAAAACCCAACGTATGTAAAACTTGGCCGGAATTGAGCAACTGCGTGAAGTGGTGACCGGAGTAGATGACGACGGTGACTGGGGTCATCTAAGTCATGCTCATCGGCAGTGATCCAACTCCGGCGAACCAAGAAAAGGGAAAAGAAGAAGAAGAAAGAAAAAGAAGATGGGGCTGTTGGGTTCTGGAGTTTTAACTTGGACGGGGAAGAGGACAAAGTTAGTCGACGACAGGGAGATGGGGGACGAGGTTGACAACGACATGTCGTGGGCAGTGAGGTGTTGAGCTTGTGATCGGGGAAAAGAGAAGAAGAAGAAAATGCGATGGTGGTGTGGGTGCTCTAGTGATGACAACGTGACGGGGAAGTGATGAGGATCCTTGGTGGTGGTCGGGTTCAATCGGCGACGTCGGCGAGGGAGATGGAGGTGGGTTCTCAGGTGTGGTATCAGGCTTGGGTAAAGTCTCAGGAACGGAGGAGGGAGGTGATGGTGGTGGTAGTGGTGGGGAGGTTATGGGTGCAGTGAGGACGAGGGAGGAGGGTTGGCTTCGACGACGAGGGGCAGGCGAGATCGGGGTAGAGTCGGCGTGGGTTAGGCTTCGGAAAAAGAACGAGAAGAGAGAGAGACGGAGATGGAGAGAGAGAGTTATAAATAATTATATTAAAAATATATATAACAGTTAAAGTATATGTATAAGAATATTAAGTAATATATTATATATTTTTGTAGGATTTTACAGATAATACCAGATCACTCCAAATATTACCCGTACGTAGTTAAAAATATAGTTTTTAAATACAAAGAATATACGTAAGAATTTTAACCATAATGCAACAATTTATTATTGTAAGTCTACGGTAGCGCCCCGGCCGTCAATCTGACGCCAAACGCGGAATAAAAACTTTTATAACTGGCGCTATCGCATACTATAACCCGAATCTTGCCATTAACACTAAACTAACAAACTGTAAAGAGGTAGAAAGGCTATACCGATCGATCCGAGTCCTTCGGTCTTTAGCCATCATCCCACGCTCCACGCGGCAACTCTGATCTCTTTGCTCCTCGTCGAGGTAGCACCACATCTACGGATCTTTAAACGGGCTCCCGCCTCTATACCGAGGCAACTCGGTCATCAAGTCTGCCAAAAGAGATGACCAAGATGAACTAGAGAACGAGTAGAATACTTTGTCTCAAACACCCTAGGGTTCTCATCACATGAGAGGGTTAGGGTGGAGGTTGAAAAAGATGCTATGGATTGGAAATGGTGAAATCAAGAAGAACTAGTGAGCAAAATAACCAAGAACAAAGAAAACCCCTTAGCTGCCCAAAACTTTTGGTTATGATATATATAAGGTTCTAAGATGAAATATCAAGGAAAATATCCTAAAATATCACACCCAAAACAAACCTTATTAATACTATCATGACTCACTTAGTGACTCATTAGCATGAGTCACTAAGGAACATGCTAGAAGAAATGAGTCACAAATATGAGTCACCATTTCCAAAACTTAATAATCATTTAAACCAAAATGATTAATCCAAAAATAAATGCATCTTCTAAAATATTCTCGTAATGGATTACGAAAATACCCCTCACCTGTATATACATACCTGTATCCGTATTCCGACCGAATACGAATACGAGAGACTAAAATATTCTGACTCGATATAATACATGGATCCGGCTTAAACCAAAGCCCGCCAGTATTATCTGCCCGAAATATGACACGTGCATAAATGCACGTGCATTTTCCGAACCCTGCCATAAAACCATACGGCCTCTACAACGTTTCGCCCTAACTTGGGAAACTATCTGTGGAGGACTCTAAAGACTCGTCAGTACCCTGGCAGTGGATTTAACCACAAGCACGTCAGCGGCACTAGCTGTGCGTAACGGCTGCCCATGTACTGACCTCAAGGGAAGCCGATGAGCGAACTCATCTTGGAACCCTACTGAGCCTATCAGTGACAATATACATACAGTCTGGTCCGTTCATCTATGAGTATCGCATATCAGGCCTAGGGGGCTGGTAATGTCAAACCCCTAATAGCGGTATACGTCGTGTCGGAGTGTAGCCCAGAACACCTTGAGATACTACTGGAGTACCTACCAGTAAATCTCCTGTCTCGGCCGAGAGCTTTGTGTAATGGCTCTCCTAGACACAGCGCGATCTCACCCCCAATACCGGGAGAGACGAATCCCCTGCCGATCCGCTCACTTGCCTCCATGTGGCTCGGGACTGTACCCAACTAAAACCTGTTTGCACGACTCCTTTGAGCCGTGGTAAGGTAATAATCAAAGCACAGTGGGAACTCACACGAGACAAATGACAATCTCAGGTCGATGAACTAACCTGTACACATGTCACCAGGGAACTGCTATCTGACGCTAGGTATAAATACCAACTAGCAAGTTCCCGGCGAGTCCTGTCCAGTGTACTCATAACCCAATGAGCACCTGTATACATCTTAGGTGATCCAACTGACACCAATGGCTTGTGAGACCGGCCATCGCCCCTCATCGGGGTCTCGACTGTATACACTAGTCTACTCCGGGGTATCGATGCCCTGTCTCGAAATTCCCACGACTAGGGACCACTTTTAAGGATGTGCTTATGGACTACCTAACTCTCATGTATATGATCGCCATCATACTGCTGGTAGTCAAGCAAGATCCTAAGGGCTCTATCAACGTGTAATAGTGATCATGTCACCTAAAGCTGTACACGACTGATAAAGGAAAACCAGATAGCATACTATCATCACGAATAAGACTGTGCTACCGGTATAGGTCATCCTCAATCATTGCAATCACATGCCTGTGATCCAATAATTGACTTTGAGGGCACTATAACCAACAATTATTAGATACATATACCCCTAATAAAATCTTAGTAAATATACGTAAAGATTTCTAAGTATTTTGTTGTCTATATCTTAGGATATGAACATGATATATAGGCACAACAATCCAATATGGGGTGATTTTCCATGCAAGGTTAGATAGAAAAAGGATATTATTAGTTTATATTTTATATTATAAAGAGATGTGTAAAAATTAAAATATTATATATATATATATAGTACTCGATTCACATGGATACACTGTACTAGCGAATATTGGATACAACCTTGCATCATGTCAGGTTTTAATTATGCGGGTCGGGTCGGATAATGACCACTACTACTACTTGAATCATTCACAACTCAATAGCAACAATAATAAAAGAATTTTAACGCAAGATTTAAAATACCAAATTATATAGTATAAATGTACAGGGTGTTACAAACTTCGACAAAGAATACATCAAGAAAGCTTGCTCAAGTGACTTCTGCTTGGAGCTTTAGAAGTGAAGGATTAGTCTAAAAAGATTGTAATCTCTTCATAGTATTTAAAAAGCTCTCTTGTTGCTTTCAAGTTTAAGTTTTTAGTCTTGATCCTATAGTTTGTGGAGTTTTTGCTCTCTAGATTTTTTGAAAACCATTCAAGCATATTTCTAAATTCATATTAGAGTGCCAAAATTCCATCATATACTACTTAAGCCGAGTCTTGCTAGGAGAAAAAAGAAACTACTCCCCCATCGAGAAGTATTGTCTGGCGTTAATCTTTGCAGGTATGAAGCTCAGACATTATTCCTTGGCACATGAAGTGCACCTCATATTAAAGGTGGACCCCTCAAGTACTTAATGAAAAAAGGGATACTGACAGGAAGGCTCGCAAAATGGGCCCTTCTGTTGATGGAGTTCACAACCGTTTATCTCCCCTTTGATACGGTAAAAGGACAAGTCATTGCCAACTTCCTCGCGGAACATCCGATTCTAGCAGACTCTCAATTAAATAGTGAGCTTCAAGACGGATATGCATTGAACACGAGTAAAGAGATAGAAGAAGCAGTGAAGCCTCTTTAGGAACTATACTTCGATGGAGCCTCTTCAATAAAAGAAAACGTATCCCGATAATCAGAGCTGGGATATGCCTTATTTTCGTAACCCCTCAAGACGGAATAACCCGCTACGCCATCTTGTTAATGGAGCCTAAGACCAACAATAAAGCCGAGTATGAAGTGCTCATAGCCAATCTTTAGATCGCGTCGACATGGGAATCGAGGATCTCCGTATATATGGAGATTCTCAATTGATAGTCATGCAAGTCAACGGAGATTATAAAACGTGCAAGCCAGAACTGATAAGATATGGTGAAAAGGTGCAATAGCTGCTGATGCAGCTTCCCTCATATACACTGAAAAATGTGCCGCGAGGGGAAAACAGCAAAGCGGACGTATTAGCCAAGCTAGCCAAAGAGTTGGCCGATGAAAATCTGGATGATGTAAAGATCATCGTTCAAAGTCGCAAAATCTTGACTACGACAGAAATGTCTTTAGAACCTCTAGTTGAAGCTGCCGATGGAAATGTCCTTCAAGAGGAAAAAGTTTAAGAAGAAGAAAATGACTGGCGGGAAGTCTTTATAGACTATTTCAAGTCCCAACAAATTCCCGAAGATGCGTTGCAAAGAAATCAGCTAATAAAACGAGCTCTGTCATTCTCCTTCATCGATGAAACCTTATACAAGAGATTTTTCGATCAGATATGGTTAAGGTGCTTCGGATCGAAAGAAGCCAAGAAGTTCATTCAGGAAATTCATGACGGACTCTGCGGATCCAAAGATGAAGCCGAAAATCAAAAGAATGGGCTACTACTGTCCCACGATGATCCAAGACTGCATCGAGTATGCAAGGCGATACCACTCATGCCAAATACATGGGGACTTCATATATCAACACCCTAATTCTTTACATTTGACCGTAGCCAGTTGGCCATTCGAGATGTGGGGAATATATATAATAGGCTCTATCGAGCCGGTGTCATCCCGAAGACATCGGTTTATCTTGGCGACGACCAATTACTTCTTCAAATGGGCAGAGGCGATACCGCTAAGAGAAGTAAAGATCGAGAATATTCTCCATTTCTTCAAAACCCATGTCATATACCGGTTCAGAGTCCCACAACGCATTGTCTCGGACAACGGACCGGTATATAGAAGCCACATGATAAGTCGCTTATCCCAACGACACAAGATGGACTAGAGATATTCCTCCGTCTATAATCCTCGAGCTAATAGTTTAGCAGAAGGTTTCAACAAGACGCTGACCAAGATCATAAAGAAGATGGTGTATAAAAATAAAAAGGGTTGGCATGAAAGGCTACATGAACCTCTTTGGGTGTACCGAATGACATTCAAGATGGCCATGAAGATGACACCTTATGCGTTGGTGTTTGGCGTCGAAGCAGTGCTCCCGTTGGAAATCGAACTCCCCTCACTGCGGATTGCGGTTAAATGTGAACTTACGGACGAAGAGAATACCCATCTCCAGCTCGAAGAACTCGATGCTCTCAACGAGACCCTCCTCGCAGCTCAACAAATCCTGGAAGCCCATCAGGCGAGGATGACCCAGGCCTATGAAAGACTAACCAGACCGAGAATATTCTGCCAAGGTAAACTCGTAGTGGTTGTCAAAAGACCGATGATCCCCAACCGTGCGAAACATGGAAAGTTCGAGCCGAACTATGAATGCCCGTACATCGTGGAAAAAGTCTACCAAGGCGGAGTTTATCTCCTGATGGATATGCATGGAGAAAGGTCCTTTTATCCCATAAATGGACGGTTCCTCAAAAGGTACTATGCTTGAAGAGTCATGATTTGGGTCGATGATAGATGACGACACCCATGTCTGCTTTCTATCTTCCTGGGTCAAAGCTTTGAAAGTCCCACCGAATTATATACACCTCATTATATTGAAGATGGACCGTAATGTCTCTAAACTAATATGTTTCCCTATGGTTGGTTTCCATATTAACTACCGTATACTATTCATGAGCTATTCATAGTAAAGATTTCACCTTCAAGTAACAGAAAGATGGACCGTAATGTCCCTACACTAATATGTTTCCCTGCAGCTGGTCTCCATATTGACTACCGTATACTATCCATGGGCTATTCATAGCAAAGACCGCACCTCCAAGTACCAGAAAGATGGACTATAATGTCCCTAAACTAATATGTTGCCTTGCGGTTGATCTCCATATTGACTACCGTATACTATCGATAAGCTATTCATAGTGTCACGTCCCGCTTCCCGGTGTACGGCAAGAGGACGCGACGTGGCCGCTATGTATTTACTCAGAAGAAACACGCTAAGCGTAACTAAACAATATAATGTAAAATATACACAAGAGATATGAATGTAAATGAACAGCAACTTCTATTTATTAACATTTCTTTACAAGTACAACTGGAAATGTAAATACATGAATAGAAAGCAATACCTAAACAATGGCATAACTGAAATGAAAATACGTACAAGTAAAGTCAATGCTCGGGATCTTCTGTGAACTACTCCAAGTACTCCCGGCTGGTCTCGAGCTCTAGTGCGTCCGATCCACCTGACAACATTCCAAAGAAGAAGAGAGATATGAATATCGTCAGTGAACAATCGCTCGGTAAGTCCCAAAGAAGGAGAGAAGTAGTATAGACAGAAAAAAGAGTATATCTAATAGTGTTTGATTATAATGTTAACGCAGTTGTTTGTAGCTTGGTACAGAATATGCCAGTGTATTACACCGTGGACTTTAGTAACCCGTAGTACAAGGCTCCGTCAAAAATACCACGGAACAACGGCATGGATGTAATTATGTCTTAAGTGACTATCTCGTGCCTTCTTTAACATGTTCCGTACCAGTCTACCCCTTTATAAATCCCGCGATGTCTTTTGTATTGATTGTATTGTTTTGTTATATAGATGGATGACTTGCCGAAACCATGATATCGGTAAATGGAATGGATATAAAAGGATAGTCATGTAGACGGAGTATATCCATGGTTCGGTTTAGTCAAAATAGATTGATATAGATTGAATAGACGGAGTCATGGATTCATATTGTATTGTTGTTTATACTTGAATCATATTCAAGTCAGATTGATTAGATTGAGACTCGGTCTGAGTCAGACACTTTGAAAAGAAATTGAAATCCTGGATTAGTTTTGATGTTATCAGTAACTGCTGCACATGGACGACAGAATTTGTTTCTTTTTCCAAGACAATTACCGTATTGATAACACCGTTTGTTAGATTGTTTACCTTAGATAGGCTCACCCACTTTCTCTGGCTTCCTGAGGCTCAAGAGAATTGGTCCCGCTTAAACCTATATTTACTAGGGTGCTTATTGTAATTTAGTATATCTTGAGGGGATTTTATTTAAAAATAATTTTGGTATAATTTTAAAATACACCTCAAGTATTTAATTATCATCTTTAGGGTTTTCATAGATGTATATTTTATAAACGTGAAACTTTTAGTGAGTAGAACCTAGTTTTCATATTATACGGTATTTTATTGAAATATCGGTATTTTGCATTGAACTGTAATGGTATTTTCCTGTAATGGTGATTCCTTTGATTTAGAAAACTTGGAATATTTTTATAATATAATTAAAATAGATATTTTGATAATATATATATATATATATATATTTAATAAAAATAAATTTTATTTATTTTTGTAGAAATCTCATTTTCTAAAAAAAAATACATTAAAATTCCATCAAGATCGAATGCTCCTTTTGGAGGTCTGCATCTCACTCTATTAGGCCCGAGAATGTGTGATAATCTGCACCATCTCGAATAAGGTCCCCAAAAGTGGGTTGTAGATGCGCAATTGCAAGAAATTGTTTAATACATCTTTTTAAAGAAATGGTTTTATAAGTTAATGATATTTATTGGAAATATCGTATTATCCACAACTATGTTCCCAAATTTCCAAGGTGCTATGTCAAAAATATGTGTTGTGAAGAGATAGGTCATTACCTCGTGAATTGTCTAAAGGTAATTGTAATACGCAGTCCCTATAAATAATTAGCGTATTTTAATAAATAATGTCTTCAGATATTTTCCCAAATTACCTACAAATTTCCCGTATATTTTTCCAGAATTTAATCCAGATTTATTCCGATTTAAATATATACATATGTATAACTTTTATTTAAACTAATTTATTAAATTCCTAATCTAAAATTAAAATCCCATTAATTAAATCCTTTCATTTTTCCCTTTTATATTTTCCTTTCCTATTCCCAGCCCAGCCCACTATCCCTATTCCTTTTTTTAAATTCTTTTCCTAAACTAACCCCAAACCCAAACCCTATTCCCTTTATTTTTCCCTTTTCTTTTATTTTCCAGCCCAAACCCATTCCCTTCCCCCGAACCCGGCCCAACTTCCCCGACCCGACCCGCTTCCTTCCCTTTCTTCCTCCTTCATTCTCCTTTCCCGCCCATTTGCCTCCCCCGTTCTCGCGCTCGTCCCCCACGTCCCCACGTCGTCGCAACCGCCGCGACCCCTCCTTCAACCGCATCTCCATCTCCCTCGCCCCTCTCTCTCTACGTCTCTCTCTCTCTCTTTCTCTCTTTTCTCACATCTCTCGATCTCACTCACTGCCTCCCCCTCACTTGTACACCGGAACCCGACGCCAGCCACCCACTCCTTTCACGAGCACCCTCGCTGTCCCTTCATCACCGGAGCTCCGACTATCTCCCCTGAGCACCCCTCGCCCCACCTTCTCCACCCTGGACTTTCCCAGAACCAAAACCACCATCGCCATTAGCCGACGCTTGCGACGCACGCCCACACCCATCGCCTTCACCTACTCCGGCCAACCAATGCCGCCTTCCTCACCTTCCTTACTGAAGCCCACGCCTCATACTCCTCCCCGACGACGCATCTCTGAGCGACCCCGCCACCCTCGAACCCATAGCCCCGACCACACCTCTGCACTCATGCCGATCACCTCGCCGGAGCTTCAACCCCGTCGTCTCCGTAGCTCTCTCCACCGACCTCGAAAACACCAGCGACACCCACCACCGACACCCCCTCACTGCATCCCTAGCCACCGCAGTCGAGCCCCCGGCATTTCGTCAAACACTTACACAAATCGCTACTGCCGCTATTCTAGTCACCGTCGTCGCCATCGAATCTGGGGCCTCGATCCCTTAAGCCGTCATCGTCATCAACACGCTATCCATCGCAATGTCAGGGCACGCCCGTCGCACCCACCGAGCCATCGAGGCCAAGAGTCAAGATCCGACAAGGCTAAACCTGTGCCGTGTTCGTGACGCGATCGTGCCGTTACCGCTGCCGCTGCCGTACCGTCGTCGACACTTCATCAAGCAAGTTTAATACTTGCTTCATGCTAATTTTTATCCTTTACAATTCAATTTACCAATAAATTCCGCATATACTTTTCATGTGAATCGTTATAATTTAAGTGTTCGATGCAAAACCCGAATGGAAAACCCTGTTAAATTGACGGCAACAAATAACATGTGATGGCCCGAGCTATAATGAATGTCCCTTAAGACTTTGGTTACAATACAATGTCGTTTGCTCACGTAAAATGGTGTCACGATTCATGTCGTTAAACCTGAAAACTTTCGTACATGCTAAACCGTAAAACTTATAATAAATTATGTATAAATCGGATTTTAGCGTTCCATGGCTCGTATCGAATATAACTGTTTAACCTACAGTATTATATAGTTGTTCACTAAATTTTGACAAAGTATGATAGAGATAATTGCGGAGGATTACGATTCTGGACTGCGGTCCAGAACGGAAATCCCAGTTAACCCATGTTTCTAAATCCCTGTATATTCCTGTTCAAATATGAGAATACACGGAACCCTATATCGTTACGTAGAAAATTGAGTTAGATTTCTTACTCCACTTGTCTCACTAGATTCCTCAACAGCTTGATATTTTAAACCCATTTTATAATGTCGATATGTTTTGCTGAATTCTATAGCGGCAGATTTTTACACATCGAACATAACCTGTCCATAACTCCCTGTCGGTATAGTATATCACTGATCCCCCAATTGCGGTGGAAACCTAACTAATAACCCTAAATATTGTTCAACTATAGCGTCGCCTAATTTCGATCCCAACTGGGATTAAAGTGTGTTACGAAACGGACTTCCTATTCTAAAATCGGATTTCCAGCAGTGAACACTTAAATTGAAATGGCCATATCTAGCGATCCTGAAACCCGATTAACGTGAAACTAATTTTTATGGATAGATAATTAAACATATTGCGTACCCCCTTTACATTGTTTTGCTTAATTCTGCATGTATGATCTATGATAAATTATGCAAGTGGTAGGACACCGACTGACGATATCTTAATCATGCCTTAATTATTGTATTCTCATCATGTCATATAGATGTCATTGCATTGGTAACCTAGTGATCACGTGCATAACCCAGTGTTAGGTATTAGTGTTTGATTGTGGTAAATACGTTAGTGTTAAGTATGAATGAATAAGTGGAAGTGACACGTACTTGTACATAATCAGCGGACCCTATTGATATATTGCATTGTCGACGTCTATGGGACATGTATAAGTGTAACTATAATTGGTATGGGACGATTATGGAAGCACTTATATGGGTGTCATAGGTAAGACACCAAACACTGTCCATTTATCTTGGGTATCAGTCAAGACATGCTTGATAGAGATCCTGTCTCCAGTTCTCGCGTAGACTTGTCGTGGACCGACTGGTATTTAAGTTTATGGTTGGCGTTTGATGTAGACCATGAGGTGTGGGGTAGTTTGAGTGTGAGTTCAACGGAATCTCGGGAGTCCCATTGCCGGCACATACAGCGATTCTGGAGATATATGGGTGATATTACTGATTATTAGCGAGCGACTCGGGCCCGTGTTCCCTTGTCCTTGGGTCCTACCCTTGGGTGGGGGATACTCACGAGTGGTTGACTCTCACACTTGGACTGACGATAGGCTTAGCGACCTGTACAGTGAGATTTAGAGACTGATAGGGTTAGTGACATTGACATGCATTGCTTACTGATTCAACATACCTGCCATACTATTTACTGCTTTACTGTTTACCTGCTCTATTAGCTACTTGTATTGGCTACTTCATGCTTACGTCATTATTCCATGTTTACGGTTTCATATTCATCATTATTGCACGTGTTCATATTTGTGTGTGTGTGTGTGTGTGTGTGTGTATTGCTATCGTGTCGCTCTGACAACCTGAGTATGCATGCTCAGAGTGAGAAGTAGATCTAGCTTGGACCAGGACCTGAAGTACCTCGAGGACATCACGGACATCTTGATCAGCAACCCAGAGCTATACTTCCTTGATCTCCATCTGGTTAGTTCTTTTGTTTTAGTTACTGCATTTCTCTTTACCTGTGCATTGATTACTGATCATCACATAAAGCTAGAAACCGAAGTGTGACTATGGAAGGATATTTCCTCGACCGTAGGAGCATGGCTGGCCTTGTCAATCCCTCGTATGCCGTATTTTGGAAAGTGGGGCGTGACAGTAATACAGGAATTATGTTGATTTATGTCGAACTAAAGTATATGGTATTTTACTGTAAAACTATGATAACAGTTGTATAAAAGATTATTTTGAGATGATTCTTATTTTAAAGTGTTTTTTAATCTTTGTTAAACATGATATGAGAGTATGGTATTTTCTTGATTAAGAAAAGTTGAGTTTTGAAGAAAAACCGAATCGGAAGTCGGATTAACTCCTCTTCCGTCGGGTTTTATAATTTAAAGTTTTTAGAATAGAGAAAGAGAGAGGAAGAAGGGACTTACTAGATAGAAAACAATAGAAGAGGGAGGGAAAACTATTAGAACCGTCGGGGCGTCGTTTCGTCGCCGGAATCTTCTTGGAATTTCGTCGGAACTTCGCCTTTTACTAACTCCACTTGCACACAAAAGAGACTTGGAAATTTTGTAGAGTTTTTGTAATAGAATTCTGAGTGAGGATGTGTGAAATGAGGTGTGGTATTTATAGGGAAAATTAGGGTTTGGTTATTGAATTGGTGAATTAAATTTTGTATTAAAAATGGATTTAAAGAGGGTATTTTAATTCTTTGGATAATTGCAGAGAATACAAACAGCCTAGGAGAAGTGGGGTAGGCCAATGGTTTGCAGGTGAAAAGAATGGAGGGCATCACCGACGGTTGGCCCGGTGGTACCGGCCTTTTTTTAAGCATCCCGCCGGTCCTTTACCGACGGAGGGTGCTGAGTTTGGTGCCACGTGTTGGTGTCGCCTCATATACCCTCGTGCATATATTTAAATAATCTGTGACTTTTCATTCTACGTGTTGTGCATGTGCAAACCTTTAGGCTTATAAAAGATTAAAAGAAAATAAAATAAATAGATAATGTGGCTGTTGGGATTTGAACACAGGTGCTACGTCACAGCAGTGCAAAGCTTTACCAATGAACTACAAGCTATTTCTTACTATTCAAAAGCAAATCAAGTACTTATAGTGTATACAGGATTGCAAATAATCCATTTGTACATTAACTTTTAAACGATTTTCTGTACATTGAAATTGGAGTTGTTGCACATAGCGAAGATTGCACAAGTCCCACCGGTGAAGATTGCAATTCAATTCCCACCTGCGAGGCTGCACCTGAAGTCCTACAGGTTATGAAGCTCCACTAATGATGCAGTCCTCCAAAAGATATTATACATTATGGCTAGTCTCCATATTGACTACCGTATACAATCCATGGGCATAAACGATTCATATCTCTCCCAAGTCCCACTGGCAAGCGATGTTGGGTCACCTGCGACGAAGCTACATCCGAGAGTTCCACCGTAAAAAAATGGTATGTCCACAAGCAAAATAGGTATGGATGAAAACCCAAAAGGGCTCCATGGGTAAAAAAAAAGCATGACTATCGGCGAGCTTCTAAAAACACGAAAGGGCACAAATTCGTTTTAAAAAACACTTGCAAAGTCCTCTCAAATTCGTAAAGAGAAAATACCTGCGTGAGATCCTTATGACTCACAAAAGAGAAACACATTTAGAGATTCTCACGATTCCTATGGAGAAAATGCACTTACGAGATCCTTTCGACTTGTAAGGAGAAGTACTTCTATAAGACCTTCACGATTTATAGAATACAAAAGAATTAAGTTGCAGAGATCAAAGCATGTTTCTTAAGCCATCATACCCCCACGAAATTTATGTCCTGCAAGTAGTCCAATATCAACTCTTGTATACAATCCACGGGCGTAAATAAATATGTTCCAACCAAGTCCACCAAAGAAGAACAGTACTTCCCGAATGGTAAACGATACTTGTAAGTCCTTTTGATTTGCAAGGAGAAAACACTCTTGTATGCTCTTTATGACTTATAAGAGAAAATCCCACTTAGGAATCTTCATGACTCCTAAGGAGAAGATACACTTATGAGATCCTCTCGACTCATAGAGAGGAATAACTTTATGAGACCCTTACAGCTCATAAAGATTAGAAAGCCTTAGATTACAGAGATCTAAACCTGTTTTCTAAGTCGCTGTTGTCCAAACAGGCAATGACAAATGATGAGTTGCTCCTGGCATTACGCTTCAGTTTAGTGATACTGATGCCGAACGACGTGCAAAATTCCATGGTTCAAACTCTCGACCCCTAAGTCATTAAACTGGGAAATAAAAAAATAATATATATGAAATATCCGAAATGATTGGGCAACTCACAATAAAAAATCAGCGAGTAAAAGTCATAAAATAAATAGCCGAAATGATTGATCCCCGCGAATAAATAGCCGAAATGATTGGGCAATTGCGATAAGAAAATTTGAAAGGATAGAGCATCGCGGAGAATAAAAAAGAAAAAATAAAATAAAATAAAAAAATTTCTACCCTGCAAGTAGTTCGAATCTCGACTTCTGCAGACCATGGGCACAAATGAATTAAAATGAGCGATGTGTCTCCCCATACCCCATCAAACAAAAAAATAAGTCTTGAAAGCACTCATACAGCACAAAGACTATATGGACGTCTAATTCACTCCAGTAAAGTATGGATGCAGTGTCAGTAAGGACCCAAGGGCCAAAACGAAGCGGAGTAATGTCATATTCCTTGCTCCAAGTCTCGATGGTAGCATACACACGCCTGAAGATGATTGGATATCATCCCATCTTAGACAGGTGCGGTTTTGATTTCCTTGGGACTCGAAGAATAGAGTCTGACCTCAAGGTAAAGCTTCACGGTGACGCCTAACACTGAATCTTCTGACGACAATATGAATATATCAGCCTAAGAGGATTACTTGAGATATTGTATCCTGCATCGGAAGGGTTGGGTGATACAGTAAGTACATGGCTACTCAAACCAGCAACCTGAATGGATGTGGATCGAGAAGAAATCAACTAACATAATGGTGTGATGGATTAAACCCAGCACCACAAACCTAACAGACTCCTATGATAAAAAGGGTTATGTATGTTTAACATTAGGATGAGTTTGTCCATAAGCCTGAAGGAGAGATGAACTAAATGCTCTAAAACGAGTAAATAAACTAAACTAAGCCGTTTCAGCACAAAAAGAAAAAGAAGTGTGGATATAAAAGAAGAGATAATTTTCATTCAAATATCAAAAGGTGAATTACAGACTACAAACTGAGGAAAAATACTGAAAGTGAAAGACAAACAAAAGGAAACCATGTTCAAGGTTTACAGTGGAAAGATAATAGCATTAGTACATGGGTTCCTATACTTAAAAATAAAGCCCAACAAAGCTTCCCAAGCATCATCTTCCATCTTCTTGTACTTTCATTCGTGGAGACAAGCTTCGAGGTTGCCACTGATATTTTCCATCCTAGCATATAAAGATATGATTGCTCTTTGCCGATATATGCGATACAAGAGAGTAATCGCATCATCCCTCCACTGTTTAGAGATCAGGCCCATTAGGTAAACCGAGTGCACTTTGTTTTCGGCCGGATCAAGCACTTGGAGCGGCATCACCTCAAAATTTCTGGGCAAGGCATCCTAGATTGTTTCAAACACCATATGTAGAAGTGAAGAGTGGAGAGGAAGCAGTCGTCCGCGGTGAACTTTTAAGCGATGCAGCACGACTTCACACTGGTCATCAGTATAGTCTGGCCCACAACAATGAATGATGTTGTGAGAAATGATGTCCCTGATGTCGTACATATGACCAACCATTGGACCCGAAGAAAAGAATATGAGAAAAATGTCAGTAAAAGTGTTGTAGTTTCAAAGATTGGAGTCCATAGAATCAGAAGCCAAGAAACCCCATTAGTTCAAGTTTAACTCATTAAAAAAATTAGGATCTTGCGTACATCCTATAAATGTATCCAGGGATTTTCCTAAGTAATTGATATGCAACCCAAAGGGAGCACACCAAATGGAAGCAAAGGCTCTGCATCAAGGGCAGAGATGCATATTGCACTTACCAGATGATATTTAAAGAAGCAAAAACTTCTACAGGAAGAGAAAGCGTCAGTAAGTGCACAAGCACTAGGGAAAACAAGTGCACAAGCACTGAGAAGAAAATTTGAAGGAAGAAAAATAAATGGCACAACTCAGTAAAAGGGTGGGGCCCATTTATAGGGGGCCAAATGTCGGTTCTCATCCCGCGAATCTTGAGACAAATCCGATGACTTACAGTTTGACACCGATCGCACCCACGTGCGAGTCACATACGCACAATCAGTGGGGGAAATTTTTTCGCACTTATTTGAATAAGTAAAATATCAAGTATGCACTTATAATAAAATATCAAGTGCCTTTGCCGCTACAACCGCGGCCGATGCGGAATTGAAAAAAAAATTTATGGGGAGTACTAGAAACTAATCCCTAGCGATCATTCTAAACAATAAACTAGAAAACTAAGTATTCAAAATTTAAGGATTACAACCTTTGATGCATGTCCACCTAATCGTGAAAGACCTCTCCAAGCTCCTCGTAGGCCATCGGGAACAAGCTTAGGAGGCGACCGCTCTTGCCGAAGTTGATCCATCTGAAAGAACCGATCTAAGCTCCAGTTTCATCTAGTGAAGCAACCGACACTCCAAACTTGCTAAACATGGAGTGTGGGGATATAGGATTTTTCCACTATCATTTTTACTCATCTCACATGCTCAAAAGAGCAATGAAGAAGGAGGAGGAGGTGGATGAAGAGTTGGCCATAATAAAAATTGAGCTAAGTGTTGAATGAGTGAATCATGAGAGAAGAATGGCTTCTCATTTTTAACTATAAAAATATATCACAACAATTTTTCAATAAACAATTGAAGCCCATCCCTCTCTACATGCCCTCAACCATACCCAAAGCCACATCACTCTCCACCTCATTTCCAATTGATTTTCTAAAAAGAAAATCAAATAATGAGGTATCATCCTTCTAGAAGTATTCTGTATAAATATGGAATAAAACACGGTAAACGTATCGAAATACATATACGCGTATCTGTATAAAAATACGAATAGCCAAGAGAGAGAAAATGAATAGTGAACACAATACTAGAATATATATATATATATATATATTAAAAATATATATAAATTGTTAAATCAAAACTTGATTTAATAATCCGGCTTAATTCTAAGCCGGTTAGTATTATCAACCGTCCGATTAAAGTCCGTGTAGCCAGTACACGTATTTAATCGGACCCCTATACGTACCAACGTACGTCCTCTACATCATATCGCATGAACCGGAAAAACCCTATGTGTGAGACTTTAAAGACTCGACAATACGCTGGGAGTGATTTACTGGATAAATCTAAACAATAAGCACATCAGCAGCACTAGCTGTATGTAACGATTACCCAGGTATCTGCCGAAAGGGAGGTCGAAAATCAAGTCCGTCTGTACCCCCACTGAGCCTGAATATGACAATCTCTGTACAGTCCAGTCTCTTCGTCTAAGAGTATCGCATACCGGGTCTAGGGATAAATAGCGTCAGACCCCTAATAACTAGATAAGTCATGATAGAGTCAAGCTTATCATTAACCGAGAAACTACTAAACCGCTATCAGTAAATTTCATCCACTGTGGCCGCGGATTTATGGTGATGGCCAACCGAACACAGCGCGCCATCGTTTCATAATACCAGAAGAGACGAATCCCTGACAATCGCTCACTGTCTCCATGTGGATCGGGACTATAGCCAATTAAAACCTGTTTGCACTACTCCTTTTAACTGTGGTAGAGTAGTAATCTAAGTACAGTGGGAACTCACACGAGATAAATGACGATCTCAGTTCAAAAGTCTAACTTGTACTCATGCCACTAGAGAACTGCTATCTGATGATAGGTATAATATCATTTAGAAGTTCTCGGCGAGTCCGTCCAGTGTACTCACCTCCAGTGAGCATTTGTATACTATCTTAGGTGACACAACACCAATGGCTTGTGAGATCGGCCACTGCCCCTCGTCGGGGTCTAGAAACGTATACACTTGTCTACCTTGGAATATCGATGCCCAATCTCGATACTCCCTTGACCAGGGATATTTAAGGTTGTGCTTATGGACTACCCAGCTCTCACGTATATGATCGCCACCATAATACTGGTAGTCAACCAAGAATCCTACAGGCTTCATCATTATATATTAGCGACACGTAATAATAAGTAAATCGTATACACATCAATGAAAAAGACAAACCAGATAGCATACTATCATTTCGAGTAAAACTGTTCTGCCTGTATAGGTCATCTTTCAATTATCATAATCGCCTACTTGCAATTAAAATAATTACCTTGAGGGCACTATATCCAACAGTGCGCATATGGCAGAAAGTAACTTTGATGACGTGTGCACCTATATGCATCTGCATATGAAAGCTAATGCATGAGATAGGCAGTGACACGTGCGCAGCACGTGTGCGCATCCTTGCCATGCGCACTTGCAGCCAGTGAAGCATGCGCTTCTGTTTAAAATTGTTACAAAAATCAAAATCTTCTGTTAATTGACAATTTAACAAACTAAATCAAATCAATCTTAGATAAAGATCCAATGGTACGCAGGGCCTCTAAATTGATATGAATCAATTTAAAATCATTTAAATTCAAATAAATCCCTAATAAATTGCAGTAAACCCTAATTAATTCTCCACTATAAATAGAGAGAAAAAGAATGAATGACATTCATAATTCTTGAGAGAGACGCCATCTAGAATCGAGCACACCTCTCTCAAATAGGAAAAAGTTTCAGCTTTTTTGATTCTCTTCATCAACAAGGTAAAAAAAGAAGAAGAAAGATCCTTTTCTGATAAAATTAAAGTTTAGGTTTTATGATAAAAACGTTTGCTTTTTACTGAATCTTTTGATTCATTATATGAAAAATCGAAAGATCTTAGGCTGATCTCTCTCATATAAAAGTTCATATTTTTACGAGAGATTAATTCTAATATTTAAGACTTTTATATATAGATGTTTTGATACATATAATAAAAACAGAAGCTTTTTCTTCTTGAACAGTTTTGACTCAGATAAAAAAGGTCATAACTTTCATAAAAATGGGATATATCATGAAAGTACTCCATAAAATAAAAGAGTAGAGACCATAGTTTTTGAAAGCCATTGCTTTCTTATGAACGGTGCACACTTGACAATAGTGTGCACTTAAAGAAAGAAATTTGCCCATACAGAAGTGCGCACATAAGCACTTAATGAATATAATGTTTCTGGAAAAGTGCGCATCACGTGATACTCACGTGCGCACAAGTGAAACATATCACCCTTTAATAAATGCGCACATACACATGCACACATACAAATTTGACCTGATAACATGTGATATGCATATACACAACCCCTCATGACAGCAAATAAGTGCGCATCATATACACTGCAAACAAGTGTGCATCATATACACTGCAAGCAAATGCACATTATATATAAGGCACATACGCATATGCGCACTTGAACCAGCAAGCTTTTTCTTTGCTACTTAATTAAAAATAAATTAAGTATATAAAATTTTGCTTCTCATATGTAATCCTATGTGCAAATAAAACATATTTTCTAAATGGATCTTAATTTAAAACAAAATTAACGTTCCTTAGCCCATGTCTTCTAAGTTGCTCTTAGTCCCACATACGACTAATGATCCTTAGTCATATTATCCAAGTTGATCTTAGTCTCATATACGACCAACAATTCTTAAATCAATATATATACCTCCTGAACTGATGTACCTCATTTATATGAGATATACGTCCCAAGTTTAACCCCAAATCTAATATACGGATTTGGACTAATCCGCGGCCTACAGGCGACGACATATATTAGTCTCCTTATACAGTCCAAGAGCAACCCTAAAATAAAAAAACCATAACACGACACGAAGTGATTTATCTGGATTAGAGAAAGTTGTTATCACTTTGCGATAATGAAATTAACTACAGAGCCTTGCACCTGTAGGAAAAAGTATCCCCACGATTAATAAACCTTTCATCCATGGAAGGGAATCTGAAAGTCAGCCACAACGGTCCCATCCATCCAAATCTTCGATATACGGTGTCATAAATCAACATGGTATTTTCGGAGCGGTGGATGGATATATTCCATATAGAATCGGCCTCTATATTCAGGCTGGACGCTCTCCCCCGCATCTCAGACCTGGTTTCCAACGGTAAACAAAATGCTTAAAATGCTATGAATGCAGTGAAAGAAGAAATAAAGAATTTTGTGTGTTTTTTTATATTTTTTATTGTTGTTCTATTTGCCTTTAGGGGATGGTTTTATATAGATTCCCAAACGGTTGGAACCGAACGGGTATTACCAACAGTTAAACTGTTTGTGAAAAACGTTTGGCAACGGTTGAAACCGTTGGTGAAAAGCTGTTTGGCAACGGTTGAAACCGTTCTCAACTTTTCGTAGGCATTACTAACGATTGAAACCGTCGGTGAGAAACGTTTCAAAATATAATTAATAAATAAAATATTTGACAAAAATATAGTTTGGAATTTTTTCCTTTTGCGCATTTGCTTTAAAATTCCCTCACAAATTTCAAACTTTGATACAAACTATAATGAATATGGCCACTATCAGATGAACATCTAACAATATCGTATATCGGCGTAAGTATCATAAAGACCTGAATTTACACTTTTGCAGAAGACTCCAGATCGCAAGAATATAGTAGTCATTAAATGACCTTACAAAACCACACCTTGTTGATGATTCCTTTGTAAATAACACATACAATATGAAATATAAATTTGGGTATTCAAAATGGGTTACACATTATGGCCATTCGTGGTACCTTGATTCTTATGAGAGTTATAAGGGTTTCACCCACTCACTCTAAGAAACGGCCTCTGTAACGACCCTAAATTTCTATATACTTTTATCGATCCAATATTAATTGAAGAGTGTAGTTCTGTTGTGATGATGAGTTATAAGTTATTTTTGTTAATGAAACGCAAGAAACTGCTTATAGCCTATTGGTTAAAACTCTCTCCTGCTGTTTCATAGCCCATGTGTTCGAATTCTTGCATCCCAAATTACTGTAGTTAATTTATTTTTAACGTTTTGGAGTTCCTGAAATTTTCATGTACGATTCAAGGAGTTACGACAAGTTACAGAAGAAAAGATATATTTTTGGACCAAACTGACTGACTCGAACACATAACATGAGACCCGAAATCAAATTCAGAGGGTGAGCCGACCTGGTCATGGTTTGGTCGGCCCCAACTCTAAATTACGGGCCCCATCCATGCACGTGTGTCCCTTTGACTCCCCTCTACACCTTTTCACCAACCGAAACTCCCAATTCAATTCAGAAACATCCCAGACTCTTAAACTCCCCATTTTAATGTCTTTTACTCCAATTTTTAATACACCCGACCCCATTTTTTTCCCTATAAACACTCTAGTTTATTCCCTAGTTCTCCCCTCTAAAATATACTAAAATCTCCCCTCAAGAAGACTTTAAAGACCTTCCAAGCAGATCCTCTCTATCTTTTGCTCCACAACCAAACAAGGGGACGTCGTAGATCAAGTTCGCTTCCTCCGTCGCATTGCGGTCTCGATTCTTCAGACCGAGATTGTTTCTTCATCCTCATTCCTTCGCAAACGAGTAAGTCTCCCCTCCTCCTTCTCCTCTTGAATCCATTCTCTAGACATTTTGCCAATTCATTTTATTTTCACCGATATCAAAGTTATCTCGCGCTAACATACTTTTTCACAACATAAGAGCTTGTTGTTTTGAAAAGGAAATTTGTGATGAAAATTAATTTACCACTAATCCTAATAAGCTTTATGATAATTATCTCATAACAAATTCTACTATAACTTATAACCTACATGTTAGAATTTTTTTATGAATAAGCTTTTCGTCACATATACACACACTTTATCGTTTCATGTAACTTCTGCTCTACATGCTTTAATACGAATTTTTTAGATATTGTTATACATATTTTTAGTGATAGCTCACGGGGTAACGACCTGCCCCACACACGCACACTTTTGAATCATAACACATTTATGTATTCATTGTAATATTGCTTAAAATTTAGATTTACGTTAAAATACCCTTGAGTCTAAAATACCCTTAACTTTAACCCTTCCTTTGCAATTTCGTCTCTATAATCCTCGTAAAAGGAACTCTGTTGCGGATGGTGTGGATTATCACACGTCTTGGGTCTAGTAGAGTGAGAAGCAGATCTCTTCAAGGAGCGCGATCTCGAAAGCAAATAAAATACAGTTTTAAAAGAAAATAAAACAATCTATATTAAAAATGAAAGAAAAGATGATAACTTTAAATAATATCCATGCTTATAATTTTTCTAATTATTTAAAGAAAACAAGGTTTCAAAATTAGATTTTTCATGAAAATACCTTTCTCTTTTAAAACTCTAATTTTTACTAAAATATCCTAATGTTAAGTTTTTCATTAAAATACCCTAATTTACCAAAATCATATTTTATTAAAACACTTTGACTTTCTACATAATATTTCTATCAAAATATTCTCGAGATTTTAAATTAGAATACTTTTACCTAAAGCTCCCTCGATAATTTAATGACATAATTTATATGAATACCATGAAATTTCTAAATAAACTCTTTTCTTATAAATACCTTAGAATTTCTAAAACTAGTATATGTTAACTATATTAAATAGCTTATGGGTTTAAGTGACATATTTTCTCTTGAGTCTCGGCGAGCCAGAGAAAATGACTGTTGCACTTGCCTATTTATGATTTTTAAATAAATCAATTCGTACCGTCTTAAAATATAAATTGGTTTTAATAATTGACTTGTAATCTGAATCACTTTGTTATCATACTGGTCCTATGTCATGAACCACATGCTTGAATCACCTGAATAAACCATTACATGCTAGGCTCGATTTGACCCGAATCATGAATACGTAATGACTTGACATGAACACTAGAAATGTATACTTGAACTTGAAACGAATACTTGAACTCAGCTTGAAATTTGAACTTGTTATCTTCTTATGTATTCATGGATTCGAGCAAGACTTGTAACTTAAATTATAAAATAAAATACGCAGGGTTAAAGGGTGGTTTGGTAAAGAATGTATGACGTGGCATGAGAGTCCACTAAAAATCACCTAACATGAATCTCGTGTGCCGTTGTCCCGTGGATTTGATGGGGCCTTGAACGAAATATATTGTTGGTCCATGGGTTTGACGGACTACTCTCGTATACACGCATATTTTCATTATCGAACTACAAACAAGTACGTTAGAATAAATAAGCATGCTTATACATAGACATAATTTGGTTTAATTGATACCTTTACTTGACCATTATTAAATTAGATTTCATATTCTACTTATACGCACTTCTTTATCACATTACATTCATATTTTTTTTGGAGACTTACCGAGAGCTAGTCCGCTGACGACATTCCACATTTTCTCTTGTTTCATTGGAATGTTCGTCAGATGATCTGAAAACTGAGGAGATCAAGTCGAGTCAGGAGGATTACTCTTAGTTTGAAGCACAGCCCGACTACTAGTTTTTCTTTAGCTTTTCTTTTCAAGTATGCCATTTGTTTAGGCATTTTCATTGCACCTTTATTTTATGTTATCTTGTATCCGCCCAAACTATGTGGAAATGTTGAATGTAAATAAAGTTGTTGTTGGAAATTTTATATCTCTTGTTAATTTCTTGTTATGTTATATTGTTTAATTACACTTAGCGTATTTATTCTGAGAAATGATCTTCTCAGAATAAATATGTCGCGGGCCTCGTCACTTACCTGCTCCCGTCTTTTGGAATGTGGGACGTGACAGCCTCATGGCAATCTCACTTAGGTGATGTCTCTAAAGGATACTTGTTATTATAGTATCTTGTAAATTATTTTGCATTTGATATCATCAAGAGTTAAATTATCAACCTTAATTAACAACTAAAGCATGATAACATCATAAGAATAGGATAGGAGATAAATCCTTAAATAAAGTGCTCCAACATTCATATTTAACAGATGCGTTCTTCTCATTACAAAACCTTTTAAGGTTGGGTATCTACTATTTGGTGAATTCAATATCGGTCTAAGTATCATTCCTCTCGATGCATTAAGAATCTTGGTTATCGCAAGAACCTTAGTAAAGTAATCAGCTAAGTTTAGTTGGCTAGTTACAAATATAAGAGGCACTATAAAAGTATCTTTGTATTGTTTTATAGTCTTATATCTTAATTACAGGAATTTATTTGTTTTCCTATTGCAAGTTTTCTGTTCTAATAAATCTGACAGAGATCTATTATCACAATGAATTTTTATTGTTGTAACTGGCTTTGGTAAAAAAGGAATTTCAGATATTAAATTCCTTAACCATTCTGCTTCTAAGCAGGTAGTATCCAAAGCAACCATTTCAGTATCCATGGTACTTCTATCAATTAGTCTTTATTTACACGATCCCCAATTAATTGCTCCACCACCAAGTAAAAAAACAAAACCTGTGGTAGATTTTACATCTAGAGTGTCAGTTACCCAGTTAGCGTTACTGTACCCTTCAATTTGATTTAGAAAATTAAAGTAAACAAGACAATAATATATAGTATCTTTTAAGTACTTGAACAAGGCATTCCAATGTAGTTGACTAGGGTTATTTGTAAATCTACTAAGTCTCGAAACCGCATATGAAATATCCGGTCTTGATTGAGTAGCTATGTAGTTTAGTGACCCTTTAAATTGTGCATATTTATTCTGTAGTACATGTTCTCTTTCATGTTTAATGAGATGAACATTTGGATCAAAGAGAGTTGTGATATGCTTTACATTGAAGTAATTATACTTCTTCAATAATTTCTGTATAGCATGAGAAAATGAAATTGAATATCTATTTTCTAATCTATTGATTTTCAATAATTTCTCTATGGCATGAGAAAATGAAATTGAATATGCCCAGAATGTAATCAGCCTCACCTAAATCCTTTATGTTAGAATTTATAGATAAATATGATTTTACATCATTTATGACATTAATAGACAAACCATTTATTAGAATATCATCAACATAAAGACAAAGAACTATAAAATCATTTCTAAAAAATTTATAGTATATATATGTATCAAAATTATTAACTATAAAGCCATAACTAAAAATTACTTCATCGAACTTAGTATGCCATTACTTAAGGGCTTACTTTAATCCATATAGGGATTTAATAAGTTTGCAGACCTTATTTTCATTGTTATTACAAATAACATTCAATTTAAATAGTCTATCACACATATAACGCTTACCAATAAACATACTTTCTATAGAGATTACAATTTGATTATTTTCTAATACAATTTTGTAATCTCTTTTAGAAAATAAAGAATCACTTATTAAATTTTTTCTTACATCAGGAACATACAAAATATCACTTAGTGATAAATATTTTCCAGAGGTCATGGAGAGCCTAATGGATCTCCTTCCCTTCACTGGTGATATTGTATCATTTTCAAGTGTTACACTCCCCTACATTCATTCTGAAAGAAAGTAAACCATTTATTATTCGAACATACGTGTATATTTACACCATTATCCAACCACCAATCATTAGATGATGTGATAAGATTTATAGTGTGAGAAATATACATGAGAAAAGAACTTCCACCCATTTCCACCACATTTACATTTGCTTTGTCAGTACTTGCAAGTTTCTGAACTGGTTTGGTTTTCCTGAGGAAGCATCCGGTAGAAATATGGTTGGTTCTCCACATACGAAACAGAATTTTCTTTGTTCATTCGCTTGTGACTTTTGTTCTATTTTAGACCTATCTTAAAATGTTTCTTTTGAAATTTTTGTCCTTAGGTCTAAACTGATTTCTCTTAGGGACACTTTTATTAGAACCTTCAGTCAGATTGACTTTATTATAATCTTTAATATCAGGATTAAGTACAACCCTTCTATATTCCTCAATTTTAATGGAATTCATGACATCAAGGAGTGTAAGTGAATTTTGGTTCATCCAAAATTGGTTAGCAAAGGCATCCCAAGATGGCGGAGGAATATCAATAAGACAGTCACTTAAAATTGATCAGAAAGTATGGTTCTAAAATTAATCATTTTCGTGACTAAGTCCTGAAAATCATAAAGTTGTGTATTTATAAACTCATTATCCATAAGATTGAAATTCCTAAAGGACGATATGCTAAATCTCTTTACCTTGGTATATTATCTTTACCATATCTTTGTTCTAATGTGAACCAAAGTTTCTTAGCGGTTTTAAAGTGAAGGAATGCACGGTAAAGTGGACCTTCCAACGCACTAAGTATATGGAACATACAATTGTAATCTATCTCCTCAGGAGAGGAGTACTTAGATTTGGTTTTGTCCGAGGAAGAAGTGGATACAACAACACTCCCAGTCGCATCGGTTGGACTTTCCTCAGAGACATAATCATCATACATAGAAGGGATAAGAATTTTTTAATTGCAGTTATTAATCCTTGTATAGTCAACCGGTATTCGATTTGTATTTTCCAAGTCTTAAAGTCACTTTGGCCATTGAATTTTTCGGGTTTTATGGAACCGGAGTCGTTGCTCTTTACCATATTATATCAACTGATTGACAACAAGAATGTGTTAGAATTAAAAATTATGAATATGAATATTCGATATGGCCTAACAAGACTAATCCTTGATATTGATAATCACTTTTAATTTGGAATTACCAAGAACAGGATATAAGGAAGTAGTACAATCAATATTCGTATGGTAATGTTTGAAGGGAACATGTCCGACAAAGTATACCAATCGGTATAGTGCAGTCAAAATATCTGTAAGATAATCTTTGAGGGGAACAAGCTTGAAGTAAACTAATCGGTATAGTGCAGTCACTGAATATCTAGCAACATATTATTATATGTAATAACAAATATTTAAGTAAATTAGTACTAAACAGATTACTAGTTGATTAACAGATGATTACAGATTAGATTAAACAGATTATAATTAAACAAAACGAATTAAACAGATCGGTATCTTTCTTAGATTTTTGGAATATATTGATAAAAAATAATTGTTTAAAATGCTTTATCTAAAAACATAAATAAACAAAAAACTTATAATACCTGTAATCAAAATCTTTGTAAATCAGAAAGATGAAAGACAAAATTTATGAGAAAGAAGTATGCACTTAGGTACACTGATCTAAGAAAGATATCGCCTCTCTCTTGGCAGATTTACCGTGGCGATTCAATCTCAAGATACAACTACCTAAACCCTTCTGGTATTCCGGCTTGCACAAGTTGCCGGAGCAGCGTTAGTACCCTTTCTATTTTGAAGTCAGATGCTCAAAATGCTTTGAATGCAGTGAAAGTAGAAATAAAGAATTTTGCGTGTGTTTTGGTTTTTTTTATTGTTGTTCTATTTGTTTTCAGTGGATGGCTTTATATATCCTTCCAAACGGTTGGAATCGAGTGGGCATTACCAACGGTTGAAACTGTCTGTGAAAAACCGTGGATGAAAAACTGTTTGCAACGGTTGAGACCGTTGGTGAAAACTGTTCGCAACTGTTCATGGGTATTTCCAACGGTCAAAACCGTCTATGAGAAATGTTTCAAAATATAATTAGTAAATAAAATATTTGATAAAAATATAGTTTGAACTTTTTGTCCTTTTGTGCATTTGCTTCAACATTTATGATGAGAGTTGAGAAAATATATTTTAAATTACAACATGTCTCCGCAGGTCGAAGGCCTTTTAGCCGAAACACGGGCTTTCGCATAGCGATATTTTAATTCAAATAAAACCGTATTTAATACACGCCGTGGAAATATAATCTGGGTTGCTCTGATTGGATATGAAATGTACCTTCTCACTACTACAAATAAGGGTTGCCCTACGGATTTACCCGTAGGGGCAAACCACTGCCCATACGGATATATCCGTAGGGACGAAAAAATAACCTGTAGGTGCAAACGCCGTAGGTGCAAGTTTAAGCCCTGAACTTGCCCCTACGGGCAAAAACCTGCCCCTACGGAGTTCTGTGTAGGTCCATTTGCACCTACGGAGTAGGACGTAGGGGAAAAAAAGTTATTTTATTTACAGTTTTTTTAAATATATTAAGTGTACCTACGGATGTATCCGTAGGGCCAAGTACTATCCCCTACGGATACATGCGTAGGTACATATCCGTAGGGGCTTTTGTTTGCCCCTACGGATATATCCGTAGGGGAAATCCCAACCCCCTGATATTGAGATCAGGGGGGAAATATCAGTTAATGCTGATATTTTGCCCCTACGGTTTAAACCGTAGGGGCAACATGTGTACCTACGGATTAATCCGTAGGTACACATTATCTGTTTTTTTTTTAAAAAGAGCTGCCTGATTTTTTCTCGCCCTGTGCACAATAATATATATATCAATCAAATATAAAATTAATCATCACACAACATATATCGCAATATTTATAATCACATCTCATGCATATAATATACAAAAGAAACCCAAAAACTGAATATGATATAAATATAAACCAATATCAATATCAATATCGTTTCAAAATGTAGTACAATATGTATCATATAAATAAATACATGTTTCAAAAAATAAGAATCAAAAAGCTACCCTAGCTCGGTCCAGCTCCACCTCTGATAAACGATAGAATCTGGCGCGCCTGCTCCTCGGTCAATAAACCATGCAATTCGGCGCGTGCGGGAGTCTGAGCGGCCTGTGGAGCTGGCGATGTGGTCTGCGCAACCGCCGTCAAGGTAGTAGCTTGCGGAGCCGCGGCTGCGGGAGTCTGAGCTGGCGGTGGAGCTATAGGAGCTGTCTGCAGAACCGCAGCCGATGTAGTGACTTGCGGAGCCGCAGCCGAAGGAGATGCATGTGGAGGCTCGGCCGATGTACCCTGTCGCGTATGGACCTAACGTGTGTAAGAAGCGTGTAAGAACTGTGTATTATTCGAATTCGTATCATTATCAAGTTATTTCGAAACCCTATTTGGATATCTAGTTTGGAAAACCGCTATTTATTTTAATTACATATATATATATGATTAATCAAACCTAAGTCTAAAACCAAATAAGCTCAGGCTACGTACTAATTATGGATATGTTGATATCTATAATATGACATGATATTTTACTATAAAGTAGTATACATACCATCATCTCCTTCAACTCCTGAAAGGTGGCCCTCAAGCTCTCCAGTTCCTGCTGGACACGTCGCTCACTGGAGACGGAGGAAGTAACCGCCGGAGTGGAGTCCAATCTCATATGGGCCCTGCTAGGGCCCAGTCCCCGGTCTCTCTCCCAACCTCCGTGGTGCCCTCCGTGTGCGGCGTCCAGAAGTGGGGTCAGCAGCCTCGGATCGCTCTGTCCGGTAAAATCGATCCCCGAGGCCTCGGCCTGCTCAACCACCCGCTCCTACACCCACATTAAGCAGTAAAGTATAAGTATAAAATTTAAATTTGATCCTTCCAAAACTAAAATTTCAAATATGGGTAGAATATATATTAACACTTACGCAATACTCCTGGGTAGCGACGTCGGGATATCGAAGCTCGCCCGTGGCGGGATCTGTCGAGGTACCGTGGACGGCAAGATATGCGGACAGCACGCTCGGTGTACCACCTTGCGCCACGGTCTGAGTTGTCTGCAATATTAGAAAATAACTCTTAATATTAGAAATATTAGAAAATAACTCTTAATATTGCAGAATATCAAAAAGGTCGGTCTATTGTAATTTACCGATAACTCCATGGCTCGAGTAATATTTCTCGAGCCACCTGTGTAAGTGGGGCGACCCCTCTTCGCCGACTTCCTATTCTCTGTATTCTGAGCAGCCTGTTTCTGCACAACGCATTAACATTTAGTTTTCTAATTAAGGAACACAAAAAAATAAATTATATCCTAAACAATGAATTACATTTAAAATACATACCTGTTTGCGTTGGGAGTCGAAATATTCGCACAATAGAGGCCATGTCTCTACGTCGACTCTCGCAAACGCCAGAGTAGATAGGAGGGCCGCTCTCTCTGCCTTGGGGGTCGCCATCCACAGGGAGTAGCAGTCGGCCTTCAGCTCATTCCTGTTGCATCGGACCTTGGTCTGCATGTTCTTCATCAGGCCATTGTACAGAGCATGAAGGTCGAGCACTCTCCCAGGGAGATCAGGGTCGGGTACAGGGTGAAAATCATAATCCGACTGAAAATACAAAAAAAACATTGTTATTAGATTGCAAGTGTTAATAATAAATATATTGGATAAATCAAATGAAAATATATATTAATACGTACCCGAGCCTGATCAAAGAAGAGGGCGAATGAGCGCCGGTGCTGCTCACCCCACTCAACGTGAAGTGGATAGTTCTTCATGAGCCGGCTCTCGTCCCCCATATACCGGCCGAACCTCTCGGCATGAGGACCGGTATAGCGATAGTCAAGGGTAAAAAAGAAGGGGAATGCTGCCTCCCCCCTAGCTCTGTCAGGCCTCAGCCTATGGGACTGATTCGGGTCTCGAGTCCCCCTCTGGGGATGGGGAGGCCCTACGTCTGCACGAAATATCAAGACAATCAATATTAAGAAAAAGTTGTATTAAGAAATCAAGCTTAAACGAAAATTGAAGTGTGATATATACCTCCGGTGACTAACGCACGAGCCTGGGCCCGGGCAGTAGCACGAGCGGGACGATAGTTCCTCCGGTAAGGAACAGCCGGGATCCCGGATGCGGACGCATCCCTTCCAACTAGAAAATAAACATTGACGCTAAATTTCCATGAAGTTCATATTTATTCTATAGAGCATATGTAAAATGAATAAATATTTTATATTTATTCATACTAACCTGCAGACGATGCGGAGGGTATGGAAGCGGCAGGAGTGGCCCCTGCGGAAGATGTGGACGCACCACCTATAATTAGACAATTAAAAATAGATTATATAAGTAATTGCAAAAAGAATGTGTAGATCAATAATATACGTTCTAAATCAATATGCATGCACTATAGGATATATAAACATACCCGCAGGTGCGGTGGTGTCACCACCTACAGCTAGACAATAATAAAAATTGTTAAGTAAGAGCAAAAGGAATGTGTGTATATTTATGATGTAGCATTCTAAATCAATATACATGCACTATATGATATATAAACATACTTGGAGGAGCGGGAGTGACCTCTGTCCCAGATTTGGACGCATCTCCAACAACTAGACATTCAAACATTGACAATATAAGTAATTTTGACATAAACAGACATGAATATCTGTAATATTACATTCAAAATGGATATGCGTGCAGTATACCTGGAGGTGTGGCAAAATCCATACGGAAGGAGGCATCTGAAGGGGTCTCCGATCTGGGTGCAAGACCGGCCCTCTGAAGCTCCCTACGCAGCTCTCCGGGCGGCAGAACCGCTCTGCCTCTGCCGCGGGTGGAGCTCCTGCCGCCCCTCGCTGCTCCCGACATCGTCATCAAATCTAGATAAACGGTTCATGGACGCATTAGACAATCATTAAAAGTATTGACTATATATGTATAGATCGTAAAATGAGAAGTAATAATATAACATTACTGATAACCTTTTTCATTTCGTGGGCGCATTATACATATCTAGTTGGATTTCATCGTCGATGTCATTTCTAACCCACGTAATTTCATGATCGGTCGAAGACAACCCGTCCTTCGAAACAGACGGTCGGAGCACTCTAAGCCTTCTCTCTTCTTCGTCCTCATCGCTGTCCTCGAATTCTGGGACATCGTAGACATCTCTGGGTTTCCATCGGCATACAACACTCCATCCCGGATGCTTCAAATACTGTGAGTAGTATACTTGGAACGCTTGGTTCGGAAAGATAAACGGATCTTCCTGACCATAAAATCGAAGTGTGTTCACACTGGTCAATCCATATTCATCTTTCCAAGTCCCAAGATTTTTTCTCCACTTGTCCGTATCGGTTCGCGTATCGTACCAAGTACACTGGAATATATAAAATGGTTCTGATCGTCCAGGATAGTGGATGCCGAGTATACAATTTAAGTACCTATAATAAATCACACCGTCCGATCCTACTGTCGCAATCCCACTATTCTGAGTGGCTCTAAATGTTTCTATTTCCTTAACTTCGAATTTGTATCCAAGGACACCAAATCCTTTGTAATATGCAACCTCCATACTAGGAAATTGAGCTAAACATCTTGAATCACTCTCAAATGATGCAGACAAAATCGGAATGTGGATCTAACAAAACAAATTTTACGACAAATACATAACGATACAAGTTTAGATTAAAACTGATAGCAATAAAATGTTATTCGAATAACTTACATGATCTGTGACCCAATCACAAAAATTATCCTGATGATATTTTTCCAATCGTTCTTCGTTCCAATCAGGATGCCCCTCACTACCTCGTTAAAATGAATTCTGTTTTCGACAAATAATGGTGACATTAATATTATATCATTTCATACACACACAAACACAGATATAACAATTACTCCAAAACAACTTACTCTCTAATTTGTTCAAGACATGCGCAATTAAGCAAGATATACCGGTATATCTTGTTGATAAATATAGTGTCTACCCTCTTATACTCGGCTTTACCATATGGCCCGTCTTGAATTCTTCGTGGCCGGTTAAGTCTTGTCTCAATGTTCTCATCCAGATAGCGGGAACAAAATGTGGTTGCTTCATCAAGAAGATAACCTTGCATGATAGAACCCTCTGGTCGATTTTTATTGCGTATATACTTCTTAAGAGTGTAGAGGTACCTAATGAAAATATGTTGAATAAATAAATACGGGCATACAGGACAACAATAAATTTATAAATTGCGCGAAACGAAAAATTACACGTACCTCTCGACGGGATACATCCATCAATATTGTACCGGTCCGGCTAACTTAGCCTCAGTTGCAAGATGAACCGTCAAGTGTATTATGATATCGAAGAATGACGGTGGAAAAATATGCTCAAACTTGCAAAGTATCAACGCAATAGAATTTTCTAGTTTATCCAGCGTCACAACCTCCAGTGTTTTAGCACACAACTCTCTGAAAAAACAACATAGGTCGTTGATTACTAGACCAACTGATTCGGGGAGAGAAGTCCTGAGGGCTAATGGAAGAAGGTGCTCCACGATAACATGGTGATCATGACTTTTCAGCTCATCGATCTTGCCCTTCACAATTTTTATTTTCTTGTTGAATGATCCTGATAAACCTGTGGGAACTTTCAAATCATGCAACACCTGCAGGAATCTTTTCTTCTCCGGTTGTGACATATGATAAGCGGCATTGGGAAGTACAAACTTGCCCGGTTTACCCGCTACCGGTCTAGGGTGCAATTCACTTCTTATTCCCCACTCTTGTAGATCCATCCGAGCATTCAGGTTGTCTTTCGATTTCCCGTCTTTACAAAGAAGCAAGTTAAGTATGTGCTCTGATACTCCCTTCTCTATATGCATGACGTCCAGACAATGACGCACTAAATTTTTAGACCAGTACGGAAGATCGAAGAAAATGCTTAACTTGATCCAAAATGGTGGTTTGACCTGTTTCGTCGGATCCATCCCGAAGGTCACATTATTGTAACCATCCCATTTATCAGTCGCGTCCTCTCCGGACAATGGGGATGGAGGTCTAAGAAGCTCCTGATGACCATCAAAATGAACCGTGTCTAACCTATAGGGGTGGTCTGGAGGCAGGAAACGTCAATGGCCGCAATAACAAACCTTCCTGCTAAAATTCAAGAATTTCGATGTTGTGTGTTCATGGCAATGAGGACATGCTTCGTGACCATGTACGGACCAATCTGATAGCATTCCATACACAGGAAAGTCATTAATTGTCCACATTAGAGCCACACGCAGTATGAAAATTGTATTTGTGTTTGCATCATATGTCTCTACACCATCAATGAACAAAGATTTCAACTCCTCGATCAGAAGTCGAAGATAGACGTCAATATTGTTCCCCGGTGAGTTTGGTCCGTCGATAAGAAGAGGCATCATAAAATATGATTGGTCCATAGCTAACCAAGGCGACAGATTATAAATTATCATTACAACGGGCCATGTGCTGTGACTTCCAGCCATATAGTTGAATGGGCAGAAACCATCAATAGCCAGTCCGAGCCGGACATTGCGAGGATCGCTACTGAATATTGCGTGCCTCCTATCGAAATCCTTCCATGCCGGTGAATCTCTTGGATGGCTCATTTTTCCATCTTCACTTGTTGGAGCACGGTGATGCCAAATCATTGCCTCGGCTGTTTTCTTGCACCTGAATAGCCTCTGTAGCCTCTGTGTTATGGGAAAGTATCGTGCTATCTTGACAGGTATATCAGGCTTCTTATCAGAATCTTTCGGCTTATACCTGGCCTCTCCGCATGTTGGACACTCTTTCAAATCTGAATTCTCTTTCCGGTACAACACGTAATTTTTAGGACATCCTTGAATCTTCTCGTACTTTAGACCCAAATCAGACATCATCTTCTGGGCTCCGTACCAGCTGTCGGGCACGTTATTTCCCGGAGGCATAGAATCTTTCAAGAACAAAAGAAGTATTGTGAATGACTTGTTGCTCCATCCATTTAGGCACTTAATCTGGAAAAGTTGGACGAACCATGAGAGGGTGAAATACTTCGCATTCTTATAAATTGGTTTCCTAGCATCATTCATGAAATTTTCATATTTATCCGCACGCGGTCCTTGACCGGAAGGAATGTCATCTTCGGTACGAATAGATTCACCTAGGGCAGCCTCTACCATATCCTCCATTTCTTCTGATGAAAATAAATTACAGTCTTCTCCTTCTGCCGCATTACCGAATTCTTCTTCTTCTACTGCCGCATTATCGTGTTCTCCTTCTTCTTCTGCCGCAGTACTGCATTCTTCTCCTTCCCCGTGATATTTCCAAGTTGTATAAAGTCTAGTAAACCCATATTTTACAATATGAAGCTCTGCCAATTCTACCTTCTGCCGGTACTTATTGCCACATCTATCGCACGGACAGAGAATCTTCTCTATTATGATCTTATTATGTGCGCGTGCAAATTCAATGAAAGCAGCAACTCCTGAGACAAACTTGGGTTGCATACGTTGTTGCCAATCCACATACATCCAGTCCTTAACTCTGACGTACTCATGGGCCATATTAGACTGTATAACATATAAATTGTAGGTTATGGTGACTATATTGAGAAATATAAGAACGAGATAGTTACTGACAAAGGAGAAAATCCGTGTATATGCTTTGTGTGTGCGTTTGTCGTTGAAAAGAATAAATTATCGCACGTATACGACGGTTGTTAGTATCGAGCTATATCGTCCGATATTTAACAACCTTCGTATAGTTCTACGCACGTATGTTAACCGATAGACGGGGATTAAGTGGCACTTTTAGTTTCATATATGAGTATCGATGAGAATATGAAGGTTTCATATTATCATCGAGTATCATATATTGGTTTTAACTTGAACATCTCGAATCACTCTCTAATAATGCGTTTGTTGTGTTTTCTTGTTGTATGTGTGTGTTCCGGCTGTCGGGGGTAAGGCTTCTATCCCATTAAGAATGTATAGAGCGAACATCCATCACTTGTGCTTTCAACCGTTTCGAGTAAATTTCGGCAGCACCTCCCCGCTGTTCTCCGAGTATACTGTAATAGAATAGATAATCATTTCAAAGCTGTGAAACAACGTTGAAATGAACATCTAATCTATCTTTGTACACGGAGAACCAGCGGAAAGGTACCGACGAAATATCTCGAAACGGATGAAAACACAAGTGAATGAATGTGTTTGCTTTATACATTCTTAACTTGTCCACACGGGACAAATTTATCGGTTACCATACGATTGAATTTTCTCGTCGCATAGACTATACGACGGTTGTTATTACCGAGCTATATCGTCCGATATTTAACAACCTTCGTATAGTTCTATGTCACGACGAACATCGCACGTATGTTAACCGATAGATGGGGACTAAGTGGCGCTTTTAGTTTCATATATGAGTATCGATGAGAATATGAAGGTTTCATATTATCATCGAGTATCATATATTGGTTTTAACTTGAACATCTCGAATCACTCTCTAATGATGCGTTTGTTGTGTTTTCTTGTTGTATGTGTGTGTTCCGGCTATCGGGGGTAAAGCTTCTATCCCATTAAGAATGTATAGAGCGAACACACATCACTTGTGCTTTCAACCGTTTCGAGTAAATTTCGGCAGCACCTCCCCGCTGTTCTCCAAGTACACTGTAATAGAATAGATAATCATTTCAAAGCTGTGAAACAACGTTGAAATGAACATCTAATCTATCTTTGTACACGGAGAACCAGCGGAAAGGTACCGACGAAATATCTCAAAACGGATGAAAACACAAGTGAATGAAGGTGTTTGCTTTATACATTCTTAACTTGTCCACACGGGACAAATCTATCGGTTACCATACGATTGAATTTTCTCGTCGCATAGACTATACGACGGTTGTTAGTATCGAGCTATATCGTCCGATATTTAACAACCTTCGTATAGTTCTATATCACGACGAACATCACACGTATGTTAACCGATAGACGGGGACTAAGTGGAGCTTTTAGTTTCATATATGAGTATCGATGATAATATGAAGCTTTCATATTATCATCGAGTATCATATATTGGTTTTAACTTGAACATCTCGAATCACTCTCTAATGATGCGTTTGTTGTGTTTTCTTGTTGTATGTGTGTGTTCCGGCTGTCGGGGGTAAGGCTTCTATCCCATTAAGAATGTATAGAGCGAACACCCATCACTTGTGCTTTCAACCGTTTCGAGTAAATTTCGGCAGCACCTCCCCGCTGTTCTCCGAGTACACTGTAATAGAATAGATAATCATTTCAAAGCTGTGAAACAACGTTGAAATGAACATCTAATCTATATTTGTACATGGAGAACCAGTGGAAACGTACCGACGAAATATCTCGAAACGGATGAAAACACAAGTGAATGAATGTGTTTGCTTTATACATTCTTAACTTGTCCACACGGGACAAATCTATCGGTTACCATACGATTGAATTTTCTCGTCGCATAGACTATACGACGGTTGTTAGTATCGAGCTATATCGTCCGATATTTAACAACCTTCGTATAGTTCTATGTCACGACGAACATCGCACGTATGTTAACCGATAGACGGGAGCTAAGTGGCGCTTTTAGTTTCATATGTGAGTATCGATGAGAATATGAAGCTTTCATATTATCATCGAGTATCATATATTGGTTTTAACTTGAACATCTCGAACCACTCTCTAATGATGCGTTTGTTGTGCATTCGTGTTGTATGTGTAACATGATTTTAAACCATTGAGATCAAGATTGATAAAACCGATCATCCTACATTGCAATGGCATTCATCTACCAAAAACTATTATTGCAATGGCATTCATCTATAACAATCAACAATTAAAACTACAAATGTAGGATACTGATATCATAAAGCGTTATACGCAACATATGAATTCACATGACTGAAACATGCATCAAAAAATATGTTCATCCAAAAGAAAGGCCACTGTCAACAAATATAGACAAAGGATTATTATATTAACTATGAAACATATTAGAGAAAGGATAGAAGTTCAAGATGTTAATAACACGATGATAATCAAAGCAGTTGCGTACACATACTAAAACCGAATATGTGACACGATATTCTTGTAAAGATAGACATGTATTAAAAGAGGAGACGCCCAAGTAAAATCCATAACTAAATCCCTATCTCGCCCTTCCTTTTCTTCAAATCAGAAATGTGTATTTTTTTTTGCAATTATATATAGCTGAAACAAAGAAGGTCCTACAATTCTAAGCATTTCCAATTACAATGGCCCATCCTCAAAATCAAGAATCTTATGAGCATCTTATGCAATTAGCAAACATATTCAACCCAACATGCCCAACGGCTAAAAGTTCCACAAAACAGTCTCTGTTTCCAAGAAAATTTGAGAATGAAAAATAAAATTATTAATTAAACTGGGCTTTACCCACATTATTAGTCCAGTTTCCAACACCTTCTCAAACTAGACACATTTTCCTCTCATGATCATCATCAACATTTCAATTAACGAGTTTAATGCTAATTAGAATGGAAATTAACTTAGACCCTGAAATCCAAAACCCCAACCCAACCCTAACCCCAACCCCAACCCCAACAGCAACCCCCTGTCGAACCCCAACCCCAAACGCAGCCCCAGCCTTAGCCCCAGCCCCAGCCCCAACCCTAATTCTAACCGCAGCCCGAGCCCGAGCCCCAACCCCAACCACAGCCCCAGCTGCAGCCCCAGCCCCAGCCCCAACCCTAGCCCGAGCCCGAGCCCCAGCCCCAGCCCGAGCCCGCAGCCCCAGCCCCAATCATGAAGTGCTCAGGGACACACAACCCCAACCCCAACTCCAACCGCAACCCCAACCGCTACCCCCTACCGAACCCCAACCCCAACCGCAACCGCAGCCCCCCAGCCCCACCCCCTAACCCTACCGCTAACCCCAACCGATGCCTACCCAAACCATGAACCATAGACCTAAAACAATCAAAAATTTGTTTAATTTAAGATTTCCTAACCTGTGCAGGCGGTGGTGACGACGAATCGGTGGCGACGACGAACGGAGATGAGGAAGAAGCAGGCGGTGGCGACGACGAACGGAGATGAGGAAGAAGCAGACGGTGGCGACGACGAATGGGCCGGCGCTGGCGACGATGAGAACGGCGACGACGAGAACGGCGATCGGCGGGAACGAGGGTTTGGGGATTTGGGTTCGCGCGCTAAGTGATGAGAGAATAAAGAGATAATCAGCGTAGAGATCGATCTGCCTTTTTACTTAAATCTCTATTTAGTTGCCCCTACGGATAAGCCCGTAGGTTCTTAGTTTGCGGCTCCGTAGGGGCAAACAACAATTTAAGATTTAATAATTTTTAAATAATTATGTAAGGACCGTAGGGGCAACCGTTTGGCCCTACGGATTAACCCGTAGGGGCCAAACGAAATCTACCCCTACGGATGTCGTTATCTTTATGGGCAACCCCCTATTTTAGTAATGTCTACTGCACCACAACTTCAAAATTAGGATGAGGGTTAAACGAAATATATTTTATATTCTAACGAGAATTTGGTCACATGTTTATGAGATGAGTTATGGCATAACCAAAGCATATAAATCCGATTCTAGGGACTTACATTAAGGAGACGCTCAGTACTTAGTAATTTAAGGGGAATCCTAGATTCCCATGAAATATATCTGCTTGTTTCGAACAAAATAATATTCTCAGGAATTTAAGACTTTTCGAGATTACATCAAATCATGCGCATCATATTCCCACTCAAAAAAATACAGTCTATTCTTATATATATTACCCCTAAATATATAACTAGTGTTATGGGTGGCTGCCGGCTGGCCTCCCCTGCCGCATGGCCCGCTCGCCGGTACACCGACCCCCGGCACCTGACCCCCCGTTGGTCATTGCCATCGCTCATCACTAGAGGTTGTCTGTTGATGCCCGGTGCCCGCCACTAGCGTCGTCTTGTTATCAGCCACCACTGCTGCTTATCAATGCCTACCGCCACCCTCTGTCGGCATCGGCCGTCACCCTTCATCGCGGCCACTCGATGCCCACCTCCGTTCGTTGAATGTTGTTACCTCCCTCATGGGTCACCACCGGGCACCGCCGTTCATCACCGACTTCCGCACCAGGCTCAGCTTGTCGCCGCCCGTCTCCTTCCATCGTCGTCCCCCTTTGTCCGCTGTCATTGGTTGTCGTCCGACGGTCGTGAGCTCCATCGCTGGATGACATTTTAGGTGTCTTAACATTTAACTCTTTTAACTTAGATTTGCTTCATGATCATCGGGGCCCATTTGTTTTAGGGCCTGCAGAGCATTAAAAAAAAAGGTTGGGCCCATTCGTTACAACGGGCAGCTTGCAACTTTCTGAGAAACCCTAATTTTTAATCCCGTACCAACTATGTTTGGGGATGATTCTCTCTTCGCTCATTCACCTTCCAAGCTATCCAGCCAAATGTGGTTGGTTTCTTGTAATCCTCTCATTGTAAGCAATTTGAATTAGTTCTCTTCGAACTATAATATACACATTTTGTCAACCTATATATATAGTGTTTCCTTGTGATTTTGGTGTGTAATGACGCCTTCTGCAACTTGATCTTGATGCCCTTTTAAGTGTTTGGTTGCGATTTCATCCTCCATGCCTGCATAAAACATTGACTGTGGTGTATGAAAACAAATGGGGGAGGATGAAGATGGCTGCTCTCTCTCTCTCTCCTCTTATTCTCATCCTCACTCACTATTTACCCTTTTACCCTTTCTTTTTTTAACCTTTTCTTTTATATAGCAAATTTGTATGGTGATTTTTAGGAATGAATGTCACCTAGATGTATGAAGTAATGGGAGAGGGATATATTTGATAGATCATTGACTCATGAGTGATCAACAAGGGAATTAGAAACAAGGTTGTAAAATCCAAATTCGGTATCTGTTCGTTTTACCGGCAGATAAAGAATAACCGGATTAGTTGTCCGGTTTATTCGGCCATCAATATTTTAATATACATATTTAATATATATAGTTAATAACTTTATATATAATTAATATAAATATATAATTATACACACTCTCCATGACACTAATAGACATCCAATATGTCCGTAATCTAATGGTAAGACATCCGAATTAATTCCGAAAATTATGGGTTTGAGTCTTAAAATAAACAACAGAGTTACAACAATGCACAACTTTCATTTTATAGTTCACATTTTTAATGAAACAATTTCAAAAACACATGGACATTGTAAATTATGAAATTTCTATATAACCATAATCCATATAATATAAATAGATTACAATAATATTGAAAATAGGATGAAAAATCATACATTCAAACATCCAAAAAAATATAAACAATAAACATAGAGAATAGGGGAGGGGTCATATTTCTAAAAAAAAATCCTAATGTGAAAATTGAAATTACCTCTCATATAGAACTAGAAGAAGCGAGGAAAGAGACCGGAGAAGTCGCCAGAGAAAAATCTTAATCTAGGAATTTGTTAAGAGAAACGATAGAAAAAACAGATTTATATTATGGGTTTTGGGCCAAGTTAAAAGTCAATTATTTGATCCAATACGGATTGGATATCCGGTTTATTCGTCGGATACCCAGTATGACAGGATTTAGGACCGGATTTTTTTTTCCCGTTTTGGGAGCAGATCCAGATATCCAGCCGGATATTCTAGATTTTACAACACTGATTAGAAAGAACGAAGATGTATCAAGCTATGATACACACACATGAGAATAATGAAGAAAAGAGACCTTGGGAAGTTTTTTCGTCAGACGGCGTCAAAAACTATACCCTCCACAATTTTTTCTGACGATCGGCACGCATCATCTCCATCTTTGTCATCTAAGATATGGATACACCGAATTTCATATAAATCTACCATATTTTCACCGTTGATTTAGCAATATAAAAAATCTTATTATTGGTAAACCGTTAATTTTGTACCCACAAAATTAAAGGTGAAAAAGTGTTGGAATCAAATGAAATTTGGTGTATCCACATCTTCCGCGATAAGGATGAAGATAATGCTTGTCGATCGTCGGAAAAAATTATGGAGGATATATTTTTTTGACGTCATAGGAGGAAATCTCTTTCTAAGACACCTCCCTCTCTCTCTCTCTCTCTCTCTCTCTCTCTCTCTATATATATATATATATATATATATATATATATGAGATTAATGGAGGAAAGAGGCCATAGGAGGGGATTTCCTCCTATGGCGTGGAAAAAATACAACCACCATCAATTTTTTCGACGATCGGCCCCCATCATCTTCATCGTTATCATATAAGATGTGGGTACACCAAATTTCATGTGATTCTACAACTTTTTCACCGTTGATTTAGCAATGTAAAAAGCTCTATTGTCGGTAAACCGTTAATTTTGGACCCACTAAATCAACGGTAAAAAGTTGTGGAATCACAAGAAATTTGGTGTACGCACATCTTAGATGATAACGATGATGATGATGGGTGCCGATCGTCGGAAAAAATGGTGGAGGTTGTATTTTTTTCACGTCATAGGAGGAAATCCCCTCCTATGGCCTCTTTCGTCCATTAATCTCATATATATATATATATGAGAAAAATAGGACTGTGAATATCACAACCAACTTTGACTGTGAGCACACTCACAGTCCCTGAAGGTGGGTCCTGTCATAACTTAAACCTGGGACCCACATCCCCATGTTTTATTCCTTTATTCACAGCTAATGAGCCTGTGAAATTTCACAGCTCCATTAAGCTTGAGAGTTTCCCTCAAAAGATCATTTTGAGACATGGCAGAAAAAGAAAAAAAGAAAAAAAAATTCCCCATGCGGATAATTTTGCTAGGGATGTCTTTTTTGGGGGAAATTAAATATTTGCTTTCTGTAAGAGCAGCTTCTACATCCTTACAAACAGAGCCATTAACTGTTGAATAAAAGCTTAAGGAATTTTGATTATTGAGCATATATATATATATATATATATATATATATATATATATATATATATGCACTACTACAGATTAAATAACGCGATGTGGAGGGTATGTTCTCTGCACAAAAATTTGCATTAGATGCTACCATGCATAATACTAGCTCTCTTGTGAGAATTAAATAAAAGGTCTAGAATTAATGATTCCTTCTCCATAAAAGTGTTGCATGGAGAAGGAGAGGGCATGCATGAGAGAGTTGATAGGGCATGAGCTTGTGACAAGGTCATAACTGGAAGGCATGCCACCAACGTAAAGGGGGAGAGGGCGGATCTTGTATGTATCAGATCTTCAATGACGTAAAACAAGTATATTCATTCTCTATTCCGTCGGCAAGCACATAATTATGAACGGAAGGATTATTCGCCACATGATCAGGTTATGTGGAATTACACAGAAATATTTTTTTTAACATATGCATAAAAAAAACCCTCAAAATTGAAAAAATATGAAGAAAATAAGTTGACGAGAAGAATAATGAAGGAATCGATCGAACCTTTACTAAGTGTGGATTCAGTTCAGTTTGAACATTGTGTAGTTTATGCCTATTGCATATGCACCTCATTAAATGGTCATTCATCCGCATATCTTACATATGACCAATTATGGAGCAGGTCATCCTTATGTAGTATATTTGATGCGGTTACTAGCTTAAAATATTTGCTTGGCGATTATTAATCCTTATTATTACAACTTTGTACGCCTTTATGACTCAAAAAGCCATGTATACAGGACATGCTACACAAGTAGAAGTGTGTGTGTTTGTTTGTGCGCTTGTCCTGCATGGGATTTTCAAAGAAGTAGACACAAGAACACAACTAATCTTTAGGCATATATACCGTTCAAACTACGAAGTACTACAAAACCGATAAAAAGAAGAAGCAAAATCAAAACAAACATATCATAAAGGCTTAATGAGATTCAGCCAATTTGACCTACGTCCCCGGACGAAGAGAAGCAATTTACTAATCTAAAGATTGTGAAGTTACAATGATGGCAGAGAAACTCTCAAACCGTAGTCCTAAATACACCACAAATCTTACACAAAAAGACGGCTGTCTTATTTCTCAATGATATATCACAACCCTAAACCGATGCTGAAGAAAATACTCAAATAGAGGATTTATTTCAAAAGACAACTTCAAAAGGTTTTCATTAAAACGGTAAAGGGATTACAATAGATTTTGATAAAAGCTTGATATGGGGACTCCTCACCGAACAAAACGGGAACTCTCTCAGCGGACGAGAACTCACTCACCCAAGACTTAGCGCGCATATTATTAGCTACCCACAAAAGTTAAAACCCAAAAGCTACTCGCTCATTAACATGAACCCGTATATATAATACTTAAACCCACTGGATTAATTAATGGTTGATAGGCCATGCAGCATAAATCCTTGCAAATATGGCCATGCGACTTCAGCTTCCCTAGGCCCCAATTAAAGCCTTTTATTTTTTTTTAGTCAACCCTTTTAGAAATCGAATTTGCAACCTTTCACGTTGGAGAGGAAATTGGTACCAACTGAGCTAAGCCCAATTAGTTCCTTTTCAGCTGCTTGCTCATCAAAAGTGCAGCTTCCCCTAGGCGCCAACGGCTCCTTTTCGATGGGCAATTTATAAAAATCATTGCTACTCATGCTTAACATCTTTAAGTCACCTTCATCATAAACTGTACAAGATATATATGGTCTCCAAATACTTGTTCCTCAAGTAAGGTTCTTCACGTACCTGCGTCTCAAACAAGCTGAACCACGGCTGAGCCCTCAATCCATGGCATCCACTTGCCTTCGGGCTCTACATAAATTAAAAGAGGGTTCGGAAGAATATCCATACACTTGACCATAGAGCTCAGTGCGAGCTTGACAAGTAGAGTGATAGGGCTCGATTATAAGTAATGCGAATACAGGTCATATAATTCAAGGCACACATAATGATGCTGCTCGATATTGACGGTCTCCAAGAGCTGGACACGTAGCAGATGATGTGTCCCAAAACTCAGAAAGAAGGGTTGCAGGGGCTGACCAAGCAACCCCTGTACCCGACCCGCAAGCACAAGCTGGTCCTCTTCGGGGCCCTCTGCAAGTTGACCTCCTCGACCCCCCAGCTCGATCCGAGCTGCCACGGGACCAGGACTCCTTGGCCCTCTTGCTCATCTCCGAGCTCCCTAATCGAGACCGTCTTCCTCGGTCCCTCCAACCAGAGCCACCGCTCACAGGCGTAACCGCCGCTCCGCGAATCTCGCCATGCGCGGATTCTCCGCCGGCAGCATCCCATGTTCCACACCTCCACGATCCCCATTAATGGGCGATCCGCTCTCTACGCGGGCGTGACGTCGGGAGCGTAACTGCTGGCGAGATTCTCGCACCTGCTGCTACATGTCATCACCGCTATATAAACCCCCATCACAGAGGGGTCAAGTAAGCCATTCTTTACTCTACTAAGCCGTTACTCTGCTCGGATCTCATCACTAACTTGATCGTCGGAGGGTCCTTGGTGGTACCAAACTATCCCGGGACTTCTTTGCAGGTACTCGGCGCCTAACTCCTCATATCACCTTTCTCACCAAAACCCATTGAGATCCACATGCAATAGAAGATCACCACCAAAATCCACCAGGAGATCAACGGAAGACAACATCTGACGGAGACCTGAAAAGGACCTCCATCAGTTGGCGCCGTCTGTGGGAACATAACTCCACAAAACACAAAGTTGGCCTTCCGATCTCCGCCCACATGGCAAGCAACCATCCTGAAGATCTCGGCACCAGCCGCCGCCTTCCCCTCACCGAAGGCGTGGATGATCCTCCTCCAGCGACCATCATCAACGCCCTCGTTAGCCGAATAGATCGGCTACAGTCCCTCGTGGAGGCGCTCGTTCGCGTCCAAGCGGCCGGGCCTGGGCTCCAGATCGCCGCTCCACCGCCTCTAGAAGGCTCTGCCCCTGTCTGGACGGCTGACCACCAGCGGCCCACGACTCCCGGCAACCGATCTCTCGAGCCGGTACCCCCTGAGGCCCGCTGGGCGCCCCACGGCTCCACACCAAGGTCCGCCGCCAGAACGCCTTGCCTCGAGCCTCCTCACGACCCTTATCCCCCTGAGGAGATGTCAGTCACCTCGCCTGTCCACAGGCATGGTTGACACCACCCTCCTCGGCGGGGCCGTGCTGAAGGGGTTCACGTCGGCGGCTCGAGAGCCACCTCGCCCAGAGATCTGAGGCACCTCATCGAGAGGAACCGGGGCCGCTCCCAGACGCAGGTCACCCGCAGCGGAGGCCAGGGATCCCAAGACGCCGATTACTCAGGATACCACGGTCGGCTCGACGCCTTCGAGAAGAAAATCGAGGGCATGCGCCGGGAGGCTCACCTCTCGAGCGACGGGCTAAGTACGCCTCCGATTCACTCACAAAGCCGTTTATCGAGGAATTGCTCGCCGTCCACGTCTCTTCGTGCAACAAGCCCCCAAAGGTCTCTCTGTTCGACGGGAAAACCGACCCGAAGGACCATTTGGACGCTTTCACCGCGGGGATGAGGTTCCAGGACCACTCCGAAGCTGCCCAGTGCAGGGCCTTCCCGGACATCCTTATCCGCGCAGGTCGGGACTGGTTCTGGGGTCGAGCCCCGCTCGATCTCGACCTTCGACGAGCTGGCTGCTCAGTTCCTCGGCCATTTCGTCGGGAACCATCGACAGAACACTAGTAAAATAGGGGGTTGCCCCTACGGATGGAATTATCCGTTGGGGCAGATTTTACTTGGCCCTACGGATTACTCCGTAGGGCTAAAGGGTTGCCCCTACGGGCACTGACGTTCAAGAATTAAAAAATTAATTCTTAATTTGGTATTTGCCCCTACGGTGGCGCAAACAAAGGACCTACGGGTATATCCGTAGGGACAAGTAAATATCGATTTATTAAGACCCCAGACCGATCGCCTACGCTCACTTTCTCTCTCTCTCTCGATCTGGCGCGAGAAAAATCCCCAAATCGCCACGCTGTCGTCGCCACCGTCGTTCTCCTCGTCGCCACCGCCGGTTCGTCGCCACCGCAGTTCTCGTCGCCACCGCGGTTCAGGTCGTCGCCCCAGCCCCAGCAGCAGCCGTTCAGGTGAGTAAATCTCGAGGTAAATTAAAGAATTTTTGGATTATTTTGGGCTTAGGGTTCATGGCTGGGTCTGGGGTTGCGCGCGAGTTGGGGTTGGGCAGGGGTCGCGGTCGCGGTCGCGGTCGGGGTCGGGGTCAGGGTAGGGTTAGGGTTGGGGTTCGGCTGCTGCTGGGGTGGGGCTGGGGTTAGGGTTTGCCTTAGGGTTGGTGTTGGGGTTTAGCTGGTCGCGGTCGCGGTCGGGGTCGGGGTCAGGGTAGGGTTAGGGTTGGGGTTCGGCTGCTGCTGGGGTGGGGCTGGGGTTAGGGTTTGCCTTAGGGTTGGTGTTGGGATTTAGCTGGCCACGCTGGGGTTAGGCTGGGGCTGGGGCTGGGGCTGGGGGCTGGGGCTAGGGCTGGGCCACACGGGGTTTTGGGATCTTTGTAATTTGCTTGCTCTGTTTGGGGTTTCAGTTGATCCTCATTAAAAAATTGGTGATTGATCTCTTCAATCATATTATTATCTGTATTTAAAATTTTTGTGAAGCCTTCAGAGTTTGGAAAAATCTAGAATTACCGTTGAAATTCTGGCAACATTCAAAAACTGTGTATATGATGTGTGTGTGTGTATGCATGTATATACATTTGAAATTTATCTTTCTTCTATGATATAAAACGGTTAAACCGAAGAAAATTACTGGGGGAATTTTTGCTAAAATGTCTTGAGAGGGGGTTCAAGTGATGGGATAATTTCATTTGGTAATCTTTTACTTAATTTACATCTCTTATTTTTTCATGCAAAAATCTGAATAGGTTTCTTGCAATTTTGCCTATCGATCAATTATTATATTTATTTCTATTTTTTGTGGATGATTTGGCTTCAATTGAATGGAGGCGATGATGGCTTGCCCTCAAGCTTCCACTTTTATGAGCTTTATAGTTATGAGATTGGCGAGGCAAGCTGGTTTGTAGCCATCTTATTTCTTTTCCTAAATTCAAATCCAAATATAAACTGTCTGATTGAGAGAGAGAGAGTATGGGAGATTATGTATTATTCAATGTGTTTGGAAGCTGGCATGTTCTGAGCGTCATCTCTGCATGAAAGTTATGGTTTTGCAAAGGGTTTGCCCTAACTATTTTCTGTGGGGAAGCTGAAGGCCTGAAGCTTCATCAAACTCAGGATTGGATTCTGGTCGGGTATTGTAAATTCTTGTGAAAGTTCCGTTCAAGATTTATTCAGAGCTTGCATAACATCCTTTTCATCTTTATGAGATCTTTATGCAGTCATTTTTTTGGGTTTATATATTTCTCGAGCCCGTTAGACTTTGGACTTAGGATAACCCCAAATCTCTTTCTTATTTTGATTCCTAAGCTGGCATATCTGAGGCTCGTATTCCAGTATCGTTGCTGGAAAAGCTAGGGTTGCGAACATTTTTGCAACGATAATTTCTGTATGACAGCTTAAGCACACATAAAACTTAAACAATCTTGAAGCACTGCAGTTTTTCACTAAACTACCTAAAAGTTTTTATATTGCTGCAAGCTTCCTTAAAGTGCTGCATCTAAGTGTATTTTAGTGGGAAAACCCTTGAAAGCCAAACTTCATGGGGTTTGCTGTTTGCCTTCTCTGTAGCTAGTTTGAGGTTTATTTAGTTTTGGATTTGTTTTGCAACACTCTCTGAGTTCCAAATCAACAAAAAGCTGAATGTTGAATCACAAGCAAGAAGCAGCCAAACTGGCCCTAAAGTAATCCTGAGTGATGATAATTTTCCAGGGAGTTTAAAATTTATAGAAATGGCGAGGCAACATTGGATTGTCTGCAAGTATTCAAGCAACCTGTTTGCAGCCATCATGCTATTTGTGATCCCAGTATAAAACTCAAACATGCCTCTTAGTTAGTTTACTTTAATTTGTTATTTATGTGTGTGTGTCAACATTGGATTGTCCCAAGTATAAAACCAAACCCACAAAACATCAAAACTGTCTCCGACAATCTTATGGTCATTAGACATAAGATTTATGCATATAGGTAACATCTGCCAATATGCCATATCCAGACCGCAATCTATTTTTGGTCGATGAATGCTATTGCAATGTAGGATGATCAGTTCTATCAATCTTGATCTCAATGGTTTAAAATCATGTTACACATACAACACGAATGCACAACAAACGCATAATTAGAGAGCGACTCAAGATATTCAGGTTAAAACCAATATATGATACTCGATGATAATATGAAACCTTCATATTCCCATCGATACCAATATACGCCTCGATATCTTTCCCTCTCGTTCCCAAAATTTTCTCTCGTTCCCGCGTCTCCAATTTTCTCTTCGTCGCCACCGCGCGCCCTCCGTTCTCAGCCCGCCACCGCCCTCGTTCTTCCTCGTCGAGTTCCTCGTCGCCGATATTTGTGCCTACATTGATGCCGCAACGAATCAAATGATGTGGATCACAAACTAATTAAATAAATTTTGAATACCAATCTGGACTGGGATTTGAATACCAATCCTAGTTTGCTATATTTTTTTATATATAGTAGATGGTGATACTTCTTTAAGTAAAAACAACCCTACACTTAAGCGAAATCATAAATCGAAACACACATATATAGAATACAACTCATACATGGGTATCCTCAAATCTAACTTTCATTGAATTTGCACGCGCACTTAAAATAACAACTTTTATACTAAAAAAATTATGTATGCCATTACTTAGTAGTTTATGGTTTTAAGACGCAAAAGACATTTGAGAAATACTTTTTCTACCGACTATTAATCCATATTCTCAATATAGTCATTGAATTTGCACGCGCACATAATAAGAAGGAGAAGACAGTAATGTGGCAGAAGGAGAAGACAGTAATGTGGCGGAAGAAGAAAAAAATGACATTTCTCGTTCTCTGTTTCAGCATCAATCTTCTGATATGAACTAATGATGGCTTTCACATAGGCTTTTCCCATTAGAGACTTCTTAGTGTCCAATGGAAAGCATACATCAGATTTATGCAGGTCGGGTTCTTCTATGACTTTTAAGAGTCTCAACTGATTCTGTAAATTACACCCTAGTTGGGTGATACTTTTACCACTTCTCACTGCAGGTGCGCTCTCTAATATCAATTTTGAATGTAAGTATCGATATTCAAAATGGATATTAGAGAGCGCACCTGCAGTGAGAAGTGGTAAAAGTATCACCCAAGTAGGGTGTAATTTACAGAATCAGTTGAGACTCTTAAAAGTCATAGAAAAACCCGACCTGCACAAATCTGATGTATGCTTTCCATTGGACACTAAGAAGTCTCTAATGGGAAAAGCCTATGTGAAAGCCATCATTAGTTCATATCAGAAGATTGATGCTGAAACAGAGAACGAGAAATGTCATTTTTTTTCTTCTTCCGCCACATTACTGTCTTCTCCTTCTGCCACATTACTGTCTTCTCCTTCTTATGATATTCGCGTGCAAATTCAATGACTATATTGAGAATATGGATTAATAGTGGGTAGGAAAAGTATTTCTCAAATGGCTTTTGCGTCTTAAAACCATAAACTACTAAGTAATGACATACATAATTTTTTTAGTATAAAGGTTGTTATTTTAAGTTTTCCCTTATAGAGATATGATCTAACTGCATCTATCAACTATAAGTGTGCAGAAAATTATGATAATAAATCATAAGAAAGGGTCGTAGCCATGCATAACTTTGAATCTACATACCAAATCATGCAAAAGCATGCACTTATTGTCACCTTGCCTTAGAATATAAAATATCTTGGAAGACTATAAGCGAGCATTTAAATCTCGATAGCTTTTGACTTCAACATATATTTTTCTCAAGTACCATGAAATATACTTGCTCCGTATAAACCGTTTCCAGGAAGATGGATTAATAATGACAAATTATCCATTGTGGCTCACTAGGTTAGCATTTTCTCTTCTATTGACCATCTTTCTAATCAGCTTGGTAAATTTATTCGGAACCGGCTGCGAATCATTAAAAGACATGCATAAGAAAGAGAACTAAAATACAGATATATAGCATACCGATACATCGAAACTTCATAGTTGCGATGGCAATCCAGAGATATTTATTTCTACACACGTGGTGCGCGTGCGAATGCGTCAGGCATCATGGACAAATATTTCAGAACATGGAAAGTATTATTCGTATAAAGTAATTAAAACTTTTAAACACCTTGGGTAGATATTTTCTTAGTTGATGCAATCATATCATGATGACTAAATTTAAGCTATTATACATCTGCCAATATGTATTTTTCTAATCTAATATATCACACACAGAGAGAGAGAGAGGGGGAGAACACCAGGTAGATAGAGAAATTAGGTAGCAGGATCCTGAAGAAATGGAGTCCATAGCATTGCTCATCATCATCATCCGTGATCCCTTGAAAAAATATTATCAAAGGGATCATGGATGATGATGATGAGCAATGCTATGGACTCTATTTCTTCAGGATCCTGCTACCTGATTTATTTACCTACCAGGTGTTCTCTCTCTCTCTCTGTGTGTGTGTGTGTGATATTTTAGGTTAGAAAAATACATAAGCATATGTATAATAGCTTAAATTTAGTCCTCATGATATGATTGCATCAACTAAGAAAATATCTACCCAAGGTGTTTAAAAGTTTAATTACTTTATACGAATAATACTTTCCATGTTCTGAAATATTTTTCCATGATGCCTGACGCATTCGCACGCGCACCACGTGTGTAGAAATAAATATCTCTGGATTGCCATCGCAAATATGAAGTTTCGATGTATCGGTATGCTATATATCTGTATTTTAGTTCTCTTTCTTATGCACGTCTTTTAATGATTCGCAGCCGGTTCCGAATAAATTTACCAAGCTGATTAGAAAGATGGTCAATAGAAGAGAAAATGCTAACCTAGTGAGCCACAATGGATAATTTGTCATTATTAATCCATCTTCCTGGAAACGGTTTATACGGAGCAAGTATATTTCATGGTACTTGAGAAAAATATATGTTGAAGTCAAAAACTATCGAGATTTAAATGCTCGCTTATAGTCTTCCAAGATATTTTATATTCTAAGGCAAGGTGACAATAAGTGCATGCTTTTGCATGATTTGGTATGTAGATTCAAAGTTATGCATGGCTACGACCCTTTCTTATGATTTCTTATCATAATTTTCTGCACACTTATAGTTGATAGATGCAGTTAGATCATATCTCTATAAGGGAAAACTTAAAATAACAACCTTTATACTAAAAAAATTATGTATGCCATTACTTAGTAGTTTATGGTTTTAAGACGCAAAAGCCATTTGAGAAATACTTTTCCTACCCACTATTAATCCATATTCTCAATATAGTCATTGAATTTGCACGCGAATATCATAAGAAGGAGAAGACAGTAATGTGGCAGAAGGAGAAGACAGTAATGTGGCGGAAGAAGAAAAAAAATGACATTTCTCGTTCTCTGTTTCAGCATCAATCTTCTGATATGAACTAATGATGGCTTTCACATAGGCTTTTCCCATTAGAGACTTCTTAGTGTCCAATGGAAAGCATACATCAGATTTGTGCAGGTCGGGTTCTTCTATGACTTTTAAGAGTCTCAACTGATTCTGTAAATTACACCCTACTTGGGTGATACTTTTACCACTTCTCACTGCAGGTGCGCTCTCTAATATCCATTTTGAATGTAATATTATAGATATCCATGCATGTTTATGTCAAAATTACTTATATTGTCAATGTTTGATTGTCTAGTTGTTGGTGATGCGTCCATATCAGGGACAGAGGCCACTCCCGTTCCTCCAGGTATGTTTATATATTATATAGGGCAAGTATATTGATTTAGAATGCTATATCATAAATATACACACATTTCTTTTGCTCTTAGTCGTCCAACTCATTATCATGGGCTGCTTGATGAGATTAGATTTGCGCCTGATGATCTACAAGAGCTTGTTCACGTCCCTGTCATATGTGTAAGCAGCGCTATATGCGAGTTTACCTTGTTAGTATGTATGTACTGAAATTAATTAATATTATTCAAATTTTGATACATGCAGATACCAGAGGAGCACATCTTCTATCTCTGTAGGTAAGGCTTTGAATTTGTTGATTTTGGTATTTCTTGTCAATTTTATAGACCAGTATGTGCTAAATATAATGTTCTGACAGTTGCTAGGGGGAAGGCAACATTCGAGGCTGCTGACCCCAGTCCTGGACGCCGCACACGGACGGCACCACGGAGGTTTGGAGATAGGCCGAGGACTGGGCTCTAGCAGGGCCCATATGAGGTTGGACTCCACCCCGGTGGTTACTTCCTCCGTCTCCAGTTAGCGACGTATCCAGCAGGAACAGGAGAGCTTGAAGGCCACCGTTCAGGAGTTGAATGGGATGCTGGTATGTATACTACTTAATAGTAAAATATAATGTCATATTATAGATATCAACATATCCAATATCAGTACATAGCCTGAGCTTATTTGGTTGTAGACTTATGTTTTATTAATCATACATACATATGTAATTGAAATAAACAACGCTTTTCCAAACTAGATATCCAAACAGGGTTTCGAAATAACTTAATAATGATACGAATTCGAATAATAAACAGTTCTTACACGCTTCTTACACAAGTTATATCCAGACGCGACAGGGTAGATCGGCCGAGCCTCCACACGCATCTCCTTCGGCTGCGGTTCCGCAGACAGCTCCTGTAGCTCCACCGCCCACTTCAGGACTCCCGCTCGCGACGAATTGCAGAGTTTATTGACCGAGGAGCAGGACCGAGCTGGACCGAGCTAGGGTAGATTTTTGGTTCTTTTTTTTTGAAACATGTATTTATTATATCATACACATTGTACTACATTTTGAAACGATATTCATATTGGTTTGTATTTATATCATATTCAGTTTTTGTGTTTCTTTTGTATATTATATATATGCGTGAGATGTGATTATGAATACTGCAATATATGATTTGATTGATGTATACATTATTGTGCACAGGGCGGGAAAAAATCAAGCTGGACATTTTTTAAAAAAAAATTTCAGACAATATGTACCTACGGATTAATCCGTAGGCCTACACGTTAAGCCTACGGATATATCCGTAGGGGCTAAATATCAGCAGTAACTGATATTTCCCCCAGATGTCAGTGCCAGGTGTTTGGGAATCCCCCTACGGAGATATCCGTAGGGGCCACTGACATTCCCCTACGGAGTTATCCGTAGGGGGCACATATCAGGAATCCTGAATATGTGCCCCTACGGAAAAGTACCTACGAATATATCCGTAGGGGGTAGTATATGCCCCTACGGCTATATCCGTAGGTCCAAGTAATTTATTAAAATAAACCGTAAATAATATAAAATCTTATACCCTACGGCTAAATCCGTAGGGGAAACTGGACCTACAGATATATCCGTAGGGGCAAGAATTTAACCGTAGGGATAAGTTCAGGGCCTCGACTTGCAACCTGCGGCCTTTGCACCTACGGGGTATTTTTTCGCCCCTACGTATATAACCGTAGGGGCAGTGAGTTTCCCCTACGGATAAATCCGTAGGGGCAACCCTTCTTTGTAGTAGTGGAAGCGCACGGTCGACTACCTTTTCACGGTTAAGAGTAGGGACAAGGAAACGTTCAAGGCCTACATTACCCGTTTCTACAATGCCCTTCTCGAGGTGCCCGAGCACCGTGACGAGACCGTCATCACGGCGTTTAGATCTGGTCTGAGGCATAAGTTGTGGTTACGCTCCTTCGTGTTGGCGCAACATAAGATCATGGCCGAGGTCAAGGCATGGACCGAGCATGAGGTTCAGCTGGAATCTGAGGTGAATGCTAACTTCCCCCGAGTAGAACGATCCGACCAGAAGAAGAGGGCTCGGGAGGAGAGGCCGGAGCGTCAGCAGCCCTACCATCCGAAGTTCCAAGCGTATACCCCCCTCAACGTCTCCCTCGCAGTATTGTTAGAAGAGGTCCAGAACGAGGGGTTCTTCAAGTTCCCTCCGATCCCGCGTCAGGCTGCGAAGCGAACCCGGGCCCTTACTACGCTTTCCACCGGACACTGGGCCACGCCACGGAGGATTGCAAGCAGCTCAAGGATTACATCGATGAACTCATCCGATCTGGACACCTCGTCACATACTTGAGGGACAAACGGCAGGCCGACCGTGAGCAAGAGCAGCATTGCCCTCCCACCGACCTGACCATTGGTCAGATCATGCTCGTTTCGGCGGACGGCCAGCCCGGAACTCAGGGAGCCTCGTACCCTATGCCAAGCACGGGGGCCAACAATCCTTCAGGAAGCTCGGGCCGAGCCAATAAAGTCATTTACTAGCCTGTACTTTTCTTTTTGAGCAATGTAAACTCTTCATAGGGTCTGTTGTCAATTTAATAAAGATCAATGGAACATTGCGAAAAAGAAAGAAAAACCTTGTTTATTCAAAGGGTATTATAGGCTCCTCAGCCATACAAGCAAAAAGAAAAGGAAATTACAACAGTGAGGGAAGGGGATGCAGGGAGCACTGCTCGTGGTACTCGGTGAAGATCTCCGCCAGCCGGGGCCTCGTGAGGTCAACCTCTGTCCCCAGTTCCCCTCGTGCGCGTTGATCCCAAGCCTCAGCTCGTAGCATTCACGGACGAGCGCCTCTGAGCGGGCCAGCTGGTTCGCGGAGATCAGACCGAAGCGCCTCAGAGACTACAGCTTGCCCACGGGCCTCGTCATAGAGCTGCTCGGACAGGGGGTTGTAAAGCCCCGGCGACGCCCTCCAGATGGAGTACATCAGCAGCTGCAGCAGGGAGGAGCGTCGGGGGAGCAGCCGACCGAAATGGTCCTCAATGCTCCCATAGACCAGCTGCACCGTGTCCTCGGTGCAGTTCTGGTCGTAGAGCTACACGTCTTCGAAATGGATGATGTCGGGGATGGTAAACGGGAAGTCTTGCATTTTCGACGACCTGTTTATGAAGGATGGAAGGACCGGTACTCCTTCAGCCTTATATAGCCCACTGCGCAGCTCAATAATCGCCCGTTTTCACCCAAAAAGTCGCTGCCACGTGGCGGTCATCAAGCTTTCTCTGGTGGAATCGAAGCGACGCGCCCCTAGCGCTTCGCCTCCTCCCGCATTCAATGCACATGCTACGCGCACTGTTGCCATGACCGTTCCTATTCCCCATGCCTACAACTGGATGGTCGGGCTACACCTCACCAAGATTCAACCCAGCAGCTACCCTGCTCGGTCAACCCTGGCGGGTAGCTTCCCTACCACAACGCCAGGGATCAGAAAGCCCTCCCAGAGGCAGTCGAGCCCGAGGATCCCTCGCTCGGCTATCCCCAGCGGGCAGCTTCTCTGCCACAACGCCGGGGATCAAAAAGCCCTCCTAGAGGCAGTCGAGCCCGAGGATCCCTCGTTCGGCTATTCTTCAGGACAAAAGCCCTCGCCAAAAGGCACCGGACAGTAACCCTGCCCGGCCAAGGGTCCTTGGTAGGCTTCTACAGCCCCTCCCACGCTAAGGACCAAAGTCCTCCCAGAGGCAGTCGAGTCCTTGCTCGGCTATCCCCGGCTGGTATCTTCTTACCACAACCGACATGGATCAAAGTCCTCGCCAAGAGGCACTGGGCAGTAACCCTGCTCGGTCCCGGTCCTGAAGGATCAAAGCCCTCACAAGAGGCAATCGAGCAGCTACCCTGCTCGGTCAACTCCGGCTGGTAGCTCCTTACCCACGACGCCAGCGATCAAAAGCCCTCACAAGAAGCACCAAAGCGGCTACCCCGCTCGTTCATCTCAGGCTGGTAGTCGCCTACCCACGACGCCAAAGGTCAAAACCCCCGCCAAGAGGCAACCGCGCAGCTTCACTGTCCGGTCATCCTTAGTGGGCTTCTTACAGCCCCTCCAACGCTAAGGACCAAAGTCCTCCCAGAGGCAGTCGAGTCCTTGCTCGGCTATCCCTGGCTGGTAGCTTCCTACCACAACCGACAGGGATCAAAGCCTTCGCAAGAGGCAACCGAGCAGCTACCCTGCTCGTTCGTCCCTGGCGGGTAGCTTCCCTACCGCAACGCCAGGGATCAGAAAGCCCTCGCAAGAGGCAACCGAGCAGCCACCCTGCTCAGTCACCTCCAGCTGGTGGTCGATGCTCGCGTTGACAAAGGTCAAAAGATGGCACCCCCCATGGGTCCACCGAGCAGCTTCCCACCCACGCTCGGCACAAATACGGCGAACAGCGCTCTGCCCTTCACCCACAGGGGATCTAAGACCACAGTGAGGGGGATCAGGTCTATCCAGGTCTAAACAATCTCCCCTCGACTTTGGGGCCCATGGAGATACCTTCTCGGCAGCGCTTGGCATACTCGTCGGCAAGTCATCGAAATCAACCCGACAGACGATCGCTAGACAGATGACGAACCTGACATGGAAACACAACGGTACAAGCAGAGATATCTTACGAGCATTCTTCACAAACAGATGGTAGAGTGCAATTCGATGAAGCCAAAGAAAATTTTTATTACTACCAAAGACAGAGACTTTACAGAGGGTATTTTATGGGGCTCCCCAGCCTTACAAAATTCAAAAAACAAAATAAAAAGGAGGAAAGCGGGGGCTCTAGACCTCAGGGCCAGGTACGACCTCGAGGTCCTCGACCTCCACCACGTGACATACGGGGTCCTCGGCGGCTTCCTCGCCAGGAACCTCTTCACCCTACTCATCGGCGTCCATGAGGGGGAACTCGGCCCGGAGATCTCCGTCGGCAAACTCCTGCATCCGGGCCTTAACGGCGTCGAGGGCGTCGTGCCAAATGCGGGTCGTAGCCACGGCCAAGTCGTCATAGAAGTCCCTCGACTTCTTATAGCCCTCCACCGCCCTCGATTCAGCTGACTTGGCCGCCTCGGCCATCGCCCCCAGCTCCTTTCGGAGGGTCTTCACCGTCCTCTTTAGGTTGCTGGCGAGCACCTGGGCATTCTCGAGCTTGACCTCGGCTATCACGGCGGCCTCGCGGTGCCGGGCCACCTCCCGTTTCCCGGCCTCCACCTCGCCTTCTAAGGCGGCGACCCTCGCCGTCATCGCCTCCAGCTCTCGCCTGGAGCTCTCTTGCAGCGAGGCAAGCCGACCCGCAGCCTCCAGCGCCGGGGCTACCATCTCGGCTTCCATACGCAAGGCGAGGGCGACGTGCTGGAGAACCTGGAAGACACGAAAAAGATCAGAAAGATGAAGGAGGCACCGAATCTCGCAATGAACCAAACACTTACCTGCACGGACTCCTGGGCGATGGACGCCAGCTGAGCCCTGAAGGTCCTCCCGGGAACTCTGCCCCCGGCCGAGGTCTCTATTTCATGCAGAAGGCTATCCGCAACGGATAGCCCCGATGGTACCGTGAACCGGAGGCCCCCTTCTTCCACCATGGTCGGCGAGGACCCGCCCTGGGAAGGCCTCTGGGAGCTCCTCTTGAGAGGCTCCGAAGGAGAGCTGATCTCCTCTTCCGAGAGCGGGTCCTCCAGGATCAAGGCCCGCTTCCGGTCCGACACTCTGCTGGGGCCCGGGGTGGGATCCGCCCCCGAGCGCTCGCGGGACACCACCACCGGAGCAGTAGGAGCCGGGGCGGGCTTCGCGCGAGAAGAGCTGGCACCCCCAGCCTTCGTAGCCTTCCTCGGCTGGCGCATGGAGGTTTTAAGCGAGTCGAAGTCCATGGATCCTGCAAAAAACAAATACCCAACAAATCAGAGACACGACCAGAACACAAGCTAAAAAGCAAGCCTAACTTACCGACAAACCCGACGGGGCTAAGCCCGGCCCAGCTCAGGACCCTCTCAGACAGCAGCACGTCAGGTCGGGGGATGGGCTCCCACGACGCCACTCTCACAGCGGCGGGGCCATCGGACTGGTTCCCCGGCAAACATTTCTTCCTCGACCACTTGGTGGGCACGGGCCAGTCCTCGCCCTCGGGAGGGGAAACGAAGAAATTTTTTTTTCCAATCATGAATAAAAGAAGGAAAGGCCACGACCCCGGTCCCGGCAGCGCCCCCCGCCGCTTCCTGAAAGAGAGATAAACCCATCTTGGGTCGCCCGCTCGACTACCGGGGTGACTTTTGAAGACAAGAGAAGAATCGAGAAGGGAAAGGCTGAAGAGAACCGCCTGTAACTTCAGGCGGATTAAGAACCCGAGAAGGATCCTCCACGAGTTCGACACTAACTGGCCGGGGGCCAAACCGATGAAATTCAGTGCAACGACGACCTCGGGAGAGAAGGGCAGGCGCATTCCGCCCCAAAAAGCTTCAAAACACAGGGCGATTTCCCTGTCCCGTACTTGATCCGCCCTCTCTCCCTCCTTGGCCAGTCGAAGCGTGTAGCGCGAGGGGATGTGGAAGCGAGCCCGAGTATTGGCGAGCTCGTCCTCATACCTCACCCAGCACGAGGGGCCAGGGGCCACATCTGCCGCCTCTTCCTTGGAGGCTGCCCCCGCCTCACGATCCCGGGGAGAGGATCCAACCCCTGCTCCCCGGGGGGACTCAGACACAACTAAAGGGATCCTAGAACTTACTCCTACAATATCTACTGACTCTACAAAGGAAGACATCTAACCTTGGAAAAGGGAATCTTCAGGGGCCGAAAGCAGGAGAAAGGAGACGAGCGCCGAGCAACCAGGACTTAGAAGAGGGAAATATGAAGGAGTAAGGGCCCTAGAGCGGACCCCACCCCTGTTTATTGCTGCGAGCGGCCTCATCCAACGACGTCCGTTATCTCCCGCCGAAACGACTCCCCGCGTCGAACGGCTCCGATCGCTCCACGTGTCGATCCTGAGCTGGACCGCGTCTTATCAGATGCCGCAGGCCTGCATACGTCGCGTCAGCCAATTGACACTTGACGCGTGGACCTTCGCTTCAGTGGCAAAGTGCATGAACCGGCGCACCTTATTTAAATGCAAAGATCTCGCCCCGATGCGCCAACAGGAAAGACAACTGACAGCCCGAGACTTGTCCTGATAAAGCCTTAAGAAGAAGCTCACCTCGGGAGGCCTAGCAGTCCACTCCTGACCCGACCCGCTGTCTGGTCGGGACAAGAGTGGGGGGCTAATGATGCTGCTCGATATTGACGGTCTCCAAGAGCTGGACACGTGGCAGATGACATGTCCCAAAACTCAGAAAGAAGGGCCGCAGGGGCCGACCAAGCAACCCCTGTACCCGACCCGCAAGCACAAGCTGGCCTTCCTCGGGGCCCTTTGCAAGTTGACCTCCTCGACCCCCCAGCTCGACCTGAGCTGCCACGGGACCTGCACTCCTTGACCCTCTTGCTCATCTCCGAGCTCCCTAGCCGAGGCCGTTTTCCTCGGTCCCTCCAACCAGAGCCACCGCTCACAGGCATAACCGCCGCTCCGCGAATCTCGCCATGCGCAGATTCTCCGCCGACAGCATCCCATGTTCCACGCCTCCACGATCCCCATTAATGGGAGATCCGATCTCTACGCGAGCGTGACGTCGGAAGCGTAACTGCTGGCGAGATTCTCGCGCCTGCTGCTGCATGCCATCACCGCTTTATAAACCCCCATCATAGAGGGGTCAAGTAAGCCATTCTTTACTCTACTAAACCGTTACTCTGCTCGGATCTCATCACTAACTTGATCATCGGACGGTCCTTGGTGGTACCAAACCACCCCGGGACTTCTTTGCAGGTACTCGGCGGCCAACTCCTCATATCACCTTTCTCACCAAAACCCATTGAGATCCACACGCAACAGAAGATCACCACCAAAATCCATCGGGAGATCAACGGAAGACAACATCTGACGGAGACCTGAAAAGGACCTCCATCACATAACATACACAGGTATATGAATGCAGAGGTACTCTCTCCGTCTCTTTTTACTTGTCATTTGAAGAGAAAAAAGTGTCCCATTTTACTTGACGTTTTGGAATAACGAGGAAATTATTAATGCTAAAGATATCAATAAATGATATATACAATACCAAAAATAGCCTATTAATTAATTGCTGATATTAAAAAATTGATAATGCTTTCTTTAATGGTTGAGGGAAGAAATGATATAATTTTTTTAGTGGTAATGTGGCAATAGATTGATTGCTGATATTAAGAAAGTGATAATACTTTTCTTAATCGGTGTGTATTCCTCTGAAATGAGAAGTAAAAGGGGATGGAGGGAGTATTAACTTAAGCAATCAGTTTATAGTTATTTGGGAAAAAAATCAGGTCATAGTTCTTTGGAAAAAAAATCAGTTCATGGTAATATAAATTTTCGACTCTTTACTTTCATGGATAGATATAACTCGAGATATTTCATATTAAGGGTTAACCTTTAGGTTAAAAGGGAATGGCATCTTCATTGAATTTAGTAGATAACTTGATATGTTGCTGAAGCGTCCCGAAGCATTTATACATATGTCTTGTCATGGAAAAATATTTGAAATGTGCATCGATCCGGCTAATAGTATATATATTTCAAGTAATCATGGATAAAAAATTTCTGGAATTTGCAGTTAGAAATGTTTTCCCATCAATTTATTCTATATAATTGTAGGTGTAGTCTGCTTGTCTTGTTATTTCATTTAAATCAGAATTGTGATTAAAACCTCCACATCCATTTTGCATGGCCTCATTTTCTTAAAATATAGATAGAAGATTTGGGCTCTATATCCCATCTGGTTTGATTGTGATCACATGCTCTTTTAACAAATTAATCTTGTGAACAGCCTCATCTATTTTAGAGATTAACATTGGTGCATTTTAGATGTAATCAATCTACCCTTTTAGGCACTTACCCGTCATAATTTCACTTTACTACAATGGCTCTAATGGTTGTTATGACATATGATCTTAAGATACACGTACGTTATTTGTTAAACTTTTTATTATATGGTTAGCAGACAACCTTTTCCATTTCTGTTCTTCTTAGATGAAGTATTATTCCTCTTAAATGCAATACATAGTGAAGAACAGAAATGGAAAAGGTTGCCCGCTAGTAAATGCATGGACAGTATGACACAACATCGGGCACCGAGTCCGACACGTTTGATCCGTGTCGAACCAAATTGACTATGTTGCACACAAGGGCATAGCCAAAAATTTTGGTTTAGGGGTCCGGATAAAACATTTTCTTTGACATAAAAACATGCTCATATATATATAGTGAAAAGTATTAACAAATGATTTTAAAAACCATTTTAAATTAGCGCACTTATTTTTTTTCTTCTGTTTTTACAATATCAATTGAGCGGTAAGGCTTCTTGTAAAAAGAAGCTATCTTTTATCTACAATTTTCAAAATAAATAATGGTTAAAAAATATGTGATTTAGTGATGTCTACGTTATAAATTAACTTGAATTATTATATTATTCTGAGTAGATTGTTATACACATAATATTTTTTAATATTGTTTTTTACTTCTATAATATCATATTTATAGTTGAAATTTAAAAAAAATACTTATATCAAAGCCAAATATAAACATACAATTCATATTAATTGCTAAAACTTTCAAAGTCTTCAATGGGTAATAATTTTTTTTGTTAAAGTACCTAAGTTGTGGCCTAATTAAAAAAAAAACAAAAAGGTAATTAAAATGCAACCATTTAGGCTCAAACCCAGGACCTCTAGAACCACAACTCAATGCCTTTACCAATTGACTATAACTCCACTTTGTACAAGTTAAATTAACGTGTATCCTTAAAGATACCGACACAAAAAGAAAGCAATACATATAGGCCGTTTGGTGGAGGCTTGGGGCCTTGTCATGATCCGGAAACGGAAGTGGCCGGCACTTAAATCATGTAACGTCTTAAGACGATGATGCAATTTAAGTAAGCCAAAACGCAGATTCTAAAACATTTTTGAAAGAAATAGTGGAGGGTCGCTGGATGTTGACTTTGGTATAATCTTTCAAGAAGAATCTTGAGATCATCTCAACGAAGTGTGGTTTCCCTTAAGGATACTCCACATAATGGCATCCCGCCGCAAGCAACAAGAGTGACTTTTCCAGCTAGAGAATATCTCATACCGCGAAAGCTCCGAATCATACTCCGGCAAAAAGAGAATTCCCATTAGATATTGTGCAGTAAAAGCAGAAAGTGCCGAACAGAGATTTGATGATATAAGGCGAAAGATCACATGCAACTATAAATAACTGCATAAGTAAAGCTTATAGTTGAATCCACATTAGTTCGAACCAAAAGAATATACATCAAGTCTTGACTTTATTTAAGTCAAATAATAATACAAGTGGTAGATGGAGCGACACTAATATAAAAGAATATACATTCAAGGTGGTTACCCTACACATCATAACCCATCTAGCAAAAACAAGCAAGAAACCCAAAAGATACCACGCCAACGCCGCCGTTAGGTATTTGTGCGGTCAGTCCTCTAAGGAGCTATGACACAATAAGGATGAGTTGCCAACTCAGTGAATAGAATATAACATCACAATATATATATATATATATATATATATATATATATATATATATATATATATATATATATATAAGCACGGTGAATAAAAATGAACGCAATGAAGTCAACATCATCATCACGAAATCCGTATCAATCATCGCGAATCAGAATCTCATCATATCACACCGGTGTATCCGAATCAGTCTCTCCCTCCTTTCTCGATTATCGGATTACACCAAACATATCTCCCATAGGTGTATCCGAATCGGTCTCTCCTCCCTTTCTTGATTACGAAATCACAACATACATATCTCTTACCAGTGCATCTGAATCGGTCTCTCCCCCCTTCCTTGATTACCGGATTACACCATACATAGCTCACACCGGTGTATCCGAATCGGTCTCTCCCCTTCCTCAATTACCGGATCATACCATACTAAGCATATAAGAAAACCGTGATATCCATACCGGTCTTCCCCCTTCCTCGATATCCGGATATCATTACATACAAGCAATCTTTATATATATATATATATATATATATATATATATTAGCATCCCATACCACTGATACATATACACACAAATAAAGATTGTAATCTCACAAGATCAACAATATGTATCGCGTAACGGAATTATAACGCATAGCATAACAAATAACAGAATCGTAAAACCAACGGATAACGTAACAACAAATAACATAATCACAAAATAAATGGATAACAAAAGCATAGCAGTCCTATATGTCATGGCAGTACTAACGATGTGTAGTGTATATGTGAGCTTGTGATTGTGTAACATGGCAATCGTTGGTAGTTGTGCAGTGTTCTATCGGGTGTCTTTTTATAGCCATAGCAATTGGAATATAAAACACGTCATTATAAACTAAATACATGAAATTAATAAGAACAAATAATATAAACACAGCGTACTAAAAAACTAATCGTCCTGCAAACGTGCATGGTAAATGAATAAATACTTACGAATAATGCAATTATGGTTTAAAATAGAACGATATCGTTAGTTTTAAAATGAGTATAATTTTTATCATTTCGTAATATCCCAATCTGGGTAAATAGTAAGACTCCGCGAGTCAAATAAATAAAGTCCGCACTCGGCAATCTATCATCATCTTATTCAGTACGAAATCATATCTCGTACGATATCAATTAAATATCCATTCTTAATCGGAATATAAGAGATAAAATGAAATATGGCATTTTAACTAAGTATCTATGAACGTAGTTAGACTAGCAAGTATAGGTATGCAACATGATAGGGTACTCAATACAATACTAATCAAATGATAATGCAATCAAGTGTCGCAAGTAGGTTTAAAATAGCGATACGAAGTTTTATAAATTTTATGGTAGTCGGGGGTGCTATACGCCATCCGCCCGAATTCCCATTTATAGATGATATTCTACTCACCAAAAGTCGACTCATACTAGTCGAAACCTGCAAACACTTTGCCCTTCCTCGCCGCGTCGGACGCCTCTGCGACCGATCCTAAGTATCGAAACAATAACTCCTGAATAAGTATCACGTAGAAACCATTACTAACGTTTTAAGCATACGTAGGATAGGACCTACGATTAACGTGGTTTAAGGTGTGCTAATTATATCGAACTACCTCCCCAAACGACATTTAAAAGTAAAACAATTTGAATTGCAGACAAAGAGTTAGATTTCACATTTAAAATGCTTGAAAACAACAGACAATGTCACGTAAAATAGCTCCAGATTTTTCTATAGAAAATCTGAGAGTTTTTAGTATATACAGTGGACTTAATTATCATGAAAGTGTTCCACAATCAAATTTACAGACCAAACCATAGAAGTGGGGTCGACGTTTGGTCTAGAATTGCGGCTTGGCTAGGGGCAAACGGCCTAGATTTTTGTGCCCAACTCAAAAATTGTCTAACAAGCTTTAAACGACGCCTCTTTAATTTTTCAGAGATCTTGAATAATACAAGAATTATTTTGAACACCAAAATTCCACAAAAACTAGTTTTAGGATTTTTTTTAAAACATCATGGTGAAATTATGAAGTGTGACACTTTTGAAGTAAAGATAACTTTCATTAAAATACCCTAATATATTCCAATATTAGTTGTGATTAGCTAATAAACTATCTAGCACAGCATTCACCTTTAAACCCTATTTTGAAATATCAAAACAATTAAAACATGAACCTTAACTTAAAAATCTAGAGTTATGCAAGCAAGTATAAAAAATTATTAAAGATCAGATTTTTACCTTATAAGTGGAAAAAGGAGATAATCCAAGTTGTAGAAGGCCACTAAGTTGATGATGATGGTTTGATAAAGAAACTTGAGAGAGAGAGAGAGAGAGGATTATTTGAGTGGTGGAGGTAAATTTTTGTGTTAGAATTTATACTGGAGAATGGTTGTATGTGTGTGAGAGTAGGGGTATTTTGGAGGAGAGGATGAAGAAGAAGAATGAGAAGAATAAATGAGATGAGATAGGGAGGATATGGTGTAGGATTTAACCATACTCTCCCTTTGATGATACTCTAAGTGTAAATTTCCCAGATCACGAAACGTAGTGGATGACATGTCATCCGCCTAAGCTCTCTTGATTCCTGTGGGCTACAGATCTGGAATAAGTATGATGCATTGGAGACATTCCTCGGCAGCTCGTCTCCGAGATTGCATCCGACCTTTTTGAGACCTCCCTGAAGTACCTTCCCTATTCGCCTAGCAACCAGACAACAGCTCGCCTTCGAGCTATCCTACAGCCGAGCTTTTTCAGCCTCCTTGCTCATCTCTAAGCTGTTACAGAGCTGAGCTTTCTCAGCCCCCTTGCTTGCCTCCGAGCTATCCATCGAGCTGAGCTTCCTTGACTTTCCTGTTCAACCGAGAGCACGGAGCCCAAGCACCCCCATAATGGCTCCGTGTATCTCACCAAAACGAGATCTCCGCCTCTCCACATCCCGCATCCCACGCTGGCGTGTCTCTCTATTAATGGGTGCATCTCGCCATTAATGAACGTACCCTGCCATCAACGTGAACGTGAGGCAGGGGTGTAACGGACAGCGAGAATCTCGCGCCGGTTCGCTCCATGTGACCGCTATATAAACCCCCTCTTCCAAATGACTCAGGCAACTCAAACTTAATCCAATACGCCGCTACTCTTCCTCAATATTCCTCAGCACTTATTTGATCGTCAGAGGGTCCTATGGTGATTTCCCACTCGGGACTTCCCTTACAGGTAGCTCAGCGTCAACAACATCCAACAACCCATTGAGATCCACACGCTCAACCCTTATTCCAAATCTCTGCCATTCAGCCCCGCTAGCAGTGGGATCGATAGAGGACAACATCTGAAGGAGATTTCAACCTTTATCAGTTGGCGCCGTTTGTGAGAACGAAAGACTATTCCACCACAACAGTTGATCTTCCGCTTTTGATCTAATGACTAGCGATCATCACAATGGAAGTCCAAGCGTGAGCCATCCCTCGCTTTTCAATGGAGGCGGGGGTGGTTCCATTCCACCTCCAAACGTTGTTGAAGTCCTAATGGCACAGATCAACCGACTGGCGGCGATGGTGGACGCACTCATTCGTGTTCAAACTGCCGCCCAACCCAGCAAATCGCCGCACCTGCTCTCCAGAACGTTGGCGGGAATGAGACAACGGACGAATGTGCTCAAGTTTTTGGCCTCGCTCTTGTCAATCCTGACACCATGGAACGCAGGAGAGCCGATTCCGGCAATCACAACCTCTATACGACGAATGATTCTATGACTCGTTTGGCGCCGAACAGTTCAACGCCGAGATATCAGTTCAACGCTCACTGTGCCTTCCGAGGCAACGTCGGCCAGAACACTTGATTTCAGGAATGACTGACGCCGTCTTAATCACCGGGGCCTTGCACATGGTGCTCACCAGGAAGAACCATAAAGGGTCCATGTCACGACCCGAAAGTACGGAACGTGACCGGCACTTAGATTACGAAGCGTCTAGAGGCGCCACGTGACCTAAGTAAGCCGAAGCCCAGAAGTCTAAACCATAAAAGAAGAAAAAGAAGAAAAGAAAATAAAACAAGTATAAAAACATCAGCAAATTTTACCAAAAATTTCGGCAGAGTCTCCTCTGCAAAACTGGCCCCCAAACGGGTACAACAAGTATAATATGAATAAACAATAAAAAGCATCCCCAAACGGGTGCTAGCTCAACGCCAACGGACGGAGACAACCACAACAATCACAAAAATATACAACGCCAAAGGGCGAGGCTCAAATCTCAAAAGAAAACACAAACCACCAGATCAGAATAATACATGCGCGACTCTAAGGTCGAAATAAAAGACTGGTCCAATAAACTTATCAAGTAATACAAATATGGTTGATGGAGCTTTCTAGATACAAATGAAATAATAAAAATACAACGGCGGTTCAGATACAAATGAACCAACCTACCGTGCAAATCACCCGAAATGAAAATGATGTGTCAGCAACTACCAAGGGAGACCTGTACATCGCACCTGAAAAGAATTTGGCACAACGGGGGTGAGTTGCCAACTCGTGAGTAGAAGACATCTACGAAAAGAAATCGAATGCACGACGCTATCCTAGGTCATAATAATACACTACTATATCTTAAACATCTAGTAAAAGCAGGGTAATACTACGTGTAAGTGCAGATAATCCGTGTTCGTGTCAGTGCTTAATATAATACTATGTCATATGAAATGAAATGCATGCACCATGAATGTAAAGTAACAAATCCTGAAATCCAGATATACATGTATAAGAACTTTTTTATCTATTATCATAGTAAAGTGTGTATAAGCATCTGAAATCTCAACAATGAAATCCATAGAAATCCGTGTCAAGCATCGACACAACACATGTAATCTCAAGTCTCAATATGTCGGGCTCCGTCAGTCCGGATCGGCCCATATCATCAAATCTCACGACAACGGTCGGTATCCTCCGGATATCCGCCGCGCCAGACATCACCGGTAGGTAGCCTTCCCCTGCCAGGCTCATCGTCTACAACTCGATCTTCTTGCCCCGGGGTACCATACCGGGCCCACCATGTACCCGAGACGGTTCATCCACTCCTCGAATCGGGTCTCGAAATCCATCAGAAAACATGAAATACTCATGGTGGACGACACATACATCACGAGAAAACCGCATCTTATTTTAAAAAGAGAAGAGGAGAGAGAGAGAAGTTTTTATATATATTCTTGCGGTTTTCCCCAAAAATCCAGAAAATCTCACAGAAATCCAAATCTCAAAATCATGAGTAGTTTATGATAAATGTCGGCATATGCTCATAATACTGTGCGATAACATGAAAATATGAATGCAGGAATGTCTAAGTTATGAATATCATGTCTATACTAACATCAGAGAGTAATCACAATATTATATCGGTTTAGTTGTTAACTGATTCTATCAACAAAATATAATATGATCTAAAGTGTACGTGACATAGCAATTACCGATGATGATGTGTGTGAGCCGGCAAATAAGTGTGTGTGGAATATGCGCATCATCGGTAATGGTGCTGGTGTCCTAACCGGTAAAGTTTATATTGATTATAGCAACATATAAAAGAACATGCACCATGATGATTATAGTATGAATGTAAATGCAGGTGTGCATTATCCACTCCTCTGCGAGATACGAGTACAACTACCACTGTGTGAGTCGAACCTAAACCAGTATCCATCTAACATCCTAAGGAACTAAACCTAAGAGACTAGTCAGTAGGAAACTAGAATCTACCTAAGGTCTGAATCATTATCTCCAATAGTCGGCGATTCCGCCTCAATAGCATCACGTACGTAGTACGGCTTCCTCGAATCAAGAGTGCGGATCAATCACCAAATCTAAGCCTCGTACGGTAAGATCCCTCGTACGGCATCCCAATATCGGGGTACGGTCAAGTATCTCCTGGGTGTCCCCTCATTCGTATAATGTCATATGTATCTTTTTGTGATTAAGTTATACGTATATGATATCGACATCAGGTCACACCAATATAATGTCGTAATCAAGTTATACATATATCATATAGTGATCAGTCACAAGTTACAGTCCGGGTACTATTCTAGCGTCCCATGTACATCAATATCACCACCACTCCTTATAATTTATATAATCATGATCATTATCTCATTCTCTAATGATCCGCTAACACTCAATACGACTGTATAGTCAAGAATCACGGCATCAAGCCAGTTCTACTGTTTCATCATATCTCGGATATCATATCACATCAATGAATCACCTATACGTGTTGTACATATATGTATATACCTATACCTAGTTCTATATATATCCACATACACGCACCCCATGTCGAGTTTCAGTGTGTGCGTGGGTGTGTTTCTATCTGAAACCTACGAACCCCCTTCCAAGGTACTCATCCTCTGATTTGGCTTTCCTAAATCGGTCTAATCCAGCCTAGGGTCAATACTAGAGTCCTACTAGGGTCACGTCTGGTTTCCTAATGTCAATAAGTACTAATCCTATTCTACGTTGCGGGGGTGCTAAACGCCATCCACCCGACTTCCCCCCGTAGATATGTATCTACTCACCTGGTCCATGTCTGCCGACGACGGTGTCGCGATCCTCCTCTTCATCGCCCGTAGTCCACTTGAAGGGTAGCTAAACGCAAACATATAAATAACATCGTAAACCGAATCACATACAAAAGTCAAACGATACAAGGAACAAGCATAGGTTAAAACCTATGTCTCGTCCACGCAAAAGCACCAAATACCGCTCGATATCGGTGTACAAACGCCGACTGATCGAGGTAGAAACCAATAAACAACCCGTAGTTTCAAAACCCATTACTTATAATATTAAACTTGGTTCAAATCATCGGAACCCTATAATCGATCAAATCATCCAATTCCGAAAACCTTGAAAATATCAATTCACCATTTTACTTCAAAACTTGACATTTAATGAAACTAATGGTCATAATATTCATTAAATAACATAACTAAGTTATAGAAACCCTTACCATATTTTTATTACACTAATTTATATTACAAATAAATTTCTAGTTTGCAATTTTATCAATTTTCCACAACTTACAAGCAAAATTCCACAACAACACTTGTTTTTGTATGAATTAATGTTTCAAACTACAATTTACAATGATAATGATATAATAAAACCTTAATTTATATTTTAAATCTCATTTATTTAATAATTTCCAAAAACTAGTTAGCAAAAATAGCAATTTTTATCAAAATTTATCAATTATCAATAATACTAGTAACTAAACTAAGTTTTCCATTCCTTTAACATGTCAATATCCTCATTTAAACAACAATATATTGTTACAAACATTCATTGGAATTTATATCACCAATATATAAAATATATAGAAATCTAGTTTATTAAAAATGGTTTAATTTAAGAAATTTGGATCACAATTTGCAATATATCAACTATGCATGATTTTCCATTTGTAAAAGTGCTACTCTAGTTACTATAAACCTAATGATATAATAAAACCCCAACTTAATTTTACAAACCCTCACTTGAATTTTTAAAAGTAGTAAATAGAATTAACATATTAAATCTAATTAAGCTTAATGAAACATCTAATAATAATAAAACAAAAGAAGGAAATTTATACCTCCAAAATTATGAAATCCAACATGAAAATGAGCCTAAAAAATGCATGCTTCCCATCTCCAAAATCCATGTAAAATGAGCAAAGAATAAAGGGTAGAGAATAAATAGGATTTTGTGCATTTTATATTGAATTTTGGTGGATTTTTAATGATTTTTTTTGTAATAAAATGAGGTGGGAAATTGGGGGGGGCTGCCATGGGGATCATGGCCGGCCACATGAGGAAGAGAGGGAGAAAAAGAAAAGAATTGTGTAGAAGGTTCACACAATATGATGTATACATATGTCTTTTCATGATTTATTAATTTTCTTTTCATTTCTTCACTATAGCAACTAAGGAAAAGTCTAGAAAATTGGAAAAGTTTGCAAATAAATTTTTGCATGATACACACTAAATTCTAATATGCCATGGTTCATTTTTACAAATTAAAACCATTCAAATTTATAATTTACACTAATTTAGTGTAAAATAAAGCTTATGTTAATATTTAAAATAATTAATTTAGGAAAAATATTTAATTAAACTAAAATTTTATAAGTGGCTAAATAAACACCATTTACTAGTAATTACATAATTTAAATAGGTATTTTTGAATTTATAATGAAAAAACAATTGCGGTTTGATTTTACGAAAAAATACATTTTGCTTTACCGAAAATCAAAATTTCACTTAAACAATTTTATTCATTTAATTATTTATTTAATTATTTTTAAAACGTTACAATCTTCCCCCCTTTAGGAAATTCGGTCCCCGAATTTAAATTAACACTCCCCTTCCAAATACTAAAACATTTAGCAAAATACTCAAATCGTCGGGGCTCCGAATCATTAATACATAACAAAAATCAACTCCGTCAAGCATAATGCAATCATCGGAGTTATGGCGAGAATAAAATATCATAACCCAATATGAAAACCATTATAATATACATCAATCTATAATTTATATATAGTGTGCATCATAGTGAAACCGTACAAATATCCGGATAAGGAAATATGCAAACCCCCTTTTTGAAAATTGCCATGTGATGCACGTGTCACGGCATAAGTAGCGGACGTTTATTTTTTTTAAAAAATAGCTATATATATATCTTTTATTTAGCATACACGTCCCGCCTGGTTACTAAATCAAATAATAATGATTATGAAAATATACTGCTCAAACTGAAATCAACCCCAATCACATCAATAAAATGTCATGTGCGTCCGGTGCGCACTGAAATCGAAACCAAATGCAGAAACCATGAATACCCACAAAACAAAACTAAGTGCAACAGGTGTGCACCAAAAACATCTGTCAAGTGCAACGGGCGTGCACGACTCAAAATCAGGTGCATCTAATCTGCACAAAACCCCGATTTAGTGCATCTGGTGTGCACAAAATCGCATCAAGTGCGCCAAGTATGCGCAAGAATCCTAATCAGGTGCACATGGAGCACGAAAACATACATCGAATATCAAAATCGAAATCACAGCACAAAAATGCATGAAAACTAGGTCGAAACATATGTCAAAATCATGTGTAACCCCTATGCACGAAGTCAAATCAAAAATCTCAATATATATAAAACCAAATCAAGTGTACTGGGTGTGTACTAAACAACATCAATACAACTGGTATATGAAACACAACTAGAATGTAATGAAGGTACACACATGAAATACCAATCGTAAAACGAATTCCTCAAATGCCAAAATCCAATAACAGAAAATATGGAATTCAAATCACTAAATCACAATCGTAAACACTATCGTCAATGTGCGCCTCTTCCCTCTGATGTCGACTGCTTCAAACTCGTTCCTTCATAGGTGTGCTAACTGCGCTACCAACGGCAATACTCGTGTCTAGAGCCTCCCACATAGTCGATCCCTTCACTTGATATCCGGACTACATTAAACTTTTTGATCGATCCATCAAAATCCCATAATTCCCCGAGAGCTCAACACTCAAATACAGTTTAAAAATATCCGGTACATACCCCAGCATCGATGATCCAGCTGTAGAAGGGCAAACCCAAGCCTCACTAATGGCACAGCGGAACAGCCGTAAACCCTAAGGTTCAAGGGCGTTCTCGTGGTCATTATGTCGAGTTAGGGTTTCATTCTTCTAGAGGGTACATCGAAATACCTGCATGTTCTTCCGAATACTTTAAACTTGGGAAAATGGTTTCCTGATAATCGTTCGAACCCTTTAACTTCATCCGGACGGCATGTGACTACCCTTCGTCCGCACGTTAAGCAATGCTTCAATCCTCAAGAATAACCAATACTCTAATGGTTATCGCATTCGAGCCGCAACTTCCTCTGCCCGCGCGCCCGTGGTAACAAAAACCACCCTCCGACATCGACGAAGATAGATCAAAGGAGCGAATGAAATACGGTGCAAACAAATGTACATCCTAAGGTTCCTTAAGCAGAGTAGCGTATCGTAAGTATGCCGCGGACCATACCCACGGTACGTTACTCTACCTAAATTGCCTACTCCATCAACCAAGGGTCACCTAGACTTATACAGGGTTAAACCTAGCGCTCTGATACCAACTTTGTCACGACCCGAAAGTACGGAACGTGACCGGCACTTAGATTACGAAGCGTCTAGAGGCGCCACGTGACCTAAGTAAGCCGAAGCCCAGAAGTCTAAACCATAAAAGAAGAAAAAGAAGAAAAGAAAATAAAACAAGTATAAAAACATCAGCAAATTTTACCAAAAATTTCGGCAGAGTCTCCTCTGCAAAACTGGCCCCCAAACGGGTACAACAAGTATAATATGAATAAACAATAAAAAGCATCCCCAAACGGGTGCTAGCTCAACGCCAATGGGCGGAGACAACCACAACAATCACAAAAATATACAACGCCAAAGGGCGAGGCTCAAATCTCAAAAGAAAACACAAACCACCAGATCAGAATAATACATGCGCGACTCTAAGGTCGAAATAAAAGACTGGTCCAATAAACTTATCAAGTAATACAAATATGGTTGATGGAGCTTTCTAGATACAAATGAAATAATAAAAATACAACGGCGGTTCAGATACAAATGAACCAACCTACCGTGCAAATCACCCGAAATGAAAATGATGTGCCAGCAACTACCAAGGGAGACCTGTACATCGCACCTGAAAAGAATTTGGCACAACGGGGGTGAGTTGCCAACTCGTGAGTAGAAGACATCTACGAAAAGAAATCGAATGCACGACGCTATCCTAGGTCATAATAATACACTACTATATCTTAAACATCTAGTAAAAGCAGGGTAATACTACGTGTAAGTGCAGATAATCCGTGTTCGTGTCAGTGCTTAATATAATACTATGTCATATGAAATGAAATGCATGCACCATGAATGTAAAGTAACAAATCCTGAAATCCAGATATACATGTATAAGAACTTTTTTATCTATTATCATAGTAAAGTGTGTATAAGCATCTGAAATCTCAACAATGAAATCCATAGAAATCCGTGTCAAGCATCGACACAACACATGTAATCTCAAGTCTCAATATGTCGGGCTCCGTCAGTCCGGATCGGCCCATATCATCAAATCTCACGACAACGGTCGGTATCCTCCGGATATCCGCCGCGCCAGACATCACCGGTAGGTAGCCTTCCCCTGCCAGGCTCATCGTCTACAACTCGATCTTCTTGCCCCGGGGTACCATACCGGGCCCACCATGTACCCGAGACGGTTCATCCACTCCTCGAATCGGGTCTCGAAATCCATCAGAAAACATGAAATACTCATGGTGGACGACACATACATCACGAGAAAACCGCATCTTATTTTAAAAAGAGAAGAGGAGAGAGAGAGAAGTTTTTATATATATTCTTGCGGTTTTCCCCAAAAATCCAGAAAATCTCACAGAAATCCAAATCTCAAAATCATGAGTAGTTTATGATAAATGTCGGCATATGCTCATAATACTGTGCGATAACATGAAAATATGAATGCAGGAATGTCTAAGTTATGAATATCATGTCTATACTAACATCAGAGAGTAATCACAATATTATATCGGTTTAGTTGTTAACTGATTCTATCAACAAAATATAATATGATCTAAAGTGTTCGTGACATAGCAATTACCGATGATGATGTGTGTGAGCCGGCAAATAAGTGTGTGTGGAATATGCGCATCATCGGTAATGGTGCTGGTGTCCTAACCGGTAAAGTTTATATTGATTATAGCAACATATAAAAGAACATGCACCATGATGATTATAGTATGAATGTAAATGCAGGTGTGCATTATCCACTCCTCTGCGAGATACGAGTACAACTACCACTGTGTGAGTCGAACCTAAACCAGTATCCATCTAACATCCTAAGGAACTAAACCTAAGAGACTAGTCAGTAGGAAACTAGAATCTACCTAAGGTCTGAATCATTATCTCCAATAGTCGGCGATTCCGCCTCAATAGCATCACGTACGTAGTACGGCTTCCTCGAATCAAGAGTGCGGATCAATCACCAAATCTAAGCCTCGTACGGTAAGATCCCTCGTACGGCATCCCAATATCGGGGTACGGTCAAGTATCTCCTGGGTGTCCCCTCATTCGTATAATGTCATATGTATCTTTTTGTGATTAAGTTATACGTATATGATATCGACATCAGGTCACACCAATATAATGTCGTAATCAAGTTATACATATATCATATAGTGATCAGTCACAAGTTACAGTCCGGGTACTATTCTAGCGTCCCATGTACATCAATATCACCACCACTCCTTATAATTTATATAATCATGATCATTATCTCATTCTCTAATGATCCGCTAACACTCAATACGACTGTATAGTCAAGAATCACGGCATCAAGCCAGTTATACTGTTTCATCATATCTCGGATATCATATCACATCAATGAATCACCTATACGTGTTGTACATATATGTATATACCTATACCTAGTTCTATATATATCCACATACACGCACCCCATGTCGAGTTTCAGTGTGTGCGTGGGTGTGTTTCTATCTGAAACCTACGAACCCCCTTCCAAGGTACTCATCCTCTGATTTGGCTTTCCTAAATCGGTCTAATCCAGCCTAGGGTCAATACTAGAGTCCTACTAGGGTCACGTCTGGTTTCCTAATGTCAATAAGTACTAATCCTATTCTACGTTGCGGGGGTGCTAAACGCCATCCACCCGACTTCCCCCCGTAGATATGCATCTACTCACCTGGTCCATGTCTGCCGACGACGGTGTCGCGATCCTCCTCTTCATCGCCCGTAGTCCTCTTGAAGGGTACCTAAACGCAAACATATAAATAACATCGTAAACCGAATCACATACAAAAGTCAAACGATACAAGGAACAAGCATAGGTTAAAACCTATGTCTCGTCCACGCAAAAGCACCAAATACCGCTCGATATCGGTGTACAAACGCCGACTGATCGAGGTAGAAACCAATAAACAACCCGTAGTTTCAAAACCCATTACTTATAATATTAAACTTGGTTCAAATCATCGGAACCCTATAATCGATCAAATCATCCAATTCCGAAAACCTTGAAAATATCAATTCACCATTTTACTTCAAAACTTGACGTTTAATGAAACTAATGGTCATAATATTCATTAAATAACATAACTAAGTTATAGAAACCCTTACCATATTTTTATTACACTAATTTATATTACAAATAAATTTCTAGTTTGCAATTTTATCAATTTTCCACAACTTACAAGCAAAATTCCACAACAACACTTGTTTTTGTATGAATTAATGTTTCAAACTACAATTTACAATGATAATGATATAATAAAACCTTAATTTATATTTTAAATCTCATTTATTTAATAATTTCCAAAAACTAGTTAGCAAAAATAGCAATTTTTATCAAAATTTATCAATTATCAATAATACTAGTAACTAAACTAAGTTTTCCATTCCTTTAACATGTCAATATCCTCATTTAAACAACAATATATTGTTACAAACATTCATTGGAATTTATATCACCAATATATAAAATATATAGAAATCTAGTTTATTAAAAATGGTTTAATTTAAGAAATTTGGATCACAATTTGCAATATATCAACTATGCATGATTTTCCATTTGTAAAAGTGCTACTCTAGTTACTATAAACCTAATGATATAATAAAACCCCAACTTAATTTTACAAACCCTCACTTGAATTTTTAAAAGTAGTAAATAGAATTAACATATTAAATCTAATTAAGCTTAATGAAACATCTAATAATAATAAAACAAAAGAAGGAAATTTATACCTCCAAAATTATGAAATCCAACATAAAAATGAGCCTCAAAAATGCATGCTTCCCATCTCCAAAATCCATGTAAAATGAGCAAAGAATAAAGGGTAGAGAATAAATAGGATTTTGTGCATTTTATATTGAATTTTGGTGGATTTTTAATGATTTTTTTGTAATAAAATGAGGTGGGAAATTGGGGGGGCTGCCATGGGGATCATGGCCGGCCACATGAGGAAGAGAGGGAGAAAAAGAAAGAGGGAAGAATTGTGTAGAAGGTTCACACAATATGATGTATACATATGTCTTTTCATGATTTATTAATTTTTTTTTCATTTCTTCACTATAGCAACTAAGGAAAAGTCTAGAAAATTGGAAAAGTTTGCAAATAAATTTTTGCATGATACACACTAAATTCTAATATGCCATGGTTCATTTTTACAAATTAAAACCATTCAAATTTATAATTTACACTAATTTAGTGTAAAATAAAGCTTATGTTAATATTTAAAATAATTAATTTAGGAAAAATATTTAATTAAACTAAAATTTTATAAGTGGCTAAATAAACACCATTTACTAGTAATTACATAATTTAAATAGGTATTTTTGAATTTATAATGAAAAACAATTGCGGTTTGATTTTACGAAAAAATACATTTTGCTTTACCGAAAATCAAAATTTCACTTAAACAATTTTATTCATTTAATTATTTATTTAATTATTTTTAAAACGTTACAAACCCGAGGATCTGAGGAACGTGATAGAGCGAAGCAAAAGCCGTTCCATCGCCATGCCCGAAGCAGGTATAGTAGAGACTTTGACTAGGGAGAATCTATAGGATACTAGCAACGACTAGGCGTCCTCAAGAAGAAGATCAAGAACATGCAGCTCGCCATTCGTCTACCTGAGGGGTCAATGAGATATTTCTCCGACTCCCTCATGAAGCCCTTCACCGAGCAGCTACTTAGAGAGCGAGTCTCTTCCTGGAACAAGCTACCTAAAGTTGCTCTTTTTGGTGGGAACTCTAACCCAAGAGACCACTTGGACACGTTCACCGTGGGTATGAGCTATCAGGATAACTCGGATGCCGCTCAGTGCCGAGCATTCCCCACCACCCTCATCCGAGCAGGACGAGACTGGTTCCGCGACATGACTCCACACTCGATCTCGACCTGTGAAGTATTAGCTATGCAGTTCCTCAGCCACTTCATCTGCAATTGGAGACACAAGAGGTTGGTTGACTACCTGTTCACCATCAAGTGCGACGACAGGGAGTCTTTCAAAGACTATATTTTTCGTTTCTACAATGCCGTTCTAGAGGTACCCGAGCACCGGGATAAGACGGTCATAACTGCCCTGAGGCCTGGTCTTAGGCATAAAGAGTGGCTCTGCTCTTTTGCATTGGCGCAACCTAAGACTCTGGCCGAGGTAAAGGTCCGGACCAAGCAGAAAATCCAAATCGAATTCGAGATTGACGCTCACCTTTCCTAAGGATATCAGACAGACCAAAAGAAAAAGGACATGAAAGAAGACATGAAAAAAGCTGATCGGTCGAAACCTTATATGCCGAGATTTCATGAGTACACGCTTCTCAATATCTCGCAGGCCGAGCTGCTAGAGATGAAAAGGAGCAAAAGATTCTTCAAGCCGCCACCGATGACACGAAAGCTGGGGAAGCAACTCCGCGGCCCATATTGTGCCTATCATCGGATGCAAGGGCATCCGACCGAAGATTGTAAACAGCTACATGATTACATCAAGGAGCTGATCCGCTCCGGTCACTTGGCAAAATACCTACAAGACAAACGTCAAGTAGATAGAGGGCAAGCTGACCAACTTGAAGTTGGAGGGCTAACGATCGGGCAGATCATGGTCGTCACCGACTGACCCGAGTCCAAGCAACAAGGACACCCACCGAATCCGGTCATTCAATGCAGGAGAGTTTAAATTGTATCATTGAATCAATATTTTCTTTAATAATAAAGATTCTTACTTCCCTGCAATCTGAACTGCTTCTTTTTGTTTCCATGCTAAAAACACCCCGTAGGGCCGGCGGGTGGCTTCCTGCCTGTCAAGCAAAGACCGACCCTTCACTCAAGTAAATGAAGCTCGAATGTGCCTAAAGGTAGCTGTTCCCTCGTGGGAATTAAATAAAATAAAGATACAACAGCAAGGGAAACCTCAAACGAGGCATCACGTGTCTACACGTGACCGGGCATCACGTGCCCACACGTGATCAGGCCTCACGTGCAGACACTGTTAGTGTTTATACCCTAGAGGCCATTACTGTATCATACTAGTTTGTATATTACTTAATGGAAGCTTGAGATATTCACAGTTGTATTGACAGTCTTGCTAAAAATGGTAGTATGCTACTTGGTTTGTGTCTACTATAATATGTGCATATGTTTCTTTTAACGTATCGCTTATACATATTAGTAGAGCCCTTAGGATCTTTGCTTGATTACCAGCGTTGTGATGGCAGTCACACTAGTGGGGGCTGGGTAGTCTATAAGCAACATTCCATACAGGTCCCTGGTCGTAGGATTATCGAGATAGGGCATCAATACTCCGGAGTAGACTGGTGTATACGCTTCTCATCCCAGTTGGAGAGATGGTCTGTCCCATTGCCATCAGTACGTCGTACTGGAGATAGTATGCAGGTGCTCGTTAGGTTACAGGTACACCGGACAGGACTCGCCGGGAACTGCAGGTTGGATTTATACCCATCGTCAGGTAGCAGTTCCCAGGTGACATGAGTACAGCTTAGTCCGTCGACTTGACACTGCTACTTCGCCTGTTCCCACTGTACTTAGATTACAGGTAGTAGTTGGGTGCAGTCCCGAAGCACTTGGAGGCAGTGGCGGTTAGACAGGATTCGTCTCTCCTGGTATTGGGGGTTGATATCGCACTGTGTATGGAGAGCCATTACGCAAAGTCCCTGGCCAGGGCAAGAGAGATTTACTGGTGGCTTCCAGTAGTTTCTCAAGGTGTAATGAGCTTCACTCCGACATGATTTATACCGCTATTAGGGGTCTGACATTTACCACCCCCTAGGCCCGATATGCGATAGTCTTAGACGAACAGACCGGACTGTACGGAGATTGTCACATCAGGTTCAGTAGGAGTTCGGATGGATTTCCTTATCGGCCTTCTTATCGACGTCTACCTGGGGACCGTTACGTACAGCTAGTGCCGCTTGCGGTTTGTGGTTAAACCTATTGCCAGCGTAGTGTCGAGTCTTTAGAGTCCCACACAGAGAGTTTCCCTGTTTCGGGCAAAACGATATAGAGGTCGTATGGTTTTACGACAGGGTTCGGACGCATACGTGTTTTTACGCACGTACGATATTCGGACAGTTTTTACTAGTCGGCTTTGGTTTAAGCCAGATTCTCGTATCGGATTATTGGATTTATACAGTCTAAAGTTTTTCCGTGTTTTTACGGATAGGAGGGGCGTTCTCGTAATTTGTCGGGAAGCTTCTAGAAGGATGATGACTTGGAGGCTAAGGTGGCATTTGCATTTATTGGATTAATGAGTCATGAGAGTGAATCATCTATGGAGTTAATGTTGCATTAATGTTTTAAATGACTCATGAGATGAATCACTCTATGAATTAATGAAGCATGACGACACATTTATTTGTTATTCATTTTAATAAAATCATATGCTTCATATATTCAAATGATATCATTTATCCAAAAGGATTCTCATTCTCACCTACTCTCAGCTCAGGCTTTCTCTCTTTAAACTCTAACCCTAACCTCTTATGTGTTGAGATCAAGGGTTAGAAAGACTTATTAATCCATAATCCTACTCTATATCCCTTAGGTTGCTTTGATTAGCACTTTTAGTAACCTAGTTACCTCAAGTTAGAGGTCAAGCTTGGAGTAGTAGCTCTCGGGTGGATCGTCTTTGACCCGAGGAGGCCGTTGAGGTGCCGACGTTTCATAGAGCCTACGAGGTATGGAGGACAGTGATGAAGACCCGAAGGACAAGTAACGTGAGGTATAACTTCGAATCCGAGTAGTTAAACCTTTCGTAGTTTGCTAGTAATGGTTTAGACACGATCCGTGTACTCAAGTCCGTGTTACGAAACTTTGATAATTGTTTTTCATATATTCCGCCTCCCTGCAAGCTTGTGGGGTGCGTGACATGGACTTACAGTGGTATCAGAGCCTACTAAACCTTACTAGCTTGTTAGCAACTAATTAGAACTTCGATCATCGGAAAAACGCGAAAACATAACCCCGGACCCCTCAAGTTTCTGTCAATCTTAAACGTGTCGAAAAAATTATTTGATAGGCCTGAAAATTAACAGCAGGGGATTATAAGAAATCTTGGAAAATACGAGCTGCTAACTCGGTAATAAGGCCGCGGATCCGCCGCGGAATAGTGCTTTTGGCCGCGGATCCGCCGCCGAGTCAACTCCGAGTTGACTCGGATTTTCACAGTAATTCTTATTTTGTGGTGTTTTGTTTTCCAGTATATTCTGTTTCTGCCCAGGTTACTTCAGTGCTGGCTTGCATTTGGGGTAGACACGGAAAAAAGGTTGTCGATCGATATTCTAAGTTATTTGCTAATCGAGTTTTTATCTATAATGTTTAATATGTTCGTAAACCTCCCCTAACTGCTAGTATGTCGGTTGGCAGGGGGTTGCATATTTCTGTAATCTTTATACTGTTTGTGTATATGAACTTGATTGGATCGTTGTGATGATTAGCCGGGGTTTGAGATGAGTTTTTATATTCATTCATTTGATGTAAATTGTAATACGATGTAATATTCTTTTGCGGGGCACATCCGGGCTGAGGTTGTAGCCACCGTTGTATTATTTCATTTACTATTTTTGCTCCTAGGATAGACCCAAGGTGGGGTGCACAAACTACCGGGTACTTTGAAGTGTTTAGTGGCCTACTCACGTTGTTGAGGGAGACCGCTTCACTTCGGGTACTTGGCGGGTAGTTTGCCGTACCCGTAGGGGTCTTGGGTGGGGTAATGACTATTCATCACAACTGTGTAATCCGTCTTTCGTTGCAGGCTCGAAGGAAATGCGGATTGCTTGTATATCCAATAATATTCATCAGTGATCTGGAATGCCTATTATTGCGTCTGACGAATGTACAATATCTATATATGATAGCTATTTAGACGTCACTTATGTTTTACACCCGCGCTAGCCCAGCCCCCGCTCTGTCGTTAGTTAAGTAACCTAACAGGTGATGACGGGACCCAGTGACGAATACGGATGGCAAAAGAGGACGTTGTATATTCGTTGTTTTCTGCAATGATAGGTTAATTGATGGGACGCATTATATTAATGCAAAGAAAATAAACCAAAGTTGAATCGTTGGAACAAATTTAAAAGAAACCACTCGATTATTTTAAAAGAGCAGAATTTTTAATTGCGGAGCTTTAACCACTCCTTTTAAAATGCTATCAGGTTCCTTCGATTATATCAAGTTCACTACGTTCACGGTTTCGCTAAAACCAGTCGTAGCCCTCCGTCATTTTTTATGGATGGTCAGTAGTATTCAAGCTATGTTTGTTGGCTTTCGTCAAGGCATAGTGTTTGGTAGCTGCTGGGGTATTCATTTGTTGCATAGATAGATGAGTTGGTTTGGGACAGTCGTATTACCTTGTTGGCCTTCGTCAAGGGTATGTACGGGTGGGTTCAAATTAACAAGATAATGATGGGCAGAACTTGACATGCGACTTATGATTTGTTGGCCTTCGTCAAGGTCATAAGAATATGGGGCAAAAATCCACATCGGGAGTTTCTAAAGAAACTGAAACTTGCTAGTATTGCATACCATTTGGAGTTTGATGAATGTTGGTAGGATTCCTTCAAACATTATCATACGATGATATTTGGATCCCGATCCTACTGTGAGTATATGCTACTTATCAGGAGATTCGTCACTTAAACGATCAATGCTATAAACCAAGTAGGTGTCGAGAAAGGTGTCAGCGGGGCTACGCCCCTAGAAAAAAGAGGTTATTTAATTAAGGAACTTCGCGAAAGCGTTGGAAAACCTCCCTCGAAGTACCGACACCGGCCTGGCTGAACGGTTAAGAAAGTATTGTACGGTGAGATCAGTCTTGGCTAATTCTTCTTTTATGGTTTGAGGAAGGATTCGAGAAACAGTGGGAGCCATCCAGTTTAGATAAACTAAAAACCAATCTAAATTTGCAAGAGCATCATGCTAAAGTGTTTTCTTCTCCCTCTCTCATTGCAGCGACCTTGTGACCATGACTAGGTTACATCTAGATAACAAGTTAACTGAATCTGACTTATATAACTGACAAAGGTCTGTCCAGATGTCCATTGCCTATGACAAGCTGGACCACCCTATTACTAGTTAAGATCCCGCCGTCCCGGGACCAGTTTCCACCGTCACGGATATGGATATCCGTCAGACAAGGGAAAAGGATAATGCGAATGCCAAGTGCCTCGTGTTAGCTTTAGTTGATGGTGTATACCAGAAGCAGCACGAGAAGATGGACTTAGTTTCCATCTTTTTCCATAACAAAGATTTATATGGAGAACAATCTCATATCGCAAGATATGAGACCTCGAACGAATTAATTCAAGCGAGGTTGACTGTCGGGTCATCTGTAGGGGACGACGTCCTTACGATGACTAGCTATATTGATGAGCTCAAGGACCTGGAGACCACGTTGGGGAACAGGTCATACGCTGACTTATTTTCACAGTCCCTACCCTCTACTTACACCCTGAAAGAAACCAGAGAGATACAAGCTCTGCTTAATGGGGGACCCACTTCTTCTACATCCAGGGCGAAAGAAAAGGGTGAAAAGAAGAAGACCTCTATAAAGCCGATATACGGTGTCAGTAAAGTAGGAGGAAAAGAAAGAGCAAAAGTTTCGGGACTTGGTGTAGGTTAGGAGGGATGTTCCTATTGTTATGGGAACGGGCATTGGCAGAAGGATTGCAGGTCTTTGGAAGCCAGTAGCCAGGATACGAAGTATGTTATGGCTTCGGCCTCAAGTGTGTTTGTAATTGAGAACTGTTTGTCAATTAACTCTACTTCCTGGGTACTAGATACCGGAGCAGGATCTCATATCTGTAATTCATTACATGCTTTGAGAAACCGTAGAGTTATAAGGGTAGGTGATTTGTCTCTCAGAGTTGCAAACGGAATGAGCATGGATGCTGAATCCATGGGAGAATATCGCCTAGGTTTGACAAGTAGGCAGATATTGATTCTACGTAACTGTTTGTATGTACCTAGTTTGACTTGTAATATCATATCAGTGTCCTCACTTTCGAGAGAGGGATATGATTTTACATTCGTAAGCGATGTAGTTCACATCCACCTAAATCAAGTTCTGATTGGGTCCGGTACATTAGATGGCGGTATATACGTATTGAGTTAAGCTCAGGTTTTTAATGTCCAGAACACACTTAAAAGAAAGTCTCCAGAAATAAATCAGGCTTTCTTATGACATTGTAGACTAGGTCACATCAATGAAACACGATTAACTAAGTTACATAGAGAAGGATATTTGAATCCGTTCGAATATCAATCTTATGCTACTTGTGAATCTTGTCTCATAGGAAAGATGACAAAGACTCCGTTTACTGGACACGGAGTAAGAGCGAGCGAGCTCTTGGGACTCGTACACAGTGACGTGTGCGGTCCAATGTCTACACATGCGCGAGATGGTTATTCCTACTTCATTACTTTTACGGATGATTTCTCTAGGTATGGACATATCTTCTTGATGAAGCATAAATCCGAGGCCTTTGAGAAATTCTAGGAATACAAGAATGAAGTGGAAAACCAAACAGGCAAAAGTATCAAGACACCGAGATCTGATCGAGGTGGTGAATACTTAAGTGCCGAGTTCCTAGATTACTTAAAAGAGAATGGAATTCTCTCTCAGCTTACTCCTCCATACACACCACAACACAACGGTATACTGGAAAGGCGGAATCGAACCCTATTGGATATGGTTCGTTCCATGATGAGTAAGGCTGAGTTGCCGCGATCTTTCTGGGATTATGCACTAGAATCAGCTGCATATCTTTTGAACAAGATTCCAACCAAGACTGTGCCTACCACACCATATCAGATGTGGAGTGGGAAGAAACCCTATCTTCAGTACCTGAAGACATGGGGATGTCCAGCTTTTGTAAAAAAGCAGCATCCGGACAAGCTCGAGGCACGCTCAGTACAGTGTAATTTTATGGGATATCCAAAGAACTCCAAGGGGTATTATTTCTATTGCGCAGAGGAACAAAAGGTTTTTGTTTCTCGTCATGCCTACTTCTTAGAAGCTGAATTTTTAGAAAATCAGAAGAGTGGGAGCGCAGTAGAACTGGAAGAAATTCCAGAACCATAAGCTGTTATTGAAAGTATGGTAGAACCAGAAGTTTCAGAAGAAAGGGACATACCGGCGCCTATCCGCAGAAGTAGTACGCAGTCTCATCCGCCTGAGAGATACTACGGTTTTTTCATAGACGGGGATCGAGAAGATTGCATCATTGATAATGATGACCCTACTAGCTTCTAGCAAGCCATTCAGAGCGGCGACTCGGTAAAATGGCTGGATGCAATGCGGATCGAAATGGAGTCCATGTACACTAACAAAGTATGGACTTTGGACATTGCTCTAGATGGGGTAAAACCCGTAAGATGCAAATGGATCTTCAGAAAGAAGATTGGTGTAGATGGACAGGTTGAAACCTATAAGGCTAGACTTGTTGCAAAGGGTTTCCGTCAAAGACCTGGTTTGGACTATGACAAAACCTTTTCTCCAGTGGTTATGCTCAAATCCATTCGGGTCCTTCTTGCCATTGCTGCCTTCCACGATTATGAGATCTGGCAGATGGACGTAAAGACGGCCTTTCTAAATGCTAATTTGGAAGAGTGCGTCTATATGGATCAGCCAGAGAGATTCATTCAGAGTGGGAGCAGCGGTAAAGTGTGCAAGTTGCTTAAGTCCATTTATGGACTAAAGCAGGTATCACGGAGTTGGAACATCTGTTTTGATGATACTGTCAAAGAATTCGACTTTATCAAGAATCCAGATGAACCATGCATATACAGTAAGATTGTAGGGAGAGTTGTTGTATTTCTCGTCTTGTACGTGGATGCCATTCTCCTAATAGGAAATGATATTCCTATGCTATAGTCAGTCAAAAGATTCTTGTCACAGAAGTTCTCCATGAAGGACCTGGGTGATGCCACCTACATTCTGGGGATCCAGATCTATCGTGATAGATCAAAGAGAATGTTGGGACTTTCGCAGTCCAGGTACATAGACACCATATTGAAAAGATTCAGTATGGAAGATTCTAAGCGCGGTAACCTGCCGTCTTGTCACGGAATCAATCTCTCCAAAGAGATGTCTCCTAAGACTGATTTGGAAAGGGATCACATGTCGATTATACCCTACGCTTCTGCGGTAGGCTCTATAATGTATGCGATGTTATGTACCAGACCAGATATAGCATACGCATTGAGCGTTGTAAGCCGGTATCAGGCAAACCCAGAGGAGAAGCACTGGATAGTAGTAATGAACATTCTCAAGTACCTGAGGAGGATTAAGAAGATGTTCTTGGTGTATGGCGGAAAAGACCTCCAGATCGAGGCCTTTGCTGACTTCAGCTTCCAGAGTGACAAGGATGACTCCAAATCCATGTCGGGTTATGCCTTTATCCTCAATGGAGGGGCGGTCTGTTGGAAGAGTTCCAAGCAGGAGACAGTTGCTGACTCAACGATGGAAGCGGAGTACATAGCTGCTTGCGATGCCGCAAAAGAAGCTGTCTGGATGAAGAAGTTCCTCACAGAACTTCAGGTGGTTCCTACCAGTGTTGGTCCAATACCTCTGTATTGCAACAACAACGGCGCTTTAGCTTTAGCGAAGGAACCCAGGTCCCATCAGAAGTCCAGACACATCTTAAGGCGGTATCACCTGATCAGGAAGATCGTAGATCGCCGGGAGATCAAGATAAAGAGAGTAGATACAGAGAATAACACTGCTGATCCATTCACAAAGGCCATTCCTCAGACGCAGTTCGAGAGGCTATTCGAGATGATAGGTCTGCGATATGCCAGTATATGGCCCTAGTGCAAGTCGGAGATTGTTAGTGTTTATACCCTAGAGGCCATTACTGTATCATACTAGTTTGTATATTACTTAATGGAAGCTTGGGATATTCACAGTTGTATTGACAGTCTTGCTAAAAATGGTAGTATGCTACTTGGTTTGTGTCTACTTTAATATGTGCATATGTTTCTTTTAACGTATCGCTTATACATATTAGTAGAGTCCTTAGGATCTATGCTTGATTACCAGCGTTGTGATGACAGTCACACTAGTGGGGGCTGGGTAGTCTATAAGCAACATCCCATATAGGTCCCTGGTCATAGGATTATCGAGATAGGGCATCGATACTCCGGAGTAGACTGGTGTATACGCTTCTCATCCCAGTTGAGGAGATGGTCTGTCCCACAGCCATCAGTACGTCGTACTGGAGATAGTATGCAGGTGCTCGTTAGGTTACGGGTACACCGGACAGGACTCGTCGGGAACTGCAGGTTGGATTTATACCCATCGTCAGATAGCAGTTCCCAGGTGACATGAGTACAGCTTAGTCCGTCGACTTGACACTGCTACTACGCTTCGAGTGTGTTCCCACTGTACTTAGATTACTACCCTACCACGGCTCAAAGGAGTCGTGCAAACAGGTAGTAGTTGGGTGCAGTCCCGAAACACTTAGAGGTAGTGTCGGTTAGACAGGATTCGTCTCTCTCAGTATTGGGGGTTGATATCGCGCTGTGTATTGTGAGCCATTACGCAAAGTCCCTGGCCAGAGCAAGCGACATTTACTGGTGGCTTCCAGTAGTTTCTCAAGGTGTAATGGGCTTCACTCCGACATGACTTATACCGCTATTAGGGGTCTGACCTTTACCGTCCCCTAGGCCCGATATACGATAGTCTTATACGAACAGACCGGACTGTACGGAGATTGTCACATCAGGCTCAGTAGGAGTTCGGATTGGTTTCCTCATCGGCCTTCTTATCGACGTCTACCTGGGGACCGTTACGTACAGTTAGTGCCGCTTGCGGTCTGTGGTTAAACCCACTGCCAGTGTAGTGTCGAGTCTTTAGAGTCCCACACAAAGAGTTTCCCTGCTTCGGGCGAAACGATATAGAGGTCGTATGGTTTTACGACAGGGTTCGGACGCATACGTGTTTTTACGCACGTACGATGATCGGACAGTTTTTACTAGTCGGGTTTGGTTTAAGCCAGATTCTAGTATCGGATTATTGGATTTATACAGTCTAAAGTTTTTCCGTGTTTTCACGGATAGGAGGGGCGTTCTCGTAATTTGTCGGGAAGCTTCTAGAAGGATGATGACTTGGAGGCTAAGGTGGCATTTGCATTTATTGGATTAATGAGTCATGAGAGTGAATCATCCATGGAGTTAATGTTGCATTAATGTTTTAAATGACTCATGAGATGAATCACTCTATGAATTAATGAAGCATGTTGACACATATTTATTTGTTATTCATTTTAATAAAATCATATGCTTCATATATTCAAATGATATCATTTATCCAAAAGGATTCTCATTCTCACCTACTCTCTCCTCAAGCTCTCTCTCTCTTCAAACCCTAACCTTAACCTCTCATGTGTTGAGATCAAGGATTAGAAAGACTTATTAATCCATAATCCTACTCTATATCCCCTAGGTTGCTTTGATTAGCACTTTTAGTAACCTAGTTATCTCAAGTTAGAGGTCAAGCTTGGAGTAGTAGCTCTCGGGTGGATCGTCTTTGACTCGAGGAGGCCGTTGAGGTGCCGACGTTCCATAGAGCCTACGAGGTATGGAGGACAACGATGAAGATCCGAAGGACAAGTAACGTGAGGTATAATTTCGAATCCGAGTAGTTAAAACTTTCGTAGTTTGCTAGTAATGGTTTAGACACGATCTGTGTGTTCAAGTCCGTATTACGAAGTTTTGATAATTGTTTTTCATATATTCCGCCTCCCCTCAAGCTCGTGGGGTGCGTGACATGGACTTACAGACACGTGACCATTTACAGGCAAAGCCTGTAGACACTGAATAAAATAAACAAATTGGAAGTGCTGTGTTAGTGGGGTCACGCGTCCATACATGACCAGGTCTCACGTGCATACACGTGACCATCTACATGCAAATCCTGTAAACACTGAATTAAATTCTAAATTGAATGCTTAATCAGTAGGGTCACGTGCCAACACGTGATAGGCTTTTAAACCCTCTGAAACAATAGAATTAAATTCTAATTTAATGCTTTATCAAATAGGGTCACGTGCCCATACGTGATAAACTCCTAAACCATCTGAACTAATAGAATTAAATTCTAATTAAAAGGAATCAAAAGCCTTAATTGGAAGAAAATTTCCCTAGATCTTTCCAAACAAAAAAGATTGTGCTCTGTAAAGTGGAGCACCGTTGGATTAAAAATCCAATGGTGATTAAAAATCACCAATTTATAGAAAGATTCTATACAAGAAAATATTTTCCTAAAATCTTCCAGGAACAACAAATAAAATATCTTTTGGATTAAAAATCCAATGATGAATAAAATTCACCGAGTGATCTGAAAGATCAGGTTGGTTACAAAATCAATCAAAATGTTTCAATGAAAGATTGACTAAACAACCTGATTCTTTTCTTTCTCCTATAAATAAGAGCCAAGGGGGAAGAAGAAGATAGATACAACAACAGAGAGAAAAAAGATGAGAATTTAATTTTCTAGGGAGAAAAGAAGATCTCTTCAGAAAAGAAAGAAAGCCTAGGTAAGAGAGAGAAAGAGATCATCCTATAAGCTCCTACAAAACAAAAAGAGAATTTAATTCTCAAACTAAGAGTTTAACTCTTTTGAATAAGAACTTAGTTTTTCATTTGGTTGAAGATCTGCAGAAGCAGATCTCGCCATAAGTTGAGAATTTAATTCTCATCGGGAGGATTCTGCCATGCAGATCTAAAACCTAAGAGAGGACCTAAGTTCAAAGAATTTTATTCTCCCACAAAGCATATAGAAATTTAATTTCTCTAACAAAGATAGGGTTTAACCCTTAATATAAGAACATAGTTCTTCATCATGGTAACAGATCTGCAGAAGCAGATTTCCCCATAAGTTGAGAATTTAATTCTCATCGGGGAGATTCTGCCATGCAGATCCAAAACTTAGAGGGAGAATTGAGTTTAAAGAATTTAATTCTTTCGAACATATAGGAATTTAATTCCTCTAAACAAAATTAGGGTTTAACCCTATAAGAGAATTTAATTTTTCAACAAAGGATTTATCTCTCCATGCACGTAAAAAAAATCAAATACCTAACATGATCACATGGCAACACGTGACCCTCCCCCTCAATGATCAAAAGATAACGAATAAGATCAGATCACGTGCTCCCACGTGACCCTTGAACAGACTCCTCAAAATAAGAAGAGCAGAATAAACCGTGGGCGCCTCACGTGTCTCCACGTGACCTCTTGACAAACCCTTTTGGGGGGAAATCTGATGAATTGATACTCAACGCATGGGCATCATCACGTGTTCACACGTGATAATTGTGGAAATTAAGTGTTTAACACTTATACGCATATTTTGCGAATAAAATAAGGGAAGTCTGGCCCAATACTCAAGCGCCTCACGTGACCCCACGTGAGCGTTTCTTTTTTAACACTATTTTGTGCGCTTCATCCCTAGTGTTTAACACTATTCCAAGCACATCACGTGCTCCACGTGATAGCCGATTATACTCTAGTGTTTAACACTATATTCGAGCCAATTTTAGCCCAAATTAGCTAAGTCTTCAAGAGGCAGGATCCCCTTTTGACTGAACCTCAAATACACTCTTGCCTTCCAAAATTGATCATCTCGTATGACATTCAAAGCAAAACCCAGAGCCTTTCAACCAAAATTAGTTCAAGGGTACATCTTTTCATACCTCTGATACATGTCGTCGTAATTCCTCAGCGTCTTCAGAGAGATGGAGGGTCCCAATTACCGATAACTTTTAGTGCATCCCCAAACAGTTGAATAAAAAAAAACAGACTATTACGTCTTTAAACAGGACCGTAATGTCCCTAAACAAAACTCTATGGACTATGAGGTCCTTAAACTCATGGACTATGATGTCCTTAATCTTGGATTGTGGGGTCCTTAAACCAATAGACTATGATGTCCTTAACCTTGGACTGTAGGGTTCTTAAACCAATGGACTATGATGTTCTTAACCTTGGACTGTGGGGTCCTTAAACTCATGGACTATGATGTCCTTAACCTTTACAGACTATGATGTTTTTAAACCGGACCGAGATGTCCTTAAACTAACATTGGACCGAGATGTCCTTAAACTAACATTGGACCGTAACGTCCTTAAACTAATTATGGACCGCAATGTCTCTAAACTAAACAATAGAGCCCAAATACTCTTTTGTTGGATCTAAATCATCCTGTTAAGTAGATCTTAGTCTAAAATTAGACTAATGTATTCTTAACAACCATTTAAGTTGATCTTAATCTCAAATGAGATTAACGATCCTTTAATCAATCCAACTACGGATCCCCAACCAATATTGGTTCAAGGGTACATCTCTTCACTCCTCTGATATTTGTCGTTGTAATCCCTCAACGTCTCCAGAGAGGTGACGGGTCCCGACAACCAGCAAATCTTACAGACTATGACGTCTCTAAACTGGACTATGAGGTCCTTAAGCTCATGGACTATGATATCCTTAACCTCTACAGACTATGATGTCTTTAAACTGGACCGAGATGTCCTTAAACTAACATTGGACCGTAATATCGTTAAACTAACAATGGACCGCAATATCCCTAAACTAAACAATAGAGCCCAAATGCTCTCTTATCGGATCTAAATGATCCCGTTAAGTTGATCTTAGTCTAAAATAAGACTAACGTGTCCTTAATAAACGTTAAGTCGATCTTAGTCTAAAATTAGACCAACGTATCCTTAACAAACGTTTAAGTTGATCTTAGTCTTAAATGAGACTAACGTATCCTTAAACACAACCCCAATCCAAATCTAAGAAAATACGGATCTGGACTAATCCACGCCCTACGGGCGACAACATAAATTAGTCTCCGTATACAATCTACGGGAAACCAAAAACAAAACAAACACACATGACACGAAGTGAACATCTGGAGAAGGAGAAAGTGGTTACCGCGATGCGGTAGCGTAATTAACTGCAGGGGCTTGCACTTGCAGGGAAGAGCGTCCCTACAATCAAAAACCCCTCAAATGAGGGGGAATCTGACGAAGTCTGCTACAACGGCCGCATCCGTCTAAACCTTCGATACATGGTGTCATAAATCAACTTGGCATCTTCGGAGAGATGGACAGATAACACCTAATAGCATCTGCCCTCGAAATTCAGGCCGGACGTCCCAACGTCCCGGTCGCGTCTTTTCGGCGGAGAACAGATTCTGGCACGCCCGGTGGGACCTTTTCCTCTTTCCACTCCACACTTCGTGTGTCGTGTTTCACGAATAAGTCACGGTTAGACATGGCTGCCTTTGGATATGAAGTACTAAGATTTGGTATCTTGCTTCGTGCAGAAAAACAAAAGAACAATGGCTTCAAACTGCACTAATTGCAACAACTCCTACTCCGTCCTCGCCGGAGGAGTGACCTACGGGCTTCAAGCCGCCTCCCTTTTTACAATGCCGGTGGACCAGGTGACGCAAGCCACCACAGGACTATTCTTTGGGACCATGCTCCCACCAATAAGCTTCAACGCCCCATTGCCGTCGCAAGAAGCTCCAAAGAAGTTGGTTTTTGATCGGCTTACAACTACCGCGGTCCCTCTCAACGGGTCGCCCAAGTCCAGTGCCTCAGTTTTCAACAGACTGGGCCAAAGCTCAAGTGGGCCCGGGAAGAAGCACGCGATACCTGAAGCGGCCATCCCAAAGCGGATAGTCATTCCTGTTCCTGAAGTCATCAGAGCGACTTCCCCTGCTAAGGAGTCGGTCTTTGCAAGACTGACCGTTTCAACTCCCATTCCAGGCGAATTCATCAAAACTGCTCCCCCTGCGCGAAAGTCTGCCTACGATAGATTGGCCATCCCCACTCAACGGACGTCAGTTTTCAAGAGGCTAACGCCGGCAGCAACCCTCCACCACAACAGGGGCATGATGAAGCCACCCCATAACTCAGCCGGTCCCGTCAGCACGACATGCTCGCCGTCGTCACTGGCGCCGAGTAAGGAAGGCTGGGGCAACTCTCCTTCTGGACTGACTCCGCCAGCTCCGATGGTGGAAATTGATGCTGCTGTTCCAACTGGGAACAGCTTTGAAACACTTAGGAGGGTGTGCAAGAACTCTCCGACTGCTGTGCTGAAAAAATCTCCTCCACCTGTGGAAAATGTTGCAAAGGTGAAGCCAGAGCAGCCCCTTCAGCGGCTGTCCTCTAAAATTTATAAAGTTTGGCGACAAGTCCAAGGATCGGTGATCAATCAAGACTACTCCCACCGACAGAAAAAGTTGAAAATTCGGCGAGAAGAGGACCATCTTGTCAAGCCACAGAAGGCCATAGCTATTTGGGTGCCCACTGCAACGGCCCCCTCAACTTCGACCGCTCACAGGAGGAGAAGGCTAGAGAAAATCCCGGTGTCTGCGACGAATCGGAAGAACACTGAATCTAAATGCTCCAAGTCTGGGGGCATGGTGGTGCATACCGTGTATATGGCATCCAGAAAAGAGAATAGCCGTATCTCCACAGGTCATCGACCGCTTACGCGATCAGTGACTAAGGCTCAGAAGCAGCAATAACAAAAGCTCCAAGAGATGCTAACAGCTATGGCCGCACTCACGGGACCAAAAGAAAGCCTGGAGACGTCGCCAGAGCAGCGTCATGAACAAGAAACTGATGTTGAATTCCTCCGCAGAATCCTTGAGAAGAAGGACAAAGAGGCAATGGAACAAGCTGCCAACATAAAACGAATGCTTTTATTCTAAGATATAGTGGGCCTGATGATCCAGCCGGACCCTCCAGTCGAAGATTCTCCAGCAATAATTGAAGATGATAGAGGAGAGACATCAAATCCTCTGCTGGCTCTGTCAACAGCCAAGGAGGAGACCATCTCTAAAGCCATGCTTGATGATTATATAGCTCAGAAAATACGAGCTCATCAATAGAATGAAGCGGCCTGGCCAAGTCGTCAGAACTGGGCGACCATATCTAGGATGGTACGATCAGATCAAGTATCCACCGGGATACACGATTCCTAAGTTTCACGTATACAAGGGGATAGGCAATACCCATCAACATGTCGCTCAGTTTAGGGCTCTCTGTGGCAACACTGGAGGGGATGACAAACTACTGCTTCGCCAGTTTGTTGGTAGTTTGGCGGAGACGGCATTCAAATGGTACTCAGAACTTCCTAACGACTCCGTCAAAACTTTTACGGAGATGGAATTACTATTTACACAGAGGTTCGCCAGCGCTAGCGAGTGCACCCCGATCACCGCGTTAATTAACGCCAGAGTGAAGCCAGGCGAAACATGGGTGCAGTATGCGATACGATGGCAGAATCTATGGTTGAAGTGCGAGCAGCGCATCGAAGAAGCGCCTGCGGTAGGCATGTTCATGGGCACTCTTGATCCGCAGGCGACCATATCCCAGTTCATGATGTTCTTCAAGCCAACTACCTTCCAGGCCTTGATTGACAAACTGGCCCAAATGGAACAGATGGGTCATAGACTGTCTTCCTCGAAAATGGAGCCTCGAAATGAAAAAGGGAAGGGGAAAGCGACCTTCATCGCCAATGCTCAACAGCAGCCTAGTGGTCCAAAACCGGCCTCTCGCCAAGGCAACAAATTGCGATCTCTTGAGGAGAATTTGAGACGTCCTTACTCGTTTCCCCAGGATAAAACAAGGAGACTATTCGAACTGGCGCTGCGCAATGGGCTCATCACCCTGCCAGATCTGAGACATTCGTCGCAACGTGGTGACGTCAACCATCCTAACTATTGTCCCTACCACAGAGTAGTGGGTCATCCAATTGAAGGTTGTTACGTCTTCAAAAGCTGGGTTGAAGACCAGTACCAGCAAAGCAAATTTGCGTTGTCTGAAAACTGGAAGGTGAACCCACCACAGCCACACGCTCCGAAAAAGATGGACACGCCGGGGGCATCATGCTCATTTATAGAGGAAGCTCCATGGGAAGTTGTTCTTTCGGCAAAAGTAAAAAGAATGCTGAAAGATCTTCACACATGCCCGGCAATCAGGTGGAAAAGCTGGCTAGAGCCTGAGATCATTGAGGGAATACTGAAGCCGCGTCTGACTCCAAGAATTGGTAGTGATAATCAAAACGCTCAAGCCCAGCCGTCAAAATCTTCAAAGAAAAAGAAGAGGACCAAAAGCCCCACGCAATTTGATGACAAGCGCACTGATCTGCAAAAGCATATTGACGGGTTGGAGGAATACAACCAGAAGGCGCGAACCCCAGTCACGCTTCAAGAGTTTCTTAATCACATCCTTAAAAGTGAAGATAATGACAATGATGAGGGAGACGACTCGTCAGAGGAACCCGAAGATTACGTGGCAAGTTGCCACATGATCTCTCATTCGTCGCTAAGTAACAAAGAAGCTCACTCGGCGTTAGAAGATAACATAGAGGAGCTGGGGGCAGGAGCAGTGCCAAAATTCATGGATTATGTGACAAGGTCTATCAAGGGGAAATCTACCTGTTCATAGAGCATCCGGAGAAACTTCGCCTCAAAGCTATTTCGGACCGAAACGTCCCAAACTAACGATGGACCGCAATGTCCTAAAATTTGTAATGGACCAAAATGTCCTAAAACTAACTACGGACCGAAACGTCCCTAAACTAACGATGGACCGCAATGTCCTAAAACTTGCAACTGATTGAAACGTCATTAAACTACTACAAACCTCAGCATCCTAGGGCTGACGTGTTAAAAAATAAAAAATAAAAAAAATGGTACGTCCATAAGCAAAATAGGCACGGATGAAAACCCGAAAGGGCTCCGTGAGTAAAAACAGCAGGGCTACTAGCGAGTTTTGTGAAAACCCGAAAGGGCGCAATCTCGTTAAAAGACATTCACAAGGTCCTCTCGACCTTGTGAGGAGAAAATGCCTGCATGAGATTCTTACGCTCACAAGGGAGCAACACACTTAGGGATCCCCACGATTCCTAAGGAGAAATTACACTTGCGAGATCCTCACGATTCGTAAGGAGAACCTTCTTATGAGACCCTCACGGCTCATAAGATTCAAAAAGCCTTAAGCTATAGGGATCTGAACCTGTTCTTAAGCCATCACAATCTCCAATGCTGCCCTACAAGCGGTTCAATGCTGACCCTTGTATACAATCCACGGGCATGAACAAACATTTCCCTAACAAATTCCCATCAGCGACTAGGGATATGCTCACACGGTGAACGACCCTTATAAGTTCTCTCGACTTATAAGGAGAAAACACTCTTGTAAGATCCTTACGACTTATAAGAGAACATACACTTAAGAATCCTCACGATTTTTAAGGAGAAAACCCATCTACGAGATCCTCACGACTCGTAGGGAGAAATACCTTTATGAGACCTTACGGCTCATAAAGTCAAATGCCTTAGTCAACAGGATCCTAACCCTGTTTGCTAAGCCACCTTTGTTCGACATCGACAAGAGGCAAATGATGATTCGCTCCTGGCAATGTCCCAGTGGTAGCGATGCTGATGCTTAAATCGGTATCAAATTCCAAGCCCTTTCGCGGCAAATGATGATTCGCTCCTGACAATATTCCAGTTGCAGCAATACTGATGCTAAGATTGGAATCAGGTTCCAAGTTCCATACTTGCAACAAAATCAGCAAGTAAAAAAATCCATATGAAATAGCCGAAATGATGGGGCAACTTGCAACAAAATCAGCAAGTAAAAATATATATGCATACAAAAATAGCCGAAATGATTGGGCAACTCGCAATAAAAAGCAGCGAGTAAATAAAACAAAAATAGCCGAAATGATTGGGCACCACGAAAAATAGCCGAAATGATTGGGCAATCGCGACTTTCGCGATATAAAAACGCTGAAATGATAGAGAATCGCGGAAAGAAATAAAAAAATGAAATGAAACTTTTTGCCCTGCAGGTAAGTCCATACTGACCCCTATACACAATCCATGGGCATAAACGGAAGGGAACCACAGTTCCCCACTAGACCTTGTCAAAGGGAGAGTCAGATCTCAGAAGTAACATCTGCATCCCAGAAGATCAACAACGACGTTCCTTCTTATGCCAGCAGGGTACGGAAGCGACACAACGAAACGGAGCCATGGCAAAATCCCTAGTTCCAAATCTTAACGGCAACATCTAAAGCCTAAAAATCGATAACAGTGATCCTCTTAATTCCAACAGGATTCAGACGCAACATCACCAAACGGAGCCACGGCAAAGTCCCTAGTTCCAAGACTCTACAGTCCACAGACAAACTAGAGTCAACCAATGACCTCCCCGCCGGATCAACGCTCCGTCTCGGAAACAAGTCAACCAACTCCCGGGAAATCAGTGTCCTTGGCAAATACCTTGATTCAGAGAAATCAGCGTCCTTGACGAGAGCATCTCGATTCGTTTCGACCCCAAGGAAAATCAGTGTCCTTGTCAAAACCTCGATTCAGGAAAATCAGCATCCTTGACGAGAGCATCTCGATTCGCGTCGACCCGCAGAGGAAATCAGTGTCTTTGCAGGAATACCTCGATTCGTTTTGACCCTCAGGGAAATCAGTGTCCTTGGCAAAACCTCGATTCAGGGAAATCAGCATCCTTGACGAGAGCATCTCGATTCGCGTCGACCCGCAGAGGAAATCAGTGTCTTTGCAGGAATACCTCGATTCGTTTCGACCCCCAGGGAAATCAGTGTCCTTGGCAAAACCTCGATTCAGAGAAATCGGCATCCTTGACGAGAGCATCTCGATTCGCGTCGACTCACTAGGAAATAAGTGTCTTTGCAGGAATACCTCGATTCGTTTCAAATCCGAGGAAATCAGTGTCCTTGGCAAATAACTCGATTCAGGGAAATCAACGTCCTTGACGAGAGCATCTCGATTTGCGTCGACCCACAGGGAAATCAGTGTCATTGCAGGAATACCTCAATTCATCTCAATCCCTAGGGAAATCAGTATCTTTGGCAAATACCTTGATTCAGGGAAATCAACGTTCTTGGCGAGAGCATCTCGATTCGCGTCGACCAGCAAGGAAATCAGTGTCTTTTGTAACACCCGAGCCCAATGCTACTATTTTCAGTTACTGTTTGAGCATAATGTGGTACTCATTTCATTTAACTTGCTTGTTTGTTGCTTACTGTAAGATTTACCCGGCAAAATCATTTCTACATATAACAAATTTTGGCATCTAAAATAAAATTGAAAATATTCATCTTGGCCTACTTGACACCCCTAGCCACGTGGTAGCGTCCGTGCATTGTGTTCTCGTCCCGTTCAGTGAAACGGACGAGTTTGGATGGCTACGTGCACGCACGTGTGTCCGTTTTGGGGGTATGCTTTTTAATCATAAAACACTTAATTTTAAAATTTGGATCCCGCTTAAAATCCTATTATTTCAATTTCAAATTTTTGGACTCGACCCGGGCGCGATTTGGAAATGTTTTATTTTGCGCCAAAATCCCAAATTTTAATATTATTAAAACCATCGCATATATTTTTCTAACTAACCTGATATCTTACTGTTCATTACCTATCTTTTAAATTTTTAAGTTAACCATATAATATTTTTACAATCTTTTATATCCTTCTCAATTTATTCTCTCAGCCAATCGCAACCTCCCCTTTAACCCTGTGGGCCCCACTTTCTCTCTCTCCCTCTTCTCTCTCTCCACTTTTTTCTCTCTCTCTCTCTCCCTCATATATTCTCTCGTACTTCTCTTTATAATTCTTTCTCTTCTTGCTTCATGTCTCGTTTCTCATTTTTTTAACTGTTCTTTTGTTGCCGGAATTCCGTCGTGCCGGTGACGCTTCTCGACGTTCCAGCGAGGTACCCCGACTCGTGTGGTTTCTTTGTTCGTCGTTTGGGTTCATTCCGTTAACCGTGCGCCCGTCGCGAGTTTTCCCCGCCGACGGTTAACGTTTCGTTTTCCCGATTCGCGACCTATCGAGGCAAGTTAATCTTGCTACATGCTATATAATTCATTTTATACCTATTTAAATAAATAGCATACCTATAGTTTAAATCTAGTGCCCCATGTTTAATTTTATAACGTTTCGATGTTCCGTTTGCATCCGTTTATATCATATTAAATCTAGATCGTGAAAACTTATCTTGTGACATACTAGATTACATTATACTGCAACCATATCATTTAAAATATATATCGTCGTAATATTTATTATTATTATCTTTAATTAGTTTATAATCTTCATTTTATAATGTTATACATTTGAAAAATCTTATAGTTTACACATGAAAAGTCGTTGAAAAATCGGATATGACAAATCTGAAATTTACTGTACACCTTACCTTATAAAATTCATTATAAATCATAGAAAAATCATTAGTATACGTTCTTTAGTTGGTTACGAGCTAACTCAGAATACTATAACTCTATGAAATATTTACTTGCAAAATAAATTGTTTAAATAACGTAAAATGCAAATGAATATGTCTTTAAACTGCTGTCCAGGCAAATTCCAGCAGCAAACTTTCAACTTCGGATGTTTATAACATTTTGTAGCGACAACCTGAGATGTTTATACTTATAAAAATGAAAACCTTATTGAATTATCTTTGTTTTGGTATAAGACACGTCCCTTTTGGAGAACGATTGTTATTTTTAAGCTATTTTACAAATTAGGGTGACGATGAATTTCTGAACGGAACCTTCTTGTGCATGATTAATCAATACCACTTTTATAGTTATTAATCGCTTTGAATATGCTATCCATATTAATATTATTATATCAATATTTATATCACATATTGCTTAGTTGTACATCCCACATTACCATTTTATAGTTTTATAACTTTTCGGATACCCGTTTGCATCCATCGCATTTAAGATACATATAATTGCATCCATAGATCACATTACTACATAATAATGTGATATTAACACTCCATGTTTAATAAATTACATCCTAATTAATATTGGAACTATAAATGTAACCCCAATCGATAACTGTGCATCCATATCCTTGAAATTATATCTATTTGCATATCATATTACATGTTCCAGTTTATTATTCTGATAGTACTCATGCTTGTTTATTTATACGCATGCTTATGTTAGTTTGATTATGAGCACCCACATGACATCTTGTGCTTCCTAACATGACCTGTTACACTTCCTACTTGACATGATATGGTACCGTACACTGCTTGACTTGACCTGATGTACCATGACCTGACCCGTTACCTGATCCTGTGTCTAATGCCAACAAACCTGACATGTAGTCCTTACGGACCGTTCCTGTTGTCTATCCAGACAAACCTGCACCTACCTGATTCTGTGTTGGCATTAGTTCTTGATTACGGAATACCTGACTTGAAAACATAACCTTGGGAGTATGGGGAAATCAAAAGTGTAAACTAAAGTGTAACTTAAAAGGGTATTACTTGATCCGTTGTCCCGGGGGGTAACGGGACAGAGCCATTCGTGACTCTTACATCTTGATCCGTGGTCCCGGGGGGTAACGGGGCAGAGCCATTCGTGACTCTTACATCTTGATCCGTGGTCCCGGGGGGTAACGGGACAGAACCACTCTTGGTTCATATATTCCTGATCCGTGGTCCCGGGGGGTAACGAGACATATCCTTTGAGTTACATGGAGGATTACATTAATTGATTTCAAACAAACTTTAAAGTAGACAACCCAGTAGCACAGTTTAGATTGATCACTGCACGTCACATACACTGATACACTTCACTGTTATACATCCCTGTTGACTTGTTACTATTTATGATTCATGCCTGCATATCTCGTGTATCCTGTTCATTTATTATTGCTTGATGTTATGACGCGCTGACGTCTGGGTTTTGCATGGCCCAGATCCTCTACCTTTGTTGCAGACTGATCAGGAGTTTTGCCGCTGTTAGATCGAGCGGTAGGGATCATGTCGGTATCCGGTCTTACTTTCCAGGTGTTTATTTGATCTTTTGCTTCCGCATACTATAGCATTTCTTGACTCTTTTACTCTGGCTTATGGACATGTATTAGATAGTTAGTTTACTTTCCTGTTCTTGATATCTCTACAGCCGTAATGTGACTGTGGAAGGATTTTTCCTAACCACAGGTAGCATGGTTGGCTATGTCACATGCCTATTTTAGCGTACTCTGGGAAGCGGGGCGTGACATGGTTCTTTTGGTATCAGAGCCATAGGATAGTCGGGTTGATTCTTTTGTAGTTGGGTATTGTACCCAATACACGAATCAGAATACCCGTGTTTAGAAAACATGTCCTGCCACCTTGACCGTTTTGCCATTCTTGAATCACATTCTTCCTGATTATATCTTTTATGATGTGCAAACTTCCTTTGCATATCGATTCGAAAACCTGATTCCTTGTTATCTCTAGGACTTAGGCGACTTGGGTGGAGTTAAGTAATTGTGACTATGATACCGCGGCATAGTTACAATGCGGTACTCTATTTAAGTATCTTGGAGTTCTAGCCTTGAGCTATATTCAAAATCTATCATCATGCTAATGTTGGGTATTTTGAGTTCAGGATTATGGCCGGTAAGAAATTGAAGACATACCAGAGGCGTGTGGACGAAGCCGCCATGCTTGGAGTGATAAGAGGAATGCTGGAGAATCAAAGAAACAGACCGAGCTGATCCAGCAGCAAGTGGACTCGTTTCGGGAAGGTTTGCAGATCGTTCAGCAGTCTGTGAACAATGTTGGAGCTAGACCAGTTGACCGAGTAGGGACCGTAGCAGATTTCAGGCGGTTGGGTCCGTCTACATTTACCGGTTTAAAGGAGCCGTTGCCAGTGGAGCAGTGGCTAGTTGACACAGAGAACTTGATTTTCGCGGCACAGATTCCAGATGACAAAAAGGTTGTTGTGGTACACATTCAGCTAGTGGACTATGCCCGGGAATGGTGGCTTGTTGAGGAGACTCGCTTGCCCAAGCCGATCAAGTGGGCGGATTTTTCTAAGAGTTTCCTGGAGAAGTTCTTCCCGCGGACTGCACGGGAGGAAATGGAAGAGAAGTTCATCGGACTAAAGCAGAAGGGAGCACCCGTAGATGTGCATGCAGCAGAATGGACGAGACTCAGTAGTTTCACTGGACCTTTAGTTACCAACGATGCAGACAGGGCACGGAGGTTCATGCACAGCCTGGACGTGGACATCCAGAGGCAGATTGTCTCCCTGGGTTTGACCACTTTCTCACAAGTACTTGCGGCAGCCGAGAGCAGCAGAGTTTATCTGGGATGAAGGGGAGTTTTTCTGTCGGGCCAGTCGAGTTTAGGGCTAGGCCGACAAATAATATTCTTGCATCAATGGAAGTGATGAAAGTGATGAGCCGGCTGTTGTTCGTGATTTTATGGACGTGTTTGAAGATATATCGGGTTTACCGCCAAAGCGAGACATGGAGTTCGCAATTGATCTTATTCCTGGGGCAGCGCCAGTATCCGAAGCGTTTTATCCAATGGCGCCAGTAGAATTGGAAGAAGTCAAGAAACAGGTTGCAGAATTGCTTAAGAAATGTTGGATTCGAAGCAGTAACTCGCCTTGGGGAGCTCCAGTTCTTCTAGTAAAGAAGAAGGATGTCACAAGAAGGATGTGCATCGACTATCGAGAATTAAACCGGGTGACTATTATGAACAAGTACCCAATCCCTCGCATTGGCGAACTTTTCGAGCAGCTTAGTGGCGCGAGGGTATTCTCGAAGCTGGATTTGCGATCCGGATATCATCAGGTCCGAGTGAAAACAGAAGATATTTGCAAGACGGCGTTCCGAACTCAGTATGGACATTACGAGTACTTAGTGATGCCTTTCGGAGTAACGAATGCGCCGGCAGTATTCAGGGACTTGATGAGCCGAATCTTTTCACCGTTCTTGGACCAGATTATCGTGGTTTTTTTTTTATTCATTGACGATATTCTGGTTTACTCGAAGAGTTTTGAGGAGCATGCTGAGCATTTGAAGATCGCACTGCAGACGTTGAGACAGGAGAAGTTATATGCGAAGATGAGCAAGTGCGAGTTTTGGCTGAAGGAAGTAAAGTTTTGGGGCATGTGTTTGGCGATGGAATTGCCGTCGATCCAGAAAAGGTTGCAGCAGTTCGTGATTGGCCGATTCCAAAGAGTGTTGCGGAGATAAGAAGCTTTCTTGGACTAGCCGGATACTACAGAAGATTTGTGGAGAACTTTGCTCGTCTGGCAGAGCCGTTAACCAAGCTTACACGCAAGGAGGTACCTTTTGTATGGACGGATAAGTGTGCGTTAGTTTTTGAGACGTTAAAGCAGAAGTTGATAACCGCCCCTATTCTGACCGTGCCAGACAATTCCGGAGGATTGGTGATTTACAGCGACGCATCTGGGAAAGGATTGGGATGTGTTTTGATGCAGCATGGGAAGGTTGTAGCATACGCATCGAGACAGTTGAAGACCCATGAGAAGAATTACCCAACTCATGATTTGGAACTTGCGGCTGTGACTTTCGCTTTGAAGGTTTGGAGACAGTACCTTCTGGGCGAAAGGGTCGAAGTTTTTTACTGATCATAAGAGCTTGAAGTATGTGTTCACATAGAAGGAGCTTAATATAAGGCAGCGTAGATGATTGGAGCTGATGGCTGATTACGATCTTGATGTTAAGTACTATCCGGGGAAGGTTAACGTCGTGCCAGATGCGCTTAGTCGGTTACCAGCAATTCAGGTGTTAACTACGCAGAAGGAGATCGTTGAAGATTTTCGAAGATTTGACTTGGAGGTTGTGCTATCGCATTCTACAGGACAGTTGATGCAGCGGCAGGTACAGTCATCATTGATCGAGAATATTAAAGCAGCACAATCGCAGGACCCTAGACTGCAAAAGTTTCGAGGACAGGTTGAAGCCGGACTACGAACAGATTTATTAATCCCCGAAGATGGTTCGTTGAGGTTTGGTACCCGTTTGTGTGTGCCAAAGGGGGATGTTCGTGAAGAGCTTATGAAGGAGGCACACAGTTCAGCTTATTCTGTACATCCAGGAGGCACAAAAATGTACCGAGATATTCGACAGCATTTCTGGTGGGAGGGCATGAAACGGGAGATTGCTCGCTTTGTGGCAAAGTGCTTGGTGTGTCAGCAAGTTAAGGCTGAACATCAAAGGGTTGCTGGTTTATTGCAACCACTTCCGATTCCTAAGTGGAAGTGGGAACATATAACCATGGATTTCGTGACGGCTTTACCGCGAAGTCCAAAAGGCAACCATGCTATATGGGTGATTGTTGACCGATTGACCAAGGCAGCTCATTTTATTCCTTTTCGGGTTGGTCAATCAACAGAGACTTTGGCAGAGCAGTACATGCAAGAGATTGTAAGATTGCATGGAGTACCGGTGAGCATCATGTCCGATCGGGACACTCGGTTCTTATTACACTTTTGGCGGAGTCTACAGGAAAGTTTGGGGACTCGATTGAAGTTTAGCACAGCTTATCATCCTCAAACTGATAGTCAGTCGGAGAGAACGATCCAAACTCTTGAGGATATGTTGAGAGCATGCATGTTGGACTTCAAGGGATCTTGGGAGGATCATCTACTTTTGGTGGAGTTTTCTTACAACAACAGTTTTCAGGCAACTATTCAGATGGCTCCATTTGAAGCTTTGTATGGTCGTAAATGTCGTTCACCTGTTTGTTGGGACGATGTCGGTGAACGAAGATTATTGGGACCAGATTTGGTTGTGCAGACAGTTGAGAAGGTTAACCCTATCAGAAATCATATGAAGGCAGCACAGGACCGACAGAAGAGTTGGGCAGATACGTCAAGAAGACCTCTAGAGTTCACCGTGGGTGATTTGGTATTCTTGAAGATATTACCGACTAGAGGGGTGATTCGTTTTGGAAGTTGAGGAAAGCTTAGTTCTCGATTCTTTGGACCCTTGAGATCGTGGAGCGTGTTGGTGAGGTAGCGTATCGTTTGGCGTTACCGCGGTCCTTGGCAAATGTGCACGATGTGTTTCACGTATCTCAACTCCGTAAGTATGTTCGAGATGAAACACACGTTTTGTATCATTCGGAACAAACAGTAAGGGAAGACTTGACTTTTGAGGAGCGACCGATTGAAATCGTGGATCGAAGGGAAAATGTTCTTAAGAACAAGGTTATCCCCCTTGTGCTTGTTTCTTGGGGTAATCGCTCGCATGGAGAGTCCACTTGGGAACGAGAAGATAAAATCCGGCAGAAGTTTCCTCACCTTTTCTTGTAGTTATCTATCTTTGTATTCTTGGAATTTCGAGGACGAATTTTTTTTGTAGTTAGATATAATGTAACACCCGAGCCCAATGCTACTATTTTCAGTTACTGTTTGAGCAAAATGTGGTACTCATTTCATTTAACTTCCTTGTTTGTTGCTTACTGTAAAATTTACCCGGCAAAGTCATTTTTACATATAACAAATTTTGGCATCTAAAATAAAATTGAAAATATTCATCTTGGCCTACTTGACACCCCTAGCCTCGTGGTAGCGTCCGTGCATTGTGTTCTCATCCCGTTCAGTGAAACTGACGAGTTTGGATGGCTACGTGCACGTACGTGTGTCCGTTTTGGGGGTATGCTTTTTAATCATAAAACACTTAATTTTAAAATTTGGATCCCGCTTAAAATCCTATTATTTCAATTTCAAATTTTTGGACTCGACCCGGGCGCGATTTGGAAATATTTTATTTGGCGCCAAAATCCCAAATTTTAATATTATTAAAACCATCGCATATATTTTTCTAACTAACCTGATATCTTACTGTTCATTACCTATCTTTTAAATTTTTAAGTTAACCATATAATATTTTTACAATCTTTTATATCCTTCTCAATTTATTCTCTCAGCCAATCGCAACCTCCCCTTTAACCCCGTGGGCCCCACTTTCTCTCTCTCCCTCTTCTCTCTCTCTCCACTTTTTTCTCTCTCTCTCTCTCCCTCATATATTCTCTCGTACTTCTCTTTATCATTCTTTCTCTTCTTGCTTCATGTCTCGTTTCTCATTTTTTTAACTGTTCTTTTGTTGCCGGAATTCCGTCGTACCGGTGACGCTTCTCGACGTTCCAGCGAGGTACCCCGACTCGTGTGGTTCCTTTGTTCGTCGTTTGGGTTCATTCCGTGAACCGTGCGCCCGTCGCGAGTTTTCCCCGCCGACGGTTAACGTTCCGTTTTCCCGATTCGCGACCCATCGAGGCAAGTTAATCTTGCTACATGCTATATAATTCATTTTATACCTATTTAAATAAATAGCATACCTATAGTTTAAATCTAGTGCCCCATGTTTAATTTTATAACGTTTCGATATTCCGTTTGCATCCGTTTATATCATATTAAATCTAGATCGTGAAAACTTATCTTGTGACATACTAGATTACATTATACTGCAACCATATCATTTAAAATATATGTCGTCGTAATATTTATTATTATTATCTTTAATTAGTTTATAATCTTCATTTTATAATGTTATACATTTGAAAAATCTTATAGTTTACACATGAAAAGTCGTTGAAAAATCGGATATGACAAATCTGAAATTTACTGTACACCTTATCTTATAAAATTCATTATAAATCATAGAAAAATCTTTAGTATACGTTCTTTAGTTCGTTACGAAGCTAACTCAGAATACTATAACTCTATGAAATATTTACTTGCAAAATAAATTGTTTAAATAACGTAAAATGCAAATGAATATGTCTTTAAACTGCTGTCCAGGCAAATTCCAGCAGCAAACTTTCAACTTCGGATGTTTATAACTTTTTGTAGGGACAATCTGAGATGTTTATACTTATAAAAATGAAAACCTTATTGAATTATATTTGTTTTGGTATAAGACACGTCCCTTTTGGAGAATGTTTGTTATTTTTAAGCTATCTTACAAATTAGGGTAACGCTGAATTTCTGAACGGAACCTTCTTGTGCATGGTTAATCAATACCACTTTTATAGTTATTAATCGCTTTGAATATGCTATCCATATAAATATTATTATATCAATATTTATATCACATATTGCTTAGTTGTACATCCCACATTACCATTTTATAGTTTTATAACTTTTTGGATACCCGTTTGCATCCATCGCATTTAAGATACATATAATTGCATCCATAGATCACATTACTACATAATAATGTGATATTAACACTCCATGTTTAATAAATTACATCCTAATTAATATTGGAACTATAAATGTAACCCCAATCGATAACTGTGCATCCATATCCTTGAAATTATATCTATTTGCATATCATATTACATGTTCCAGTTTATTATTCTGATAGTACTCATGCTTGTTTATTTATACGCATGCTTATGTTAGTTTGATTATGAGCACCCACATGACATCTTGTGCTTCCTGACATGACCTGTTACACTTCCTACTTGACATGATATGGTACCGTACACTGCTTGACCTGACCTGATGTACCATGACCTGACCCGTTACCTGATCCTGTGTCTAATGCCAACAAACCTGACATGTAGTCCTTACGGACCGTTCCTGTTGTCTATCCAGACAAACCTGCACCTACCTGATCCTGTGTTGGTATTAGTTCTTGATTACGGAATACCTGACTTGAAAACATAACCTTGGGGGTATGGGGAAATCAAAAGTTTAAACTAAAGTGTAACTTAAAAGGGTATTACTTGATCCGTGGTCCCGGGGGGTAACGGGACAGAGCCATTCGTGACTCTTACATCTTGATCCGTGGTCCCGGGGGGTAACGGGGCAGAGCCATTCGTGACTCTTACATCTTGATCCGTGGTCCCGGAGGGTAACGGGACAGAACCACTCTTGGTTCATATATTCCTGATCCGTGGTCCCGTGGGGTAACGGGACATATCCTTTGAGTTACATGGAGGATTACATTAATTGATTTCAAACAAACTTTAGAGTAGACAACCCAGTAGCACAGTTTAGATTGATCACTGCACGTCACATACACTGATACACTTCACTGTTATACATCCCTGTTGACTTGTTACTATTTATGATTCATGCCTGCATATCTCGTGTATCCTGTTCATTTATTATTGCTTGATGTTATGACGCGCTGACGTCTGGGTTTTGCATGGCCCAGATCCTCTACCTTTGTTGCAGACTGATCAGGAGTTTTGCCGCTGTTAGATCGAGCGGTAGGGATCATGTCGGTATCCGGTCTTACTTTCCAGGTGTTTATTTGATCTTTTGCTTCCGCATACTATAGCATTTCTTGACTCTTTTACTCTGGCTTATGGACATGTATTAGATAGTTAGTTTACTTTCCTGTTCTTGATATCTCTACAGCCGTAATGTGACTGTGGAAGGATTTTTCCTAACCACAGGTAGCATGGTTGGCTATGTCACATGCCTATTTTAGCGTACTCTGGGAAGCGGGGCGTGACATGGTTCTTTTGGTATCAGAGCCATAGGATAGTCGGGTTGATTCTTTTGTAGTTGGGTATTGTACCCAATACACGAATCAGAATACCCGTGTTTAGAAAACATGTCCTGCCACCTTGACCGTTTTACCATTCTTGAATCACATTCTTCCTGATTATATCTTTTACGATGTGCAAACTTCCTTTGCATATCGATTCGAAAACCTGATTCCTTGTTATCTCTAGGACTTAGGCGACTTGGGTGGAGTTAAGTAATTGTGACTATGATACCGCGACATAGTTACAATGCGGTACTCTATTTAAGTATCTTGGAGTTCTAGCCTTGAGCTATATTCAAAATCTATCATCATGCTAATGTTGGGTATTTTGAGTTCAGGATTATGGCCGGTAAGAAATTGAAGACATACCAGAGGCGTGTGGACGAAGCCTCCATGCTTGGAGTGATAAGAGGAATGCTGGAGAATCAAAGAAACAGACCGAGCTGATCCAGCAGCAAGTGGACTCGTTTCGGGAAGGTTTGCAGATCGTTCAGCAGTCTGTGAACAATGTTGGAGCTAGACCAGTTGACCGAGTAGGGACCGTAGCAGATTTCAGGCGGTTGGGTCCGTCTACATTTACCGGTTTAAAGGAGCCGTTGCCAGTGGAGCAGTGGCTAGTTGACATAGAGAACTTGATTTTTGCGGCACAGATTTCAGATGACAAAAAGGTTGTTGTGGTACACATTCAGCTAGTGGACTACGCCTGAGAATGGTGGCTTGTTGAGGAAACTCGTTTCCCAAGCCGATCAAGTGGGCGGATTTTTCTAAGAGTTTCCTGGAGAAGTCCGCGGACTGCACGGGAGGAAATGGAAGAGAAGTTCATCGGACTAAAGCAGAAGGGAGCACCCGTAGATGTGCATGCAGCAGAATGGACGAGACTCAGTAGTTTCGCTGGACCTTTAGTTACCAACGATGCAGACAGGGCACGGAGGTTTATGCACAGCCTGGACGTGGACATCCAGAGGCAGATTGTCTCCCTGGGTTTGACCACTTTCTCACAAGTACTTGCGGCAGCCGAGAGCAGCAGAGTTTATCTGGGATGAAGGGGAGTTTTTCTGTCGGGCCAGTCGAGTTTAGGGCTAGGCCGACAAATAATATTCTTGCATCAATGGAAGTGATGAAAGTGAAGAGCCGGTTGTTGTTCGTGATTTTATGGACGTGTTTGAAGATATATCGGGTTTACCGCCAAAGCGAGACATGGAGTTCGCAATTGATCTTATTCCTGGGGCAGCGCCAGTATCCGAAGCGTTTTATCCAATGGCGCCAGTAGAATTGGAAGAAGTCAAGAAACAGGTTGCAGAATTGCTTGAGAAATGTTGGATTCGAAGCAGTAACTCGCCTTGGAGAGCTCCAGTTCTTCTAGTAAAGAAGAAGGATGTCACAAGAAGGATGTGCATCGACTATCGAGAATTAAACCGGGTGACTATTATGAACAAGTACCCAATCCCTCGCATTGGCGAACTTTTCGAGCAGCTTAGTGGCGCGAGGGTATTCTCGAAGCTGGATTTGCGATCCAGATATCATCAGGTCCGAGTGAAAACAGAAGATATTTGCAAGACGGCGTTCCGAACTCAGTATGGACATTACGAGTACTTAGTGATGCCTTTCGGAGTAACGAATGCGCCGGCAGTATTCAGGGACTTGATGAACCGAATCTTTTCACCATTCTTGGACCAGTTTATCGTGGTTTTTTTTATTCATTGACGATATTCTAGTTTACTCGAAGAGTTTTGAGGAGCATGCTGAGCATTTGAAGATCGCACTGCAGACGTTGAGACAGGAGAAGTTATATGCGAAGATAAGCAAGTGCGAGTTTTGGCTGAAGGAAGTAAAGTTTTGGGGCATGTTGTGTTTGGCGATGGAATTGCCGTCGATCCAGAAAAGGTTGCAGCAGTTCGTGATTGGCCGATTCCAAAGAGTGTTGCGGAGATAAGAAGCTTTCTTGGACTAGCCGGATACTACAGAAGATTTGTGGAGAACTTTGCTCGTCTGGCAGAGCCGTTAACCAAGCTTACGCGCAAGGAGGTACCTTTTGTATGGACGGATAAGTGTGCGTTAGTTTTTGAGACGATGAAGCAGAAGTTGATAACCGCCCCTATTCTGACCGTGCCAGACAATTCCGGAGGATTGGTGATTCACAGCGACGCATCTGGGAAAGGATTGGGATGTGTTTTGATGCAGCATGGGAAGGTTGTAGCATACGCATCGAGACAGTTGAAGACCCATGAGAAGAATTACCCAACTCATGATTTGGAACTTGCGGCTGTGACTTTCGCTTTGAAGGTTTGGAGACAGTACCTTCTGGGCGAAAGGGTCGAAGCTTTTTATTGATCATAAGAGCTTGAAGTATGTGTTCACATAGAAGGAGCTTAATATAAGGCAGCGTAGATGATTGGAGCTGATGGCTGATTACGATCTTGATGTTAAGTACTATCCGGGGAAGGTTAACGTCGTGCCGGATGCGCTTAGTCGGTTACCAGCAATTCAGGTGTTAACTACGCAGAAGGAGATCGTTGAAGATTTTCGAAGATTTGACTTGGAGGTTGTGCTATCGCATTCTACGGGACAGTTGATGCAGCGGCAGGTACAGTCATCATTGATCGAGAATATTAAAGCAGCACAATCGCAGGACCCTAGACTGCAAAAGTTTCGAGGACAGGTTGAAGCCGGACTACGAACAGATTTATTAACCCCCGAAGATGGTTCGTTGAGGTTTGGTACCCGTTTGTGTGTGCCAAAGGGGGATGTTCGTGAAGAGCTTATGAAGGAGGCACACAGTTCAGCTTATTCTGTACATCCAGGAGGCACAAAGATGTACCGAGATATTCGACAGCATTTCTGGTGGGAGGGCATGAAACGGGAGATTGCTCGCTTTGTGGCAAAGTGCTTGGTGTGTCAGCAAGTTAAGGCTGAACATCAAAGGGTTGCTGGTTTATTGCAACCACTTCCGATTCCTCAGTGGAAGTGGGAACATATAACCATGGATTTCGTGACGGCTTTACCGCGAAGTCCAAAAGGCAACCATGCTATATGGGTGATTGTTGATCGATTGACCAAGGCAGCTCATTTTATTCCTTTTCGGGTTGGTCAATCAACAGAGACTTTGGCAGAGCAGTACATGCAAGAGATTGTAAGATTGCATGGAGTACCGGTGAGCATCATGTCCGATCGGGACACTCGGTTCTTATTACACTTTTGGCGGAGTCTACAGGAAAGTTTGGGGACTCGATTGAAGTTTAGCACAGCTTATCATCCTCAAACTGATAGTCAGTCGGAGAGAACGATCCAAACTCTTGAGGATATGTTGAGAGCATGCATGTTGGACTTCAAGGGATCTTGGGAGGATCATCTACTTTTGGTGGAGTTTTCTTACAACAACAGTTTTCAGGCAACTATTCAGATGGCTCCATTTAAAGCTTTGTATGGTCGTAAATGTCGTTCACCTGTTTGTTGGGACGATGTCGGTGAACGAAGATTATTGGGACCAGATTTGGTTGTGCAGACAGTTGAGAAGGTTAACCCTATCAGAAATCATATGAAGGCAGCACAGGACCGACAGAAGAGTTGGGCAGATACGTCAAGAAGACCTCTAGAGTTCACCGTGGGTGATTTGGTATTCTTGAAGATATTACCGACTAGAGGGATGATTCGTTTTGGAAGTTGAGGAAAGCTTAGTTCTCGATTCTTTGGACCCTTGAGATCGTGGAGCGTGTTGGTGAGGTAGCGTATCGTTTGGCGTTACCGCGGTCCTTGGCAAATGTGCACGATGTGTTTCACGTATCTCAACTCCGTAAGTATGTTCGAGATGAAACACACGTTTTGTATCATTCGGAGCTAACAGTACGAGAAGACTTGACATTTGAGGAGCGACCGATTGAAATAGTGGATCGAAGGGAAAAGGTTCTTAAGAACAAGGTTATCCCCCTTGTGCTTGTTTCTTGGGGTAATCGCTCGCATGGAGAGTCCACTTGGGAACGAGAAGATGAAATCCGGCAGAAGTTTCCTCACCTTTTCTTGTAGTTATCTATCTTTGTATTCTTGGAATTTCGAGGACGAATTTTTTTTGTAGTTGGGTATAATGTAACACCCGAGCCCAATGCTACTATTTTCAGTTACTGTTTGAGCATAATGTGGTACTCATTTCATTTAACTTGCTTGTTTGTTGCTTACTGTAAAATTTACCCGGCAAAGTCATTTCTACATATAACAAATTTTGGCATTTAAAATAAAATTGAAAATATTCACCTTGGCCTACTTGACACCCCTAGCCTCGTGGTAGCGTCCGTGCATTGTGTTCTCGTCCCGTTCAGTGAAACGGACGAGTTTGGATGGCTACGTGCACGTACGTGTGTCCGTTTTGGGGGTATGCTTTTTAATCATAAAACACTTAATTTTAAAATTTGGATCCCGCTTAAAATCCTATTATTTCAATTTCAAATTTCTGGAATCGGCCCGGGCGCGATTTGGAAATGTTTTATTTGGCTCCAAAATCCCAAATTTTAATATTATTAAAACCATCGCATATATTTTTCTAACTAACCTGATATCTTACTGTTCATTACCTATCTTTTAAATTTTTAAGTTAACCATATAATATTTTTACAATCTTTTATATCCTTCTCAATTTATTCTCTCAGCCAATCGCAACTTCCCCTTTAACCCCGTGGGCCCCACTTTCTCTCTCTCCCTCTTCTCTCTCTCCACTTTTTTTTCTCTCTCTCTCTCCCTCATATATTCTCTCGTACTTCTCTTTATTATTCTTTCTCTTCTTGCTTCATGTCTCGTTTCTCATTTTTTTAACTGTTCTTTTGTTGCCGGAATTCCATCATGCCGGTGACGCTTCTCGATGTTCCAGCGAGGTACCCTGACTCGTGTGGTTCCTTTGTTCGTCGTTTGGGTTCATTCCGTGAACCGTGCGTCCGTCGCGAGTTTTCCCCGCCGACGGTTAACGTTCCGTTTTCCCGATTCGCGATCCATCGAGGCAAGTTAATCTTGCTACATGCTATATAATTCATTTTATACCTATTTAAATAAATAGCATACCTATAGTTTAAATCTAGTGCCCCATGTTTAATTTTATAACGTTTCGATGTTCCGTTTGCATCCGTTTATATCATATTAAATCTAGATCGTGAAAACTTATCTTGTGACATACTAGATTACATTATACTGCAACCATATCATTTAAAATATATGTCGTCGTAATATTTATTATTATTATCTTTAATTAGTTTATAATCTTCATTTTATAATGTTATACACTTGAAAAATCTTATAGTTTACACATGAAAAGTCGTTGAAAAATCGGATATGACAAATCTGAAATTTACTGTACACCTTACCTTATAAAATTCATTATAAATCATAGAAAAATCATTAGTATACGTTATTTAGTTCGTTACGAAGCTAACTCAGAATACTATAACTCTATGAAATATTTACTTGCAAAATAAATTGTTTAAATAACTTAAAATGCAAATGAATATGTCTTTAAACTGCTGTCCAGGCAAATTCCAGCAGCAAACTTTCAACTTCGGATGTTTATAACTTTTTGTAGGGACAACCTGAGATGTTTATACTTATAAAAATAAAAACCTTATTGAATTATCTTTGTTTTGGTATAAGACACGTCCCTTTTGGAGAACGTTTGTTATTTTTAAGCTATTTTACAAATTAGGGTGACGCTGAATTTCTGAACGGAACCTTCTTGTGCATTGTTAATCAATACCACTTTTATAGTTATTAATCGCTTTGAATATGCTATCCATATTAATATTATTATATCAATATTTATATCACATATTGCTTAGTTGTACATCCCACATTACCATTTTATAGTTTTATAACTTTTCGGATACCCGTTTGCATCCATCGCATTTAAGATACATATAATTGCATCCATAGATCACATTACTACATAATAATGTGATATTAACACTCCATGTTTAATAAATTACATCCTAATTAATATTGGAACTATAAATGTAACCCCAATCGATAACTGTGCATCCATATCCTTGAAATTATATCTATTTGCATATCATATTACATGTTCCAGTTTATTATTCTGATAGTACTCATGCTTGTTTATTTATACGCATGCTTATGTTAGTTTGATTATGAGCACCCACATGACATCTTGTGCTTCCTGACATGACCTGTTACACTTCCTACTTGACATGATATGGTACCGTACACTGCTTGACTTGACCTGATGTACCATGACCTGACCCGTTACCTGATCCTGTGTCTAATGCCAACAAACCTGACATGTAGTCCTTACGGACCGTTCCTGTTGTCTATCCAGACAAACCCGCACCTACCTGATCCTGTGTTGGCATTAGTTCTTGATTACGGAATACCTGACTTGAAAACATAACCTTGGGGGTATAGGGAAATCAAAAGTGTAAACTAAAGTGTAACTTAAAAGGGTATTACTTGATTCGTGGTCCCGGGGGGTAACGGAATAGAGCCATTCGTGACTCTTACATCTTGATCCGTGGTCCCGGGGGGTAACGGGGCAGAGCCATTCATGACTCTTACATCTTGATCCGTGGTCCCGGGGGGTAACGGGACAGAACCACTCTTGGTTCATATATTCCTGATCCGTGGTCCCGGGGGGTAACGGGACATATCCTTTGAGTTACATGGAGGATTACATTAATTGATTTCAAACAAACTTTAGAGTAGACAACCCAGTAGCACAGTTTAGATTGATCACTGCACGTCACATACACTGTAACACTTCACTGTTATACATCCCTGTTGACTTGTTACTATTTATGATTCATGCCTGCATATCTCGTGTATCCTGTTCATTTATTATTGCTTGATGTTATGACGCGCTGACGTCTGGGTTTTGCATGGCCCAGATCCTCTACCTTTGTTGCAGACTGATCAGGAGTTTTGCCGCTGTTAGATCGAGCGGTAGGGATCATGTCGGTATCCGGTCTTACTTTCCAGGTGTTTATTTGATCTTTTGCTTCCGCATACTATAGCATTTCTTGACTCTTTTACTCTGGCTTATGGACATGTATTAGATAGTTAGTTTACTTTCCTGTTCTTGATATCTCTACAGCCGTAATATGACTGTGGAAGGATTTTTCCTAACCACAGGTAGCATGGTTGGTTATGTCACATGCTTATTTTAGCGTACTCTGGGAAGCGGGGCGTGACATCTTTGCAGGAATATCTTGATCCGTCTCAACCCCCAAAGAAATCAGTGTCTTTGGCAAACACCTCGATTCAGGAAAATCAGCGTCCTTGGCGAGAGCATTTTGATTCGCGTCGACCCGCAAGGAAATCAGTGTCTTTCCAGGAATATCTCGATTCGTCCCAACCCTCAAGGAAATCAGTGTCCTTGGCAAATACCTTGATTTTGGGAAATCAGCGTCCTTTACGAGTGCATCTCGATTCGTATCGAACTGCAGAGAAATCAGCGTCTTTGCAGGAATATCTCGATTCGTCTCAATTCCGAGGAAATTAGTGTCCTTAGTAAATACCTCGATTCAGGGAAATCAGCGTCCTTGACGAGAACATCTCGATTCGCATCGACCCGCAAAGAAATCAGAGTCTTTGCAGGAATACCTCGATTTGTCTCAACTCCGAGGAAATTTGTGTCCTTGGCAAATACCTCGATTCAAGGAAATCAGCGTCCTTGACGAGAACATCTCGATTCGTGCCGACCCATAGAGAAATTAGTGTCTCCCAGGAATATACGACAAAACAGAGCCATGGCAGAGTCCCTGGTCCAAATCTTGACGGTTCACAGACAGCTGATTGATACGATTTCTCGGTGTGTAGGTAGAAAATGTATAGAAATCACAACTAAAGAAATTTTTAAACCGCAATCAATAACGGTGTCGATATAGGTTCGTTAGCGAGTGCGGATCGTCCACAAAGAAAGTGTGATTTGATCGTATTTGATTTAGATGAATTGAAAATTAAAGAGAAGAAAAGACAATTCGAATCAAGATTTATAAAAGTGAATTTCAAGAATTATTAAAATCTAGATCTAATATCAAGAACACTTAAAATTCAAGAATCAAGAATTGATGATATCCAAGTCAAATTAGTAATCAAGATTTGTAATGAGGCTCGTAGGAATCAATCGAATCGATAGTAGTGATGAAAACTTATAATTACGTTTTCTTATCCATTGATGATTTGTTGCTAGATCGATGATGATCAACGAGGATTAGGGATTTCTTGCGGAAACTAGGGTTTCATCATCTATCCCCTGTCCTTTCGTTGATTTCATTCACATTCTAGCCTCTAGGAAATTCAAGTATCGATCGTTGATCACTAATTAAGAGAGAAAACAATCAAGAAAGTATCGCTCGAAACTAGGTTGTCGATAATTCAATTTACTAGAGTTTACAAAACTCATAGGACTTAAGAATAGTACAAGAATTTAATCATCATCAACTATCAATTTTCTCGATTCCTCCACGAGCGGAGTTTTTACTCAAGTATCATAACAACGAACACAATCAAGAAATGAGATCTCATCACAATGCAAGAATGTAAGGAAAGCAAGATTAAGAAATTTCACCTTCTATTAATCAACAATTTTGTTACAATTCGCTCAAGATCTACAAGATTTGAGGAGAGAACTCGATCGTCGATTTAGCTCCGCACCGTCTCCGTGAGTCGCGGATCGTCTTGAGGATCACTTGCTCGGTTGAAGATCGGCGTCGCTTCTAAAAGGTTGAAGGCTTCTTGCTTGATTTGTACTCGGAGATCTTGAATTTGGCTTTTGTGATTGGATTAGGGTTTGAGGCACAAGTTGTGTCACTCAACTTATGGGTGAATTGATATGGAAGGATCAACAACCTTTGAGAAGAAGCCCCTGGGTCCTTTTTATAGCCTTCATTAGCTTCCCCTAGATGCTTGATTAGGATTAGCTTCCTTTAGAAGCTAGGTCAAGGTTAGCTTCACTTGCAAGCTTGTCAGTTAGGTAGAAGCTTCTAGAGTTAGTTAGTCAGCTAGCTTCTTTTAGAAGCTTGGAGGTTAGGAAGAAGCTTCTAGGTTGTGGCTAGCTTAAGAAAAAAGATTTGCTGTTCAGAAGCTTCTGGAGATCTCTGAAATTTGCAATGGCTTGAATGAGTCTTCCAATTGAAAGGAGAAGCTTGAAGTGAAGAAATTGCTGACGCCATCTTACGTGGCCGTGGATTCGCCGCGGGAAGGGCCCTTTGGCCATGGATCCGCGGCCCATTGGAGGCTTCAATGCATGATTTTTCCTGGTTGGGTTTTTGCTGACTTTATGGCACTTTTCTGATGTGTGGAATCTCATATTTCTTTCTATATCACTGCCAGATCACAAGTCTTGGACTTGGGGTATTTTATCAGTACTTTTAATAGTTTCGGCTCTTTTCCTGGAATTTCCTGCACAGATTCTCGAGACAAGTGTTGCGCTATACAAAGATGATGCATGCAATGATAAACACTCAATTTCCCTCAAAAATGTCGGTTTTAATATATAACACATGTTATTTGGTATTTTACGGATGTTTTGCTAATATGTGCTAAATTTATTCCGAACACCTTTAGATGAGTGCAAATGGTAGGGAAATTGATGTGTTAAAAATGCAATATTTTCGACTGATCAAATTCTGCCAAACTTATTTTTGGTCGTCTCGAGCAAAATGTTTTATTAGAAAGAGTAGGAGAAAATATAGAAAAAGAAAAACTAACTAGCACACTTTCGTAGGCAACACGATTGCACTGAGCACGTGCAACAAGCCTTTAAACCTCTAGGTGTCCCTAGTAGGAGGAGTGTTGTCTCCTGAGGGTTTTCAGCGGATTGCACCCACAAAATCCAATAATAAAAGGAAGACCATGAAAATTACATATAAAGATAAGAATTGTAAAAGAAAAGCTTTGAAAATTAGAGTTTCTAACTATACTAGCTTTTCGGTTGTCATGAGCCCTATCTTAATAGTCATGAAATGATATTAGAAATCACACCATCTCTCAATAAAACATCGTCTTTATTCTTCATTCCTATCTTTCTTCCAAACATCGATCATATACCCCTACGTGTGTGTAAAGAACATCCCTACACTCGGAGAATTCAATTCAAGCTATCATACTCTTGTCCATCTGTCTCAGTACTTTTTAATTTGATGAATATTTAGATTTGCTCACACATTTTCATGCGACCGTTAATACTTCTTGAGGTACTACTGACCGATTACTCATGTGCTTGCTTATTAGGTGTATTTTCCTCGTCTTGCACCACCTAAGGCTTAGTAGTGACTCCCAGACCAGTTGGTCTAAGGCACTAGGTGATGAAACACCCTCGTTATATTTTTTTATTGCTGCCTTAGCGATAACAAAACCAGTGTCCATTTTTCTGCACCATTTTATGTTTTCTTCATTTTTTTATTTGCTTCATACTTTGGCTTTTAGACAAGAGCATTTCAAGGTATCCTCTACTATCCCGAGTTTCAAGACGTGTGTAAGTGCGTATAGTAGGGTATCAACGTTCAAATGTTTGGCTTCCAGAATAGGAACTATTTTTCAGAATTATTTTTATCCTCAGATTAGTGACTTCCTTCATCTTACTAACCCTTGGGACAATGGCTCATAACTACTTATTACTAGTTTTGTTTAAGAAAACTTCTAATTTTCTTGGTTTTCTTAAATTTTTCTAATCTTTTGGATATAATTTTTCACTATCTAATCTTTTATTATCTTATTTATGTACAAAAAAAAATTTATTTTTGAAATTTTTGAAATTTTTATAGGTTTTCAAAATGTTTTGTGCTTATGCAAAGTATGATGCAAATGATTCGAAAATAAGCACAAACCTCCCCCAAACTTGTTTTCAACAGTGTCCTCACTGTTGCCATCCGCTAGATCTCAAAAAAAAAATGTAAGCCTGGGAGGAAATTTATTAACGGGGGCAATAAATATGATCGTGAAAATCCTCCCACAAACTTATTCTTTGGCTCATCATTTTGTGTAAAAAAAATTTCTTTTTAGGAGCCAGATTATACCCCCCCAAACTTGAGTTAAAACATGTTAAGCTTTGAAAATCACAAGAGGGGGTCAAGATTATTGGTCGATGCCAAGCTTTGCAAAGACCGAAAGTTAACACCAACCATTCGAAAATTTTATCAATGTAGTGCATCGGTTGGTGGAAGAAGTAGTGGGGAAAAGGTAAGTGGTGGAATAGAATGTGTTTGCGTCTCATTTTGGAGAGACGACTCAGTGATTGTGATGGATTGCTCGCATCCTTTTTACAGTCCAGAAGAAGGGGTGGAGGTTCAATTTCAATGTTTGGGAGATGATTCATCTCAACACTTGTGCTTTTCAAAAATGCGAGTTCATCAGCGAAGATCTCCTCAAAAGTCTCATCAATACCCCGAAGAATAATGTCATCACAAAGCGCGGGGTGATTTTCAGACTCCAAAAACTGTTCATAATCAGTGTTAGTTATTGACCCGGACAACTCGGTGGAAGAGTCCGTATGTGTATGATACATAATTGGGTCAAACAACAAACATATGAAAAGAGTCAAGATCAGTATCATGAGGATCGTCAAATTCGCTGTTGTCGACATCCATTAATTCGACAGAACAGACCTGAGCAGTAGGTTCGGAGGGTACACTTCCCAATTTGTAAATGTTCAGCTCAATTGACCTATTCCCGAAAGATAGGGTCATAGAGCCATTACTACAGTTGATGATAGAATTGGAAGTGGCCAAAAAGGGGCGACCGAGAATCACCATAATTTGATTCCGTAGGTTCGCTACAGGTTGTGTATCAAGTACAATAAAGTCCACAAAGAATACAAATTCCCCGATTTTTATTAACACATCCTCCAGTTCATCCCTAGGTTTGGTGATTGATCGGTTAGCCATCTGGAGAGTGCAGTGAGCTGGTTTCAACTCTCCGATCCCTAACTGCTCATAAACTGAGAAAGGAAGCAGGTTAACACTTGCGTCAAGGTCAAGTAGAGAACGGTTGATGTGTTTTGCCCCAATAGAAATAGAAATAGCAGGATAGCCAGGATCCTTACGTTTTCTAGGCAATTGTTGGGGAAAAGCTGTGTCTACAGTCTTTGACATGAATACCTTCTTGGGCACTTGAGTCTTCCTCTTTCTAGCGCACAAGTCTTTGAGAATTTTCGCATAAGCGGGGATTTATTGTATTGCATCTAGAAGAGGGATGTTGATGTTAACCTGTTTAAATATTTCAGTGATCTTCTCCATTTGCGGACTTAGTGTGTTTCCCCTTAACCGATTTGGATAAAGAGCTTGAGCAATAAGGTCGAGGTCCAACATTAGAGAAGATCGTGTGGGTGGAAACGATCTAAGAATAGGAGTGGGGATCATTTTCGGTGGACTAGAAGAGCTGGGCTGAGGTGTCGAGCCTTGGGGAAAAAGGAGAATAGGCTCGAAAGAAAATGGTGGGGTAGACGAACTGGGGTCATAATTAGAAGCAGAAGTGGAAGGAAAGGTCTCAGCCGGGGTATCATCGATAGATTTTTCATGATCATCAATCTCTTCCCCAACGTGATTGTCAATCACTCTTCCAGATCTCAACGTGGTGATAGCATTCACATGATGTGAATAGCCAGGATTGGATAGAGGTTGAGCTGGAAGTTTCCCTTTCTCTCTAGCACTTAATTCGGTATTTATTCGTGCAATCTGTGCTTCCATCGATTTAATATTTTCATTTTGAGTGACAATGATCTTCATCATATTATCGAAGGAAGATTGAATATTTGCCGTCCCTTGGATGGATTGTTTCATGAAAGTATCCAAGGTTCGTTCGAGTGCAGAGGTGTTATCAGTGCCGGCTATTTGCAAAGAATTTTCATGTGGTGCAGAAGTGTTTGCCGGATTTGGAAAGTTTTGTGATTGGAAGGGGTGCTGACTCAATTGCAGTGGTTGCTGTTGTGGTGGAGGAGCCCTTTGGAAATTATTCTGGGTTGGAACCGTGTTTTGAGATTGTGATTGGTTCCAAGCGGTCACGACCCGAAAGTACGGAACGTGACTGGCACTTAGATTACGAGACGTCTAAAGGCGTACCGTAACCTAAGTCAGCCAAAGCCCAGAAAATCTAAACCAAAATCAAAAGAGAGTGAAGGAAAACCTTACATGAAAGCAATTTTTAAATCAATTAAGTTGCATAGAATCCCTTTTTAAAAACATCAAAAATTTCCGAAAATTTCGGTAGAGTCTCCCCTGTATTTTCTATCCCCCAAAATGGGTACAACAAGATATATATAACCTGTAATAAACAAATGGCATCTCCAAGCGGGAGCTAGCTCTTCGCCCAAGGAGGATCACAACCACATGCAATATATAAGTAATATCACGAAAAGAGCATAAAAGAAATGCAAAATAGTAGAAAACACACGTCGGCTCAAGTGAGCTCGACCCAAAAGAAACCACAAATATACAAATCTCTCAGTCTCATCACTAGGTCGCATATACAATATAAAGTGGTAGATGGAGAATACTAGATACAATGATGGAGCAAAGAGAAATAAAATGTGCTTGCAACCCACCTACGGGCGATATCGCGAGTCTGAGCAAAAGGAGCTGATGATAGGATAGCCACCGCTACAAGACTGATGAGTCTGACCTGCAAGACACTGTGGCACAACGGGGGTGAGTTGCCAGCTCGTGAGTAGAATATAACATCTAATAAGGCAATCGTAAGAATGCACGCAATGTGTCACAATATGTATGTCCATATGTGATATAATATCTCTAGTATGCATGCACATGTATGCAATGTCATTACTTAATCTTTAAGTATTTTAAATGCTAAGGGTACTGCATTCTTAACTTTAGAAAATGAATATCTGCATAATAGCTAAGTACCATCAAGAAATCATCTGAAAACCCATGTCAAGCATCGACACCAAATATGAAATCATAGTTGTCTCAATATCTCACTGTATCAATGTCTCAAATATCGGGCTCCGTCAGTCCGGATCGGCCCATATCATCAAATCTCACGACAACGGTCGGTATCCTCCGGATATCCGCCGTGCCAGACATCACCGGTAGGTAGTCTTCCCCTGCCAGGCTCATCGTCTACAACTCGATCTTCTTGCCCCGGGGTACCATACCGGGCCTACTATGTACCCGAGACGGTTCATCCACTCCTCGAATCGGGTCTCGAAATCCAACAGAAAACATGAAAACTCATGGTGGACGACACATACATCACGAGAAAACCGCAACTTTGTTTTTAAAAATGATAAATATAAGCTTTTGTTAAATTCTTGCGGTTTTCCCCAAAAATCCAGAAATCGCAGCAATACTGAAATCCTTAAGAAAATCATAATGTCCACATGTTATATATGATAAATGTCTATGATAACAAGGTATGCGATGTGAATTGTGGCTAGAAATCTATGTAAATATGATGATGATGCGAGGTATATACATGCTATGCAATTTCATATATCATGTATGAATGCAAGTGGCGATACTAAGTTAAACAGGTTCTATAGTGCACATGGCATGGGAATTACCAAAGGCGTGTGTGTCACATGAATAGTGCGCGTGCAACAGATGCCAATGGTAATGGTGTTCGTGTCCTACGAAGTGATATCGCATATGTGTATATGAATGTTATATGAATGTCCATGTAATCTAGTATACGGTTAGCTGTGAGGGTATGCAATGTAAATAAAGGGGTAAGCTATCTAGCAATACAAGTCTTGCAAGAAATAGGGTAATCCTAACTAGGGGGTGCCTCGCGCCATCCAGACGATTCCCCCATAGATGAATACATCTACTCACCTGAAAACCTCGCTAATCCGATCCGACCACCGCCTTGCCTTTACGCGCCGTGTCCGATGTTTCCCCGATCGATCCTATATTTGCACAACACTAAGCATAAGATTACATATCCTAAAACGATGCAAGTCACAATATACAAATACCGACGCTCTCGAATTAAACATAACGTGCACTCGGTGCGCGGGAAAACACACGAAAATCGCTAAATCTTAACTAGAATCGTCTTTTCGGGGAAATCGACAAAACTAAAACCCGATTACACAAAACCCTGCATTCACGCACTCTAATAGGCGTATAAGAAGCTAATTATATCACTAATATAACGCAATTTGATCACATTCTAATTTACATAAAAATCTAGCAAGCAATTGCATACCGATTCGATGCAAATATCGCAATTTTATCGATCTAGCGAGCGCAACATCGCACAATTTACCACTCTAACCAATTAGATAACCAAACCCTAACTTAACTCCATCAACCATGCTACAAACCCTAATTTGAAATCAAATCCCTCTCTTGATTTTCATGAACAAGTAATTACAACTAAATTAATACTTCAAATTTCAATTTTTGCACATTTAAACTACAAGTTAACAAACTAGTTTAGAAATTTCACCTTACAAGTTGAACCCTAGTTTGCTCAAGCCACCAAAGAAGCCTCCTTTCTTCAAGTTTTGAACTAAATTTGGTTGAGGAGAGAGTGGATTAGGGTTTTGTTTTGAATTGGAGAAGAAAATGGTGAATTTTTATGGATTTTTCTTGATTTTTCATGATTTTTGAAGCAAGAATTGAGGTGAAAAGAGGGGGAGCTGCTGCTATTTTTTGGCCAGAGGTGAAGAGGAGGAGGGTGTGGGGGTTGTGTAGAGGTTTCTAGGTCAAAAAACCCTTTATGCTTCCATTTAATGCCTTTCACATCAAGTTTTTACAAAAAAACCCCATTTACATCATTTTTTTCATAAATTTCAAACCCTAAAACTAAAATCTTATAAACTTATGATACAATTTATTAACACTCTATTTTAGTTTATAAAGATTCCTAATTATGAAATTTACCTAATTAAATTTTTATTTATCACTAATTTAATGTATTTTTAAAAGCTTAAAATAATAAAAAAATAATTAATTACGAAATATTTTTTATTTAACTAGAAAATTATAAGTGACATTTTAGTGACAAAATTATAGTAATATCTTATCTAAATTTTGTATAATTAGGTCTACAATGAAAAATACCTATTTTGACTTTTTACGGAAAAAGCCGAAAAATTAGCCGATTATCGAAAAACTGCATAAACGATTTTCGAAGGGTTACAATCTTCCCCCCTTAAAGAAATTCGGTCCCCGAATTTAGAATTTAACTATGCGTACCTTCAAAAAGATGGGGATATCTCTTCCTCATCTCGACCTAGGTCTCCCAGGTGACCGCCTCGCTGTTCGGGCCACGCCAAAGGATCTTGACGGACGGTATAACCTTCGACCTCAATTTCTTCACCTGCCGATCCAAAATGACAACCGGCTGCTCAGTGAAAGAAAGATCACGCTCTAGCTGGATCGTCTGGTGCTGAATCGCCTGGGAAGGATCATGAAGGTACTTGCGGAGCATCGAGACATGGAATACGGGGTGAACATCGGGGAAACTGGGCGGAAGAGCTAACCGATAAGCGACTGGACCAACACGCTCTAGGATCTTAAAAAGACCAACATATCTGGGACTCAGCTTCCCTTTTCGCCCAAATCTCATCACACCTTTCATCGGAGAGACCTTCAGGAAAACATGATCGCCAACAGCGAACTCGAGTCGGCAACGGCGCCTGTCAGTATATGATTTCTGCCTGCTCTGTGCCGCTCTCATCCTGTCCCGAATCAGCTGTATCTTCTCGGTCGTCTCCTGTACGATCTGTGGCCCCAAAATACTGCTCTCCCTGAGCTCTGTCCAACACACAGGCGATCGACATCTCCTCCCATATAGAGCCTCAAAAGGTGCCATCTGAATCGTCTCCTGGAAGCTATTATTGTAGGAAAACTCGATCAAAGGCAAATGACGATCCCAGCTACCACCGAAATCTAAAACACAAGCTCTAAGAATGTCCTCAAGAGTCTGAATAGTACGCTCCGACTGACCGTCAGTCTGAGGATGAAAGGCTGTGCTAAAACTCAATCGGGTGCCCAATACTTCCTGGAGTTTCTGCCACAATCGGCTGGTAAACTGGGTGCCCCGGTCGGACACGATGCAAGTCGGAACACCATGCAATCGCACTATCTCATCAATATAAACCTGGGCGTACTGAGAAAATCCAAAAGTGGTCTTCACTGGTAGGAAGTGAGCCGCTTTCGTCAGTCGATCCACAATCACCCAAATAGATTCATACCCTCGACTGGTCCTGGGTAGACCCACAAGGAAGTCCATGGAGACCTGCTCCCACTTCCACTCAGGGATGGGCAAAGGATGTAACCCGCCGGCTGGCCTTTGGTGCTCGGCCTTGACTTGCTGACAAGTCAGGCATCTCGACACAAAGTCTGTAACATCCTTCTTCATCCCGTCCCACCAGTAAACCTCTCTCAAATCACGGTACATCTTGGTGGAACCTGGATGCACACTGTATACTGATCTATGTGCCTCCTCGAGAATATCACGCCTCAGTCCCTCTGAATCTGGCACGCACAGTCGAGTCCCAAATCGAAGTATCCCCTGATCATCAATCACGAACTCAGAAACTCTGCCCTGCCGAATCTGCTCAATAATCTCTAAAATACGGGCATCGCCGGACTGTGCCTCGCGGATACGGTCAAGTAACTGTGGGCGTGCTCTGAAATGGGCCAGTTGTCCCCCTATAGGAGTAAACTCGAACTGCACTCTGCTGTCACATAAAACCTGCCAATCCGCCGTCGACTGCATTTGTACTGCGCTCAAACAAGATAAGCTACCTCCGGGCCTCCTACTCAAAGCATCTGCCACCACATTCGCCTTGCCCGAATGGTATAGAATCTCGCAGTCATAATCCTTCACCAACTCCATCCAACGGCGCTGTCTCAGGTTAAGATCTCGCTGCTGGAAGATATACTTCAAACTCTTGTGGTCAGTGAATATCTGGCACGACTCACCATATAGGTAATGTCTCCAGATCTTAAGTGCAAATACCACTGCAGCCATCTCTAAATCATGGGTGGGGTAGTTCTGCTCGTGTTTCCTCAGCTGCCGAGAAGCATACGCGATAACTCTGTCGTGCTGCATCAATACACAGCCCAGCCCCACTCGAGAAGCATCACAATATACCACGAACCCGCCTGATCCTGAAGGAAATGCTAACACTGGTGCAGTAGTCAGACGAGTCTTCAATTGCTGGAAACTATCCTCACATGCCTGGGTCCAATCAAAAGGAACCCCCTTCCGGGTCAACCCGGTCAACGGTGCAGCAATGCGGGAGAAATCCTGGACAAAACGTTGATAATAGCCGGCCAGACCTAGAAAACTGCGAACCTCTGTAACTGATACCGGTCTAGGCCAACGCTGAACTGTCTCGATCTTCTTCGGATCCACACAAATACCATCTCTCGTCACCACATGACCCAAGAAGTCGACACTGTCTAACCAGAATGCGCACTTGGAGAATTTGGCGAACAGCTGATGCTCCCTCAAAGTCTGTAATGTGATACGTAAGTGCTGCTCATGCTCCTACCGGCTCCGAGAATAAACCAAGATGTCGTCAATGAACACAATGATGAACTGATCGAGATACGGCCTAAATACACGGTTCATCAAGTCCATAAATGCTGACGGGGCATTGGTGAGCCCGAACGACATCACCAAGAACTCATAATGACCATAACGAGTACGGAAAGCGGTCTTCGGAATATCCTCCTTCCGAACCCGCAACTGGTGATAACCTGACCGTAAATCAACCTTCGAGAAAAACCCTGCACCCTGGAGCTGATCGAATAAGTCATCAATGCGGGGTAGGGGATATCTGTTCCGCACAGTAACCCGGTTCAGCTGACGATAATCAATGCATAAGCGCATACTTCCGTCCTTCTTCTTAACAAACAAGACGGGAGCACCCCAAGGTGACACACTCGATCGGATAAGCCCTTTGTCCAGCAAGTCCTGTAACCGATCTTTTAGCTCTCTCAGCTCCGCCGGGGCCATCCGATAAGGCGGTATAGAGATAGGCCCCGTGCCGGGGATCAAGTCAATACAGAACTCAATCTCGCGCTGTGGTGGCAGACCAGGCAGCTCGTCAGGGAATACATCAGGAAACTCTCTCACAACAGGGACTTGGTCCAACGGAACCTCTATGGAGCTAGTATCACAAATATAGGCTAAGAATCCCTGACACCCTTTTCTTAAGAGCTGACCAGCGCGAAGAGAAGAAATCAAGCTGGGAAGGGTAGCGCTACGATCTCCCTGAATAACAAGAACCGGCTCACCAGGAAAACTGAATCTGACTGCCTTCTCACGGCAGTCCACAGATGCATAACAGGTGGCTAGCCAGTCCATACCAAGAAGAACGTCAAAGTCTAGCATATCGAGGAGAATCAAATCAACTGAAGAATCTCTCTCCCCGATACGAACGGAACACGATCGGTATACAAAATGGGAAATAAATGACTCGCCTACCGGTGTAATAACGACAAGCGGCTGATCTAACGGAGAAGACTCTCGGCCCAACCTCGGTGCAAAGTATGTGGATACATAGGAATGTGTAGAGCCTGGATCAAATAATACCCGTGCATCAAAAGAACATACTGGCAGAGTACTTGTCACGACGGCATTGGATGCCTGTGCATCCTGAGGAGTCAACGCGAACACTCGGGCCTGTCCACCACTAATAGCTGGCTGTCCTCTGCCTCTACCTCGGCCTCTGCCTCTGCCTCTGTCGCCTCGTCCTCTCTGAACCGGACCGCCACACCCACGGCCTCTAGAAGCATTTGGCTGGCATGAAGCATCATCAGGAGTAGGAAGTAGAGCTCTTTGAGGAGGTGGTGAGGGGGGTAAGGTCACATGCGGGACTGTCGCCGCGCCCTGGCGTCCCATGGTACAGTCTCTGACACGGTGGTACTGACTCCCACACCGAAAACATCCTGGAGACGACTGCTGGGTCTGTGGATATGAACCAAATAACTGACCCCGTCTCAATCCTCTGCCTCCACCATCTCCCGGAAATAATCTATCACGATGTCTGCCCATCTGCCGCTGAGCTGGCGTATCAGTACGGATCCTCTTCGGCCCAGAAATGACCGGAGTCTTAGAAATACGCTCCTCCAAAAGTAAGGATGCATCCATCGCGGCTGTGTATGTATCAAAGTGCTGGGTGCCGATGGCAAGGAATAGCTGTGTATCAAGCCCTCGCACAAACCTCTTTATTCTCTTCTCTTCTGTGTCTACTAGGTACGGAGCATATCGAGACAACTGGGTGAACTGTATATCATACTCCGACACTGTCATCCCAGGAGTCTTGCGCAAAGACTCAAAACTACGGGCTCGAGCATCTCGGACACTCACCGGAAGAAAACGGGCAAGAAATGCAGATATAAACTCATCCCAGGTCATAGAAGGCAGACCTGCAGCTCGGCCTCTCTCTCTACTTAATCGTACCATGTCTGGGCAAGACCCTCCAGACGAAAACTCGCAAACTCCACCAATCTATCATCAGAACACCTCAACGAACGGCAAATCCGAGCCATCCTATCAAGAAATGCCTGTGGGTCCTCTGTCGCATCTGTACCGGTAAAAGCTGGAGGTCTCAATCTCATGAACTCCTGTAGTGAAATAGGGATAGTCTCCGTAGTAGCAGCAGGAGTGACCATCTGTGCAGCAGGTACGATCGTGGTCTGTGCGGTGGAAGGAACGTCCTCGGATCTCTGTGCCCGACTGGACTCAACTAAAGATCCCATCATCTGTCGCAACTCTTGCATGCCGGCCTCTAATCTGGCAATACGGTCTGGATAAGGTGGATCAGTATGACCCTGAGGGGTAGGCGTATCCTCCCGCTCGATCCTCGCCTCAGACGAGCCCGCTCGAATCTCATCCCTAGCGGCAGCCCGCTGAGCTCTCGTAGTCTTTGGCGGCATCGAAGCTGGAATAAGAAACAGGACTGATAAGATCATTGCAATTGAATCGAGGAATCAAGAAAGGAAATACAAGCAATTATGTCCTAAGGTCACTTAGGCGGAGTACCGAATCGTAAGTATGCCGCGGATCATACCCACGCTGCGCCACTCTGCTTAAGTCACCTACTCCATCTACCAAGGTCGTCCTATACTCAGAAAGGTAAAACCTACGCTCTGATACCAACTTTGTCACGACCCAAAAGTATGGAACGTGACTGGCACTTAGATTACGAGACGTCTAAAGGCGTACTGTAACCTAAGTCAGCCAAAGCCCAGAAAATCTAAACCAAAATCAAAAGAGAGTGAAGGAAAACCTTACATGAAAGCAATTTTTAAATCAATTAAGTTTCATAGAATACCTTTTTAAAAACATCAAAAATTTCCGAAAATTTCGGCAGAGTCTCCCCTGTATTTTCTATCCCCCAAAATGGGTACAACAAGATATATATAACCTGTAATAAATAAATGGCATCCCCAAGAGGGAGCTAGCTCTTCGCCCAAGGCGGATCACAACCACATGCAATATATAAGTAATATCACGAAAAGAGCATAAAAGAAATGCAAAATACTAGAAAACACACGTCGGCTCAAGTGAGCTCGACCCAAAAGAAACCACAAATATACAAATCTCTCAGTCTCATCACTAGGTCGCATATACAATATAAAGTGGTAGATGGAGAATACTAGATATAATGATGGAGCAAAAAGAAATAAAATGTGCTCGCAACCCACCTACGGGCGATATCGCGAGTCTGAGCAAAAGGAGCTGATGATAGGATAGCCGCCGCTACAAGACTGATGAGTCCGACCTGCAAGACACTGTGGCACAACGGGGGTGAGTTGCCAGCTCGTGAGTAGAATATAACATCTAATAAGGCAATCGTAAGAATGCACGCAATGTGTCACAACATGTATGTCCATATGTGATATAATATCTCTAGTATGCATGCACATGTATGCAATGTCATTACTTAATCTTTAAGTGTTTTAAATGCTAAGGGTACTGCATTCTTAACTTTAGAAAATGAATATCTGCATAATAGCTAAGTACCATCAAGAAATCATCTGAAAACCCGTGTCAAGCATCGACACCAAATATGAAATCATATCTGTCTCAATATCTCACTATATCAATGTCTCAAATATCGGGCTCCGTCAGTCCGGATCGGCCCATATCATCAAATCTCACGACAACGGTCGGTATCCTCCGGATATCCGCCACGCCAGACATCACCGGTAGGTAGTCTTCCCCTGCCAGGCTTATCGTCTACAACTCGATCTTCTTGCCCCGGGGTACCATACCGGGCCCACCATGTACCCGAGACGGTTCATCCACTCCTTGAATCGGGTCTCGAAATCCAACAGAAAACATGAAAACTCATGGTGGACGACACATACATCACGAGAAAACCGCAACTTTGTTTTTAAAAATGATAAATATAAGCTTTTGTTAAATTCTTGCGGTTTTCCCCAAAAATCCAGAAATCGCAGCAATACTGAAATCCTTAAGAAAATCATAATGTCCACATGTTATATATGATAAATGTCTATGATAACAAGGTATGCGATGTGAATTGTGGCTAGAAATCTATGTAAATATGATGATGATGCGAGGTATATACATGCTATGCAATTTCATATATCATGTATGAATGCAAGTGGCGATACTAAGTTAAACAGGTTCTATAGTGCACGTGGCATGGCAATTACCAAAGGCGTGTGTCACATGAATAGTGCGTGTGCAACAGATGCCAATGGTAATGGTGTTCGTGTCCTACGAAGTGATATCGCATATGTGTATATGAATGTTATATGAATGTCCATGTAATCTAGTATACGGTTAGCTGTGAGGGTATGCAATGTAAATAAAGGGGTAAGCTATCTAGCAATACAAGTCTTGCAAGAAATAGGGTAATCCTAACTAGGGGGCACCTCGCGCCATCCAGACAATTCCCCCATAGATGAATACATCTACTCACCTGAAAACTTCGCTAATCCGATCCGACCACCGCCTTGCCTTTACGCGCCGTATCCGATGTTTCCCCGATCGATCCTATATTTGCACAACACCAAGCATAAGATTACATATCCTAAAACGATGCAAGTCATAATATACAAATACCGACGCTCTCGAATTAAACATAACGTGCACTCGGTGCGCGGGAAAACACACGAAAATCGCTAAATCTTAACTAGAATCGTCTTTTCGGGGAAATCTACAAAACTAAAACCCGACTAGACAAAACCCTGCATTCACGCACTCTAATAGGCGTATAAGAAGCTAATTATATCACTAATATAACGCAATTTGATCACATTCTAATTTACATAAAAATCTAGCAAGCAATTGCATACCGATTCGATGCAAATATCGCAATTTTATCGATCTAGCGAGCACAACATCGCACAATTTACCACTCTAACCAATTAGATAACCAAACCCTAAATTAACTCCATCAACCATGCTACAAACCCTAATTTGAAATCAAATCCCTCTCTTGATTTTCATGAACAAGTAATTACAACTAAATTAATACTTCAAATTTCAATTTTTGCACATTTAAACTACAAGTTAACAAACTAGTTTAGAAATTTCACCTTACAAGTTGAACCCTAGTTTGCTCAAGCCACCAAAGAAGCCTCCTTTCTTCAAGTTTTGAACTAAATTTGGTTGAGGAGAGAGTGGATTAGGGTTTTGTTTTGAATTGGAGAAGAAAATGGTGAATTTTTATGGATTTTTCTTGATTTTTCATGATTTTTGAAGCAAGAATTGAGGTGAAAAGAGGGGGAGCTGCTGCTATTTTTTGGCCAGAGGTGAAGAGGAGGAGGGTGTGGGGTTTGTGTAGAGGTTTCTAGGTCAAAAAACCCTTTATGCTTCCATTTAATGCCTTTCACATCAAGTTTTTACAAAAAATCCCCATTTACATCATTTTTTTCATAAATTTCAAACCCTAAAACTAAAATCTTATAAACTTATGATACAATTTATTAACACTCTATTTTAGTTTATAAAGATTCCTAATTATGAAATTTACCTAATTAAATTTGTATTTATCACTAATTTAATGTATTTTTAAAAGCTTAAAATAATAAAAAAAATAATTAATTACGATTTTTTTTTATTTAACTAGAAAATTATAAGTGACATTTTAGTGACAAAATTATAGTAATATCTTATCTAAATTTTGTATAATTAGGTCTACAATGAAAAATACCTATTTTGACTTTTTACGGAAAAAGCCGAAAAATTAGCCGATTACCGAAAAACTGCTTAAACGATTTTCGAAGGGTTATACAAGCAAAATTAGGGTGATTCCTCCAACCTTGATTATAAGTGGAAGAAAATGGATCGTTTCTAGGTCTTTGTTGGAAAGAAGAATTGATATGCTCATGACCTTGAAACGGAGAATTCAATGGACATTCTTCCGTCAAATATGATGGATCAGAACAGCATCCACATACAGTTTTGGAGAGTGACATTTGATTTAGGACGGCAGCTAAAAATTTGTTTTCCATAGTTTCGAGTTTCTTTTGCATTGCCGACCTTTCAGCTTTAACTCCTATAGAAACATCAGATTGGTTATTGCCCCCCTAGACGATTGACTTACACCCTCCCACTGTAAAGATCTTTCAGCGAAATCTTCTAAGAATTTCCAAGCTTCACAGTCGTCTTTAGTCATGAAAGTGCCTTGACACATGGATTCAAGGGTCTGTTTTGTTGTAGGATTAATGCCTCATATATGATTCTGCACAGATCCCATCTAGGGATTCCGTGATGTGGACATTGAACTAACAGATCCTTGAAGAGTTCAAAACACTTCGAGAATGTTTCATTGGAAAGCTGGGTAAATTGATTTATTTCGCTGCGGACTCGAGCTGTCTTATGATTGGGGTAAAATTTCTTAAGGAATTCTTTTACGAATTCTCCCCAGTTCGAAATGGAATGTGCGGCTGTATTATAAAGCCTCTTCTCGGCTATATCGCACAAAGTAAATGGAAGAAGACGAAGACGCATAGCATCCACAGAAAGCTGTGAAGTACCCATCATAGCGCATACATTTTCAAATTTGGTAATAAAGATATATGCGTCTTCAGACTCGAGACCGTGATATTTGGGTAGAAGATTGATGTATTAGGGTTTTATTTCAAAATTGTCCCCGTTGGCTGGTGGAATGGTGAGACAGGTCGAAAGAGGACCTCGCATAGGATAGCATCTCTCTTGGAGAGAGATGCGTGGTGGATTCTGCGCACCTGCGGACGGCGGCAGGGTAGTGGTAAAGAAGTTCGATGGAGAACCGTCCATCGAAGTGGGTGTGGTGGTGGGTAAAGAAGAAGTAGATGTAGAAATACCGACTTCGGAGTCGATCGGGGGAACGCGGACAAGACGGGCACTAAAATCTCGTGTCCAGCCGAGCATGCACTAAAGGATTTAGTACAAGTGGCAGCATTAAGATAATTAAGGGAAAGATGAAGTGGTGTTTGTTTTGAAAAAGATACGGATATTTTTGAAAAAAATGATGCAAATCACAACAAATTCACAAGCAACCCTAGATCCAGTGGTCACCTAGGTCAAGTCTCTAGACCGCTCCTAACTGCCAGAAGAAAAGTCGCAAGATCAATCCTCTACTGGCTCTTTGTCCCTCCTGTAGCCAGGTAAGTGCCAGGTAAGTAGGAGGTTCTCCACTATGTAAGTAGTGGGCCTAATTAAGTAACCACTTGCCTTAGACACACTTGCCTTGGACACCATAAAAGAAACGCGGATAAGCAATATATTACCCACGACCTTCTCCTGTCCTAAGTGAGCGCGACGGTTCTTAGAGTCATGTCTAGATATTTTTTAGTTAATGAGGGTTATGCGGATGCGGTTTTGTTATTTTTGGGGCTTAGGAAGGGTAATGAACTCCCCACCTAATCTGAATTTGGTCTTTACCCTTTAATTTCCGTATTAAAAATGCAAATAACCAAGATCAAATACGCACAATTTTTATTTTTGCGGCGCTGCGAATTTTTGCAAAGAAACATGCAGAAATTGGTTAAAAGACAGAGCAGGGAAGAGATAAGAAAGTATAGGAGATACTAGAGAATTTTCGTACAGAGACGAAGCAAGGCCGCCGCGGATCCACCGCGTTAAGTGTCTAATGCCGCGCTTCCGCGGTCTAATGAGGAGATTCGTGCACTAAAATTCTTGCAGCTGCTCCTGTTCACCCTCTGAGCTCTCTGGAATATTCAGAAAAATTTTCCTCTCGCTCCACAGATTCCAGATTTCCTCGCAACAAATCACAACGAATCGTTTAGTGTTTGCGCGAATTTTGATCTAAAAATTCTGATGGAATAAATTTTTCAACTCAAATTTAAAAAACGAACAAAATAGCACACTATCTCCGACAACGACGCCATTTGATTGATACGAATTTTCGGTGTGTAAGTAGAAAATGTATAGAAATCACAACCAAAGAAATTTTTAAACCGCAATCAATAACGGTGTCGATATAGGTTCGTTAGCGAGTGCGGATCGTCCACAGGGAAATTGTGATTTGATCGTATTTGATTTAGATGAATTGAAAATTAAAGACAAAAGAAAAGACAATTCGATTCAAGATTTATAAAAGTGAATTTCAAGAATTATTAAAATCTAGATCTAATATCAAGAACACTTAAAATTCAAGAATCAAGAATTGATGATATACAAATCGAATTAGTAATCATGATTTGTAATGAGGCTCGTAGGAATCGATCGAATCGATAGTAGTGATGAAAACTTATGATTACATTTTCTTATCCATTGATGATTTGATACTAGATCGATGATGATCAACGAGGATTAGAGATTTCTTGCGGAAACTAGGGTTTCATCATCTATCCCTTGTCCTTTCGTTGATTTCATTCACATTCTAGCCTCTAGGAAATTCAAGCATCGATCGTTGATCACTAATTAAGAGCGAAAATAATCAAGAAAGTATCGCTCGAAACTAGGTTGTCGATAATTCAATTTACTAGAGTTTACAAAACTCATAGGACTTAAGAATAGTACAAGAATTTAATCATCATCAACTATCAATTTTCTCGATTCCTCCACGAGCGGAGTTTTTACTCAAGCATCAAAACAAAGAACACAATCAAGAATTGAGATCTCATCACAATGCAAGAATGTAAAGAAAGAAAGATTAAGAAATTTCACCTTTTATTAATCAACAATTTTGTTACAATTCGCTCAAGATCTACAAGATTTGAGGAGAGAACTCGATCGTCGATTTAGCTCCGCACCGTCTCCGTGAGTCGTGTATCTGTAAGTTTATGGTAGCGCCCCGGCTGTCTGTTCGAGGCCAAAATGTGGAAACGAAAACTTTTTCTAAACTAGAAACCGGCGCAATCGCAGACTTTAATCCCGGATCGAACCATTAACCTATAACTAGCAACTAAAGAAGGGTTGGAAATGCTATACTGATTGATCCGTGTCCTTCGGTCTTTGGCCACCATCCCAAGCTCCTCGCGGCATCTCCGATCTCGATCTCCTCGCCGGAAAAGGGCACCACATCATCGAGTCTTTTTACGGGCTCCCGCTTCATCCGAAGTAACTCGGACACGAAGTTCGCTAGCCGACGCATCCAAGGTGAAGTAGAGAATGTGTGTGACAATTTTGTCTCTTGCATCCATTGTATGGATGGAGGTTGAAGATGAAGCCATCAATGGAAATGGTGAGCTAGAGGAAGAAGAAGAAGAAGCTTTCTTTTTCTTTTGTTGTATATTTAAATGAGAGAGTGAGATCAAGAATAATACAAGAGCCAACCCTTACCATGGCTGCCCTTCTCTTTCTTCCTCTCATTTCAACCCACAAATCAATCACATAATGTGACATATGCACAAGAAATGAGACCATGAGTCACCTATGAAGTACATGTCTCATTTAATGCACAAAATGATGACTTAAGCTCACAATTTCCATTTGTAAACATTAATCCAAATGTTTACAAAAATAAAAAGATACGGCAACATCTAAAGTAAACTCGTGACGGATCACAAGGATACCCCTCACCTGTATATACATACCTGCGTCCGCATTCCGACTGAATGCGAATGCGATGAGACTAAAGTAATCCAACAAATCTAATACTAGGATCCGGCTTAAACCAAAGCCCACTAGTATGATCCGCTCGATCATGATCCGTGCACTGCTGCACGTATATGATCGAACCCTGCCATATATCATACGGCCTCTACAACGTTTCGCCCGAAACTTGAGAAACTGTCTGTGGGGGACTCTAAAGACTCTTCAATACTTTCGCTATGGATTTAACCACTAGCACGTCAGAGGTACTAGCCGTACGTAACGGGCTACCAGGTATTGACCAAAAGGGAGGTCGATGAGCGAACTCATCCTGACACCCTACTGAGCCTGTCAGTGACAATATCCGTACAGTCCGGTCTGTTAGTCTATGAGCATCGCATGTCGGGCCTAAGGGGTTGGTAAAAGTCAGACCCCCAAAAGCGGTACAAGTCGTGTCGGAGTGTAGCCCAGAACACCCTGAGATACTACTGGAATACCTACCAGTAAATCTCCTGCCTTGGCCAAGGACTTCGTGTAATGGCTCTCCTAGACACAGCGCGATCTCACCCCAAATACCGGGAGAGACGAAACCCCTGCCGATCCGCTCACTGCCTCCATGTGGCTCGGGACTGTACCCAACTAAAACCTGTTTGCACGACTCTTTTGAGCCGTGGTAGGGTAGTAATCAAAGCACAGTGGGAACTCACACGAGACAAATGACGATCTCAGGTCGATGAACTAACCTGTATACATGTCACCAGGGAACTGCTATCTGACGTCAGGTATAATACCAACTAGCATGTTCCCGGCGAGTCCCGGTGTACTCATAACCTAATGAGCACCTGTATACATATTAGGTGGACCAACTGACACCAATGGCTTGTGAGACCGGCCACCGTCCCTCGTCGGGGTCTCGACTGTATACACTAGTATACTAATGGAGTATCGATGCCCAGTCTCGAAACTTATACGACTAGGGACCTTTTAAGGATGTGTTTATAGACCCCAGCTCCCACGTATATGATCGCCATCATACTGCTGGTAGTCAAGCAAGAATCCTAAGGGCTCTATCAATGTGTAATAGTGATCCGTAAGGTCACCTAAAACTGTACACGATGATAAAGGTAAACTAGATAGCATACTATCATCTTGAGTAAGACTGTCCTACCGGCATAGGTCCTCCTTCAATCATTGCAATCACGTGCCTGTGATCCAATAATTGACTCTGAGGGCACTATATCCAACAATCTCCCACTTACACTCAAGGCTAATTATTGCGATGTCGCATACTCACAGCCCGTGTGATACCGAACACCCAACTCCTCTACTAATCAGTCTCATAAATCCTGTTTGCAAAACTATTGCGTTCGAGGAATAGCCTCAGTGAGTGGATCCGCCCTAATGTTTCTTTCTATGTCTCTCTTTATCTCAAGTTCACGGAGAAAGCCATCTCTTGAAATGAGCAATACCTGTCTTACAATATGTTTGGATATCTGATGGGACCTAGTACATAAATGAACTCCAAATCCAAACTTCTTAGACTGTATCGTCAACTGAACTTAATCAGTATCCTGCGTCATGCCTCCCTCAGTGTCCGCTTGGATCACCTGTCCAAACTACTGCCCCACGTCAAAGGGAAAACTATAACTCTGACAGTCACTCTGTCATCCAGATCATCTTGGAAGCCTGGAATGATAACCGTCTCCTAAAAGTGGCTATTGTTATCATATCCCTAGAACATCCACTTATGTTCTAAAACTGCTTCCGAAAGTTTCTCCAGGATAGGATTAATATCACATTATCGCATCTAGTGCAAAAACAACGTCTGGTGTGGTACTTGACATTTCATGATTGACTCAATTGCCTAAGCAAGTGATCTGCCAATCATGCACATCCCTCTCCCCTTTAGTCTGTAAGACACCTTTAGAGAGGGTGACTCCATCACCTGCGGGTATACTACCGTGCTAGGAGTCGTCCATTCTAAAACACCTTTAGAATGCTGTCTGAGTACCCAGATTTAGAAACTACCCAAATCTAGATCTAAAACCATAGATCTAGTAACCAGAATGTCTGATATAAAATCCATATCCTTTGTGGAGAAACCACTGTGTGACAACCAAAGTATAACCGATCGTAGTATAGGATTTTCACTTCCTACTATGTATAGTCATCCTTGTACCAGGACATCACACCCTACTACCTTCTTAATAGATCCATCCCCTATTCTGATGAAGTCAAACCTATGACTGTCACATCAGAAATAGATGATCTATCTCCGCTATATCTGCTTTAGTCCATAAATAGACATAAGCTATTTGTCCACTATACTTCCGCTGCTCCCACTGACTACGACAACCCTCCGGCAGAGTCATATACACATGCACTTCTAAAGCCATTTCAGAACGACGCTATACTCATCCTCCTGCCGGGTCTCATAGCCTGGAACAACAGTAGTTCAAGTTTGGGTAAACAAGAACCTCCCTGTCACCGTCCTTGAGCATACCGAAGTACCTCTCTAGTGCCTGAGGTTACCCACCATATCTGCGGAGTGGCCAATAGAATGTCAAACCAGATTGAATGTTTAGGTCCTATTAAATTTTCAGTAATCGTTTGCGGTTCTGGAATCACTTCCAGTTCTACCATACTCCCACTACTGTTTTCTGAAAAAATCAATTTTTATTAAAACTGTAGCGAGTCAAGAACAATATCACTATTGATCTTCCAGATGGTAGAAAGTCAACCCTCGTCATAGCCTAGGTCAACCTACAAACAGCCATTACAGAAACACGCCTTGAGTTATCCAGAATCTGATTTTAAGCATAAGCCGGATAACTTCCCGTACCTTAACATCATTAAGATATGAACTATTCTATATCCAATATAGGAATAGAGGAACTGATTTAATTGGAACTAGATTCAAATCATGCAGCTGTCTCCAGTGCATGTCAACTAAATGGAGAGAGTCCTATCAGCATTACTCAACTTAGGAATACATCCAGATATGAATAACCTGAAAGAGAAGCAAGTTCTCATAATCATTTCTATCAACTGAATACCGTACACAAGTATCTACATCTTCCATCACCTTGAAGAATCCTGATACTTGCAACGCCTGGTTCTCTACTTTATTCTTATACCTATAACTTCTCAAAACTTAAACCTTGCATTTCTACGGAATACATGTTTAAGAACTAGAGAAGTCACAAGTAAACAGAATATAGTACGAGTACCAACCCCTCTGTCCTCATGGACACTGGACAACATACAATACTCTGTATAAGTCCCCTGAGTCTAATAACTCATTCCCTGTGTGTCGTAGGTTGAAAACTGTACTTATGGCTAAGAAGAATTGCACCGCTGTTTAATGCTCCTTACCTAACCATCCACTGATATAGGTAAATGTCATAGACATAATTTCAAAAAGTCATATCTCACTTTATAAAAATAAACGTACATATATATCAATTTTAAATTGGTGCATAACAACGGATATTCAAAACCAAATATTTGCCGTCCGGCAAAACAACCCAGGCGATTTCCTCAAATATCACCAATTACAACGAATCCCGATATAATGAGGATGATCACCCAATTCCTAATAACTTACTCCCACTCATCATCTGTAAAACCATACAGACATGAGAATCAAACCTGGTAAATACATACCCTGGAGCAAGGGCTAATTGGCAAATAAGTCTTCTTTTAACAATACACAGTGAAACTGAAATATGTAAATGTTTCGGAGGGGTATCCGGGTATTCCTAGTAATGCCTCTTCCATTATCAGATTCATAACTGTAACCGTATATTTCTTTGCCAGCTCTCCAAATCCTTTTATATGTCTTTAGTCATTACCTTCTGTACACCCCTTTAGGCTAAATGGTTTTCTTCTTTCCCTACCGTTCGGCACCAGCCTATGGTTTGGAAGAAGACTATCCAATAAGCATAATGGGTGTACTCTCCTAATCCTAGGAGCACTCGCAACCCGAGAGAAGGTAAAGATAAAAGACAACTGAATAAACTTTATTCCTATTTCTCCTGAACCAGAATCCATCCCCGAACTGGAACAAGTCCTTTCGAGTTCGTATATAACCATATGATGGAGTATCCAATAAATTGTGGATCTTCGTAGTGATACGGAGTGTCCTGGAGAAATACAAAGGTGAAGTAGGAGTGGCGATGAAATACTTGGTTTGGTCGTGAATAGCAGTCGCAGTTTACTTTCCCCTCTTACTAATCCCTTTATTTGTCTTTACTTAATACCTTCTGTACACCATCGTTAGGCTAATTGGTTTTCTTCATTCCCCACCGTTCGGCACCTGCCTATGGTTTGGAAGAAGACTATCCAATTAGCATAATAGGTGTACCGTCCTAATCCAAGGAGGACTCGCAACCTGAGAGAAGGTAAAAGGAAAAGATAACTGAATAGACCTATTCATTTTCTCCAGAACCGAAAACCATCCTCAAATCTGGAACAAGTTCCTTCGAGTTTGTATATAACCATACGATGGTTTTATCCAATGGAAGTGGATGTTCGTAGTAATACGGGGTGTTCTAGAGAAAAAGGGTAAAATTAGGAGTGGCAATGAGGTATGCAACTCTGACAATCCAAAAGCCAGTGTTTTAAGAAGGTTCGGTCAACTTGGTCACTGAGTCATAGTCAAGGGTCGGGTCATGGTCGCTGCCAAAGAGAGAGAGAAAATAAAAACTCTGCGTGCACACTAACCTAGATCAGAATGGTTATCAATTTATCTAATCAGGAAACCTCCCACTGTATCGTCAAATTCTCCTCCAAATCTGAAAGAAGAATTAGTCGGGATCACCCGAGGAGTAAACCAACTCATCAGTAGGAATCAGGATCCAACTATCATCGCATGATAACGTGATGGAATCCACTCATGTTATCACACTCCAGAAGGTATGGGCATATCTGGCAAGTTTCAGTTTCTTTAGAAACTCCCGATAAGATTTTTACCCCATGCTCTTATGACCTTAACGAAGGCCAACATATCATAAGTCACATGTCAAGTTCTACCCGTCATTATCCAGGTTAATTTGAACCCACCCGTACATATCCTTGACGAAGGCCAAAATAGTAGTACGACTGTCCCAAACCAACGCATCTATCTATGCTGCAGAAAAGTAACAAATAGTTACCATACACTTGTTAGTTATATATATTCCCTAGAGGCCATTACTATACATAGGATGTATATTGTAGTGGATGCTGGGACATATATAGGGAGGACTTTCTTGCTCGACATGATAGTATGCTATCTGGTTGCTCTTTTCCTTAACGTGTACACTGATTGTCTCTCTGTTACATGTTGGTAAAGCCCTTAGGATGTGTACTTGACTACCTGGACTATGATGCGGATCATACTAGTGGGAACATGGTAGTCCATAAGTACATACTTCAAAGTCCCTAGTCGTGGGTATATCGAGACGGGGCATCGATATACCAGAGTAGACTAGCGTCTACCTTCTCGACCCATACAGATGAGCGATGGATGATCCCATATCTATTGGTGTTTGACATCAGAGATGATATACGGGTGCTCAGTAGAGACTAGGTACACTGGACGGACTCGCCGAGAACTCCCAGATGGTATTATACCTTACGTCAGATGGTAGTTCTCTGGTAACACTGGTACAGAGTAGTCTGTTGACCCGAGATCGTCATAGAGTCTTGTGTGATTCCTACTGTGCTTTGATTTCCACCTTACCACGTCCAAGAGGGCGTGCAAAACGGTGGTTTTTGGGTACAGTCCCGAATCACATGGAGGCAATGAGCGATAGGAGGGGATTCGTCTCTCTCGGTATAGGGAGTTGATGTTGCGCTGTGTTCGATTGGCTATAACCGGAAATCCCTGGCCAGGGTTGCCGAGATTTACTGGTAAGTATTACCAGTAGTTTCTCGAACTGTTATAGACCTCATATCGACACGACTTATCGAGCTATTGGGGTCTGACGTTTACCACCCCTAGGCGAGATATGCGACATATCAGACGAACAGACCGGACTGTACGGTAAGTGTTACTGGTTGGATTCACAGGAGTATGAGAGGGCTTGCTCGTCGATCTTCTGATCGCTCAATACCCGGATGGCCGTTACGTTTAGCAGACCGCTTACGGCTTGTGGGTGTTTGATATGATTATCACCTACTGCCGGCGTATTGACGAGTCTTTAGAGTCCTACACAGAGGTTTCCTGGCTCAAGCGAAACAAAATAGGAGCACATATGAGATATGTGCGGGACCGAGAATAATGCGTGTATGTGATACCGTATTCTATTCTCACGATGAATGTATCGATTGGTTGTATGCGATATAACCTAGTTATCGAATCATGGATTGATTCGATAAGTCGATACATTGGATATTAGTCGGTTATATGCGATATGACCGGATCATTAAATCAAGTGTTGATTTAATGATTTAATGTATAATTATATATTTGATATATTACTTTGCATTAACTAGTATTGGTTCACTTAAAATGGATTTTCTCACTTGAAGTACACATTGTATATGTGATATGTTTTTTTGTGCACTTGGTTGTATCATGTTTGATGATACATGCATGTTTGGGTGTATGTTTAGTTTAAACCTTGGTTAAGTAAATGGTTAGGGTTTTAATTTATTTATTCATTTATTTCTTTTGGCAAAAGGAGAAATGGTGGCTTGCTTTGTTTTACATTGAAGCTTCATGAAGCTTTGAAAAAGTCTACCATTTTTGTTTCATGCCTAACCTAACCATTCACCTAACCTTAGTTTACTCTCTACACATAACAATGGTTGCTAATATGATAAGGATCACTCATTTTCTATTATTCAATATTCTTATCATATTATCATATTCTTTTCTTCTTCTTCTTCTTCTTCTTCAAGATGAAGAAAACCTTACATCCTTTAATGGTGTCTTGAGAAAAAGAGTGAGAAATCCAATTCTAAAGTGAACCCACTTCCTATTTCTTCATCCTCTACCACTTGCCAAGTAGTATAGGGTGTTTTCTACACAAGTTTCATGGCTTGGTGAAGTTGGAGCTTGATCTTGTGTTGCCTTGACATAGATCATCTTCGGCATCGAAGTCGACGACCAAGCCTGCCCATTTCTCCGATGAAACCGACGCTAGAGCCCGGGATCCGATGATCCCAGCGAGGGAACATCATCACGGAGCTATGGAGGTGGAGGACCGGATCTACAAAGGTTGTATTTTCCGTTCACTTATTAGTAAAGCAGTTTTCTAGTTATTGTTTTCGCCTAATCTCTAGTTAACGATCCGTATTAGGGTCTCTCGACACTTGTAAAATTTGAAATTGGCATGGTTGATGCCTTGTGAGACCTCTTGAGCATGCCTAGGAACCCTACAGTAGTATCAGAGCCTAGCTAGAGCATTAGGCGATGCGTTAACGAAGTTAAAACCCCGATCGAACTCAAATACGACAAAATACACCCCTCTCTGGTCATTTTTTAAAATCTGGGTTTTTCCAGAATTAAAAATACCTGAAAAATTCAGCAGGGAAAGATAAGAATTCTGGTGAAAAATGAACCCCCAATTCCTTCATATGGCTACGGAACCGCTGCGTCGACCCACCATTAGCGGCGGTTCCACGGCAATCTAAGCGTATTAGGGGAAGTTCTTTGCACAGTAATTCCTTTATCTGTGTTTGCTATTTTATGGGTATTTTTAATCTGACTCAAGTGTTGAGTGTTCTGGGGCTTATTTGGTAATCGTCGATCCGATCGGGAATTTTAAATTCGTTATTGTTTTTCCGGGTAAATTTTAGAACATGTTAAAAAGTTCAACCGGATATAAATACCCACCTTTTCCCCTATCGGGAAATTTCCAAGTGTTGGATCTTTCCGTGGTTTAATAACGTTCTAAGTAGTGCAAGTAACGCGATGGACCCTCTAGAAGACAACAAACCTTAACTCGATTATGTGACCGTCTTGAACTGCCCTTTGAACCTTTGGGTTTGGGGCAGTATGGTGTGCCACATGTGAGGCGTTGGCTTGACCCTTCTACGGCTGGACCGTTGGTACAGAGGCATGAGCTGGATGTTTTTAAACTTGTTTCATGTGTTGATCTGTTTCGGAAAAACTTGGGTGTTTGATTGTTCGATCGGAAAGTTTAACATTTTCTATTTATCTGGAATGGGATACAATACTTGGAATCGACAAGCAGTTATGAGATAACTGATTTGAATGTTATAAACATAGCACTTTAGTCTCACTTGATCGGTTGCCACGGAATTTTGATGCGATCAAAAGTCCGTCGCAATCACGTAGCGTACGCGGATACTCGCCGGGTAAACTTAATAGACCGCTACACCCCATAGCCCCGACCAAGTGACTGTAGGAGAACCCCGTCGCCGAAAGCATCCGTTCGGGTGCTCGCGGCAGCGGTGTTCCGCCTTGGTGCACTTCGTCGACGGCATCGGGGGTGCGGCCGCCTAATAAAGTTTGCGACGAGCATTCGATCAAAATGTCGGGAATCTTGTTGAATTGCCCGACTTAATATTGAAAAGTGTTTTCGATAATGAGACTGAAATGCGGGGTTTATAATTGTTAGGCATGCGATGTCTAAGGAATTCATTTGATTAGGCATGCGATGTCTATGCAGGTTGCGGATTCCAACTGTTGTAGTTTTACACTTTCTTTTCTGTGACCGTAAGTGTAATATGTGATATCGCCGGTTTCGTTGCTATATGTCAACGACAATTGGGATGCGCATATTTACTTACGTTGATGACATGTGATGTTATGTGTTGCTGGATATGTTATATTGGATCGTCGTGTTTGAATAGCCGGGTTTTTTTATGTGAGATGAGTGTTTTTTATTTTCATTCATGTAAAAAACTTGTATGTAATATTCTTTTATTGGGGTACTTCCAGGTTGCGGAAGATGTCACATTTTGTATATTATTTACTTTTCCGCACTAGGATAGACCCAAGGAGGAGAGCACAGGTAACCGGGTTCTGGAGTCCAGTGGGAGACCAACTCGAGGAGTCGAGTCCGGGTCTCCTAACTCTAGAACTGGTAGGGTTGCTTGCCGCTCTCGTAGGGGTCTAGGGGTGTGGGTTTGGCTATCCATCGCGACCGTGGAATCCGTGTTTTATACTGGCTCGTATTGAAAACACGGACGTCCTAGTATATCCAATGTTTCATATGATTCTTGTGCTGCGATATCTGTGATGTGATCATTTGATATGTTCTGTGATGGATACTGTATATAGTATATATGATATATTATATAGACGTTACTTATGTTTTACACCCGCGCTAGCCCTGCCCCGCTCTGCCGTTAGTTACCTAACCTAACGGTGCACGAGGGGACATCGAGGCGAACAAGGATGGCATAAGTGTACGTCGTATTTATCTGTGATGTTTAGGTACTTAAATGATGGGACTTCATTAATGTGATTAATGAAAGAAAAAGAAACCTAAGATGTTGTGGAATCGAATTTCTAAATAAAACAGGTAGCTACAGTTCTTGCTTTGCACAGCGGTATATATAATATATCCTGCACCTTATTCGATGAGGAAAGGACCGAGATCCCTTCACCGGGAGTGACTCCTTTAGCAATAACTGGCAGATGCTACACAATCGGTTTGTCTTTTGATTGCTTGTAAGAGTTTTTGCTTTGCACAGTGATATATATGATATATCCCGCACCTCATTCGACGAGGAAAGGACCGACGATTCCTTCACCGGGAGTGACTCCTTTAGCAAAACTAGAAAAGCCTCAAAAACACTCCATTTCAAAATTCATTCGATCCTACAACGATTTCAAGTTCATTACGCAATAGGTTTTCAGAAAAACCTGTCGTAGCCCTCCGTCATTTCAGATAAGTAGTAGTTAGTATTCGTGCTACGTTTGTTGGCCTGCGTCAAGGAGTAGTGTGCGGTAGCTAACTAGTATTTATCTGCTTATGCATATGATGCAGATTGGATTAGGGAGTCGTGCGACTTTGTTGGCCTGCGTCAAGGGTCGTGCGGGTGGGTTTAATTCAATCAGGAAATGACGGGTTGAACTTGACTAGCGCACTATGGTTTGTTGGCCTGCGTCAAGGTCATAGGACGCTAGGGGCAAAATTATCGGGAATTTCAAGCGTTGAAATTTGCAATGAGATTGCATACCTTCTATGAGATAGTTGGATCCCGATACCCGCTCGAGTAAGAGTTAGCCTGGGAGAGTTTTACACATTACAATTAGCCGATCAAGTAGGTGTCTAGAAAGGTGTTAACGAGGTTACGCCTATGGGAAAATGAGGTTTACATTAATTAAGTTCGTGCAAAAGCACGGGGGACCTCCCTCAAAGTACCGACACTGGCCTGGCTGAAAGATTGGCGAACTTGTAGTGTGTAATTAATCCCGGCTAGTCTTTCCTTTTAGGGTTTGAAGGAAGATTTGATAAAAACAGTGGGAGCCATCCTGATTAGATAAAATATATAACCAATCTAATCTAGCTAGGGCGCACGCAGAGTGTTTTCTTCTCTCTCTCTCCAGGTAGCGACCATATCACGCCTTAATCAAGATAATAATACGGATTATTGACCGAAACCGCTTGTTATACTGTGCTGGGGAACGTTGGTCCCGCTCCAACTTATAATTGTTATAAGACAGAGCAGGAAATTCGGGATTACCAGAATTCCCGTGCCGTCCAAACGAAGAAAGTGCATACTGATGCATCATCTTCGGGTGTGTTCATTATACAGAACTGTTTCTCAGTATTCTTTACGTCCTGGATATAAGATACCGGATCAGGATCCTGCATATATAATTTGTTACGTGGGCTACAGATAGGTAAAGAACTGAGAACGGGTGATAAGTTTCATGAGACAGAAAATGGGGTAAGTGTTGCAGCCAGATCTGTTGGTCACTGTCACCCTGTATTACCAATACATTGATTCTGAACGAATGTTATTAGATACCGAACCTGATATACAAAATCATATCAGTCTCTTTATTAGTAAAGAAAGGATATAATTTTGTATTGTTGGATAATGTTTTGAACATTTCCTATATCAAAAGTTGATCGGTTCAGGCACGTTATCTAAAAGCATTGATGTTCTAAATCAAACTACAGTTCTTAGTATACGGAACACACACAAGAGGAAGAGTTCAGAAATGAACGGATCCTTCTTGAGGTATTGTAGACTAGGTCATATCAATGCGACCCGACTAGCTAAGTTGCATAAAGATGCATATTTAAATCTGTTTGAATTTACATCTTGTGAAAACTTGCCAGTCATGTCACAAAGATAAGATGACCACAGCTCTGTTTATTTGTAACAGAGAAAGAGTTAGTAAACTCTTGGGATTGATACATGTTGATGTATGTAAGGTCTCCCGTCTACACATGCCAAGACCGGTTCTTTGTACTTCATTACATTCTCTGATGATCTCTTTAGATTCAGACATATGTTCCCATTGAAACACAAGTCCGAAACTTTTGAGATATTCACAGAATATAAGTTAGAAGTAGAGAACCAAAATAAGGGTATAAGTATTATGTCCTATGATGAGATCAGGGAGGAGAATACTTGTGCATAGAATTCCTGGACTATTCTAAAGGAGAATGAGATTCTCTCTCAGCATTACTCCTCCGTATACACCATAGCACGATTGTATATCGGGGCGGAGCAATTGCACCCTATTCGATATGGTGCGCTCTATGATGAGTACTACTGAGTTACCTGCTTCCTTTTGGGGGTTATGCACTTGAGAAGCTGCATACCTATTGAAATTAGGTTCGAATCAGGTCACAGCCTACCATTCCATATAAGATATGGTATGGGAAGAACCCATGTCTTAAGCTAGTTAAGATTTGGGGTTGTCCGGCCTATGTCTAAAAGCAAAATCCGGACAAACTCGAGACAAGGTCTGTAATGTAGAACTGGAAAAGTTCCAGCTATACAAACTACAGCAGATGATTTGGTAGAACCAAAGAATTTAGTAGATTCCAACGAACCTCAGCCTCTCCGCCGATCTAGTAGGGTTCCTCACCCACCTGAGAGATACTTCGGTTTCTCTATGACAGTGGGAGCGAGGATTGTGCACAAAACAACATCAAGGTGCAACGGTTGTGCACACAACTTTGGTCATAGGCATCGTGTGTGCCTGACCGCAAAATCAGGTGCATCTGACATGCACGAAAATTCCGATTTAGTGCATCTGGTGTGCACTAAATCGCATCTCATAGCAGGCGCCCAACATGCGCTAAAAATCCCAACCCGGTGCATCCATCATGCATGAAATCATGAAATCCAATATCGAGTGTCGAACACGCGCAAACTCCAATCAGGTGCACAAGGTGCACAAAACAAATATCGAGTATCACAATCGAAACCGAAGTCCAGTGCATCTAATTTGCACAAAAGGCGTATCACTGCACTGCAAGCATATATAAACTATACAGAGTGCAGGAACCAATCGTGTGCGTAGATACGCACAAAATCAACTCAAATGTCTAAAACCGTAAAATCACAAGCATGTGAAACCAAAGCATGAAAACGATATCAAGTGCAACACCGTGCAAAGATCGTAAATTCTCAATCATCAAAATCAAATCAAGCGAATAAATCACCCAAAACATCGAAATCAATAATGGCGGAATAGTACCGCTCAAGCGCATCCTTCAAGAATCTCGGGCCAACTGTCGCGGTCACTAGTGGGACGTCTCGTCAATGATCATGAACTCTGGCCTGCTGGTGTGCGTAACAATGACCACTCCTGGGTCAAGGTCTTCATTGTGAATTACCAATCTCTCGGTTCATCGGCTCATCGGCCCTGTCAGGTGTGCTAACGGGGATGATCCCGTTCTGGCACTTCTCTGGTCATCTCTCGGTCAATCATCGCGACCACTCGTCAAGCAGCATGTTACTGGCGTCGGCCTTTGGCTCTCTGAATGCACATGACACATCTAATCCTGGGTGCAAATATCATTGCAGCAGTATCCTGGAAGGAATCCTGCTCAAGGTCTCTTCCAAGTCTCGTCTCTGCCTAACTGTCCGGAAGTCATCGTCCTTTACTATATCTGTTTCTTGTTCCGGAACAGCTGCATACTCACCGCGACTCCTTCTGGAAGGTATATCCAAGTACAATGCCTCGGCATGCGTATCGCATCTCTGATGTCGGCGGAGTAGAACGTCATCTTATCAAGATCTCGTACGAACCGCTTACTCCATCTTTCTCTAAGGTCGACCGCTTCGGACTCGTCTCGTCGTGGCTGCATGGACTGAGCTCCAACGGCTATCCTCGTATCGGAAGTCTCCCAAGAAATGCATCTCACCACCTAGCATCCGAATTAAGTCGAGCCATCCAATCGAGTCGTCAAAACCTCATAATCCCCCAAGAGCTCAACATCTTGGGCACAGTTTAATAGTATCGAGTACATACCACAGTATCGGTAGTCCAGCCGTAGAAGGGCAAACCCAAGCCTCACTAATGGCGCCGTAGAACTGCCGCAAACCCGAAGGTTCAAAGGCTTCACACGGTCATTAAGTCGAGTTAAGGTTTCATTCTTCTAGAGGGACCATAGAATTGCCTGCATGTCTTTCCGACTACTTTAAACTTGGAATAATAGGGTTCTGACATTCGATCGTCTCTATCGACTCCCAACGTCTCCGTGTGAAGTCGTCTCTAGCTGGAATCAATCTATCTGATGACCTCGCATCGGGGTAGGCGAACGATCCACATGTCCTAGTCATTCATCCTCGATGACTAGCGACCTTCTATCATCTCTTAGTACAACTTGTACTGCAATAGCTCCAACATCTGGGGCGATATCTCGTCGTTCGCAGCAATAACTGGCTCACTCGTCTGCATGCTGAACCGTGTCTCAATCATCATGAATAAGCCACACATCAACGGTCATCAAAGTCTGGCTAGCCTCTGTCAGTGGCTCAATCCTCTGGTGCTAATCTGCACGTCCGAGAAGTCTCATACAGCGATCCATCCAACGCTCGTGGTACAAAAACACAATCCAAAAGACACATCTCTACAATCGTGTGTCGCCCGAATCACGCCATGGTCAGTCCTCGTTCGTAATGAGCTCATGCTGACCGCAACTCTAGCCGTAGCTCTCCTTGCCCGTAATCGTGGCGGCAAAACCATAACTGGTACTGATGTAGCTAGATCAGGAATGAATATGATACTGAGCAAAGAAATGTACATCCTAAGGCTCCTTAAGTGGAGTGGCGTGTCGTAAATATGCCGCGGAACATACCCACGGTACGTCACTCTACTTTAGTCACCTATTCCATCAACCAAGGGTCATCCTACGCTCCGAAGGTAAAACCTAACGCTCTGATACCAACTTTGTCACGACCCGAAAGTACGGAACATGACCGACACTTAAACTACGAACGTCTCGAGGCGTACGTAATCCAAGTAAACCGAAAACCCAGAAATCCAAACCAAGAAAAGTAGTAGAGTGCAGGAAAAACCAACTTAAAGCAAGTAGTTTCAATAGCATAAGCCGAATTATGCGGTTTTTAAAAAAAAACATCAAAAATTTACTGAAAATTTCGGCAGTCTCCTTTGTAAATACTGGCCCCCAAACGGGATACAACATGAATAGTATACGAAATCAAGAAAAAGGCATCCCCAAGCGGGAGCTAGCTCTTCGTCAATCGACGGTCACAACCACGTAAGCAATAAAATATACAACGCCGAAAGGCGAGGATCACCACAGAAAAGGAAACTCAAAACAGCATGAAATCCGTAATATACAAAACGCGACTCTAAGGTCGATAGAATAAACAACACTGGTCTCTATCTCTGAAATAAATACATGTTTGGTTGATGGAATTTACTAGATACAACTGAATAATATTATACAAGGTAATATGATTGGTACGATACAAGAAAAACCCACCTACTAGAAAGTCACCCGAATGAAACTGAGCCCGCAACGCCGTAATGAAACATGTACGGCAAACCTGCAAGAAACTGAGGCACAACGGGGATGAGTTGCCAACTCGTGAATAGAAAAACATCTACGCACAGAAATCGCATAAATAACGCAACCTAGGTCAATGATCATAATATATCCTCAAAAATATACATAACAAGCAGCCTATAACAATGGCTAGGGTAATATCTAACCGAGTGAAATCTCATGTGCCCGTGTCAGTGCCTCAGGTAGCAATATATCATATGAATGAGGTATGAATGCATGAGAACAGAATACATGTAAATGAAGAAACTGTTTTCATAAATTAGTGAGATTTCCTTCGTATTTTTAAACTGAGGTATCATAATGAAATCAGTATCAACAGTGTCTAGCATCGACACAAAACATAAATCTCACTGTCTCGAAATATCAATGTCTCAATCTCAATATCTAGGGCGTCGTCAGTCCAGACCGGCCCCTACCATCCATCTCAAGACCACGACGGTATCCTCCGGATATCCGACGCGTCGGGTAATATCACCGGTAGGTAGTGCTCCCCTGCCAGGCTCACATCGTCATCATCACGCGCTTCTTGCCCCGGGGTACCTTACCGGGCCCACCATGTACCCGAAACGGTTCCTCCACTCCTCGAATCGGGTCTTGAAATCCATCAGCAAACTCATGGTGGACGACTCATACATCATGGAAAAACCGCACTTTTTATTTTAAAAAGAGAGAAAAGGTTTATTTATATTTTTGCGGTTTTCCTCCAAATCCAAGAAATCTCATGAAATCCGAATCCAAGTCATCAATAGCATGTAAACAGTGAATATAGGCATGAGAATCCATGAATGCGACACAACAGTGAATAATAACATGCATGAAGTAGTAGGCAATAACTACAATGTCTCACTAGCATATAAGGCAAGTACACTAATATCATGTCTAAACTATTAGCTAACAACCTATGTCAAATGAAATAGTACTTTCTAAAGTGTTCGTGACATGGCAATTACCGATGAAGATGTGTGTGAGCCGGCAAGTAAGTGTACGTGGTACATACGCGTCATCGGTAATGGTGCTGGTGTCCTAACAGCATGATATTAGTAATGGAATAAGAAATTATAATATAAGTATGCGATGCGGAGCGAACAGTAAAAATGAGCGGGAGCTGAATACTAGACGCAACTATAACTAATCTGCACTAATCTAATTTAAGTCCTACAAATGGTGCCTTTTGAAATAACACGAATCATGGGGTTTTGAAAATAGGGGCTACAGTGTTTTTAAGAAAATATACGTTTTTGAAATATCCGTAGAATCCCTTGACCTATCTTTTAAAATACGCATGATTCGTAAGCTTTGAAATAGGTAAGAATCGAATCTAATCTAACAACTAAACTAAACTAAAGGGCTAAGCTAACAAGCTGGACTACAGGTAAGGAAACTGCCTAACATCTGAGTCGATACATATACATACCTGTATATATATTAGTCGGTGATCCCGCCTCAATAATATCATATCTGATACCATATCTATAATCAGACATCCCAAGTCAAGAGTGCGGATCAATCATCAGTATATAGCTCGTACGTAAATCCGTCGTACGGCATTCCAAATCTGGGTACGGGTCAAAGTCACATCAATCACACTATTCATCTAGTATCTTCTTTATCAAATATCATGATCCGGAATAATGTCCTACGTCTAGTACAATATTGATACCATCTATGTATGCATGCAGGTGTACGAATCACTACGTCAAAAGACCCGCTAAAACATCGTGTCGTATCTTAATACGAACCAAATCACATCACCGATCTCCTGGCCTCAAGCCCAATCTCATCGACTCATCTCAAATCCCAAAAACTATCCTCAAATCCAGTATATAAACACATAGTCCTATATCCATGTGTAAATATACACATCAATATATAATCCCATGTACGCACATATGAAAAAAGAATGTATGCAAGTATGGGTGTGTGTGTATGTGTGATGCAACCACTACTCTAGGGTTTCGCAACACTAACCAATCCGATCATACCTAGGATCCATCTCTATCATCAATAATCTCAAACAATAAATAAACAATATATATGTGTGTGTATACGTGTCCGTATACATCACCACGAACTGCGGGGGTGCTATACGCCATCCACCCGACTTCTTCCCGTAGATATAAATCTACTCACCTGCACTCAGTGTGTCGGTGTCGATGTCGATGTCTCCATCATCTTCTGCATCGTCTTGGAATCCACGTGAAGGTACCTACAATGATCAACTATAGCAATGCGTATGAAAATCAAGGCAGAAAACCGATACAGCACACAGTGTGCTCATAGGTTTGAACCTATGGCCCAAACATGCAAATCCAACAAACAACCCCTGTTGTCGATGTACGAACACCCGACAACCAAATACAAATCCAAATATCAAGAAAGTGCATTTAAAAATACGGAAAACACTGCCTAAAACACACCAAAATGCTCCCAGATTTTCCCCAGATAACAATTAGCCAAAACTGCATATGGAGGGGGTCTAATTTAGTGCAAAATGAGCCCTGGAACAAAAATTGACCGATTCACTTCTACTCTGGCCGCAAATTGCGGCCAGAATGATTAAATTTGCGGCCGTAGGTTTGATTTAGGGGCTCGGGTCTTGGTGGTAGCTTCCTAGGTGCCTGCACGACTCACTGTCAGCTCAATTTTATTTTTGGTGCCCCCGGGTTGCTCCAGATTCCAGAACACCTTCACAGATCACACAAACCGACATGAAAGTCCCGTAATTCCGTATTTTTTTTGGGTTTCAGGTTGTGCTAGGTCAGGGTTCTAGTCAATATAGGGTCTAAGGTCACCATTTAAGTCCAATTACAAAGCCACATCTCAACTTTACCCTAACCCTCTCTAAGTTGGTCCAAAATACACCAAATTACACGATATCGATATGAAACTTGAATTGAAGCTTAAGCACAAGCAATAACACTCTAATTGTGAAGAAATTATCTCATAATACCCTCATGAATCCTCAATAGCGCCAAAATGACTACTTTCTTGGTCCAAAGGCATGCTTGTGAGCTTGTGTACAATTTTCGTGAAAGCGATATGGGGTTTTGGGGTGAATTTCATGGAGAAATGGGGGTTTGAAGGTGGAGGAAGAGGAGGGCAGCAGGAGCTGCAGCAGCTCATGGAAGAGGGGGGAGAAATGAAAGGAGAAAACAAGAGGGAATGGCCAAGTCAACACTCTCACCTACCCTCTCTCTCTCACCATACCTATTTCTTATTCCTTTCTCTTTCTCTTTTTCTTTTCTTTAATTCCCTCTCACTCAAATAGTGATCCCAAAATAAAAACCATGGCAAGAAAAATGTAACACAAGTTCAAAAATGATATGTGCAAGTTTTTCACAAAAAGCCAAAAAATCCGATTAGCGATTTTTAATCGCGATTAGCACTAAATTAGTATATAAATGCTCATAAAAACTTAAAAATGACTAATTTCCATAGAATACATAATTTTTGAATTTTCTATATTTTTTTCAAATTTTTTCCCATTTATCGATATTTAATTATAAATTTAATATTAAAATAATCAATAAAATAATATTAAATTATAAAAATTCCTAAAAATAATATTTTATTATTTTGGAATGTTACAATCTTCCCCCCTTAAAGAAATTCGGTCCCCGAATTTATATTTAAACGCCCAATTTCTAAAACATTTCAATAAGAAGTCCAGGTCGTCGGGGCTCCGAAATCATCAATACATAAAACGCATCATAGCGCAATGAATGCGCATGAGTAATGAGCAGATAACTCAAAAACAAAACTCCGTCAAGCATCCCGCAATCATCGGAGTTAAGGTAAGGACACGAATGCCAAATCCAAAGCAAAATCAATATGATATAAATCAGAACTATACATGTAAATATCAAATCTATACATGTAAGTTTCTAAAGGAAATGCATGCCAAATATTTTAAAGTCATTGTGCAATGCGCAAAACACTGCACAGTGGCGGACGTCTCTTATAAGAAAATAACCATATACGTATATACCTTTTTTTTAATATGCATGTTCCGCCGTTTTGAAAACAATTTAGAAGGGTTCCCTGTTTTAAACGTTTTCGTGGCATATCAGACACGTATGTAAATAATGAGACTATAGCTCGCTTTTGGAAATCCCTTTGAAATCTATCAATGCATGCAAAATATATCCAGGAACTGTCATCCGATCAGTCCTGCTCAGTACGAAAACCAATCGCAATATCATGAAAATGTACTGCTTCATAAGAAATCGGTCCCAAAAAGTGCATATGAAAACCCTGTGCGTCCGGTACGCACGGAGATCAAAATCCATGAATGTGCACAAAACAACATCAAGGTGCAACAGTTTTGCACACAACTTTGGTCATAGGCATCGTGTGTGCCTGACCGCAAAATCAGGTGCATCTGACATGCACGAAAATTCCGATTTAGTGCATCTGGTGTGCACCAAATCGCATCTCATAGCAGGCGCCCAACATGCGCTAAAAATCCCAACCCGGTGCATCCATCATGCATGAAATCATGAAATCCAATATCGAGTGTCGAACACGCGCAAACTCCAATCAGGTGCACAAGGTGCACAAAACAAATATCGAGTATCACAATCGAAACCAAAGTCCAGTGCATCTAATTTACACAAAAGGCGTATCACTGCACTGCAAGCATATATAAACTATACTGAGTGCAGGAACCAATCGTGTGCGTACATACACACAAAATCAACTCAAATATCTAAAACCGTAAAATCACAAGCATGTGAAACCAAAGCATGAAAACGATATCAAGTGCAACACCGTGCAAAGATCGTAAATCCTCAATCATCAAAATCAAATCATGCGAATAAATCACCCAAAACATCGAAATCAATAATGGCGGAATAGTACCGCTCAAGCGCATCCTCCAAGAATCTCGGGCCAACTGTCGCGGTCACTAGTGGGACGTCTCGTCGATGATCATGAACTCTGGCCTGCTGGTGTGCGTAACAATGACCACTCCTGGGTCAAGGTCTTCACTGTGAATTACCAATCTCTCGGTCCATCGGCTCATCGGCCCTGTCAGGTGTGCTAACGGGGATGATCCCGTTCTGGCACTTCTCTGGTCATCTCTCGGTCAATCATCGCGACCACTCGTCAAGAAGCATGTCACTGGCGTCGGCCTTTGGCTCTTTGAATGCACATGACACATCTAATCCTGGGTGCAAATATCATTGCAGCAGTATCCTGGAAGGAATCCTGCTCAAGGTCTCTTCCAAGTCTCGTCTCTGCCTAACTGTCCGGAAGTTATCGTCCTTTACTATATCTGTTTCTTATTCTGGAACAGCTGCATACTCACCGCGACTCCTTCTGGAAGGTATATCCAAGTACAATGCCTCAGCATGCGTATCGCATCTCTGATGTCGGCGGAGTAGAACGTCATCTTATCAAGATCTCGTACGAACCGCTTACTCCACCTTTCTCTAAGGTCGACCGCTTCGGACTCGTCTCGTCGTGGCTTCATGGACTGAGCTCCAACGGCTATCCTCGTATCGGAAGTCTCCCAAGAAATGCATCTCACCACCTAGCATCCGAATTAAGTCGAGCCATCCAATCGAGTCGTCAAAACCTCATAATCCCCCAAGAGCTCAACATCTTGGGCACAGTTTAATAGTATCGAGTATATACCACAGCATCGGTGGTCCAGCCGTAGAAGGGCAAACCCAAGCCTCACTAATGGCGCCGTAAAACTGCCGCAAACCCGAAGGTTCAAAGGCTTCACACGGTCATTAAGTCGAGTTAGGGTTTCATTCTTCTAGAGGGACCATAGAATTGCCTGCATGTCTTTCCGACTACTTTAAACTTGGAATAATAGGTTTCTGACATTCGATCGTCTCTGTCGACTCCCAACGTCTCCGCGTGAAGTCGTCTCTAGCTGGAATCAATCTATCTGATAACCTCGCATCGGGGTAGGCGAACGATCCACATGTCCTAGTCATTCATCTTCGATGACTAGCGACCTTCTATGATCTCTTAGTACAACTTGTACTGCAATAGCTCCAACATCTGGGGCGATATCTCGTCGTTCGCAGCAATAACTGGCTCACTCGTCTGCATGCTGAACCGTGTCTCAATCATCATGAATAAGCCACACATCAACGGTCATCAAAGTCTGGCTGGCCTCTGTCAGTGGCTCAATCCTCTGGTGCTAATCTGCACGTCCGAGAAGTCTCATACAGCGATCCATCCAACGCTCGTGGTACAAAAACACAATCCAAAAGACACATCTCTACAATCGTGTGTCGCCCGAATCACGCCATGGTCAGTCCTCGTTCGTAATGAGCTCATGCTGACCGCAACTCTAGCCGTAGCTCTCCTTGCCCGTAATCGTGGCGGCAAAACCATAACTGGTACCGATGTAGCTAGATCAGGAATGAATATGATACTGAGCAAAGAAATGTACATCCTAAGGCTCCTTAAGTGGAGTGGCGTGTCGTAAATATGCCGCGGAACATACCCACGGTACGTCACTCTACTTTAGTTACATATTCCATCAACCAAGGGTCATCCTACGCTCAGAAGGTAAAACCTAACGCTCTGATACCAACTTTGTCACGACCCGAAAGTACGGAACATGACCGACACTTAAACTACGAACGTCTCGAGGCGTACGTAATCCAAGTAAACCGAAAACCCAGAAATCCAAACCAAGAAAAGTAGTAGAGTGCAGGAAAAACCAACTTAAAGCAAGTAGTTTCAATAGCATAAGCCGAATTATGCGGTTTTTTAAAAAAAACATCAAAAATTTACTGAAAATTTCGGCAGAGTCCCATTTGTTAATACTGGCCCCCAAACGGGATACAACATGAATAGTATACGAAATCAAGAAAAAGGCATCCCCAAGCGGGAGCTAGCTCTTCGTCAATCGACGGTCACAACCACGCAAGCAATAAAATATACAACGCCGAAAGGCGAGGATCACCACAGAAAAGGAAACTCAAAACAGCATGAAACCCGTAATATACAAAACGCGACTCTAAGGTCGATAGAATAAACAACACTGGTCTCTATCTCTGAAATAAATACATGTTTGGTTGATGGAATTTACTAGATACAACTGAATAATATTATACAAGGTAATATGATGGGTACGATACAAGAAAAACCCACCTACTAGCAAGTCACCCGAATGAAACTGAGCCCGCAACGCCGTAATGAAACTTGTACGGCAAACCTGCAAGAAACTGGGGCACAACGGGGGTGAGTTGCCAACTCGTGAATAGAAAAACATCTACGCACAGAAATCGCATAAATAACGCAACCTAGGTCAATGATCATAATATATCCTCAAAAATATACATAACAAGCAGCCTATAACAATGGCTAGGGTAATATCTAACCGAGTGAAATCTCATGTACCCGTGTCAGTGCCTCATGTAGCAATATATCATATGAATGAGGTATGAATGCATGAAAACAGAATACATGTAAATGAAGAAATTGTTTTCATAAATTAGTGAGATTTCCTTCGTATTTTTAAACTGAGGTATCATAATGAAATCAGTATCAACAGTGTCTAGCATCGACACAAAACATAAATCTCACTGCCTCGAAATATCAATGTCTCAATCTCAATATCTAGGGCGTCGTCAGTCCAGACCGGCCCCTACCATCCATCTCAAGACCACGACGGTATCCTCCGGATATCCGACGCGTCGGGTAATATCACCGGTAGGTAGTGCTCCCCTGCCAGGCTCACATCATCATCATCACGCGCTTCTTGCCCCGGGGTACCTTACCGGGCCCACTATGTACCCGAAACGGTTCCTCCACTCCTCGAATCGGGTCTCGAAATCCATCAGCAAACTCATGGTGGACGACTCATACATCATGGGAAAACCGTACTTTTTATTTTAAAAAGAGAGAAAAGGTTTATTTATATTTTTGCGGTTTTCCTCCAAATCCAAGAAATCTCATGAAATCCGAATCCAAGTCATCAATAGCATGTAAACAGTGAATATAGGCATGAGAATCCATGAATGCGACACAACAGTGAATAATAACATGCATGAAGTAGTAGGCAATAACTACAATGTCTCACTAGCATATAAGGAAAGTACACTAATATCATGTCTAAACTATTAGCTAACAACCTATGTCAAATGAAATAGTACTTTCTAAAGTGTTCGTGACATGGCAATTACCGATGAAGATGTGTGTGAGCCGGCAAGTAAGTGTACGTGGTACATACGCATCATCGGTAATGGTGCTGGTGTCCTAACAGCATGATATTAGTAATGCAATAAGAAATTATAATATAAGTATGCGATGCGGAGCGAACAGTAAAAATGAGCGGGAGCTGAATACTAGACGCAACTATAACTAATCTGCACTAATCTAATTTAAGTCCTACAAATGGTGCCTTTTGAAATAACACGAATCATGGGGTTTTGAAAATAGGGGCTACAGTGTTTTTAAGAAAAGATACGTTTTTGAAATATCCGTAGAATCCCTTGACCTGTCTTTTAAAATACACATGATTCGTAAGCTTTGAAATAGGTAAGAATCGAATCTAATCTAACAACTAAACTAAACTAAAGGGCTAAGCTAACAAGGTGGACTACAGGTAAGGAAACTGCCTAACATCTGAGTCGATACATATACATACCTGTATATATATTAGTCGGTGATCCCGCCTCAATAATATCATATCTGATACCATATTTATAATCAGACATCCCAAGTCAAGAGTGCGGGTCAATCATCAGTATATAGCCCGTACGTAAATCCGTCGTACGGCATCCTAAATCTGGGTACGGGTCAAAGTCACATCAATCACACTATTCATCTAGTATCTTCTTTATCAAATATCATGATCCGGAATAATGTCCTACGTCTAGTACAATATTGATACCATCTATGTATGCATGCAGGTGTAAGAATCGCTACGTCAAAAGACCCGCTAAAACATCCTGTCGTATCTCAATACGAACCAAATCACATCACCGATCTCCTGGCCTCAAGCCCAATCTCATCGACTCATCTCAAATCCCAAAAACTATCCTCAAATCCAGTATATAAACACATAGTCCCATATCCATGTGTAAATATACACATCAATATATAATCCCATATACGCACATATGAAAAAAGAATGTATGCAAGTATGGGTGTGTGTGTATGTGTGATGCAACCACTACTCTAGGGTTTCGCAACACTAACCAATCCGATCACACCTAGGATCCATCTCTATCATCAATAATCTCAAACAATAAATAAACAATATATATGTGTGTGTATACGTGTCCGTATACATCACCACGAACTGCGGGGGTGCTATACGCCATCCACCCGACTTCTCCCCGTAGATATAAATCTACTCACCTGCACTCAGTGTGTCGGTGTCGATGTCGATGTCTCCATCATCTTCTGCATCGTCTTGGAATCCACGTGAAGGTACCTACAATGATCAACCATAGCAATGCGTATGAAAATCAAGGCAGAAAACCGATACAGCGCACAGTGTGCTCATAAGTTTGAACCTATGGCCCAAACATGCAAATCCAACAAACAACCCCTGTTGTCGATGTACGAACACCCGAAAACCAAATACAAATCCAAATATCAAGAAAGTGCATTTAAAAATACGGAAAACACTGCCTAAAACACACCAAAATGCTCCCAGATTTTCCCCAGATGACAATTAGCCAAAACTGCATATAGGGGGGGGGTCTAATTTAGTGCAAAATGAGCCCTGGAACAAAAATTGACCGATTCACTTCTACTCTGGCCGCAAATTGCGGCCAGAATGATTAAATTTGCGGACGTAGGTTTGAGTTAGGGGCTCGGGTCTTGATGGTAGCTTCCTAGGTGCCTGCACGACTCACTATCAGCTCAATTTTATTTTTGGTGCCCCCGGGTTGCTCCAGATTCCAGAACACCTTCACAGATCACACAAACCGACATGAAAGTCCCGTAATTCCGTATTTTTTTTGGGTTTCAGGTTGTGCTAGGTCAGGGTTCTAGTCAATATAGGGTCTAAGGTCACCATTTAAGTCCAATTACAAAGCCACATCTCAACTTTACCCTAACCCTCTCTAAGTTGGTCCAAAATACACCAAATTACACGATATCGATATGAAACTTGAATTGAAACTTAAGCACAAGCAATAACACTCTAATTGTGAAGAAATTATCTCATAATACCCTTATGAATCCTCAACAGCGCCAAAATGACTACTTTCTTGGTCCAAAGGCATGCTTGTGAGCTTGTGTACAATTTTCGTGAAAGCGATATAGGGTTTTGGGGTGAATTTCATGGAGAAATGGGGGTTTGAAAGTGGAGGAAGAGGAGGGCAGCAGGAGCTGCAGCAGCTCATGGAAGAGGGGGAAGAAATGAGAGGAGAAAACAAGAGGGAATGGCCAAGTCAACACTCTCACCTACCTTCTCTCTCTCACCATACCTATTTCTTATTCCTTTCTCTTTCTCTTTTTCTTTTCTTTAATTCCCTCTCACTCAAATAGTGATCCCAAAATAAAAATCATGGCAAGAAAAATGTAACACAAGTTCAAAAATGATATGTGCAAGTTTTGCACAAAAAGCCAAAAAATCCGATTAGCGATTTTTAATCGCGATTAGCACTAAATTAGTATATAAATGCTCATAAAAACTTAAAAATGACTAATTTCCATAGAATACATAATTTTTGAATTTTCCATATTTTTTTCAAAATTTTTCCTATTTATCGATATTTAATTATAAATTTAATATTAAAATAATCAATAAAATAATATTAAATTATAAAAATTCCTAAAAATAATATTTTATTATTTTGGAATGTTACAGTTAGTTATATGTATGCCCTAGAGGCCATTACTATACATAGGATGTATATTGTAGTGGATGCTGGGACATATATAGGGAGGACTTTCTTGCTCGACATGATAATATGCTATCTGGTTGCTCTTTGCCTTAACGTGTACACTGATTGTCTCTTTGTTACATGTTGGTAAAGCCCTTAGGATGTGTACTTGACTACCTGGACTATGATGCGGACCATACTAGTGGGAACATGGTAGTCCATAAGTACATCCTTCAAAGTCCCTAGTAGTGGGTGTATCGAGACGGGGCATCGATATACCAGAGTAGACTAGCGTGTACCTTCTCGACCCATACAGATGGGCGATGGATGATCCCATATCCATTGGTGTTTGACATCAGACATGATATACGGGTGCTCAGTGGAGACTGGGTACACTGGACGGACTCGCCGAGAACTCCCAGATGGTATTATACCTTACGTCAGATGGCAGTTCTCTGGTAACACTGGTACAGAGTAGTCTGTTGACCCGAGATCGTCATAGAGTCTTATGTGATTCTCACTGTGCTTTGATTTCCACCTTACCACGTCCAAGAGGGCGTGCAAAACGGTGGTTTTTGGGTACAGTCCCGAATCACATGGAGGCAATGAGCGATAGGAGGGGATTCGTCTCTCCCGGTATAGGGAGTTGATGTTGCGCTGTGTTTGATTGGCTATAACCGGAAATCCCTGGCCAGGGTTGCTGAGATTTACTGGTAAGTATTACCAGTAGTTTCTCGAACTGTTATAGACCTCATATAGACACGATTTATCGAGCTATTGGGGTCTGACGTTTACCACCCCTAGGCGAGATATGCGACATATCAGACGAACAGACCGGACTGTACGGTAAGTGTTACTGGTTGGATTCACAGGAGTATGAGCGGGCTTGCTCGTCGATCTTCTGATCGCTCAATACCCGGGTGGCCGTTACGTTTAGCAGACCGCTTGCGGCTTGTGGGTGTTTGATATGATCATCACCTACTGCCGGCATATTGACGAGTCTTTAGAGTCCTACACAGAGGTTTCCTGGCTCACGCGAAACGAAATAGGAGCACATATGAGATATGTGCGGGACCGAGAATAATGCGTGCATGTGATACCGTATTCTATTCTCGCGATGAATGTATCGATTGGTTGTATGCGATATAACCTAGTTATCGAATCATGGATTGATTCGATAAGTCGATACATTGGATATTAGTCGGTTATATGCGATATGACCGGATCATTAAATCAAGTGTTGATTTAATGATTTAATGTATAATTATATATTTGATATATTACTTTGCATTAACTAGTATTGGTTCACTAAAAATGGATTTTCTCACTTGAAGTGCACATTGTATATGTGATATGTTTTTTTGTGCACTTGGTTGTATCATGTTTGATGATACATGCATGTTTGGGTGTATGTTTAGTTTAAACCTTGGTTAAGTAAATGGTTAGGGTTTTAATTTATTTATTCATTTATTTATTTATTTCTTTTGGCAAAAAGAGAAATGGTGGCTTGCTTTGTTTTACATTGAAGCTTCATGAAGCTTTGAAAAAGTCTACCATTTTTGTTTCATGCCTAACCTAACCATTCACCTAACCTTAGTTTACTCTCTACACATAACCATGGTTGCTAATATGATAAGGATCACTCATTTTCTATTATTCAATATTCTTATCATATTATCATATTCTTTTCTTCTTCTTCTTCTTCAAGATGAAGAAAACCTTGCATCCTTTAATGGTGTCTTGAGAAAAAGAGTGAGAAATCCAATTCTAAAGTGCACCCACTTCCTATTTCTTCATCCTCTACCACTTGCCATGTAGTATAGGGTGTTTTCTTCACAAGTTTCATGGCTTGGTGAAGTTGGAGCTTGATCTTGTGTTGCCTCGACATAGATCATCTTCGGCATCGAAGTCGACGACCTAGCCTGCCCATTTCTCCGATGAAGCCGACGCTAGAGCCCGGGATCCGATGATCGCAGTGAGGGAACATCATCACGGAGCTATGGAGGTGGAGGACCGGATCTACAAAGGTTGTATTTTCCGTACACTTATTAGTAAAGCAGTTTTCTAGTTATAGTTTTCGCTTAATCTCTAGTTAACGATCCGTATTAGGGTCTCTCGGCACTTGTAAAATTTGAAATTGGCATGGTTGATGCCTTGTGAGACCTCTTGAGCGTGCCTAGGAACCCTACAACACTATGCCTTGACGAAGGCCAACATACATAGCATGAATACTAAGTGCTACCTTTCTGAAATGACGGAGGGCTACGAATGGTTTTTGGCGAAAAACCTTTAACGTAATGAACTTGATATCGTTGAAGGAAGCGGATAGCTTTTTATAAATATAGTGGCGAAAACCTTTGCTAAAGAGGTCACTCCCGGTGAAGGGATCTTGGCTCTTTCCTCGTAGAATGAGGTGAAGGATATTCCAATTGAATACCACGATGCAAAGCAAAAAGGCAATCGGATATAATGAAGTTATTACCCTGACGCAAACTTCTGTCCGAGGGGTCACTCCCGGTGAAGGGATCTCGGCCCTTGCCTCGTCGACTGAGGTGCTGGATATTCATAACCGAATACCACTGTGCAAAACAAAAGAGAAGGTCCTTGCAATAACAGTTTTTTGAAAAATATTCCAACAACGTCAAACAGGTTTGTTTAGCTTGCATTGATCCGAATCAATGCAGTCCAATCAATTAATCACACCACAAAAGAACGAAAATATGATGTACGTATATGCCATCCGCATTCGCCACTGGGTCCCGTCATCACCCGTTAGGTTACTTAACTAACGAATGAGCGGGAACTGGACTAGCGCGGGTGTAAAACATATATACCATCTACTCGTATATATATATATCAATATATAATATTCGCTCATGGCGTGATAAAATGCAACAGCACAGAGAGTAATAAGCATCACAGAATAATACAGATAATCTGGGATCCCCAGGTTTCATAGAGCTGCTACTGAAACCCGACGTTCCCCTGGTCGTGTGGATAGCCTGTGCAATGAAATCCTAGACTCCTACGGGCGCGGAAAGTTACCCGCCAAAACCTGAAGCGAGGCAGCCCCCTACAGCAAAGTGAATAGACCACCCAGCACTTCACGGAATCCGGTAACTTGAGCACCCCTCCTTGGGTCAACCTGTACCCCTACGAGTGCGACGAATAGCCCGCTAATTCTAGAGTGAATCCCCCTCCGTCTCCAAGCCATGAGATGCGGGCCCGTTACCCTCTAGAACCCGGCTATCCGTGCACCCCACCACGGGGTAATCCTAGTATAGAAAGTAAAATATGTATACAACGGGTACATCGACTTTAGCCCGGTCATGCCCCAAAAGAATAATATACAAACAGGCAATGACGGAAGTCCACATGTCGGACGCTCGCCCCACAATATTAAATGTACAAATACAATCAAACTGTACTATCATTGCATCCAGACTATCCACCACGACAAATCCGCAACATCACAACACAACACAGAATATCAACATGAATGCCACGTTCGCAAATCCGTCTAAAATGGCTATAGCAATTAGACAAGATTTACCGATCAAATGACATTCACGGTCGCAGATATAAAGTAAGCACCGTGAACTAACATATTTAGAATTTTTGATCGACAAAATTTTTCCGAAGTGGGCCGAAACCAAAATTACTAGAAACCCCAATTCCAAGTCAGAGACCACTGCAGAAAATTTGGTGCAGTGTTGCTACAGTACTGCGGCGGAACCGCGGCCAAAACGTGGGTAAGGCTGCGGTTCCGCGGCGCTACAGTGAAATCAGTGTACCAAAATTTCTCAGATTTCTTAAAAACACCTGCCTGATTTTCTGCAATACTCAAAATAATTTTTTGACTACAAAAAAATTCGACAGAAACTGCAAAATTGGAATCGCGGTTTTAGAAATTTCGTTCGATCGATATTTTAAACACGTTAGAGCAAGCTAGTAAGGTTAATAGCGTGGCTTTGATACCATGTAAGTCTACGGTAGCGCCCCGGCCATCTGTTCGAGGCCAAAATACGGAAACGAAAACTTTTTCTAAAGTAGAAACCGGCGCTATCGCAGACTTTAATCCTGGATCGAACCATTAACCTATAACTAGCAATTAGAGAAGGGTTGGAAATGCTATACCTATCGATCCGTGTCCTTCGGTCTTTGGCCACCATCCTAAGCTCCTCGCGGTATCTCCGATCTCGATCTCCTCGCCGGAAAAGGGCACCACATCATCGAGTTTTTTTACGGGCTCCCGCTTCATCCAAAGCAACTCGGACACGAAGTTCGCTAGCCGACGTGTCCAAGGTGAAGTAGAGAATGTGTGTGAGAACTTTGTCTCTTGCATCCATTGTATGGATGGAGGTTGAAGATGAAGCCATCAATGGAAATGGTGAGCTAGAGGAAGGAGAAGAAGAAGAAGAAGCTTTCATTTTCTTTTGTTGTATGTTTAAATGAGAGAGTGAGATCAAGAATAATACAAGAGCCAACCCTTACCATGGCTGCCCTTCTCTCTCTTCCTCTCATTTCAACCCACAAATCAATCACATAATGTGACATATGCACAAAAAATGAGACCATAAGTCACCTATGAAGTACATGTCTCATTTAATGCACAAAATGATGACTTAAGCTCACAATTTCCATTTTTAAACATTAATCCAAATGTTTACAAAAATAAAAAGATATGGCAACATCTAAAGTAAACTCGTGACGGATCACAAGGATACCCCTCACCTGTATATACATACTTGCGTTCGCATTCCGACTGAATATGAATGCGATGAGACTAAAGTAATCCAACAAATTTAATACTAGGATCCGGCTTAAACCAAAGCCCACTAGTATGATCCACCCAATCATGATCCGTGCACTACTACACGTATATGATCGAACCCTGCCATATATCATACGGCCTCTACAACATTTCGTCCGAAACTTGAGAAACTGTCTGTGGGGGACTCTAAAGACTCATCAGTAGTATGGCTGTGGATTTAACCACTAGCACGTCAGAGGTACTAGCCGTACGTAACAGGCTACCAGGTATTGACTAAAAGGGAGGTTGATGAGCGAACTCATCCTGAAACCCTACTGTGCCTGTCAATGACAATATCCGTACAGTCCGGTCCATTCGTCTATGAGCATCGCATGTTGGGCCTAGGGGGTTGGTAAAAGTCAGACCCCTAAAAGCGGTACAAGTCGTGTCAGAGTATAGCCCAGAACACCCTGAGATACTACTGGAATACCTACCACTAAATCTCCTGCCTTGGCCAAGGACTTCGTGTAATGGCTCTCCTAGACACAGCGCGATCTTACCCCAAATACCGGGAGAGACGAAACCCCTGCCGATCCGCTCACTGCCTCCATGTGGCTCGGGACTGTACCCAACTAAAACCTGTTTGCACGACCCCTTTGAGCCGTGGTAGGGTAGTAATCAAAGCACAGTAGGAACTCACACGAGACAAATGACGATCTCAGGTCGATGAACTAACCTGTATACATGTCACCAGGGAACTGCTATCTGACGTCAGGTATAATACCAACTAGCATGTTCCCGGCGAGTCCTGTCTGGTGTACTCATAACCTAATGAGCACATGTATACATCTTAGGTGAACCAATTGACACCAATGGCTTGTGAGACCGGCCACCGCCCCTCGTCGGGGTCTCGACTGTATACACTAGTCTACTAATGGAGTATCGATGCCTAGTCTCGAAACTCCCACGACTAGGGACCTTTTAAGGATGTGCTTATACACCCCAGCTCCCACGTATATGATCGCCATCATACTGCTGGTAGTCAAGGAAGAATCCTAAGGGCTCTATCAATGTGTAATAGTGATCTGTAAGGTCACCTAAAGCTGTACACGATGATAAAGATAAACCAGATAGCATACTATCATCTTGAGTAAGACTGTCCTACTGGCATAGGTCCTCCCTCAATCATTGCAATCACGTGCCTGTGATCCAATAATTGACTCTGAGGGCATTATATCCAACATGATCGTCTTGAGGATCACTTGCTCGGTTGAAGATCGGCGTCGCTTCTAAAAGGTTGAAGGCTTCTTGCTTGATTTGTACTCGTAGATTTTGAATTTGGCTTTTGTGATTGGATTAAGGTTTGAGGCACAAGTTGTGTCACTCAACTTGTGGGTGAATTGATGTGGAAGGATCAACAACCTTTGAGAAGAAGCCCTTGGGTCCTTTTTATAGCCTTCATTAGCTTCCCCTAGAAGTTTGATTAGGATTAGCTTTCTTTAGAAGCTAAGTTAAGGTTAGCTTCACTTGCAAGCTTGTTTGTTAGGTAGAAGCTTCTAGAGTTAGTTAGTTAGCTAGCTTCCTTTAGAAGCTTGGAGGTTAGGAAGAAGCTTCTAGGTTGTGTCTTGCTTGAGAAAAAAGCTTTGCTGTTCAGAAGCTTCTGGAGATCTCTGGAATTTGCAATGGCTTGAATGAGTCTTCCAATTGAAAGGAGAAGCTTGAAGTGAAGAAATTGCTGACGCCATCTTACGTGGCCGTGGATTCGCCGCGGGAAGGGCCCTTTGGCCATGGATCCGCGGCCCATTGGAGGCTTCAATGCATGATTTTTCCTGGTTGGGTTTTTGCTGACTTTATGGCACTTTTCTGATGTATGGAATCTCATATTTCTTTCTATATCATTGCCAAATCACAAGTCTTGGACTTGGCGTATTTTATCAGCACTTTTAACAGTTCGGCTCTTTTCCTGGAATTTCCTGCAAAGATTCTCGAGACAAGTGTTACGCTATACAAAGATGATGCATGTAATGATAAACACTCAATTTCCCTCAAAAATGTCGGTTTTAATATATAACACATGTTATTTGGTATTTTAAAGATGTTTTGCTAATATGTGCTAAATTTATTCCGAACACCTTTAGATGAGTGCAAATGGTAGGGAAATTGATGCGTTAAAAATTCAATATTTTCGATTGATCAACAGCCTAGAGATCACCAACAGCGTTCCTCATTCCAGCAGGATCCAGGCACGACAATCAACCTTAGAGCCATGGCAAAGTCCCTGTTCCAAACCTCGACGGTTCACAGACAACCGAGAGAGCAAATCCTCGTACCGTAGAACACGGCTAAAGTCAATCTCAACCCCGTGGGAAATGGCCAGAGCAAATCCTGGTGCCGTAGAACACGGCTAAAGTCAATCTTGACCCTGTGGGAAACAGCCAGAGCAAATCCTGGTCCCGTAGAACACGGCTAAAGTCAATCTTAACCCCGTGGGAAACGGCCAGAGCGAATCCTGGTCTCGTAGAACACGGCTAAAGTCAATCTTGACCCCGTGGGAAATAGCCAAAGCAAATCCTGGTAACGTAGAACACGACCAAAGTTAATCTTGACCCCGTGGGAAACAGCCAGAGCAAATCCTGGTTCCGAAGAACACGGCTAAAGTCAATCCTGACCCCATGGGAAACGGCCAGAGCAACCCCTGACCCCGTACGGCTAAAAGTCAATCCTGACTCCGTATGGCCAAAGTCAACCCTTCCTGGCCCCGTAGAACACGGGTAAAGTCAATTCCGACTTTATAGGAAACAGCCAGAGTAAACCCTCGAACTCCCCGTTAAAGCAATGCTCTGACTCAGGAGTAGGTCAACTCATCAACCACTTACGAGTTCTCTCGACTTGTAAGGAAGAAAATTCTCTTGTGAGATCCTTACGACTCTTAAGAGAAAACACACTTAGGAATTCTCACAATTTCTAAGGAGAAAATACACCTGCGAGATCCTCTCGACTCGTAGAGAGAAAGATCTTTATGAGACCCTCATGACTCATAACGTTGAAAAGTCTTAGGTGGCAGATCCTAACCCTGTCTTCTAAGCCATCATTGCCCAGCAGGGAGGTCAAGATAGACTATCTACCGGCCATATTCTCCGAAGTCGAACATCGACAAGGAGAGAAACAATCACTTACGAGTCCTCTCGACTTGTAAGGGAGAAAATTCCCTTGTGAGATCCTTACGACTCTCAAGAGAAAGCACACTTAGGAATCCTCACGATTTCTAAGGAGAAAATACACCTGCGAGATCCTCTCGACCCGTAGGGAAAAAGATCTTTGTGAGACCCTCATGACTCATAAAGTTGGAAAGTTGTTCAGTCGATAAAACTGCACATTTGTAGTACATTTTTCCTACCATTTTTATATTAAAAAAAAGGACTTTAATATGATATATTATACATATGAGGGTTTATGTGTAAAAACATTATTTTCCATGTGTTAATATATTTTTATTATCATTTGGTAGGAAAATGTATGCAAATAAATCTATTGACCTAATCCTAGTAGAACTAGGTCTACTAAATCTTATTTGAGTTGTTGTGCAGAATTTTCCAAGTTGTTATGCAGAATTTATCAAACAAATCAATTTGTTGAAGAAATCTTGCCAAATTAAGAAGCAAACTTGGAGACCAAGTCTGGAAGCAACCGAGAGAAGATTTCTGAAATATGAAGGTGCCTAGGATTGCCACATGTCACAATCAGAAAGCCCAAGAAAATTGACAAAGAGATCTCACCCCTTGAGCGCGGATCTGCGGCCCTAGCCACCATTTGCCGCGGATCCGCCGCACTTCTATGGAGTTGGGAGCTGAGGATTTTTGGGGTGAATCTATGATGAATTTTACCAACTTTTGAAGCAAAATATTCTGGCTTTGCACTATAAAAAGGCACCGAGAGCCTCTTGGAAAAAGGCATCAAGCCGAAGAGATCACGAAGCTCCCGACGCTCACGCATCCAGGCTGATCATCGACTGTTCGACTACCTCCTTAGGAAAGATCGAGAAGCAAATAGTTTTGTAATCATTTCCTACGGAATAAAAGTGTAGATTGTTCAAGTTGATTAATAAAGGTAGTTATTTTATTTAATTCTTTTTGCATTTACATTATGTTTTTCCTCTCTTTCTTTTCATCTTCTTCTCCCAACATGCGCAAGTAATTCTCTGCTTGTTAGGGTTCGTAGGATTAGGGTAGGCTAATGGATGATGAAAATAATTAAACCCTTTTTAAGTCCTATAAAGTTTAGGAAATTTATCAAAAGAATCATTAACATCCTAATCGGGCGCGCTAGCAATCCTTTGCTAGTTCCGACCGCGATTAGAGATTAGATTAATGATTGTTTTGGTAAAGGCTAGATATGAACGGAGTTCCGTGTCGAGATAAGGGTTAAGAGTGGGATTCCTTTTCCCTCCAGAAACCCTAATCTACACGCATCACCGTCGTTCTAGTTCTAAATCTATTAATGGATAAAAATGGTAACTTTTAATTAATCGTCCATAACTACTAAATCCTAACGAACCCTACAAGCCTTCTTATTATATTAACTACATCTCTAAAATAATCTAGATCTATATTTTACATTCTTGTTTAACGTGGATCTAGAAACCATTCTATAAAAATTCTTTATCCCTCCTCTCTTTCTCAACACATCTAAAGTAAAAGTAAAAGGTTCCACGTTTCCCAGATGACGACCCGTACTCATCTCGGTCTAGCTACACGCGACACCGTTATTGATTGCGGTTAAACTACAAACACACTTTTTTCGTGTCAATCAAAAGTCTTAGGCAGCAGACCTGAACCTGCTTCCTAAGCCATCGATATCCTACAAGAAGGCTAGGACGAAATATTCTCTATGCTTTCCAGAGTAACATAGCGACAATACAGCAAAGAGGAAAAATGACAGAAGGAGACAAGAAAAATATGTCTTTTACTTTTGAATCAAAATGAATACAAAATACAATCTCTGAAAGAATAAAAAAATACTCTCATTCGGGAGTATGTACAAAAGAAGAATAAAAGGAAAATATACAATTTTTCAAGCCGGTGGACGATGTAACAGATTTGTCAGTTCATCCTTTTTCCGCTGGGCCTCGACTTCATAATTTGTTATCGCTATGAGACGAGCCTCCGCTTGAGACTGTTGGGCCTGGTACGAGGCAAGCCGACTTTCAAGTTCCTGTTTCGTGACTTTGTGGGCTTCAACCATCTCGCGGGTAAAAATGACGGCTTTATCAATAGCTACCACCTCCCTGATAGCTTCTTGAAGCACCCGCCAGAGTTCATACGCACGAGTGGTCTTGGCCGTAAGTTCAGCTTGAAGTGCCCCCAGCGCATTTGAAGCCAGCTTCCTCTCTGAAAATTTTCGGTTGAGCCTCTTCTCGCATGACAGCATATTTGCGGCGCACCGTTCAATCAGCCCCCGCAAGCTCGCCTTTACAGCCGCGACCTCTGAAGGAGGGCGCGTGTACTCAAGACCACGTAAACAATCCTCCACTCAACGACAATACTCGATCCAAAACACGCACAAACCACGTGCTGTGAGAGGCAACAAGGAAATCTTCGGTATGTACCTTGTCAAGCATGCACTTGCAATTATATGCCTGTTTAAATGGAAATGGTATCCAAAGCGCTGATTTTCAGGCAACATAACGATAATGTTCGCACTTAAAGAAAATCCCCATGGGTAAAATATAAAGCTCATTTACATAAGCGGGATGCACGTACGAGTGTAAGACAAACATGAAAATTCAACAGAAAGAATTCGACATTTAATGATAAGAGAAATATATTGATCAAAATATACTACTCAAGGGGGAAAAGATCACCGAACACGGGATCAGAAATACAAGGGTTAACAAAACAGAATGCGAAGTTCTCCATTTCCCTCTCTGCCCTCTCCACCACGTCGAAGCGGCGGTCTTCGCGAGGGGTCGATCCCCACCGGTTAGCGCCATGTTCATCAGCAAAAGCAGACATGATAACCCACCGGGCTCTTATCTGACCCAACAGACGAACCGAGCGATCTTTCAGAGCCTGGGTAATCAGGCATGCCTCATAGAAACACTCGATCTTGTCTTCGGCCGCATCAAGGATCGCCAGGGTCATCTCTGCTGGGTGAGGAGGGATATCGGCGAGCACAGCAAGAAAGATCGTTTGGAGCCAAATGGAGCCTATAGGAGGAGACCCCCTACGAGTCAGAAGCTTGTATATCACCGCGTCATATTGAGCGTCGGTGAGAAGAGGATCTGCAAGCCACGCAGTAAAACGAGGAATTATCTCCTCGATGGGCACCACCCATGGTTGTAGACGAGCGTGGGGGCGGTTGCAAACCATAAACTTTGGACTGATTCTCAAAATAATCACCCTAGGGTCTAAATGTTTTTTTTAGAGAAGAAGAAAGGCGTGGCTTCAGGTTATAAAGAGATGCATTCAATACTATGCACAGAAAGTGTTGTGCATGGTGGAACTATTCCCAAGGCCTAGAAAAAGGGAAACGCATCGAAAATGAAGGAGGTGAGTCATTGGAATCAGTGTAGGGAGATGAAATGACATCATTAACAAAGCATCACGTGCATGGCACGCGAACACCGACATTGATCCTTATTGGAAGTCAAAGCAACGTTGCACAGAGAACTGAGCTCCGAGGAAGAGAATTAAATTCTCAAAGGAAAATGAACAAGGAAGAAGATGAAAGAGTGGAGGAGCTTCTGAAGAGACCCTTGCATTTATAGGATGTGATGGGAAATGGTTCATCTGCCCCATTCCCTAGGCGAATCCAACGGTCACAAAAGTTACAGCGTTGCACTCACGTGCAAACACGTGAGAACAACACTGTGGGGGCATTTGTTCCCTCATGGGAATTAAATAAAATACAGATACAGCAGCAAGGGAAACCTCAAATAAGGCATCACGTGTCTACACGTGACCGGGAATCACGTGCCCACACGTGACCAGGCCTCACGTGCAGACACGTGACCATTTACAGGAAAAACTTGTAGATACTGAATAAAATAAATAAACTGGAAGTGCTGTGTCAGTGGGGTCACATGTCAACACATGACCAGGTCTCACGTGTAGACACGTGACCATCTACATGTAAAGCCTGCAGACACTGAATTAAATTCTAAATTAAATGCTTAATCAATAGGGTCACGTGCTAACACGTAACACGCTCTTAAACCCTCTGAAACAATAGAATTAAATTCTAATTAATGCTTTAACAAATATGGTCACGTGTCCACACGTGATAAACTCCTAAACCATCTGAACTAATAGAATTAAATTCGAACTAAAAGGAATCAAAAGCCTTAATTGGAAGAATATTTCCCTAGATCTTTCCAAACAAAAAAGATTGCGCTCTATAAAGTGGAGCACCGCTGGATTAAAAATCCAATGGTGATTAAAAATCACCAATTTATAGAAAGATTCTATACAAGGAAATATTTTCCTAAAATCTGCCAGGAACAACAAATAAAATATCTTTTGGATTAAAAATCCAATGGTGAATAAATTTCACCGAGTGATCTGAAAGATCAGGTTTGTTACAAAATCAATCAAAATCTTTCAATGAAAATTAACTAAACAACCTGATTCTTTTCTTTCTCCTATAAATATGAGCTAAGGGGGAAGAAGAAGATAGATACAACAACAGAGAGAAAAAAAGAAGGGAATTTAATTCTCTAGAGAAAAAAGAAGATCTCTTCAGAAAAGAAAGAAACCCTAGGTAAGAGAGGGAAAGAGATCATCCTATAAGCTCCTACAAAACAAAAAGATAATTTAATTCTCAAAGTAAGAGTTTAACTCTTCTGAATAAGAACTTAGTTCTTCCTTTGGTTGAACATCTGTAGAAGCAGATCTCCCCATAAGTTGAGAATTTAATTCTCATCGAGAGGATTCTGCCATACAGATCTAAAACCTAAGAGATGACCTAAGTTCAGAGAATTTTATTCTCCCACAAACCATATATGAATTTAATTCCTCCAACAAAAATAGGGCTTAACCCTTAATATAAGAACTTAGTTCTTCTTTATGGTAATAGATCTACAGAAGCAGATTTCCCCATAAGTTGAGAATTTAATTCTCATCGGGGAGGTTCTGCCATGCAGATCCAAAACTTAGAGGGAGAATTGAGTTTAAAGAATTTAATTCTTTTGAATATATAGGAATTTAATTCCTTTAAACAAAATTGGGGTTTAACCCTATAAGAGAATTTAATTCTTCAACAAGGGATTTATCTCTCTATGCACGTAAAAAAAATCAAGTACCTAACATGATCACGGAAAAACATGACCCTCCCCCTCAATGATCAAAAGAGAACGAATAAGATCAGATCACATGCTCCCACGTGACCCTTGAACAAACTTCTTAAAATAAGAAGAGTAGAACAAACTGTGGGCGCCTCACGTGTCTTCACGTGACCCTTTGATAAACCTTTTTGGGGGGAAATCTGAGGAATTGATACTCAATGCATGGGCATCATCATATGTCCACACGTGATAATTGTGGAAATTAAGTGTTTAACACTTATACGCATATTCTGAGAATAAAATAAGGGAAGTCTGGCCCAATAATCAAGCACTTCACGTGACCCCATGTGAGCGTTTCTTTTTTAGCGTTTAACACTATTTTGTGCGCTTCATCCCTAGTGTTTAACACTATTCCAAGCACATCACATGGGAGCACATGATAGCCGATTATACTCTAGTGTTTAACACTATATTCGAGTCAATCTTAGCCCAAATTAGCTAAGTCTTCCAGAGGCAGGATTCCCTTTTGACTGAACCTCAAATACACTCTTGCCTTCCAAAATTGATCATCTCGTATGACATTCAAAGCAAAACCCAGAACCTTTCAACCAAAATTGGTTCAAGGGCACATCTCTTCATACCTCTAATACATGTCGTTGTAATTCCTCAGCGTCTTCAGAGAGTTGGAGGGTCCCAATGACCGATAACTTTTGGTGCATCTCCAAACAGTTGAATCAAAACCAAATAGATTATGATGTCTTTAAACAGGACCGTAATGTTCTTAAACTAAACTCTATGGACTATGAGGTCCTTAAACTCATGGACTATGATGTCCTTAACCTTGGACTGTGGGGTCCTTAAAACCATGGACTATGATGTCCTTAACCTTGGACTGTGGGGTCCTTAAACCCATGGACTATAATGTCCTTAACCTTACACTGTGGGGTCCTTAAACTCATGGACTATGATGTCCTTAACCTTTACAGACTATGATGTTTTTAAACTGGACCGAGATGTTCTTAAACTAACATTGGAACGAGATGTCCTTAAACTAACATTGGACCGTAACGTCCTTATACTAATTATGGACCGTAATGTCCCTAAACTAAACAATAGAGCCCAAATGCTCTTTTGTTAGATCTAAATGATCCTGTTAAGTAGATCTTAGTCTAAAATTAGACTAACGTATCCTTAACAACCATTTAAGTTGATCCTAATCTCAAATGAGATTAACGATCCTTTAATCAATCCAACTACGGATCCCCCAACCTATATTGGTTCAAGGGTACATCTTTTCACTCCTCTGATATTTGTCGTTGTAATCCCTCAACGTCTTCAGAGAGGTGACGGGTCCCGACAACCAGCAAATCTTACAGACTATGACGTCTCTAAACTGGACTGTGAGGTCCTTAAGCTCATTGACTATGATGTCCTTAACCTCTACAGACTATGATGTCTTTAAACCGGACCGAGATGTCCTTAAACTAACATTGGACCGTAATGTCGTTAAACTAACAATGGACCGCAATGTCCCTAAACTAAATAATAGAGCCCAAATGCTCTCTTGTCAGATCTAAATGATCCCGTTAAGTTGATCTTAGTCTAAAATAAGACTAACGTGTCCTTAACAAACGTTAAGTCGATTTTAGTCTAAAATTAGACTAACGTATCCTTAACAAACGTTTAAGTTGATTTTAGTCTTAAATGAGACTAACGTATCCTTAAACACAACCCCAACCCAAATCTAAGAAAATACGGATCTAGACTAATCCATGCCCTACGGGCGGCAACATATATTAGTCTCCGTATACAATCCATGTGCAACAAAAAACAAAACAAATACACATGACACGAAGTGAACATCTGGAGAAGGAGAAAGTGGTTACCGCGATGCGGTAGCGTAATTAATTGCAGAGGTTTGCGCCTGTAGGGAAGAGCGTCCCCACAATCAAAAACCCCACAAATGAGGGGGAATCTGACGAAGTCTGCTACAACGGCCGCATCCGTCTAAACCTTCGATACATGGTGTCATAAATCAACTTGGCATCTTCGGAGAGGTGGACGGATAGCACCTAATCGCATCTACCGTCGAAATTTAGGCCGGACGTCCCAACGTCCCGGTCGTGTCTTTCCGACGGAGAACAGTAGCCAACAAAAGCCCTCATCATGAGGCGGCCGGGTAGCTTCCTGCCCGGCCCATCCACCGTGGGTAGCTTCCTGCCCAACAGCGTCATGGATCTAAACCCCTCATCACAAGACGACCGGGTAGCTTCCTTCCTGGTCCATCCACCGCTGGTAGCCTCCTGCCCAATAGCGCCGTGGATCCGAAGCCCTCGTCACGAGGTCGTCGGGCAGCTTCCTGCTGAGCCCATCCACCGCAAGTAGCTTCCTGCCCAACAGCACCATGAATCTAAAGCCCTCATTATGAGGTCGCCGGGTAGCTTCCTGCTCGGCCTATCCGTATTGGGTAAGTTCCTTCCCAACAACGCTGTGGATCCAAAGCCCTCATTACGAGGCCACTAGGCAGCTTCCTGCTGGGTCCATCCGCAGCGGGTAGCTTCCTACTCGGGCCATCTGCAGCGGGTAGCTTCCTGGCCAACAACGCTGTGGATCGAAAACCCTCATCATGAGGCGGCCGGGTAGCTTCCTGCCCAGTCTATCCACCGTAGGTAGCTTCCTGTCCAACGACGCCGTGGATCCAAATCCCTTATCACGAAGCAGCCATGTAGCTTCCTGTTCGGCCCATCCGTAGCGGGTAGCTTTCTACCCAACAACGTTGTGGATCCAAAGCTCTCATCATGAGGTGGTCGGGTAGCTTCCATCCCAGTCCATCCACCGCGGGTAGCTTCCTACCTAACAATACTATGGATCCAAAGTCCTCATCATGAGGTGCCTGAGTAGCTTCCTACTCGGCCTATCCACTTTGGGTAGCTTCCTGCCTAACGAGGACGTGGACCCAAAGCCCTCATCGCAAGGCCGCCGGACAGTTTCCTTCTCGGCCCATCTTCATTGGTGGCCTCCTATCCAACAACGCTGTGGATCCAAAGTCCTCGTCACGAGGTGACCGAGTAGCTTCCTGCCCATCCCCATCCATCGCGGGTGGCTCCTACCCAACGGAGACGTAGATCCAAAGCCGCTCAGAACTGGTGCAACTCTAACCCCACTCGGATCCGAGGGAGTAACTAAGCTCTACAAAGGTCAATTTTTACTTGGTATTCATATTTGGTGTTCACTCGGTCTATGTCACCTCGACTCCACGGTGAGGAGGGACACCAGTCTATTTATACATGGGGGGTCATATTTGGTGTTCGCTCGATCTACGTCACTGTGACTCCGGGGTGAGGACGAATACCGGTCAATTTATACTTCGGGCTCATATTTGGTTTGTTTCCCTGCAATAAGAGAGCAAGGCTCTGTTCAAAATTTGAACTGAGGCAACGCCTTACGTGCAAAGAATGATGGCGCCAGCACCAAGAATTAAAAACTCTGAGGCAGTGCCTCACGTGCTCCGTACGAGGGCGCTGGCGCTAGAACTAAAAGTTCTCTGCTGTTGGATCAAAGATCCAACTGATATGGTAAATCATCAAAGCACAGAATTAAATTCTGATTGAGGAAATACTCCTCAAATCTTTCTAAACAAGAAAGATTATGCTCTGTAAAACAGAGCACCATTGGATCAAAGATCCAATGGTGATTAAAAATCACCAAGCTACAGAATAAGCTCTGTGGGGGAAAATATTTTCCCAATATTTCTAAACAAGAAAGATTATGCTCTGTAAAACAGAGCACCGTTGGATCAAAAATCCAATGGTGATTAAAAATTCACTAAATTATAGAATAAGCTCTATATGGAAAATATTTTCCCAATCTTGTTAAAAACAAGAAAAATATCTTATGTAAAACAGAAGTTCTTGGATCAAAGATCCAATGGTGGATAAATCACCAAATCAATCAAGAAATCTCTCAATGAGAGATTTCCTTAACTGAATCAACAAATCGGCCTCCACTATATAAAGGACCCAAGACTTCAAGTCTTGTACAGAAGAACCCCCCCTCCCCATAAACTTCAAGATCAAAAAAATGAGCAAGCAAAAAGAGCTTTAAAAAACAGAGAGGAAAGAAGAAGAATTTCTTCAAGGTAAATAGAGATCATAGCATCTCATCTGCATACCCAAAGGTTTAACCCTAAAAAAAGAACATAGTTCCTTCCCTGGATCTGAGATCCATGAGAAAAATCTCCAACAAATGAGAATTTAATTTTCGTAGGGATGAATTTGTTCTTGGGGATTGGAGACCCAGGGGAGAATAAAGAATGAACTCTTCAGAAAAATGCACAAAGAAGGAAACAGCGGCGAGCGCCCCACTGCCACTCACGTGGGTGCCGCTAAAATAAAGAGTGCTCAGCACTCAATGGTTGGCGCCCAGCGCCAAGCGCTCCATATGCCCATCACGTGGACGCTAATAAAATAAAGAGTGCTCAGCACTCAGTGGTTGGCGTTCAGCGCCAAGCGCTCCACCTGCCCCTCATATGGGCACTGATAAAATAAAAAGCGCATAGCACTCAGTGGTTGGCGTCCAGCGCCAAGCGCTCCATATGCCCCTCACGTGGGCACTGATAAAATAAAGAGTGCTTTCCACTCAATGGTTGGTGCCCAGCGCCGAGCGCCCCACGTGCTTCTCACGTGGGCGCTGTTTAACATAAAGCGCTCTGTAAATAGAGCCCAGCCACATAAAGAGTGTTTAACACTCAATAAAAAACAAAAAAAGGATGAGCATCAAAGACCATATCAATGCTCAGCATTGTTGAACAAAAGGGACCAAGCCAAAACAAGTGTTTAACACTTTATTCAAAAAATGAATGGGCTGAATCCAAGCTGACCAAAAGTCCCTAATTCAGATCAACCGAGCCCATGGGCTCACAATTTTTCTGAATTTGATCTTAGTCCTAAACCCAACTACAGATCTCTCAAATGATATTGGTTCAAGGGTACATCTCCCCACAGCTCTGATATATGTCACTGTAATTCTTCAACGTCTTCGGAATGGTAGCGGGTCCCGATAATCAATAAACACTGTGGACCATAATGTCCCTAAACTAATGACGGACCGCAATGTCCCTAAACTAAACTCTACGGACTATGATGTCCTTAAACCCGACGGACCACAACGTCTCTAAACTAAACTCTATGGACTACAGTGTCCTTAAACCCAATGGACCGCAATATCCCTAAATTAAAGCAATAGAGCCCAAATGCTCTTTTGTTGGATATGAGTGACCCCAAAATACTGTTGAGTAGATCTTAGTCTAAAATTAGACCAACGTATCCTCAACAACCGTTTAAGTTTGATCTTAATCTCAAACGAGATTAACGATCCTTAAATCAAACAAACACAAATTTAAGAAAATACGGATTTGGACTAATCCCCGCCTTACAGGCAACAACACAAATTAGTCTCTATATACAATCCACGGGCAAGAAAAAAATAAAACAAATACACATGACACGAAGTAAACATCTGGAGCAGGATAAAGTAGTTATCGCTACGCGGTGACGTAATTAACTGCAGGGGTTTGCGCATGCAGGGAAGAACGTCCTCACAATAAAAAACCCCTCGCCAACGAGGGGGAATCTGACGAAGTCTGCTACAACGGCCGCATCCGCCCAAACCTCCTATGCATGGTGTTAAAAATCAGCTTGGAATCTTCGGAGAGGTAGACGGATAAATCCAAATAACATCTGCCCCCAAATTCAGGCAAGATGTTTGTCTTCCCGGTCTGTGGCGGTAAATAGATTCTGGCACGCCCGGTGGGACCTTTTCCTCTTTCCACTCCACACTTTGTGTGTCGTGTTTCGCGAACAAATCGCGGTCTGCTATGGTTGCCTATGGATTCAAGGTACTAAGATTTAGTGTCTTGCTCCCGTGCATAGAAAAGAAGATCAATGGTTTCCAGCTGCACCAACTGCAACAACAACTCCCTCTCTGTCCCATCCGGAGGAGTAACTTACGGGTCCTAAGCGGCCTCCATCTTCACAATACCGGTAGAACAGGTGACACAGGCCACCACTGGATTGTTCTTCGGGACCATGCTCCCATCAATGAGCTTCAACGCTCCAGTGCCGTCATAGGAAGCTCCAAAGAAGTCGGTCTTCGATCGGCTTGCAATTAGCGCGACCCTTCTCAACGGGTCGTCCAAGCCTACTACCTAAGTCTTCAACAGGCCGAGTTTAAGCTCAAATGGGCCCATGAAGAGGCTCGCAATACCGGAGAAGGCTATCCCAACTCCTGCTGCAGGTGAAGTCGTCCGAACTACTTCCCCTACTCTAAAGTCGGCCTTCGACCGGTTGACCATTCCTTCCCAGCGGATGTCAGTCTTTGACAGGCTGGCGCCAATAATAGCCTCTCCTCAAAGCAGGGGGCATGACGAAGCTACTTCGATGATAGAGGTGATCCCGGCTGCACGACATGCTCGACGTCGTCACTGGCGTCGAGTGAGGAAAGCTGGGGGCAGTTCCCCTTCTGGACTTGCTCCACCAGCTCCAATGGTGGAAGTTGATGTTGCTGTTCCAACTGGGAACAGTTTTGAGCCGCTCAAGAGGGTGCGCAAGAACTCCCCAATTGCCGTACTAAAAAGGTTTCCTCCACTCGCTGAAAACGTAACTAAAGAGATGCCGGAGCATCCCCCTCAGCGGCTGTCCTCTAAAATCCACAGAGTCTAGGAAGAATCCAAGACTCTGTGATCGACTAAGACTACTCCCGCCAATAGAAGAAAATGGAGGTCCGGCAAAAGGAGGATCATCCCGCCGTCGTACCACGAAAAGTATCGTCTGCAACAGCCCCTTCAACTTCGACCGCCCATAAAAGGAGAAGGCCGGAGAATATCCCCGTGTCTACGACAAATCTCAAGGGCACTGAACCCAAACGCCCCAAGTCTGGGGGCATGGTAGTGCACACCATTTATATGGTTTCCAGAAAAGAGGAAAGCCATGCCTCTGGGGGTCATCGACCACTTACGCGGTCCGTAACGAAGGCTCAGGAGCAACAACAGAAACTCCAGAAGATGCTGACAAAAATGGCCGCACTCACTGGGCAGAAGGAAAGCCCGGAAGTATTATCGGATCAACGTCAGGAGCAGGAAACCGACGCCGAGTTCCTCCGAAGGATGCTCGGGAAGAAAGATAAAGAAGCCGCGGAACAAGGAGCTAACATAAAATAAATGGCGCTCCTGTTCCAAGATATGGTGGGGATGATGATCCAGCCGGACCCTCCAGCCGAAGATCCCCCAATAATCATTGAAGACGATAAAAGGGAGACATCAAACCCTCTTCCGGCTTTATCAGCAGCCAGGGAGGAGACGATCTCGAAAGCTGCGCTTGATGACTACATAGCTCAACAAATATGAGCTCATCAGGCAAGTGAAGCTACTGGCCAAGTCGTCAGAACTGGGCAACCCTATCCAAGTTGGTACGATCAAATTAAGTACCCCCCAGGATATATGATCCCTAAATTTCATGTGTATAAGGGGACGGGCAATCCCCATCAGCATGTCGCTCTGTTTAGGGCTCTATGCGGCAATACTGGAGGTGACGATAAAATGCTGTTTCGCCAATTCATCTGCAGCTTAGCGGAGATGACATTTGAATGGTACTCGGAGCTTCCGAATGACTCCATAAAAACATTCACAGAAATGGAGTTACTATTCACCCAGCGTTTTGCAAGCGCCAGTGAACGCAACCCGATCACGGTATTGATCAATGCTAGGGTGAAGCTAAGAGAGACTTGGGTTCAGTATGCAATTCGGTGGCGGAACCTATGGTCGAGATGCGAAAAACGCATAGAAGAAGCTCCTGCCGTGGCCATGTTTGTGGGGACCCTGGATCCACAGGAAACTATATCCCAATTTATGATGTTCTTCAAGCCGACCACTTTCCAAGTTTTAATCGACAAACTGGCCCAAATGAACAAGATAGGCCATAGAGCGTCCTCCTAAAAAATGGAGCTTCAAAATGAAAGGGTAAAGGGAAAGCTACCTTCATCGCCAATGCTCAGCAACAGCTGAATGATCTGAAACCAGCGGCTCGCCAAAACGATAAAACGTGATCACTCGGAGAAAAGATGAGACATCCTTACTCATTCACCCGGGATAAAACGAGAAGGCTGTTCGAACTGGCGGTGCGCAACAGACTTATCACTCTGCCGGATCCAAGATGCCCATTGCAACCAGGCGACGTCAACAATCCCAATGACTACTACTACCACCAAATAGTGAGCCACCCAATCGAAAATTGCTTCGTCTTCAAAAACTGGATTGGGGACCAGTACCAACAAGGCAAATTCACGCTGTTTGAAAAATGGAGGGTAAACCCGCCACAACCGCACGCTCCTAAAAATATGGATACGCCGGGGGCATCATGCTCATTTATAGAGGAAGCTCCATGGGAAGTTATTCTTTCGGCTAAAACTAAAAGAATGCTAAAAGATCTTCAAGCATGTCCAGTGATTAGGAGGAAAAGCCCGCTTGAGCCAGAGATCATTGAGGGGATGCTGAAACCGCGCCCAACATCGGGAGTTGGTAGCGATGGGCAAAACATCCAGGCCCAGCCGTCGAAGTCTTTGAAGAAGAAGAAGAAGACCAAAAAGCCCGCGGAGTCTAACGACAAATGCATGGATTTGCAAAGGCATATTGATGCACTGGAGGAATATAACCAGAAGGTGTGAACCCCAGTCACACTCTAAGAGTTTCTCAACCATATCCTTGATAGCGAAAATAATGACAATGACGACGGAAACGACTCGTCAGAAGAATCCGAGGATTATGTGGCAAGTTGTCACATGATCTCTCATTCGCTAATAAACGACGAAGAAACTCACTCAACATCAGAAGATAATATACAGGAGCTGGGGGCAGGATCGGTGCCAAAATCCTTAGAACCGTCAGACGAGATGATTGACATGCTGCTGAACGAAGCCCGTCAGAAGAGCAAAGCTAATCAAGAGCATGAAATGGCCATATTCGAAAGGGCCAGGTGTCGGCATCAAGTTAAACGAGTCATGGTAGGGATAAGTCACAAAGCTCTCCAACCAGATCGAAGCACGCCCGCGGCAGATAAAAACAGGCTTAAGACAAGGAAACGGTTCGCTAAAGCCCTGTCAATGGGAATGAAGCTGCCACTTTTCAAAGGAGATACTCCAGGCGGTATACACTTTGATGAAATGGATGTACATCTTAACTACTACTTATACTATTAGAGGATTGCATACCTTACCGAAGAATGCATAGCCTTTAAAAAGTGGCGGCAGGGATACGTTGCTCACCGACAACATTTTAAGCGGTTGAAACGCAAAACTTGTTGGGAGCAGAGAATGCGACAGACGAGCACAAAGGAACTGCCAGCAACTGTCATATGGTTGATACCAGGGGATCACAAGTTCTCATCTTCGGAAGCGATTCTGACGAAGAAGTAGCTCTCGGCCCTCTCTTCAAAGAATCTACCTCAGGAAAAGAGGAATAGATAAAGAACTGTTAAAATATTCAGCTGCGTAATCGTAGGTTGCCCAAAAAGAATCTCGAACCCACAAACAAGGGATCGAAAAAAGGATAAGGGAAAGGAAAAAGTCCCTGAGGATATCTCCCTCGATGGCCGAGTCGTCGAAGAGCTGGCAACCAAGGACCCGCCCAAGAAAAACAAAGTGGATTACAATATCTTAGCACACCTGAGGAAGATACCCTCACAGCTAAGTGTTTTGGATGCCCTTCTGTTGTCTAAAGAGGCACGAGATTCTCTGATCAGGGCACTAAAAGAGCTTGAGCAGTTTCAAGCTTTTCTTGCCGAAGAAAAGATGAAGGACGAGCTGGAAGAAGTGCACACAGTTGACATCACTTTCGGCGATGAAGATCTCCTCCTCGGAACGTGCGAGCTCAACCGTCGCCTGTATGTCACCGAGTACTTCCATGACATCAAGATAGGGAAAATATTAGTAGACAACGGGTCCTTTGTTAACCTCCTAAATGTGAGGGTGCTAAAAGAAATCTGCATGAGCGTTCAGCACCTCGCTCGGGATAAAATTACCATCTCCGGGTTCGACTCCCAGTCGTCACGGACGCTTGGGTCTGTAATACTTGCAGGGTTCCCTAGGTCGGCAGCAAGGTTTCGGGAGGCATCGTTCATGCCATTTTCAAATTTTTGCCGTTCTAAAGAACCCTAACCTAGAATCTTTAACCAGAGTTTTTAACAATCAAGCAATGTTAACATCTTAACATCCTAAGTGAATGAGAAATACAACCTTTGTAGACCGGTCCTTCACTTCTAAAGCTCCGTGTAGTTGTCCCTTCGCTCCATGTAGTGAACTCCCGGACTGTAGAGAGGGTTCACATGAAGAAATGAACAAGCTTGCTCAATGTCTTCGAGGCCGAAGATGATCTACGTCGAGGAGACTCAAGCTAATGCTGCCTCTTTACTAATGGTGAAATTAGTGAAGCAAACACCCTAAACTAAATGGCTAATAGTAGAGGATGATGAAGTAGGAAATGGGCTTACTTTAGTTTTCTTTTCCTCACAATATTTTCTCACCTTGAAAAAAGCTAGTAAGCTTTTTCTCAATGAAGAAGAAGATGAAGAATGAAGATGAGAGAATGAACTCATGAGGTGAGAATAGCAACCATGGGTGAGCTAGTGTCATACACTAACTCATGTAGATATTAAACCATGGCTAACAATAATAGTTAGGTTAATAAATATCTACAAGTAAAACAAAAGGAATGGACTTGGTCAATGGTTCCACAAGCTTCTACAAGTTTCAACCATGTGACTTAATTCCACTAATTTTGATTTACTTTAAATAAATAAAACCTTATCATTATTATTAGTATGATGTGAGTCTTATACACCCATGAAGCATGCGACATCTATTATGACACAAAAGATGTACATTAATATATATATCACATATATACTATATGCACACAAGTGAGAAAAGAAATCTTAAGTGAGCTATTATTAGTTAATGTATGTTAATATATCAAATATATAATTATACATTAAATTATTAAATCAACACTTGATTTAACAATCCGGCTATATCACATATAACCGACTAATATCAAATGTAACAATTTATCGAATCAACACTTGATCCGATAACCCTGCTATATCACATATAATCGACCGATATCACACATCGCGAGAATGGAATGCGGTATCACATACGCACATTAATCTCGGTCCCGCACATATCACATATGTGCTTCTACTCCGTTTCGCATAAACCAGGAAACCTCTGTGTAGGACTCTAAAGACTCGTCAATACGCCGGCAGTAGGTGATGATCATATTAAACACCCATAAACCGCAAGTGGTCTGCTAAACGTAACGGCCACCCGGGTATTGAGCGATTAGAAGATCAACAAGAAAGCCTGCTCATACTCCTGCGAATCCAATCAGTAACACAACCGTACAGTTCGGTCTCTTCGTCTGATATGTCGCATATCTCGCCTGGGGGTGGTAAACGTCAGACCCCAATAGCTTGATAAGTCATGCTGATGTGAGGCTCATAACGGGTCGAGAAACTACTGATAACACTTACCAGTAAATCTCATAAATAGCCCTGGCCAGGGACTTCCTGTTATAGCCAATCGAGCGCAGCGCAATATCAACCTTCAATACCGGGAGAGACGAAATCCCCTCCTATCGCTCATTGCCTCCATGTGACTCGGGACTGAACCCAAAAACCACCGTTTTGCACGTTCTCTTGAACGCGGTAAGGTGGAAATCAAAGCATAGTGGGAATCACACAAGACTCTATGACGATCTCGGGTCGACAGACTAACCTGTACCAGTGTCACCAGAGAACTGCCATCTGACGTGAGGTATAATACCATCAGGAGTTCTCGGCGAGCCCATCCAGTGTACCCAGTCTCTACTGAGCACCTGTATACCATCTCTGATGTCAAACACCAATGGATATGGGATCATCCATCGCCCATCTACATGGGTCGAGAAGCTATACGCTAGTCTACTCTGGTATATCGATGCCCCGTCTCGATACACCCACGACTAAGGACATTAAAGGATGTACTCACGGACTACCTTTGTCCCACTAGTATGATCCATATCATAATCCAGGTAGTTAAGTACACATCTTAAGGGCTTTATCAACATGTAACAGAAAGACAATCAGTGTACATGTTAAGATAAAGAGTAACCAGATAGCATACTATCATGTCGAGCAAGAAAGTCCTCCCTATGTATGTCCAAGCATCCACTATTATATACATCGCATGTACAATAATGGTCTCTAAGGTATACATATAACTAACAATACTGATGTTACTCTTTGGGCTGCTCGTCACTGACATCAAATTTCATGTCATTGACGCCAAGACCTGCTACAACGCTTTTCTCGGCAGGCCTTGGTTACATGAATACAACATCATCCCTTTTACACAACATCAGTGTATGAAATATTTCAAAGGTGGTCTCGAGTATACCGTGACGGGGGAACTAAACCCATTCTCCGTAAATGAAGTCCGAAAGTATGAAGATACAAAGTATTTCCTACCAGGCTTTGAAGACAGGGAAAGATGCCATAAACCGAAGAATAAGCAAAAAGCTATCATCACTATTCCGGTCTTCGGGAGCGATACCGAGGAGAAAGAAGAGATAGTCTATTCAGGTCCGCTACAATGCAACAGGCCGGGACCATCTACCCTTATTCTGTTCTTTGGCAGTGACTCTGAAGACGAAGTCAACACAGTGTTTTTGGTCCGTCCATCAATGGAGGTGATTAGAGTTTGCAGATCGCCATGGTTCCGTGGCAGCACTACAGAGAGCTTGATGCGCTAGAGACATATAGTGTGCAAGAGCCGCAGACATTCTACGTCCCTCCCAGGCGTAGAGGCGATCTTATTCTATCGATCCATGGAGACTAAAGTCGAAACAGAAGTCTAGCATGTGCCGATTCTGTGCTCGACAGGCTCCAACCCATCCGTCTGCCCAGATACTACATGGAGGGATTGAGAAGTTTATTAAGTTGCCAAGGCTTAACTTTCAAACAAACTTCTCGACAAGCTCAGTTCTACAAAAAGATTTGGAACGTCCCCGGAGCTCAGCAAAAATTGCCTATCAGAAAAATGGAAACGATTGGGCTTGGATATGTCCAGTCCAAAAAACGGGGAGTAATTCCATGGCTGCCATGTCATAAATGACCTTGATGAAGAAGGGGGTGCTCTTTTAAAAGACGCTGAACCAGAACGAGGTCCTTTCATAAAAAATGCCGAGTCCGTCATTGGAAGAACAGATGGACAAGCTAGTGAGGGAAGCGAGTCAAAAGGTTCGGAACGACCATAACCACGAAATGGCCATTTACGAGAAAGCCAAGACGCAACGCCTCCTTCAGCAGGCTATGGAGGATGACAATGCCCTCCACCGTCAGCCCACCATGCATTCCTAAGACAAGAAAAAGGCCCGATGCGGAGGCAAAAACAAGTTAAAGAACGGAAAAAACACTCGATAGCGGCAAAACGGATCCAAAACGCCACACAATCGAGAAAGGGTCAGCCGGAATCCATCTCTTATGAAAAAGATCAGTCGAGCATATTCTTTCCCTCGAGACAAGACAAGGAGAATCTTTGACCTTGTCATGAAACATCAGATGATGACACCCCCGGAGTCTCGGCACTCTGATCAAGCAAATGAGGTTCATCACCCAGATTATTGCTCCTATCACCGAGCGATAGGACATCCTCTTGAAGACTGCTACACCTTCAAAAACTGGGTCGAAGACCAATATCAACTCGGCAGATTCGCTCTATCCAACAGTTGGAAGGTAGCCCCACCACAAAAGCATGTGCCAAAAGCAATGTATATAGCAAGAGTAGAACCAGATCAACTTCGGTCTTGGAAATGATCTTGTACCTGTCACGTGATAACGCTGTCGGAAGAAGGAGAGCGCGAGAATATGGATGACCTCTCCCGATGCTTCGAAAATGAGGATGAAGATGAGTTGATCTCTGAATTTCTACCGGCGCCAAAAGAATTAGAAGATGTGATACACACCACTGCAGATAACCTAAGGAAAATCGTCTTGGGAACGACAAACGACCCGCGACCAACTTTCGTCAGTAAGCTGTTGTCTAAAGAACAGGTGGCTACGCTAAAAGATGTGCTCGTGTAGTATAAAGACTGCTTCGCATGGAACTATTCCGAGATGCCGGGACTAGATCCAGAAATAGTTGTAAATAAATTGGCGATTTCTCCGGACATCAAGACAGTCAAACAAGCACCGAGAAGAATGCGGCTCGAACTTGAAATGAGTATCAACGCCGCCGAAGTCAAGAAGCTAATCGAGTCCGGCTTCATCCAAGAAGATCAATACCTTGACTGGATCGCCAACATTGTCCCAGTGATGAAGAAAAATGGGACGGTGCGCATCTGCGTGGATTTCCGAGACCTCAATAAAGCTTGCCCGAAGGATGATTTTCCCGTACCGGTTACCGAGTTGATGATAGATAACACGTCCACTCACGAAGTCTTCTCCTTCATGGACGGATCATCGGGGTACAATCAAATAAATAAAGATGCATCCCGAAAACCAGAAGCATACCGCTTTCTAGACTCCTCTGGGTATATTCTGCTACAAAGTGATGCCTTTCGGTCTGAAGAACGCCGGCGCAACCTATCAGAGGGCCATGGCAAAGATTTTCGATGACCTTATACATGAAATTGTCGAATGCTATATCGATGACCTCGTAGTGAAAAGCAAATCGTATGAGGAACAGTGGGACCATATGAAAACAGCGTTCTAACGTCTTCGTAAGTATAACCTGAAGATGAGCCCTCTGAAATGCGCATTTGGAGTCTCCTCAGGCAAATTTCTAGGGTTCATCATATGACACCGGGGCATCAAAATAGATCCATCGAAGATCAAGGCGATTATGGAAATGCCCACTCTAAGAACTTTAAAACAATTGCGGTCTCTACAAGGGTAGCTCGCGTATATCCGACGGTTCATAGCCAACCTCTCCGGAAAATGCCGTCCCTACAGTCACCTGATGAAAAAGGGAACCCCGTCGTTTGGGATCGTAAATGCCAAAGCACATTGGACGAAATCAAGCAATATCTATAGAACCCGCCAGTACTGATCGCTCCGGTCAAGGGAAAGCCCCTCATCCTGGACACAACAACTCTTGAAGGTTCTTTAGGCGCGCTATGGGTATAGGAAAACGACCAAGGGAAAGAAAGAGCCCTCTACTATTTTAGTCAAGTTCTCCTGGGGGCAGAAAACAACCACTCCCCTATCAAAAAACACAGCCCAGCGTTAATCTTTGTGATAACAAAGCTTCGGCATTATGCTTTGGCGCATGAGGTCCATCTCATATTAAAAGTGGATCCTCTCAAATATTTGATATCTAGAGCCATACTAACGGGACGACTCGCTAAATGGTCCCTACTCTTAATGGAATTTTTGATAACATACGGACCTCTCAAAGCAGTGAAAGGCCAGGCCATCGCCGACTTCCTCGCTGAGCATCTGATACCAGCCGATTCACCCCTAAATTGCAAATTGCTAGACGAGCATGTAGGGTTTCCTTATCACCTTATATAGGGTTTGGAAGCATCACACATGCTACAATTTAAATTTTAAGAGGTGCTAAGCAAACTTAATTAGGAATCGAACTAGAAATATAGGGTAACACATATAGTATCACATACTAAAATCAATCTATGACTAAATGGAGAGACTATAGCCTTTGTAGACCTCCTAGGGTTTGAACGAGCTAGCTTGAACCTCTTCCACGTCTACGATGATCCACCCGGAGTTCCTTTGCTCAAAACTCATAGCTCCAATAGATTACAAAGAAGATGAAGCAAACAAACTGCACCAAGGGGCTAAAGAAGTGTAGTGTGATGATATGGTTGTGTTCTAATATAAAAGCCCTTTCTTTCTTTTAACCTCACTCAATTTATAAAACTCAAGAGAGAGCTAGAGAGAGGAAGATGAAGATGGCAACCATTTTCTTTTGGATGAAAAAGATAATGATAAAGATAATGAGAGAGAGAGATAAATATCAAGCATAAATATCTAAACTCAAACCATGGTTAATAAAATATCTAGATATTTTAGAATGAGAAAAATAACAAAGGAAAATGAAACCATAGTTTAATTTTGGTCAAGTAAAGAAAAGTCAACAATGATGAATAATCAATTTTCTTTTTCTCATTCTAATATATACAAATATATTTACTTTCCATGCATTTCTTATATTACCATCATTGATGTATCATCAACCATGATACTAATGTATGTATGTATGTGTGTATGCATATCAACATGTACATATACATGCATACATCCATCATAAAGAAAAGGTTTATTTAAATGAGATAAAAGTCAATATTAAATCAACACTTGATTTAATAAACCGGTCATATCTCATACGACCCGACCAATATAAAACACCCGATTAAAATACGGCATCATATACACGTATTTAATCGATCTCCTGCACATATCTCATATGTACACCATATCGTTTCGCCTGAGCCAGGAAACTCCTATGCGGGACTCTAAGACTCGTCAATATGCCGGCAGTAGGTGATAATCACATCAAACACCTACAAGTCGCAAGTGGTCAGCTAAACGTAACGGCTACCCGGGTATTGAGCGATCAGAATAAGAATAAGCGAACCTGTCAAAACCCCCGTCAATCCAACCAGCAACAGTTACCGTACAGTCCGGTCTCTTCGTCAGATATGCTGCATATTGAGTCTAGGGATGGAATCGTCGACCCCAATAACTCAATAAATCATGCCGGTATATGGTCTATAATAGATTGAGAAACTACTGATAACACTTATCAGTAATATCTCAGCAGCCCTGGCCAGGGACTTCCTGTTATAGCCAATCATGCACAGCACAACATCAACCCTCAATACCGGGAGAGACGAAACCCCTCCTATCGCTCATTGCCTCCATATGCCTCAGGACTGTACCCAAAATCCACCTGTTTGTACGACTCAGTAGCGCCGTAGTAGGGTAGAGATCAAAGTACAGTGGGAGGACACACAAGACTCTATGGTGATCTCGGGTCTACGGACTAACCTATACCAGTGTCACCTGAGAACTGCTATTCGACGTATAATATAATACCACATAAGATTTCTCGGTGAGTCCGTTCAGTGTACCCAGTCTCACTGACCACCGTATACAATCTTTGGTGTCAACACACCAGACGGATATGGGATCATCCATCACCCATCATATGGAACAAGAATCGTATATGCTAGTCTACACTGGAATATCGATGCCCTGTCTCGATATACCTATGACTAGGAACATTTCAAAGATATGCTTATAAACTACAGGTGTCCCACTAGTATGATCTACATCATAATCCCTGCAGTCAAGCTAGTATCCTTAGGGCTTTATCAACATGTACCAAATGAATAAAAACATGATCAAGTGAATATATGATAAAGAGAAACCAGATAGCATACTATCATGTCGAGCAAGACTGTCCTCTGAATACACACACACACATCAGTACATACATTATCATATAATGGCCTCTAGAGCATACATATATCCAACAATCTCCCACTTGCACTAAGGCCAATTATTAACGGATCCCATACCCAACATCTCAAAAAGCCGCTCATGCTGCAGCTGAGGGAGGGCCTTGGTGAATGGATCCGCAGTGTTGTTCTTTGTATCTACTCTTTTAATCTCGATCTCGTGGCGATCAACTATCTCCCGGATCACATGATATCGCCTCAGGATGTGTCTGGATTTCTGATGGGACCTGAGCTTTTTGGCCAACGCCATAGCCCCATTATTATCACAATACAAAGGTATTGGATCAATAATGGTTGGAACTACTCCTAGCTCCGAGATGAACTTCCTCATCCAGACGGCTACCTTGGCAGCATCATTTGCAGCAATGTACTCAAATTCCATCGTTGAGTCTGCAACGGTATCCTGTTTGGAACTCTTCCAACTTACCATCTCTCTATTAAGGGTAAATGCAAACCCTGAGATAGACCTGCTGTCATCCTTGTCACTCTGGAAGCTCGAATAGGTAAAGGCCTCCATTTGGAGATCCCCGTTACCATACACCAAGAACAATTCTTTAGTCCTTCGCAAGTACTTAAGAATGTTCTTCACAGCAGTCCAGTGATTCTGCCCTGGGTTTGACTGATACCTGCTCACTACACTAAGTGCATAAGCAACATCAGAGCATGTACATAACATTGCATACATTATCGATCCTACTGCCGAAGCATAGGGAATAATACTCATGCGAGCTCTCTCTTTATCAGATTTTGGGCAATCGTCCTTAGAGAGAGTGACTCCGTGGCAAGCGGGTAAGGCACCCCGTTTGGAGTCTTCCATACTAAACCTCTTTAGGATGGTGTTGATGTACTTAGTTTGGGAAAATCCCAGTAACCGTTTGGATCTATCCCTATAGATCCGTATGCCCAATATGTACGTGGCATCACCCAGGTCTTTCATGGAGAACCTTTGTGATAAGAATGATTTGACCGACTGTAGTATAGGAATATCAGAAGTATATCATCCACATACAATACGAGGAATGCGACATTTCTCCCTACAGTCTTTTTATAAACACAAGGCTCATCTGGATTTTTTATGAAATCAAACTCTTTGATAACATCATCAAAACAGATGTTCTAACTCCGTGATGCCTGCTTTAATCCATAAATGGATTTAAGCAACTTACATGCTTTTCCGCGGCTCCCACTGTCAATTGAGCCCTCTGGCTGATCCATATAAACGCATTCATCTAAATCACCATTTAGAAATGCAGTTTTAACGTCCATCTGCCAGATTTCATAGTCGTAGTGAGCAGCAATAGCAAGTAGGATCCGAATGGATTTAAGCATGGCTACCGGAGAGAAAGTCTCGTCATAGTTCAAACCTGATCTTTGACGAAAACCTTTCGCTACCAACCTTTCCTTATAGGTCTCCACCTGTCTATCTACACCGATCTTTCTTTTAAAGATGCAAAACATAAGCAACGTCTATTATATATCATATATATAATATTGCATTCATCTCAGATATAAATTAAATGATCACATCATATAAAATAAGCAACAGAAGCACATTTAATATAGGATATCTAGGAGGTCCGTATTTTGTATTTAGCCAGCAATAGAAAATACGGATTCTACGGTCATGATGAATAGCCAAGCCCACACCCTAGACCCCTACGAGAGCGGCAAGTGACCTTACCAATTCTGGAGTTTAGGAGACCCGGTCTTGACTCCTCGAGATGGCCTCCTACTGAACCCTAGAAGCCGATCACTTGTGCCCTCCTTCTTGGGTCTATCATAATGCGGAAAAGTAAATAATATACAACACTGGTGATATCGTCCTCAACCCGGAAGTGCCCCAAATAAAAGAATATTACATACATTTTAATTTTACATGAATGAAAAGAAAACTCTCATCTCACATAAAACCCCCCGGCTATTCAATCACGACAATCCCGCACATCATATCTCAGCAATACATAATATCACATATCATCAACGTAAGTAAATATGCGTACCCTGATTGTCATTGATGTATAGCAATGAAACCGACGATACACCACATACTACACTTACGGTCATAGAGAAATAAAATGAAAAACTACAACAATTAAATCATAATTGCCCTTAGACAACACAAACCCGGAATATTACATATCCAAGATTTCATGCCTAACAATGTGAAGCTTGCATTTTGGTCTCCCCATGAAAACACCTTTTCAAAATAAGTCAGATAATTCAACAAGATTTCCGATTACACCCGAGACCGAACTGCTAGATTTACACGCAACAAACAAATTTGTAGATTCCAATTATTGTATCACATACTAATAAACTAGGTGCAGTTAAAACATTCGATCGAACGATTGAACACCCAAAGACTTCTCCGAAAGCTCAACACTTGAGCAGTTTTAAAATTTACCAGAAAGTGCTATAAGTATATACGGGCCAGCGCAAGAAGGCACAGTCCAAGCCTCACCAACGGCGCCGCGGAACCGCCGCAGAATGACCATTCATGCCGCGGTTCCGCGATCGTATAGTCGAGTTAGGGCTTCGTTCTTCTTGTGGGCCCATAAAATACCCTGCACGATTTTCTGAGTATTTTTAATGTGAAAAAAATCCACGTTTTTGAAAAGTGTCCAGAGAGCACCCCCCCGGGCGTCGTATTTCATTCGTTCGAGATTTTTAACGTTGTCTAGGTTACTCTAAACCTCTAGCTTGGCTCTGATACCACTGTAGGGTTTCCTTATCACCTCATATAGGGTTTGGAAGCATCACACATGCCACAATTTAAATTTTAAGAGGTGCTAAGCAAACTTAACTAGGAATCGAACTAGAAATATAGGGTAACACATATAGTATCACATACTAAAATCAATCTATGACTAAGTGGAGAGATTACAACCTTTGTAGACCTCCTAGGGTTTGAACGAGCTAGCTTGAACCTCCTCCACGTCCACGATGATCCATCCGGAGTTCCTTTGCTCAAAGCTCCTAGCTCCAATAGATCACAAAAAAGATGAAGCAAACAAACTACACCAAGGGGCTAAAGAAGTGTAGTGTGATGATATGGTTGTGTTCTCATATATAAACCCTTTCTTTCTTTTAACCTCACTCTATTTATAAAACTCAAGAGAGAGCTAGAGAGAGGAAGATGAAGATGGCAACCATTTTCTTTTGGATGAAAAATATAATGATAAAGATAATGAGAGAGAGAGATAAATATCAAGCATAAATATCTAAACTCAAACCATGGTTAATAAAATATCTAGATATTTTAGAATGAGAAAAATAACAAAGGAAAATGAAACCATAGTTTAATTTTGGTCAAGTAAAGAAAAGTCAACAATGATGAATAATCAATTTTCTTTTTCTCATTCTAATATATACCAATGATGAATTTTCTTTTTCTCATTCTAATATATACAAATATATTTACTTTCCATGTATTTCTTATATTGGCATCTTTGATGTACCATCAACCATGATACTAATGCATGTATGTATGTGTGTATGCACATCAACATGTACATATACATGCATGCATCCATCATAAAGAAAAGGTTTATTTAAATGAGATAAAAGTCAATATTAAATCAACACTTGATTTAATAAACCGGTCATATCTCATACGACCCGACCAATATAAAACACCCGATTAAAATACGGCATCATATACATGTATTTAATCGAGCTCCTGCACATATCTCATATGTACACCACATCGTTTCGCCTGAGCCAGGAAACTCCTATGTAGGACTCTAAGACTCGTCAATACGCCGGCAGTAGGTGATGATCATATCAAACACCTACAAGCCGCAAGCGGTCAGCTATACGTAACGGCTACCCGGGTATTGAGCGATCAGAAGAAAAACAAGAGAACCTGTCAAAACTCCCGTCAGTACAACTGGCAACACTTACCGTACAGTCCGGTCTCTTCGTCAGATATGCTGCATATTGAGTCTAGGGATGGAATTGTCGACCCCAATAACTCAATAAGTCATGCCGGTATATGGTCTATAACAGACCAAGAAACAACTGATAACACTTATCAGTAATATCTCAGCAGCCCTGGCCAGGGACTTCCTGTTATAGCCAATCGTGCACAGCATAGCATCAACCCCCAATACTGAGAGAGACGAAACCCCTCCTATCGCTCATTGCCTCCATATGCCTCGGGACTGTACCTAAAATCCACCTGTTTGTACGACTCAGTAGCGCTGTAGTAGGGTGGAGATCAAAGTACAGTGGGAGGACACACAAGACTCTATGGCGATCTCGGGTTTACAGACTAACATGTACCGGTGTCACCTGAGAACTGCTATTCAATGTATGATATATTACCACATAGGAGTTCTCGGTGAGTCCGTTCAGTGTACCCAGTCTCACTGAGCACCCGTATACAATCTTTGGTGTCAACACACCAGACGGATATGGGATCATCCATCGCCCATCATATGGAATAAGAATAGTATACGCTAGTCTACACTGGAATATCGATGCCCTGTCTCGATATACCTACGATTAGGAACATTTCAAGGATATGGTTATAAACTACAGGTGTCCCACTAGTATGATCCACATCATAATCCTTGCAGTCAAGCTAGTATCCTTAGGGCTTTATCAACATGTACCAAATGAATAAAATCATGATCAAGTGAACATATGATAAAGAGAAACCAGATAGCATACTATCATGTCGAGCAAGACTGTCCTCTGAATACACACACACACACACATCAGTACATACATTATCATATAATGGCCTCTAGGGCATACATATATCCAACAGAGCACACGTTTGAGACGATCGACGGGAAGAGAAGAGAGAGTGATACCCGATGGGAACTTTACTTTGATGGGGTATCTTCCATGAAGAAGCGAAAGCACAGCTCCCCCATAATCAAATCTGGGGTAGGCCTCATCTTCGTGACTCCACAAGGAGGGATAATGCGCTTTGCCTTTTTCTTAACAGAGCCAAGAACAAACAACGAAGCAGAATATGAGTCTTTGATAGCAGGTCTTAAGATCGCTGTCGATATGGGAATCAAAAACCTCCTCATATACGGAGACTCCCAGCTGGTCGTTAGTCAAGTAAACGACGACTATCAAACGTGCAAACCAGAGTTGATAAAGTACGGGGAGAGAGTGCAACAATTGTTGACTCAAATCCCTTTCTACGCCCTAGAAAGCATACCGCGTACAGAAAATAGCAAAGTGGACACATTAGCCAAACTCACTAAAGAACTGGTTGACGAAAACCTCGATGATGTAAGGATCATTGTACAAAGCCGTCGGGCTCTTGCATTATCAAAAATATCTCCGGAGTCGTCTGAAGAAAAGGAAGCGACCAAGTAAACAACCCTATAAATAGAGGACCAAGAAAAGGTAAAGGATTGGAGAGAAGTCTTTATAAACTACTTCAAATCCTATCAAATACCGGAAGATGCATCCTCAAGACATCAGCTCATGAAACGAGCTCTGTCTTTCGCCTTCGTCAATGATACTCTATATAAGAGATCGTTTGACTCTCTGTGGCTGAGATGCCTAGGACCGGAAGAAGAAAGGAGAGTCGTCCAAGAAACTCACGACGGACTCTGCGGTTCTCATCAAGCCAGGCCAAAAATGTAGCTGAAAATTAAAAGAATGGGCTACTATTGGCCCACGATGATTTATGACTTCCTCGAATACGCGAAGCAGTGCCACTCATGCCCAATTCATGGAGACTTCATCCACCAGCATCTAAACCCGCTACACCTAACAGTGGCTAGCTGGCCGTTCGAAATGTGGGAAACCGATATAATTGGGCCCATCGAGCCAGTATCTTCCAAGGGACATCGGTTCATAATGGCAAAAACCGATTACTTCTCTAAGTGGGCAGAAGCCCCCTAAGAGAGGTGAAGACGGAGAACATCCTCTATTTCTTCAAGATACATGTCCTTTACCAGTTCGACATTCTGCGACGGATTATCTCTGATAACGGGCCAGCCTACAGAAAACATAAGATCAGCCGCTTCGCATAGCAGTATAAAATAGATTGGAGATATTTTTCAATTTATAATCCCCAAGCTAACGGTCTAGCTGAGGCCTTCAACAAGACCTTTCATAAAGAAAACGGTGTCCAGAAATAAAAAGGACTGGCACGAGAGATTGTATGAAGCTCTCTGGGCCTATCGGATCACGTTCAAGACGGCCACAAACACAACGCCATTTGCGTTAGTATTCGGCACGGAAGTGGTACTTCCCTTTGAGATAAAGCTACCCTCTATATGAGTGGCGGTTCGGTATGAACTAACGGATGAAGAGAATGCCCATCTTCGACTTGAGGAGCTCGATGCCCTTTATAAAACTCGTCTCATGGCACAGCAAAACCTAGAAGCTTACAAAGTAAGGATGACACGCTCATACGAAAGATTGACTAGGCCGAGAACATTTCGCCAAGGCGAACTCGTGCTAGTCGTAAAAAGACCTATTATCCCTAATCGTGCTAAAAGGGGGAAATTCGAGCCAAACTATGAGGGCCCGTACATCATAGACAAAGCCTACCAAGGTGGGGCTTACTTGCTCATGGATATGCATGGTGAAAGACCCTTCCGGCCAAAAACGGACGATTCCTTAAGAAATACTACGCCTAACGAGTCGTAGCCCAAGTTAATGATAGATGAAGACGCTTGTGTCCGCTCGCTGTCTTCCTGAGTACTAAACTCTGTAAGCGTTATCCGGCAAAAACTTCACCGCAAAAACTTATACGGACCGAAACGTCCCTAAACTAACTATAAACCGCAACATCCTGAAACTAGCTATGGACCGAAACGTCCCTAAACTAACAATTGACCGCAATGTCCTGAAACTAACTATGGACAGAAACGTCCCTAAACTAATAATGGACCGCAACATTCTGAAACTAGCTATGGACCGAAACATCCCTAAACTAATAATAGACCGCAACGTCCTGAAACTAGCTACGGACCGAAACGTCCCTAAACTAACAATGGACTGCTATGTCCTGAAACTAGCTACGGACTGAAACGTCTTTAAACTACTACGAACCACAGCATCCTTAGGCTAACGCGGCACAAAAAAGGTGCGTCCATAAGCGAAATGGGCACGGATGAAAACCCGAAAGGGCTCCGTGAGTAAAAACAGCAGGGCTACCGGCGAGTTTGTGAAAATCCGAAAGGGCGCAGACTCGTAAAAGAAATTCATGCACACTTGCAAGGTCCTCTCGACCTTGTAAGGATAAAATATCTGCGTGAGATCCTTACGACTCACAAGGGAGCAACACACTTAGGGATCCCCATGACTCCTAAGGAGAAATTACACTTATGAGATCCTCAAGACTCGTAAGGAGAATCCCCTTATAAGACGCTCACGGCTCATAGGATTCAAAAGCCTTAAACTACAGGGATCTGAACATGTTCTTAAGCCATCACATTTCCCAGATTGCCCTACAAACGGTTCAATATTGACCCTTGTATACAATCCACGGGCACAAATAAACGTCTCCCCTACCAAGTTCCACCAATGACGCGAAATGTCCTTATGTGGTGAACGACACTTGTAAGTCCTCATGACTTATAAGAAGAAAACACTCTTATAAGATCCTTACGACTTATAAGAGAACACGCACTTAAGAATCCTCACGATTCCTAAGGAGAAAATGCACCTACGAGACCCTCACAACTCGTAGGGAGAAACACCTTTATGAGACCCTTACGGCTCATGAAGCCAAAAAGCCTTAGTAAATGGGATCCCTAATCCTGTCTACTGAGCCATCTTTGTTCGATAGAGGCAAAGGAAAATGATGATTCGCTCCTGGCGACATTCCAGTGCAGTGATGCTGATGCTAAGATTGGTATCAGATCTCAAGTCCGTACTCGCAACAAAATTAGTGAGCCAAAAATACATAAAATAAAAATAGCCGAAATGATTGGGCAACTCGCAATAAAAAGCAGCGAGTAAAAAGAAAAATAGCTCAAACGATTGGGCACCACGAAAAATATCCGAAATGATTGGGCAATCGCGACTTTCGCGATATAAAAAGCTGAAATGATAGAGTATCGCGGAAAGAAATAAAAAATGAATGAAAGAATGAAACTTTTGCCCTGCAGACGAGTCCATACTGACCCCTGTATATAATCCATGGGCATAAACGAAAAGAGAACCACATTTCCCAATAGACTCTGTCAAAGGGAGAGTCAGATCTCGACGGCAGCATCTGCATCCCAGAAGATCAACGCGGCGTTCCTTCTCGACACCGCTGAAAGCGGAGTAAGTCAACCAATAACCTCCCCGCCGGAACAACGCTCCGACCCGGAAATAAGTCAGCCAATGACCTCCCCGCCGGATCAACGCTCCATCCCGGAAACAAGTTAACCAATGACCTTCCCGCCGGAACAACGCTCCGTCTCGGAAACAAGTCAGCCAATAACCTCCCCGCCGGAACAATGCTCCATCTCGAAAACAAGTCAACCAATGACCTCCCTACCGGAACAACGCTCCGTCTTGGAAACAAGTCAGCCAATGACCTCCTCGCCGGAACAACGCTCTGTTTCGAAAACAAGTCAGCCAATGACCTCCCCGCCGGAACAACGCTCCGTCTCAGAAACAAGTCAACCAATGACCTCCCTACCGAAACAACGCTTCAACCCAGAAAAAAGTAAACCAATGACATCTTCGTCGGAACAACGCTCCGACCCGGAAATAAGTCAACCAGTGACTTCCCTGCTGGAGCAACGCTCCATCTCGATAACATGTCAACCAATGACCTCCCCGACGGAACAACGCTCCGTCTTGGAAACAAGTCAACCAATGACCTCCCCGTCAGAACAATGTTCCGACCCGGAAATAAGTCAACCAATGACCTCCCCGCCGGAGCAACTCTCCGTCTCGGAAAAAAGTCAACCAATGACCTCCCCGCCGGAACAACGCTCCGTCTCGGAAACAAGTCTACCAATGACCTCCCCGTCGGAACAACGCTCCGACCCGGAAATAAGTCAACCAATGACCTCCCCGCCGGAACAACGCTCCGTCTTGAAAACAAGTCAGTTAATGACCTCCCTGCCGGAACAACGCTCCATCTCGGAAACAAATCAGCCAATGACCTCCCCGCCGGAACAATGTTGGGTTTCGGAAACAAGTCAACCAACGACCTCCCCGCCAGAAAAACGCTCCGTCTCGGAAATAAGTCAACAAACGACCTCCCCACCGGAGCAGCGCTCCGTCTCGGAAATAAATCAACCAATGATCTCCCCATCGGAGCAACGCACCGTCTCGGAAACAAGTCAACCAATAATCTCTCGACTCGTCTCGACCCCCAGGAAAATCAGTGTCCCTGCGCAAACCTCTCAGCCCGTAAAAAGAAAGCTTTATGATTTTCAAGAGAAAACGCACTTAGGAGTCCTCACGACCCCTAAGAAGAAATTACACCTACGAGATCCTCTCGACTCGTAGGGAGAAACGTCTTTATGAGACCCTCACGGCTCATAAAGTTGAAAAATCTTAGGCAGCAGACCTGAACCTGTTTCCTAAGCCATCGCTGCCCTGCAAAGGAGATCAGGATAGACTATCTACAAAATACATTTGCCAAAGGGACACGCCCATATAAAATAAAGGATGTCTTTTATTCATGAATTCAAGTGAATACAAAATACATTTCACAAAGGAGTCAAAATGAATACATGTTATTCATAAACTGCAAGTTTACAGTAAAAAAGGAGGTACAAAGATGGTTATTGAGGAGGAGGCATTTTCAACAAATCAGCCAGCTGCTCGCGCACTCCTCTCAATCCTTTCTCGCAATCGGCCGCTGTGGCCAACTCCGCTTCGACTTGGGCCTGTTGTCGCAAACAGGACGAAAGCTTTTCATCGGTTCCTAGCATGGCAGCTTTGCAGTCCTGCACGACCTGCTCGGTAGAGTCAAGCATCCATCTTAACGTCAACCCATCCGAAATGCATCGTTGGAGATTGTCAAAGACAGCTTTTAACTGCGCAGCATTCGCTTCAATCTGAGCAAGTAACCGGGCAGATTCTCTTGAAGCTACTTCATGTTCCTTTCGCCTCAGGGCCCGCCTCTTGTTCAAAATGGTAGATGAAAGGAACACTACTCTCGACCCACGCAGCCCGCTGGGAGTTCAAAGCTAATACTTCAGGAGCAGGACGCTTGAGCTCAACCTCGTGCATGCAAACCTCGATTTTTCTGCAGTAATTAACCCAAGACTCGATGACACCTTCATCATAGAAGTTCATGAGCGTCGCCAGTATAGGATTAACCTCAGCAGCAAAATCTACGGCGGATGTGAGGACCTTGGCGTCAAGATCCTTGACAAATTTGCTCAACATTCGCCGGCTATTCGCAACGCCCCTGGAAGATGGGCGTTTAGCAAAGGGCCCTGTTGGCATTGGGATGCGAGAGTCAAAGGGAGCTGTAGCCTGTGCAATTACTGCAAAACAAATTATGTTCAAATGTCGACTCGGGAAGTAAAGAAAATACACGAGCGATAGAGTCTACTATACCGGTTGTGGTAGGTGGCAAAATTGGGAGTACCGGAGGCGCGGCTATTCTCTCGTCCCCTCCTCCGATCCGTGACACTGCGATCAATAAAAAGAAGACTTAGCAATAATACGGCTGTTCATAAAAGAAAGAAGGAGAAAATAGCTGAAGAATATACTAATCAGTACTAGGGGGCGGAATGACTTCCGACTGGAAGGAGAAATGCGTGTTCAACATCTGCTATAGATAGTCGAAAAGGACTCCGCAGAGTTGCGACAATATAGTTAAACTAAATAAATCGCAAACCTATACCTTCCTACATTTCGGAGGACATGGGAAAAGACGAGGGAACAACAACCGTCATGGCGGCGACTAGAGGTGCTTCAGATGGCACAATCTCAGCGTTCACTGCACCTACAAACAAAATATCATCAGGAAAAGCTGAACGGGATTGAGAAATAAAAAGAGAACAATGACTCACGACTTACCTGATAGGTCATCAACTAAAACCGCGATGGAAGCATCACCAGGCATAGAGGCTTCTTCGCTATCCTTTAGAGGAGTAGTGTCTGTGCCCATGGCTTCATCCCTTGATTCGACGAGAGTCGTCGTGACGATTGGGATGCCCACCGATACCAGGGAGCCACACGGGCAAAGTGCAGCGGTCTGTACGGTCCGAGATTCTAGAAAGAGGGTAGCAATTTCAGGCACGGTAACCACCAGGCTTTTACCCGTCATCCCATCGCCAAGACTCGGCCCTAAAAAATGCATGTGTCAAAATTCGAAGATCGAGTTCTAGTAAAAGACTCAGCGTTACGTTACCATGGGGCAGCTTTTCATTTTTTCCTGAGCCACGCATGCAACCTGTCTATGGGCGGTAGACAACGCAGCGGGAACATCCGCCGAAAGATTATCAACAAAGGGGATGCTGCTTGAGCATGCACCCATGGCCAAACTGGCATCACGTTCCCTTGCCACACGCTTCCTATGCTTCTTTCGGTCTGAGCAGTGAGAAATGATCTCCTCAAGACCTCTGACAAAGGGACGCCGTCGTCCGAACCATGCTCTGCCTCCGGAGCCGTTACGGTGTCTGCCATCGGCTGCTTTAGCGAAGCCTCCCGCGGTAATATTGGGGGAGTTAGGGCCACAATAGCTAACTCTGGAAGCGTCGCTGCATCACCGCTCGGGATCGGTACCGCACTCAGAATAACCCGAGTCAAGGTAGTCCCTGCAATAAAATAAGGGAGCGGGTTAAAGCATAAATAAAAAAAGGGAATGAAGGCACAATGAGCTAAATTATACCAAGACCCAAAGAAGTGCGGAGCCTCTTTTCTTCCTCAAACGTCTTGATGGAAGCCGCGAGAGCCTTTTTAGCAGAAATACCTGTTGAAGAAAATGGCATTAGTAAATGCATAATAATAAGGAAGGAATGAACGCGGAAACATACAACTGAAATATACCTGATTTCGTGATGGTGATCGGCGCCGCTTCTTCACGAGCTAGTCGCTCGGAGGCCACAAGGGCAGCCTGTAGATCGGTGTCGGTCACAGGCGAGTCGAACAAGCCATCGTTAGTGCCATACTCACATAAGCTTTCGCTGTAGGGAGCATGGGGCTCCTGACTGAGTATAACGTCAGCAGAAAAAAACGACTTCTTCTTTTTCTGTGAGTGAACGCTGGCGGCTGATGACACGAGCTTGCGCTTGACGGGCATTTTTGGGCAACGAGTCCCGATTTCCGTACCCTCGCCAGACTCCGGGGACGCTGCAGCTACTGTTTCTACAGGAAAATGAGGTAAAGGCTTCTCAGGAAAGGCGCGCAAGATCGCAACCGCAGCAGCTTCTCTTAAGGAAGGACTGACAGTGGTCCATCATTTTAAGGGGACAGCTGGATTACCGGTGGGGACCGCACTCTTGCGATCGAGCAGTAATCGTCTTTCTTCCCTAATAACCGCACTCGTCGCATGCTGGTACCATGCCACGTATGCATTCGAGGCTTTCGGAAAGCAGCTCGGATCACTGATAAAAAAGTTGGACCCGGTGTTTAGCCGTATGAAATGGTGCAGCGCGCTGCGGATACTCTCTTCCGTAGCAACCGGCTCAGCTAAAAAAACCTCAAGAGGGACACCCTGATCGTAACTCGACTGTTGAGCAAAACGGTGTGGGTTGTACTTTATGAACAGTGTCGAGTTGTTCTGCCTGAACACTAAAAAGCCCGGCCTAATTGAATACAAATGCAGAGTCTCCCGAGCCTTCAATGTAGTAGCCCCGTCTTTGAAGGTATCGCGCAGAGGCTGCACCGTTTTAGTGGATTCCTTGCCAATAGTTAAGACCTTATCAACGAAATTCATGCCATCCCCGATCATACGCGGGTGTAGGACCAGACACCGAGTCTCTTGCTGTGACGGATCTAAAGCAGAAGCGTCAACTAGAAACATAACCTGGGGGAAATTATAACTGTCACAGAAATGGGGCCGTTTGTGAACTCTAAAAGTGCTGAGCACATGCAGCTTGATCCACGACGTGAAATAGTGCAGCGGGAGATTTATAAGTTGTACCCCCGGCTGAGTGGTGTCTGCCGCTAAGCTGAGGCCATGATACAGGTGAGCCAGCCCAGCGATCCCAACGGCCACTCGCGTCCCGGCAACCATTCGGTGAGCCGGGTAGAAGACGGATGGCCTCATATAGCGAGGGTGCATTGGGAGCACAAACCAGCTTAACCATAGGCCGAGGAACCCCAAAAAGAACGCCTCTTCATCGATATCTAAAGTTGCGAGCTCTGCAAAGGGGATGATCGGGGTGTCTGGGAGGAAGAAATTCCTTTGATCTGCTTTCGATGTCGACTGGCTATCCAAGCCAAAACCAAAAGGATCGTCAGTTTGGTGAATTTCCTGATTTGTTTTAACAAGGCTTCCAGGCAAAGAAAGCGGGTGATGAAATCCGCGAAGCTGACTCCGTGCCCTCCGGACTCGAGAAACAAACTCTTGTAAATGTTCAACACCTTGATTAGACTCGGGAATCGATATTGAATAGTATTCTCCGGAGTAAGACCAGTCACCACCGATTTGGTGGCGAAGATGTATTCTTCAGGGGGAAGTATTTTCTCGTAATCTTCCCTGTTCCCCTACGAACGGCGGCCGAGACGTAGGACGTCTCACCTGAGATTCGGGGCAGATGCTAATTGGTGCTATTCGTCCACCTCTCCGAAGATGCCAAGTTGATTTATGGCACCGTGTATCGGAGGTTTAGACGGATGCGGCCGATGTAGCAGACTTCGTCAGATTCCCCCTCGCTTGAGGGGTTTTTGATTGTGGGGACGCTCTTCCCTGCAGGCGCAAGCCCCTGGGGTTAATTATGCTACCGCATCGCGGTAACAACTTTCTCCTTCTCCAGATGGTCACTTCGTGTCGTGGGTATTTGTTTTGTGTTTGGTTGCCCGTGGATTGTATACGGAGACTAATTTATGTCGTCTCCCATAGGACGTGGATTAGTCCAAATCCGTATTTTCTTAGATTTGGGTTTGGGGTTTTGGTTTAAGGATACGTTAGCCATTTTGAGGCTAAGATCAACTTAAACGTTTGTTAAGGATACGTTAGTCTAATTTGAGACTAAGATCAACTTAACGGGATCGTTTAGATCCGACAAAAGAGCATTTGGGGGCTCTATTGTTCCAGTTTAGGGACATGGCGGTCCATTATATGTATGGCCGTCGGGACCCATCACCTCTCTGACGTCGTTGAAGGATTACAACGACAGATGTCAGAGGAGTTCAGAGATGTACCCTTGAACCAAAGTAGATTGGGGGGATCTATAGTCCAATTTGGGACTAAAGTCTGTTTGAAGGTTTAAGGATACGTTAGCCATAATTGAGGCTAAGATCAACTTAAACGGGATCGTTTAGATCCGACAAAAGAGCATTTTAGGGGCTCTATTGTTCCAGTTTAGGGACATGGTGGTCCATCGCCAGTTTAGGGACATGGTGGTCCATCTCCAGTTTAGGGACATAGTGGTCCATGTCCAGTTTAGGGACGTAGTGGTCCATTGCCAGTTTAGGGACATGGTGGTCCATTGGTAGTTTAAGGACGCATAAGTCCATGGGTTTAAGGACCCCACAGTCCATATGGGTGTGTTTAAGGACGCATTAGTCCGTTAGTTTAAGGATGCATAAGTCCGCGGGTTTAAGGACCCCACAGTCCGTATCTTGGTTTAGGGACGCATAAGTCCATGAGTTTAAGGACCCCACAGTCCGTGTTGATGTGTGGTTGTCGAGACCCGTCACCTCTCTGAAGATGTTGAAGGATTACAACGACAAATATCAGAGGAGTTCAGAGATGTACCCTTGAACCAATGAGTTGGTTGAAAGAGCAGATGTGCTCAGTTCAAGATGATTTGAGGACTTATGGCCAGTTTGGGCTAAGTCCAACTATGTTTGAAATATTGGCCCTCTGTTGGTCTATTGAAGAAGAGGGTTTGCCTCTAAAAACTTAGCCAATTGGGCTAAAGCTAGTATTAAACACTACAGACCAACAGTGTTGAACACTGGGAATAAGATTAGCAAATTAGTGTTAAACACTAAAAGATAATCAGTGTTAGCAACAGGGCTTTCAAATTAGTGTTTACACAAAAGCAAATCGGTGTTAAACACCGGTAGCAGAGATTTCAAACTAGTGTTAAACACTAAAGCAAATCAGTGTTAAACACCGGGAACAGAGTTTTCCAATTAGTGTTAATCACTAAGAAAATCAGTGTTAAACACTGCAAATAGAGTTTTCCAAATTAGTGTTAAACACTAAGGAGGTAGGGGTCACGTGCGGACATGTGAGAGCGCCCTGATTTCTCTTATTTTATTCTGCAGATCAGTGTTTAACACTTTTAATTTCCTGGCCATCACGTGTAGGCACGTGATGGAGGCCCCCGCTCTGGTCTGTTAGAATGCTCATTAGGGGTCACGTGGTGACACGTGAGGGCGCCCTAACACTACTACAAATAAGGGTTGCCCCTACGGACATATGCGTAGGGGCCAAAAAATACACCGTAGGTGCAAAGGCCGCAGGTGCAAGTTGAGGCCCTGAACTTGCCCCTACGGGCAAAATATTGCCCCTACGGATATATCTGTAGGTGTTGTTTCCCCTACGGATTACTCCGTAGGGGCAATCAAATCATATATTTTTTATGTTTTTTTAATATATTGTATGTACCTACGGATATACCCGTATGTCCTTATTATACCCCTACGGATATATCCGTAGGGGCAAAATATCAGGAAACCTGATATTTGGCCCTTACGGATAACTCCGTAGGGGATAGACCGTTGCCCCTACGGATATGTCCGTAGGGGCACTCCCAACACCCTGCACTGAGATCAGTGCAGAAAATATCCGGTTTCCTGATAGTTTGCCCCTACGGATATGTCCGTAGGGGCAACATATATACCTACGGCTTAATCCGTAGGTACATATTGTCTATATTTTTTTTAAAAAAATGGGCTGCTAGATTTTTTCCCGCCCTGTGCACAATACTATATACATCAATTAAATCATATATTGCAGTAATGATAATCACATCTCACGCATATATATAATATACAAAAGAAACCCAAAAACTGAATATGATATAAATACAAACCAATATCAATATCGTTTCAAAATGTAGTACAATGTGATATAAATAAATACATGTTTCAAAAAATAAGAACCAAAAAGCTACCCTAGTTCGGTCCAGCTCCACCTCTGAATAACGTTAGAATAACGCGCGCCTGCTCCTCGGTCAATACACTCTGCAATGCGTCGTGAGCGGTAGTCTGAGCGGCATGTGGAGCTGGCGATGTGGTCTGCGCAGCCGCCGTCGAGGTAGTCGCTTGCGGAGCCGCGGCTGCGGGAGTCTGAGTGGGCGGTGGAGCTACAGGAGCTGTCTGCGGAACCGCAGCCGATGTAGTGGCTTGCGGAGCCGCAGCCGAAGGAGATGCATGTGGAGGCTCGGCCGATCTACCCTGTCGCGTCTGGACATAACGTGTGTAAGAAGCGTGTAAGAACTGTGTATTATTCGAATTCGTATCATTATTAAGTTATTTCGAAACCCTGTTTGGATATCTAGTTTGGAAAAGCGTTGTTTATTTTAATTACATATGTATGTATGATTAATCAAATTTAAGTCTAAAACCAAATAAGCTCAAGCTACGTACTAATTATGGATATGTTGATATGTATATAATATGAAATGATATTTTACTATAAAGTAGTATACATACCAGCATCTCCTTCAACTCCTGAACGGTGGCCCTCAAGCTATCCAGTTACTGATGGACATGCCGGTCACTGGAGACGGAGGAAGTAACTGCCGGGGTGGAGTCCAACCTCATTTGGGCCCTGCTAGGGCCCAATCCCCGGCCTCTCTCCCAACCTCCGTGGTGCCCTCCGTGTGCGGCATCCAGAACTGGGGTCAGCAGCCTCGGATCGTTCTGTCCGGTAGAATCGATCCCCGAGGCCTGGGCCTGCTCAACCACCCGCTCCTACACCCACATTAAGCAGTAAAGTATAAGTATAAAATTTAAACTTGAACCTTCCAAAACTAAAATTTCAAATTTGGGTAGAAAAAATATTAACACTTACGCAGTACTCCTGGGTAGCGACGTCGGGATATCGAAGCTCGCCCGTGGCGGGATCTGTCGAGGTGCCGTGGACGGCAAGATATGCGGACAGCACGCTCGGTGTACCACCTGACGCCACGGTCCGAGATGTCTGCAATATTAGAAAGTAACTCTTAATATTAGAAATATTAGAGAATAACTCTTAATATTGCAGAATATTAGAGAATAACTCTTAATTTACCGATAACTCCATGGCTCGAGTAATGTTCCTCGAGCCACCTGTGTAAGTGGGGCGACCCCTCTTCGCCGACTTCCTGTTCTCCATATTCTGAGCGGCCTGTTTCTGCACAACGCATTAACATTTAGTTTTCTAATTAAGAAACACAAAGAAATAAATTATATCATAAATAATGAATTAAATTTAAAATACATACCTGTTTGCGTTCGGAGTCGAAATAAGCGCACAATAGAGGCCATGTCTCTACGTCGACTCTCGCAAACGCCGGAGTAGATAGGAGGGCCGCTCTCTCTGCCTCGGGGGTCGCTATCCACAGGGAGTAGCAGTCGGCCTTCAGCTCATTCCTGTTGTATCGGACCTTGGCCTGCATGTTCTTCATCAGGCCATTGTACAGAGCATGAAGGTCGAGCACCCTCCCCGGGTGATCAGGGTCGGCTACAGGCTGAAAATCGTAATCCAACTGAAAATACAAAAAAAAACATTGTTATTAGGTTGCAAGTGTTAATAATAAATATATTGGATAGATCAAATAAAAATATATATTAATACATATCCGAGCCTGATCAAAGAAGAGGGCGAATGAGCGCTGGTGCTGCTCGCCCCACTCAACGTGAAGTGGATAGTTCTTCACGATCCGGCTCTCGTCCCCCAAATACCGGCCGAACCTCTCGGTATGAGGACCGGTATAGCAATAGTCAAGGGTAAAAATAGGGGGAATGCTGCCTCCCCCCTAGCTCTATCAGGCCTCAGCCTATGGGACTGATTCGGGCCTCGAGTCCCCCTCTGGGGATGGAGAGGCTCTGCGTCTGCACGAAATATCAAGACAATCAATAATAAGACAAAGTTGTATTAAGAAATCAAGGTTAAACAAAAATTCAAGTGTGATATATACCTCCGGTGACTAGCGCACGAGCCTGGGCCCGAGCAGCAGCACGAGCGGGACAATAGTTCCTCCGGTGAGGAACAACTGGGGTCCCGGACCCGGACGCATCCCCTCCAACTATAAAATAAACATCGACGCTAAATTTCCATGTAGTTCATATTTATTCTATAGAGCATATGTAAAATGAATAAATATTTTAAATTTATTGATACTAACCTGCAGACGATGCGGGGGGTATGGAAGCGGCAGGAGTGGCCCCTGTGGAAGGTGTGGACGCACCACCTATAATTAGACAATTAAAAATAGATTATATAAGTAATTGCAAAAAGAATGTGAAGATCAATAATATAACGTTCTAAATCAATATGCATGCACTATAGGATATATAAATATACCCGCAGGTGCGGTGGTGTCACCACCTACAGCTAGACAATAATAAAAATTGCTAAGTAAGAGCAAAAGGAATGTGTGTATTTATGATATAGTATTCTAAATCAATATACATACACTATATGATATATAAACATACCTGGAGGAGCGGGGGTGGCCTCTGTCCCAGATGTGGACGCATCACCAACAACTAGACAATCAAACATTGACAATATAAGTAATTTTGACATAAACATGCATGAATATCTGTAATATTACATTCAAAATGGATATGCGTGCAGTATACCTGGAGGTGGCAAAATCCACATGGAAAGAGGCATCAGAAGGGGTCTTCGATCTGGGTGCAAGACCGGCCCTCTGAAGCTCCCTACGGAGCTCTCCGGGCGGCAGAACCGCTCTGCCTCTGCCTCTGCCTCTGCCGCGGCTGGAGCTCCTGCCGCCCCTCGCTGCTCCCGACATAGTCATCAAATCTAGATAAACGGTTCGTGGACGCATTAGACAATCATTAAAAGTATTGACTATATATGATCTAGAGCGTAAAATGTGAAGTAATAATATAACATTACTGATAACCTTTTTCGTTTCGTGGGCGCATCATACATATCTACTTGGATTTCATCGTCGATGTCATTTCTAACCCACGTAACTTCATGATCGGTTGAAGACAACCCGTCCTTCGAAATAGACGGTCGGAGCACTTTAAGCCTTCTCTCTTCTTCGTCCTCATCGTTGTCCTCGTATTCTGGGACATCGTAGACATCTCTAGGTTTCCATCGGCATACAACACTCCACCCCGGATGCTTCAAACACTGTGAGTAGTATACTTGGAACGCTTGGTTCGGAAAGATAAACGGATCGTCCTGACCGTAAAATCGAAGTGTGTTCGCACTGGTCAATCCATATTCATCTTTCCAAGTCCCAAGACTGCTTCTCCACCTGTCTGTATCGGTTCGCGGATCGTACCAAGTACACTGGAATATATAAAAGGGTTCTGATCGTCCGGGATAGTGGATGCCGAGTATACAATTTAAGTACCCATAGTAAATCACACCGTCCGATCCTACCGTCGCAATCCCACTATTCTGAGTGGTTCTAGATGTTTCTATGTCCTTAACTTCGAATTTGTATCCAAGGACACCAAATCCTTTGTAATATGCAACCTCCATACTAGGAAATTGAGCTAAACATCTTGAATCACTCTCAAATGATGCAGACAAGTTCGGATCGTGGATCTAACAAAACAAATTTTACGATAAATACATAACGATACAAGTTTAGATTAAAACTGATAGCAATAAAATATAATTCGAATAACTTACATGCTCTGTGACCCAATCACAAAAATTATCCTGATGGTATTTTTCCAAACGTTCTTCGTTCCAATCAGGATGCCCCTCACATACCTCGTTAAAATGAGTTCTGTTTTCGACAAATAATTGTGACATTAATATTATGTCATTTCATACACACACAAACACAGATATAACAATTAATCCAAAAGAACTTACTCTCTAATTTGTTCAAGACATGCGCAATTAAGCAAGATAAACCGGTATATCTTGTTGATAAACATAGTGTCTACCCTCTTATACTCGGCTTTACCATATGGCCCGTCTTGAATTCTTCGTGGTCGGTTAAGCCTTGTCTCAATGTTCTCGTCCAGATAGCGGGAACAAAATGTGGCTGCTTCATCAAGAAGATAACCTTGCATGATAGAACCCTCTGGTCGATTTTTATAGCGTATATACTTCTTAAGAGTGTAAAGGTACCTAATGAGAATATGTTGAATAAATAAACACGGGCATACAGGACAACAATAAATTTATAAATTGCGCGAAACGAAAAATTACACGTACCTCTCGACGGGATACATCCATCGATATTGTACCGGTCCGGCTAACTTCGCTTCAGTTGCAAGATGAACCGTCAAGTGTATTATGATATCGAAGAATGACGGTGGGAAAATACGCTCAAACTTGCAAAGTATCAACGCAATAGAATTTTCTAGTTTATCCAGCGTCGCAACCTCCAGTGTTTTAGCACACAACTCTCTGAAAAAACAACATAGGTCGTTGATTACTAGACCAACCGAGTCGGGGAGAGAAGTCCTGAGGGCTAATGGAAGAAGGTGCTCTACGATAACATGGTGATCATGACTTTTCAGCCCATCGATCTTGCCCTTCACAATTTTTATTTTCTTGCTGAATGATCCTGAGAAACCTGTGGGGACTTTCAAATCATGCAACACCTGCAGGAATCTTTTCTTCTCCGGTTGTGACATATGATAAGCGGCATTGGGAAGTACAAACTTGCCCGGTTTACCCGCTACCGGTTTAGGGTGCAGTTCACTTCTTATTCCCCACTCTTGTAGATCCATCCGGGCATTCATGTTGTCTTTCGATTTCCCGTCTTTACACAGAAGCAAGTTAAGTATGTGCTCTGATACTCCCTTCTCTATATGCATGACGTCCAGACAATGACGCACTGAATTTGTAGACCAGTACGGAAGCTCGAAGAAAATGCTTAACTTGTTCCAATATTGTGGTTTGACCTGTTTCGTCGGATCCATCCCGAAGGTCACGTTATTGTAACCATCCCATTTAGCAGTCACGTCCTCTCCGGACAATGGGGATGGAGGCCCAAGAAGCTCCTGATGACCATCAAAGTGAACCGTGTCTAACCTATAGGGGTGGTCTGGAGGCAGAAAACGTCGATGGCCGCAATAACAAACCTTCCTGCTAAAATTCAAAAATTTTGATGTTGTGTATTCATGGCAATGAGGACATGCTTTGTGACCATGTACAGACCAACCTGATAGCATTCCATACACAGGAAAGTCATTAATTGTCCACATTAAAGCCGCACGCAGTATGAAGGTTGTATTTGTGTTTGAATCATATGTCTCTACACCATCAATGAACAAAGTTTTCAGCTCCTCGATCAGAGGTCGGAGATAGACGTCGATATTGTTCCCCGGTGAGTTTGGTCCGTCGAAAAGAAGAGGCATCATAAAGTATGATTGGTCCATAGCCAACCAAGGCGACAGATTATAAATTATCATTACAACGGGCCATGTACTGTGACTTCCATCCATATAGTTGAATGGGCAGAAGCCATCGGTAGCCAGTCCGAGCCGGACATTCCGAGGATCGCTACTGAATATTGCATGCCTCCTATCGAAATCCTTCCATGCCGGTGAATCTCTTGGATGGCTCATTTTTCCATTTTCGCTTGGAGGAGCACGGTGATGCCAAATCATTGCCTCGGCTGTTTTCTTGCACTTGAATAGCCTCTGTAGCCTCTGTGTTATGGAAAAGTATCGTGCTATCTTCACAGGTATATCAGGCTTCTTATCAGAATCTTTCGGCTTATACCTGGCCTCTCCGCATGTTGGACACTCTTTCAAATCTGAATTCTCTTTCCGGTACAACACGCAATTTTTAGGACATGCTTGAATCTTCTCGCACTTTAGACCCAAATCAGACATCATCTTCTGGGCTTCGTACCAGCTTTCGGGCACTTTATTTCCCGGAGGCATAGAATCTTTCAAGAACGAAAGAAGCATTGTGAATGACTTGTTGCTCCATCCATTTAGGCACTTAATCTGGAAAAGTTGGACGAACCATGAGAGGGTGGAATACTTCGCATTCTCATAAATTGGTTTCCTAGCATCATTCATGAAATTTTCATATTTATCCGCACGCGGTCCCTGACCGGAAGGAATGTCATCTTCGGTACGAATAGATTCACCTAGGGCAGCCTCTACCATATCCTCCATTTCTTCTGATGGAAATAAATTTCCGTCTCCTGCCGTATTACCGAATTCTTCTTCTTCTCCTGCCGCATTATTGTGTTCTCCTTCTTCTTCTACCGCAGTACTGCATTCTTCTCCTTCCCCGTGATATTTCCAAGTTGAATAAAGTCTAGTAAACCCATGTTTTACAATATGAAGCTATGCCAATTCTACCTTCTGCCAGTACTTATTGCCACATCTATCGCACGGACAGAGAATCTTCTCTATTATGATCTTATTATGTGCGCGTGCAAATTCAAGGAAAGCAGCAACTCCTGCGACAAACTTAGGTTGCATACGTTGTTTCCAATCCACATACATCCAGTCCTTAACTCTGACGTACTCATGGGCCATGTTAGACTGAATAACATATAAATTGTAAGTTATGCTGACTATATTGAGAAATATAAGAACGGGATAGTTACTGACAAAGGAGAAAATCCGTGTATATGCTTTGTGTGTGCGTTTGTCGTTGAAAAGAATAAATTATCGCACGTATGTTAACCGATAGACGGGGACTAAGTGGCGCTTTTAGTTTCATATATGAGTATCGATGGGAATATGAAGGTTTCATATTATCATATATTGGTTTTAACCCGAACATCTCGAATCGCTCTCTAGTTATGCATTTGTATGTGTGTGTTCCGGCTGTCGAGGGTAGGCTTCTATCCCATTAAGAATGTATAGAGCGAACACCCATCACTTGTGCTTTCAACCGTTTCGAGTAAATTTCGGCAGCACCTCCCCGCTGTTCTCCGAGTACACTGTAATAGAATAGATAATCATTTCAAAGCTGTGAAACAACGTTGAAATGAACATCTAATCTATCTTTGTACACGGAGAACCAGCGGAAAGGTACCGACGAAATATCTCGAAACGGATGAAAACACAAGTGAATGAAGGCGTTTGCTTTATACATTCTTAACTTGTCCACACGGGAAAAATCTATGGGTTACCATACGATTGAATTTTCTCGTCGCGTAGACTATACGACGGTTGTTAGTATCGAGCTATACTGTCCGATATTTAACAACCTTCGTATAGTTCTAGGTCACGACGAGCATCGCACGTATGTTAACCGATAGACGGGGACTAAGTGGCGCTTTTAGTTTCATATATGAGTTTCGATGGGGATATGAAGGTTTCATATTATCATCGAGTATCATATATTGGTTTTAACCCGAACATCTCGAATCGCTCTCTAGTTATGCATTTGTATGTGTGTGTTCCGGCTGTCGGGGGTAGGCTTCTATCCCATTAAGAATGTATAGAGCGAACGCCCATCACTTGTGCTTTCAACCGTTTCGAGTAAATTTCGGCAGCACCTCCCCGCTGTTCTCCGAGTACACTGTAATAGAATAGATAATCATTTCAAAGCTGTGAAACAACGTTGAAATGAACATCTAATCTATCTTTGTACACGGAGAACCAGCGGAAAGGTACCGACGAAATATCTCGAAACGGATGAAAACACAAGTGAATGAAGGCGTTTGCTTTATACATTCTTAACTTGTCCACACGGGACAAATCTATGGGTTACCATACGATTGAATTTTCTCGTCGCGTAGACTATACGACGGTTGTTAGTATCGAGCTATACTGTCCGATATTTAACAACCTTCGTATAGTTCTAGGTCACGACGAGCATCGCACGTATGTTAACCGATAGACAGGGACTAAGTGGCGCTTTTAGTTTCATATATGAGTTTCGATGGGGATATGAAGGTTTCATATTATCATCGAGTATCATATATTGGTTTTAACCCGAACATCTCGAATCGCTCTCTAATTATGCGTTTGTTGTGTATTCTTGTTGTATGTGTGTGTTCCGGCTGTGGGGGGTAGGCTTCTATCCCATTAAGAATGTATAGAGCGAACGCCCATACCCCTTTTACCAATCAAGAGAATACTACTAATAACTTATTGATAACATAAACAATATAATAATATTTTAGTATGTCAGGTTAAAATAATTGTATTAGCAAATACATTTTAGATAGTTATATAGACTACAAATTTCCAGAGGGAAAAAGTGGATGGGCAAGGAGAACAGAAGTTCCACTGTATTCACTTTTTGGATGGAACGATTTTGGTAGGCGGAAATCTATCATATACCAAAAAAGTTCTAACTGAAACCATCAACTTCCAATATTAGATTCATTCATAACTAACAATAAAAGGTTCTACTTCTCATTTTATTTGACTGACACCAAATAAACCTATCCCATTAAAGATATACTTCAAAGTTCCAAACACCAATTCCAATTGACTAACCCCCTTACTTAATTTGGGTCAACAACATAAGCTTATTGAATATTATCAATCACTAAAGTAATATTAAGGAGTATGATAAAGTTCAATGTCAAGACCATGCATAAATTCTCGGAAGAAATATTCAAAAAAAATGATATCATGATCACTCAAGTAATATCTAATTTTCCCACAATAATTGAAAGGCATAGAGTTGAAGGGGATTATGAAGAAAGAATGGACCCAGTCACCACCCATCAAGCAGCTTTCTCCCTACACCAATTTACTTTCTGTTTTATGAAAGACATCCTAGTGTTGTCAAATATCTTACGACATGCAAATCAATCTTACGATTCAATACAAGATACAGGAAAATTAATAAGTATCTTATGAATGTATTTGTTGGATGATTGGATCAAGTAGTTTTAGGATACAATTTCTGCATCTTACAATATAATATAATGGAATCACAAATATTTAACCCAACTAATAAATGTGTTTCAAATATATTTAGAAAGATTTTTTAGTCACATTTTGGTTGCTAGTTTTAAGATGAGAAAACGGAGTATACGTTTGAATTTCCTATGTTGGCGGGACACATAACATCACTAAATTCATCGATCCATCCATGTATTTTGTTTTCATCAATCCACCTAACCCTAACCCCAACCTAACCCAAGCCCCAGCCCCACCCAGCCCCAGCCCAGCCCAGCCCCAGCCCCAGCCCCCTGCCCCCAGCCCCAGCCCAGCCCAGCCCCAACCTAACCCTAACCCTAACCCCAGCGCGGCCAGCTAAACCCCAACACCAACCCTAAGGCAAACCCTAACCCCAGCCCCAGCCCCAGCAGCAGCGAACCCCAACCCTAACCCTAACCCCAACCCCGACCCCGACCCCGACCGCGACCCCTGCCGAACCTCAACTCGCGCGCGCGCAACCCCCGACCCCAGACCCAGCACGTATGTTAATCAAAAAATTCTTTAATTTACCTCAAGATTTACTCACCTGACCGGCGGTGGCGACGACCCGAACGGCGCTGGCGACGACCTGAACGGCGGTGGCGACGAGAACGCCGGTGGCGACGAGGAGGACAACGGTGGCGACAAGGAGTTGTTTTCGCGCGCGATCGAGATCGAGAGAGAAAGAAATTGTGAGCGTAGGCGATCGAGATCTGAGCTTTAGTAATTTGATATTTAGTTGCCTCAACGGATATACCCGTAGGTTCTTTATTTGCGGCTCCGTAGGGGCAAACACCAAATTAAGAATTAATATTTTTATTCTTGGACGTCTGGGCCCGTAGGGGCAACCTTTTAGCCCTACGGATTAATCTGTAGGGCCAAGTTAAATCTGCCCCTACGGATTCCAATATCCGTAGGGGCAACCCCTATTTTACTAGTGTAAATGTGGAGCCAGATCTCCTTTTGGTTTATCCTCAAATCTGCGAATAAGTGTCAAAACACTTTTATTTTTATTTTAGAGCATCACGTGTTGGCACGTGATAGGGATCCGTGCGCCAAATGTTAAAGCATTTGCTGAGGGGTCATGTGATAACACGTGAGAGCGCCCAAAGCTTTCATTCCCTTTGCTTTTTCTTTCTGCGTTTTGGGAGTCACGTGGGAGCACGTGGGGTGATGCTTCAAAGTTCTTTGCAGGGGATCTTTTCAAGGGTCACGTGGGGGCACGTGACCCTAGTTTTTTTCATGAACAGAGATCTTTTAAGAATTGAATTCTTTGTAGGGTTAAACCCTAATTATGATTTTGGAGGAATTAAATTCCTATCGTGAAAGAATTAAATTCTTATTTAGGATAAAACCCTGATTTCTTTTCAAAGGAATTGAATTCCCAGATATGTAAAAGAATTAAATTCTTGATTAGGGTTAAACCCTAGTTTAGTTTTAGGAGGAATTAAATTCCTGAAAGTTTGGGAGAATTAAATTCTCAAAACTCAATTCCTCCTCTGTGTTTTAGATCTGCATGGCAGGATCTCAACCCAATGAGAATTAAATTCTCAATTCATGGGGAGATGTGCACTTTGCAGATCCTCAACCGGAGAAAGAACTAAGTTCTTTTCTTTATGTAAGAGTTAAACTCTTTTGAGAATTAAATTCTCTTTTGAAGCCTCTTTTTTCTTACCTAGGGTTTTTCTTTTGCAGAGAATTAAATTCTCCTCTCTCTGTTTTTCTCTCCAAAAAGTAGATCCTCTCTCTTCTTTTCTTGGCTCCTATTTATAGGAGAAGGAAGAGAATCAATTTGTTTAGCAAATCTCTCATTAAGAGATTTGATTTGTATGTTGAGAGATTTGATTTGCATTCATCATTAATCTGGGCCTTTAGATTGTTAAGTGAATTTTATTCACCATTGGATTTTAAATCCAAAAATATCCATTTGTTATCTCGGTCAGATTTAGGGGGGAAATCTTTCCAAGTCCAAGATTTTTCCATAAATTAGTGATTTTTAATCACTCTTGGATTTTTAATCCAACGGTCCCCATAGACCTTTTCCATTTGGAAAGATTTGGAAGCTTTTAGAATTTAATTCTATTAACTGTAAGGCTTTCGAAGCCAGTCACGTGCTGACACGCGACCCTTGGTCACGTGTGAGCACGTGACCCCCAAATTGGTTCCTTTAACAGCCGCTTGTTTATGTTGTTGTTTTAACCATCACGTGTCAACACGTGACCATTGGTCACGTGTAAGCACGTGATACCTCGTTGAGGTATTTTCTGACTTTTAGAATTAAATTCTATTCATTATTTTAGAGGCTTTAAAAGCCCATCACGTGTCTGCACGTGACCCATGGTCACGTGTGAGCACGTGATGCCCCATTGGGGTCTTTTCCGAGTTTTTATTATATCTTTTAGCTCCTCCAGCAGGTTCTTAAAGGTCCATCACGTGTGGACACGTGATGCCTCATAACTTTTGATCCCGGATGAATTATGAGGCCCATAATATATCAAATCGAAGAGTTTTTCGAGACGCTTTCGATACCATCAGAATTTATCTGTTTCTCATTCGGGAGTTTGTCAAAAAACAGCCCGGAAGATACTGGTTCGTATTTCCTTAAACGTATCCCTGCCATTTGATACCTTGGACTCATTTGCGCAGAAATTTTTGGCGGGAACAAATGCCCCCCACTAGTTTGCCCACGTAAATATGCACGTGGGTGAAGTAGTGCAGAGTTATGCATAGCGTATGACCAGTTTTGAGTTGGTATATAACTTTCAGGATCTTGATCTGAGAAGATAACGAGCGGACACAAGCGTTGTCATTTATCATTGACTCAAATCTCGACTCTTAAGAGATATAGTTCCAAACCCTTAACTCCATGAGCCGCACCCTTCTATTTCTGTATGTCTTACTCTGGCGTGAAGCAGTTTATATGCTCATGAGTAATTTCTCCATTTCAGTAGGATGTAGCCTTGGCAAGTGTGGCTCATAGATGGTCCATCTTGACCTCTTTACAGGGCGGTGATGTCTTAGGAGACAGGGTTAGGATCTGCCACCTAAGACTTTTCAACTTTATGAGCCGTGAGGGTCTCATAAAGACTTTTCTCCCTACGAGTCGTGAGGATCTCGTAGGTGTATTTTCTCCTTAGAAGTCGTGAGGATTCCTAAGTGTGTTTTCTCTTATAAGTCGTAAGGATCCTATAAGAGAATTTTCCCTCTTACGAGTCGAGAGGACCCATAAGCGGTTGTTTCCCTCCTTGTCCAGATTCGACTTTGGAGAGTGAGACCCGTGGATAGTATGCAAGAGACCGTTTTGGGCCGACTTGCAGGGTCCCAGTGCTTAGGAAACAGGTTTTTTAATCCCTACTGCCTAAGGCTTTATCTCACGAGTCGAGACGAATCGAGAAGTTCTCGCAAAGACATCAATTTCCTCACGAGTCGAAACGGATCGAGCAGATCTCGCAAGAATATCCAAACGTCACAGTTAACCTCTGCTCTTTATGACAGAAGTCCGTTAGGGTCTGTGGTACTTAGGGTTTTGGCCGTCGTACCGTCGCATGAGCTGATATATTCTTCGATAGGCAATCGTGCTATTCGAGTAGCCCTGCGACTGCCGTGTCTCTGATCCCTTCGGGGGCTGGACAAGACATCTTCAAGCAATCTTCCTTGGTAGTTTGACCGTCGGAAGAGCAAGCATTAGGAATTTGCCATGCCGCTTTTTACTTGAGGTTAGGCTCATTTTGGAGAGCCCCGATGAGTTATAACCACTCCGCGCTGGTGTGGGATGATCTCCGATAGTCTTTTAGGCTTTATATGACTTGCCGTTAAGACCCTGAAGCTAGGAATTTGGCCTTTGCTTCATTTGCTTTGGTGTGTCCGAATCCTGTTGGAGGAAGGACGCTGTAGTTGACATCTCTTCTGCTGTATCGAAACGATCGTCGAGGTGGTGACCACTCCATGTGGGATGATCTCCGGTGGTCTTTCAGGCTTTATATGACTTGCCGTTAAGACCCTGAACCTAGGAATTTGGTCTTCGCTTCGTTTGCTGGCATCGCGTCCTCTGTATCGAGACGAATGTCATGGTTGTCTCTAGGTTGCTGGTGAACCGTCGAGGTTTAGAACCAAGGATTTTGCCCTGACTCCTTTTGGTGATGTTGCATCTGCTGTGTCGAGACGAACGTCGAGGTGGTGACCGCTCTGCACTGTGGCGAGATGATCTCCAATTGTCTTTCAGGCTTTATATGACTTGCCGTTAAGACCCTGAAGCTAGGAATTTGGCCTTCGCTTCGCTTGCTGGCATCGCGTCTGCTGTATCGAGACGAATGTCGCGGTGGTGACCACTCCGCATTGGTGCAAGATGATCTCCGAATGTCTTTCAGGCTTTATATGACTTGCCGTCAAGACCCTGAAGCTAGGAATTTGGCCTTTTGCTTCATTTTCTTTGGCGCGTCCGAATCCTGCTGAGGGAAGAACGCTGGGGTGACATTTCATCTGCTGTATCGAGACGATCGTCGAGGTGGTGACCACTCCGCGCTGGTGCGAGATGATCTTCGATTGTCTTTCTGGTTTTATATGAGTTACCGTCAAGACGTTAAAGCTAGTAATATGGCTTTTGCTTCGTTTGCTTTGACTGTGTCTGCTGTATCGAGACGAATGCTGAGGTGGAGCTGGGATTTTGCCGTCACTCCGCTTTGTTTCGACCATGAGGTCTTTTGTTGATTTTGCATGTACATCCTGCTGGACTGCGAAGGAACACCGTTGTTGACATTGTGTCTGCTGTATCGAGACGAATGCTGAGGTGGAGCTGGGATTTTGCCGTCACTCCGCTTTGTTTCGACCATGGGGTCTTTCATTGACGTTGCATCTGCATCCTGCTGGACTGCGGAGGAACGTCGTCTTTGACATCTCTTCTGCTGTAACGAGATGAATGCTGAGGTGGAGCTGGGATTTTGCCATCGCTCCGCTTGATGGTGTAACATCTGTGTCTTGTTGGAATGAGGAGGCACACCGTTGTTGGTCTCCAGGCTGTAGATGTGGCCATTGAGATTTGGAACTAGGGACTTTGTCATGGTTTCGTTTCGTTGCGACTCTGGGGTCGGTTTTTGACGTCACGTCTGTATCTGGTTGGAGTGAGGAGAAACGCCGTTGGTGATCTCTAAGTTGTCGATGTTGACGTCGAGACCCTGAAGCTCGGGATCTTTGTTTGCTTCTTTTGTTGACATTGTGTCTGCGATATTGCGACAAATGTCGAGGTTGCCTCTAGATTGTTGTAGCGTCTTGAAAAGTCGTTTTGGTGTTTTCCTGAAATTCGGTGAAAATTCGGTATTTTTCCGAAAACCGTCTCTCTCGTTATTTTGCAGTTTAGGGCTAATTATACTTAAAATGGATAGGTAGTTGCTTGTTTTTAGTAGCTAATGAGTTAATTATGAAATTCTGGTCGTTTAAAAATTTTCCCTAATTTTTCAATTTTTTTATATTATTTTAAGCCGGTAAGAAAATACATTAAATTAGCGATAAATACAAATTTTTTCCGGGCTAATTTTAATCTCTAAAATTATGATAATTAAAATCTAGTGATAACATAAATTTGTAGTAATTTATTTTGATTTTTAACAAATTTTTATGATATGAAACGAATTTATTGAATTTTGAGCTAAAACTTGCAATTTTTGACTTGTAGGGGGCCTTTTTGCATAAAATTTCTTTTGTAAAACCCCTCTCTCTTTTTCCTCAGCCCTAGGACAGCCCCACCTTGTGCAAGTCCAGAAATTTCTGGCCTCTTATGTTGGTTTCTTTCTTGTGTGAAAATGGGATTGTTTATGGATTTATTTTAATTAAAATGAATAAGGTATGGTGCATTTGACTTTGGAGACTTGACCATTGACTCCCCCACTCACCCACACCCCTCCCCCTTCCTCTATTCTGGCCGAAACCTGCACTTCCCCCTTTTCATCTCTTTTCTTCTCATTTTCCTCACAATTCTTCAAGTTTAATTCATCAAAATTTCAAATTAAAGCTTGCAAATTAAAACCCTCCTTCATCTTTCTTTTCCTTCACCTCCCAAGCTTGGATCTTGATGCTTGAGGCCATCACTTGGAGCAAAATTTATTCTTGCTAGATCCCAAATTGAGGTATAATTCTCATCAAGTTACTTTCATTTTGTTAAATTCCTTTAATTGTATGGTATTAGTGTTAAAAGTTAGCTAATTTCTAACCTTGTTTTTTTTAAAAAGGAGTAGTTTGTTTAAATTAGGGTTTTGAAGCCATGATAGTTAATTAGATTGTTTTATAGTTAATCTAGTTGTTAATTAACTAATCTATATGGTTACCTTGTTCATGTAGTCTTCAATTTGGCTAATTTAGTTAATTTTAAAAGTTTGATTTTAGTTGTAATTGTTGTTTTAGGATTTTCAAGAGAGGGTTTATGTTTGGAAATGGATTGTGAAACATGATTAGTGAGTTGATTAAGGTTTAGAAAACATTATTTAGTTGATTGAACCTAATTTTTTATCTAGTATTTTGCTAACCTAAATCTAGAAGGTTAACTTGCTAATTGGGTTTGAAATTAGTGTTAGTTAAGTTGTTCTAGTATGGATTTTGATTTGAAATTGCTTTTGAGAAAAATCAAGAAAGGGTTGGTTGTGGAATTTGGGTTTTGGAACATGGTTAATGTGTTGAAATTTTGTGTAGTGGTTATCTAATGGTGTGACTTGGGTGTTTATGCTAGATTGTAGTCGTTTTGTCGCTAATCGGCGATTTTTGCACCGATTTTGGAATGCAAATGCTTACTAGTTTTGTTATAAAATTATGTGATGGATTATTTTCGACATCTTGATGATTGTGTTGGCTTGTCCTATGACTTTTAGGATGCGTGAGTGTGGTTTTTTTGGGTAGTCGGGTTTTAGTTTTGCCGGGCGACCAAATCGGCGTTTTTTGGCAGTTTTTGCGATTTTCGCGTGTGTTCCGCGCACTTTGTGCACGTTGTACCTAGCTTGTGAACGTTAGTATTTTCGTTTGGGTTTTGCGTCGTTCTTGACATGTAACCTTATATTTGGTATTGATGTAAATTCCAGGTCCGGTCGTGGAGACGTCAGACGCGGCTCGAAAGGGGAAGCGGTGATTGGACGCAGCTAGCTAGGGATTTTTGTGAGTAGATGTAACATCTACGGGGGACTATCGTTGGATGGCGCAAGCCGCCCGATAGTTTTAGTAATTTAAAAAGATTCTTAGTGACGTTAGTAATTAGGGGTGTAATACTTATATGATTATTTGCTGCATCCATGCCTTATATTGACATACATATGCGAACCCATGTTATAGGACACCTGCACCATTGCCAGGGTTTTTATATGCAGCACGAGCACTATTCATGCTTACGCACACGCCCTGGTAATTGCCATGCCACCACACTAGATAACCTATAATTTGAAACCTTTACTAATTGATGCTTAAACCTGTGCTATTGCCTTTAATTCCTTAAAATGAAATCGTAGGATTGCTATTCATGTGCATGTACCTCATCATATTAATTGTTCATGCCTAGTCTATTAATCATGCATTGTAGCTTAATTATTGATACCATATGCATTCATCACCATTGACATATGCACTTATGAGGATTTCTTGAGATTTTATGATATTTATGGATTTCGGGGGAAAGCCGCAAAATTTCTAAACTTATTATATTTTTAAAATACGTAAATTGCGGTTTTCTAGTGATGTAAGTGTCGTCCACCATGAGTTTGCTGTGGTTTTGGAAATCCGTGTCGAGGAGTGGAGGAACCGGCACGGGTACATGGTGGGCCCGGTAAGGTACCCCGGGGCAAGAGGAATGTGGTGATGACGTTGAGCCTGGCAGGGGACGGATTACCTACCGGTGACTGTTTGGGACGGCGGATATCCAGAGGATACCGACCGTGGCCGCTAGATGATGAGATATTGATATTTGAGATGGGTCAGCCGGACGGCTGAGGCCAGAGATACATTTATGAGATTTGAGACAGCTTTTGGGTGTCGTTGCTGGACACCGGTTCTCGTCGATTCTTTGAGTATTATACTGGCATTCTAAAAGAGTTTCAAAAACAAAAAGAGATAAAATGTTTCTTATATATACCTATTGAGACCTCAGATATTCATGTTGCATACATATTAGTACACTGATGTTGTATACACACCTGCTAGTGCATCCCGTCATACCTGTATTTTAGATGCTAGGATGCTTGTGTGCATGCTTACGATAGCCTTTGTAGATGTTATTTATTACTCACGAGTTGGCAACTCACCCCCGTTGTGCCACAGTCTTTTGCAGGTCCGCTCCGTCAGTTCAGTAGCGGCGGGCGCACTTGTTCTTTTGCCTCTTTTGCCTGAGCTCGAGATTTGCTCATAGGTGGGTTATGTTATTATTTTTGTACCACCTTGTATATTCTTTGTTTCTAGTGTACTCCATCTACTGTTTCTACCAGTTTTATTGTATATTGACCTAGAGATGAGACTGTGAGGTTTGTGGACTTTTATGCTGTATTTTGGGGTCGAGCTCACTTGAGTCGACATGATCTTTTCTTATGCTTTATTATGATTATTATGCTTGTTGTCATTTATATTGCGTGGGATTTGTGACCGCCTTATGGCGAAGAGCTAGCTCCCGCTTGGGGATGCCCTATTTTGTTGGATTCATGTATATTTTTGTTGTACCCATTTTGGGGGCCAGTATTTACAAAGGAGACTCTGACGAAATTTTCGGAAAAATTGGTATTGTTTTTAAAAAGGGTTTTACATGACTTATTTGATAAACTCGCTTTCAATTGATTGGGTTTTCTTCACTCTTTTGCTTAATTGGTTTTGTTTTCTGGGCTTTGGCTTACTTATTTTACGGACGTCTTTAGACGTTTCGTAAACTTAAGTGCCAGTCACGTTCCGTACCCTGCGGGTCATGACAGTTGTCTATAAACCGTCGAGATTAGGCTTCGCTTTCTGATGGAGCCTGGTGGGGAAGTATGGTTCCCTCTTTGTTTGTGCCCCTGGATTGTATACAGGGATCGATGTGATCTCACATGTAGGGCAAAAAGTTTCATTCTTTCATCATTTTTTTTTCCGCGATACTCTATCTTTTCAGCTTTTTTATCGCGGAGGTCGCGATTGCCCAATCATTTCGGCTATTTTTCGCGGTGCCCAATCATTTCGGCTAATTTTCTTTTTACTCGCTGCTTTTTATTGCGAGTTGCCCAATCATTTCGGCTGTTTTTGTATGCATACATTTTTACTTGCTGATTTTGTTGCAAGTTGCCCCATCATTTCGGCTATTTCATATGCATTTTTTTTGGCTCGCTGATTTTTTCTCGCGAGTAGGGGATTTAGGATCTAATACCAATCTTGGTATCAACATCGCTGCGACTGGAATATTGCCAGGAGCGAATCATCATTTGCCGTGAAAGGACTTGGAATTTGATACCGGTTTAGGCATCAGCATCGCTGCAACTGGGATATTGCCAGGAGCGAATCATCATCTGCCTTGAAAGGGCTTGGAATTTGATACCGGTTTAGGCATCAGCATCGCTGCAACTGAGATATTGCCAGGAGCGAACCATCATTTGCCTCTGTCGATGTTGAACAAAGGTGGCTTATTAAACAGGATTAAGGGTCCTGTCGACTAAGGCTTTTGACTTCATTAGCCGTAAGGGTCTCACAAAGGTATTTCTCCCTACAAGTCGTGAGAATCTTGTAGGTGTGTTTTCTCCTTGGGAATCGTGAGGATTCCTAAGTGCATGTTCTCTTGTAAGTCGTAAGGATCTTACAAAAGGGTTTTCTCCTTATAGGTCAAGAGGACCTAAAAGGGTTGCTCACCATATGGACATATCCCTAGTCACGGATGGGACCATGCTGGGGAAATGTTTATTCGTGCCCGTGGATTGTATACAAGGGTCAGTATTGAGCCGCTTGTAGGGCAATATCAAAGGTTATGGGGGTTGCTTAAGAACAGGTTAAGGTTTCTGTAACTTAAGACTTTCAAATCTTATGAGCCGTGAGGGTCCCATAAGAGAGTTCTCCTTACGAGTCGTGAGGATCTCGCAAGTGTAATTTCTCCTTAGGAATCGTGAGGATCCCTAAGTGTGTTGCTCCCTTGTGAGTCGTAAGGATCTCACGCGGGTGGTTTCTCCTTACAAGGTCGAGAGGACCCTATAAGTGTCTTTTAACGAGGTTGCGCCCTTTCGGGTTTTCACAAACACTCGCTGGTAGCCCTGCTGTTTTTACTCACGGAGCCCTTTCAGGTTTTCATCCGTGCCCACTTTGCTTATGGACATACCGTTCTTTTTATTTCTTTATTATTTTTTTTATTTTTATTTTTTTAATTTTTTTTTAACGAGGTCGTGCCCTTTCGGGTTTTCACGAACACTCGCTGGTAGCCCTGCTGTTTTTATTCACGGAGTCTTTTTGGGTTTTCATCCATGCCCATTTTGCTTGTTGACGTACCGTTTTTTTTTGACCACGTCAGCCTGAAGATGCTGCGGGTTGGGAGTAGTTTAACGACGTTTCGGTCATTTGCAAGTTTTAGGACATTGCGGACCGCCGTTAGTTTAAGGACGTTTCGGTCCGCCGTCGCCATGTTTGAGACGCATCTCTAGTTTATTGACTTTTCGGTCTATGGGGCTTTCCCTATGAATGAGCATGATGCCCCCAGCATATTCATCTTTTTCGGAGCATGTTGTTGTGGCGGGTTTACTTTCCACTTTTCACGCAGCGCGAACTTGCCTTGCTGGTATTGGTCTTCAATCCAGTTTTTGAAGACGTAGCAATTTTTGAGTGGATGACCCATTACTCTGTGGTAGGGACAATAGTTAGAATTGTTAACGTCACCTGGTTGCAATGGACGTTTTGGATCTGGCAGAGTGATGAGCCCGCTGCGCACTGCTAGCTCGAACAATCTCTTTGTTTTATCTTTGCGAAATGAGTAAGGACATTTCAACTTCTCATTGAGGTATCGCGGCTTGCTGTCTTGACGACAAAGTGGTCTCGGGTTACTCAATTGTTGTTGAGTGTTGGCAACAAAGGCCGTTTTTTCCTTTTCCTTTCTCATTTCGTTTGCTCCGTCGTTTGCGGGTGCGAGATTCTTTCCGGATAGCGTGAGATTGTACGGCTGAACGTTCTCGCAACTCTCCAATTCTTTTGTTTTAGAAATGAATTCCTTGAAGAGAGGGTTGAGGGCGGCTTCTTCGTCAGAATCGCTTCCAAAGGTGAGAACTCGTGATCCTCCGGGCTCGTCCCTATGACAATTGCCGGCAACTCTTTTATGCTCATCTGTCGTATTTTTTCGCTGTCTACGAGCTTCCCACTTTATTCTATTGACGTGTTGTCTATGAGCAACATATCCTTGCCACCAACACTTAAAGGAGTTGCAGTCTTCAGTAGGATGTGCGATCCTCTGATGATATAAGCAGAAGTTAGGGTGTACGTCCGCTTCATCAAAATGTATACCACCCGGAGAATTTTCTCTGAAAGTGGGCGGCCTCATCCCCATTGATATGGCTTTGGCGAATCGTTTCCTTGTCTTAATCCTGCTCTCATTTGCGGCGGATGTATTTTGATATGGTGGGAGTGTTTCGACCCTTTTGTCCAGTCGCCGGCATTTGGCCTTTTCAAATATGGCCATCTCACGCTCCCGGTCGGCTTTACTTTTCAGACGAATCTCATTCAGGAAGGCATCGATCATCTCGTCTGACGGCCACAGAAGTTCTGGTTCAGGATCCGCCCCCGGTTTCTCGGTGCAAGGAGCCTCTTTATCATCTATCAATGAGTGAGAGATCACATGACAACTTGCTACGTAGTCCTCAGATTCATCTGATGAGTCTTCTCCATCATTTTCGTCCTCGAGGACGTGGCTGAGGAACTCTTGGAGCGTGATTGGAATTCGCGCCTTCTGGTTATACTCTTCCAGCACGTCAATCTGTTTCTGCAAATCCGTGCGCTTGTCGCCGGGCTTCACGGGCTTCTTGGATTTCTTCTTGTTTTTCTTTGGAGATTTTGACGGCTGGGTGTGAGTGCTGGGGCCTTCACCATCGATCTTTGGAGTTGGGCACGGCTTCAGCATCCCTTCGACGATCTGGGGTTCCAGTGGATTTTTCCACCTGATTGCCGAGCACATTTAGAGATCCTTCAGCATTCTTTTAGTTTTGGTTGAAAGAGCAACCTCCCACGGGGCTTCTTCAACAAAAGAACAAGTTGCCCCCGGCGTGTCCGTTTTCTTTGGAGTGTGCGGCTGTGGCGGGTTCACCTTCCAGTTTTCGGATAACGCGAACTTGCCCTGTTGGTACTGATCCTCGATCCATCCCTTAAAGACGAAGCAATCTTCGATTGGATGGCTTACCGCTTGGTGGTAAGGGCAGTAATTAGGATCGTTGACATCACCTGGCTGCAGCGGACGTTTTGGATTCGGCAAATTTATGAGTCTGTTGCGCACTGCCAGATCGAACAGTCTCCTTGTTTTATTCTGAGGAAACGAGTAAGGACGTCCTAGTCTCTCCTCGAGGGATGGGCGTGGACGCACGTTGTTTTGGCGAACAACCGGCTTTAAGTTGCTCGGCCATTGCTGAGTATTGGCAACGAAGGTTGCTTTCCCTTTGCCCTTTTCATTCCAAGGCTCTGTCTTTAAAGAGGAAGGCCTATGGCCCATCTGGTCCATTTGGGCCAGCTTGTCAATCAAGGCCTGGAAGGTGGTCGGCTTGAAGAACATTATGAATTGGGAGATGATCGCTTGAGGGTCGAGAGTACCCACGAACATGCCCACGGCAGGAGCTTCTTCTATGCGTTGTTCGCATTTCGACCACAAATTCCGCCATCGTGTTGCGTATTGAACCCACGTTTCGCCTGGCCTTATCCTGGCGTTTATTAGTGCTGTTATCGGGGTGCGCTCGCTGGCGCTTGCAAATCTTTGTGTAAACAGTAGCTCCATCTCCGTAAATGTCTTGATAGAGTCATTTGGGAGTTCAGAGTACCACTCAAATGCCGTTTCCGACAGGTTGCCAACAAACTGGCGGAGCAGCAATTTATCATCACCTCCAGTGTTGCCGCACATGGCTCTAAATTGAGTGACGTGCTGATGCGGATTTCCCGTCCCCTTACATACGTGGAACTTAAGGATCGTATATCCCGGCGGGTAACTAATTTGGTCATACCAGCCCGGGTAGGGTCGTCCGGTTCTAGCAATTTGCCCAGCCGCTTCATTTGTCTGGTGAGCTCGTATTTGCTGAGCTATATGGTCATCCAGTGCGGCCTTGGAAATGGTTTCTTTCTTGGCCGCTGAAAGAGCCGGAGGAGGATTCGATGTCTCTCCTTTGTCATCTTCAAGGACAATCGGAGGATCTTCAGCAGGAGGATCTTGCTGGATCATCATCCCCACCATATCTTGGAAGAGAAGCGCCATTTGTTTTATGTTAGCCGCTTGATCTGTGGCTTCTTTGTCCTTCTTTTCGAGGACTCTTCGTAGGTAGTCCGCGTCAGTTTCTTGTTCATGACGTTGCTCTGATGATGCCTCCGAGCTTTCTTTTGGCCCGGTAAGTGCGGCCATTGCAGTCATCATTTCCTGAAGCTTCTGTTGCTGTTCTTAAGCCTTCGTCACGGATCGGGTGAGCAGTCGGTGACCCGTTGAAGCACGGCTTTCCTCCTTTTCGAAAGCCATATAAACAGTGTGCACCACTATGCCCCAAGACTTGGGGTGTTTGTGCTCAGCACGTTTACGGTTCGCCATGTTCACAGGGGCTTTTTGCGGCCTCTTTTTATTTTGAGCGATTGACGTTGAGGGTGCCGTTGCAGTGGGCACCCAACCAGCTGTTGCTTTTTCTGGCTTGACAGAGTATCCCTTCTCCTGCCGAACCTTCATCTTTTTCTGTCGGCGGAGATAGTCTTGATCAATCACCGACTCTTGGACCTGTCGCCAGACCTTGTAAATTTTAGAGGACAGCTGTCGAGGGGGCTATTCTAGCTTTTTCTCTGGAGTACTCTTCGCAGCTGAAGGAGTTCATTTCAACATTGCAGTAGAAGAGTTTCTGCACACCGTGTTCAGCGATTCAAAGCTGTTCCCGATTGGAACAGCAGTATTGATCCCCACCGTTGGAGCTGGAGGAGTAAATCCAGAGGGGAAGTTGCCCCCAGCCTTCTTTACTCGGCGCTAGTGGCGACGTCGAGCATGTCGTGCTAATGGAGTTGTTTCAGCTATAGGGGTGACCTCCTCATGCTCCCCGTGTTGGTCGGAATATGCTGGTACCAGCCTTTTAAAGATCGACGTCCGTTGAACGGGGATGGCCAACCTGTCAGAAGCAGACTTCCGAGCATGGGAAGCAACCTTGGTGACTTCGCTAAGAACGGGAGCTGGGATGGCTATCCGCTTCGGGATAACGTCTTCTGGTATGGCAGGCTTCTTCATGGGCCCGATGGAGTTCTGGCCTAATCCATTAAAACCTGAAGCAGTGGAGTTGGGCGACCTGTTGAGAGGGGTCGCGGCAGTGGTAAGTCGATCGAAGACCGACTTCTTTGGAGCTTCTTGCAATGTCATTAGGGCGTTGAAGCTCGTTGGTGGGAGCATGGTCCCAAAAATTAGTCCATTGGTGGTTTGAGCCACCTGCTCCACCGGCATTTTGAAAAGGGAGGCCGCTTGGGGCTCATAAGTCACTCCTCCAGCAAGGACCGAGCGAGAATTGCAGTTGTAGGCAGTGCAGTTTGAAGCCATTGATCTTCTGTTTTCTGCACGGAGCAAGACACAAAATCTTATTACCTCGAATCCACAGGCAACCACAGTAAACCGCGATTCGTTCGCGAACACGACACACGAAGTGTGGAGTGGAAAGTGGAAAAGGTCCTACCGGGCGTGCCAGAATCTGTTCCCCTCCGAACGGCGGCCGAGACGTGGGACGTCTCACCTGAGATTCGGGGCAGATGCTAATTGGTGCTATCCGTCCACCTCTCCGAAGATGCCAAGTTGATTTATGGCACCGTGTATCGGAGGTTTAGACGGATGCGGCCGATGTAGCAGACTTCGTCAGATTCCCCCTCGCTTGAGGGGTTTTTGATTGTGGGGAAGCTCTTCCCTGCAGGCGCAAGCCCCTGCAGTTAATTACACTACCGCATCGCGGTAACAACTTTCTCCTTCTCCAGATGGTCACTTCGTGTCGTGGGTGTTTGTTTTGTGTTTGGTTGCCCGTGGATTGTATACGGAGACTAATTTATGTCGTCGCCCGTAGGACGTGGATTAGTCCAAATCCGTATTTTCTTAGATTTGGGTTTGGGGTTTTGGTTTAAGGATACGTTAGCCATTTTGAGGCTAAGATCAACTTAAACGTTTGTTAAGGATACGTTAGTCTAATTTGAGACTAAGATCAACTTAACGGGATCGTTTAGATCCGACAAGAGAGCATTTGGGGGCTCTATTGTTCCAGTTTAGGGACATGGTGGTCCATTATATGTATGGCCGTCGGGACCCATCACCTCTCTGACGTCGTTGAAGGATTACAACGACAGATGTTAGAGGAGTTCAGAGATGTACCCTTGAACCAAAGTAGATTGGGGGGATCTATAGTCCAATTTGGGACTAAAGTCTGTTTGAAGGTTTAAGGATACGTTAGCCATAATTGAGGCTAAGATCAACTTAAACGGGATCGTTTAGATCCGACAAAAGAGCATTTTAGGGGCTCTATTGTTCCAGTTTAGGGACATGATGGTCCATCGCCAGTTTAGGGACATGGTGGTCCATCGCCAGTTTAGGGACATGGTGGTCCATCTCCAGTTTAGGGACGTAGTGGTCCATTGCCAGTTTAGAGACATGGTGGTCCATTGGTAGTTTAAGGACGCATAAGTCCATGGGTTTAAGGACCCCACAGTCCATATGGGTGTGTTTAAGGACGCATTAGTCCGTTAGTTTAAGGACGCATAAGTCCGCGGGTTTAAGGACCCCACGGTCCGTATCTTGGTTTAGGGACGCATAAGTCCATGAATTTAAGGACCCCACAGTCCATGTTGATGTGTGGTTGTCGGGACCCGTCACCTCTCTGAAGACGTTGAAGGATTACAACGACAAATATCAGAGGAGTTCAGAGATGTACCCTTGAACCAATGAGTTGGTTGAAAGAGCAGATGTGCTCAGTTCAAGATGATTTGAGGACTTATGGCCAGTTTGGGCTAAGTCCAACTATTTTTGAAATATTGGCCCTCTGTTGGTCCATTGAAGAAGAGGCTTTGCCTCTAAAAACTTAGCCAATTGGGCTAAAGCTAGTGTTAAACACTACAGACCAACAGTGTTGAACACTGGGAATAAGATTAGCAAATTAGTGTTAAACACTAAAAGATAATCAGTGTTAGCAACAGGGCTTTCAAATTAGTGTTAACACAAAAGCAAATCGGTGTTAAACACCGGTAGCAGAGATTTCAAACTAGTGTTAAACACTAAAGCAAATCAGTGTTAAACACCGGGAACAGAGTTTTCCAATTAGTGTTAATCACTAAGAAAATCAGTGTTAAACACTGCAAATAGAGTTTTCCAAATTAGTGTTAAACACTAAGGAGGGAAGGGTCACGTGCGGACACGTGAGAGCGCCCTGATTTCCCTTATTTTATTCTGCAGATCAGTGTTTAACACTTTTAATTTCCTGGCCATCACATGTGGGCACGTGATGGAGGCCCCCGCTCTGGTCTGTTAGAATGCTCATTAGGGGTCACGTGGTGACACGTGAGGGCGCCCTAAATGTGGAGCCAGATCTCCTTTTGGTTTATCCTCAAATCTGTGAATAAGTGTCAAAACACTTTTATTTTTATTTTAGAGCATCACGTGTTGGCACGTGATAGGGATCTGTGCGCCAATTGTTAAAGCGTTTGCTGAGGGGTTACGTGATAACACGTGAGAGCGCCCAAAGCTTTCATTCCTTTTGCTTTTTCTTTCTGCGTTTTGGGAGTCACGTGGGAGCACGTGGGGTGATGCTTCAAAGTTCTTTGCAGGGGATCTTTTCGAGGGTCACGTGGAGGCACGTGACCCTAGTTCTTTTCATGAACAGAGATATTTTAAGAATTGAATTCTTTGTAGGGTTAAACCCTAATTATGATTTTGGAGGAATTAAATTCCTATCGTGAAAGAATTAAATTCTTATTTAGGATAAAACCCTGATTTCTTTTCAAAGGAATTGAATTCCCAGATATGTAAAAGAATTAAATTCTTGATTAGGGTTAAACCCTAGTTTAGTTTTAGGAGGAATTAAATTCCTGAAAGTTTGGGAGAATTAAATTCTCAAAACTCAATTCCTCCTCTGTGTTTTAGATCTGCATGGCAGGATCTCAACCCAATGAGAATTAAATTCTCAATTCATGGGGAGATGTGCACTTTGCAGATCCTCAACCGGAGAAAGAACTAAGTTCTTTTCTTTATGTAAGAGTTAAACTCTTTTGAGAATTAAATTCTCTTTTGAAGCCTCTTTTTTCTTACCTAGGGTTTTTCTTTTGCAGAGAATTAAATTCTCCTCTCTCTGTTTTTCTCTCCAAAAAGTAGATCCTCTCTCTTCTTTTCTTGGCTCCTATTTATAGGAGAAGGAAGAGAATCAATTTGTTTAGCAAATCTCTCATTAAGAGATTTGATTTGTATGTTGAGAGATTTGATTTGCATTCATCATTAATCTGGGCCTTTAGATTGTTAAGTGAATTTTATTCACCATTGGATTTTAAATCCAAAAATATCCATTTGTTATCTCGGTCAGATTTAGGGGGGAAATCTTTCCAAGTCCAAGATTTTTCCATAAATTAGTGATTTTTAATCACTCTTGGATTTTTAATCCAACGGTCCCCATAGACCTTTTCCATTTGGAAAGATTTGGAAGCTTTTAGAATTTAATTCTATTAACTGTAAGGCTTTCGAAGCCAGTCACGTGCTGACACGCGACCCTTGGTCACGTGTGAGCACGTGACCCCCAAATTGGTTCCTTTAACAGCCGCTTGTTTATGTTGTTGTTTTAACCATCACGTGTCAACACGTGACCATTGGTCACGTGTAAGCACGTGATACCTCGTTGAGGTATTTTCTGACTTTTAGAATTAAATTCTATTCATTATTTTAAGGCTTTAAAAGCCCATCACGTGTCTGCACGTGACCCATGGTCACGTGTGAGCACGTGATGCCCCATTGGGGTCTTTTCCGGGTTTTTATTATATCTTTTAGCTCCTCCAGCGGGTTCTTAAAGGTCCATCACGTGTGGACACGTGATGCCTCATAATTTTTGATCCCGGATGAATTATGAGGCCCATAATATATCAAATCGAAGAGTTTTTCGAGACGCTTTCGATACCATCAGAATTTATCTGTTTCGTATTCGGGAGTTTATCAAAAAACAGCCCAGAAGATACTGGTTTGCATTTCCTTAAACGTATCCCTGCCATTTGATACCTTGGACTCCTTTACGCAGAAATTTTTGGCGGGAACATTCTTCTCTGATGGGTAGGCCCGAAATTTCTACAAATTCCTCGAAGGAAATTGAAACCTCCAGATCTGATAAAAGGTGTGAGTTGCGGTATTCGACTATTCCAAGAAAGCCTTGACCCACCATATGAGAGGCGCGTGATACTGGAAAAGAGACGCATAGATAGCAAGGTACAACCAGAGCTTCAGCAGCAGTGACTTTTTGGCCGACAAGATGTATCGAGCCTACTACAAGTATCCGGCTGAATGGCGAGGAGTCAAGCCTATCTTGTATGCCTGTCCCCAAGGGCGCGGTTCGCCTTGAGATATGCACCGCCCCAGAATATCTAAAGCCATTGGCGGCTGTATGGGTATCGAGCCCATAGAAGGCTGGAGGCGTCCATCCATAATCCAGTTAATCTCCTCCACAGTGTAATTCACCTAGAGTGAGTCAGCATAATGAATGGCGGAAATTGGCTCTGAAGGCACCGTACAAGAGAAACTGCGTTGACCCTGAATAATTTGGTTGTACCACAACCCCCCATAAGTGAAGAGACATCTGCTCCGGGTCATGATCTTTAATCAATGCAAAAACTTCCCGATCTACGGGCATGTCGGCGTATGCACTCTCTGGGCGAACAAATAGGGAAGAAGAATCAAAAGATATAGTACCTGTGCGAAAAGAAACAAGGTTTAGATGTCAATACTACATTACAAATTCTGACATTTGGTACTTTAGATTTGTACCACACTGTAATGCAAGAAAAAGGGACTGAGGGGGACCCACAAAATCAAAGTGACGGCTCATCATTGATGAGACGGTCAATCATTAAGGAGAAAATCCTAAAAAGATTCTCATTTAATAAGAAACTCATTGGGCTAAGGAGTTAAACTCCCTCGAGAGCAGTGCTCTGCAAACATAAATCACATCTGTCAACTTTAATTATGAGGGGAATAAAAATTCCCCAAAATTTCTAAGAGCCATGCTCTGTGAAAATGATGGAGTAATCCATCAGAACCCTAAAAAAGCAAAGCTTTTTGCAGAGTAAAACTCAAAGATCTTTAAATCTACAAAACGAACTCTAAGGGGTCTTCATAAAGATGAACAATGTTCTAACTAATGGGTTAAGTAACCCTAAAAATCCATTTTAAGATCTATGATCTGAGTAGAGCAAAGCTCTGTTAATAGGTTCGATCCTTACCAAATTTGGGTAGAGTTCTAACGCTAAAAAAGAATTTCCTTGGGCAGAGATCTTAGCTCTGAAGGGAGAGTTAAATTCTCAGAAACAAGAAAGCAAGAAGATGAACAGAAGTTATCTCAAGGGCTAAAGGCCCTACTTATATACGCTAGAAGACGATCCAACTTCTAAGATGATCCAACGGTAGAAAGGTTGCAACAGCTGCACTCGTGTGTGAGCCACGTGAGCGCAACGGTAGTGGGGAATTTGTTTCCCCCAATAAGAGAGCAAGGCTCTGTTCAAAATTTGAATTGAGGCTGCGCCTCACGTGCAAAGCACGAGGGCTCCAGCGCCAAGAGTTAAAAACTCTGAGGTAGCGCCTCACGTGCCCCACACGAGGGCGTTGGCGCCGGAACTAAAAATTCTCTTCCGTTGGATCAAAGATCCAACGGACTTGATAAATCATCAAAGCAAAGAATTAAATTCTGATTGAGGAAATACTCCTCAAATATTTCTAAACAAGAAATATTATGCTCTGTAAAACAGAGCACCGTTGGATCAAAGATCCAATGGTGATTAAAAATTACCAAGCTACAGAATAAGCTTTGTAGGGGAAAATATTTTCCCAATCTTTCTAAACAAAAAAGATTATGCTCTGTAAAACAGAGCATCATTGGATCAAAAATTCAATGGTGATTAAAATCACCAAATTACAGAATAAGCTCTGTATGGAAAATATTTTCCTAATCTTGTTAAAAACAAGAAAAATATCTTCTGTACAACAGAAGTTCTTGGATCAAAGATCCAATGGTGGATAAAATCCCCAAATCAATTAAGAAATCTCTCAATGAGAGATTTCCTTAACTGAATCAACAAATCGGTCTCCACTATATAAAGGACCAAAGATTTCAAGTCTTGTACAGAAGAACCCTCCCCCCCCCTAAACTTCAAGTTCAAAAAAAAGAGCAAGCAAAAAGAGCTTTAAAAAATAGAGAGGAAAGAAAAAGAAATTTCTTCAAGATAAATAGAGATCATAGTATCTCATCTGCATACCCAAGGGTTTTACCCTAAAAAATGAATATGGTTCTTTCCCTGGATCTGAGATCCATGAAACAAATCTCCAACAAATGAGAATTTAATTCTCGTAGGGATGAATTTGTTCTTGGGGATTGAAGACCCAGGGGAGAACAAAGAATTAAACTCTTCAGAAAAATGCACAAAGAAGGAAACAACGCCGAGCGCCTCATGTGCCACTCACGTGTGCGCTGCTAAAATAAAGAGTGCTTAGCACTCAATGGTTGGCGCCAAGCGCTTCACGTGCCCCTTACGTGGGTGCTAATAAAATAAAGAGTGCTTAGCACTCAGTGGTTGGCGCCCAGCGCCAAGCGCTCCACGTTCCCCTCACGTGGGCGCTGATAAAATAAAGAGGCTTAGCACTCAGTGGTTGGCGCCCAGTGCCAAGCACTCCACATGCCCCTCACGTAGGTGCTGATAAAGTAAAGAGTGCTCTACACTCAATGGTTGGCCTCCAGTGCCGAGCCCCCACGTGTTTCTCACATGGGTGCTGTCTAACATAAAGCGCTCTGTAAATAGAGCCCAGCGCCATAAAGAGTGTTTAACACTCAATAAAAAACAAAAAAAGGATGAGCATCAAAGCCCATATCAATGCTCAGCATTGTTGAACAAAAGGGACCGAGCCCAAACAAGTGTTTAACACTTTATTCAAAAATTGAGTGGGCTGAATCCAAGATGACCAAAAGTCCCTAATTCAGATCAACCGAGCCTATGGGCTCACAATTTTTCTAAATTTGATCTTTGTCCTAAACCCAACTACAGATCTCTCAAATGACATTGGTTCAAGGGTACATCTCCCCACACCTCTGATATATGTCGTTGTAATTTTTCAACGTCTTCGGAGAGGTGGTGGGTCCCGACAATCAACAAACTTTGTGGACCGCAATGTCCCTAAACTAATGATGGACCGAGACGTCCTTAAACTAATAACGGACTGTAACGCCCCTAAACTAAACTCTACGGACTATGATGTCCTTAAACCCAACGGATCACAACGTCCCTAAACTAAACTCTATGGACTATGATGTCCTTAAACCCAACGGACCGCAACGTCCCTAAACTAAAGCAATAGAGCCCAAATGCTCTTTTGTTGGATCTGAACGACCCCAAAATCCTGTTGAGTAGATCTTAGTCTAAAATTAGACTAACGTATCCTCAACAACCGTTTAAGTTTGATCTTAATCTCAAACAAGATTAACGATCCTTAAATCAAACAAACCCAAATCTAAGAAAATACGGATTTGTACTAATCCCCGCCCTATAGGCGACAACACAAATTAGTCTTTGTATACAATCTACAGCCAACCAAAAATAAAACAAACACAGACGACACGAAGTGAACATCTGGAGCAGAAAAAAGTGGTTATCGCTATACGGTAACATAATTAACTGTAGGGGCTTGCGCCTGCATGGAAGATCATCCCTACAATTAAAAAACCCCTCGCCAACGAGGGGGAATCTGACGAAGTCTGCTACAACGGCCGCATCCGTCCAAACCTCCGATGCTCAGTGCCATAAATCAACTTGGCATCTTCGGAGATGTGGACGGATAAATCCAAATAGCATCTGCCCCCAAATTCATACAAGACGTTTGTATTCCCGGTCTGTGGCGGTAAACATGGTGTTCGTTGGTTCTCACGTCACCTTAACTCCAGGGTGAGAAGGGACATAGGTCTATCCACACTTATGAAATAAAAAAGGGTGAAAACATTACGTCCATGCACATCATAGACGAGCTAAAAATACTTTATTGACGTTCCAAATTATATACAAGGCATTATAAGCTCCACAGCTTTATAAGATACCCGAAGGCCTACAAAAATAACAATAGGATAAATCGGGGATACGGAGCAGGAAGAAGGGCGGATTCAAACCGTCTTCTCGGCCAGGGCTTCAATGTCGCCTGCCTGCTCGGAGGTTTCACCAGGGGCCTCGATTGTAACCGCCTGCTCAGTGCTAACGCCTGTAGCCTCACGTCCACCTGCCGGCTCGGCGCTATCGCTCGGGGGGCTACCTCCGCAAGGGGATACCTTGCTCGAAACTCCAGGGCGTTGAAACCGGCCATTTCTTCCATAACGGAGTCAAGGGCATTATGCTACCTAACGGCCACGGAATCGGCAAGGTCGACATAAAATTGTCGGACGCCTTGTAGTCTTCCACAGCTTTTTCCGTCATGCCCTCGGCCCGCTTCACCGCCTCATGGGCCTCCCAGGCATCTCCCTTAAACAAGTCCTTCTACCTCTTCATGGCGTTATAGAGCCCATTAACCTCACCAATCCGGGCCTGAAGGGCCTGGTTAGACTCGGTCAGGGCCCAATGAGACTCCTCCAGCCTCATGACCATCAGGCCCTCCACAACCAGCCTCAAGTCAAGGGAGGCCGCATTGTCCTCCGCCTCCTTCAGTTTAGCAAGGAGCTCTTTCTCGTGCAAGGATGAATCTCTAGTCTTTTTCATTGCTTGGGCTACCTCCTCAGCCTCCATAGAGGCAAAGAGGGCACAATGCTAAAGGACCTGCAGAAAAACATGAACAATTTTCCTCAGAAGTTAAACAGAGAAAAAAGTACTTAGAATTTTTTTAGAAGATTACCAACCTGGACTGCCTCGTGGGCTATTGCCACCACTTAGGCCTTCATAGTGCCCCGGGGAATTTTGGTCCCCGCTGCTTTCTCCATGTCTACCAGCAAGCTGTCAGCCACAGAGAGTTCTGACGGCACCTCAATGCAGAAGTCACCTTCCTGCACCTGTATTCTGGCCAAGGGTGGCCGGGAAACCACTCTCTTGAGTCTCTGAGATGGAGACTCAGCGAAGGACGGCATCTCCGTCCTAGTCTGGGGAGCCTAATCTCGAGCATGCTTCTGCCCTCCATGCCAGCATTCCTCCGAGACGGGAGGAGCAACGTCTAACTTAGCGAGAGGAGCTTGCCAGGGGACTACGCCGGGTGCGGGCTTTGATGAACTAGCACCGCCGCCTTTCCTCTCTTTTTCCTTGGCAGCTATAGTGGCCATGATCTTCGATCAATCTATTGGCTCTGTAGAAGAAAACGAAAGAAAAGGTCGGCAACATGAATGAAAAAATTATGCTAAACCTAAATTAATCGACGAACTCCTAACTTACCCAAGAAGCGCTCTTGACTGAGTCCCACCCAGCTCAAAGCCTGCTCGGAAAGCAGGACATCATCCTGCTGGATCTGCTCCCACTGAGACACTATCCCCGCCTCCAGGGCGTTTGACTACTTAACCCTTGGGCAATCCACCATATTCCATTTGGTGGGCACTGGCCAATCTTCTCTTTCTGGAGGACCGACAAAAAAAACTTCTCCTTCCACTCGTGGATGGAAGAAGGGATGACCACTACCCCTGACCCGGCCGTCTTACCCTTATGTTTTTTAAAAGAAAGGTAAACACAGGTCTGCTCATCCTTACGAGTGCCATGGTGATTTTTGTAGCAAAAGAAGGAAAGAAGAAGGCTCAAGTCGAAGGGCGTCCGATTAATTTTCAACCGGACCAGGAACCCGAGGAGAATTCTCCACGAGTTTGGCGCTAGCTGGCCCATGACAAGTCGGAAGAAATGGAGTACAACACAAATCTCGGATGAAAAGGGCAGACCCATCCCTGCTCGGAACGCTTCTACATACAGAGCAATCTCATTGCCCTGTACTTGGTCTTCCGTTCACCTTCCCTGGCCAGACGAAGTGAATAGCCAGGGGATGTAGAAACGAGCCTGTATATCGGAAAGCTCATCCAATCGATTCATCATCGAAGGCGCATCGCGGTTATTTTCGATGCGTACCTTAGGGGCCCTCTTTTCCACCCGACGATGAGGAACAAGGGTGTTACCACCCCTTAGGGACAAGACCGATGTAGAAGAAGAAGACGAAGAAGAAGAACTTTCCCATCTATAAGCCGAGGAAGAAAAAGATGACCCACTGGACTCGGCTTCAGAAGCTGAAGCCTCATTGCTCGACTCAACCTTATCTACATCAATAGAAACTTCAGAAGAAGAAATCTAACCTGATTCAAGGAAAGATCGGTTGAAGATGGATTTTGGCTGAAGATCTGACCTAAGTGATGGAGTGCCGGGCAATCTCCAGACAACAGGAAGCAACTAAAGAAAATGTGTTTCCTAAGGAAAGGTCTCCCCTATTTATACGCCTAGCAAAAGCCATCCGACGGTCTAAATCCACTCCCGCCAAAACGAAGAGTTGCACCCCACTGCCCCGATGACATTACCTGGCAACCGACCATTGGAAGTTTCCCCCTCATGCAGATCCGACTGGAGATGTCTCACAGTCTGCTACCCAATGGTCGTCATGTGGCACGAAGATCAACTGCCTAAGCGAGCGAAACAACGTCTCCTTTATGACGCAATCATTTCGCTGATCCGCTGATGTCATCAAGGATATGCACCGAAATTTAAGCATATTGTGAATCGCCGCATGGATCCAGAGATCGAAGAGACACTGCCGCCAAATGCCACATTGTTCCCAGACAATCCACCATGAAGATTTCTCGGCACCAAGCTGAACGGAGAAAATCAAGCAGATCTCTCTCGACCTGACCCCTGAATAGGTCAGAACGAGAGTGGAGGGCTAATGATGATACTCGTAAGTTGGAATTCCCCAGATCATGACACATTGCGGATGACGTGTCATCCACCTAAGCCCGGCAGCTAGATTTCTTGGGGCTATGGAGCTGAAATATGTATGATGCATTGGGGACATTCCTTGGCACTTCGTCTCCGAGGTTGCATTTGACCTTTTGGAGACTTCTCCGGAGTACCTTCTATATTCACCTAGCAACTAGCCATCAGCTCACTTTCAAGCTATCCTAGAGCCGAGCTACTTCAGCCTCCTTACTTATCTCTGAGCTGTTACAGAGCTGTTCTTCCTCAGCCCCCTCGCTCATCTTTGAGTTATCCACCGAGCTGAGCTTCTTCGACTTCCCTGTTCAACCGAAAGCACGGAGCCTAAGCGCCCCCGTAACGGCTCCATGTATCTCGCCAAAACGATATCTCCGCTGCACCACGTCCCACATCCTACGCTGGCATGTCTCTCCATTAACGGACGTATCTCGCCCTTAATAGATGTACCCCGCCATCAACGCGAACGTGAGGCAAGGACATAACGGACGGCGAGAGTCTCGCGCCGACCGCTATATAAACACCCTCTTCCAGACGATTCAAGTAACTCGAACTCAATCCAATACGCCGCTACTCTACCTCAATATTCCTCGACACTTGATCGTCGGAGGGTCCTACGGTGTTTTCCCACCCCAGGACTTCCCTTGCAGGTAGCCCGACGTCCACAACATCCAACAGCTTATTGAGATCCACACGCTCAATCCTTATCCCAAATCTCAGCCGTTCAGCTCTGCTGGCAGCGGGATCGACGGAGAACAACATCTAAGGGAGATTCCGACCTCTATCACCTTCTCTCTCCCTTACTTATATATTTTTAAATAAACCATGTAGCTATGCTCACCCCATATTTCCGTGTTCCTCCTTCAAGATATTTTCAATCCCAATTATATATATATATATATATATATATATCAAGAAAATATTAATCTAGGATTTAGCTTGTCATGACAACATAGAACTAATTAGGGAAAGGAAAAAACTAGTTTTTGTGGTGATTAGATTAGATATATACATTTACATTAATGCCAAATTAGGAAAAAACCAAATTTAAAAATAATTGTTATCATTATTATAATAATTTATTTTATTATCAATTAACTTCTAAAATAAACATTTAAATTTTTGAAATGTTACAGGCCTTGGACCCCAGCCCACCCCCTGATTTCGCCCCTGGTTACACACTTCTATTTTGTGCATGGGGTTAAGAGAAGAATGTAGGATATAGGTATAAATGACTTAACGCCTTTGAGGGAAGAGAATGTTTGATTTGTAAAACTCTCTCATAATAAATGAGGTTAAAGTTTCTAAATGATACAATGATAGAATCATGTCTATGAAATATCTATTTAAGGGTTAACACTTTGTTTAATTATATTCTTGTTGATTGCAGTTTTTATGTGTCACTTTTGGTGCATGTATTCGGAATTTTTTGTATGCTTAAGAAATATTTTATAGATGAAAGTGAAATAATATATTATGCTTTTAAAACTTATATTGTTCCATGTTTTTTCCATAATAATTATTGCTACATGTTTTATGCCTTTATGATCTTATTTGTTCAATATACACATGTAATTATATATAAATAAATAGTATATCCATGATCCCGAGCTGTACTTCCTACAAATTTTCCATATCCTGTGCCCGTTTCCACACTCGTGCTTCATAATACCACTTTGATCCCTTTAGTAGCAATCCATTCTACCCAGGTTTATATATATATATATATATATATAGAGAGAGAGAGAGAGAGAGAGAGGGGGGGGGGAGTAATGGAGGAAAGGTGCCACATGAGGGAATTTCCTCTTGTGACATCGAAAAACCACACCCTCCATGATTTTTTTTGACGATCGGCATTCATCATCTTTATCCTTATCCTCTAAGATGTGCATGCATTAGATTTTATGTGATTCCTCCACCTTTTTAGCATTGAATTAGCAATGTAAAAATTACACCCACTAAATCAACGGTGAAAAAGTGGTAGAATTATATGAAATTTGGTGTATCCACTTTTTAGATAATAAAGATGAAGATGAAGATGATAGGTGCCGATCGTCGGAAAAAATAATGGGGCATGTATTTTTTCGACGATATATATATATATATATATATATATATATATATATATATATATATATATATATATATAGTACGGATCCAATGAGGCGGGTTCACATTTTTAAAAACACGGACCTGAATGGGGACCATTGGATCTTGTGTTTTTAATCAAACTACTACAATAATGGGTTGCCCCTACAGAGATAGGAATCCGTATTGGCAACTTTTTATTGCCTTTAAGGATTAATCCGTAGGGCCATCGATTTGCCCCTACGGTGGCCTACGGATTAATTAAAAAATATTAAAATGTAATCTTTTATTTGGCCCTACGAAGCCGCAAAAAAAAGACCTACGGATTAATCCGTAGGGACAACAAAGGGTTGTTTATAAAAAAAATAAAGCTCAACAATTTCCCCACCGTCCCCAAAATATTCATAACTCCTGCGCACGCGTTCGATCGACAGTAGAATCCTCGTCGCCACCGATCGAGAGTAGAATCCTTCCTCGTCGACCGTAAAATCCTCGTCGACTATCTCCCAACCTCCATTCCCACGGTCTCACCGCGAGTCGCGAGCTCTTTTCCGCCACCTGTGTCTCGTCGACAGTAGAATCCTCGTCGAGCTCTTTGCTACCGGCAAAACTACTACTGAGGTGAGTTAATTGCAATTTTGAACTTATAATTAAGTTTTTTGTGTTATTATTGATTTTAGGGTTTGGGTTAGGGTTAGGGCCGGGTTAATTGGGGATTAATTAGGGTTAGTGTTAGGGTTAATTAGGTAGGGTTAGGGTTAGGGTTCAGTTCAGGGTTAGGGTTAGGTTTAGGGTGTGGTTTAGGGTTAGGGTTAGGTTTAGTGTTAGGGTTAGGGTTAATTAGGTAGTGTTAGAGCTAGTTAAGGTTAATGAGGTAAAATAGGGTTGGTGATGATTAGGGTTAGGGTTAGGGTTAATTAGATTAATTAGGGTTAATTTTAGTTTAGGCTAGTGTTAATTTGGGTTGGGGTTTGCGTGATGATTAGGGTTATGTTAATTTGGGTTAGGGTTTGGGCTAGGGTTAATTTAGGTTAATTAGGTAAAATAGAGTGTATTTTTGTTAGGGTGTTGATTAGGGTTTATTTGGGTTAATTGGGTTAATTAAGGATCATTTGAGTTAGGGTGATGATTAGGGTTAATTTGGGTTAATTAGGTTAATTTGGGTTAATTGGGTTAATTTTGGATTAATTAGGGATAATTTGAGTTAGGATGATGATTAGGGTTAATTTGGGTTAATTAGGTTAATTTGGGTTATTTAGGGTTAGGATTTAGGGTGCACTAGTTTCTTCAGTAGGATACTCGATTATAACATAAATGTACAATTTTACCATAAACGCAAGAAAAATTTACTCCAAACTAAAAACTTCGAACCCTTAATAACGAAACGTAAACGTAAAACCTATTCAAGTTAAAATCAATATACGATACTCGATGATAATATGAAACTTTCATATTCTCTTCGATACTCATATATGAAAATCAAAGCATGACTTGTCCCCGCCTATCGATTAACATATATTCGATGTTCGTCGTGACATAAAACTATACGAAGGTTGTTAAATATCGGACGGTATAGTTCGGTAATAACAACCGTCGTGTAGTCTATGTGACGAGAAGATTCAATCTTATGATAACCGATAGATTTGTCCAGTGTGGAAAAGTTAGGAATGTATAAAGCAAACACCTGCATTCACTTGTGTTTTCATTCGTTTTGAGTTATTTCGTCGGTACTTTTCTGCTGGTTCTCCATGTACAAAGATAGATTAGATATTCATTTCAATGTTGTTTCACAGCATTGAAATGATTATCTATTCTATTACAGTGTACTCGGAGAACAGCGGGGAGGTGTTGCCGAAATTTACTCGAAACGGATGAAAGCACAAGCGAATGGGTATCTGCTCTATACATTCTTAATGGAATAGAAACCTTACCCCCGACAGCCGAAACACACACATACAAAACGAATTCACAACAAACGCACACATAAAGCACATACACATTAACACCCCTACACTTAAGCGAAATCATAAATTGAAACACAAATACACAGAATACAACTCATACTTGGGTATCTTCAAATCTAATTTTGTTTATCGATAATTTATTATTTTCAATGACAAACTTGTCTCTACGGATTTTCTTCTTTGTCAGTAACCATCCCGTTCTTAGATTTCTCAATATAGTCACCATAACCTACAATTTATATATTATACAGTTTAACATGGCTCATGGGTACATTAGAGTTAAGAACTGGATGTACGTAGATAGGCAACAACGCATGCAATCTAAGTTTGTCACAGGAGTTGCTGCTTTCATTGAATTTTCAAGCGCACATAATAAGATCGTGTTAGAGAAGATTCTCTACCCGTGCGATAGATGTGAGAATAAGTTCTGGCAGAAGGTAGAAATCGTAAAGCTTCACATCGTTAAATATGGTTTTACTAGACTTTATACAACTTGGCTATATCACGGGGAAGGACAAGAAGAAGACGGTAATGCGGCAGAAAAAGAGGGTAATGCAACAGAAGAAGAAGGAGAAGACGGTAATGCGGCAGAAGAAGAAGAAGACGATAACTTCTTTCTAGGAGAAGAAATTGAGGATAGGTAGAGGCTGCCCTAGGTGATAGTATTTCTACCGAAGATGGCATTCCTTTCAGTCAAGGACCGTGTGCGGATGAGTATGAAAAGTTCATGAAAGATACTAGAAGTCCAATTTATGAGAATGCAAAGTATTCCACCCTATCATGGTTCGTCCAACTTTTCCAGATTAAGTGCCTAAATGGATAGGGTAATAAGTCATTAACAATGCTTCTGAAGTTCCTGAAAGATTCTATGCCCCCAGTAAATAATGTGCCCGACAGCTGGTACGAAGCCAGAAGATGATGTCTGATTTGGGTCTAAAGTGTGAGAAGATTCGTTCATGTCCTAAACATTGCATGTTGTACTGGAAAGAGAATTCAGATTTGAAAGAGTGTCCAACATACGGAGAGGCCAGGTATAAGCCAAAAGAATCTGATAAGAAGCTCAATATACCTGTGAAGATAGCATGAAACTTTCCCATAATACAGAGGCTGCAGAGGCTATTCAGGTGCAAGAAAACAGCCGAGGTAATGATTTGGCATCACCGTGCTGCTCCAAGTAAAGATAGAAAATGAGTTATCCAAGAGATTCACCAGCATGGAAGGATTTCGATAGGAGGCACGAAATATTTAATAGTGATCCTCGCAATGTCAGGCTCGAACTCGCTAGTGATGGCTTCTGCCCATTCAACTATATGGCTGGAAGCCACAGCACATGGCCCGTTGTAATGATAGTTTATAATCTGTCATCTTGATTGGTTATGGATCAATCCTACTTTATGATGCCTCTTCTTATTGATGGACCAAACTCACCGGGAAACAATATCGACGTCTATCTCCGACCTCTGATTGATGCATTAAAATCTTTATTTATTGATGGTGTAGAGACCTACAATGCAAACACAGATACAACCTTCACACTGCGTGCGGATTTAATATAGACAATTAATGACTTTCCTGCGTATTTAATGAGGACGCGACTACTCAGTGGGATGATTACAATAATGTGACCTTTAGGATAGATCCAGCAAAAAGGGTCAAACCACCCTACGGGAACAAGTTAAGCATTTTCTACGAGCTTCCGTACTGGTCAAAAAATTTAGTGCGTCATTGTCTGGACGTCATGCACATTGAGAAGGGGGTATTCGAGCATGTACTCAATGTAGGGTTACGAAAGCGCCCCGGCCATCAATCCGTGGCCAAACGCGGAACAAAAACTTTAAAAAACCGGCGCTAATGGAACCCTAATCGACGGATCATACCATTAACCCTATACTAGTTTTATAAAAGAGAGTTTGGAGAGGTTATACCGATCGATCCGTGTCCTTCGGTCTTCAACCTCTGCCCAAGCTCCTCGTGGCTTCCTCGATGAAGTTTGGTCTCCGGTCTCTCTCGTCAAAGACGATCCACGTCGAGGATTAGTAATACGGGCTCCCGCTTCAAAAACCGAAGCAACTCGGGCATCCAGTTTGCTAGCCTAGATACCCAAGATGAAGTAGTGTTTGTGTGTGATCATTTTGTCTTAATACACCTAAAGATTCTCAACTCATGAGATGGAATGGGTGGAGGTTGAAGAAGAAGCCATAGGTGAAGAGTTGTGAGTACAAGACTTGGCAAAAAAAATCAAGTGAAGAAAGTATCTGTTCTTTCTTGTATTGTGCTTTGGCTTGAATGTTGTGAGTGTATTTGTTGTGTGAAAGCAACTAAAGAAAAGCACCCAAGAAAAGATCTCCCTTCACCCCAACAAATATCTCACACACAAACAAAACAACCCCAAGACCCAATACCATGAGTCACCAAGTGCACATCAATGCACCATGTCAAGACTTGCATTCACACACCATCAAAACAATATTAAACATTTAAACAAAACCCTAAATGTTTAATACTAGAAAAAGAAATGGCATCTTCAAAAGTAATCTTGTAACAGATTACAAGAATACCCATCATCCGTATATACATACCTGCATCCATATTCCGACTGAATACGAATACAACGAGACGGAAATAATCCAACAATATAATACTAGGATCCGGCTTAAACCAAAGCCCACTAGTATTATCCGTCCGATCATGATCCGTGCACAAGTGCACAAATATGATCGAACCCTGCAATAAAACAATACAGCCTCTACAACGTTTTGCCCGAACCAGGAAAACTCTCTGTTTGGGACTCTAAAGACTCGTCAATACGCTGGCAGTGGGTTTAACCATAAGCATGTCAGTGGTACTAGCTGTACGTAACGGCTATCCAGGTATTGAGCGAAAGGGAGGCCGACGAGCAAACTTATCCTGAAACCCTACTGAGCCTGACAGTGACAATATCTATACAGTCCGGTCTGTTCATCTATGAGTACCGCATATCGCGTCTAGGGGATGGATAAAGTCAGACCCCTAATAACGCGACATTTACTGTCGGCATGAAGCCTATCACCAACTGAGAAACTACTGATCCGAATCAGTAATTCTCGCCTATCCCGGCCGAGGATTTTTGGTGATGCCTACCCGTGCACAACGCGACATCAACCCCCAATACCGGAAGAGACGAATCCACTGACGATCCGCTCACTGCCTCCATGTGGTTCGGGACTGTACCCAACTAAAACCTGTTTGCACGACTCCTTTGAGCCATGGTAGGGTAGTAATAAAAGCACAGTGGGAACTCATACGAGACAAATGACGATCTCAGCTCGATAGACTAACATGTACATATGTGACATGGGAACTGCTATCTGACAATAGGTATAATACCAACTAGTATGTTCCCGACAAGTCCGTCCGGTGTACTCATAACCTAATGAGCACCTGTATACATCTTAGATGAACCAACTAACACCAATGGCTTGTGAGACCGGCCACCGCCCCTTGTCGGGGTCTCGATTCGTATACACTAGCTTACTCTTGGAGTATCGATGCCCAGTCTCGAAACTCCCACGACTAGGGGCACTTTAAGGATGTGCTTATAGACTATCCAACTCTCACGTATATGATCACCATCATACTTTTGGTAGTCAAGAAAGAATCCTATGGTCTCTATCAACATGTAATAGTGATCTGTAATGTCACCTGAAGTATGTACACGTTGATAAAGACAAACTAGATAGCATACTATCATCTTGAGTAAGACTGTTCTACCGGTATAGGTCCTCCCTCAATCATTGCAATCACGTGCCTGCGATCCAATAATTGACTTGAGGGCACTATAGCCAACACCGAGCACGTACTCAACTTATTTCTTTGTAAAGACGGAAAATCAAAAGATAACCTCCATACTCGGATGGATCTTCAGGACTAGGAAATTAGAAGTGAATTGCATCCTAAACCGATAGCGGGTAAACCAGGCAAGTTTATACTTCCTAATGTCGTGTATCATATGTCACAACCATAGAATAAAAGATTCATGTAGGTGTTACATGATTTGAAAGTTCCCACAGATTTCTTAGGATCATTTAGCAAGAAGATAAAAATTATGAAAGGCAAGATCGATGGGTTGAAAAGTCATGATCACCATGTTATTATGGAGCACCTTCTCCAATTAGCCCATAGAACTTCCCTTTTCGAATCGGTTGGTGTTCACCGCTGAAAATAGAGACGAACCGCGTGGGTCGTTTTGCCTGAATTTGGGGGCAGATACTATTTGGATATATCCGTCCACCCCTCTAAAGATGCCAAGTTGATTTATGGCACCATATATCGGAGGTTTGGACGGATGCAACCATTGTAGAAGACTTCGTCAGATTCGCCCTCGTTTGTGAGGGTTTTTTTTATTGTGGGGATGCTTTTCTCTACAGGCGTAAGCCCCTGCAGTTAATTACGTTACCGCATCGCGATAACCAATTTCTCCTGCTCCAGAAGTTCACTTCGTGTCATGTGTGTTTATTTTATTTTTGGTTGCCCGTGGATTGTATACGGAGAATAATTTATGTTTTCGCCCATAGGGCGGGGATTAGTGTAAGTGCACGGCGGCGCCCCGGCCGTCAATCCGACGCCGGAATGCGGAAGCGGTGAAAACTTAAATTTTGCGGACTTAGCAAACCGGCACCACCGCGCACTAAACACCCGGATCGAAACCATTAACTAGTCTAAGCTAACTAGAAGATGGGTTAGAGATATACCGACGATCCAAGTCCTCCGGTCTTCTCGTCATCGTCCCGATCTCCTGCGGAAGCTCCGGTCTCCTCCTCGTCGCCGGAAGTGCACCACATCGCCTACTTCTTTTACGGGCTCCCACCTCAATGCCGAGGCAACTCGGGCACGAAGCCGGCTACTCGACGTGCCCAAGATTCGCTGTAGAATGTGTAGTAGAACTTGTGTCTCTTTTTGGGGTAGTGGAGGTTGCCATTGGTGGAGGGATTGAACAAGAAGTATATGGAGGAGCTTGGAGAACTTTGGTGCAAGAAATAAACAACATTTCCCCACCTCAATATTTTGGACAGCCCATCACCAATTTGGCCGGCCACTTTCTTGTGAGGGAGGGAGTGAATGAATGAGCAACACAAAGAGGGAGTGAGTGGATCAATCATGCAAGAGGGCATCATGAAAGAATATGATTACAAGCAAAAACCACACACAACCACAACCATCAAGTCCACAAAGTCAATCCATCATGAGAAGGAGAAGTCAATGATGGTGCACATCATGAAAACCATCATGATGCCAAAAGATGCAAAGAACCCCCTTCCACAAATGCCTATTTGCAACAATGCAAATAAACCCTTCTCCACCAAACTTCGGCCAATGAACGATACAAAGGAAATCGGCCGAAACGAAAAGCAAACTGGCAACTCCAGAAAACTGGTCCCGTAATAAATTACAGGAAAACCACAATACTGTGCATACACACCCGCATCTGTATTTCGACCGAAATACAGATGCAATGAGACAAAGTCTATACTGTACTATACTAAGATCCGGCTTATACCAAAGCCGGCTAGTAAAATCTGTTCGATCCTGATCCGTGCAATACCGCACGTATCTGATCGAACCCTGCCATATAACCATACGGCCTATAGTACAAACTGTCCGATCCTGATCCGTGCAATACCGCACGTATCTGATCGGACCTTGCCATATCTCCATACGGCCTCTACAACCTTTCGCCCGAAAGCTGAGTAACTGAATGTAGGGGACTCTAAAGACTCGTCAACACCTTGGTTGTGGATTTAACCACTAGCACGTCAGAGGTATAAGCCAATACGTGACGGGCTACCAGGTACTGACTAAAAGGGACGTCTGTGAGCGAACTTAGCCCGACAACCCTACTGAGCCTGTCAGTGACAATATCCGTACAGTCCGGTCCGTTCGTCTATGAGTATCGCATGGCGGGCCTAGAGGGTTGGTAAAAGTCAGACCCCCAAAAGCGGTACAAGTCGTGTCGGAGTGTAGCCCAGAACACCCTAAGATACTACTGGAATACCTACCAGTAAATCTCCTTGCCTTGGCCAAGGACTTCGTGTAATGGCTCTCCTAGACACAGCACGACCTCACCCCCAATACCGGGAGAGACGAACCCCTAAAGATACGCTCACTGCCTCCATGTGGCTCGGGACTGTACCCAACTAAAACCTGTTTGCACGACTCCTTTGAGCCGTGGTAGGGTAGTAATCAAAGTACAGTGGGAACTCACACGAGACAAATGACGATCCCCAGGTCGTTGAACTAACCTGCACACATGTCACCAGGGAACTGCCATCTGACGTCTGGTATATGACCAACTAGCATGTTCCCGGCGAGTCCTGTCCGGTGTACTCATAACCCAATGAGCACCTATATACATCTTAGGTGATCCAACTGACACCAGTGGCTTGTGAGACCGGCCACCGCCCCTCGTCGGGGTCTCGACTGTATACACTAGTCTACTATGGAAAATCGATGCCCTGTCTCGAAACTCTCACGACTAGGGACCTTTTAAGGATATGCTTATAGACCCCCAGCTCCCACTTATATGATCGCCCTCATACTGCTGGTGGTCAAGCAAGAATCCTAGGGGCTCTATCAACGTGTAATAGCGACGTGTCAGGTCACTTAAAACAGTACACGATGATAAAGGTAAACCAGATAGCATACTATCATCTCGAGTAAGACTGTCCTACCGGGATAGGTCCTCCCTCAATCATTGCAATCACGTACCTGTGATCCAATAATTGACTCTGAGGGCACTATCTCCAACAATCTCCCACTTGCACTCAAGGCTAATTATTGCGATGTCGCATACTCACAGCCCGTGTGATACCGAACACCCAACTCCTCTACTAGTCAGTCTCACAAAGCTCGTTTGCGAAACTATTGCGTTCGAGGAATAGCCTCAGTGAGTGGATCCGCTTAGTTGTCTCTTTCCATGTCTCTCTATATCTCAAGTTCGCGGAGAAACCCATCTCCCGAAATGAGCAATACCTGTCTTAGAATGTGTCTGGATGTCTGATGGGACATAGCTCATAAATGAACTCCAAATCCAAACTTCTTAGACTGTATCGTTAACTGAACTTAATCAGTATCCTGCGCCATGCCACCCTCAGTATTGCCTTGGACCACCTGTCCAAAATACTGCCCCTCATCAGAAGGAAAAACTATAACTCTGACAACCTCCTTGTCGTCCATGTCACCTTGGAAGCCTGGAATGATAACTGTCTCCCGCATGAGGCTGTCGTTATCATATCCCTAGAACATCCACTTATGTTCTAAAACTGCTTCCGACCGTTTCTCCAGTATTGGATTAATGTCAGCTTATTGCATCTAGTGCAAGAACAATGTCTGGTGCGGTACTTGACATCTCATGATTGACTCAATTGCCTGAGCAAGTGATCTGCCAATCATGCACATCCCTCTCCCCTTTAGTCTGTAAGACACCTTTAGAGAGGGTGACTCCATCACCTGCAGGTATAATACCGTGCCAGGAGTCAACCATTCTAAATACTCTTAGAATGCTGTCAACGTACCCTGATTGGGAAACCACCCAAATCTAGATCTAAAACCATAGATCTCGTAACCAGTTTGTCTGATATAAAATCCATTTCCTTTGTGGAGAAACCACTGTGTGACGACCAAAGTATAACCGATCGTAGTGTAGGAGTTTCTTTTCCTACTCTGTGTATATCATCCAAATACCAGGATATCATACCCTACTACCTTCTCAACAGATCCATCCCCTATTCTGATGAAGTCAAACCTATGACTGTCACGTCAGAAATAGATGATCTATCTCCGCTACTGGTGCTTCAGTCTATAAATAGACATAAGCTACCTGTCCACCAATACTTCCGCTGCTCCCACTGACTACGACAACCCTCTGGCAGAGTCATATAGACGTACACTTCTAAAACTAGTTTAGAACGACGCTATACTCATCCTCCCACCGGGTCTCGCAGCCTGGAACAACAGCAATGGTAATTGTGGGTAAACAAGAACTTCCCTGTCACCGTCCTTGAGGTTACCGTAGTACCTCTCGGGTGGCTGAAGTTACCCACCTTATCTGAGGAGTGGCCAATGGAATGTCAATCCAGATTGAATCGTTAGGTTCCTTATCAAATCTTCAGTAATCGTTTGTGGTTCTGGAATCACTTCCAGTTCTACCATACTCCCACTACTGTTTTCTGAAAAAATCCATTTTTAATAAAACTGTGGCGAGTCTAGAACAATATTGCTATTGTTCATCCAGATGGCAGAAAGTCAACCCTCGTCATAGCCTGGGTCAACCCACAAACAGCCATTACAGAAACGTGCCTTGAGTTGTCCAGTGTCTGGTTTTAATCATAAACCGGATAACTCCCCATACCTTAACATCGTTAAGATACGAACTGTTCTATATCCCATATAGGACCAGAGGCACTGATTTGATTGAACCAGATCCAAATCATGCAGCTGTCTCCAGCGCATGTCAACTAAATGGAAGGAGGCCGATCAGCGTTGCTCAACTTAGGAATGCTTCCAATTATGAGTAACCTGAAAGAGATGCAAGTTCTCTTAGTCATTACTATCAACTGAACACCATACACAAGTATCTACATCTTCGATCTCTTTGAAGAATCCCGATACTTGCTATACCTGGTTCTCTACTCTATTCAAATACCTATAACTTCTCAAAATTCGGACCCTGTGTTTCCACGAAACACCTGTCTAAAAACTAGAGAAGTCATAAGTAAACCGAATATAGTACGAGGACCAACCCCTCTGTCCTGATGGACCCTGGACAACATACAATACTATGTACAAGTCCCTTGAGTCTGATAACTCATTCACTGTGTGTCGTAGGTTGAAAACTGTACTTATGGTTAAGAAGAATTACACCGCTGTTTAAATGCTCCTTACCTAACCATCCACTGATATAGGTAAATGTCATCGACATAATATCAAAAGGTATATCTCACTCTATGAAAATAGACGTACAGATATATCAATTTGAAATTGGTGCACAACAGCGGATATTCAAAACCAAATATTTGCCGACCGGCAAACACCCCAGGTGATTTCCTCAAATATCACCGATTACAACGAATCCCGATATAATGAGGATAATCACCCAATTCCCAATAACTTACTCCCACTCATCATCTGTAAAACCATACAGATGTGAGAATCGTATCTGGTAAATACATACCCTGGAGTAAGTATCTAATCGGGAAATCAGTTTTCTATTAACAGTACACAGTGAAACTGAAACATTGAAATGTTTCGATGGGGTATCCTGGTATTCCTAGTAATGCCTCTTCCAGATTCACGATTGTAACCGTATAATTCTTTGCCACCTCTCCAAATCCCTTCATATGTCTTTAGTCTTTACCTTCTGCACACCCTTTTAGGCCAAATGGTTTTCTTCCTTCCCTACCGTTCGGCACCAGCCTATGGTTTGGAAGAAGACTATCCAATAAGCATAATGGGCGTACTGTTCCAATCCTAGGAACACTCGCAACACGAGAGAAGGTGAAGATAAAAGACACCTGAATGTACTTTATTCCTATTTCTCCTGAACCAGGATCCATCCCCGACTGGAACAAGTTCCTTTCGAGTTCGTATATAACCATACGATGGAATATCCAAATAAACTGTGGATCTTCGTAGCGATACGGAGTGTCCTGGAGAAATACAAAGGTGATGTGGGAGTGGTAAGGAAATATTGGGTTTGGTCGTGAATATCTGTTGCAATTTACTTTGCCCTCTTACTAATCCCTTGCTTTGTCTTAACTTAATACCTTCTGCACACCATCGTTATGCTAATTGGTTTTCTTCATTCCCTACCGGTCGGCACCAGCCTAAGGTTTGGAAGAAGACAATCCAATTTGCGTAATAGGTGTACTACCCCTAAACCAAGGAGTACCCGTAACCTGAGAGAGGGTAAAAGGAAAAGACAACTGAATAATCCTATCCGTTTTCTCCAGAACCTGAAACCATCCTCGAATAAATTCCTTCGAGTTCGTATCTAACCATACGATGGTTTTGTCCAATGGAAGTGGACGTTCGTAGTAAAACGGGGTGTCCTGGAGAAAAGGGTAAAAGTAGGAGTGGCAATGAGGTTTGCAACTCTGACAATCCAAAAGCCAGTGTTTAAGAAGGTTCGGTCAACTTGGTCACTGAGTCATAGTCTTAGGGTCGGGTCAATGGTCGCTGCCAAAGAGAGAGAGAAAAGAAACACTCAGCGTGCACTCTAACCTAGATCAGAATGGTTACCAATTTATCTAATCTGGAAACCTCCCACTGTACCTCAAATTCTCCTCCAAACCTGAAAGAAGAATTAGTCGGGGTCACCCGAGGAGTAAACTAACTCATCAGTGGGAATCGGGATCCAACTCTCATCGCATGACAACGTGACGGAATCCGCTCACGTCATCACACTCCAGAAGGTATGCGCATATCTGGCAAGTTTCAGTTCTTTTGAAACTCCCGATGTGATTTCTGCCCCATGCTCTTATGACCTTGACTAAGGCCAACAAATCATAAGTCACATGTCAAGTTCTACCCGTCATTATCCAGGTTGATTTGAACCCACCCGTACAAGCCCTTGACTAGGGCCAACAAGGCTATACGACTGTCCCAAACCAACGCATCTATCTATGCAGCATATGAACACCCAACAGCTACCAAACACTGTGCCTTGACTATGGCCAACAAACACAGCTTGAATACTATTGACTACCCATATGAAACGACGGAGGGCTACGAATGGTTTCTGGCGAAAACCTTTAACGTAATGAACTTGATATCGTTGAAGGAACTGATAGCTTTTAAAAATATAGTGACGAAAACCGTTGCTAAAGAGGTCACTCCCGGTGAAGGGATCTCGGCTCTTTCCCCGTAGAATGAGGTGCAGGATATTCCAACTGAATACCACGGTGCAAAGCAAAAGTAATCGGCTATAGTGAAGTTAATGCCCTGACGCAAACTTTTTGTTCAAGGGGTCACTCCCGGTGAAGGGGTCTCGGCCCTTGCCTCGTCGACTGAGGAGCAGGATATTCCAACTGAATATCACGATGCAAAACAAAAGTGAACGTCCTTGCAATAACAGCTTTTTGAAAAGTGTTCCAACAACATCAGATTAGGTTTGTTTTTAACTTGCATTGATCCGAATCAATGCAGTCCCATCAATTGATCACACCAAAAAGAACGAAAATATACTGATGTACGTATATGCCATCCGCATTCGCCACTGGGTCCCGTCATTACCCGTTAGGTTAGCTAACTAACGACAGAGCGGGGACTGGACTAGCGCGGATGCAAAACATATACAACATCTACTAATATATATACCAATATATTATATTCGCTCAAGGCGTGAAAGAAATGCAACATCACAGAGAATGAACAGCATCACAGAAACAATACAGATATCTGGGATCCCCGGGTTTCACAGAGCCACTACTGAAACCCGACGTTCCCCTGGTCGTGTGGATAGCCTGTGCAATGAAATCCTAGACCCCTACGGGCGCGGCAAGTCACCCGCCAAAACCTGAAGCGAGGCAGCCCCCTTCAGCTCCGTGAATGGACCACCCATCACTCCACGGAATCCGGCAACTTGGGCACCCCTCCTGGGTCAACCTGTACCCCCTACGAGTGCGGCGAATAGCCCGCCAATCCCAGAGTGAAGCCCCCTCCGTCTCAATGCCATGAGATGCGGGCTTGTTGCCCTCCAGAACCCGGCTATCCGTGCACCCCTCCGCGGGGTAATCCTAGTACAGAAAGTAAAATATACATATACCGGGTACATCGACCGCAACCAGGTCGTGCCCCAAAAGAATAATACAAACAGGCAGTGACGGCAGTCCACATGTCGGACGCTCGCCCCGCAATATCAAATGTACATAATACAACAGCACTGTACTAGCATTGCATCCAGGCTATCCCCACCGACCGATCCGCAACATCACAGCATAAACGTAGAACATCAACGTGAAAGTCACGTTCGCAAATCCGTCTAACCGGGCTATAGCAGTTAGACCGGATTTACCGATCGAGTGACATTCACGGTCGCAGATATAATATAAATACTGTGAAAAATGTGTTTAAAATTTTCCGATTGACCAAAAATTAACAAGTGGGCCCCCAATCAAAACTGTAGCACTCAAAGAAAACCTGGGCCCAATTTTAATATTCCAAAACCCATATTTTAAGCCCAGAAAGCCTCTGAAAAAAATGGTGCAGTGATGTCTACAGTGCGTGGCGGAAGGGCGGCGGAATGGGGGTTTGTGCGGCGCTTCCGCGCTCTGACTGTGGAATCACTTCATCGAAATTTTACAGAGTTCTTAGATTTTCTAGTACATCAATATTTTACAACCTGAAAAAATTTTCGAGACCAAAAATTTTCAACAGAAACTGATGCGAAGGTAAAATGCAGTTTTGGAACTTTTTGATCGATCGGAAATGCAAACACATTAAACCAAGCTAGACTAAGTTAATGGCGAGGCTCTGATACCACTGTAAGTGCACGGCGGCGCCCCGACCGTCAATCCGACGCCGGAATACGGAAGCGGTGAAAACTTAAATTTTGCGGACTTAGCAAACCGGCACCACCGCGCACTAAACACACGGATCGAAACCATTAACTAGTCTAAGCTAACTAGAAGATGGGTTAGAGATATACCGACGATCCAAGTCCTCCGGTCTTCTCGTCATCGTCCCGATCTCCTGCGGAAGCTCCGGTCTCCTCCTCGTCGCCGGAAGTGCACCACATCGCCTACTTCTTTTACGGCTCCCACCTCAATGCCGAGGCAACTCGGGCACGAAGCCGGCTACTCGACGTGCCCAAGATTCGCTGTAGAATGTGTAGTAGAACTTGTGTCTCTTTTTGGGGTAGTGGAGGTTGCCATTGGTGGAGGGATTGAACAAGAAGTATATGGAGGAGCTTGGAGAACTTTGGTGCAAGAAATAAACAACATTTCCCCACCTCAATATTTTGGACAGCCCATCACCAATTTGGCCGGCCACTTTCTTGTGAGGGAGGGAGTGAATGAATGAGCAACACAAAGAGGGAGTGAGTGGATCAATCATGCAAGAGGGCATCATGAAAGAATATGATTACAAGCAAAAACCACACACAACCACAACCATCAAGTCCACAAAGTCAATCCATCATGAGAAGGAGAAGTCAATGATGGTGCACATCATGAAAACCATCATGATGCTAAAAGATGCAAAGAACCCCCTTCCACAAATGCCTATTTGCAACAATGCAAATAAACCCTTCTCCACCAAACTTCGGCCAATGAACGATACAAAGGAAATCGGCCGAAACGAAAAGCAAACTGGCAACTCCAGAAAACTGGTCCCGTAATAAATTACAGGAAAACCACAATACTGTGCATACACACCCGCATCTGTATTTCGACCGAAATACAGATGCAATGAGACAAAGTCTATACTGTACTATACTAAGATCCGGCTTATACCAAAGCCGGCTAGTAAAATCTGTTCGATCCTGATCCGTGCAATACCGCACGTATCTGATCGAACCCTGCCATATAACCATACGGCCTATAGTACAAACTGTCCGATCCTGATCCGTGCAATACCGCACATATCTGATCGGACCTTGCCATATCTCCATACGGCCTCTACAACCTTTCGCCCGAAAGCTGAGTAACTGAATGTGGGGGACTCTAAAGACTCGTCAACACCTTGGTTGTGGATTTAACCACTAGCACGTCAGAGGTATAAGCCAATACGTGACGGGCTACCAGGTACTGACTAAAAGGGACGTCTGTGAGCGAACTTAGCCCGACAACCCTACTGAGCCTGTCAGTGACAATATCCGTACAGTCCGGTCCGTTCGTCTATGAGTATCGCATGGCGGGCCTAGGGGGTTGGTAAAAGTCAGACCCCTAAAAGCGGTACAAGTCGTGTCGGAGTGTAGCCCAGAACACCCTGAGATACTACTGGAATACCTACCAGTAAATCTCCTTGCCTTGGCTAAGGACTTCGTGTAATGGCTCTCCTAGACACAGCACGACCTCACCCCCAATACCGGGAGAGACGAACCCCTGAAGATACGCTCACTGCCTCCATGTGGCTCGGGACTGTACCCAACTAAAACTTGTTTGCACGACTCCTTTGAGCCGTGGTAGGGTAGTAATCAAAGTACAGTGGGAACTCACACGAGACAAATGACGATCCCCAGGTCGATGAACTAACCTGCACACATGTCACCAGGGAACTGCCATCTGACGTCTGGTATATGACCAACTAGCATGTTCCCGGCGAGTCCTGTCCGGTGTACTCATAACCCAATGAGCACCTGTATACATCTTAGGTGATCCAACTGACACCAGTGGCTTGTGAGACCGGCCACCGCCCCTCGTCGGGGTCTCGACTGTATACACTAGTCTACTATGGAAAATCGATGCCCTGTCTCGAAACTCTCACGACTAGGGACCTTTTAAGGATATGCTTATAGACCCCCAGCTCCCACTTATATGATCGCCCTCATACTGCTGGTGGTCAAGCAAGAATCCTAGGGGCTCTATCAACGTGTAATAGCGACGTGTCAGGTCACTTAAAACAGTACACGATGATAAAGGTAAACCAGATAGCATACTATCATCTCGAGTAAGACTGTCCTACCGGGATAGGTCCTCCCTCAATCATTGCAATCACGTACCTGTGATCCAATAATTGACTCTGAGGGCACTATCTCCAACAATTAGTCCAAATCAGTATACCTTAGATTTGGGTTTAGGTTGATTTAAGGATCATTAATCTCGTTTGAGATTAAGATCAACTTAAATTTTTTTTGTTAAGGATACGTTAGTCCAATTTGAGACTAAAATCTACTTAACAGTGTTTTAGGATCATTCAGATCCAACAAAAGAGCATTTGGGCTCCAAGGACGTTACGGTCCGTTGGTAGTTTAAGGACGTTTCGGTCCGTAGATCACCATTTTTGAGGCAAGGGTTGTAGTTTGAGGACGTTACGGTCTGTAGTAGTTTGAGGACATTACGGTCCATAGATCACCATTTTTGAGATGAGATTTTAGTTTAAGGACGTTACAGTTCGTAGTAGTTTGAGGAAATTTCGGTCCGTAGATCACCATTTTATGCCCGTGTATTTGTTACGTGACGGGATGTACGGAAATGGTGTGGGATACACCCAATTGGGGTGTGCTTCGGTTTAAGGTGTGCACGTCAGCTTGGGATGTGCATCCAAAAGCAGTTGGTTATCGGGACCCGCCACCTCTCTGAAGATGTTGAGGAATTACAATGACAGACATCAGAGGTATGGAGGGATGTACCCTTGAACCAATTCCCGTGTCTGAGGGAAGAGATCACGGTGGACCATCTAAGAATCATTAACCATTTTTGGGGGACTAAAATTAACCTAGGAAATATGCGATGAATATCATTTTGGATATCATGAGTCATGTTTAGGAAACAATGAACCCATAGGCTCAGTTGATCTGAATTAGGGACCTAGATAACTTAGGCTTGACCCACTCAATTTTCATTTATTTGAAAGAAATGCTAAGCACTAGTTTAGGCTCAGTCCCCTTTTCTTGCGAAAAGTGTTGAGCACTTATGTGAGTTCTGACGCTTAACTATACTCTCTCTTTTCTTTTGTCTCTATATAGAGTGTTAATCACTCTTTATGGCGCCCACATGCGAAGCACGTGAGGCCCCGGGCGCTAGACGCCGAATGATGAGTGTCAAGCACTTTTATGTTCTGTGTCGCCCACGTGAGGGTCACGTAGGACGCCGGGCGCCGCACTACTGAGTTCTAAGCACTCCTTATTTTGTAGCGCCCACGTGAGGGGTACGTGAGGCGCTGAGCGCCGAGCGCCAGTCACTGAGTGCTAAGCACTTTTTATTTTGTAGCACCCATGTGAGGGGCACGTGAGGCGCTGGGCGCTGAGTGCTAGCCACTGAGTGCTAAGCATGTTTTATTTTGTAGCGCCCATGTGAGGGACATGTGAGGCGCTGGGCGCCAACCACTGAGTACTAAGCACTTTTTATTTTGTAGCACCCATGCGAGGGGCACATGAGGCGCTGGGCGCCAACCACTGAGTGCTAAGCACTCTTTATTTTTCTCTCTTATTTTTTGAATGATCCACAGGATCTTTATCTACTTTTGTTTAACTAAAATTTCCAAGAAGAGAGTTCTTTTTCCTCGAGAATTTAATTCTATGTTATTTCAAAGATTTCTCTTTTTTTCTCAAAGTTTATGGGGGGGTCTTCTCTGTCAGACTTAAAGTCTTGGGTCCTTTATATAGTAGATGCACGTCTGTTGATTAGTTGAAGAAATCTCTCATTGAGAGATCCTAATTAATTTGGGGATTTTACCCACCGTTGGATTTTTGATCTAAGGAATTCTGTTTTACAGAAGATATTTTTCTTGTTTATAACAAGATTAGAGAAATATTCTTCCATACAGAATTTATTCTGTAGCTCGGTGATTCTTTAATCACCATTGGATTTTTAATCCAATGGTACTCTGTTTTACAAAGAGTAATCTTTCTTGTTTAGAAAGATTTGAGGAATATTTTCTCAACAGAATTTAATTCTGCATTCTGATGATTTATTATCTCCGTTGGATCTTTGATCCAACGGCTCTGTTTAACAGAGAGTAGAATTTAATTCTACCAGGCGCCGGTGCTCACGTGCTGTCCACGTGCGACGCCAATAAGAGTTTTTGGCAGGCACGTGAGGCGCTGCCTCTTGAGTTTTGTGTGCTTTACACACGGGCGCTGCTCATATAAGCATTTTTAACTCTAGCGCTGGCGCCCTCATGGCAGATACGTGAGGCGCTGCCTCTTGAGTTTTGAACAGAGCTTTGCTATTTTATTGGAGAAACAAATGCACCCCTACTGCTGCGCTCACGTGAATCACACATGAGTGCAACGGTGGCATCTTTTCCACCATTGGATCTCCTCGAAAGTGGAACCGTCTTCTTGTGCCTATAAGTAGAGCCTTTGGCCCTTGAGATGATTGCTGTTCATCTTCCCTAAACTTCTTCTTTCTGAGAATATAATTCTCTTTTCAGAGCTTAGATCTCTGCCTAAAGAAACTCTTTTAGAGTTAGAAGTTTACCAAAAAACTTGGTAAGGATTATGATCGAATCAATTAACAGAGTTTTGCTCTTCTTAGATCATAGATCTTAAAAATGTATTTTAGGGTTTCTTAACCCGTTAATCAGAGCTTTGCTCATCTTTCATGAAGATTTCTTAGAGTTTCTAGCTTGTAGATCTTAAAAATCTTGGGGTTTAATCCTTTTAAAAAGCTTTGCTTTTGAGGGTTCTGGTAGATTACCCCATTGTTTTACAGAGCATGGCTCTAAGAAATTCTTGGGGAATTTTATTCCCTTCTTAATTTTCTGACAGATATGAAATCTGTTTGTAGAGCAAAGCTCTCGAGGGAGTTTAACTCCTTAGTCCAATGATATTTCTCATTAAATGAGAATCCTTTTAGGATTCTATTCTTAATGAGTGACTGCCCCATCAATGATGGGGCGTCACTTTAATTTTGTGGGCCCCTCTTTGTCCCACTGCAATATAGTACAAAATTTTTTAAGTATCAAAGAACGTTAATGTTCTGAATCATAACGCCAATAACTGAACCTTCTCCTTTTGTGCAGGTGAAATGGCCTTCGACTCTTCCTTCCCTTTCATACGTTCAGAGAGCGCCTTTACCAACGCGTCCATAGATCGAGAAGTATTCGCACTTATTAAAGATCATGACCCAGAGCAGAAGTCTCTTCACTTGTGGGGGTCGTGGTATAATCAGATCATTCGGGGTCGGCGCAGTTTTTCTTGTGCAGCGCCCTAAGAGCCAATTTCAGAGATTCATTACGCCGATTCGCCTCAAGTGATTTATGCCGTAGAAGAGGTCAACTGGATTTCGGAGGGTCTCCTTCAGCCCTCTATGGCATCAATACCCGTACAGCCGCCGATGGCTTTGGACATTTTGGGGCGGCGCATATGCCAAGGTGAGTTATGACCTTAGGGGCAAGTCTATATGATGGGGTTGACTCTTCGCCATTCAGCCAGCTAACTGCAGTGGGCTTGGTATATCCTGTCAGCCAAGAAGTCGCTGTTGCTGAAGCTCGGGCTATATCCTGCAATCTATACGTCCCCTTTTCAATTCTCGCGCCTCATGTGTGGTGGGTCAAGGCTTTTCTGGAACAGTGGAACATTCTAACCTACACATTTCTTCTATCGGTCCGGGAGGTATCAATTTCCTTGGAGGAGTTTGCGGAAATTTCTGGCTTACCCGTCAGAGGGGAACATTACGAGGAGATACTTCCCTCTGATGAGTATATTTTTGCCAGCAAATTAGTAGTGATGGGCCTTACTCCAGAAAATTCCGTTCAACACTGGTTCCCGAACCTCATCAAGTTGTTGAACATTATGAAAGTTTGTCCTTAGAGTCTGGAGGGCATGGTGTTGGCTTTGAAGATTTCATTGCCCGCTTTCTTCGCCCAGAAGTCTTGTCAAAACGAACCGCGAAATTTACTAAGCTTGATGACCCATTTGGTTTTGGTTTGGATAACTTGCCGACGGCAGAGGTGGATTGGAAGAATTTCTTCATTCCAGACATTCCGGATATCCCTTTCGCAGAGCTCGCTGCTCCAGACGTCGACGATGAAACGTTCTTTCTGGGGTTCATCGGCTTGTGGTTGAATTGGTTTGTGCTTCCGATGCATCCTCGCTATATGAGGCCTTCCGTCTTTTATTTGGCCCACCGCATGATTGCAGGGATGCGTGTGGCCGTTGGGATCCCAGGGCTTTCTCATCTATATCATAGCTTGAGCTTAGCGGCAGACACAACTCAGCCAGGGGTAAAGCTCGTACATCTTCCGTTGCACTATTTCACGTCGTGGATCGAGATGCATGTGCTCGGTGCTTTCGGTGTTCACACACGACCCTGCGTCTACGACAGCTACAACTTTCCTCGAATCATGTATCTGGTTGACGCTTCTGTGTCAGACCCGTCGCAACGAGAGGCGCAACTGGTCCACTGCCAGCGCATGGTTGGGGATAGTGTTCATATCAGATTTTTGCATTTTTATACCGCCCATTCTTGATCGCATTGCATATAGGTAGGTACTCTTGATCCGTGTTTGCTAAATAATTGCAGGTCACAGGTTCTCAGCTTTAAACAGTGAAAATCATGAAAAGGCGCAACAAATTCAGGACTACTGCCAACCACAGATAAAATATGGGTCTCCGCTCACCATCTGTCAGATGCCGCCTACCAGTTTGAGGGAAAAAATGGAAAATCATTGGTCATTTCATGCATAAAGCACAAGAGGCAGCATAAGATCCAAGATTTCAACGTGGAGCTCAAGAAAATCAAGGCAAAGATCCACATTATTTTATCTTTTTGGACTGATGAAAATCTAGGAGAAAAATGAAGAGATTCTGAGAAACCAAGTGTACTAAACAGATAAGAACAACAACATGGAAAACCCCATAAAAAATGACACTGCAATTCAACCAAAGGGCCATGGATCCGCGGCCAATATGGTACTTATGCGGCGGATCCGCGGCCGAGTCAACTCAGTGTTGAATCGGATTTTCAGGGTAGTTTTGTAATTGTGTAAAGGTTCAGATTTTATCCCTAGGGTTTCATATATCTGCCTATAAATAGCCTAGTTCCAAACCAAGTAAAGGATGCTTTTCCTTGTATTAGGATTTAGGATAATAGTTTGTATCTTCTTCCTCTTCATCTTTCTCCATTGATATTGTAGTAAGCTTCATGAGTGAATGATGAATAAAGAAGAGTTCTTTTAACATGCATGTCTTATAATTGTGTCTTATATTTTGCTTGTAATTTTATTTGTTTAAGTAGTTGTTGTTATTTGTTTGCTTGTTTTCTTTCTTCTGCTCTTTTCCTTTATCTTTACAACAATAATACTTAAGTGTGATCCTTGCCGAAGTGAGGTCCCAAATAGCTAGTTGTGATTCTCTAACTCATTTCTTTCTATCTTCTTTCTTTGTTTTATTTTCTTTTTCTTTTTAATGGGTGAGTAGTTTCTCACTTGTTAGGGTAGGATAAGCGAAGTTTCAGAGAAGGAAATCTTTCTCACTCTTTTCTTTGTCTAATATCTTGATTTGGACTCCCGTCAATTGAACCACAATCCGCTCCCTACGGCACCCTATCCTACATGATAGCGGTGGCACCCTAGTGAGACCGGTTGTGGTTGAATTGACCGGAGGTTACAGCTAAAGAACGGACGGATAAGGACCAAAAGGAAGGAACTAAGCGTTAGAAAGCCTAGCTTATACTTGCAAGTTTTCTTCCTAGTCGTGCTAATCCCCGTTGTTGCCGATTACCGTAACATCGATATTAAGAGTGGCAACGAAAGAAGTGAGGGACTCCTAACTCAAACTAACCTAATCCTAACCTTAACAAGCTCTCTTTATATATATATTTTAACACATAGTTAATCCTAAACAACCCTGGACAAATTGGACTTAACTCGTTAAAACACTAAGAAAAAGATTCCCATCTCTCCGTGGACCGAACCGTACTCATCCGGCTAGCTACCAAGCGAAACCGTCTTGATTGCGGTAATTAAAACTAAGCACACAAAATCTTTATCAATCAAATGGCGCCGTTACCGGGGAGACGGTAGTTTATTTCTTTGTGTTATTTCGGGTTAATTTGTGAATATATATATATATATATAACCAAAAAAACTGTAAAAATCATCTTGTTATTTTTGATTCTTTTTGTGCAAGTGTGCAGGATAGGAAGAAGATCAAGTTCAGTGCCAAAATCGTGGGGAGTTAGACCCATATCTTGTGGCTACACCGCGGCGGATCAAGACGGAACCACGGTCAACTGTATAATTCTGGAGCAAATTCAGTGACCAAATCAAGATTCAGGGGCTCTAACCAAGAAGAGGAGACTGTATTTAGCACAGGGAAGAATTTTGAAGCTCGCACTCTACTGTCAAGCCGCGGAACTGTGGCACAAATGCAAGTTTAACCGCGGAACCGTGGTCAATCTGTGACGTCAGCACCCAAAAATCCTCTGTGAGTATTCCATTCCTTTTTTCACCCCCTCTAAGCTCCACTGAACTATTATTTCTGCAGCAATCTTTGCACAAACTCTCTTCCCCTCTCCAATAAAACTGTTTTTGTGTAGAATTCTTTGCGCCGCCGCCAAATAAATTTTTGCAAGTGTTTTAGATTTTTTGTTTGTTATTGCTTTAAATAAATAATACGGACTTTAAGGGGTTATACCACCAATTCAAATTAGGTGGGAATTTCATCATCTTTCCTAAGACCCCAAAAATCACTAAAAGCATATGCATTACCCTTGAGCTTAATAAAAAAATATCTAGACTCGGCCAACTAAGGACCATCGTGCTCAATAGAACAGAGGAAGGTTGTGGGAATTCGGTCGTTTATCTAAACTTGACTTTGTGGTGCCTAGGCTAGACAAGTGAGAAAGGTAATTTTAAAAGGCCCGTCTCACGGTGATTCATGAGCGGAACCCTCCTTATCTCACTTGTGCTTAGCTGGCCACAATTGGCAGTGAAGAGACGATTTGAGGGTTATCTCACAACTTGTCACTTTGGAACAGTTAGGCGCAGTCTAGTGGACTTTGAAGACCATAGCTCTAGGTATGATTGTGCATGTTTTGACTGTGATTGTTTGAAGTTGTGCCTTAAATCCGTATATATATATATATATATATATATATATATATTGCAAAAATCTTTCTAAAAAAAAACAAAACAAAAACTTTTATAAAAACTTGCCCTTTGTCACCAGAATTCCATTTCACCCACCTTTCATCCACATTTCTCTATTGACATTTTCTTAACCTCACATTCTACGCTTTGACTATAATAACTCGTTTAGTGTAAGTCCGATTGGACTCGGGACACTAGTGCCTGCCTAGTTCGCGTTACGTTAGTCGCTACCGACTACGCGATCGACTCCGATGTCGAAACTCCCTCCACACCTCTTTCACCCTTACCTTTGCCGGCCAACTCCGACGTTGACCGGGATTCTGTTCATACATCTTCACCCTCACCCTCACCATCACTAAATTCTTCTTTCGAGATGTCAGGATTTCCTCCTAACATACCTTTACCTCCCCCGGAACTGATTCCATTTCCATTGGGTGCGAATAACCCGCAACCACCTCTTGTTGATGTGCCACAGCGAATCGTGCTCCAGGATCGTTCTATCCTACCCGCGTCACACTCCCTACCTGTCTTGCACTTCCACCGGCCAATGGGGATAATTTCGAAATTAAGCCCTACTTCATCAACATGTTGCCTAAATTTCACGGGTTGGAATCCGAAGATGCCTACATCTTCATCAATAAGTTCTAGAACGTTTGTGCGATGATGAAGACAACCCAACTATCCGATGATGATATACGGCTACGAGTCATTCTTTTCACTCTGTGTGACCTTACTGAGAAGTGGCTGTATAGCACCTCATCTCATTCGATAACCAGTTGGGACGAGTTTGTAAAAGCGTTTCTTAAAAAATTCTACCCAAATCATAAGACAACATGGATCCGAAACGAAATCAACCAATTTTCCCAGCTTCCTACCGAACCTTTTTAGAAGTGCTTTGACCGATACAAAGACCTTCTTGTTCAGTGCCTTCATCATGGTATTGAGATATGGCAACTTTGCCAAACCTTATATGAGGGCCTGAATCCAGCAACTAAGCAGTTGTTGGAAACCATTTGTCAAGGCCATTTCCTATCCAAATCTGATGAGGAAACTCGGCAATTTTTCGATGATCTTGCAGAATAGATGCTTCAGTGGGAAAGCACCAGACCAAACACTTCTTCTTCTTCTACATCTTCCTGTTTCTCTAGGGTAGGAGTTCATCAACTCGACATCTCAATTGCAATGAAGGCTGAGATGGCAGCAATCACGTGAAAACTGGAAGCAATTGAGATCAAATTCTCATCTCCTTCTCCTGCCCCTGCTCTTCCCCTCGTACTATTTGCGCTTGTTATTCGGATCCATCCCATTTGACCGAAAAGTGTGCTTACAACCCACCTTCTCAAGGACAGGATCAGGTTAATACGGCATTTCAACAAAGTCCAAGAAACGATCCATACTCTTCCACTTACAATCCCGATTGGAGGAACTGCCCCAATTTCGCTTGGAATCAGAACCAGCAGCAGTTCCAAGGACACAACTTTCAGAGGCCCCCTCCTCCTCAACAACAAGCTCAGCAACAAACTCAGCAATTTCAACAGCCTTTCCAAGCCCAACCTTTTCAACATCCGACGAACAACTTTGCACCCTGCAACAATTCTTTCCCTCAAAACAACTTTGTTTCGTCAAACAACGATAAGCTTTTCTCTCTAGAACGGAGTCTGGAGGCGTTTGTAAAGAAATCGATTCAATCCACCACCAACATCTAGTCTTCTATTCGGTCTTTGGTGCAACACACTGCTGCACACGGGCAAAGCATCAAGACCATCGAAGCCCAGATTGCACAGCTGGACGCGGCTTTAAGCGAGCGAGAGAAAGGGAAGCTTCTATCTCAACCACTCCCAAATCCTGGTCACCCACATAATGTACATGTTGCTCTTGAACAACAGAAACATAAAATGAGTGCCGCGACTATATTGAGATCTGGAAGGATGCTGCACAACAACATTGGCACACGGATAGATGATGACACCCCGACCGTTTCTTCTGATCATTCTTCTTTTTCGTCTTCTGAGCCTATTCTCCATTCTTCAAAAGGCTCTTCTTCTTCAATCGCTTCTCCGAATGGACCCACATCTCACTCCACTAAAACTCCAGTTCTGGGATCCGTTTCAACTCTACAATCTCCTCCATAAGTATTGGACTCAACCAATTTCAAAAACGTTCTATTTCCAAACCGGTTGAGGTCCAATAAATAAAACCTACAAATGGACAAGATTATGGAGTTGTTTAAACATGTTAACATCAACATTCCCCTCTTAGATGCAGTCCAACAAGTCCCTTCGTGCGCAAAAATCTTAAAGAACTTGTGCACTATGAAGAGAAAATCTCAGGTACCTAAGAAGGTTTTCTTAGCTAGTACCGTGAGTGATGCTCTTACCCAAACTTTAGCTCAAAAACGGAAGGACCCTGGCTGTCCTACGATTTCAATAACCATTGGGGATAAGAACATCAACCGCGGTCTTTTGGATCTTGGTGCCAGTGTTAACCTGTTTCCGTATTCTGTATATGAGTAACTAGGTGTAGGAGAGCTGAAACCCACACACTGTACTCTCTAAATGGCCGACCGATCTATCACCCATCCTAGGGGTAAGCTAGAGGATGTGTTAATAAAGGTTGGGGACTTCATATTCCCCGTTGACTTCATTGTTTTAGACACACAACCTGTAGCTAACCCCCGGAATCAAATTCCGGTGATACTCGGTTGCCCATTCCTTGAAACCTCAAATGCTGTGATCAATTGTCGAAATGGTTCAATGAACCTATCTTTTGGCAACATGACAATTGAACTCAACATTTTTAGGTTAGGGAATTAGCCATCTGAACCAAGTGCTCATATATTAAATGTTTGTTCCATCCAAAAGATCACCCCAGAGGACTGTGAATTTGAGGAATTCTTGTTTAATCACAGTAATCTTGACGCCACTAGTGCGTTTCTCTTTGAACCTGCTGCTGCTTCCACTCCCGACAATGATTATGAGTGCTTCATGTTTTCGAACGATTTTGGCTTGTCTCCACGTGAGTTTGAATCTTTCGAATTTTCGGATGCGTTAGTTGAACCATCCAACTCGGTCACATACACTCACTTTGAGTCTCTGTTGGAATCTTTTGAGTTTGTGACATTTTCGCCAATCTTGCATTCAGTCGTTTCACCTCCAACGCTCGAACTCAAGCCTCTGCCGTCTCACCTTAAGTATGCTTACTTAGGTGAGAAGACCCTCCCTGTCATCATCTCGGCTTCTCTAGCTCCAGAGTAGGAGAAATCCCTTCTCACGGTCTTGCAATCCAATCGGCAAGCTTTCGGGTGGACGATGGTGGACATTAAAGGGATTAGTCCTCTGATCGTTGAACATCACATTCACTTAATGGATGATGCCAAAACAGCTAGGGATCCACAGAGGCAGTTAAATCCAGTCATGAAGGAGGCTGTGAAGAAGGAAATCGTCAAATGTCTGGATAGTGGTATCATTTACCCTATCTTAGACAGCCAGTGGGTCAGTCCTATACACATTGTCCCTAAGAAGTCGGGCATTACGGTCATCACAAACGAGGAGAATGAGTTGATCCCTACTCGCACCCATACTGGGTGGCAAGTATGCATTGATTATAGAAAACTCAATGACGCAACATGGAAGGACCACTTTCCGCTACCATTCATTGACTAAATGCTCGAAAGATTAGCTGGACATGAGTACTAATGTTTTCTGGACGGCTACTCAGGCTACAACCAGATTCCCATCGCTGAGAAAGACGAGGACAAAACCACGTTCACCTGTCCTTTCGGCACGTTCGCATATCGCCGCATGCCCTTTGAGCTATGTAATGCTCCCGCTACCTTCCAGCAGTGTATGATAGGAATTTTCTCTGACATGGTTGAGAAATTTTGGAGATATTCATGGATGATTTTTCCATCTTTGGCGATTCTTTTGACAAGTGTCTGCAACATCTCGATGCTGTCCTTACCCGATGTAAGGATAAAAACCTTACGTTAAACTGGGAAAAATGCCACTTCATGGTACGCGAAAGTATTGTCCTAGGACATATCATTTCGCAAAATGGCATTGAGGTAGACAAAGCAAAGATTGAAGTCATTTCCAATCTCCCTCCTCCCAGATGCGTCAGAGATATCCGATCTTTTCTTGGCTACGCCGGTTTTTACAGACGGTTTATCAAGGACTTTAGCAAGATTGCTAGACCCTTGACTCTTCTTCTGGCCAAGGATACCACATTCGACTTCGACTCGAGCTGTTTGACTGCTTTCGAGTCACTAAAAAGCTCACTCACCTCTGCTCTCGTTCTTTCTTCTCCTGACTGGACGTATCCCTTTGAGATTATGTGCGATGCATTCGATTTTGCTATCGGTGCGGTCCTAGGACAGCATATCGATAAAAATCCATACGTAATCTACTACTCAAGCCGGACCCTAAACGACGCCCAAATGAATTATACAACAACCAAGAAAGAGATCTTGGCTGTTGTGTTTGCTTTAGAAAAATTCAGGCCTTATCTGATCGGCTCTCCAGTCATAATCTATACCGATCATTCAGCTCTGCGACATCTTTTTGCGAAAAAGGATGCAAAATCTCAATTAATACGTTGGATGCTCTTACTTCAAGAATTTGACCTTGTCATTAAGGACAAAAGAAGATGTGAAAACGTAGTGGCCGACCATCTTTCATGACTTCCTTCTTCGCCGACACTTCCTCTCCCAATTAATGATATTTTTCCTGATGAAGAACTCTTGACAGTATTGTGCGAACCTTGGTTCGCAGATATTGTGAACTATTTGGTAACAGGACTACTTCCGAACGAATGGTCAAGTCAGGACAGACTTATATTTTTATTCCAAGTAAAACACTTTTACTAGGATGAACCCTACATGTTCAAGTACTGTCCAGACCAAATTATTCGTCGGTGTGTTCCTGATAATGAGTTCAAGAGTGTGCTGTCGTTTTGCTATGATCAAGCATGTGGCGGGCATTTTGGCCCAAGAAAAACAGTTGAGAAAGTCTTGCAATGTGGCTTTTACTGGCCACAACTCTTCAAAAATGCCTATGATTATTGCAAGACTTTCTCCCAGTGCCAACACTTGGGCCGGATTTCCAGGAGAAACGAGATGCCGCTCCAACCAATCTTGGTTGTTGAGATTTTCGATGTTTGGGGAATTGATTTCATGGGGCCGTTTCCTAGCTTTTTTGGGAACCTGTATATTCTTTTAACTGTTAGTTATGTCTCTAAATGGGTCGAGGCAGTGCCAAGCCAGATGAACGACAATAAGGTTGTCATTAGATTCCTTAAAGAAAACATTTTTTCCCAGTTTGGGCACCCCTGCGCGATCATTAGTGACAATGGGACGCATTTCTGTAATAGGACTTTCGAGGCCTTGATGCGGAAATACTCTATTAATCATAAGCTATCTACGCCTTACCACCCCCAAACATGTGGGCAAGCCGAATTTTCAAATCGGCAAATCAAGAGGATTTTGGAGAAAACGGTTTCCAAGAACCATTAAGATTGGTCTTTGAAACTAACTGATGCCCTTTGGGCATTCCACACTACTTACAAGACTGATCTTGGAATGTCTCCCTATCGGCTTGTGTATGGAAAGGCTTGCCACCTTTCTTTGGAAATCGAGCATCGCGCATTTTGGGCGATCAAAGAGCTGAACCTAACCCTTGAAGATGCGGGCAGCTATCGGAAGCTGCAACTCAATGAGCTGAACGAGCTTCAGGATGAATCTTATGAAAACACGGCTGTTATAAAGAACCGAACGAAGGTGTTTCATGATAAACACCTTACGCACAAAACCTTCACGCTTGGACAACAGGTACTTCTTTACGACACCCGACTATATTTTCATCCCGGTAAGCTTCGATCTCGCTGGAAAGGACCCTTTTTTGTGCGGAGTGTATACCCGCACGGCGCGGTGGATTTGGAGAATCCAGAGGACGGTTCACTATTCAAAGTGAACGGACAAAGAGTAAAACCGTTCCTTACCGCAGAACCATCGGAGGAGCTCCTGCTGTTACAGGAGCCGGTTTACATCAACAAATCTTTCTCCGTTTACCACCAAACTTCGGTTATCCAGCCATATACTGTTTCAAATAAGTTTGGGGATATGCATATACTATCTTGTATATATATAATGGATATTCTTGTCTGGTACATATCCATTCTTTTGTGTGTCGGGATATTTCTTGCCTGGTGAAATTCCCATTTGTAATATAAAATAAATAATAAATAAATAAATAAATAAAACAAGCAGGGGGGTGTTTTTGTAAATATTCAGTTCTATTAAAAATGAAAAAAAAAATAAAAATAATTTCCTATTTTGGGGGGGACTTTTGTACAAATAACCAACAGCCCCTATAAATACACACACTCTCTCTTTTCTGCATTTCCCGAGCCTCATTCTAACCCTCACACAAAACCTTAGCAGCCTTTCCAATTTCCGCCGCCGATCTCTCTTTTCAGCCACGCAACAGCCGCCGATCTCCTCATCTGCCGCGCAACTGCCGCCGATCAGAAGCATCTCTCTCTGAAATTTTCAGAGGAGGTTTGTGTCTCTAAACTCCTCTCTGTAAATTTAATAATTCTGCATTTTCTGTCCATGGCCCCTACATTTCAATTTGGACGTGATTTCTTCCAATTATTTACCCATAACGTTTATGGTAGCTATTTTGGTGAAGAGATCTGGAAACGCGGATGGAATTTCCTATTATATAACCATCCAAATGCGTTCGCGATTCCTGATCTCGTTGCGCGTTTCTTTGAAAGTATGGAGAAGGGATGTTTAGCTAAACACGGGTTCATACGATTATTGTGGGGGGATCGGGAAATTGTGATAGATAGAAACTTCATTCAAGAAGTAACTTTGATACCTCGTATCCCCGTACACGATCAACCCCTCCGCTTTGAAGATTGCATGCCGTTAATGGATGATGATTGTTCTAGGGAACCTAGGAAGGGCATTCAGGCTCGAATGCTGTATGCGAACATATTGACCGTGTGCCGTTACGCACAAAACAACATCTTTGGAAGTTCGTACAACACCACCTTTTTCACCCCATCCCTACACATTGTGCACACATTAATGACCAAGAACCCTAGTTATGACATGTGCACTGTGCTACTATACTCGATTGGTGCCGGCAAGGGGGCTGCCAATTACCCATGCTCAATGTTAGTGATACAATTGTGTAGCTATTTTCTTTCTGTTGAGGAATCTGATGTTTACATGCATGGTGGGGTTCCCATTCGACACCTTTTTGAGGGTGTCTCAACATCCTATACAGACTTCATGGATTATGGTCGCGCAACAAGCCGGCCGAAGATGTGATGGCGAAGACGCCCAGCTCGAGCTCGACAGGGAGCGATGAAGAGCCAACCCCCACTGTGCAAGCACGCTTGATAAGACGTACCCATAGGGGGGTAGAATGAGTGTTGGGGATACTGACAAATTTTGATCAGCGTTTGACGAGTCTTGAATAGGGAATGTATACCCTACTAGCATGAGAGGAAAGAGCGAGATCGAAGGGTCGGGGAACGGACAGGAGTGAGGCCGGAACGAGTGATGCCGCGTCTAGGAGTCGCCGTAGGTAGCAGTGAAGGCACTGCTGTCGGTAAGTTTGGGGGTAGGGTTTGGTTGTAAATAGTTATCCTTGCATTCTGCATGTGCAAATTTTTTTGTTTTATGTAAATATTTGTTCTTTTACTTTGCATGTTTAAATTCCACATAGCATTTTTCTGCGTTGCATTATTATAAAAAAATAAAAAAATTAAAAGAATTAAAAAATGAAAAATGAAAAATGAAAAAAAAATGAAAATTTCAATATTGGACATTTTTGATTCAAGTTCGACATGGCGGTTGACTAGTTAGAAAAAACTAAATCCTAAACTTAGTAAATTAAAAACCCTAAAAATAATCTTCCTTGAAGTATAACTATAGAAAATATACGTCGTTGCAGTTTATTTAGAAATAAGCAATTTTGAGTTCAGTTCTTGGGCTAAGTTGAAATGAGGGAAGAGTATTGAAAGCTCTGTTTGAAGAGTAAGTCTGAAAAGTAATTCTGAATCTTAAGTCCAAATTCTGAAAATATATACCCTATAAATCGCACATAGACGGACCTTGAAACTTGGGATAGTAAAGGATACCTAGAAATATTCTTGCCTGAAAGCCTAGTATGAAGAAAAAAAGGCATTTAAAGCTAACCACCAAAAGGATATCATTGAAAAATATATCTGGTCTTGAAATAAAAAAAAGAAAAAAAATAATAAATACAAGACCTGGAAACTGCTATTTACGCTTTAATGTTCACACATTCAGTAATCGGCTGATTAATGCCTCAGGAAGCTGTAATAGTCATATGAAAGATGTGTGAGAAAATCCGTCCACCATTAATAAAGAAGAAGTAGTGCTATGTATTAAGGTAAGGGTATTATAGCTTGAATTGAATTTCCAAGTGTAGGGGTGATATTTACACACGCGTAGGGGTATATGATCAGAGTTTGGAGGAGAGATAGGAATGAAAAATAGGGTTTATATCTTCAATAGAGATGATAAAAATTCCGGATTTGACATTGTGTTTTAGAAGGAAAACTCAAGAGATGCTGTGAGCTTTATTAACTGAAAAAACGTATAGGATCTTAAGTTAAATGAAAAGGAAGTGTGAAGAATAAGGGTTGATGATTTCTAAGTTAAAGATGATAGAGTTTCTTGCTAGAATGCTGAACTGTAGGATTAGAATCAACGACCAATTTCAATTTGACCGGATTTTATGGGTAGTATCCGCTGAAAACCCTCAGGAGACAACACTCCTCCTCTAAGGCAACCTAGAGATTTAACGGCTTGTTGCACGAGCTCAGTGCAATCGCATTCCCTGTGAAAGTGAGGTTAGGAATTTTTGTGAATAAAATGGCTTTGCTCGAGACGAGCAAAAGATAAGTTTGGGAGTATTTGTTCATATCAGATTTTTGCATTTTTATACCGCCCATTCTTGATCGCATTGCATATAGGTAGGTACTCTTGATTCGTGTTTGCTAAATAATTGCAGGTTACGGGATCTCAGCTCTAAACAGTGAAAATCATGAAAAGGCGCAACAAATTCAGGACTACTGCCAACCACAGATAAAATACGGGTCTCCGCTCACCATCTGTCAGATGCCGCCTACCAGTTCGAGGGACAAAATAGCAAATCATTTGTCATTTCATGGACAAAGTACAAGAGGCGGTACAAGATCCATGATTTCAACGCGGAGCTCAAGAAAATTAAGGCAAAGATCCACATTTATTTCATCTTTTTGGACTGCTGAAAATCTGGGAGAAAAATGAAGAGATTCTGAGAAACCAAGTGTACTAAACAGATAAGAACAGCAACATGGAAAATCCCAGAAAAAATGACACTGCAATTCAACCAAAGGGCCGCAGATCTGCGGCCAATATAGAACTTATGCGGCGGATCCGCGGCCGAGTCAACTCAGTGTTGGATCGGATTTTCAGGGTAGTTTTGTAATTGCATAAAGGTTCAGATTTTATCCCTAGGGTTTCATGTATCTGCCTATAAATAGCCCAGTTCCAAGCCATGTAAAGGATGCTTTTTCGTGTATTAGGATTTAGGATAATAGTTTGTATCTTCTTCCTCTTCATCTTTCTCCTTTGATATTGTAGTGAGCTTCATGAGTGAATGATGAATAAAGAAGAGTTCTTTTAACATGCATGTCTTATAATTGTGTCTTATATTTTTCTTGTAATTTTATTTGTTAAAATAGTTGTTGTTATTTGTTTGTTTGCTTACTTTCTTCTTCACTTTTCCTTTATCCTTACAACAATGATACTTAAGTGTGATCCTTGCTTAAGTGAGATCCTAAATATCTAGTTGTGATTCTCTAACTCATTTCTTTCTATCTTCTTTCTTTGTTTTATTTTCTTTTTCTTTTTAATGGGTGTGTAGTTTCTCACTTGTTAGGATAGGATAAGGGAAGTTTGAGAGAAGGAAATCTCTCTCTCATTTCTTTGCCCAACATCTTAATTCGGACTCTCGTCAATTGAACCACAATTCGCTCCCTACGGCACCCTATTTTATATGATAGCGGTGGCACCCTTGTGAGACCGTTTGTGGTTGAATTGACCGGAGGTTACGGCTAAAGAACGGACGGACAAGGACCAAAAGGAAGGAACTAAGCGTTGGAAAGCCTATCTTATACTCACAAGTTTCCTTCCTAGTCGTTCTAATCTCCGTTGTTTTCGATTACCGTAATATCGATATTAAGAGTGGCAACGAAAGAAGTGAGCGACTCCTAACTCAAACTAACCTAATCCTAACCCTAACAAGCTCTCTTTATATATATTTTAGCACATAGTTAATCGTAAACAACCCTGGACAAATTGGACTTAACTCGTTGAAACACTAAGAAAAAGATTCCCAACTCTCCGTGGACCGACCCGTACTCATCCGGCTAGTTACCAAGCGAAACCGTATTTATTGGGGTAATTAAAACTAAGTACACAAAATCTTTATCAATCAGACAGCATGATCTTTGTCGATAGAGTCTTGACTATCGGCAAGGAATCTACTTAGGTGGTGCAACCGTTGCGTCACACTTTCAAAGACGGGGCTTCCACGTTGAGGGCTTGGGAAATATTGCACTTGTATTCTATCAGGCCGGGCTGCTTAGTATTCAGACAGAACGCCTCGGTACTATTTATGAGGTACAACCCGAATCGCTTCGCTCAACAGTCGGGTTATAATCCGGGTGTTCCTCTCGAGGCTTTCTTAGCCGAGCCGGCTGCTACGAGGAGGGTATTTGTAGCGCGCTGCACTACTTTATGCGATTAAATATGGAGTCAAATTTTCTCATTAGCGAGCCGAGCTATTTGCCGATAGCTTCGAACGCTTACGTGGCGTGGTACCAGCATGCGACGGGTGCTGTTATCAAGGAAGAAAGGCGGCTATTGCTCGATCACAAGGAGGCAGTCCCCGCTGGTAATCTATTGGTCCCTTTAAAGCGACGGACTGTCGTTCGTCCCTCCTTAAGAGAAGATATTACGGCTGTGGTCCCACGAGCTTTCAATGAGAGGCATCAATCGGGTGTTCCCGCAACTGCGGCAGCCGTAGCGTCCCCAGAATCTGGCATTGGTTCAGAAATTGGGACCCGCCGTCTGAAGATGCATGTCAAGTGCAAGCTCTTATCGTCGGCCGCTGGTGTCCGTTCATAGAAAAGAAGAAGTCTCTATTCTCTGCCGACGTCGTATTCGGCCAGGAGCCCCATGCTCTCTACAGTGAGGTCTTATGCGAATACGACACCAATGAAGGTTTGTTCGACATGCCTGCGATCGATACTGATCTACAGGTTGCCCTCGCAGCTTCCGAGCAACTGGCTCATGAGGAAGCAAAGTTGATCTCTATAACAAAGTCAGGTATATTTCAGTTATATTCTTCTGCGCCTATCCGTTCTCTCTTTATTATGCTTCTATTAACGCTTTCTTCCTCAACAGGTATTTCTGCCGAAGAGGCTTTCGCGTCTTCTCTCAGGACGTTCGAGGAGGAAGAGAGGCTCCATGCTTTTTTGGTCCTTGGTATAATTTGTTTCATTACGCCTTTAATCTTTTTTATTCATGAAGTGACCCTTTTCTTCGCCCTATTGCAGGAACTACCGCAACTCGGGTCATTCCAAGTGCAGTGTCAATCCCAAGTGGCGATGCAGCAAAGCTTCTAGAGCCAGCGACTATGATCATGACCATCCCTAAGTTACTACAGGAGGCATTGCTGAAGCAGCCGATGATGGACGCGGTAGCGGCTCCGGAGGCAGAGCTTGGTTCGGACGACGATGTCCTCCTGTCAGAAGTCTTAAGGAGGTCAGTTCTCATTGCTCAGACTGAAAGGAAGCGCAGGAAGCATGCAGCGAGGGAACATGATACTTTTTTGTCCGCAGGTGCAGGCTCAAGCAGTATTCCGCCTGCTGACATTCCTTAGGCGGATGTTCCTTCTGTCCTGTCTACTGCCCATAGCCAGGTTGCACGTGCAGCTCGGGAAGAAACTGTAAAGCTACTTCAAGGTAACGTAATGCCCAGTCCTTTATTAGAACTTGGTCATCGAATTCTGACATACGCATTTTCTTTTAAGCAGGGCGGAGTCCTGACGATGGTATGGCAGGTGAAACGCCGATGATTACAGAGCCTGAAGTGGCTACTCTTTCTCGGGAATCTGGGACTTTCCAGACTGCTGCTCTTTCTCCTTGTGGCTTCTTGGTATTGGCGGGTGTCACAAGCATTACGACGCCCCTCGTCGAGTCAGGGCATGAAGCTATGGGTGCAGAATTTATTCCCTCGAGAGAGAGAGAGGAAGCCGTCACACTTGGTAACGCTTCCAGCAAGGTTTCGGTCCCTGATCTATAAGGTAGTCCTTGGGTTGTTGTTTATGAGTTTTTCAATCCTGTCAAGCCTTTCTAATGATATTTCATTTGTCTTGAGCATAGGCGCGGTAGACCCTGAAGCAGTGCCGGCTGATGAAGTATCACCGGCCGCTATTTTGATGGTCATTGTCCCTTTGCTTTCTTCTGCGCCTCCTCAAATCTTGGAAGGTATGGGTTTCTCACTTATTTGTTTCTTTGTAGATACAATCCTCGTTGTATTGACCGTATACTTTCGCATCTCTACAAGAGTACTTTTTGACCATCTGTACCAGGTGTTAAGCCCGCATTTTTCCTTTCAGTCGAAAATCGTTCCACCTTTTGGTATTGGTCAGTATATTCTTAACCTATTGTTTCTTTCCCTTTTTTATGAGTAGACTTATTGTTGCTAAGTCTTCCTTATATTGACCACAGTATCACGGGTCGGAGGAGGAAACAAAAGAATAGTCGTGCCTCCGGTACTCCCTATTCTGCCGCCTGCCACAGCCGGTATGATAGATTCCATCCCTTAGGTGTTTTCTTTGTCTCCTGGGTTGAAATTTGATCGTAGTTCATTTTGCAGCGATTACACCGGCTCCGGCTCCTTTTGAGTCTCGCATTCCAATATCCGCGGGAACCTTCGCTAAACGTACATCCTCCACGGGCACCGTGAATAGCCGGCGAACGTTAAGCGAGTTTATCGAAGATCTCAATGCCGAGGCCTTCACTTTTGCTACGGATTTTGCCGACAAAGTCAATCCAATGCTGGCGACGCTCGTGAACTTCCATAATGAAGATCTTGTCGGCTCTTAAGTTGATTATTGCAGGAAGATCAAGGCTTGCCTGTACGAGATTGAGCTTAAGCGTCTCGCTCCTGAGGTGTTGGCCTCGAACTCTCTGCGGGCTGCGTGGGTCGAGCAGAGTGTTCCTTTCATTCGCCATTTTGAACAAGAGGCGGCCCTAAGGAGAAAGGAACATGAGGCGGCTTCTGGAAAATCCGCCCAATTGTGTGACCAAGTTGAAGCAAATGCTGCGCAGCTAAAAGCTATCTTCGATAACCTCCAGTGATGTATTTCGGATGGGTTAATGCTAAGACAGAAGCTTGACTTCACCGAGCGAGTCACGCAGGACTGCGAAGCTGCCAAGCAAGAAATCGATGAAAAGCTTTCATCCTATTTGCAGCAACGGACTCAAATCGATGTGGATTTGGCCGCTGTAGCTGCACACGAGAAGGAATTGCGAGGAGCGCGCAAGCGGGTTGTCAGTTTATTGAAGACGCCTCCTCCTTAATAACTGTTATTGTACCCCCTTTCTTGTATTGGTTGTAAACATCTGATTCATGAATAACATGTATTCATTTTGATTTCTTTATGAAATGCATCTTGTATTCACTTGAATTCATGAATAAAAGACATATTTTATTTCATACTGGCATTTCTCTTTTCTTCGATATCATGGTCTGGTGTGAAGTAGTTTATATACTCATTTCGGAGTTTGTAGTTTACCTTGTTTGGGCTTGTAGGCAAACCTATCCTAACGTCACAGTTAACCCATGCTCTTTACGACAGAGGTCCGTTAGGGTCTGTAGTACTATGGTTTTGTCCATCGTACCGTCACGTTGGCTGATACATTCCCCGATATGCAGACTTTATGCTGCTGTTCAAGTAGCCCCGCGACTGTCGTATCTCTGATCCCTTCGGGAGCTGGACATGACGTCTTCAAGTAATCTCCTTAGGTCATATTACCGTCCGAAGAGCAAACGTTAGGAATTTTCCAAAACGCTTTTTACTTAAGGTTAGGCTCAATTTGGGAGCCCCGATGAGTCTTAAACACTCCGCGCTGGTGTGGGACGATCTCCGATAATCTTTTAAGTTTTATTTGAGTTGCCGTCAAGACCCTGAAGCTAGGATTTTGGCCTTCGCTTTCTTTGTTGACACCGCGTCTGCTGTAATGAGAAGAATGTCAAGGTGATCTCTAGGTTGTTTGTAAACCGTCGAGATTTAGAACTAGGGACTTTGCCATAGCTCCGTTTTGTTGACCTTGGGGTTGCTTGTTGACGTCGCGTCTGTATCCTACTGGAGTGAGAAGAAACGCCGTTGTTGATCTCTAGGCTGTCTGTGAACCGTCGAGATTTGGAACTAGGGATTTTGCTATGGCTCCGATTTGTTGACCCTGGGGTCGCTTGTTGATGTCACGTCTGCATTCTACTGGAGTGAGAAGAAACACCGTTGTTGATCTTTAGGATGTCTGTGAACCATCGAGATTTGGAACTAGGGACTTTGCCATGGCTTCGTTTTGTTAACCCTGGGTTTGCTTGTTGTCGTCGCTTCTGCATCCTGCTGGAGTGAGAAGAAACATCGTTGTTGATCTCTAGGCTGTCTGTGAAACGTCGAGATTTAGAACTAGGGACTTTGCCATGGCTCCGCTTTGTTGACCCTGAAGTCGCTTGTTGACGTCGCGTCTGCATCCTGCTGGAGTGAGAAGAAACACCGTTGTTGATCTCTAAGTCGTAGATTTTGCCATCGAGATCTGGCTCTCCTTCTGATGGAGCCGGGTGGGAAAATGTGATTCCCTTTTCGTTTGTGCCATGGATTGTATACAGGGGTCGATGTGGACTCACTTGCAGGGCAAAAGTTTCATTTTCATTCATTTTTTTTAATTCTTTCCGCGACGCTCTATCATTTCAGCTTTTTATATCACGAAAGTCACGATTGCCCAATCATTTCGGCTTTTTATCGCGGTGCCCAATCATTTCGGCTATTTTTTCTTTTTACTCGCTGCTTTTTATTGCGAGTCGGCTGTTTTTATATGCATATTTTTTGCTCGCTGATTTTTATTGCGAGTTGCCCTATCATTTCGGCTATTTTTATATGCATATTTTTGCTCGCTGATTTTTATTGCGAGTATGGAACTTAATATTTGATGCCAATTTTGGCATCAGTATCGCTGCGACTGGAATATTGCCAGGAGCGAATCATCATTTACCGTGAAAGGCCTTGGAATTTGATACTGATTTAGGCATCAGCATCACTACAATTAGGATATTGCCAGGAGCGAATCATCATTTGCCTTTGTTGATTTGAACAAAGGTGGCTTAGCAAACAGGGTTAGGATCCTGCCGTTTAAGGCTTTTTGACCTAAAAAGCCAGAAGGGTCTCATAAAGGTATTTCTCCTTATGAGTCGTGAGGATCTCGTAACCGCATTTTCTCCCTAAGAATCGTGGGGATTCTTAAGTGTGTGTTCTTTTATAAGTCGTAAGGATCTTAAAAGAGTGCTTTCTCCTTATAAGTCGAGAGGACCTACAAGTGTCATTCACCATATGAGGACATTCCTCGTGATTGGTGGACTCGGTGGGGGAAACATTTATTTCCGCCCGTGGATTGTATACAAGGGCCAATATCGGACCTCCTGTAGGGCAACTTGGGGAGCATGACGGCTTAAGGACATGTTTTGATCGCTATAACTTAAGACTTTGAATCGTATAAGCCATGAGGGTCTCATAGGGGGAGTTCTCTTTATGAGTCGAGAGGATCTCGTAAGTGAAAATTTTACGAGATTGCACCCTTTTGGGTTTTCACAAGCTCATCGGTAGCCCTGCTGTTTTTATTCACGGCGCCCTTTTGGGTTTTCATCCGTGCCCATTTCGCTTGTGGCCATACCATTTCTTTTTCTTTTTTTAACAATGAGATTGCGCCCTTTCAGGTTTTCACAAGCTTGCCGGTAGCCTTGCTGTTTTTACTCACGGCGTCCTTTCGGGTTTTCATCCGTGCCCATTTCGCTTGTGGACGTACCATTTTTTTTATATTTGCCAATGGCACTTAGGGGGAACTTAGCCACCGGGGTAGCTGTGTAGCCAGCGGGACTTGAGTTGCAGTCCTTGCCGTTGGGACTTGTGGACTTGAATTCCATTATCGCCGTGCTTAAGGCGACATATTAGTTTAAGAACATTACGGTCCATTGTTAGTTTAGGGACATCTCGGTCCAGGGCCAGCTTCAAGGCGGAGTTTTGCCAGATACTACTTATAGAGTCTTGACTCAGGAAGACATCGAGCGGACACGAGCGTCGTCATCTATCATTAACCTGAGCCGTGACTTGTTAAGCGTAGTATTTTTTAAGGAACCGGCCGTTTATTGACCGGAAGGGTCTTTCGCCATGCATATACATGAGCAAGTAGGCCCCACCTTGGTAGACCTTGTCTAAGATGTACGGAACATCATAGTTCGGCTCGAATTTCCCCCACTTTGCACGGTTGGGGATCATAGGTCTTTTTACGACTAGCACAAGTTCGCCTTGGTGGAATGTTCTTGGTCTGGTTAGTCTTTCGTATGAGCGTGTCATCCTTGCTTTGTAGACTTCCAGGTTTTGCTGCGCCATGAGACGAGTTTCACCGAGGGTATCGAGCTCCTCAAGACGAAGATGAGCATTTTCTTCATCCGTCAGCTCATATCGAACTGCCACTCGTAGAGAGGGTAGCTCTATCTCCAAGGGAATTACCGCTTCAGTGTCGAATACCAACGCGTACGGTGTTGCATTCATAGCTGTTCTGAACATGGTTCGATACACCTAGAGAGCTTCATGCAGTCTCTCATGCCAGTCCTTTCTTTTTCTGGACACCATTTTCTTTATGATCTTTGTCAAGGTCTTGCTGAAAGGCTCAGCTAGACCGTTAGTGTAACATTTGGAAAATTTAGAAATAAATAAAATAAATTAATTAAATAATAAAAATGTTAAATTCAAAAGTTTTTAAAACCAAATAAGACATGTTCATAAGTAGTATGTGAAACAAATTAAATTAAAATTTTAATATGTAACATAAATAAATTATAAGGGTTTTAATATAAAATTTAGCTTCATTTTAATTAAAATAGTGTTATATAATAACATAGTTAGTGAGGGGTCTTTGTGTAAAAATTTAGGAAATTGTGCAAATTGGAAAATTTTAAGGGTGTAAGTAGAAAAGAGGTTAAATAAGGTTTAGTTCAGAATTTATCACAAGATAAATCAATTTGGAAATGATAATACCTTAACATATCCTTCTTGCATGCACAACGCACACACAACACCTCCTCCTTGCATGAGGATGGCACACCTTGATCTTTGACACCTCTTACTACACATCATTCTTACCTTTGTCATATATAACATGTGTTCAGATCATTTAGCTAATTTAAAATCTGAAAAATTAAAAGAAAGAAAAAGAAAACTAGAACAAGCAAGGAAGAACAAGAGAAAGAAGAAGGGAAGAGCTAAGTTCTAGGATTTCCACCATCAAGTTAGGAACTAGAAGCTTGTGCATCTTGGAGGGAGTTCTTCCAGCAAACCCTTGTAGATAAAATCCTTAATCACTGTAGGAATTTAGTTCTGTAACTAGTTTAAATTAGAAATCAAAATGTCTACAATATTGTATTTTAGGCAAAACTGAGCTCTGTTTTAATCTGCTATAGTTTAGATAAAATTTAACTTAACCAAACAGTGCCTTAATATTGTATGTTGGACCTAGAACAAACCATAGGAGCACGAACCCAGGGGCTCGGATTTTGGCCGGCGAGGTATAGGCAAATTCCGGCGTCGCCGTATTTGTAGGGAGGTTTGGTGTTTTGGGTTTTTGGGGTAGGTCTCTGTGTAGATATTATGATATTTGGTATTGTTTATTTAAGTTAAATTAACAGTATATGGAATCTGGGGACTAATATCGTAAAAGGGATCAAAATTCTAAAGTACGACACGGTAAATTCGTAAAACGTTTAAGTTTTCTGAAGCAAACAGCGGTAGGTTAAAACTCAGTTAGTATAGGTGTTAGATAGTTTAAAATAGTCGTACGTGGTATCGTTAATACGTACAACTTGTGTTTTCATGATTTTTCCATATCGGAGTTAGCCATTTCTTATATAAGTTAATTTCGATATTAGATTCGAATACGGAAACTTCGGAGGCCGTAAGGAAAGGAAAATGATTGGTGATCTGAGTCGATTCGACGTATTCCGTTGAGTAGACTAAATATCTACCGGGGGATCATGTAAAGATGACGTAATACGCCCGTTGTTTTGTTTAAATAAAAATTAAACTTTTGTATGTTAATTTGATCATATGCATCCACATAAATATATATATACATCACCATGTTAGTAGTTGTTAGAACACAGCACAATTATCGACGAGTTATGCCACACATACACATATCTATATGTTACACTACACCTCGTCGATATTAACATGCCACTTTTACACTTAGTAATTATCCTGTTAAATATGATTCTATCATGCCTTAAAAATCATTAACAGTAGTACTTTGCATAAATGCCATCATGTTTCGTATTTAAATGTTCGAAGTTGATATAAGAGGAAATTGGGTTATTAAAGATTTATGGTTTTGAGTTTTCCTATACTATTGCATAAATTTAGTGATTCTTCAAATTGATATGAGATGTCCACCATGAGATATTGTTTTTATGATTTGATTTTATTCCGGACCGAGTGGCGGAGCTATACGGTGGTGGATTTTTACGTTATCCAAACTGAGTAGGGGAGATATACAGTTGGATACATGGTGGAGCAGGTCGAGACCGAGGGGCAGAAAAGCTGCATTTGAGGCGGGGAACCTAGCGAAGATACTCGATACCGGAGATAATATTGAAACACGACGGATATCTAGATGATACCGACCGGTGTTATTGATTACAGGATCGTTCGAGGAATGGGGCCTGAGGGAAACAGAAGATTTGTGTCGATGTTGGACACGGAAAGATGAACTTGATTTGGAAATAAGTGATGAGATTTTATTCTTGATTTATATGATTATTAGTATAAATTCATGCTTTCACATGCTATCATGCATCATACTCATCCTTATCTAAATTAGTTATAGTTGTCATATTTACATTATCAGCTGCTATATGTTAGTTTTATTCACTGAGTTGGCAACTCACCCCCGTTGTGCCCCAGTTCCTTGCACGGGTAGAGTGGACGGTTACCAGCAGTGCAGATTCACTTATTAGCTTTTATCGCATCTTTTGCTAGGTGGGTTATCTATGTAGTAACCTCTTCTTTTGGTATTGTATATTGAATCTAGAATATCTCCATTAGACCCTGTATTATGACTTAGAACGAGAGTGGTGGTTGTATGTATATTATTTGACAGATGAGATCGCTTAGTTATGTTAAATGGTATCTCTTTTATTTATGTCCGAGATTCTTACTGATGTAGTATAAAGTTGTAATTTATTTCCGCTGTTGGCATTGTTGATCCCAACTAGGGATGCAACCAAACTTAAAACTTTATGACTGTTATAATATGAATTCAATAGGGAGTTACTGTTAAGATCTTAATTACTTAAAACTGTGATTTTTACTTAAAAACTAAATTTTCATAAAATTTCCGCAAAAAGGGTTTTGATTTTGGTTTTTGGCTTACTCGGGTTGTGTAAATATCTCAGGATATTATGCAATCTAAGTGCTGGTCACATCCAAACTTTGGGTTATGACAAAGTTGGTATCAGAGCTTAGGATTAACCTTACGGAATCGAATAGTGAGTTAAGGTAAGACGACTTGAGTTCGTTACGTAGGATAACTTTTGGTTGGAGTAGGTGAATTATGATGAGTGTAATACCGTACGTATATTCCGCGGCATATTTACGCTATGATACTCAGCCTAAATAACCTTAGGAGATGTTTGTTCAACTTCTTTCCTTGATTCCATGTATCTTGTGATTCGACTGTAATGTCCTTATCAATCCTGTTTCTTACTCCAGCCACTATGTCATTAACGACTACGGGGACTCAGAGTACCGCTGTTCGGAATGAGATTGGAGCGGGCTCGTCTGAAACGGGGATAGACCTGGGCAGTACGCCTATCTTTCAAGAACCGATTGATTCACTCTATATTGATCGTATAGCTAGGATGGAGGCAAGTGTTTAAGAGATGCGCCGAATGATCGGATCCTTATTAGAGATTAGTCAAGCACGGGGGTCGACCATTACTCCACGTACGGTTGTTCAGAGACCAAGGCAAATTCGTAATAATACATTAGCACTAAGACGTGTTCGTAGAGGCCGTGGCAGATTCTGTATGGTTCAGTTTTATCACTTATACCCATATGTTCAGCAGCACGTGCAAAGATGTTTCAGATGTGGGTGTCTGTATCACTTTATTAGGAATTGTCCCGTGAGGCGACATGGGGAGGCATCGGTCTCACATATGACTGCACCACCTTCACCACCTCCTCCGAGCACATTACCTCCTGTACCCGTTGTTGTTCCACGTCAGATCAGCGCCTATAGGGACCGTGGTCGTGACGATCGTAATTTGAGAGGATGAGGAGGTCGAGGCAGAATTATTCCAGGCCGCAGTTTTGGTCGAGGTAGGACTCGGGGCTAGATGTTTAGTTCATACCCAGTTGAGCAGAGGCCCCCAGCTATCTGTTTTAGTTGTGGACGTTCAGGGCATTTCGCTAGAAATTGTAGACTCTAAGGAGGGACGTCAAGATACTGGTAGGGGCCAGACATCCAATACAGTCGGAACAGGTATTCTTTCAGTATGTTCCTTAAATGCGGATATTTTAGTCTATTCCGGTTCTATGCATTCATACGTACTTGCACACTTTGTGCACTTTCTTTGGGAAGAGAGTTGTCATTGTTAGAGTTACCGCTAGTTGTGATTACTCCTGTAAGAGATTCTTTTGTAGCTCGACATGTATTCAGGTCATGTTTAGTACGTGTTGGTGATAGGGATTTATTAGTGGATTTGATTCTCCTAGATAAGTTAGTTTGATATACATCTTGGTATGGATTGGTTGGCCGCTTGTCATATGTAGTAGATTGTCGGAGGAAAGCGGTCAGATTTTGTTTTCCAAGTGAACAGATTTTTGTTGTGCAGGGAGATTTTAGCATAACTCCTGCCAACATGAGTTCTGCTCTTTATGCGGGACGACTCTTGAAAAAGGGTTGTCATGGGTTCTTAGCATTTGTTCGGGACTTAGGAGCCGCTGAGATTCCGTTGGATCAGGTTTCGATCGCACGAGAATTTCCGGATGTTTTCCCTGCTGAATTACCAGGATTACCGCCCGATCGCGATATTGAATTTTTTATCGACTTGATTCCGGGTGCGGGGCCTATTTCTATACCACCCTATCGGATGGCCCCGACGGAGTTGAAGGAACTCAAAAGACAGTTGCAATAGTTGTTAGATAGGGGACTTGTTCATCCAAGTGTATCACTGTGGGGAGCTCCTGTCTTATTTGTTAAGAAGAAGGATGGTAGTATGAGACCGTGCATCGACTACAGGCAGCTGAATTGAGTTACTTTGCGAAATAGGTATCTATTACCTTGTATCGATGACTTATTCGATCAGCTACTCGGAGCTGGCTGCTTCTTAAAGATTGATTTACGGTCAGGGTATCACCAGTTGAAGGTTCATTCCGAAGACTGCTTTTCGCACATGATATGGGCATTACGAGTTTCTGGTAATGTCGTTTGGACTCACCAACGCCCCAGCAGCTTTCATGGATATGATGAACCGTATTTTCCGACCATTCCTTGATCAGTTTACTATAGTATTCATTGATGATATTCTTATTTATTCATGCAGCAGAGAGGAGCACGAGCAGCATTTGCGCATCACGTTGCAGACCTTGAAAGAGCATCAACTGTTCGCTAGATTCTCCAAGTGTTCTTTCTGGATGGATAGTGTAGATTTCTTGGGTCACGTAGTTACAAGAGATGGGATACGTGTGGACCCGAAGAAGATAGAAGCGGTACAGCACTGGCCCAGACGTGTGTCAGTTACAAAGGTTCGAAGTTTCTTGGGTCTGGCCGGTTATTACAGACTTTTTGTGCAGGATTTTTCTCGGATCGCTGCACCGTGGACCGGATTGACTAGGAAGGAAATTCCATTTCTTTGGACAGATGCAGGTGAGCAGAGTCTCCAGCAGTTGAAGACTCTCTTGACGACTGCACCAGTCTTATCTTTACCTTCTGGGTCTGGTGGTTTTGTTGTGTATTGTGATGCTTCTCGAGTTGTTTTAGGCTGTGTGTTGATGCAGCACGGCAGGGTTGTAGCTTATACTTCTCGGCAGTTGAAGAGGCATGAGCAGAACTACCCCACTCAAAATTTAGAGATGGCTACTGTGGTATTCGCACTGAAGATTTGGAGACATTATTTGTACGGTGAGTCATGCCAAATCTTCACAGATCATGAGAGCTTAAAGTATATTTTTCAGCAGAGAGATCTGAATTTAAGGCAGCGCAGATGGATGGAACTTGTGAAGGATTACGATTGTGAGATCTTGTATCATCCAAGCAAAGCAAATGTTGTAGCAGATGCCTTGAGTCGGAGGCCTGGAGGTAGCTTATCTCAATTGTGCACCTTACAGGGACAATCTTCTACAGACTGGCAGATTTTATGTGATAGTCGTGTACAGTTCGAGTTCACATCTACCGGAGGATAGTTAGCACATGTTCGTACCCATCCTCAGTTATTGGATCGTATTCGAGAGACACAGCCCGCAGATGCTCGTATGTCGGAGATTATGGATCAGGTTAGGCAGGGCAGAGAGTCAGAGTTCGCGATAGATGACCGTGGACTATTACGTTTTGGGACTTGTTTTTGCGTGTCAGATTATGATGGATTGAGACGTGAGATCTTAGAGGAGGCCCATCGATCAGCGTACAGTATTCATCCTGGTTCTACCAGGATGTATCATGACTTGAGGGATGTTTATTGGTGGGAAGGAGTGAAGAGGGATGTTGCAGAATTTGTTTCTAGATGCTTGACTTGTCAACAAGTCAAGGCCGAGCACCAGAGGCCGGCAGGAGAGTTGCAGCCCTTACCCATTCCGGAGTGGAAATGGGAACATATTTCCATGGATTTCGTTGTGGGTCTACCCAGGACTAGCAGAGGGTATGACTTCATCTGGGTGATTGTAGATAGATTGACAAAGGCAGCTCATTTTCTTCCGGTGAAGACGACGTATGGGTTTGCACAGTATGCTCAGATTTATATCGACGAGATTGTCCGATTGCATGGAGTTCCAACGAGCATAGTGTCAGATAGGGGTACCCAGTTTACTAGCAGGTTATGGCAGAAACTTCAAGAAGCTCTTGGTACACAATTGAGTTTTAGTACAGCTTTTCACCCACAGACGGATGGTCAGTCAGAGCGGACCATTCAGACTCTTGAGGATATGCTTCGTGCGTGCAGCCTTGATTTCGGTGGTAGTTGGGATCGTCACCTACCTTTGATAGAATTTTCGTACAACAACAGTTTTCAGGAGACGATCCAGATGGCACCCTTTGAAGTTTTGTATGGGAGGAAATGTCGATCACCTGTGTGCTGGATGGAACTGAGCGAGAGTAGCATTTTAGGACTGCAGATAGTACAGGAGACTACAGAAAAGATTCAATTGATACGGGACAGAATGAGAGCGGCCCAGTGCAGACAGAAATCATATGCAGATCGACGTCGTCGTAGACTCGAGTTTCAGGTGGGAGATCATGTGTTCCTTCGTGTATCTCCGATGAAAGGTGTGATGCGTTTCAGGAAAAAGGGAAAGCTCAGCCCCAGATATGTCGGACCCTACGAGATTCTGGAGAGAGTGGGTGCTGTAGCTTATCGTTTAGCACTTCCACCAAGTTTTCCCGATGTACATCCCGTGTTTCACGTATCGATGCTTCGCAAGTATCTTCACGATCCTTCTCACACGATCCAGTATCAGACCTTATAGCTTGAGCCGAATTTATCCTACACAGTGCAGCCTGTACCTATTCTAGACCGGTAGGCAAAGAAACTGAGATCAAGGGCACTTCCATCTGTAAAAGTTCTTTGGCAAGGAACGAATAGCGAAGAGATTACTTGAGAGAACGAGAATGCGATGCGAAAGAAATTTCCATATCTTTTTGAAGGTACGTATAGTAAAGTTTTAAATTCGGGGACCGAATTTTCTTAAGGGGGAATATTGTAACATTTGGAAAATTTAGAAATAAATAAAATTAATTAATTAAATAATAAAAATGTTAAATTCAAAAGTTTTTAAAACCAAATAAGATATGTTCATAAGGAGTATGTGAAACAAATTAAATTAAAATTTTAATATGTAACATAAATAAATTATAAGGGTTTTAATGTAAAATTTAGCTTCATTTTAATTAAAATAGTGTTATATAATAACATAGTTAGTGAGGGGTCTTTATGTAAAAATTTAGGAAATTGTGCAAATTGGAAAATTTTAAGGGTGTAAGTAGAAAAGAGGTTAAATAAGGTTTAGTTCAGAATTTATCACAAGATAAATCAATTTGGAAATGATAATACCTTGACACATCCTTCTTGCATGCACAACACACACACAACACCTCCTCCTTGCATGAGGATGGCACACCTTGATCTTTGACACCTACTACACACCACTCTTACCTTTGTCATATATAGGATATGTTCAGATCATTCAGCTAATTTAAAATCTGAAAAATTAAAAGAAAGAAAAAGAAAACTAGAACAAGTAAGGAAGAACAAGAGAAAGGAGAAGGTAAGAGCTAAGTTCTAGGATTTCCACTATCAAGCTAGGAACTAGGAGCTTGTGCATCTTGGAGGGAGTTCTTCCAGCAATCCCTTGTAGGTAAAATCCTTAATCACTGTAGGAATTTAGTTCTATAACTAGTTTAAATTAGAAATCAAAATGTCTACAATATCGTGTTTTAGGCAAAACTGAGATCTGTTTTAATCTGCTATAGTTTAGATAAAAGTTAACTTAACTAAACAGTGCCTTAATATTGTATGTTGGATCTAGAACAAACCATAGGAGCACTAACGCAGGGGCTCGGATTTTGGCCGGCGAGGTATAGGCAAATTCCGGCATCGCCGTATTTGTAGGGAGGTTTGGTGTTTTGGGTTTTTGGGGTAGGTCTCTGTGTAGATATTATGATATTTGGTATTGTTTATTTAAGTTAAATTAATAGTATATGGAATCTGGGGACTAATATCGTAAAAGGGATCAAAATTCTAAAATACGACACGGTAAATTCGTAACACGTTTAAGTTTTCTGTTGCAAACAGCGAGAGGTTAAAACTCAGTTAGTATAGGTGTTAGATAGTTTGAAATAGTCGTACGCGGTATCGTTAATACGTACAACTTGTGTTTTCATGATTTTGCCGTATCGGAGTTAACCGTTTCTTATATAAGTTAATTTCGATATTAGATTCGAATACGGAAACTTCGGAGGCCGCAAGGAAAGGAAAAGGATTGGTGATCTGAGTCGATTCAACGTATTCCGGTGAGTAGACTAAACATCTACTGGGGGATCTTGTAAAGATGGCGTAATACACCCGTAGTTTTGTTTAAATAAAAATTAGACTTTTGAATGTTAAGTTGATCATATGCATCCACATAAATATAAATATACATCACCATGTTAGTAGTTGTTAGAACACTGCACAATTATCGACGAGTTATGCCACACATACACATATTTGTATGTTACACTACACCTCGTCGATATTAACATGTCACTTTTACACTTAGTAATTATCCTGTTAAATATGATTCTATCATGCCTTAAAAATCATTAACAGTAGTACTTTGCATAAATGCCATCATATTTCGTATTTAAATGTTCGAAGTTGATATAAGAGGAAATTGGGTTATTGAGAATTTATGGTTTTGAGTTTTCCTATACTATTGCATAAATTCAGTGATTCTTCAAATTGATATGAGATGTCCACCATGAGATATTTTTTATGATTTTATTTTATTCCGGGCCGAGTGGAGGAGCTATACGGTCACATATTTTTACGTTATCCAGACTGAGTGCTGGAGATATACAGTTGGATACATGGTGGACCCGATCGAGACCGAGGGGCAGGAAAGTCGCATTTGAGGCGGGAAGCCTAGCGAAGATACTCGATACCAGAGATAGTATTGAAACACGGTGGATATCTAGACCGACCGGTGTTATTGATTACAGAATCGTTCGAGAAATGGTGCCTGAGGGAAACAGAAGATTTGTGTCGATTTTGGACATGGAAAGATGAACTTGATTTGGAAATAAGTGATGAGATTTTATTCTTGATTTATATGATTGTTAGTATAAATTCATGCTTTCACATGCTATCATGTATCATACTCATCCTTATTTAAATTATTTATAGTTGTCATATTTACATTATCAGCCGTTATATGTTAGTTTTATTCACTGAGTTGGGAACTCACCCCGTTGTGCCACAGTTCCTTGCAGGGGTAGAGTGGACGGTTAGCAGCAGTGCAGATTCACTAATCAGCTTTTATCGCATCTTTTATTAGGTGGGTTATCTATGTAGTAAGCTCCTCTTTTGGTATTGTATATTGAATCTAGAATATCTCCATCAGACCCTGTATTATGACTTAGAACGAGAGTGGTGGTTGTATGTATATTATTTGATAGATGAGATCGCTTAGTTATATTAAATTGTATCTCTTTTATTTATGTCCGAGATTCTTACTGATGTAGTATAAAGTTGTAATTTATTTCCAATGTTGGCATTGTTGGTCATAACTAGGCATGCAACCAAACTTAACACTTTATGATTGTTTTATTATGAATTCAATAGGAAGTTACTGTTAAGATCTTAATTACTTAAAACTGTGACTTTTACGTAAAAACTAAATTTTCGTAAAATTTCCGCAATACTGGTTTTGATCTTTGTTTTTGGCATACTCGGGTTGTGTAAATATCTCAGGATATTATGCAATCTAAGTACCGGTCACATTCAAACTTTGGGTCGTGACAATTAGCTCGGGGATTATAGACTGAAGAGTATCTCCAATCTATATTATGCTGCTGTGCGAAGAGGCTGATCTTATGGCTTCTGTAGGCCGTCCCATTATCCGAGATGATCCGTCGTGGAGTGCCGAACTGGTAGATGACATGTGTCCTGAAGAAATGGAGGATGTTCTCCTTCTTCACATCCCTTAGCGGCACTGCCTCTGCCCACTTAGAGAAGTATTCGGTTGTTGCCAATATGAACCGATATCCTTTGGATGATGCTGGTTCGATAGGCCTGATTATATCGGTTCCCCACATTTCGAACGGCCGGCTAGCCAATGTTGGATGTAGCGGATTTGGATGCTGGTGGATGAAGTCCCTGTGGATTTGGCACGAGTGACACTGCTTCGCAATTCGAGACAGTCCTGAATCATCGTGGGCCAATAGTAACCCATTCCCTTGATCTTTAGCTTCATCTTAGGCCCGGCCTGATGGGAACCGCAGAGTCTGTCGTAAGTTTCTTGGACGACCCTATTTGCTTCTTCTGGTCCCAGGCATCTCAGCCATAAATAGTCAAATGATCTCTTATATAGAGTATCATTAACGAAGGCATAAGACAGAGCTCTCTTTATGAGTTGATGTCTTAATAATGCGTTTTCGGGTGTTCGATGGGCTTTGAAGTAGTCTATAAAATCTTCTCTCCAATCCTTGCCCTTTTCTTTGTCATCTATCCGGAGGACCGCTTGTTTGGTCATTTCTTCTCCTCCAGACGACTCCGGGGATATTTCTGCCGGCGCAAGAATCCGGCGGCTTTACACAATGATCCTTACGTCATCGAGGTTTTCGTCGGCAAGTTCTTTAGCGAGCTTGGCTAACGCATCTGCCTTGATATTTTCCGTACGTGGGATGCTTTCTAGGATGTAGGAAGGAATTTGAGTCAGCAGTTGCTGCACTCTTTTGCCATATCTTACCAACTCCCGTTTATACGTTTGATAGTCACCGTTTACTTGGTTAACGACTACCTGGGAGTCTCCATATATGAGGAGGTTTTCGATTCCCATGTCGACAGCAATCTCAAGACCCGCTATCAAAGGTTTGTACTCAGCTTCATTATTTGTCCTTGGCTCAATTAAGGAAAGGGCAAAACGCATTATCCCTCCTTGCGGAGTCACAAAGATAAGGCCCACCTCAGCTTTGATTATGGGGGTGCTTTGATTTCGCTTCTTCAGGGAAGATGCTCCGTCAAAGTAGAGTTCCCATTGGACATTATTTTCCTCCCTCTTCTTTTCGATTGTGTCGAATGTGTGTTCGTCTGGCAATTCGCAATTTAAGGGAGAATCGGCTGGCATTGGATGCTCAGCGAGAAAGTCGGTGATGGCCTGACCTTTCACTGTCTTGAGGGGCCGATATGTTAACGAGAACTCCATCAAGAGGAGGCCCATTTGGCCAACTTTCCCATTAGTATGACTCTTTACATCAAATATTTGAGAGGATCCACTTTTAATATGTGATGGACCTTATATGCCAAAGTATAATATCGAAGCTTCGTTATCGCGAAGATCAGTTCTAGACAATGCTTTTCGATGGGGGAGTAGTTGTTTTCTGCCCTCAAGAGAACTCGACTCAAATAGTAGAGAGCTCTATCCTTCCCCTGGTTGTTATCCTGTGCCCATAGCGCGCCTAAAGAACCTTTAAGGGCTGTTGTGTATAGGATAAGGGGCTTTCCTTTAACCGGAGCGGTCAGTACTGGTGGGTTCTGCAGATATTGCTTGATTTCATCCAGTGCACTTTGTCATTTATGATCCCAAACGATTGAGGTCCTCTTCTTCATTAGATGGCTGTAGGGCAGTATTTTTCAGAGAGGTTAGCTATGAACCGTCGGATATACGCGAGCTTTCCTTAGAGAGACCGCAATTGTTTTAGAGTTCATGGCATAGGCATTTCCATAATCGCCTTGATCTTTGATGGGTGTATTTCGATGCCTCGATATCGTATGATGAAGCCTAGGAATTTTCCTGAGGAGACTCCAAATGCACTTTTCAGAGGATTCATCTTCAAATCGTACTTCTGAAGATGCTGGAATACTATGTTCAAATGCTCCCAGTGCTCCTCATACGATTTTCTTTTCACCACGAGGTCGTCGATATAACATTTGACAATATCGTGTATGAGGTCATCAAAGATCTTTGTCATAGCCCTCTGGTAGGTAGTGCCAGCGTTCTTCAGACCGAAGGGTATCACTTTATACCAAAACATGCCCAGCGGAGTCCGGAAGGCAGTATGCTTTTTGTCTTTAGGATGCATCTTTATTTGATTATACCCCGAAGATCCGTCCATGAAGGAGAAGTCCTCATGGGTAGACGTGTTATCAATCATCAGCTTGGTAACAGGCACTGGGAAGTCATCCTTCGGACAAGCTTTGTTGAGATACCGAAAGTCCACGCAGATGTGTACTGTCCTATTTTTCTTCATCATCAGAACGATATTAGCAATCCAGTTAGGATATTGAACTTCCTGGATGAAGCCAGAGTTAATTAGTTTCTTGACTTCGGCGTTGATACTCATTTCAAGTTCGAGCCACATTCTTCTCGGCACTTGCTTGAATGGCTTAACGTCCGGTGATATAACCAGTTTATGCACTGTTATTTCTGGATCTAATCCCGGCATCTCGGAATAGTTCCATGTGAAGCAGTCTTTATAGTACATAAGCACATCCTTTAGTGTGGCCACCTGCATTTCAGACAATAGCTCACTGACGAATGTTGGCGTTGGATCATTTTCCGTCCCTAAGTCAATTTTTCTTAGATTGTTTGCCGTGGTGTGTATCCCATCTTCCAACTCTTTTTATGCTGGTGGAAATTCTGAGATCACCTTGTCTTCATCCTCATCTGCGAAGCACTAGGAGAGGTCTTCTATATACTCGTGCTCCCTCTCCTTTGAGAATGTTATCATGTGGCAGGTACGAGTTCATTTCCAAGCTCGATGTTGATCTGGACTTACCCTCACGACATAGGTCGCTTTTGGCTCATGTTTTCATGGTGGGGTTACCCTCCATCTGTTGGATAGAGCAAACCTGCCATGCTGATAGTGGTCTTCGACCTAATCTTTGAAGGTGAAGCAGTCTTCAAGAGGATGTCCTACTGCTCGGTGGTAGGAGCAATAAGCTGGATGATGGGCTTCGTTTATTTGTTCGGGGTGCCGAGACACCAGGAGCGTCATCATTTGATCTTGATGACAATGTTAAATATTTTCCTTGTCTTGTCTTGGGGAAAGAGTATTCCTGACCCATCTTCTTCATAAAAGACGGATTCCAACTGACCCTTTCTCGATTACGTGGCTTCTTAGATCCGCTTCGCTGTTTTATAATGTCATTGGCGTTCTTCACCTTGTTTTTGCCTCTACGTCGGGCTTTTTCCTTGCCATGAGATCGCACAGCAGGCTGAGGGTGAAGGGCATCACAGTCTTCTCTTTCCACAGACTGCTGAGTAAGCCGTTACATCCTAGCTTTCTCGTAAATACCCATTTCGCGGTTGTGGTCATCCCCGACCTTTTGACTCGCTTCCCTTATTAGCTTGTCAATTTGTTCTTCGAATGATGGACTTGGCATTCTTACGGCGGGATCTCGCTCTGGTTCAATATTAGTGCTATCTAGAAAAGCATTCCCTTCTCCGCCAAAGTTATTTATGACACGGCAGCCATGGAGTCGCTCCCGTTTCTTAGACCGAAGGTATCTAAGTCCAGTTGTCTCCATCTTCCCATTAGGCATCTTTCGCTGAGTCTCGGGAATGTCCCAAATCTTGTTGTAAAACTGGGCTTGTCGAGCGGTTTGCTTAAATGGTACACTTTGGCATCTTAATAGCCATTTCAATCCCTCTGCGTAACATCTGGGCAAACGGATTGGTTGAATCCTGTCAAGCGCAAGTTCGGCACCAAGCTAGACTTCTTTTTCCATTTTAGTCTCCATAGATTGGTAGAAGAGGATCGCCTTTCCATCACTTCGCCTAGGAGGGACATAGAAGGTCTGCAGCTCTTGCAAGTTGTACGTATCGAATGCATCAAGTTCCCTGTAATGCCGCTGCGGTACCATGGTAATTTGTAAACTCTGATCAGCTCCGGTGAAGGTCTGCATTGACGGGCGGATGGAGAACACTGTGTTGGCCTCATCCTCAGAGTCATTGCCGAAGACCAAAATAGGGGTAGATGGTCCGGGCCTGTTGCCTTGGCATTGCCCCAAGTAGACTATCTTTTCATCCTCCTTGGTATCGCTCCCAAAGATCAGAATAGCGGCGACGGCTTTTTGTTCATTCTCCGGTTTATTACATCTTTCCATGTATTTGAATTCTGGTACGAAGTTCTTGGCGTCTTCATATTTGTGGACCTCATTTACGGAGAATGGGTTTAGCTTCCCTGTAACCGTGTACTCGAGGCCGTCTTTGATATACTTCATACATTGATGTTGTGTAGAAGGAATGATGTTGTACTCGTGTAACCAAGGCCGGCCGAGCAGAGCGTTGTAGCAAGTGTTGGCGTCAATGACATAGAATTTAATGTCGATAATGAGAAGCCCAAAGTGTAATGTCAATATTACGGACCCAAGCATCCGTGATGACTATGAGTTGAACCCGGAGATGGTAGTTTTGTCCAGGTGCTGAACGTTCATGCAAATCTCCTTCAGCACCTTCATGTTGAGAAGGTTGACGGAGGACCCGTTGTCGACCAAGATCTTCCTTATCTTAATGTCATGGCAGTACCCGGTGATATATAAAGGACGGTTGTGCTCGCACGTCCCAAGGAGGAGATCTTCATTTTCGAATGTGATGTAGGCTGTATGAACTTCGGCTAGTTCGTCTTTCATCTGTTCTTCCATAAGGAAACTTGGAACTGACCAGGCTCTTGCAGTGCCTTGATCAGAGAATCTCGTGCCTCTTTGGACAGGACGAGAGCATCCAGTATGCTCAATTGTGAGGGTATCTTTCTCAAATGTTCTAGGACATTGTTCCGCCTTGTTTTTTTTAGGCAGGTCCTTGGCCGTGAGCTCTTTGACGACTTTATCGTCGAGGGCAATTTCCTCAGGGACTTTCTCTTTTCCTTTGTCTCTTTTGTTAGAACCCTTGTTTGTAGGCCCGAAGTTCTTTTCATGCAACGTACGGTTACGCAGCTGAATATTCTCGTAGTTTTTCTCTTCTTCTTTTCCAAAGGTAGATTCTTTGAAGAGAGGGCCGAGGGTCATTTCTTCTTCAGAATCACTCCCGAAGGTAAGAACTTGAGATTTTGCTCTTGTCGAGATGGTATCAACCATATGACAGTTGCCAGCCGTTCCTATGCGCTCATCTGCCATGCTTCTCTATTGCCGATGAGCTTTGTACTTCATCCGTTTGAAGTGTTGTCGGTGAGCAATGTATCCTTGCCATCACATCTTGAAGGCATTGCACTCTTCGGTGGGATGTGTGACCCTCCGATGGTATAAGCAGTAGTTCAGATGTACATTCGCTTCGTCGAGGCACGTACTCCTGGGAGTGTTTTCCACGAGAGGGGCGGCTTCATTCCCATTGATAGGGCTTTGGCAAACTGCTTCTCTTCTTTGACCTTATCCTTGTTTGTAGCAGGTGTGCTTTGGCTTGGGTGGAGTATTTTACGACTCATCCTTACTGCAGCTTCTTCATCTTGATGCCGACGCTTGGCCTTTTTGTATATGACTGTTTCACGTTCTCGGTCAGCTTTGCTATTTTGAAGGGCTTCGTTCACCCACCAGTTTTCGGACAGCGCAAACTTTCCTTGTTGGTATTAGTCCTCGACCCAGTTTTTGAAGACATAGCAATCCTCAATTGGGTGGTCCACTACTCTGTGGTAGAAGCAATAGTTGGGACCATTTGCGTCACCAGGCTGCAGTGGACATCTCGGATCCGGCAGAGTGATGAGCTTGTTGCACATCGCCAGTTCGAATAGTCTCCTTATTTTATCACGGGGAAATGAGTAAGGATGTCCTAGCTTCTCCTCGAGGGATTGGCGCGGGCGCACGATGCTTTTGCAAGTAACCGGCTTCAAGTTGCTCGGCTGTTGTTGAGTGTTGGCAACTAAGGCCGCTTTCCCTTTACCCTTTTCATTCCGAGGATCCGTTTTTGAAGAGGACGGCCTATGGCCCATAGGTCCATTTGGTCTAGCTTGTCGATCAGGGCTTAGAAGGTGGTTGGCTTGAAGAACATCATAAACTAGGATACAGTCGCTTGAGAATTGAGAGTCCCTATGAACATGCCTACGGCCGAAGCTTTCTCTATGCGTTGTTCGCATTTCGGCCATAGGTTCCGCCACCGAATTGCGTATTACACCCAGGTCTCTCCTGGCTTCACCCTGGCATTGATTAACGTCGTGATCGGGGTGCGCTCACTTGCGCTGGCGAACCGCTGTGTGAACAGTAACTCCATTTCCGTGAATGTTTTGACAGATTCATTTGGGAGCTCCGAGTACCATTCAAACGCCGTCTCTGACAAGCTGCCAACGAACTGGAGAAGCAGCAATTTGTCATCGCCTCCAGTATTGCCGCATAATGCTTTGAACTAAGCAACACGCTGATGCGGTTTTCCTGTCCCCTTGTATACGTGAAACTTGGGGATCATATATCTCGGCGGGTACTTAATTTGATCATACCAGCCTGGATACGGTCGTCCAGTTCTGACGACTTAGCCAGCCGCTTCACTTTCCTGATGAGCTCGTATTTGTTGAGCTATGTAATCATTAAGGGCAGCTTTGGAGATCGTTTCTTCCCTGGATGTCGGTAAAGCTGGAAGAGGGTTTGATGTTTCCCTTATGTCGTCCTCGATGATTATCGACGGGACTTCAGCTGGAGGTTCTGGCAGGATCATCATTCTAACCATGTCTTGGAACAGGAGTGCCATCTGTTTTATATTAGCCTCTTGTTCCGCGACCTCCTTATCCTTTCTTTCCAGTACTCTACGCAAGAACTCCGTATCAGACTCCTGCTCTTGGCGCTGGTCAGACACTACTTCCGGGCTTTCTTTCTGCCCGGTGAGTACTGCCATTTTCGTCAGCATCTTCTGGAGCTTTTGTTGCTGCTCCTGGGCTTTCATTAACGATCGACTTTGCGGCCGATGACTCACGGAAGCATGACTCTCCTCTTTTCCGGAATCCATGTAAACTGTGTCCACGATCATGCCCCTAGACTTGAGGCGTTTGGATCCATCACCCTTGGGATTTGCCGCCGGTGGTGGGAGATTCTCCGGACTTCTCTTTTTGTAAGAAGTCAAAGTCAAAAGAGCTATTGTAACAGGTGCCTAAGAAGTCCTTCGCTGCATGCTAGAGGGATGATTGGCCTCTTGTCGAACCTTCATTTTCTCCGGTCGACGAGAGTAGTAATTGTTGATCACAGAATCTTGGACTTTCCGCCAAACTTCGTGGATTCGGGAGGACAGCCGCTGAGGGGCTGCTCCGGTTTCGCCTGTATCATATTTTCAACAGGTGGGGGGATTTCTTCAGCACCACGGTCGGAGAGTTCTTTCGCACCCTCCTTAGCGGTTCAAACATGTTCCCAGTTAGAATAACAACGTCAACCTCCACCATTGGAGCTGGTGGAGTAAGTCCAGAAGGAGAGTTGCCCCCATCTTTCCTCACTCGGCGCCAGTGGCGACGTCGAGCATGCCTTTTAGATGGGATTGCCTCGGTTATGTGAGTGGTTTCGTCATGCCCCCTGCTCTAATGAAGGGCTACTGCTGGTGCCAGCCTGTTGAAGACTGACATCCGTTGATAGGGGACGGTCAATCTTTCGAAGGCCAACCTTCTGGTAGGGAGGCACTTTTGATGACTTCATCTGCCGGAGCTGGAGCGGCTATTCATTTCAGGATAATCCCTTCAGGTATTGTGAGCCTCTTTGCGGGCCCACTTGAGCTTTGGTTCAGCCTGTTGAAGACTGAGGTAGCAGACTTGGACAGCCTGTTGAGAGGGGCCGTGGTGGTTGCAAATCGATCGAAGACCGACTTCTTTGGTGCTTCCTGTGATAGCAGTGGGGCGCTGAAGCTTGCTGGCGGGAGCATAGTCCCGAAGAACAATCCAGTGGTGGCCTGAGTCACCTGTTCCACTGGCATTGAGAAGATGCAGGCCGCATTTGGCCCGTACGTCACTCCTCCAGCAGGGACGGAGCGGGAGTCCCAATTGCAGGTACACTTGGAATCTATTGATTCTTCTTTTCTCTGCACAGGAGCAAGACACCAAATCTTAGTATCTCGAATCCAGGGGCAACCATAGTAAACCGCGATTTGTTCATGAACACGACGCATGAAGTGTAGAGTGGAAAAAGGAAAAAGGTCCCACCGGGTGTGCCAAAATCTGTTTACCACCGAAAATAGAGATGAACCGTGTAGGTCGTCTTTCCTGAATTTAGGGGCAGATAGTATTTGGATTTATGCGTCCACCTCTCCGAAGATGCCAAGTTGATTTATAGCACCGTATATCGGAGGTTTGGATGGATGCGGCCGTTGTAGCAGACTTCGTCAGATTCCCCCTCGTTTTTGAGGGGTTTTTTGATTGTGGGGACGCTCTTCCTGCAGGTGCAAGCCCATGTAGTTAATTACGTTACCGCTGTTTACCATCAAAAATAGAGACGGAACCGTGTAGGCCGTCTTGCCTGAATTTGGGGGCAGATGCTATTTGGATTATCAGTCCACCTCTCTGAAGATACCAAGTTAATTTATGGTACCGTATATCAGAGGTTTGGATGGATACGGCCGTTGTAACAGACTTTATCAGAATCCCCATCGTTTGCGAGTGGTTTTTGATTGGGGACGCTCTTCTTTGCAGGCGCAAGCCTCTGCAGTTAATTACGTTACCACATCGCAATAACCACTTTCTCCGGCTCCAGAAGTTCACTTTGTGTCGTGTGTGTTTGTTTTGTTTTTGGTTCCCCGTGGATTGTATACGGAGACTAATTTATGTTGCCGCCCGTAGGGCGTGGTTTAGTCCAAATCTGTATATCTTAGATTTGGGTTTGGATTGATTTAAGGATTGTTAATCTTTTTTGAGATTAAGATCAACTTAAATTTTAGTTATGGATACGTTACACCAATTTGAGACTAAGATCTACTTAACGGGGTTTTAGGATCATTCAGATCCAACAAAAGAGTATTTGGGCTTCATTGTTTTAGTTTAAGGACGTTACGGTCCGTTATTAGTTTAAAGACGTTTCGGTCCGTAAATCACCATTTTTGAGGTGGCGGTTTAGTTTAAGGACATTTCGGTCCGTATTGGGATGTGCCCATCGGTTTGGGAGTGCACCAAAGAGTTGTTGGTTGTCGGGACCCGCCACCTCTCTGAAGACGTTGAATAATTATAACGACATGTATCAGAGGTGTGGAGAGATGTACCCTTGAACCAAATTCCTGATTGAGGGGAGAGATCATGGTGGACCATCTAAGAATCATTAGTCATTTTTGGGAGACAAAGATTAACTTAGGAGATGTGGGATGGACATCGTTCTGGTCATTATCAATTGAGGAATCATTAGTTTGGGAAGTTATGAGTATAGATGCTCGGTCTATTAGGAGATCCAAGATATTTTAATCTCAGGAAGATTTAGCCAATTTGGGGCTGAAGTTGGCATCTTATAGTGTTAAACACTAATATATGTTCGGTGCTCACGTGCTCCCACGTGAGACTCTAAAGCAGTGTTAAACACTGAAATTTAGGGCGCTCACGTATGGCACGTGAGGCGCCTGAAAGTTGGCGCTGTACACTTGGGTCTAAATCCCCGTCTGTATATAAGTGTTAAACACTTAAACCTTGTGGCCCTCACGTGTAGGCGCGTGAGGCGCCCCAGAGTTGGGCACTGCCCCTTTGGGTTTATTCTCTCTTCCTTTTATAAGTGCTAAGCACTTAGCTCATATAATGCTCACGTGTGAACACGTAAGGTGCTCAAAATGTGAGCGCTATCTTTGGATTTTTCCCCTTTTCCATATGAGTGTTAAGCAACTGTTCGGGGGTCACGTGAGAACACGTGATTCGATCTCAATCATTCCTTTTTGTTCATCGGAGGTGCTCACGTAGGAACACATGATCTCTCATTATAGCGTTGAACGCTAATGAATCACCGGTCTCTACTTTTATATACATAGAGATTTTGATCTGAATTTTAAGAATTTCATGTCCCTTGTTTTATAAGAATTAAATTCTTTTATAGGGTTAAACCCTAGTTTTATCAGAGGAATCAAATTCCTATATACTTTTGGAAGAATTAAATTTTTTGAACTTAGTTCATTAGCCTAAGTTTTGAATCTGCATAACAGAATCTCTCCGATGAGAATTAAATTCTCAACTTGTGGGGAGATCTGCTTCTGCAGACCTCAACCAGATAAAGAACTAAGTTCTTTTTTTTTGAAGGGTTAAAACTTCAGAGAGGCGAAGAAGAGATAAGATAATCTTTGTTTTTTCTTCTTACCTAGGATTTCTTTTTTCTAAAAGGGAGATCTTCTTTTTAGAGAATTGAATTCTCTTTTCTTTTTTTTGTACTCTCTCTTTTCTGTGTTTTCTGTGTGTTCTCTCTCTGTCTTTCTCCTCCTCTCCTCGCTCCTATTTATACGAGAAGAAGAAGAATCAATTTTTTAAGAGAATCTCTCATTGAGAGATCATGATTGATTCCATGATCTTTTAGATCAATCGGTGAATTTTATTCACCATTGGATATTTAATCCGAAGGCTCTCTATGTAAGAGAGAAGATTTCTTATTTTTTAACCAGATTAGGAAATATTTTCCTAAGATAGAATTTTATTCTATCAGACGGTCATCGTTGAATCTTTGATCCAAAGGTCTTTCATTTGACAACAGAGAAGATATTTCTGTTTTAATGAAGATCAGGGATATATTTCTCATATATATAGAATTTAATTCTCTCAGATAATTTAGAAAGATTTAATGAAATATTTTCCAAATAGGATTTTGATCCTTTTATTTAGAATTTAATTCTATCAGCTTTGAAGGTGTTTAGGAACCCTCACGTGTAGCACGTGACCCCTACGGAGTTAAACTTGTTCGCTTATATGCAACAGCCTAAAAAGGGCATTACGTGTTAACACGTGAGCTTCTCTGGCCTGCTATTTGTTTTATTATGGAGCCTATATACTTTGTATATAGATGCTCACGTGCTTACACGTGAGGTTCAATTTCAGCCTGTCAATTATTTAAACGCAGCGCCTATAATCTTTGTATATAGGCGTTCACGTATGGGCATGTGAGGCTCCATTAGTGGGAATTTTCCCCATCCCTTTTTTCTCTTTTTTTTATAAGAGAACAAGTAGCTTTTAACCAAAAATTGGGCGGGAACAAATACCCCCACTACTTTGCCCACGTAAGTTTGCATGTGGGTGAAGTAATGCAGAGTTATGCATGGCTATAGAATTGATGGCTTAGGAGACAAGTTTAGGGTCCTTGTAGCCTAAGATTTTTTCATCTTTATGAGCCGTAAGGGTTTCAAGGGGTTTTTTTCTCCCTACAAGTTGAGAGGATCTCATAGGTGCATATCCTCCCTAGAAATCATGAGGATTTTCAAGTGTCCATTGCCTCCGTGAGTCGTTAGGATCTCACTCGGGTATTTTTTCTTACGAATCGTGAGGACCCGTAAGTAGTTTCTTCATTTTATTGGAGAATGTGGCCCGTGGATAGTGTACAAGAGTCGGTTTGGATCTTCTTATAGGGCAGCGATTGCTAAGGAAACAGGTTTAGATCTGCTGCCTAAGACTTTTCAACTTTATGAGCCGTGAGAGTCTCATAAAGACTTTTCTCCCTATGAGTCGAGAGAATCCCGTAGATGTATTTTCTCCTTAGAAATCGTGAGGACTCTAAAGCGCGTTTTCTCTTGAGAGTCGTAAGGATCTCCCAAGAGAATTTTCCCCTTTACAAGTCGAAGGGACTCGTAAGTGGGTTTTTCCCCTCCTTGTCGATATTCGAATTTGGAGAATATAGCCCATGGATAGTATACAAGAGTTAGTTAGGACCTGCTTGTAGGGCCAAAGTGCTTAGGAAACAGGTTGATATCCTCATTGCCTAAGGCTTTTTACCTTTATGAGCCGTAAGGGTTTCATGAAGATGTTTTCTCTACGAGTCGAGACGAGTTGAGAAGTTCTCACAGAAACATTGTTTTCCCTACGAGTCGAGACGAGTCGAGAAGTTCTCGCAAGAATATCCTAACGTCGCAGTTAACCTCTTCTCTTTATGACAGAGGTCCGTTAGGGTTTGTGGTACTAGGTTTTTTGTCTGTCGTACCGTCGCGTTGACTGATGCATTCCCCGATATGCAGTCTTGCTGTTCGAGTAGCCCCGCAACTGTCGTGTCTTTGATCCCTTCGGGGCTGGACAAGACGTCTTCAAATAATTCCCCAGGTCATATTACCGTCGGGAAAGCATATTCTCCCTAGAAATTGTGAGGATTTCTAAGTGTTCATCGCCTCCGTGAGTCGCAAGGATCTCATCCGGGTAATTTTCCCTTACGAATCGTGAGGACCCATAAGTAGCTTCTTCATTTCAGTGGTATGTAACTTCAGCGAATGCGGCCGTAGATAGTCCATCTTGACCTCCTTGTGGGGCAGTGATGGCTTAGGAAACAGGTTTGGGTCTGCCGCCTAAGGCTTTCAACTTTATGAGCCGTGAGGGTCTCATAAAGACTCTCCTCCCTACGAGTCGAGAGGATCCCGTAGGTGTATTTTCTCCTCAGGAGTCGTGAGGACTCCTAAGTGCATTTTCTCTTGAGAGTTATAAGGATCTCACAAGAGAATTATCCCCCTTACAAACCGAGAAGACTTTTAAGTGGTTTTTTTTCTTGTCGATATTCGACTTTGGAGAATATGGCCCGTGGATAGTATACAATAGTCCATCTTGGACCTACTTGCAGGGCCACAGTGCTTAGGAAATAGGTTGAAATCCCTGTTGCCTAAGGCTTTCCACCTTCATGATCCGTGATGGTTTCACGAAGATGTTTTTCCCTACGAGTCGAGACGAGTCGAGAAGTTCTCGCAGGAACATTGTTTTCCTTACCAGTCGAGATGAATCAAGAAGTTCTCGCAAGAATGTCCTAACGTCACAGTTAACCTCTGCTCTTTACGACAGAGGTCCGTTAGGGTCTGTAGTACTTAGGTTTTTGTCCGTCGTACCGTCGCATTGGCTGATGCATACCCCGATACGCAATCTTGCTGTTCGAGTAGCCCAGTGACTGTCGTGTTTCTGATCCTTTCGGGGGCTGGACAAGACGTCTTCATGTAATCTCCCAGGTCATATTACCGTTGGAAGAGCAAGTGTTAGGTATTTTCCATGCCGCTTTATACTTGAGATTAGGCTCAATTTGGGAGCCCTGATGAGTCATGACAACTCCGCGCTGGTGTGGGATGATTTTCGATAGTCTTTCAGGTTTTATTTGAGTTGTCGTCAAGACCCTGAAGCTAGAGACCTTCCTTTGCTTCGTTTGTTGACATTGTGTCTTCTATATTGCGATGAATATCGATATTGTCTCTAGTTTGTCTGTGAACAGTCGAGGCTCGGAACTAGGGACTTTGCCATGGCTCAGTTGTTTTGACCCTAGGGTCGGTTGTTGACGTTGCGTCTGCATCCTGCTGGAGTGAGAAGGAACGCCGTTGTCGATCTCTAAGCTGTCTGTGAACCTTCAAGATTTGGAACTAGGGACTTTGCATGGCTCCGTTTGCTGACGTCGCGTCTGCATCCTGCTGGAGTGAGGAAGAACGCCGTTGTTATTATTGATCTATAAGCTGTCTGTGAACCGTCGAGACCTGGCTGTCCTTCTGTTGGAGCCTGGTAGGAACATATAGTTCCCTTTTCATTTATGCCAATGGATTGTATATAGGAGTTAATGTGTACTCACCTGCAGGGCAAAAATTTCATCATTTTTTATTTCTTTCCACGATGCTCTATCATTTCATCTTTTTATATCGCGAAAGTCGCGATTGCCCAATCGTTTCGGCTTTTTATCGTGGTGCCCAATCATTTCGTCTATTTTTATATGCATACATTTGTTCGCTGATTTTTATTGGGAGTTTCCCCATCATTTCGGCTATTTTATAAGCATTTTTTTTCTCGCTGATTTTTGCGAGAATGGAACTTGAAATCTGATACCAATCTTTAGCCTCAGCATCGCTGCGACTGGAATATGGCCAGGAGCGAATCATCAGTTGCCTTTGCTGATTTGAACAAAGAAGGCTTAGCAAACAGGGTTAGGATCCTGCCGACTAAGGCTTTTTGACATCACGAGCTGTAAGGGTCTCATAAAGGTATTTCTCCCTACGAGTCGAGAGGATCCCGTAGGTGTATGTTCTCCCTAGAAGTCGTGAGGACTCCTAAGTGATATTTTCCCTTGCAAGTCGTAAGGATCTTACAAAAGTATTTTCTCCTTATAAGTCGAGAGGACTTATAAGTGTCGTTCACCATATGAGGACATTCCCCGTGATTGGTGGAACTTGGCGGGGAAAACGTTTATTTGTGCACGTGGATTGTATATAAGAACCAATATTGACCGCCTGTAAGGCATCTTGGAGAGTGTGATGGCTTAACAACAGCTTCAGGTCCCTATATCTTAAGGCTTTCGAATCCTATGAGCCGTGAGGGTCTCATAGGGGGAATTCTCCTTACGAGTCGTGATGATCTCGTAAGTGTAATTTCTCCTTAGGAATTGTGGGGATCCCAAAGTGTGTTGCTCCCTTATGAGTCGTAAGGATATCACGCAGGTATTTTCTCCTTATAAGTCTACAGGACTTATAAGTGCACATGAATTTTTTTTACGAGTCTGCGCCCTTTCGGGTTTTCACAAGCTCGGCAGTAGCCCTGCTGTTTTACTCACGGAGCTATTTTGGGTTTTCATCCGTGCCATTTTGCTATGGACATACCATTTTTTTATGATGAAACTCTCGAAAATAGTTTCGCCGCAGGTAACCCATCTGTTTACCAGTGGGGTTTGAGTTGCAATCCTCGCTGCTGGGACTTGTGGACTTAAATTCCATTATCGTCGTGTTTGAGGCGACGTACTTAGTTTAAGGACATTACGGTCCATTGTTAGTTTAGGGACATCTCGGTCCAGGGCCAGCTTCGAAGCGATGTTTTTCCAGATACAACTTATAGAGTCTGGACTCAGGAAGACAGCGAGCAGACACAAGCGTCGTCATCTATCATTAACCTGAGTTGTGACTTGTCAGGCGTAGTATTTCTTAAGGAACCGGCCGTTTATTAGCCGGAAGGGTCTTTCACTATGTGTATCCATGAGCAAGTAAGCCCCACCTTAGCAGACCTTGTCTATGATGTATGGACCTTCATAGTTTCACTCGAATTTCCTCCACTTTGCACGGTTGGGGATCATAGGTATTTTTACGACTAGCATGAGTTCGCCTTGGTGGAATGTTCCCGGTCTGGTTAGTCTTTCGTATGAGCGCGTTATCCTTGCTTTGTATGCTTCTAGATTTTGCTGCGCCATGAGACGAGTTGCATCGAGGGTGTCGAGCTCCTCAAGCCGAAGATGGGCATTTTCTTCGTCCATCAACTCGTATCTAATTGCATCTCGTAAAGAGGATAGTTCTATCTCCAAGGGAAGTACTGCTTCCATGCCGAATACCAACACGAATGGCATTGTATTTGTGGCTATTTTGAACGTGGTTCAATAAGCCCATAGAGCTTCATGCAGTCTTTCGTGCCAGTCCTTTTTGTTTCTGACACTATTTTCTTTATGATCTTCATCAAGGTCTTGTTGAAAGCCTCAGCTAAACCTTTAGCTCGGGGATTATAGACTGAAGAGTATCTCTAATCTATTTTATACCACTGTGCAAAGCGGCTGATCTTATGACTTCTGTAGGCCGGTCCATTATCCGAGATGATTCGTCGCGGAGTACCGAACCGGTAGATGACATGTGTCCTGAAGAAATGGAGGATGTTCTTCGTCTTCACATCCCTTAGTGGCACTTCCTCTACCTACTTAGAGAAGTAATCGGTTGTTGCCAATATGAACCGATGTCCTTTAGATGGCGCTAGTTTGATGGGCCCAATTATATCGGTTCCCCACATTTCGAACGGCTAGCTAGCTAATGTTAGGTGTAGCGGATTTGGATGTTGGTGAATGAAGTCCCCATGGATTTGGCACGAGTGACACTGCTTCGCATATTCGAGGCAGTCCTGAATCATCGTGGGACAATAGTAACCCATTCTTTTGATCTTCAACTTCATCTCTGGCCGGCTTGATGAGAACCACAGAGTCTGTCGTGAGTTTCTTGGACGACTCTCCTTGCTTCTTCTAGTCCTAGGAATCTTAGCCATATACTGTCAAACGATCTCTTATATAGAGTATCATTGACGAAGGCAAAAGACAGAGCTCGCTTCATGAGCTGATGTCTTGATGATGCGTTTTTGGGTGTTCAATAGGATTAGAAGTAGTCTATGAAGACTTCTCTCCAATCCTTAACCTTTTCTTCATCCTTTATTTGGAAGGCTTCTTGTTTGGTCGCTTCCTTTTCTTCAGACGACTCTGGAGATATTTCTGCTGGTTCGAGAATCCGGCGGCTTTGTACAATGATCCTTACGTCATCGAGATTTTCGTCAGCGAGTTCCTTAGGAAGCTTGGCTAATGCATCTGTCTTGCTATTTTCCGCACGCGGTATGCTTTCCAGGATGTAAGGGGGTATTTATGTCAGCAATTACCTCACTCTTTCGCCATATTTTACCAACTCCGGTTTACATGTCTGATAGTCGCCATTTACTTGGCTAACGACCAGCTGGGAGTCTCCATATATGAGGAGGTTTTCGATTCCCATGTCAATAGAGGTCTCAAGACCCGCTATCAAAACTTCATATTCTGCTTCGTTGTTTGTTCTTGGCTCCATTAAGGAAAGAGCAAAACGCATTATCACTCCTTGTGGAGTCACAAAGATAAGGCCTACCCCGGCTTTGATTTTAGGGGTGTTTTGCTTTCGCTTTTTCATGAAAGATGCTCCATCGAAGTAGAGTTCCCATCGGGCATTATTTCCTTCCTCCTCCCTGTCAATTGCATCGAACGCGTGTTCATCTGGCAATTTGCAATTTAAAGGAGAGCTGGCTGGTATTGGATGTTCAGCGAGGAAGTCAGCGATGGCCTGGCCCTTCACCGCCCTGAGGGGTCGATAGATTATCGAGAACTCCATCAAGAGGAGGGCCCATTTGGAAAGCCTTCCCGTTAGTATGGCTCTTTTCATCAAATATTTGAGAGGATCCACCTTTGATATGAGATGGACCTCATGCGCCAAGGCATAGTGCCTGAGCTTCGTTATCGCGAAGATCAGTGCCAGACAATACTTTTCAATGGGGGAGTAGTTTTTTTCTGCCCCAGAAAGACTCGAATTAAATAGTAGAGAGCTCTCTCTTTTTCCTGATCGTTCTCCTGTGCCCATAGCGTGTCTAAAGAACCTTCAAGGGATATTGTGTACAGGATGAGGGGCTTTTCCTTAACCGGGGCGGTCAGTACCAGTGGATTTTGCAGATATTGCTTGATTTCGTCCAGTGCACTTTGGCATTTAAGATTCCAAACGAACGGGATCCTTTTCTTCATTAGATGGATGTAGGGGCGGCATTTGCCGGAGAGTTTGGGTATGAACCGTTGGATATATGCTAGCTTTCCTTGGAGAGACCGCAGTTGTTTGAGAGTTCTTGGCGCGGGCATTTCCATAATCGCCTTGATCTTTGATGGGTCTATTTAGATGCCTCGGTGTCATATGATGAATCCTAGGAATTTTCCTGAGGAGACTCCAAATGCGCATTTCATGGGGTTCATCTTCAGATTATATTTCTGAAGACGCTTGAACACTATTTTCAAATGCTCCCAGTGCTCCTCGTATGATTTGCTTTTCACCACGAGGTCATCGATATAACATTCGACAATCTCGTGTATGAGGTCATCGAAGATCTTCGTCATAGCCTTCTGATAGGTAGCACCTGCGTTCTTCAAGCTAAAGGGCGTCACCTTATAGTAGAATATACCTAGCGGGGTTCGGAAGGCGGTGTTCTTTTGGTCTTCGAGATGCATCTTTATTTGATTGTATCCTGAAAATTCGTCCATAAAGGAGAAGACCTCATGGGTAAACGTGTTATCGATCATCAGCTCGGTAACAGGCACTGGGAAGTCATCTTTCGGACAAGCTTTGTTGTGGTCTCGGAAGTCCATACAGATATGCATTGTCCCATTTTTCTTCATTACCGGAATGATATTGGCGATCCAGTCAGGGTATTGAACTTCCTGGATTAAGTCGGAATCAATTAGCTTCTTGACTTCGGCGTTGATACTCACCTCAAGTTCGAGCCGCATTCTTCTTGGTTCCTGCTTGACTGGCTTAGCATCCGGCGATATAGCCAATTTATGCACTGCTACTTCTGGATCTAGTCCCGGCATCTCAGAGTAGTTCCATGTGAAACAATCTTTATACCGCATAAGCACGTCCTTTAGTGTAGCCACATATGTTTCAGACAACAGCTCACTGACGAACGTTGGCCTTGGATCGTTTTCCGCCCCTAAGTCAATTTTCCTCAGATTATCGGCCGTGGTGCGTATCCCATCTTCTAGCTCTTTTGGTGCCGGTGGAAATCCTGAGATTACGTCGTCCTCATCCTCGTTTGTGAAGCAGTGGGAGAGGTCGTCCATATTCTCGTGCTTCCTCTTCTTTGAGAATGGTATCCTGTGGCAGGTATGAGTTCGTTTCCAAGCTCGATGTTGATCTGGACTAACTCTCGCAGTATAGGTTGCTTTTGGCTCATGCTTTCGTGGTGGGGTTACCTTCCAACTGTTGGATAAAGAAAACCAGCCTTGCTGATACTGGTCTTTGACCCAGTCTTTGAAGGTGAAGCAGTCTTCAAGAGGATGTCCTACTGCTCGGTGGTAGGAGCAATAAGCCGGATGATGGACCTCATTTACTTGTTCTGGGTACCGAGACTCCGAGAGCATCATCATTTGATGCTTCATGATAAGGTCAAATATTTTCGTCGTCTTGTCTTGAGAGAAAGAGTATTCCCGACCCATCTTCTTTAAAAAAGACAGATTCCATGTGACTTTTTCTCGATCGCGTGGCTTCTTGGATTCGCTTCACTATTTTTGAATGTCATTGCCATTCTTCACTTTGTTGTTGCCTCTGTATCAGTCTTTTTTCTTGCCACGAGAGCGCACAGCGGGCTGAGGGTGAAGGGCATCGTAGTCTTCTCTTTCCGTAGACTGCTGAATGAGACGTCGCATCCTCGCTTTCTCGTAAATGGCCATTTCGCAGCTGTGTTCATCCCGCACCTTTTGACCCGCTTCCCTTATTAGCTTATCAATCTGTTCTTCGAATGACGGACTTGGTATTCTTACGACAGGATTTCACTCTTATTCAATATCAGTGCTATCTGGAAGAGCATTCCGTTCTCCAACGGAGTCGTTTATAACATAGCAGCCATGGAATCGCTCCCGTTTCTTAGATCAAACATATCCAAGCACGGTCATCTCCATCCTCCCATTAGGCATCTTTCACTGAGTCCCGGGAACGTCCCAAATCTTGTTGCAGAACTGGGCTTATCGAGCAGTTTGTTTGAAGGGTGCGCCTTGGAATCTTAATAGCCTTTTAAATCCCTCTGCATAATATTTGGGCAAACTGATTGGTTGAAGCCTGTCGAGCGCAAGTTAGGCACCATGCCAGACTTCTTTCTCCACTTTGGTCTCCGTAGATCGATAGAAGAGGATTGCCTTTTCACTTCTTCACCTGGAAGGAACGTAAAAAGTTTGCAGCTCTTGTACGCTGTATGTATCGAGCACATCAAGTTCCCTATAATGCCGCTGTGGAACCATGGTAATTTATAAACTCTGATCAGTTCCAGTAATGGTTTGTACTGATGGGCGAACGGAGAATACGGCGTTGACTTCGTCCTCAAAGTCACTACCAAAGACTAACATAGGAGTAGATGGTCCTGGCCTGTTGCCTTGGGCTTGCCCCGAGAAAAATATCTCTTCATCCTTCTCGGTATCGCTCCCAAATATCAGGATGGTGGCGACGGATTTTTTTTTATTCTCTGGTTTACGACATCTTTCCGTGTGTTCGAAGTCTGGTAAGTAGTACTTGGCATCTTCATATTTGCGGACTTCATTTATGGAGATGGGTTTAGCTCCCTTGTAACTGTGTACTCGAGGCCGTCTTGGAAGTACTTCATACACCGATATTGTGTAGAAGGGATGATATTGTACTCATGTAACCAAGGCCTGCCGAGCAAAGCGTTATAGAAAGTCTTGGCCTCGATGACATGAAATTTGATGTCAGTGACGAGCATCCCGAAGCGTAATGTCAGTATTATGGACCCAAGCGTCCGTGATGACTGCCAGTCGAACACAGAGATAGTAATTTTTTCCCGGGCCGGGTACTGAATGTTCATGCATATCTCCTTTAGCACCTTCACATTGAGAAGGTTGACGGAGGACCCGTTGTCAACCAAGATCTTCCCTATCTTGATGTCGTAGCAGTACTCGGTCACATATAACGGACGATTGTGCTTGCACGTTCCAAGGAGGAGGTCTTCATCGCTGAAGGTGATGTCAGCTGTTTCAACTTCTTCCAGCTCATCTTTCATCTTTTCTTCTGCAAGGAAAGCTTGAAACTGATCGGGCTCTTGTAACGCCCTGATTAAAGAATCACGTGCCTCTTTAGACAGTAGAAAGGCATCGAAAATGCACAATTGTGAGGCTATCTTCCTCAGATGTGCCAGAACATTGTAATCCACATTGCTCTTCTTAGGCGGTTCCTTGGCTGCGAGCTCTTTGACGACTCTATCTTCGAGGGAAATTTCCTCAGGGACTTTTTCCTTCCCCTTGTCTCTTTTGCTTGAACCTTTGTTTGCAGGCCCGAGATTTTTTTCAGGCAACGTACGGTTACGCAGCTGAATGTTCTCGCAGTTCTTCCCCTCTTCTTCTTTTCCAGAGGTGGATTCTTTGAAGAGAGGGCCGAGAGTTATTTTTTTCTCATAATCGCTCCCGAATGTGAGAACTTGAGTTTTCCTTTTTTTCAAACTGGTATCAACCATATAACAGTTGACATTCATTTTTCTGCGCTCATCTGTCGCACTTTTTCGCTGTCGACGAGTTTCACGCTTCATCCTCTTAAAGTGTTGTTGGTGGGCAACGTATCCCTGCCATCACTTCTTAAAGGCGTTGCACTCTTCAGTGGGGTGTATAATCCTCTGATGGTATAAGCAGTAGTTCGGATGTTCATCCGCTTCATCAAGGCACGTACTCCCGGGAGTATTCCCTTCGAAAGGTGGCAGCTTCATTCCCATTGACAGGGCTTTGGCGAACCGTTTCCCCGTCTTAAACCTGCTTTTGTTTGCCACGGGTGTGCTTTGATCTGGTTGGAGTACTTTGTGACTCTTCCTCGTCGCAGCTTCTTCATCCTGACGCCGATGCTTGGCCTTTTCATATATGGTCGTTTCACGCTCTCGGTCATCTTTGCTCTTTTGAAAGGCTTCGTGTAGCAACCGGTCAATCAAGTCGTCTGACGGCTCCAGGGATTTTTGCACCGGTCTTTCCCCCAGTTCCTCCGTATTGCTTTCCGACACCGAGGGAGCTTCTTTGCCTTTTAACGACGAGTGAGAGACCATATAGAAACTTGCTACATAATCCTCGGTTTCTTCTGACGAATCGTTTCCTTCATCAATGCCACTGTCTTCGTTCTCAAGGATATGGTTGAGAAACTCTTTGAGAGTGACTGGGGTCCTCGTCTTTTGGTTGTGTTCTTGCAGTGCGTCGATACATTTTTGAAGATCCGTATGACTGTTGTCGAGCTGCACGGGTCTCTTGGTCATCTTCTTTTTCTTTGAAAACTTTGAAGGCTTGGCCTGGAGGTCTTGCCCCTTGTTAGTAGTTTTCGGCGTTGGGCGCGGTTTAAGCATCCCTCAATGATCTCGGGCTCCAGCGGGCTTTTCCATTTGATCGCCAGACATGCTTGAAGATCCTTCAGCATTCTTTTAGTTTTAGCTGAAAGGACCACTTCCCATAGTGCTTCTTCTACAAATGAGCATGATGCCCCCGGCGTATCTATCTTTTTAAGAACATGCTGCTGTGGCGGGTTTACCTTCCAGTTTTCGGACTGCACGAACTTGCCTTGTTGGTACTGGTCCTCAACCCAGTTTTTGAAGACGTAACAATCCTCGATTGGGTGGTCCATTACTTTGTGGTAGGGGCAGTAGTTGGGACTGTTGACGTCACCAGGCAGCAGTGGGCGTCTTGGATTCGGCAGAGTGATGAGCCTGTTGCGCACCGCTAGTTCGAACAGTCTCCTAGTTTTATCCCGGGGAAACGAGTAAGGACGTCTCAACTTCTCTTCGAGGGATCGACGTGTGTTGCTTTGGCGAGCAACCGGTTTCGGGTCGCTCGGCTGTTGTTGAGTATTGGCAACAATGGCCGCTTTCCCTTTTCCCTTTATATTCCGAGGATCCGTTTTTGAAGAGGACGGCCTATGGACCATCTGGTCCATTTGGGTCAGCTTGTCAATCAAGGCCTGAAAGGTGATCGGCTTGAAGAACATCATAAATTGGGATATAGTTCCTGAGGATCAAGGGTCCCAACGAACATGCCCACGGCAGGAGCATTTTCAATGCATTGTTCGTATTTTGACCATAGGTTTCGCCACCGGATTGCATATTGAACCCAGGTCTCTCCTGGCTTCACCCTGGCATTGATTAATGCCGTGATTGTGGTGCACTCGCTTGCGCATGCGAACCGCTGTGTGAATAGTAATTCCATCTCCTTGAATGTTTTGACAGAATCATTTGGGAGCTCAAAGTACCATTCAAATGCCGTCTCCGACAAGCTGCCAACAAACTGTCAAAGCAGCAGTTTGTCGTCGCCTCCAGTATTACTGCACAAAGTCTGAATTGAGCAGCGTGCTGGTGTGGATTGCCCGTCCCCTTATACACATGGAACTTAGGGATCGTATATCCTGGCGGGTACTTGATTTGATCGTACCAGCCTGGATAAGGTCACCAAGTTCTGACGACTTGGCCTGCCGCTTAACTCGCTTGATGTGCTCGTATTTGTTTAGCTATGTAGTCATCAAGGGCAGACTTGGAAATTGTTTCTTCTTGGGCTGCTGAGACAGCCGGAGGAGGGTTTTACGTTTCCTCTCTGTCGTCTTCGATGATTATCAGAAGGTCTTCGGCTGGAGGTTCCGGTTAGATCATCATCCTAACCATGTCTTGGAACAGAAGCACCATCTGTTTTATATTAGAGGCCTGTTCTGCATCCTCCTTATCCTTCCTTTCTAACACCCTCCGCAGGAACTCGGTATCGGTCTCTTGTTCCTGGCGCTGCTCAGACAATACTTCCGGGCTTTCTTTCTGCCCAGTGAGTGCGGCCATCATTATCAGCATCTCCTGGATCTTTTGTTGCTGCTCTTGAGTTTTTTTCAACGACCGAGTGAGTGGTCGATGACCTACGGAAGCACGACTTTCCTCTTTCCCGGAAGCCATGTATACCGTGTGCACGATCATGCCCCCAGACTTGGGACGTTTGGATACATCACCTTTAGGATCTGCTACCGGCAGTGGGAAGTTCTCCGGCCTTCTCTTTTTGTGAGAATTCAAAATCGAAGAAGCCATTGTGACCGGCGCCTACGTGGAGGAAGTCCTTCACTGTATGGTGGAGGGATGGTCCTCCTCCAGCCGAGCCTTTGTTTTCTTCAGTCAGCAAGAGTGTTCGTTACTGATCACGGAATCTTGGACTTTCCGCCATACCCTGTGGATTTGAAAGGATAGTCGCTGAGGGGGCTGCTCCAGCTTCGCCTGCTTCTTGCTTTCAGCCGGTGGGGGAGATTTCTTCAGCATTACGGTTGGGGAGTTCCTCCGCACCCTGTTAAGCGGTTCAAAGTTGTTCCCAGTTGGAACAGCAGCGCCAACTTCCACCATTGGAGCTGGTGCGGTGATACAAGAGGGGGAGTTTGTCAAGACCCGAAGGTACGGAACGTGACTGGCACTTAAATTACGAAGCGTCTCAAGGCGTAAAGTAATCTAAGTAAGCCAAAGCCCAGAAATCTAAACTAAATAAAAAATAAAGTGAAGGAAAACCTTAATTTAAAAGATGATTTTAACCAAAACAAGTCGCATTAAACATTTTTAAAACATCAAAATTTCCTGAAAATTTCGGCAGAGTCTCCTTTGTAATTACTAGCCCCGAAACGGGTACAACATAAGAAAATACATATAAATCATAAATAAAGACATCCCTAAGCGGGAGTAGCTCTTCGCCAATGGTGGAACCAAAACCACATGCAATATATATCATCAAGTGTGAAAAATAAACATATAAAAGCACGAAAGTAAGAAAACAACTCGTCGGCTTAAGTGAGCATTGACACCAAACCACAAATACAAGTCTCATGAATCTCACCGTCTAGTCCGATATACAAGGATAGATGGAGTATACTAGATACAAATAAAATACACGGTGGGGGCAAAACAAAATCCTCCAAGACCCACCTATGAGCACGATGCAAGCCGAAGCAATCGAGCAGAAAAGAAGGTACACCTGCCGCTACCGTGCTGATAGGTCAGGCCTGCAAGATACTGTGGCACAACGGGGGTGAGTTGCCAACTCGTGAGTAGTAACTTCTAATAAGGATATCGTAAGTATGCACGCAAATGCGTCACATCATACATATACCGATATGATACAATGCACTAGCATGAATGTAACATGAATGCATAATAAATACCCGAAACCTGAACATATCTGGTATGACAAAATCTTTATTTTTAACTTAGAAACACTCCTATGAAATAACTGAAGTAATATCCATGAAATCAACAGAAATCCGTATCAAGCATCGACACAAAATACGTATATCTCAATGCCTCAATATCTCAATGTCTTGACATCTCAATGCCTCAATATCTCAATGTCTTGACATCTCAATATCACGATATCTCAATATCTCTGTATCTCAAATCTCAATATCTCGGGCTCCGTCTGTCCGGATCGGCCCAAATCATCAAATCACACGACTACGGTCGGTTTCCTCCGGATACCCGCCGCGCCAGACATCACCGGTAGGTAGTCTTCCCCTGCCAGGCTCATCGTCTACAACTCGAGCTTCATGTCCCGGAGTACCATACCGGGCCCACCATGTACCCGAGATGGTTCATCCACTCCTCGAACCGGGTCTCGAAAACCAACAGCAATCAGGAAAACTCATGGTGGACGACACATACATTACGAGAAAACCGCAACTTTCATTTTAAAATGATAATAAATTTTTATAAAATTCTTGCGGTTTTCCTCAAAATCCAGAAATCTCATAAATACTGAAATCCTCGAGAAGAATTACAATATATAAATTTGCCGGTGATGATGGAAATCTATGATATGGTAGTGTATACCATACGAAATACGGCTAGAAGCTATGTATGCATCATGATGCAATAAGGTATGTATACATGATTAACAATCCTACGTATCCATTTAATGAAATGAATATCCAGGTATTTCGTATGGTATACACTATGATGATGTCAGATATATAGATATATATATATGTATAAGATATAGCAATGCAATGAGATGCATAACTTGAAAACTGCGCATATAATGCAAGTACCACAAATAATCCTACTGTCGGGCGCCTCGCGCCATCCAGACGATCCCCCCATAGATGTGTACATCTACTCACCGGGATGCCTCAGTTAGTCTGATCCGGCCTCAGCCCTGTCTATCCGCGCCACTTTCGACACCTCTGCCCGATCCTAGAATCATACATAAGTACATAAGAGGATATATATATATATATATATATATATATATATAGTCACGGACACAACAATACAAATTAAACACGCACACTAACTAGACACGCACGCACTTGGTGCACAGAACGCGCTCGCGACAATGCTGCAAACTACAACTAGGGTCGCTACACGCGACAACTACCGAGCCTAAAACCCGATCGTAATAATCTCGTGTTCACAACACATTAAATATTATAGGAATTAGGTTGTAGGTCATCAAAATCTCAACTTAATTCAAATCGATTAATTTCCAAAAAAAACTAGTAAGCGGTCATTAACCGTTGTAATACAAATCTTGATGTTTTAGCAAATGTAGTGGCCACATTATTCACTTAATATCTTAATTAGGTCACACAAATCTTTACTAAAATTTTATCTCACCAATTTATATTAAATCTAAAAACCTAGTTTACAAAATAGCTTAATTAGAACAATTTAAATGTAAAAATCAGCTAATTTAGCAACTAGATTACATTTTGCATGCCTTAAGATGATAACCTATACTTAGTTAACTTGATTTATTGATCAAAATCCTAACTTGGATCAATCCCTAATCTTGAATTTTTAAAACTAGCAATTTGAACCATTTAAAATGCCTAATTAAGTTTATTTAAAGTAATTGACCAACAAATTAACTATGGGTTTAGGATTTATACCTCAAAGATTGTAGATCAAACATGAAAACTTGCCACCAAAAGAATGGTTTCATGCTCCAAGATCCATGCTAGATTGAACAAAGAATAATGGGTAAGAGTTAAATGGAGAATTAGTTAGGTTTTTCATTGATTTTTGATGGATTTTTTGGATTTTTTGAAGTGGAATGAGTTGAGGAATTAGGGGTTTCAGCAAGTGGGGGGAAGGGGGTCGGCTAGCAGCCAGGGAAGAAAAGAGAGAGAGTGAAGTGTGTAGATATATCTAGAACTTCCCCAATTAATTACCTCTTTTATTTTATTTTCTTTAATTATTTTTGCAGTGAGATTGTGATAGAAAAGAAAAGAAGAAAATTGGAGGGGGCTGCCCAAGGAAGCTCGGCCTGAGCATGAGAAAATAGAGAAGTGAGGGTGGGTGTGTGTGAGTGTGTAGAAATTTCTAGGATATTATAACCCTTCAAGCTCATTTAATGCACCCCATTTCAATTCTATTTTAATTTCTTTTCTAAATAAAAACTAGAATTCTCTAGAACCATTTGGGTCAAATGTAAAAGATTAAGCATGTTATAAACTAGGTTATAAGTGGTCATGGTTCACTAATGAAGGATTAACCCATTCTCATTTTGTAATTTACGCTAATTTAATGTAGAAATGAAAACTTAAAATAATATTTAAAATAATTAATTATGGAGAAATAATTAAGTAAACCAACAATTTATAAGTGACTAAATAAATACCAATTACTAGTAATTACATAGTTAAATTAGGCGTATTTAAGTCTACGATGAAAAATAATTATAGTTAAGTTTTACGGAAAATACGGTTTATTTTACCGATTATCAGAAAATTCACCTAAAGGATTTTATTTATTTATTTATTTATTTATTTTTAAAACGTTACAGTGTTACCCCCAGCTCTTCTCACTTGGCGTCAGTGGCGACGTCGAGCGTGTCTTGCAGATAGGATTGCCTCAGTTGTCAGAGTGACTTCGTCATGCACCCTGCTCTGATGAAGGGCTACTGCTGGTGTCAGCCTATTGAAGACTGACGTCCGTTGAGAGGGGACGGTCAATTTTTTGAAGGTTGACCTTTTGGTAGGGGAAGCAGTCTTGATGACTTCGCTGGAAGTAGGAGTTGGAACGGCCAATCTTGCGAAGACCAATCTTTTAGCAGGAGAAGCCTTGTCAACGACTTTACGCGCCGGGGCTGGAACGGCTATCTGCTTCAGGATAACCCCTTCGGGTATTGCGAGCCTCTTTGTGGGCCCACTTGTGATTTGACTCGGTCTACTGAAGACTAAGGTGGCAGACTAGGACGACCCGTTGAGTGGGGCCGTAGTAGTTGTAAGCTGATAAAAGACCGACTTCTTCGGAGCTTCCTGTGATGGCACCGGGGTGCTGAAGCTTGTTGGCGGGAGCATGGTCCCGAAGAACAATCCAGTGGTGGCCTGAGTGACCTGATCCACTGGCATTAAGAAGATGCAGGCCGTATTTGGCCCGTACGCCACTCCTCCAACGGGGACGGAGTGGGAGTTGCTGTTGCAGTTGGTGCAGCTGGAAGCCATTGATGTTCACTTCTTCTTTCTGCACAGGAGCAAGATATCAAATCTTAGTACCTTGAATCTAGGTGTTCTCCACCGAAAGACGCGGCCGGGACGTTGGGACGTCCGGCTTGAATTTTAGGGGCAGATGCTATTTGGTTTTATCCTTCCACCTCTCCAAAGATGCCAAGTTGATTTATGGCACCGTATATCGAAGGTTTAGACAGATGCGGCCGTTGTAGCAGATTTCGTCAGATTCCCTCTCGTTTACGAGGGTTTTTTTGATTGTGGGGACGCTCTTCCCTGCAGGCACAAGCCCCTGCAGTTAATTATGCTACCGCATCGCGGTAACCACTTTCTCCTTCTCCAGATGGTCACTTCGTGTCGTGTGTGTTTGTTTTATTTTTGGTTGCCCGTGGATTGTATACGGAGACTAATTTGTGTTGTCGCCTGTAGGGCATGGATTAGTCCAAATCCGTATTTTCTTAGATTTGGCTTTGGATTGGTTTAAGGATCGTTAATCTTGTTTTAGATTAAGATCAACTCAAACATTTGTTGAGGATACGTTAGTCTAATTTTAGACTAAGATCTACTCAACATGATTTGAGGATCATTTAGATCCAACGAAAGAGCATTTGGGCTCTATCATTTTAGTTTAAGGACGTTGCGGTCCATTGGGTTTAAGGACATCGTAGTCCGTGGTTTAAAGACATCATAGTCTATGGAGTTTAGTTTAGGGACGTTGCGGTCCATTGGATTTAAGGACATCGTAGTCCATGGAATTTAGTTTTTAGGAACGTTGTGGTCTGCAATTTAGTTTTAAGGACGTTGCGGTCCATGGAGTTTAGGGACATCATAGTCCATAGAGTTTCTGGTTGTCGGGACCCGCCATCTCTTTGAAGATGTTGAAGAATTACAATGACACATATCAGAGGTATGAAGAGTTGTACCCTTAAACCAATATTGGTTGGGAGATCTATAGTCAGGTTTGGGACTAAGACCAATTAAAAAGATTGTGAGCACATGGGCTTGGTTGATCTGAATTAGGGACTTGTGGCCAACTTAGGCTCAGTCCACTCATTTTTGAATAAAATGTTGAACATTTGTTTGGACTCAGTCCACTCGGTTTTGAATAAAATGTTGAACATTTGTTTAGGCTCAGCCCTTTTTGTTCAACAATGCCGAGCATTGATTTGGGTTTTGACACCCCTTATTCTTTTTGTCTTTTATTGAATGTTGAACACTTTCTATGGTGCTGGGGCCTTATTTATAGAGCGCTTGGTAATTCCCTAGTGCCCACGTGAGGAGCACGCGGAGCGCTTAGCACTAAACGCCAGACTTGGAGCGCTAAAGCACTTCTTTTAAATTAGAGCGCTAAGGCGCTTCTTATAAAATAGCACCCACGTGAGGAGCACGTGGAGAGCTTGACGCTGAGCGCCATACTTGGAGCGCTAAGGCGCTTCTTATAAAATAGCGCCCACGTGAGGAGCACGTGGAGTGCTTGGCGCTGAGCGCCAGACTTGGAGCGCTTAAGCGCTTCTTTTAAATTGGAGCGCTAAGGCGCTTCTTTTAAATTGGAGCGCTAAGGCGCTTCTTATAAAATAGCGCCCATGTGAAGAGCACGTGGAGTTCTTGGCGCTGAGTGCTAGACTTGGAGTACTAAGGCGCCTCTTTGGCAGTTCTGATCAGTTCTGTGCTCTAAGAATTAAATTCTCGATTTATAGGAGACTTTTTCTCATAGATCTAAAAACTGAGTTCTTCTTTTTTGAGGAGATGCTATGATCTCTTTGTTTTTATGAAAGACTTTGTCTTATAGATTTGTGATCTAGAAAAAGAACTAAGTTCTTATGATGTGAGAGTTAAACTCTCAAAAATCGAGGAGATGTTATGATCTCTCTTCTTTTATTTACCTTGAAGAAGGTTCTTCTTCTTATAGCTTGCTCTTCTCTTTTTCTTTTCTGAGAACTTGAAACTTATAAGGAGCTTTCTCCCTTTTTCTTGAAGTTTATGGGGGGGGGGAGGGGTTTCTTCTGTTCAAGACTTGAATTTTTTGGTTCTTTACATTGGGGAGGCTAGTTTGTTGAATCAGTTAAGGAAACCTCTCATTGAGAGATCTCTAATTGATTTGGGAATTTATCCCACCATTGGATTTTTGATCCAAGGGCTTCTGTTTTACAGAAGACATCTTTCTTGTTTTTAGAAAGATTGGGAAAATATTTTCCCAGATAGAACTTATTCTCTATCTTGATGATGTTTAATCACCATTGGATCTTTGATCCAACGGTGCTCTGATTTACAGAGCACAATCTTTCTTGTTTGGAAAGATTTGAGGTGTATTTCCTCAACAGAATTTTATTCTGGTAATTTGATGATTTTCAATCATCTTCATTGGATCTTTGATCCAAGGGTGGAGAACATTTAGTTCTAGCGCTGGCGCTCTCGTGTTTTGCACGTGAAGCGCTATCTCAGAGTCTTTGACTCTTGGCGCTAAAGCTCTTGGTGCTAGCTCTCTCGTGCTTTTCACGTGAGGCGCTGCCTCAGAGTCTTTGACTCTTAGCGCTAGCGCTCTTGGCGCTAGCGCTCTCGTGCTTTGCACATGAAATGCTGCCTCAGAGTCTTTAGTGCTGGCGCTCTTGGTGTTAGCGCTCTCGTGCTTTGCACGTGAGCGTTGCCTCATAGTCTTTGACTCTTAGCGCAGGCGCTCTTGGTGCTAGCGCTCTTATGAGGTGCTGCATCATTTCAAATTTCAAATTTTGAATAGAGCTTTTCTCTCTGATTGGGGGAAACAAATTCCCCCCACCGTTGCCCTCACGTAGCTTACACGTGAGTGCAGCGGTGGCAGCTTTTCCACCGTTGGATCAACTTGGAAGTTGAATCGACTTACAGTATCTATAAATAGGGCCTTTTGCCCTCGAGATGACTGCTTATTCATCTTCTTGTTCTTGAGAATTTAATTCTCCTTCAGAGCTAAGCTCTCTGCATTAAGAAATTTCTTAAAGTCAAAACTCTGCCGAAATTTGGTAAGGATTGAACTTATTAACAAAGCTTTGCTCTTCTCAGATCGTAGATCTTAAAATGTTTTAGGGTTTTACCCATTAACAGAGCCGTGCTCATCTTTAGATTATAGATCTTCGAGATATAATACTTTTAGGATGATTTTAACCCATGATTAGAACAACGTTCATCTTCCATGAAGAACTCTTAGAGTTTGTTCATATATCTTGGAGATCTTGGAGTTTTTACTCTGCAAAAAAAATTTCTTTTTTAGGGTTCCGATGGATGATTCCATCGTCTTTACATAGCGCAGCTCTCAAAATTTTTAGGGAATTTTATTCCTCTCATGATTAGAGTTGACAGATGTCACTCTTGTATGCAGAGCGTTTCTCTCAAGGGAGTTTAATTCGTTGGCCTGATGGGCCTCTCATTAAATGAGAATCCTTTTAGAATTTCCTATTTAATGAGTGGCTGTCTCATCAATGATGAGCTATCATCTTGATTTTGTGGGTCCCCTCTGGTCCCTTTCCACTGCATTGCAGTGCGGTACAAAATTTAAAGTACCAAATGTCAGAATTTGAACTGTAGCCTTGACAGCTGACTCTTGTTCTTTTTCGCGCAGTTACTATGTCTTTTGACACTTCTTTCCCATTTGTTCGTCCGGAAAACGCATTCCCTGGCGTGCCCGTGGATAGGAAAGACATCGCGCTGATCAAAGATCACGACCCGGAGCAAAAGTCTCTTCATTTATGGGGGCGTGGTACAATCAAATCATCCGGGGTCGACGCAGCATCTCTTGTGCGGTGCCTTCGGAGCCCATTTCAGCGATCCACTACACCGACTCACCCCCAATGAACTATGCCATAGAGGAGGTCAACTGGACTTCAGAGGGTTGCCTTCAGCCCTCTATTGCCATGATACCCGTACAGCCGCCGATGGCTTTGGATACTCTGGGGCGGCGTATATGTCAAGGCGAGTCATGCCCTTGGGGAAAATCGTACATGATAGGCTTGACTCCTCGCCATCCAGCCGGGTACTTGTAGTGGGCTCGCTACATTTTGTCAGCCAAGAAATCACTGTTGCTAAAGCTTGGGGTTATACCCTGTAGTTTTTGCGTCTCTTTTCCAGTATTCAATGCCCCCTGTATGGTGGGTCAAAACTTTCTTGGAACAATGGAAGGTACCGACTCACACCTTCTTTCTATCTGATCGGGAGGTTTCCATCTCTTTGGAGGAGTTCGCAGAGATCTCCGGCTTACTTGTCACGGGAGAACATTATGAGGAGCTACTTCCTCCTGACGAGTACATTTTTGCCGCCAATTCAGTGGTGATAGGCCTTATCCCGGAGATCGCCATTCAACATCAATCCCCAAGTCTGATTAAGGTGTTGAAAATTTACGAAAGTCTGTTTCTTGAATCCGGAGGGCACGGAGTCAGCATCATGGATTTCATCGCTCGCTTTCTTCGTCCGGAAGACTTATTAAAACAAGCTGCGAAATTTGATAAGCTTGACGACCCATTTGGTTTTGGCTTGGACAACCAGTCAACAGCGGAAGTCGATCAAAGAAATTTCTTTCTCCCGGATACCACGGTCATCCCTTTTGCAGAGCTCGCAGCTTCAGACATTGACGAAGAGGTGTTATTTTTGGGGTTTCTCGGCCTATGGTTAAGTTGGTTTGTGCTCCTAAAGCATCCTCGCCATATGAGGCCATCCGTCTTCTACCCAGCTTACCGAATGGTTATTGGGATGCGAATGGCCGTCGGGGTCGCTGGGCTGGCTCACCTATATTATGGCCTTAGCTTGGCGGCAGACACCACATAGCGGGGGGTGCAGCCCGTAAACCTCCTGCTGCATTATTTTATGTCATGGATCCAGCTTCATGTGCTCGGCGCTTTTGGAGTCAATAAGCGGCCCTGTTTCTACGACAGTTATAACTTTGCTCGGGTTATACTGCTAGTTGATGCTTCCGCTTTGGAACCGACTCAGCGAGAGGCTCCGGGCTTGGTTATTCGCCGGCGTACTGTCGGGGATGGCATGAACTTCGTCAATAAGGTCTTAACCATCAGCAAAGAATCCACAAAGACGATGCAGCCGTTGCGGGACACCTTCAAAGACGAGGCTTCTTCCTTGAAAGTTCGGGAGATTCTTCACTTATATTCAATCAGGCCGGGTTTTTAGTGTTTAGGCAGAACGATTTGGCGTTATTCATGAGATACAATCCGCACCGTTTCACTCAACAATCAAGCTACAATCAGGGTGTCCCGCTTGAGGCCTTCCTGACTAAGCCGGTTGCCACAGAGGAGGGTATCCATAGCGCGCTGCACCATTTCATGCGGCTCAACACTGGGTCTAGCTTTTTTATTAGTGAGCCGAGCTGCGTTCTGAAAGTGTTGAACGTATACGTGGCGTGGTACCGGCACGCGATGGGTTCCGTTATTAGGGAGGAAAAGCGATTATTACTTGATCGCAAGGGTGTCGTCCCAGCTGGTAATCCAACCGTTCCTTTGAAGCGACGGACTATCGTTCATCCTTCCTTGAGAGAAGCTGTTGCGGTGGTGGTCTCGTGCGCCTTTCCTGAAAAGCCTCTACCTCCAGTGCCTGTGGAAGCGGTGGCTGCTGCTTCTCCTGAGTCTGGCGTGGGTATGGAGATCGGGACTCGTCGTCCAAAGTTGCCCGCCAAGTGCAAACTCCCATCATCGGCTGCTGGCGCTCGCTCGCAGAAAAAGAAGAAGTCGCTCTTTTCTGCTGACGTTGTACTCGGAAAGGAGCCGCATGTTCCCTATAGCGAGGGCTTATATGAGTACGGGACCAATGAGGGTCTATTTATCGCGCCTGCGGATGATACTGATCTTCAAGTTGCCTTTGTGGCTTCCGAGCGACTGGCTTATAATGAAGAAGCACTGATCACGATCGCACAGTCAGGTAGACTTCAGTCATATCTGTCCGCGGTTATTTTTTTTATTATGCTTTTACTGACGCTTTCCTTCCTCAACAGGTATCTCTGCCGAAGAGGCTCTCGCAGCTTCCCTCAGAACGTTTGAAGAGGAATTGAGGCTCCGTGTTACTTTGGGCCTTGGTATACTTCGGCTCATTATGCTTTCATTCCCTTTTTCTTTATTCATGGTTTGACCCTCTCTTTTATTTTGTTGTAGGGACTACCTTGGCTCAGGTTATTCCAAGTGCGGTGCCAATCGCGAGTGGTGATACAGCGACATCGTTAGAGCCGGCTACCGCAGCCACGGATATCCCTAAGTCACCGTAAGGGGTCTCACTAAAGCAGCCGATGATGGACGTCGTAACGGCGTCAGTGTCAGAGCTTGGTTCGGACGACGGTATACCTTTGTCGGAGGTCCTGAGGAGGTCAGCACTCACGGCCCAGTCCGAAAGGAAGAGCCGGAGGCGTGCAGCGAAATAATATGATGCCGCCTTGGCTATATGTGCAGGCTCAAGCACCACTCCCCATGTTGCTATTTCTCCAGAGGATACTCTAGCTGCCCTGTCTACCGCCTATAGACAGGTTGCTCGTGCGGCTCGGGAAGAAATTGAATAGCTGCCCGAAGGTAACGTAACGCTGAGTGTTTTTCACTAGAACTAGATCTTCAAACTCTTATATACCATATCCTGGAGGGCTAAGTCCTGGCGATGAGATGGCAGGTGAGATGACAGTGACCATAGAGCCCGAAGCGGCTACTCTCTCTTGGGAGTCTGGGACTGCCCAAAACGCCGTTCTTTCTCCTTGTGGTTCCTTGCTATCGGCGGGCATCGCGAGTGTCATGAAGGCCCTCGTCAAATCAAAGAACGAAGCCATGGGCACAGAGACTACTCCTCTGAAGGAGGGCGAAGAAGCTGCAACGCCCGGTGATGCTTCCGTCATGGTTTTGGCTGATGACCCATCGGGTAAGTCTTGAGTCATTGTTCTCCTTTCATTTTACAATCTCGTTCAGTTTCTTCTGATGATTTTTATTTTTAGGTGCAGTAAACGTAGAAATTGTTCCATCTGAAGCACCTCCGGTCACCGCCGTGACGGTTGTTGTTCCCTCGTCTTCTCCTATGTCCTCCGAAATGTTGGAAGGTATATATTCGCGAATTATTTAGTTGAACTATGAACACCGTCTTCCTTGTACTGACCATGTATCGTCGCAACTTTGCAGGAGTCCTCTTTGATCATCTGTATCAGGTGTTGAACCCGCATTTCTCCTTCCAGACGGAAGTCATTCTGCCTGCTGGCGTCGGTGAGTATATTTTTTAACCGACATCTTTTCCTTTCTTTTATGGACAACCATGTCGTTTCTAATTCTTCTTTGAATTGATTGTAGCGTTATAGATGGGAGGAGGAGACGAGAGAATAGCTACGCCTCAGGTACTCCCAACTTTGCCACCTGTTACAGCCGATATAGTAGACTTCATTGCTCGTGCATTTTCTTTATCTCTTAAGCCGACATTTGACCATAACTTGTTTTGCAGCAATCGCACCAGCTCCAGCTCCCTTTGAGTCTCGCATCTTAATACCGGCAGGCCCTTTTCTAAATGTCCATCTTCCTGGGGCATTGCGACGAGCCTTCGAATGTTGAGCGAGTTCGTCGAGGATCTTGACGCCGAGATCCTCACATCTGCTGCAGACTTTGCTGCTGAGGTTAATCCTATGCTGGTGACGCTCGTAAACTTTCATGATGAAGGCGTCGTCGAGTCTTGGGTGAATTACTGCAGGAAGATTGTGGCCTACCTGCATGAGATTGAGCTCAAGCGTCCCACTCCGGAAATATCAGCTTTGAACTCCGAGCGAGCTGTATGGGTTGAGCAGAGTGCTCCTTTCCATTGCCATTTTGAAAAAGAGGCAACCCTAAAGCAAAAGGAACGTGAGGCGACTTCCACCGAGTCTGTCCAATTGTGTGTCCAGGTCGAAGCGAACGTTGCACAGGTGAAGGCTACTTTTGAAAACCTCCAACGATGTATTTCTGACGGGCTGGTGCTGAGGAAAAAGTTTGACTTCACTGAGTAGGTTATGCAGAGTCAGGAAGCCGCTCAGCAGGAAGTCGATGAGAAGCTTTCATCCTATTTGTAGCAATAGGCTCGAATTGAAGCGGAGTTGGCCGCAGGGGCTGATCACCAAAAGGAATTGAGAGGAGTGCGAGAGTGGCTTGCTGATTTGCTAAAAACGCCTCCTTCTCAGTAGCCATCTTTGTATCGATCGAAAATTTGTAATTTATGAATAGCATGCCTTTATTCATTTTCTTATTCTTTTGTATGATGTATCTTGTACTCAATTGAATTCATGAATAAAAGACACACATTTTTTTATCTCCTATTATCGCTTTCTTTTCTCTGCTGTGTCGTTGGCATGTTACTCTAGCAAATGTAGCCTGTAGATGATAAATAACAATTCATCTTGAACTCTTTGTAGGGTAGCGATGGCTTAGGAAATAGGTTCAGGTCTGCTACCTACGACTTTTCAACTTTATGAGCCGTGAGGGCCTCATAAAGATTTTTCTCCCTACGAGTCGAGAGGATCTCGCAGGTGTATTTCCACCTTAGGAATCATGAGGATTCCTAAATGCGTTTTCTCTTGAGAGTCGTAAGGATCTCACACGATAATTTTCTCCCTTGCAAGTCGAGAGGACTTGTAAGTGGTTGGTGGGTTGACTTATTTCCGAGTCGAAGCACTGCTCCGACGGGGAGGTCGTTGGCTGACTTGTTTCCGAGACGGGGGTCATTTGTTGACATGTTTCCGTGACGGGGTCATTTGCTGACATATTTCCGAGATGGGGTCATTGGATGACGTATTTCCGCGACGGGGTCATTTGCTGACCTATTTCCGCGACGGGGTCATTGGCTGACGTATTTCAGAGACGGGGTCATTTGCTGACGTATTTCCGCGACGGGGCCGTTGGATGACGTATTTCTGCGACGGGGTCATTTGCTGATATATTTCCATGGCTGTTAGTTATATGTAAGCCCTAGAGGCCATTACTGTACATACGATGTATATTGTAGTGAATGCTTGGACATATATATGGAGGACTTTCTTGCTCGACATGATAGTATACTATCTGGTTGCTCTTTATCCTAACATGTACCCTGATTGTCTCTATATTACATGTTGATAAAGCCCTTAGGATGAGTACTTGACTACCAGGACTATGATGCGGATCATACTAGTGGGGACAGAGTAGTCACTAAGTACATCCTTCAAATGATCCTAGTCGTAGGTGTATCGAGACAGGGCATCGATATACCAGAGTATACCAGAGTAGACTAGCGTATAGCTTCTCGACCCATGTAGATGGGCGATGGATGATCCCATATCCAATGGTGTTTGACATCAGAGACAGTATACGGGTGCTCGGTGGAGATGGGTACATTGAACGGACTCGCCGAGAACTCTTATATGGTATTATACCCAACGTCAGTTGGCAGTTCTCTAGTGGCACTGGTATAGGTTAGTCTGTAGACCCGAGATCGTCATAGAGTCTTGTGTGATTCCTACTGTGCTTTGATTTCCACCTTACCACGTTCAAGAGAACGTGCAAAACGATGACTTTTGGGTACAGTCCCGAGTCACATGGAGGCAATGAGCGATAGGAGGGGTTTCGTCTCTCCCGGTATTAGGAATTGATGTTGCGTTGTGCTCGATTGGCTATAACAGGAAGTCCTTGGCTAAGGCTGCTTCAGAGATATATTAGTAAGTGTTATCAGTAGTTTCTCAACCCGTTATGAGCCTCATATCGATATGACTTATCGAGTTACCGGGGTCTGACGTTTGCCACCCCTAGACGAGATATGCGACATATCAGATGAAGAGACCGGACTGTACGGTAGTGTTACTGATTGGACTCGCAGGAGTGTGAGTGTAACACCTTAGGATGTGTTTAGTGGCTATTATATTTAAATAAAGGGTTTTCAATAAAAATTTTACCAAATTGTGTTTCAAATATTTTTCCTAATTTAATAAATATTTTTCTGGAATTTTCCTAGGCTTGCACACACATGTGCATGTAAACTAGGGTTTTTAAATGAGGTAATACCATGATTAGTAACCATGGTGGGTTAATCATGGGGATTAAGTCTTTTGGGTTTTAATTAAGTTTAATTAGTTGTTTAATGGTTGCTTTAATTTGAATTCCCTTTTTTATGTTGACTTGGTGAGAATGAGAGAGAGAGAGAGAATGTTCATGACAAAAACCATGCTTGCATTTAATGAAGAGAGAGAGTGGAGGGGTTGACATTGGGGTTATGATTCCTCTCATTCTTTTGTTCTTTTCTCTCTACCTCACTCTCACACACACACACACTTACCTTCCCAGTAGCAGCAGAAGCAAGCAGCACAGCAGCAGCCAGCAACACAGCAACAGCAAGCAGCAGAAATCAGCAGCAGCAACAGTGAAATCAGCAGCCGCAGTGAGCAGCAGCAGCAACAACTTCGACTGCAGCTCCTTCCCTCCACTTCTTCTTCTTCCTCTAGCTCCCTAGGATCGAGTGTGGGGTATATTTCCTGAACTTACTCCCTAGTTTACTTGTTTAGTGTAGTTTTGCTTCGATTAGTGTTTATTGGTGCGATTTAGTGCGATGTGTGGTGATTAGTGGGAACCTTGAGCAAGTGATGTATGATTTGGTTTTAGTAGGTTGATAGAGTGTTGTTAGGGCCATTTTAACCCAGTTTAGCCCCAATTGCACGGATATACCACCAGATTTCTTTTTGAAGCAGATTCATCGTTTTAAGGCAAATTTTGTGTCTCTGTAAACTGCTATCGACCCGATGAGTTCAGCATAATTTTGAGAAGACTGTAGCATAGTGGTTAGGAGCTAATAACCCTGGTAGAACCCGACCCCCTTAGGACTTGTTCTGGCCGCCGAAAAATTCGATCTGGCCGCAATTTGCGGCCAGATAGGGAGGGTTTGGGTTGGGGTTTGGTCCTATAGGTGTCTGCTGCAACCCTTAGACTCATGGCATGTGCAATTTTGTTTGGTTCTTTTTGTAGAAAAATCTGGGGCTAAATACCTGTTTTTCCGTATTTCTAAACTTTCGCGACACGCGTGATGCGTGTGTGGGTTTGGGGTTTCTGCGTATCGCGACACGTCAGGGTAGTTTCAGGCGCGTGATCACACGTTTTAGCGTATCGCGCACACGCGCGATTGGTTTGCGACATGGGTTTCTAGTTTAACCGTAATATCACGTTTTTATGGATTTGAGCTTATGTGTGATATATACTGTGTGATTCTAGGTTCCGAGGAGAATGAGACAGACGCTGCGAAGAAAGGGAAGCAAGTCGTCGGCTACACTTAGCGCGAGACTTCGGTGAGTAGATTTAACATCTACGGGGATATCGCCCGCATGGCGTTATGCGTCAGGGCTGATAGGACCTTATTATTATATGTTGCATTTACCTCATGGACTGTCATTGCATATTGCATTCCCTGCTGTATGTATGCTTAGAATTGATAGAACACCGCACTATTACTAACGGTTCATGTTGCATGAGCACTACTATGCATGTTACACACACACCGTTAGTAATTGCCATGACACACTCACTGTAGAACTGCCATGATTATATTGCTGTAGTTCCTCTTACATGTGACTCGATATGATTTTCATGGAAATTGGGAGCCGCATGATATCTTCAAAAACGGAAACTATTATTAAAAAGCGGTTTTTCCCTTATACCTATATCATGGATTGATGTACATAGCATATCGCATTGGATTTACTTCTTGGTATTGGATTTTCATGTGATTTCTGGTTTTGAGGACCGTGGGATTTTTAAGAAAAGATGCAATATTTGAAAACCCGGCTCCTCGTGATATGATATTTTGGTGCGTCCACCACGCGTTTTCTCGGTGCTGAGTTGTGTGCTTGAAACCCAATTCGAGGAGTTGGATGATCCGTTTGCGGGTTCGTGGTGGACCCGGTATGGTTCCCCGGGGCGAGAAATGTTTTTCGTGGAGTAGACGATGAGCCTAGCAGGGTGGCGAGTACCTACCGGTGATTGGTTGGACCTGGCGGTTATCCGGAGGATACTGACAAGAGTCGAGAGATGGATGCGGGATGATCCATACTGCCGGGGCCTAGGGCCGATACCGCAGACGGAGCCCGTGGGCCGATCCGGACTGACGGAGCCCGATATATGAGGATTTGCGTGTCGATGCTGGACACGAGTATTTTATGATATTTTGAGTGCCGATGTTGGGCACTCGTGATTTCTCAGAGATTTACAGGATTTGAGGGCCGATGGGTGTGCCGGCGCCTGAGTTTTTGGGATTTGGGTGCAGTTGTGGGCACCGATTATTTTCCATGTTGATATTCCGTGTAGATGTTGTTTATCCCATGCTCAGCATTGATTGTCATATATCTCATCCTGTAGTTATTTTACCTGACAGAGCATTATAATGATTATTGCACCTACTGCTTGTCGCATATAGATCTTACTTGCTGGCATTTGATTGAGTAGCGCAGTACGTGCATGCTCGCGATTACCTTTATATGTTATCTCTATTCATGAGTTGGCAACTCACCCCCATTGTGCCACAGTATTTGCAGGTTTCCCTCAGCATAGTCGCGGCAGGCTGCCTTTTGCATCTTTTGGCTACAGATACTACTACAGTTGCGGCGAGATCCGTTTTGCATTTAGGTGGGTTGTGGTATCTGATTACTTATATTGTTCCCCTTTTTGTATCTAGTATTCTCCATCTACCATTTATGTACTGGACTTAGATACTGTGTGAGGACGATGATGTATATATTGTATTCTGGTGTCGAGCTCGTGGGAGCCGACTGTTTTTATATGCAGTTTATATTCTGTGATGTATACTTATTGCTCATTCTTCGCTACGGCGTCGTATATTACTCTTGTGTTGATGGTTTCCGCCGTTGGGCGTGATTGCTCCCGTTTAGGAATGTTTTGTTTCATTATATCTCATTTTCACTCATATCCTCTTTTATACCCGGTCTCGGGGCTACTTTTACAAAGGAAATGCTGCCAAAATTATTTAAATGATTAAGTAACTTTAAAAAGAACTTATTGAATTATTTAAGGTTTTCTAAATGCTTTAACTAAATGTTTTCAATACTCACTATTTTTGAATGGTTTTGACTTCTGGGTTCGGCTTACTTAGTCGCGTTACGCCTGTAGACGTAGCGTGGTTAAGTGCCGGTCACGAGTCGAAATATTTGGGTCGTGACAAAGTTGGTATCAGAGCGTAGGTTTTACGTTCGGAGTGTAGGATGACCCTGGTATGATGGAGTAGGTAGCTGCAGCAGGGTAGCGTAGCGTGTGTATGTTCCGCGGCATACTCACGACACGGTACTCCGCCTACGCGACCTTAGGAATTATTGATTTACAATTCCTTCTTGAATACATACATTCTTGCGATTCGATTTCCGTATTCTTATCGGATCCTACTTTCCTTTTCAGCCACTATGCCGCCAAAGACTACTAGGGCGCAGAGAGCGGCCGCGAGGGCCGATATTCAAGTGGACACGTCCGAGACGAGGACTGATCCGGGCAGTGCACCCATTGTACCCGTGCAGACTGTCCCTCTTATGATAGATCAGATCGCCACGCTAGGGGCTGGTATGTAGGAGATGCGCCAGATGATAGGATCGCTAGTTGAGACACTTCGAGCACAGCGACCAGAGGTAGCTCCACCCGCCGCAGGTACTGCGATGGTACCGACCGCACAGCCAGTTGCCTCTGTAGCCACGGAGGTGATTACTGTATCGTTATCAGAGTTTATGAGGCTGAAGCCTCCGGTCTTCACAGGCACCGATACAGCTGAGGACCCCCAGTCATTCATTGATAGGATGGCCCGGATATGCCGTTCCCTCAGATGCGCAGATGCGAGATGGGTCGAGTTCGTGAGCTTTCGCCTGGAGGGTCTTGCGCAGAAGTGGTGTGATTCAGTTGAGAAGGGCAGAGCAGAAGGTCTTCCTTTTATGACCTGGACGGAGTTCGTGACAGTATTTCTAGCCCGTTTCCTTCCCCAGAGTGTTAGGGATGCCCGAGCACGCAGATTTGAGTCCTAGCGCCAGACGCCAGAGATGACAGTGGCAGAGTATGACGTGCTGCGTACAGAGCTAGCAGCTTATGCCCCGTATTTAGTGGCTACCGAGGAGTTGCGAGTCAAGAGATTTGTTCGAGGCCTGCTTACACCATTGTTCCTTGCGATCAGCGTGCAGCACTACGAGACTTACGCAGCAGCTGTAGATGCAGCCTTATTGGTCGAGGAGCGCCTGGCTGAGACTTCGGCAGTTCCAGAGCCGAAGAGAGTTCGTACTGGTATATCCGAACGAAGACAGACATTCAGACGCCGCGACAAGTATCGTTCAGGTACGGGGAGTGGCAGAGATTCGGGATGGGGCCAGATGTTTAGTTCGTATCCACGAGAGAGTCAGCAGTCGTCGCGGGGTTGCTTTAGATGCGGCGGTATACTTCACCTCGTTAGAGGTTGTCCCGAGACACACCGGAGGGAGGCGGCAGCACCGCATGTTACTTTACCACCTTCACCACCCTAGAGGGCGTTGCCTGTTCTACCTACCGTTGCTCCGCGCCAGACTCATACACAGAGAGGTCGTGGGTGTGGAGGAGTTGCTCAGAGAGGGCGAGATGACCGAGGCAGAGGGCAGTCAGTCACAGGTGGAGGACAGGCACGGGTTTTTGGTTTGACGCATCAGGATGCGCAGGCGTCCAATGCGGTGGTTTCAGGTATCCTTCCAGTATGTTCAGTTGATGCACACGTATTTTTCGATCCCAGATCCACGCACTCGTACGTATCCACACACTTCGTGCCGAGTTTAGGTAGAGAGTCCGGTTTGCTTGATCAGCCGCTTGTTGTGACCACTCCTGTGGGAGAGTCGTTTGTTGCTAGGCACGTGTTCCGATCCTGTACCGTCTATATTAGCGAGAGAGAGTTGCCTGTCGACTTGATCCTTCTGGAGATGTTGGACTTCGACGTTCTTTTGGGCATGGATTGGTTAGCCACGTGCTATGCTTCTATGGACTGCCGCGAGAAGACAGTTAGATTCTGTTTTCCCGGTGAGTCGGTTTTTGTTGTGTTGGGAGACCGTGGTGCCGCCCCTCACAGTGTGATTTCTTCTTTTCGTGCTGGACAGCTTTTGAGGAAGGGATGTCAGGGATTTCTCGCCTATGTTTGCGATGCTCGCGCTACGGAGGTTCTATTGGATCAGGTTCCTGTTGTTAGCGAGTTTCCTGATGTGTTCCTTGATGAGCTTCCTGGGTTACCGCCCGAGCGCGACATTTCTTTCTGTATTGATTTGGTTCCTGGCTCGGGGCCTATTTCCATACCGCCTTATCGGATGGCCCCGGCAGAACTTCGAGAATTGAAGGGTCAGTTGCAAGATTTGCTGGATAAAGGACTTATTCGACCCAGTGTTTCTCCTTGGGGTGCTCCAGTTCTGTTCGTCAAGAAGAAGGACGGCAGTTTGCGTCTGTGTATCGACTACCGCCAGCTGAACAGGGTGACAGTGCGAAATAGATATCCCTTGCCACGTATCGACGATTTGTTCGACCAGCTCCAGGGGGCAGGATACTTTTCGAGGATCGATTTACGATCGGGCTATCATCAGCTGCGGGTTCGACAGGAGGACATTCCCAGGACAGCTTTCCGTACGCGCTACGGCCATTATGAGTTTTTGGTGATGTCGTTCGGACTCACCAATGCGCCAGCAGCATTCATGGAATTGATGAACCGTATCTTCCGGCCATATTTGGATCTGTTTATCATAGTCTTCATTGACGATATCTTGGTGTATTCCCGGAGTAGTGAGGAGCACGAGCAGCACCTGTGGATTACACTGCAGACTTTGAGGGAGCACCAGCTATATGCGAAATTCTCCAAGTGCGCTTTCTGGCTAGACAGCGTAGACTTCTTAGGGCATGTGATTTCACGAGACGGTATATGTGTAGACCCGAGGAAGATCGAGGCCGTTCAGCGTTGGCCCAGGCCCATATCGGTTACGGAGATTCACAGCTTTTTGGGGTTGGCCGGTTATTACTGGCGCTTTGTGCAGGACTTCTCCAGTATTGCTACCCCTTTGACCGGGTTGACCCGGAAGGGAGTTCCTTTCGATTGGACGGAGGAGTGCTAGCACAGTTTTCAGCAGCTACGGACTCGGCTGACGACGGCACCGGTGTTATCTTTACCTTCCGGATCAGGCGGATTTGTGGTCTATTGTGATGCTTCTCGAGTGGGGCTAGGGTGCGTATTGATGCAGCATGACAGGGTGATCGCGTATGCCTCACGACAATTGAAGAAACATGAACAGAACTACCCCACTCATGACTTGGAGATGGCTGCAGTGGTCTTTACACTTAAAATCTGGCGACATTACCTATACGGCGAGTCGTGCCAGATATTCACGGATCACAAGAGTCTAAAGTATATATTTCAGCAGCGAGACCTGAACCTTCGACAGCGCCGATGGATGGAGTTTGTGAAGGATTACGACTGCGAGATCTTGTATCACCCGGGCAAGGCGAATGTAGTAGCGGATGCTTTGAGCAGGAGGCCCGGGAGTAGTCTATCTTATTTGAGCGCAGTACAGGGGCAGTCGTCGGCAGATTGGCAGATATTATGCGACAGCCGGGTACAGTTCGAGTTCACGCCGATTGGAGGACAGATAGCGCATGTCCGTGCACGCCCACAGTTGATCGACTGTATACATGAGGCACATCACAGTGATGACCGATGTTCAGAGATCATGGCACAGATTGGACAGGGCAGATTTTCTGAGTTCGTGATCGATGATCCGGGGATACTACGATTTGGGACTAGACTGTGCGTACCAGATGCTGAGGGACTGAGGCGTGAGATTCTCGAGGAGGCACATCGATTGGCATATAGTGTTCATCCCGGTTCCACCAAGATGTACCATGACATGAGAAGTGTTTACTGGTGGGATGGAATGAAAAGAGACATCACAGATTTTGTGTCGAGATGCCTGACTTGTCAGCAAGTCAAGGCTGAGCACCAGAGGCCCGCGGGAGAGCTACAGCCGTTACCCATTCCGGAGTGGAAGTGGGAGCAGATCTCTGTGGACTTTATTGTGGGTCTACCCAGGACTAGTCGAGGGTATGACTCCATCTGGGTGATCGTGGATCGTTTGACGAAAGCGGCTCACTTTCTACCAGTGAAGACGACTTTCGGATTTACTCAGTATGCACAGATCTACATCGACGAGATTATACGACTGCATGGAGTCCCGACGTGTATTGTGTCCGACAGAGGCACCAAGTTTACCAGCCGATTATGGCAGAGGCTTCAGGAGGCCTTGGGCACTCGCTTGAGTTTCAGCACAGCATTTCTTCCACAGACCGACGGACAGTCAGAGCGGACTATTCAGACTCTCGAGGACATGCTCAGAGCTTGTGTATTAGATTTCAGAGGTAGCTGGGATCATCACTTGCCCTTAGTAGAGTTCTCCTGCAATAATAGCTACCAGGAGACCATTCAGATGGCACCATCTGAGGATCTTTATGGGAGGAGATGCAGATCGCCCGCCTGTTGGACAGAGCTCAGTGAGAGCAGTATCTTAAGGCCACAGATTGTTGAGGAGACGACCGCGAAGATCCAGTTGATTCGCGATAGGATGAGAGCAGCGCAGAGTAGGCAGAGATCTTATGCGGACCGTCGGCGGCACAGACTTGAGTTTTCTGTTGGTGATCATGTTTTCTTGAGGGTCTCCCCAATGAAAGGTGTGATGAGGTTTGAGAAGAAGGGGAAGCTCAGTCCCAGATATGTGGGCCCCTTCGAGATCCTCGAGCGTGTTGGTGCAGTTGCGTACCGGTTAGCCCTTCCGCCCAGTTTTCTAGATGTGCACCCCGTATTTCACGTTTCGATGCTCCGTAGATACCTTCATGATCCTTCGCATGCGATTCAGCACCCGACGATCCAGCTTGAGCGCGACCTTTCCTATGCAGAACAGCCGGTAATGATCTTGGATCGACAAGTGAAGAAATTGAGATCAAAGGAAATTCCATCAGTCAAGGTACTTTGGCGTGGTCAAGGTAGTGAGGAGGTCACTTGGGAGACCGAAAGCGAGATGAGGAAGAAGTATCCCCGTCTTTTCGAAGGTGCGTATAGTTAGATTTTGAAATTCGGGGACGAATTTCTTTAAGGGGGAGAGATTGTAACACCTTAGGATGTGTTTAGTGGATATTACATTTAAATAAAGGGTTTTCAATAAAAATTTTACCAAATTGTGTTTCAAATATTTTTCCTAATTTAATAAATATTTTTCTGGAATTTTCCTAGGCTTGCACACACATGTGCATGTAAACTAGGGTTTTTAAATGAGGTAATACCATGATTAGTAACCATGGTGGGTTAATCATGGGGATTAAGTCTTTTGGGATTTAATTAAATTTAATTAGTTGTTTAATGGTTGCTTTAATTTGAATTCCCCTTTTTGTGTTGACTTGGTGAGAATGAGAGAGAGAGAGAATGCATCATGACAAAAGCCATGCTTGCATTTAATAAGAGAGAGAATGGAGGGGTTGACATTGGGGTTATGATTCCTCTCATTCTTTTATTCTTTTCTCTCTACCTCACTCACACACACACCCACTTACCTTCCCAGCAGCAGCAGAAGCAAGCAGCACAGCAGCAGCCAGCAACACAGCAACAGCAAGCAGCAGAAATCAGCAGCAGCAACAGTGAAATCAGCAGCCGCAGTGAGCAGCAGCAACAACAACTTCGACTGCAGCTCCTTCCCTCCACTTTTTCTTCTTCCTCCAGCTCCCTAGGGTCGAGTGTGGGGTATATTTCCTGAACTTACTCCCTAGTTTACTTGTTTAGTGTAGTTTTGCTTCGATTAGTATTTATTGGTGCGATTTAGTGCGATATGTGGTGATTAGTGGGAACCTTGAGCAAGTGATGTATGATTTGGTTTTAGTAGGTTGATAGAGTGTTGTTAGGGCCATTTTAACCCAGCTTAGCCCCAATTGCACGGATATACCACCAGATTTCTTTTTGAAGTAGATTCGTCGTTTTAAGGAAAATTTTGTGTCTCTGTAAACTGCTATCGACCCGATGAGTTCAGAATAATTTTGAGAAGACTGTAGCATAGTGGTTAGGAGCTGATAACCCTAGTAGAACCCGACCCCCTTAGGACTTGTTCTGGCCGCCGAAAAATTCGATCTGGCCGCAATTTGCGGCCAGATGGGGAGGGTTTGGGTTGGGGTTTGGTCCTATAGGTGTCTGCTGCAACCCTTAGACTCATGGCATGTGCAATTTTGTTTGGTTCTTACTGTAGAAAAATTTGGGGCTAAATACTTATTTTTCCGTATTTCTAAACCTTCGCGACACGCGTGATACGTGTGTGGGTTTGGGGTTTCTGCGTATCGGACGCGTCAGGGTAGTTTCAGGCGCGTGATTATGCGTTTTAGCGTATCGCGCACACGCGCGATTGGTTTGCGACACGGGTTTCTAGTTTGACCGTAATATCACGTTTTTATGGATTTGAGCTTATGTGTGATATATACTGTGTGATTCTAAGTTCGCAGGCGAGTGAGACGGACGCTGCGAAGAAAGGGAAGCAAGTCGTCGGCTACACTTAGCGCGAGATTTCAGTGAGTAGATTTAACATCTACGGGGATATCGCCTGCATGGCGTTATGCGTCAGAGCTGATAGGACCTTATTATTATATGTTGCATTTACCTCATGGACTGTCATTGCATATTGCATTCCCTGCTGTATGTATGCTTAGAATTGATAGAACACCGCACTATTACTAACGGTTCATGTTGCACGAGCACTACTATGCATGTTACACACACATCGTTAGTAATTGCCATGACACACTCACTGTAGAACTGCCATGATTATATTGCTGTAGTTCCTCTTACATGTGACTCGATATGATTTTCATGGAAATTGGGAGCTGCATGATATCTTCAAAAACGAAAACTATTGTTAAAAAGCGGTTTTCCCCTTATACCTATATCATGGATTGATGTACATAGCATATCGCATTGGATTTACTTCTTGGTATTGGATTTTCATGTGATTTCTGGTTTTGAGGACCGTGGGATTTTTAAGAAAAGATGCAATATTTGAAAACCTGGTTCCTCGTGATATGATATTTTGGTGCGTCCACCACGCATTTTCTCGGTCCTGAGTTGTGTGCTTGAAACCCGATTCGAGGAGTTGGATGATCCGTTTACGGGTTCGTGGTGGACCCGGTATGGTTCCCCGGGGCGAGAAATATTTTTCGTGGAGTAGACGACGAGCCTAGTAGGGTGGCAAGTACCTACCAGTGATTGGTTTGACCTGGCGGTTATCCGGAGGATACTGACCAGAGTCGAGAGATGGATGCGGGATGATCCGTACTGCCGGGGCCTAGGGCCGATACCGCAGACGGAGGCCGTGGGCCGATCCGGACTGACGGAGCCCGATATATGAGGATTTGCGTGTCGATGCTGGACACGAGTATTTTATGATATTTTTGAGTGCCGATGTTGGGCACTCGTGATTTCTCAGAGATTTACAGGATTTGAGGGCCGATGGGTGTGCCGGCGCTTGAGTTTTTGGGATTTGGGTGCAGTTGTGGGTACCGATTATTTTCCACGTTGATATTTCGTGTAGATGTTGTTCATCCCATGCTCAGCATTGATTGTCATATATCTCATCCTGTAGTTATTTTACCTGACAGAGCATTTGCATGATTATTGCACCTACTGCTTATCGCATATAGATCTTACTTGCTGGCATTTGATAGAGTAGCGCAGTACGTGCATGCTCGCGATTACCTTTATATGTTATCTCTATTCACGAGTTGGCAACTCACCACCGTTGTGCCACAGTATTTGCTGGTGGCCCTCAGCATAGTCGCGGCAGGTTTCCTTTTGCAACTTTTGGCTACAGATACCACTAAAGTTGCGGCGAGATCCGTTTTGCATTTAGGTGGGTTGTGGTATCTGATTACTTTTATTGTGTCCCTTTTTGTATCTAGTATTCTCCATCTACCATTTATGTACTGGACTTAGATACTGTGTGAGGACGATGATGCATATTTTGTATTCTGGTGTCGAGCTCGTGGGAGCCGACTGTTTTTATATGCAGTTTGTATTCTGTGATGTTTGCTTATTGCTCATTCTTCGCTACGGCGTCGTATATTACTCTTGTGTTGATGGTTTCCACCGTTGGGCGTGATTGCTCCCGTTTGGGAATGTTTTGTTTCATTATATCTCATTTTCACTCATATCCTCTTTTATACCCGGTCTCGGGGCTACTTTTACAAAGGAAATGCTGCCAAAATTATTTAAATGATTAAGTAACATTAAAAAGAACTTATTGAATTATTTAAGGTTTTCTAAATGCTTTAACTAAATGTTTTCAACACTCACTATTTTTGAATGGTTTTGACTTCTGGGTTCGGCTTACTTAGTCGCGTTACGCCTGTAGACGTAGCGTGGTTAAGTGCCGGTCACGAGTCGAAATATTTGGGTCGTGACAGTGAGCAGGCTTGCTTGTTGATCTTCTGATCGCTCAATATCCGGGTGGCCGTTACGTTTAGCAGACCGCTTGAGGCTTGTGGGTGTTTGATATGATCATCACCTACTGCCGGCGTATTGACGAGTCTTTAGAGTCCTACACAGGGGTTTCCTGGCTCAAGCGAAACGGAGTAGGAGTACATATGTGATATGTGCGGGACCGAAATTGATACGATATGAGATACCGTATTCTATTCTCTCAATATGAGATATCGGTCGGTTATATATGATATAGTGTAACATTTTGAAAATTTAGAAATAAATAAAATTAATTACTTAAATAATAAAGTGTTAAATTAAAAAGTTATCAAAACCAAATAAGACAATATCATAAGTTGTATGTAAACAAATTAAATTTTAGTTTTAGTATGTAACATAAATAAATTATAAGGACTTTAATGTGAAATTTAGCTTCATTTTAATAAAAAGGGTGTTTTATAATAATATAAGTTGTGAAGGGTTCTTATGTAACATTTAGGAAAATTATGCAAATTTGGTTTTGTGAGGGGGGTAAGAGGAAAATGGGTAGAAAACGTTTTAGTTCAGAATTTAATTACAAATTGAATCAAAGGAAAAGATAATGATTGGCCACCACCTCCTCTCATGCACAATACACTCCCCACACCCCCTCCTTACTTGAAACCACCACATCTTGCTTGGTAACATCTCCTCCTACACCTCATCCTTCCCTTTTCTCATATATATGATATGTTCAGATCAATTAATCAGTTTAAAACTTCTGAAAATTCAAAAGAAAGAAAAGAAAACTAGATCAAACAAAGAAGAAGAAGAAAAGAGATAAATATAGGGATTTCTCACCATCAAGCTAGGACTAGGAGCTTGTGCATCTTGGGGAGAGTTATTCCAGCAATTACTTGAGGGTAAATTCCTTAATCACAATAGGAATTAGATTCTGAAACTAATTTAAGGTTGAAATCATAGTGTCCATAATATCGTATCTTTAGCAAAACTGAACTCTGTTATAATCTGCTATAGTTTAGATAAAAATAAAATTAACAAAACAGTGCCAGAATGATGTATGTGGGACCTAGAACAAACCATAGGAGAATGGACCCAGGGGATCGGATGTTGGCCGGCGATCTTAAGAGGAATTCCGGCGTCGTCGGATTTCTGGGGGGTTTGGGTGTTTTGGCTTGTGGGGTAGGTCTCTGTGTAGAGTTTTGGTTATTTTGATATTGTTTAATTAATTCAGTTTAACTGTATATAAAATCCGGGAGCAAATATCGGAAAAAGGTATCTAAGACCTATAATACGACACGGGAAATTCGTAACGCGTGCTGTTTCTGTTATGAAACAGCGTTAGGTTAAATTCCAGTTAAATGGAGTGTAGATCATATGAAATAGTTGTATGCGGTATAACTAGAACGTACAACTTGTGTTTTCATGATTTTGTCGTATCGGAGTAGCCATTTCCTTGTACAAGTTATTGCAATGTTAGATTCCAATACGGGAACTTTGGAGGCCGCGGGGAAAGGGAAAAGATTGGCGATTCCTGATGTGGATACGACGTATTTCTGGTGAGTAGATTTACATCTACTGCGGAAGTCGGGTGGATGGCGTATAGCACCCCCACAACCTTATAATTATTATTATTATGGTATCTACTTAAGTTTAGCGTTTCGTCAAAGCATTGATATGATATTGCATCTTGTATACCCTCCATTTGCATAAAGTTCATATATAGTTTTTAAATGAGATGTACGTGATATTTGATCCATACGATATGGGTATGATTTAATGAATTTGTACGAGAAATCATGCCGTACTTAAGATGATATAGCGGTATGATGAGCTATAATATAAGGAATTATACATATCGGAAATGATGAATTTTGTATGCCAAATAACGACCAAGTTATTCTTTGACTCATAGAGATAGATTATGTTATGTTTTAGAAGGTAATACTGGTATGAACTATATTATTTTACAAACTACGGTTCGTTGTCTTTTAAATAAACTATCGGGATGCGTGCCAGTTTCTAAAACAAACATCTCTTTTAAATCTATGGCAGCTTTCTTATTTCAAATTTAACGTTCCGATCATTTCTAAAGATAATGGTATAGCTCATAACAAGTAATTACAACAAGTACGTTTAGATTACTTATAGGTTTGCATTATTTATTCTATATTATATGTTTCCGCGTTACGCACACTCTGGTAGAACACAGCACAAATACCAATGAGTACTATACTGCACAAGCACTTAAATATATGTTACACTACACCTCATTGGTACTGCCATGTCACTGTAGAATCGTTCTGATATATATGTGTTAATATATAGATTGTTACACCGTAGAACACTTGCACAAATACTAATGATTTCCATGTTGCATGAGCACAGGCGCGTATGCTACACTACACATCATTAGTAGTGCCATGACACATTAGAATTGAAATCATTATGTTATGAGATAGGATTTCGTAGTCTTTTCCTATTTATGTTGTAGTACTATAGATGCTGTATTTGATTTCTTGGGATTTCTGAGTATTTTACTCCTGATGATATATATATATATATATATATATCTATATATATATTGGTGGTATGGGACACTGTTATATATATATATATAGTATATCATCAATACAAACTATGCAATTATTCTTATTCCTTGATATTTTGATATGATGAGTAAAACGTCCACCATGGGTTTTGTGTTTTCTGGTTTTATTCCGGACCGAGTGGGGGAGATATACGGTCGCGGATTTTTACGTTATCCAGGCTGAGTGGGGGAGATATACAGTTGGATACATAGTGGACCCGGTCGAGACCGAGGGGCAGGATAGCCCCATTGAGGCGGGGGAGCCTAGCGAGGATACTCGATACCGGAGATATAATTGAGCACGGAAGATATCCAGGGGATACTGACCAGAGAGTGAGATGAGCACGACAGCTATCCAAGGGATACTGACCGGGGTTCGATTTGGTACGGCAGATATCCAGGGGATACTGATCGTAGCCAGGATATCGGGTGACGATCATCTGTTGAGATGGTGTCGACGGTATCTGTATTTACGTGTCGATGCTGGACACGAGAGATTTCGGATTTCGATGTCGATGCTGGGCATCTATTTGTATATTGATGTGATCATTATCATGAGGTACACAGTTATATATGAATTGATTGGGTTTCACCAGGACTGATCCGGGGGACAGTACCTGCATATAATTGTACAGACATTCATAGACATAAAGGGAATTCCAATACGGATGATAGATTTATGATTTTGATTCATATGACATTGAGATATTATACTTATGATCGCATGATAGTTAGTATTGCACCTTTGCATATCATATAGTATATCGATACAGATTATAATAGTACTATACTAATGACTTAGGTATCGTCTTGCATTTCGATTTCTACCTTTAGATGTACTTTTATTCACTGAGTTGGCAACTCATCCCCGTTATGCTACAGTTTCTTGCAGGTTTTACCGCTTGGATTATCAGCGGTTTGGGCACACATTCTTCGGAGATTGATGGGTAAGTGAGTTGTTATTGTATCCTACTCACTCTTGATTATTCATATATTCTTGTATCTAGTGGAAACTCCATCAACTTAGAAATGATATATTATGGACATAGACTTGATGTGGAAACGATGTATTTCTGGGAACTTTGGAGGCCGCGGGGAAAGGGAAAGAATTGGCGATTCCTGATGTGGATACGATGTATTTCTGGTGAGTAGATTTACATCTACGGGGGAAGTCGGGTGGATGGCGTATAGCACCCCCGCAATCTTATAATTATTATTATTATGGTATCTACTTAAGTTTAGCGTTTCGTCAAAGCATTGATATGATATTGCATCTTGTATACCCTCCATTTGCATAAAGTTCATATATAGTTTTTAAATGAGATGTACGTGATATTTGATCCATACGATATGGGTATGATTTAATGAGTTTATACGAGGAATCATGCCGTACTTAAGATGATAGGGATATAGCGGTATGATGAGTTATAATACAAGGAATTATACATATCGGCAATGATGAACTTTGTATGCCAAATAATGGCCAAGTTTTTTTTTGACCCGTAAAGATAGATTATGTTATGTTTTAGGAGGTAATACTGGTATGTGTTGAATATGTATGCCTTAGAGGCCATTATTGTATAGTACTAGTTTGTATAATATATTTTGGAGGCTTGGGATATATATATACGGGTTTACGACAGTCTTGCTCGATATAGTAGTATACTACTTGGTTTGTTTCTATCTTAATATGTGTATATGTTTATTTTAACATATCGCTAAAAACATATTGATGGAGCCCTTAGGATCTTTGATTGACTACCGGCGTTGTGATGGCGATCACACAAGTGGGGGCTGGGTGGTCTATAAGCACATCCATACTTTGGTCCCTAGTCGTAGGATTATCGAGACAGGGCATCGATACTCCAGAGTAGACTGGTGCATACGCTTCTCTTCCCAGCAGGGGAGATGGTCTGTCCCACAGCCATCAGTACGTCGTACTGGAGATAGTATGCAGGTGCTCGTTAGGTTACGAGTACACTGGACAGGACTCGTCGGGAACTGTTGGTTGGTATTATACCTATCGTCAGTTAACAGTTCCCAGGTGACATGAGTACAGCTTAGTCCGCTGACTTGACACTGTCATTTCGCCTCGAGTGTGTTCCCACTGTTCTTAGATTACTACCCTACCACGGCTCTACTGAGTCGTGCAAACAGGTAGTAGTTGGGTGCAGTCCCGAAGCACTTGGAGGCAGTGACGGTTAGACAGGATTCATCTCTCCCGGTATTGGGAGTTGATATCGCGTTGTGTCTAGGAGAGCCATTGCACATTGTCGTCCCTGGCCAGGGCAAGCGAGAATTACTGGTAAGTTTTCCAGTAGATTCTCAGGGTGTTTTGGGCTACACTCCGACACGACTTGTACCGCTATTACGGGAATGACGTTTACGGCCCCCTAAGCCTGCAATGCGATACTCTTAGACGAACAGACCGGACTGTACGGAGATTGTCACATTCAGGCTCAGTAGGAGTTCGGATGGGTTTACCTCACAGTCTTCTTGTCGGCATCTACCTGGGGACCGTTACGTATAGCTAGTACTGCTTGCGGCCTGTGGTTAAACCCACTGCCAGCGTAGTGTCGAGCCTTTAGAGTCCCACACAGAGGGTTACTCGCCTTTGGGCAAAACAGAGTAGAGGTCGCATGGTTTTGCGACGGGATTCGTTCACATCCGCGCACTTGTGCAGGTTTGGTGTCCGGACAGTTATTACTAGCGGGCTTTGGTTTAAGCCAGATCCTAATATTTGTTTTGGGATTGGTTTTGTCTCAGTATATTCGTGTTCCTTGGAACACGGATACGGGTGTGTATGCAAAGTTGACAGAGGCAGAGGCAGAGGATTCTCATTAGGGTTGTTGACCTTTTGGTTTTGATTGACTTGTTGACCGTTGACTTTTTCTAAACCCTAATGAGAATAAGAAATATGAATAATAATATTAATTAAGGATTATTGTGCCATGATTGAGTTGAACGTTTGACTTTTGTTGACTTGTTGACTTTGTTGACCGGTTGACCATTGTGGACTTGTTGACCATCATCATTTCATTTCTATGACTTTTGTTTACTTGTTGTTCTTTACAAAATGCATTAAATGCATGAAATGATATTGGTCATTGAAACTAACCATCAAAATTCTTAATTATTATTATTATCATCATTATTCTTTCTTTTGTGAGCATGGTTGTAAAAAGAAAAGCTCATTCTATTATTTTCTTTCTCTCTCTTGAAAGAAAGCTCTCCCTCTTCCTCTCTCAAAGTTCAAGTGTTCCATGAGTTGGAAATCATGAACCTTTGAGACAAAACCACCATAACTCTTCTCTACTCATTCTAAGGTTCTAGGTTTAGCAAACTAAGCACCTTAGTTATCTCTAGGTTGAGATAGGAGCTCAAGTTCGAGGCCCTCGGGTAGATCCATCTACGGCAAAGAGGAGACGACGAGGAGGAGCCGTTCAAGCCACTACAAGGAGCAAGCAAGGAGGAGAACCACCAAAAGAAGAGAAGGAGTTCAAGACCTAGGTATAACCATTCTACATAGTAGCTAGAACTTGTAGTTTATTTGTTAGTTTTTGTTTAGCAAAGATCCTTCATGGATGGTCAATGTTACCTAGTAAGCAAAAATTTGATTTTTACCTATTCCGCCTCCCCGAAAGAACCGGGGTAGGTAACGTGGACCTAACAGTGGTATCAGAACCTAGCTAAATAACAACTAACTGTTACCAAAGTCTTTAGAACTTCGATCCGGAAAAAATCCCAAAAACATGTCAAAAACCACACTTTATGCCAATTTTTAAAACTGCTCTAAAAATTATTCCACATGCCTTAAAAATCGGTGCAGGGTTTTCTAAGAATTGTCAAGAAATTTGAGCCTACGACTCGGCCAACTCACCGCGGAACCGCGGCGAAACCATACGTTTCGCCGCGGATCCGCGGCCGAGTTGACTCGGCCGCGACTCCGATTTCCTGCAGTTTACTCAGTTTGCTGTTTTGGGATTTTTAAAATGTTTTGTTTCTGCCCAGTTTTTCTAAAGAACAATGTTGTGTTTGGGGGTAGTTATAAATTGGTATTTTGATCGAATTTCTATAAACTCTTGCTAAATGGTTGTATCTGTAATGTGATATATGCACTAAACGTCGGCTAATCGCTATATGTCGATTAGTGGGGGTTGTGCATATCTGTGATCTGTAATGTTGTTGGATTGTGTATATGAACTTGTTGGATTGTCGAGGATGAATAGCCGGGGTTTTGTGAGATGAGAGTTTCTTTATCTTTCATTTGATGTAATATGTAAATTGATGTAACATTATTTTTATGGTCGCACATCCGGGATGAGGTTGTAGCCGCCATTGTATATTATTTCCTTTACTGTTTTTGCTCCTAGGATAGACCAAGGTGGGGTGCACAAACTACCGGGTACGTTGAAGTGTTGAGTGGCCTACTCACGTTGTTGAGGGAGGCAAACGAAACGCGGATTCCTAATATATCCAATGTGTTCATCTGTGATCTGGAATGGCTATCATTGCATCTGACGAATGTGTATATCTATATATGATATCTAGTAGGCGTTGCTTATGTTTTGCATCCGCGCTAGTCCAGCCCCCGCTTTGTCGTTAGTTAAGTAACCTAACGGGTAATGATGGGGCCCCGTGGCGAATGCGGATGGCATAAGCGTACGTCATATTTTCGTTGTTTTCTGCAATGGTAGGATTAATTGATGGGAGCATTATACTAATGCAAAGAAAAACGAACCTAAAAGACGTTGTTGGAACAATTTTCAAAAAGCTGTTATTGCAAGGACGTTCTCTTTTGTTTTGCATAGAGGTATTCGGTTATGAATGCCCAGCACCTCATTCGACGAGGCAAGGGCCGAGATCCCTTCATCGGGAGTGACCCCTTGGACAAAAGTTTGCGTCAGGGTAATAACTTCACTATAGTCGATTATTCTTGCTTTGCATCAAGGTATTTAGTTTGGAATATCCTGCACCTCATTCGATGAGGAAAGAGTCGAGATCCTTTCACAGGGAGTGACCTCTTTAGCAAAAGTTTTCATCGCTATAATTTTAAAAAGGTTATCAGGTCCCTTCAACGATATCAAGTTCATTACGTTAACGGGTTTTTCGCCAAAAACCCAGCCGTTGCCCTCCGTCATTTCCTACAAGTACTACTTAGTATTCGAGCTACGTATTTTGGCATTGTCAAGGTGTAGTGATCGGTACCTAAGTATTGCTTGTTTGCGGTTTTATTTTTCAGATTATTTAGGACAGTCGCATAGCTATGTTGGCATTGTCAAGAGGTATGCGGGTAGGTCTAAGTTAATCAAGATAATGACGGGCCGAACTTGACTAGCAGTTTATGATATGTTGGCATTGTCAAGGTCATAAACCGTTAGGGGCAAAAATCCACATCGGGAGTTTCTAAAGAAACTGAAACTTGCAGATTTAGCATACCTTCTGGAGTGTAGTGACTAGAGTGGATTCTATCTAGGTCATCACACAATGATAGTTGGATCCCGATCCCACTGATGAGTTGGATTACTCTCGGGAGATTATTTCGCTTAACAATCAATGTTATAAACCTAGTAGGTGTCTAGAACGGTGTTAGTGGGGCTACGCCTCCAGGGAAAAGAGGTTATTTAATTAAGGAACTTCGCGAAAGCGTTGGAAAACCTCCCTCGAAGTACCAACACTAGCCTGGCTGAAAGGTTAAGCAAGTATTGTGACGTGCGATTAATCCTGACTAGTTCTTCTTTTAGGGTTTGAAGAAGAATTTGAGGAAACAGTGGGAGCCATCCTGATTGGATAAATTAATAAACCAATCTAATCTTGCAAGAGCGCACGCTGAGTGTTTCTTTTCTCTCTCTCCAGTAGCAACCATTTCACGCCCTAATCAAGATAATAAAATGTATCGCTTGACCGATCCGAATTCTTATTCGGGGCTAGGGAATGTCGGTTCGGCTCTAACTTGTGACAACAGTCATAAGTATGAGCAAGGGAAAGAGAATTGTATGGATTCCAAGAATACCCAGTTGAAGAAGAAGCATAGTTTTGCATCTACTTTAGGTGTTCTTGTAATTGAGAACTGCTTTACGGTCAGCCCTACCTCCTGAGTATTTGATACCGGATCAGGATCTCATATCTGTAATTTATTGCAGGGACTGAGAAAAATTAGGAGAGTTGCACCTGGTGATATGTCGCTCAGGGTAGCGAACGGAGCACAAGTTAATGCTGCACGTCGGTGAATATCAACTAGTGTTGCCAAATGGCAATACTATGATTTTGAACGATTGCTACTATGTACCTTCCATGGTTTGCAACATCATATCAGTTTCTTTACTCGATAAATATGGATATAACTTTGTTCTTGATAGAAATATCATGAACATTTACCTTCATAAGGTACTTGTTGCAGAAGGTACACTATGTAATGGTATCTACGTTCTAAATCAGAATACAGTTCTCAATATACAAAACACAAGCAAGAGGAAGAATTCAGATACGAATGAATCCTACTTGTGGCATTGTAGACTTGGTCATATCAGAGAGAAAAGACTAAATAAGTTGCATAAAGATGGACTCTTGAACACGTTCGAGTTTTCATCTTATGAAACTTATCAGTCTTGTCTCAAAGGAAAGATGACCAAATCTCCGTTCACCGGACATGGAGAAAGGGCAGCAGAGCTCTTGGGGTCATACACAGTGATGTATGTGGTCCAATGTCTATACATGCAAGGGGTGGGTTCTCGTACTTCATCACATTCACTGACGATCTCTCTAGGTTCGGATATGTGTATCTAATGAAATACAAATCTGAAACTTTTGAGAAATTCAAGGAATTCAGAAACGAAGTAGAAAACCAGACAGGCAAAAGTATCAAGATCCTCCAGTATGATAGAGGAGGGGAGTACTTAGGCACGGAATTCCGAGATTACTTAAAAGAGAATGGTATTCTCTCTCAGCTTACTCCTCCTTATACACCACAGCACAACGGTGTATCGGAGAGAAGGAATCATACCCTATTAGATATGGTTCGATCCATGATGAGTAATGTTGAGTTACCTTTTTCATTTTGGGGACTTGCGCTAGAAACAACGGCATACTTACTGAATCAGGTTCCGTCTAAATTTGTGCCTAAGACTCCATATGAAATATAGAGTGGTAAAAAACCATATCTTGAACGTATTAAGATATGGGGTTGTCCGGCCTATGTAAAAGTACAAAATCCGGACAAGCTTAAGACACGATCAGTTTTGTTCAAGTTTGTAGGATATCTTAGAAATTCTCTGGGATATCTATTCTACCACACTGAGGAACAGAAGGTGTTCGTTGCTCGTCGCGCCACTTTTTTAGAGTGGCAATTTCTTGCAAAAGAAATAAGTAGGAGCACGGTAGAACTGGATGAAATATCTGATCCACAAACTCAAACTGAGGATTTAGTAGAACCAGAAAATTCAATAGTCCCAGACGAACCTCAATCACTCTGCAGATCTGGCAGGATTTCTCATCCACCCGAGAGATACTACGGTTTTCTCCTAGACGGGGATCGAGAGGATTGCATCTTGGAAGAAGATGACCCTACCAGTTTCAGGCAGGCCATTATCAGTAAGGACTCTGATAAGTGGCTGGAAGCAATGCAATCCGAAATGGAGTCCATGTACACCAATAAAGTGTGGACCTTGGATATTGCTCCACCTGGGGCCCGTTGGATGCAAATGGATCTACAAAAGGAAACTTGGTATAGATGGGCAGGTGGAAACCTATAAAGCTAGACTCGTTGCAAAAGGTTTTCGTCAAAGACCTGGTTTGGACTATGAAGAAACTTTTTCTCCGGTGGCTATGCTCAAATCCATTCGGATCCTACTTGCTATTGCCGCCTTCCATGACTATGAAATCTGGCAGATGGACGTAAAGACGGCTTTTCTAAACGGCTGTTTGGAAGAGTGTGTTTATATGGATCAGCCAGAGGGTTTTGGAGATAGTGGGAGCAGCGGGAAGGTATGCAAGTTGCTTAAATCCATTTATGGGTTAAAGCAGGCGTCACGGAGCTGGAACATCTGTTTTGATGAGGTAATCAAGGAATTTGATTTCATCAAGAACGAAGATGAACCTTGTGTCTATAAGAAGATTGTAGGACGAACTGTCGTGTTCCTAGTCTTGTACGTAGAAGACATTCTTTTGATAGGAAATAACATTCCTATGCTACAATCGGTCAAGCTATTCTTGTCACAACGGTTCTCCATGAAGGACCTGGGTGATGCCTCGTACATTCTGGGGATCAAGATCTATAGAGATAGATCCAAGAGACTACTAGGACTTTCGCAGTCCAGGTACATAGAGACCGTACTAAAAATATTTAGTATGGAAGATTCCAAGCGCGGTAATATACCCGCATTGCACGGAATCACCCTCTCCAAGAAGATGTCTCCTAAGACTGACAAGGAGAGGGTTCGCTTGAGCACTATACCCTACGCTTCAGCGGTAGGATCTATAATGTATGCGATGCTATGTACAAGACCAGATGTAACTTATGCGCTAAGCATGGTGAGCCAGTATCAGTTAGACCCAGGTGAGGACCACTGGACGGCAGTGAAGAACATTCTTAAGTACCTGAGAAGGACTAAGGAGATGTTCCTAGTTTACGGTAATGGAGACCTTAGGATCGAGTCCTTTACCGATTCAAGCTTCCAGAGTGACAAAAATGACAGCAAGTCTGTCTCGGGATTTGTGTTTACCCTCAATGGAGGGGCGGTGTGTTGGAGAAGTTCCAAACAGGATACCGTCGCAGACTCGACGATGGAGGCTGAATACATTGCTGCAAGCGATGCCGCAAAAGAGGCGGTCTGGATGAAGAAGTTCATTAGTGAACTTCAGGTGGTTCCGTCCATTGTTGACCCAATACCTTGGTATTGCGATAACAATGGGGCTATAGCTTTAGCGAAGGAACCAAGGTCCCATCAGAAATCCAGACACATCTTAAGGCAGTATCACCTGATCAGGGAGATCATTGATCGCCAGGAGATCGAGGTACGGAGAGTGGACACAAAAGACAACACGGCGGATCCATTCACAAAGGCCCTCCCTCAAAAACAGTTCGAGCGACTTTTTGAGCTATTGGGTATGCGGTACGCCAGCAGCAGGCCTTAGTGCAGACGTTGGGTATACGGTACACCAATTACTGGCCTTTAGTGCAAGTGGGAGATTGTTGAATATGTATGCCCTAGAGGCCATTATTGTATAGTACTAGTTTGTATAATACATTTTGGAGGCTTGGGATATATATACGGGTTTACGACAGTCTTGATCGATATAGTAGTATACTACTTGGTTTGTTTCTATCTTAATATGTGTATCTGTTTCTTTTAACATATCGCTAAAAACATATTGATGGAGCCCTTAAGATCTTTGCTTGACTACCGGCATTATGATGGCGATCACACAAGTGGGGGTTGGGTGGTCTATAAGTACATCCTTACTTTGGTCCCTAGTCGTAGGATTATCGAGACAGGGCATCGATACTCCAGAGTAGACTGATGCATACGCTTCTCTTCCCAGCAGGGGAGATGGTCTGTCCCACAGCCATCAGTACGTCGTACTGGAGATAATATGCAGGTGCTCGTTAGGTTACGAGTACACTGGACATGACTCGTCGGGAACTGTTGGTTGGTATTATACCTATCGTCAGTTAACAGTTCTCAGGTGACATGAGTACAGCTTTGTCCGCTGACTTGACACTGTCACTTCGCCTCGAGTGTGTTCCCACTATTCGTAGATTACTACCCTACCACGGCTCTACTGAGTCGTGCAAACAGGTAGTAGTTGGGAGCAGTCCCGAAGCACTTGGAGGCAGTGACGGTCAGACATGATTCTTCTCTCTCGGTATTGGGAGTTGATATCGCGCTGTGTCTAGGAGAGCTATTACACATTGTCGTCCCTGGCCAGGGCAAGCGAGAATTACTGGTAGGTTTTCCAGTAGATTTTCAGGGTGTTTTGGGCTACACTCCGACACGACTTGTACCGCTATTAGGGGACTGACGTTTACCACCCCCTAGGCCCGCCATGCGATACTCTTAGACGAACAGACCGGACTGTACGGAGATTGTCACATTCAGGCTCAGTAGGAGTTCGGATGGGTTCACCTCATCAGTCTTCTTATCGGCATCTTCCTAGGGACCGTTACGTACAGCTAGTACCGCTTACGGCCTGTGGTTAAACTCACTGCTAGCGTAGTGTCGAGCCTTTAGAGTCCCACACATAGGGTTACTCGCCCTTGGGCAAAACAGAGTAGAGGTCGCATGGTTTTGCGATGGGGTTCGTTCACATCCGCGCACTTGTGCACGTTTGGTGTCCGGGCAGTTATTACTAGCGGGCTTTGGTTTAAGCCATATCCTAGTATTTTTTTTGGGATTGGTTTTGTCTCAGTATATTCGTGTTCCTTGGAACACGGATGCGGGGGTGTATGCACAGTTGACAGAGGCAAAGGCAGAGGATTCTTATTAGGGTTGTTGACCTTTTGGTTTTGGTTGACTTGTTGACCGTTGACTTTTTCTAAACCCTAATGAGAATAAGAAATATGATTAATAATATTAATTAAGTATTATTGTGCCATGGTTGAGTTGAACATTTGACTTTTGTTGACTTGTTGACTTTGTTGACCGGTTGACCGTTGTGGACTTGTTGACCATCATCATTTCATTTCTATGACTTTTGTTTACTTGTTGTTCTTTACAAAATGCATTAAATGCATGAAATGATAATGGTCATTGAAAGTAACCATCACAATTCTTAATTATTATTATTATCATCATTATTCTTTCTTTTATGAGCATGGTTGTAAAAAGAAACGCTCATTCTATCTTTTTCTTTCTCTCTCTTGAAAGAAAGCTCTCCCTCTTCCTCTCTCAAAGTTCAAGTGTTCCATGAGCTGGAAATCATGAACCTTTGAGACAAAACCACCATAACTTTTCTCTACTCATTCTAAGGTTCTAGGTTTAGCAAACCAAGCACCTTAGTTATCTCTAGGTTGAGATAGGAGCTCAACTTTGTCACGACCCGCAGGGTACGGAACGTGACTGGCACTTAAGTTTACGAAACGTCTCAAGACGTCCGTAAAATAAGTAAGCCAAAGCCCAGAACCCAAAACCAAATAAGCAAAAGAGTGAAGGAAAACCAATCAATTGAAAGCGAGTTTATCAAATAAGTCATATCAAACCTTTTTAAAAACGATATCAATTTTTTTCCGAAAATTTCGGCAGAGTCTCCTTCGTAAATACTGGCCCTCAAAATGGGTACAACAAGAATATATATAAATCCAACAAATAAGGCATCCCCAAGCGGGAGCTAGCTCTTCGCCACATGGCGGTCACAAATCCCACGCAATATAAAACAACAACATGCAAGATAATCATAAAGAAGCATGAGAAAAACAGCATGTCGACTCAAGTGAGCTCGACCCCAAAATACAGCATAAAAAGTCCACAAATTTCACAGTCTCATCTCTAGGTCAATATACAACAATAATGGTAGATACAGTAGATGGAGTACACTAGATACAAAGAATATACAAGGTGGTACAAAAATAATAATATAACCCACCTAAGAGCAAAACCTCGATTCCAGGCAAAAGAGGCAAAAGAAGCGGTGCGCCCGCCGCTACTGTGCTGACGGAGCGGACCTGCAAAAGACTGTGGCACAACGGGGGTGAGTTGCCAACTCGTGAGTAATAAATAACATCTATAGAGGCTATCGCAAGGAGGCACACAAGCATCCTAGCATCTATAATACAGGTATGGCAGGACATAATAGCAGGTATGTATGCAATATGAATATACTAGCAGGTATGAATGCAATGTGAATCAACTCATGATCTGAATGTGTAAGTATAAGAATCATGTTTTTCCTTTAGGAATCTCTTTTGAAATACCAGCACAATACCAATAGAATCAACAAGAACCTGTGTCCAGCAACGACACCTCAAAACTATCACAAATCTCATGTATCCATGTCATAGTATCTCTGGCTTCATCCATCCGGCTGACCCATCTCAATATCAATATCTCATCATCTCACGGCCACGGTCGGTATCCTCTGGATATCCGCCGTGCCAAACAGTCACCGGTAGGTAATCCGTCCCCTGCCAGGCTCATCGTCAGCACCACGAGCTTCTTGCCCCGGGGTACCTTACCGGGCCCACTATGTACCCGAGACGGTTCATCCAACTCCTCGAAACGGGTCTCAAAAACCACAGCAAACTCATGGTGGATGACACTTACATCACTAGAAAACCGCAATTTACACATTTTAAAAATATAATAAGTTTAGAAATTTTGCGGCTTTCCCCCGAAATCCAGAAATATCACAAAATCTCAATAAATCCTCATAAATGCATATGCCAATGATAATGAATGCATATGGTATCAAAAATCATGTTGCGATGTATGATTGATAGACTAGGCATGAACAAATAACATGATGAGGTACATGCACATGATTAGCAATCTTATGATTTCATTTTAAGGAATTAAAGGCAATAGCACAGGTTTAAGCATCAATTAGAGTAAAAGGTTTCAAATTATAGGTTATCTAGTGTGGTGGCATGGCAATTACCAGGGCGTGTGTGTAAGCATGAATAGTGCTCGTGCTGCATATAAAAACACTGGCAATGGTGCAGGTGTCCTATAGAATGGGTTCGCATATGTAGGTCAAATAAGGTATGGATGTAGTTACTAATATCATTAAAAACTTAACTACTTAAACTATCGGGAGACTTGCGCCATCCAAACGATAGTCCCTCGTAGATGTTAAATCTACTCACCGGAATCCCTAGCTAGCCACGTCCAATCACCGTTTTCCCCTTTCGTGCCGCGTCTGACGTCTCCGCGACCGAACCTGGAATTTACATCAATACCAAACATAGGTTACATATCAAGAATGACGCAAATCCCAAACGAAAATACTAACGTTCACAAGCTAGGTACAACGTGCACAAGGTGCGCGGAACACACGCGGAAAACGCAAAAAAAAACTAACTAAAATCGTCGATTTGGTCGCTCGGCAAAGCTAAAACCCGATCACTCAAAAATCCGCACTCACACATCCTAAAAGTCATAGGATATGCCAAAAAAATATCATCAAGATATCGCAAATAATTCATCACAATATTTTTATAAAAACCCAGTAAGCCAGAAATTTGCAATTTAGTGCAAACATCGAAAATTAGCGATAAAGTTAACACAATCCAACACAAACATCCAAACTAACCCACTAGATAGCCACTACACTAATTTTAAACCATTTACAAAGCATCAAACCATAATTCCAACACAACAATCATGCTTCAATCTATTTCCATACACAAACCCCTTTCTTGATTTTTGTAATTAGTAATTACAATGAAAATTTCACACAAGATAAACTTAGATTAGCATAATATGAAGCCACTTAAGCAAAGTAACCTCATAGATTAGGTTAGCAAAACAACTAGATAACAAAATAGATTTAATTAACTTACTAAAGATTTCTAAAACCCTAGTTTAATTTCAAACCATGAACTAGAAAAAACTAGATTAGGATTAACACTAATTTAACATTTCAAGGTTCAATTTTAGCATAATACAACTAACAATTAACCATAGATTAGAAATTATACCTCCCAAGCCTAAACCCTTGGTTGCTCTAACCACTCAAGACACCTCTTTTCTCCAAGATTTGAACAAATTTAGGTTTGAGAGGAGGGGGAAAAAGGGTTTGCTTTGAATTTGTGAAAGAAATTTTGGATTTTGATGGATTTTTGTGATAAAAATGAAGCACAAAGGGAATGAGAATTGGGGAATTTTCTTGGGCTGTTGCTGCAGGATTTCTGAGCTGTTGAGGAGTGGGGAGATGTGTGGGGGAGTTGGGAAAAGGTGTAGAGAAAGTTTCCAAGTCAACCAACAAAACCCATACCCAATTTAGTATATTAAAACCCTTTTCATATCATTTTGTTCAAATGAGATGGGAAAATTTTTTGTGGGCTTGCTGCTGAGGTGGGGCCGGCCAAGAGGGTGTGAGGATGAGTGTGAGAGAGTGCACAAAAATTTTTATTCAAAAAGACCCCCCAAAAGCTCAAAATTGCAAGTTTTAGCTTAAATTCAATAAATTTCGTTTTCCATAATAAAAATTAGTTAAAACTTGAAATAAAATACTAAAAAATTATGTTACAACTAGATTTTAATTAACATGATTTTAAAGCTTAAATTTAGCCCATTTAAATTTGTATTTATCGCTAATTTAATGTATTTTCTTACCGGTTTAAAATAATATTAAAAAATTGAAAAATAGGGAAAAAATTTTAAATGACCAAAAATTAATAAGTAACTCATTAGCTACTAAAAACTAGAAATTACCTATCCAAATTAGGTATAATTAGTCCTAAACTGCAAAATAACAAAAAAGACGGTTTACGGAAAAATACCGAATTTTCACCGATTTTCAGGAAAATACCAAAACGACTTTTCAAGGTGCTACAATCTTCCCCCCTTAAAGAAATTTGGTCCCCGAATTTAAAAATATAACTACGCGTACCTTCAAAGAGAAGGGGATATTTCTTCCTCATCTCGTCCTCGGTCTCCTAGGTAACCTCTTCGCTGCTCGGGCCACGCCAAAGGACCTTGATGGTCGGTATAACTTTTGATCTCAATTTCTTCACCTGCAGATCCAGGATGGCCACCGGTTGCTCTGCAAAAGAAAGTTCGCGCTCTAGCTGGACTGTCGGGTGCTGAATCGCATGTGAAGGGTCGTGAAGGTACTTGCGGAGTATCGAAACATGGAAGACGGGGTAAACATCGGGAAAGCTGGGTGGAAGAGCCAAACGATATGCAACTGCGCCGACACGCTCGAGAATCTCGAAGGGACCCACAAATCTGGGACTAAGCTTTCCCCTTCGCCCAAATCGCATCACACCCTTCATCGGAGAGACCCTCAGAAAAACATGGTCGCCAATTGCGAACTCTAATCTGCGACGGCGCCTGTCCGCATATAATTTCTGTCTGCTCTGAGCTGCTCTCATCCGGTCTCGAATCAACTGTATCTTTGCTGTCGTCTCCTCAACAAGCAGCGGCCCCAATATACTGCTCTCGCTGAGCTCTGTCCAACAAACGGGCGATCTGCATCTCCTCCCATACAATGCCTCGAAAGGTGCCATCTGAATAGTATCCTGGAAGCTGTTGTTATAGGAGAACTCCACTAGAGGTAAATGACGATCCCAGCTACCGCCGAAGTCTAAAACGCACGCTCTGAGCATGTCCTCGAGAGTCTGAATGGTCCGCTCTGACTATCCGTCGGTCTGCGGATGAAACGCTGTGCTGAAGCTCAAACGAGTGCCCAAAGCCTCCTGAAGTCTCTGCCAAAGTCGGCTGGTGAACTGGGTGCCTCGATCTGACACGATACAAGTCGGTACGCCATGCAACCGCACGATCTCGTCAATGTAAAGCTGGGCATACTGAGCGAAGCTGAAAGTGGTCTTCACTAGCAGGAAGTGAGCCGCTTTCGTCAATCGATCTACAATCACCCAGATAGAGTCATACCCTCGACTGGTCCTAGGTAGACCCACATCGAAATCCATCGAAATCTGCTACCATTTCCACTCCGGAATGGGTAACGGCTGTAGCTCTCCTGCGGGCCTCTAGTGCTCGGCCTTGACTTGCTGACAAGTCAGGCATCTCGATACAAACTCCGCAATGTCCCTCTTCATCCCGTCCCACCAGTAGGTCTCTCTCATATCATGGTACATCTTGGTGGAACCGGGATGGACACTATACACTGATCGGTGTGCCTCCTCAAGAATGTCGTGCCGCAATCCATCAGCATCTGATACGCACAGTCTAGATCCATATCGTAAAATCCCCTGATCATCAATCACGAACTCGGAAAATCTGCCCTGTCCCATCTGTGCCATGATCTCTGAGCAACGGTCGTCTCTGCGCTGTGCCTCGTATATACAGTCAAGCAACTGTGGGCTTGTGGGTGTTTAATATGATCACCACCTGCTGCCAGCGTATTGACGAGTCTTTAGAGTCCTACACAGAGGTTTCCTGGCTCAAGCGAAACGAAATAGGAGCGCATATGAGATATGTGCGGGACCGAGAATAATGCGTGTATGTGATACCGTATTCTATTCTCGCGATGAATGTATCGATTGGTTGTATGCGATATAACCTAGTTATCGAATCGAGGATTGATTCGATAAGTCGATACATCGGATATTAGTCGGTTATATGCGATATGACCGGATCGTTAAATCAAGTGTTGATTTAATGATTTAATGTATAATTATATATTTGATATATTACTTTGCATTAACTAGTATTTGTTCACTTAAAAAGGATTTTCTCACTTGATGTGCACATTGTATATGTGATATATTTTTGTGCACTTGATTGTATCATGTTTGATGATACATGAAAGTTTGTGTGTATGATTAAACCATGGTTATGTTAATGGTTAGGGTTTTGATTTTCTTGTCTATTTATTTTTATTTATTCATTTTTTGGCAAGAATAAAATGGTGGCTAGTTTTTGTTTCTTTCATGAAACTTCATGAAGCTTTGAAGCTTTCACCATTTTATCACTTAGCCTTAACCTAACCATTAAACCTAACCTTAGTTAATTCTCTACACCCAACTATGGTTGCTATATGATAAGATAATTCTTTTTATTCTTATCATAATTCCTTTCTTCTTCTTCTTCTTCAACAATGAAGAAAAGCTTGCTACCATCAATAGCAACATGAGAAAAAGAGTGAGAAATCCAATTCTAAAGTGAACCCACTTCCAATTTTTTCATCCTCTACCACTTGCCAAGTAGTATAGGGTATTTTCTTCACAAGTTTCATGACTTGGTGAAGTTGGAGCTTGATCTTGAGTTGCCTCGACGTAGATCATCTTCGGCATCGAAGTCGACGACCTATCCCGATCATTTCTCCGACGAAACCATCGCCAGAGTCCGGATTTCGATTGGTACAGCGGAGGGACGTCTACGCGGAGCTATGGAGGTGGAGGACCGGATCTACAAAGGTTGTAGTCACTTCCCTTTTAGTTAAAGTTGTTAACTTACATTGCATCGCCTATACCTCTAGTTACGATCCGTATTAGAGTTTGTAGGCACATAGGAAATTTTTGAATTGGCCATGTTTGATCACTTGTGGAACCTCATGGGTGTGCCTAGGAACCCTACAGTGGTATCAGAGCCTAGCTAGAGCCTTAAGCGATGCGTAGACGGAGTTAGAAGTCCGATCGAACCGAAACCCTAATCTTAAATTGCTCTCTGTACAGTTTTTGAAATCGGGGAATTTTACGAATTAAAAATATGCAGAAAAATCAGCAGGAGTTTCTAAGAATTGCTGTAAAGTACGTGCTTCTGGTTCGATCAAAGCGCGGCGGAAACGCGGCATTAGCATGGCTAATGCGGCGGTTCCGCGGCCACTTAGCCGCTTCTTCCATTCATTTTTGCACAGTAATTCCTATTTTCTAGTGCTGTATTTTCTGGGAATTTTTAAATCGTACTCAAGAGTTGAGTTTCTGGGGTTGTATTGGGAGTTCGTAGATTCGATCGGATTATCAAACTTTGTCTATGTGTTTTTCCGGATAATTTTAGAATATGTTAAAAAGTTCGACCGGATATAAATACCCACTTTTTTCCCTGCCGGGAAATTTCCAATTGTTGGATATTTCCGTAGTTTAATCACGTTCTAAGTAGTGCAAGTAACGCAATGGTCCCTCTAGAAGACAACAAACCTTAACTCGATTATGTGACCGTCTTGAACTGCCCTTTGAACCTTAGGGTTTGGGGCAGTATGGCGTGCCACATGTGAGGCGTTGGCTTGACCCTTCTACGGCTGGACCGTTGGTACTGAGGCATGAACTGGATGTTTTTAAACTTATTTTATGTGTTGAGCTGTTTCGGGAAAACTTGGGTGTTCGATTGTTCGATCGGAAAGTTTAACATTTTCTATTTACCCGGAATGTGATACAACATTTGGAATTCACAAGTTGTTATGAGATAACTGAATGAATGTTATAAACATAGCAGTTTAGTCTCACTTGATCGGTTGCCACGGAATTTTGATGTGATCAAAAGTCCGTCGCAATCACGTAGCGTACGCGGATACTCGCCGATAAACTTAATAGATAGCCATGCCCCATAGCCCCGACCAAGTGACTGTAGGAGAACCCCGTCGCCGAAAGCATCCGTTCGGGTGCTCGCGGCAGCGGTGTTCTTCCTTAGTGCACTTCATCGACGGTATCGGGGGTGCGGCCGTCTACTGAAGTTTGCGACGAGCATTCGATCAGGATGTAGGGAATCTTGTTGAATTGCCCGACTTGATATTGAAAAGTGTTTTCGATAAAGAGACTAAAATGCGGGGTTTATAACTGTTAGGCATGCGATGTCTAAGGAATTCATTTGATTAGGCAAGCGATGTCTAAAGAGATTGCGGATTCCAACTGTTGTAGTTTTACACATTCTTTTCTGTGAACGTAAGTGTAATATGTGATATCGCCGGTTTCGTTGCTATATGTCAACGACAATTGGGATACGCATGTTTACTTACGCTGATGACATATGATGTTATGTGTTGCTGGATATGTTATATTGGATCGTCGTGTTTGAATAGCCGGGGTTTTTTATGTGAGATGAGTGTTTTCCATTTTCATTCATGTAAAAACTTGTATGTAATATTCTTTTATTGGGGCACTTCCAAGTTGCGGATGATGTCACCATTTGTATATTATTTACTTTTCCGCATTAGGATAGACCCAAGGAGGGGAGCACAAGTAACCGGGTTCTAGGGTCCAGTGGGAGACCATCTCGAGGAGTCGAGTCCGGGTCTCCTAACCCTAGAATTGGTAGGGTTGCTTGCCGCTCTCGTAGGGGTCTAGGGGTGTGGGATTGGCTATTCATCACGACCGTGGAATCCGTGTTTTATACTGGCTCGTATTGAAAATACGGACGTCCTAGTATATCCAATATTTCATATGATACTTTCTGCTGCGTTATCTGTGATGTGATCATGTGATATGTTCTGTGATAAATACTGTATATAGTATATATGATATATTATATAGACGTTGCTTATGTTTTACACCCGCGCTAGCCCTGCCTCTCTCCGGCGTTAGTTACCAAACCTAACGGCGCAGACGGGACATCGAGGCGAATGCGGATGGCATAAGCGTACGTTATATTTATCTGTGATGTTTTGGTGGACTTAAATGATGGGATATTCATTAATGAGATTAATGAAAGAAAATAAACCTAATTGATGTTGTGGAATCGAATTTCAAAAATAAAACAGGTAGCTACAGTTCTTGCTTTGCATCGCGGTGTTCATTGTAGAACATCCTGCACCTTATTCGATGAGGAAAGGACCGAGATCCCTTCATCGGGAGTGACTCCTTTAGCAATAATTGGCAGATGCTACACACTCGGTTTGTCTTTTGATTGCTTCTATAGTTTCTGCTTTGCACAGTGATATATATGATATATCCCGCACCTCATTCGATGAAGAAAGGGCCGACGATCCCTTCACCGGGAGTGACCCCTTTAGCAAAACTAGAAAAGCCTAAAAAAACATTCCATTTAAAAACCATTTGATTCCGCAACGAGATCAAGTTCAAAGCGTTAAAGGTTTTCTTAAAAACCATTCGCAACCCTCCGTCATTTTAGGAAGTAGAGTACTTAGTATTCGTGCTACGTTTGTCGACCATAGCCGAGGCGTAGTGTGCGGTAGCTAAGTGATGTCTTCCTACACAGCATATGATGCGATTAGTTAGGACAGTCATGTGGCTTTGTTGACCTTAGCCAAGGGTCATGTGGGTGGGTCTAATTAATCACGAAATGACGGGTAGAACTTGACTAGTATCTATGATTTGTTGACCTTAGCCAAGGTCATAGGTGCTAGGGGTAAAAACCATTGTCGGGAGTTTCAAGTGTTGAAATTTGCAATGAGATTGCATACCTTCTATATGATAGTTGGATCCCGATACCCACTGCGAGTAATTGTTACTCCTGGGAGAGTTTTGCACTTTACAATTAGCCGATCAAGTAGGTGTCTAGAAAGGTGTCAACGGGGTTACGCCTCTGGGAAAACGAGGTTTACTGTAATTAGGTCCGTGCGAAAGAACGGGGAACCTCCCTCAAAGTACCAACACTGGCCTGGCTGAAACATTGACGAACTTGTAGAGTGTAATTAATCCCGGCTACTCTTTCCTTTTAGGGTTTGAAGGAAGATTTGATAAAAACAGTGGGAGCCATCCTGCTTAAATAAAATATATAACCAATCTAATCTTGCAAGAGCGCACGCAGAGTGTTTTCTTCTCTCTCTCTCCAGGTAGCGACCATATCACATCTTAATCAAGATAATAATACGGATATTTGACCGAACCCGCTTGTTATACTGAGCTGGGGAACATTGGTCCCGCTCCAACTTATAATTGTTATAAGACAGAGCAGGAAATGGGGGAATACCAGAATTCCTATGCCGCCCAAACAAAGAAAGTGCATATGATGCATCTCCTTCGGGTGTGTTCATTACAAAGAACTGTTTCTCAGTATCCTCTGCATCCTGGGTATTTGATACCGGATCAGGATCCCAGATATGTAATCTGTTACATAGGGCTACAGAAAGGCAGAGAACTGAGAACGGGTGATAAGTTTCATGAGACAGAAAACGGGGCAAGTGTTGCAGCCAAGTCTGTTGGTCACTGTCACCCTGTATTACAAATACATTGATTCTGAACAAATGCTATTAGATACCGAACCTGATATACAAAATCATATCAGTCTCTTTATTTAGTGAAGAAATGATAAAATTTTGTATTGTTGGATAATGTTTTGAACATTTCTTATGTCAAAAGTTGATCGGTTCAGGCACGTTATCTAAAAGCATTAACGTTCTAAATCAAACTACAGTTCCTAGTATACAGAACACACACAAGAGGAAGAGTTCAGAAATGAACGAATCCTTCTTGAGGCATTGTAGACTAGGTCATATCAATGCGACCCGACTGGCTGAAGTTACATTTTAGATGCATATTTAAATCAGTTTGAATTTACATCTTGTGAAACTTGCCAGTAATGTCACAAAGATAAGATGACCATAGCTCTGTTTATTGAAAACAGAGAAAGAGTTAGTAAACTCTTAGGACTGATACATGATAATGTATGTAAGGTCTCCTGTCTACACATGCCAGGACTGGTTCTTTATACTTCTTACGTTCTCTGATAATCTCTCAAGATTCAGACATTTGTTCCTGTTGAAACACAAGTCCGAACCTTTTGAGATATTCACAGAATATAAGCTAGAAGTAGAGAACCAATACGGATATAAGTATTATGTCCTATGATGAGATCAAGGAGAAGAATACTTATGCATGGCATTCCTGGAGTATTCTAAAAGAAAATGAGTTTCTCTCTCAGTATTACTCCTCTGAATACACCACAGCACAACGGTGTATCGGGGCGGAGCAATCGCACAATATTAGATATGGTGTGCTCTATGATGAGTATTACTGAGTTACCTATTTCCTTTTGGGGTTGTGCACTTGAGAAGCTGCATACCTATTGAATTAGGTTCGAATCAAATCAGTGCCTACCATTCCATATGAGTTATGGTATGGGAAGAGCCTATCTCTTATGTTAGTTAAGATTTGAGGTTGTCCGGCCTATGTCTAAAAGCAAAGTCCAGAAAAAATCGAGGCAAGGTCAGTTCTGTAGAACTGGAAAGTTTCCAGCTATACAAAACTGCAGCTGATGATTTGACAGAACCAAAGGATTCTATAGTCCCCAACGAACCTCAGCCTCTCCGCCGATCTGGTAGGGTTCCTCACCTGCCTGAGAGATACTTCAATATCTCGTAGACAGTGGGAACAGCGGAAACGTGTGCAAGATATTTCATGTGATAAAACAGGCATCGCGGAGTTGGAACATCTGTTTTGATGAGTTAGTCAAAGAGTATGACATCATCAAAATGGTAGATGAACCTTGTATAAACAAAAAGGTAGTAAGGAGTATGGTGACGATCCTCGTAGAGTACGTGGATGACATACTCTTGATAAGAAAGGAGTTTCCTATGCTACGCTCGGTCAATCTCCGCTTATCACAATGATTCTCCATATAGGATCAAAGTGATACCTCCTAAATCCTATGTTTTGGGTCTATGAGATAGATCTAAATGGATGTTAGGATACTCACTAGATGTAGTGAGATGGTATCAATCGATCCTGGGGAGAATCACTGGAAGTGTTCCAGGGTGATAAGGACGACTGAATGTCAGTCACAGGCATTATCTTTACCCTCAGTAGAGGAACGGTATGTTGGAAGAGTTCCAAGCTAAATACCTTGGCAAACTAGACGATAAAGGCTGGTAACATCGCTATTAAAGATACTACCAAAGAGGCAGTTTGGGTGTATATTGGTTTATAAGATGAACTAAGTTCCTACCATTGTGTGACAATGGAAATGTGGCTTTGGCCTGGGAACCCTGGTCCCATCAGTGACCCAGACATATTCTGAGGCAGCATCACCCGATCTTGGAGATAGTTGATCTCCAGGGTGATCGAGGTTAGGAGAGTAGACTCAGAGGACAACACGGCGGATCCACTCACAAAGGATTTTTCCCAGAGAGAGACTTATATGGGATGGTTGAGTATGTAATACTGCAACTACTGCTACAGATGGCCCTAGTGCAAGTGGGAGATTGTTAGTTATATGTATGCCCTAGAGGCCATTACTGTACATTGGATGTATATTGTAGTGGATGCTGGGACATATATAGGTAGGACTTTCTTGCTCGACATGATAGTACGCTATCTGGTTGCTCTTTATCTTAACATGTATACTTTCTGTCTCTCTGTTCCATGTTGATAAAGCCCTTAGGATGTGTACTCGACTTCCAGGACTATGATGCAGATCATACTAGTGGGGCCTGGATAATCCATGAGTACATCCTTCAATGTTCCTAGTCGTGGGAATATCGAGACGGGGCATCGATATTCCAGAGTAGACTAGCGTATATCTTCTCGACCCATGTGATGGGCGATGGATGATCCCATATCCATTGGTGTTTGACATCAGAGATGGTATGCGCGTGCTCAGTAGAGACTGGGTACACTGAACGGACTCGCCGAGAACTCCCAGATGGTATTATACCTCACGTCAGATGGCAGTTCTCTGGTGACACTGGTACAGCTTAGTCTGTTGACCCGAGATCGTCATAGAGTCTTGTGTGTCTCCCACTGTGCTTTGATTTCCACCCTACCACGGCTCTACTGAGTCGTGCAAACAGGTGGTTTTTGGGTACAGTCCCGATTCACATGGAGGCAATGAGCGATAGGAGGGGATTCGTCTCTCCCGGTATTAGGGGTTGATGTTGCGCTATGCTTGACTGGCCATAACAGGAAATCCCTGGCCAGGGTTACAGTGATCTACTGGTAAGTGTTATTAGTAGTTTCACACATGTTATGGACCTCACGTCGGCAAGACTTATCAAGCTATTGGGGTCTGACGTTTACCACCCCTAGGCGAGATATGCGACATATAAGACGAACAGACCGGACTGTACGGTAAGTGTTACTGGTTGGATTCACAGGAGTGTGAGCGGGCTTGCTCGTCGATCTTCTGATCGCTCAATACCCGGGTGGCCGTTACGTTTAGCAGACCGCTTGCGGCTTGTGGGTGTTTGATATGATCATCACCTGCTGCCAGTGTATTAACGAGTCTTTAGAGTCCTACACAGAGGTTTCCTGGCTCAAGCGAAATGAAATAGGAGCGCATATGAGATATGTGCGGGACCGAGAATAATGCGTGTATGTGATACCGTATTCTATTCTCGCGATGAATGTATCGATTGGTTGTATGCGATATAACCTAGTTATCGAATCGAGGATTGATTCGATAAGTCGATACATCGGATATTAGTCGGTTATATGCGATATGACCGGATCGTTAAATCAAGTGTTGATTTAATGATTTAATGTATAATTATATATTTGATATATTACTTTGCATTAACTAGTATTTGTTCACTTAAAAAGGATTTTCTCACTTGATGTGCACATTGTATATGTGATATATTTTTGTTCACTTGATTGTATCATGTTTGATGATACATGAAAGTTTGTGTGTATGATTAAACCATGGTTATGTTAATGGTTAGGGTTTTGATTTTCTTGTCTATTTATTTTTATTTATTCATTTTTTGGCAAGAATAAAATGGTGGCTAGTTTTTGTTTCTTTCATGAAACTTCATGAAGCTTTGAAGCTTTCACCATTTTTTCTCTTAGCCTTAACCTAACCATTAAACCTAATCTTAGTTAATTCTCTACACCCAACTATGGTTGCTATATGATAAGATAATTCTTTTTATTCTTATCATAATTCCTTTCTTCTTCTTCTTCTTCTTCAACAATGAAGAAAAGCTTGCTACCATCAATGGCAACATGAGAAAAAGAGTGAGAAATCCAATTCTAAAGTGAACCCACTTCCTATTTCATCATACTCTACCACTTGCCAAGTAGTATAGGGTGTTTTCTTCACAAGTTTCATGACTTGGTGAAGTTGGAGCTTGATCTTGAGTTGCCTCGACGTAGATCATCTTCGGCATCGAAGTCGACGACCTAGCCTGATCATTTCAACGACGAAACCATCGCCAGAGTCCGGATTTCGATTGGTACAGCGGAGGGACGTCTACGCGGAGCTATGGAGGTGGAGGACCGGATCTACAAAGGTTGTAGTCACTTCCCTTTTAGTTAAAGTTGTTAACTTACATTGCATCGCCTATACCTCTAGTTACGATCCGTATTAGGGTTTGTAGGCACATAGGAAATTTTTGAATTGGCCATGTTTGATCACTTGTGGAACCTCATGGGTGTGCCTAGAAACCCTACAATTACAACAAGTACGTTTAGATTACTTATATGTTTGCATTATGTATTCTATATTATATGTTTCCGCGTTACGCACACTCTGGTAGAACACTGCACAAATACCAATGAGTACTATGCTGCACAAGCACTTAAATATATGTTACATTACACCTCATTGGTACTGCCATGTCACTGTAGAATCGTTCTGATATATATGTGTTAATATATAGATTGTTACACCGTAGAATACTTGCACAAATACTAATGATTTTCATGTTGCACGAGCACAGACGCGTATGCTACACTACACATCTTTAGTAGTGCCATGACACATTAGAATTGAAATCATTATGTTATGAGATAGGATTTCGTAGTCTTTTCCTATTTATGTTGTAGTACTATAGATACTGTATTTGATTTCTTGGGATTTCTGAGTATTTTACTCCAAATGATATATATATATATCGGTGGTATGGGACACTGTTATATATGTTATATATATATATATATATATATAGTATATCATCAATACAAACTATGCAATTATTCTTATTCCTTACTTGATATTTTGATATGATGAGTAAAACGTCCACCATGAGTTTTGTGTTTTCTGGTTTTGGTCTGGACCGAGTGGGGGAGATATATGGTCGCGGATTTTTACGTTATCCAGGCTGAGTGGGGGAGATATACAGTTGGATACATGGTGGACCCGGTCGAGACCGAAGGGCAAGATAGCCGCATTGAGGCGGGGGAGCCTAGCGAGGATACTCGATACCGGAGATATAATTGAGCACGACAGATATCCAGGGGATACTGACCGGAGAGTGAGATGAGCACGGCAGCTATCCAGGGGATACTGACCGGGGTTCGATTAGGTACGACAGATATCCAGGGGATACTGATCGTAGCCAGGATATCGGGTGACGATAATCTGTTGAGATGGTGTCGACGGTATCTGTATTTACGTGTCGATGCTGAACACGAGAGATTTCGGATTTCGATGTCGATGTTGGGCATCTATTTGTATATTTATGTGATCATTATCATGAGGTATACAGTTATATATGAATTGATTGGGTTTCACCAGGACCGATCCGGGGGACAGTACCTGCATATAATTATACAGACATTCATAGACAAAAAGGGAATTCCAATATGGATAATAGATTTATGATTTTGATTCATATGACATTGAGATATTATACTTGTGATCGCATGATAGTTAGTATTGCATCTTTGCATGTCATATAGTATATCGATACAGATTATAATAGTACTATACTTATGACTTAGGTATCGTCTTGCATTTCGATTTCTACCTTTAGATGTACTTTTATTCACTGAGTTGGCAACTCATCCCCGTTGTGCCACAGTTTCTTGTAGGTTTTACCTCTTGGATTATCAGCAGTTTGGGCACACATTCTTTGGAGATTGATAGGTAAGTGAGTTGTTATTGTATCCTACTCACTCTTGATTATTCATATATTCTTGTATCTAGTGGAAACTCCATCAACTTAGAAATGATATATTATGGACTTAGAAGCGAGACTTAGAGTTTATGTGTGGTAATGTCGCACTCTTTAGAGTCGACATCTGTTATAGATTTGTTTGGCTGTACCGTCTTTTTGGACGTGAAAGCTAGCTTCCGTTGGAATGCTATTTTATTATATTGTATCGGATTTTGAAAAAAATGTAAAGGAGGTGATGTCAAGTTTCAAAACGTCATAAAGGTCCTTTTTCAACATACTTAGTTAAATTTAGATGTTAGTTAAATTGATTTTATTAGATGATTATTTAAACCTCACCTCCTATATTTTCAAAAAGTGTTTAGATTCCGGGTTTCGGCTTACTTGGATTGCGTCGATGTCTTTAGATGTCATGTGATTTAAGTGCCGGTCACGGACCATATTTAGGTCGTGACATATAGCCGGGCTATCGGATCAAGTGTTGATTCGATAAGTTGATTCATATGATATTAGTCGGTTATAGGTGATATAGCCGGATTATTAAATCAAGAGTTGATTTGATAATCTATTGTATAATTATATATTTGATATATTATATTACATTAACTAGTATTAGCGCACTTATGATTTCTTTTCTCACATTAGATATACCTTACATATATGTGATATATGTATTATTTTCTTTTTGGCACAAAATATATATATGATATATATAAGTGTGTCATGCTAGGTTACACTTGCAACTTAGTTTGTATGAGACACAAACCATGCTTGGTTAAGTTAGGGTTTTTTTTGTCTTAAGGATTTAAACATATGGATAATGAGTCATGGTTCAAAGCTTGTAGAAGCTTGTAGGTTTTATTGACTAAGTCCACTTGTTTGTCCACCTTAAGATATTTGTTAACCCAACCCTTAACTCATAGCTATGGTTTATTCTCTACATGAGTTAGGCATGGCACTAACTCACCATGGTTGCAATTCTAACCTTACTCAATTCTTTCTCACTTGATGAGTTGCTTCTTCTTCTTCCTCCTCAAAGCTTTCTAGCTTCAATGGAGGTATGAGAAAAAGTGTGAGAAAATCAAATCTAAAGTGAGCCCACTTCCTACTTCATCATCCTCTACTACTTGCCATTTAGTATAGGGTGTTTGCTTCACTAATTCCATAATTATTGAAGAGATAGCTTGTGTTAGTATCTCCTCGACGTAGATAATCTTCGGCCTCGAAGTCTTCGAAGAAAGCATGTTCGTTTCTTTAAGGGAGCCTCTCTAGAGTCCGAGTTCACGATCACAGCGAAAGGACGACTACACAGAGCTAATGAAGTGAAGGACCGGTCTACAATGGTTCTATTCCTTGCTCACTTTACTTATGCAAAGTTGTTTGCATTACTTTCTGTCGATTTCTAGTTAATGATTCTTAGTTAGGGTTAGCTAAAACGACAAATTTTTGAATTTGGCATGGACGGTGCCTCCCGAAACCTTACTGCCGTCTCAGGTAACTCTGCAGTGGTATCAAAGCCAGGCTAGAAATTTAGACGAATTTTGTTAAGATTACGAAACCGAAACAACTCCGAAACTTGAAACGGAAAACCCTAGTTTCTGTCGTTTTTAAAAAGTGTTCAGAAATTTTTTTTAAACAAGTGCAGAATGTTGTATGTGATACAACATGAACACACAGGAAAATTTAGCCCAAGGGCTCGGACATTGGCCGACGACATGCATACCAGGTCCGGCATGCTCGGCCGCTTGGTGGGAATTTTGGCCAAATTTTTTAGTGTGTTCCAGTGACCCTGTTTTGATATTTCAAGTGTTGTGTATTTTTGCTAATTTTGCATGTGATGTAATTTTACACTATAAGCAATTCGGAGTGTTTCGTATTCATAGTTTTAACAATGTTTCGGGTTATTCGCATATTGTCTAGGCGAAGTTAAAAAGTTCGATCGAATGTCAAAAACCCATTTTTCCATGTTTAACGTATTCGGAAAAACATGCAAGTGATTCTATGAACCCTCTAGATGAATGAAACCCTAACTTGACTTTTTGGATCACGGAACCGCGGTCAAACCCTAGGGTTTGTCGTAGTTCCGTGGCGACATGAGTGAGGCTTGGGTTTGCCCTTCTACGGCTGGTGCATAGATATTGTGGCATATTCTGGGTATTACTAAAACTGTGCTCAAATGTTGAGCTGTCGGGAAATTATGGGACTTTAATGAATCGATCGAAGAGTTTATCATCGTCCGGGTATCATATGATGGGATACTATATTTGGAATCCACAAATAGTTATGAGATAACTAGTTTGAATGTTATAAATCTAGCAATTTAGTCTCATTTGATCGGTTGCCACGGGATTTTGATGAGATCAAAAGTCTGTCGCAATCACGTAGCATACGCGGATACTCACCGGGTAAACTTAATAGATAGCCACGACCCATAGCCCCGACCAAGTGACTGTGGGAGAGCCCCGTCGCCAAAAGCATTTATTAGGGTGCTCGCGGCAGCGGTGTTCTGCCTTAGTGCACTTAGTCGACGGTATCGGGGGGTGCGGCCGTCTACTAAAGTTTCGGACGAGCATTCGATCAGGATGTCGGGAATCTTGTTGAATTGCCCGACTAGATATTAAAAGGTGTTTTGAATATCGAGACTAAAATGCGGGGTTTATAATTGTTAGGCATGTCATGTCTAAGGAATTCAACTGGTTAGGCATGAAATCCAAAGTATGAGATACGTTGGGTTTATGATATCTAAGGTGGTTGCCGATTCCAACTATTGTAGTTTTTCACTTTCTCTTCTACGACCGTAAGTGTAATATGTGGTGTATCGCCGGTTTCGGTGCTATATGTCAACGGCAACTGGGATACGCATATTTACTTACGTTGATGACATGTGATGTTATGTGTTGCTGTGATATGTTATATTGGATCGTCGTGATTGAATAGCCGGGGGTTTTATGTGAGATGAGAGTTTTTCATTTTCATTCATGTAAAATTCATTGTATATAATATTCTTTTATTGGGGCACTTCCGGGTTGAGGATGATGTCACCATTGTATATTATTTACTTTTTCATATTAGGATAGACCCAAGGCGGGGAGCACAAGTAACCGGGTTCTATGGTCCAGTGGGAGACCATCTCGAGGAGTCGAGACCGGGTCTCCTAATTCTAGAATTGGTAGGGTTGCTTGCCACTCTCGTAGGGGTCTAGAGGTGTGGGATTGGCTATTCATCACGACCGTGGAATCCGTGTTTTATACCGGCTTAATCTAAAACACGGAAATCCTGGTATATCCAATATTTCATATGTTTTTATTCTGCTGCGATATTCTGTGATGTGATCATTGATTATATTCTGAGACGAATGCCTATATTATATATATGAGATATAATTAATACTGCTGCTTTCGTTTCATATGTGTTGCTTGGGAAGCATAATAAATAGGACTTCATTAATGAGATTAATGAAATAATAGAAACCTAAAGATGTTGTAGAAACTTGTCTCGAAAACTGGTAGCTCTAGTTCTTGCTTTGCATAGCGGTATTCCTTGTAGAATATCCAGCACCCTATTCGATAAGGAAAGAGCCGAGATCCCTTCACCGGGAGTGACCTCTTTAGCGAAACTAGCAGATGCTACAAACTCGGTTTGTCTTTTGATTGCTTTTATAATTTTTGCTTTGCATAGTGGTATTTGTGAAATATGCTGCACCTTATTCGATAAGGAAAGAGCCGAGATCCCTTCACCGGGAGTGACCTTTTTAGCAAAACTAGTAAAAGCCTAAAAACACTCCTTTTTCAAAATCACTAGATTCTACGACGATATCAAGTTCATTAAGCAAAGGTTTTCTTAAAAAACTGTCGTAGCCCTCCGTCATTTTAGATAAGTACTTCATAGTATTCATGCTACGTTTGTTAGTTTTCGTCAAGGCGTAATGTGTGGTTGCTATTTATGCTTATCTGCATAAGCATATGATGCGATTGAGTTAGGGTACTCGTGCGACTTTGTTGGCTTTCGTCAAGGGTCGTGCGGGTGGGTTTAATTCAATGAGGAAATGTATGGGTTGAACTTGACTAGCTGCTTATGGTTTGTTGTCTTTCGTCAAGGTCATAGGATGCTAGGGGCAAAATACTATTGGGAATTTCAAGTGTTGAAATTTGCAATGAGATTGCATACCTTCTATGAGATAGTTGGATCCCAATACCCACTGTGAGTAAGAGTTACTCCTGAAAGAGTTTTACACATCATAATTAGCCGATCAAATAGGTGTCTAGAAAAGTGTCAACGGGGTTACGCCCCTGGAAAAACGAGCTTTATTTTAATTAGGTCCGTGCGAAAGAACGAGGAACCTCCCTCAAAGTACCGGCACTGGCCTGGCTGAAAGATTGGCGAAATTGTAGGGTGTAATTAATCCCGGCTAGTATTTCCTTTTAGGGTTTGAAGGAAGATTTGACTAAAACAGTGGGAGCCATCCTGATTAGATATATTAATAACCAATCTAATTTTGCAAGAGCATATGCTGAGTATTTTCTTCTCTCTCTCTCTAGGTAGCGACCATATCACGCCTTAATCAAGATAATAATACGGATGTATTGACTGAACCCGCTTGTTATACTGAGCTGGGGAACGTTGGTCCCGCTCCAACTTATAATTGTTATAAGACCGAGCAGGAAATAGGGGATTACCAGGATTCCCGTGCCGCCCAAACGAAAAAAGTGTATGATGATGCATCTTCTTCGGGTATGTTCATTACAGAGAACTGAGAATGCGTAATAAGTTTTAAGAGTTGGAAACGGTGCAAGTGTTGCAGCCAAGTTTGTTGGCAGTTATCATTCTGTATTACCAAATAAATTGATTCTGAACGAATGTTATTAGATACCGAAGCTGATATACAACATCATATCAGACTCTTTATTTAGTAAAGAAGGATATAATTTTGTATTGTTGGATAATGTTTTGAACATTTCCTATATCAACTGTTGATCGGTTCAGGCACATTATCTAAAAGCATATACGTTCTAAATCAAACCACAGTTCTTAACGTACAGAACACACAAAAGAAGAAGATTTCAGAAATGAACGAATCCTTCTTAAAGCATTGTAGACTAGGTCATATCAATGCGACCCGACTAGCTAAGTTACATAAAGATGCATATTTAAATCATTTTAAACTTACATCTTGTGAAACTTGCCAGTCATGTCACAAAGATAAGATGACCATAGCTCCGTTTATTGGAAACAGAGAAAGAGTTAGTGAACCCTTGGGATTGATACATGATGATGTATGTAGGTCCACTGTCTACACATGCCAGGAATGGTTCTTTATACTTCATTACATTCACTGATGATCTCTCAAGATTCGGACATATGTTCTTGTTGAAATACAAGTCTGAAACTTTTGAGAAATTCAACGAATATAAGTTAGAAGTAGAGAACCAAAATGGGTATCAGTTTTATGTCTTTTGATGTGATCAGGGAGGAGAATACTTGAGCACGGAATTCCTGGACTATTCTAAAGGAGAATGAGATTCTCTCTCAGCATTACTCCTCCAAATACACCACAGCATGTTGGTATATCAGAGCGGAGCAATCGCATCCTATGTGATATGGTGTGTTCTATGATGAGTACTACTGGGTTGCCTATTTCCTTTTGGGGTTATGCACTTGTGAAGCTGCATACCTATTGATTAGGGTTCTAATCAAATCATGTGTCTACCACTCCATATGTGATATGAAATGGGAAGAGCCTATCTCTTAAGTATGTTAAGATTTGGATTGTCCGGCCTATGTATAAAAGCAAAATCCGGACAAGCTCGAGGTATGGTCAGTTCTGTGGAAGTTTGTTGGATATCCCAAGCATTTGCAAGGGAATATCTTCTACCACACTGAAGAGAAAAACGTGTTTTGTTTCTCAACATGCCAACTTTTGAGAAAAGGATTTTCTTGTGAAGAGATTAGTGGTCATGAGGTAGAACTGGAAGAATTTCTAGCTATACAAACTGCAACTTATGATTTGATAGAACCGGAGGATTCAATAGCTTCCAACGAACCTCAGCCTCTCCGCCGATCTGGTAGGGTTTCTCATCCACCTGAAAGATACTTCGGTTTTCCCTATGACAGTGGGAGCGAGGATTGCATCATAAGATGATGACCCAACTAGTTTCTAGCAGGCCATCAGGCATGGAGACTCTGTGAGAATGGCTTGATGCTAAGCGATCTGAGATGGAATCCATATATACCAACAAAGTATGGACTTTGGTTGCTATATCTGAAGGGTTAAATCCCTATCAGGAGCATGTATATCTTAGGAAGATTAATTGGTGTACATGAAAAAGTTGAGACTTTCAAAGCTAAGACTTGTTGCAAAAGGTTCTCATCATTCACCAGGTGTAGATAGTGATGAAACCTTTTAAAGTCTCTATGCTTAAGTCCATCCGGATCCTACTTGCCATTGCTACATTCCATAATTACGATATCTGGCAGTTGGGTGTCATGACTGCTTTTCTAAATGGTGACTTAGAAGAGAGTGTCTATAAGCACACAGCCAGAGAGCTTCGTAGACAGTAGGAGCAGCGGAAATGTGTGCAAGTTGCTTTATGAGTTAAAGCAGGCATCGCGGAGTTGGAACATCTATTTTGATGTGGTAGTCAAAGAGTTTGACTTCATCAAAAGAATAGATGAACCTTATATATACAAAAGGTAGTAGGGAGTATGGTGGTGATCCTCGTATTGTATGTGGATGACATACTCTTGGTAGGGAAGGAGTTTCCTATGCTACACTCGGTCAATCTTCTCTTATCACAAGGATTCTCTATATAGGATCAAGGTGATACCTCCTAAATCCTGGGATTTGGATCTGTGAGATAGATCTAAGTGGATGTTAGGATTCTCACTAGGTGTAGTGAGATGGTATCAATCGATCCTGGGGAGAATCACTGGATAGCTTCCAGGGTGACAAGGTCGACTGAATGTCAGTCACAGGCATTGTCTTTACCCTCAGTGGAGGGACGGTATGTTGGAAGAGTTCCAAGCTAGATACCGTGACAAATTAGACGATAAAGGATGGATACATTGCTACCAAGGATGCTACCAAAGAGGCAGTCTGGATATATATTAGTTCATGAGATGAACTTCGTTCCTACCATTGTATGACAATGGAGTTGTAGCTTAGGCCTAGGAAACCCCGTCCCATCTATGATCCAGACATATTCTTAGGCAGTATCACCTGATCATGAAGATGGATGATCACCAGGGACATCGAGAATAGGAGAGTAGTCACAGAGGACAATAGCGTGGATCCACTCACAAAGGCCTATTTCCTAGTAGAGACTTTTATGGGATGGTTGAATATGAGATACTTCAACCACTGCTGATTGTTGGGTATGAGATACTACAACACATGGCCCTAGTGTAAGTAGGAGATTGTTAGTTATATGTATGCCGTAGAGGCCATTACTGTATATACGATGTATATTGTAGTGGATGCTTGGACATAAATGTTAGTGTGATATGCCCTAGAGTCCATTATTGTATAATACTAGTTTGTATATTACATTTTGGAAGCTTGGGATATATACACGGATTGACATTCTTGCATAATATGGTAGTATGCTACTTAGTTTGTATCTATCTTAATATGTGTATGTATTTCTTTTGACATATTGCTAATACATATTGATAGAGCTCTTAAGATCTTTTGCTTGACTACCAGCGTTATGATGGCAGTCACACTAGAGGGGGCTGGGTAGTCTATAAGCACATCCTTATACTGGTCCCTGGTCGTAGGATTATTGAGACAGGGCATCGATACTCCAGAGTAAACAAGTGTATACGCTTCTCATCCCAGGAGGGGAGATGGTCTGTCTCACAGCCATCAGTACGTCGTACTGGAGATAGTTTGCAGGTGCTCATTAGGTTACGAGTACACTGGACAGGACTCGCTGGGAACTGTTGGTTATCGTCAGTTATCAGTTCTCAGGTGACATAAGTATAGTTTAGTCCGTTGACTTGACACTGTCACTTCGCCTCGAGTGTGTTCCCACTGTTCTTAGATTACTACCCTACTACGGCTCAAATGAGTCGTGGAAATAGGTAGTAGTTGGGTGCAGTCCCTAAGCACTTGGAGGCAGTGACGGTTAGACAGGATTCGTCTCTCCCGGTATTGGGAGTTGATATCTCGCTGTGTCTAGGTGAGCCATTACACAAAGTCCCTAGCCAGGGAAAGCGAGATTTACTGGTAGTGTTTCCTGTTGGATATAGTGCCCTCAGAGTCAATTATTGGATCACAGGCACATGATTGCAATGATTGAGGGATGACCTATACTGATAGGACAGTCTTACTCAAGATGATAGTATACTATCTGGTTTATCTTTATCATCGTGTACATGCTTTAGGTGACATTACAGGTCACTATTGCACGTTGATAGAGCCCATAGGATTCTTGCTTGACGGCCAGCAGTATGATGGCGATCATATATGTGGGAGCTGGGGTCTATAAGCACATCCTTAACGTGGTCTCTAGTCGTGGGAGTTTCGAGACTGGGCATCGATACTCCTTTAGTAGACTAGTGTATACAGTCGAGACCTCGACGAGGGGTGGTGGCTGGTCTCACAAGCCATTGGTGTCAGTTGGTTCACCTAAGATGTGTATAGTTGCTCATTGGGTTATGAGTACACCGGACAGGACTCGCCGGGAACATGCTAGTTGGTATTATACCTGACGTCAGATAGCAGTTCCCTGGTGACATGTGTACAGGTTAGTTCATCGATCTAAGATCGTCATTTGTCTCGTGTGAGTTCCCACTGTGCTTTGATTACTACCCTGCCATGGCTCAAAGGAGTCGTGCAAACAGGTTTTAGTTGGGTACAGTCCCGAGCCACATGGAGGTAGTGAGCGGATCGGCAGGGGTTTCGTCTCTCCCGGTATTGGGGGTGAGATCGCGCTGTGTCTAGGAGAACCATTACACAAAGTCCTTGGCTAAGGCAGGAGATTTACTGGTAGGTATTACAGTTGTATCTCAGGGTGTTCTGGGCTACACTCCGACACGACTTGTACCGCTTTTGGGGGTCTAACTTTTACCAACCCCCTAGGCCCGACATGCGATGCTCATAGACGAACGGACCGGACTGTACGGATATTGTCACTGACAGGCTCAGTAGGGTGTCAGGATGAGTTCGCTCATCGACCTCCCTTTTGGTCAATACCTGGTAGCCCGTTATGTACGGCTAGTACCACTGACGTGCTAGTGGTTAAATCCATAACCAAAGTATTCACGAGTTTTTAGAGTCCCCCATAGACAGTTTCTCAAGTTTCGGGCGAAACGTTGTAGAGGCCGTATGGATTTATGGCAGGGTTTGAACGTACGCGTGCACCTATGCACGTGTCATGGTTCGGACGGATAATACTAGCGGTCTTTGGTTTAAGCCGAATCTTAGTATTATACTGTATAGATTTTGTCTCATTGCATTTTGATCAGTCGAAAATATTGCATTTTTAACACGACAATTTCCCTACCATTTGCACTCATCTAGAGGTATTCAGGTTAGGCATAGCCCATATTAGTAAAACAGTCGTAAAATACCAGATTACCTGTGTTATATACTAAAACCGGCATTTTAAGGGAAATTGAGTGTTTATCATGGCATCGCATCATCCTTGTATAGTGCAACACTTGTTTCAAAGATCTGTGCAGGAAATTTCAGGAACCGAGCCAAAATTGTCAAAGTACTGATAAAAGATGCGCCAACTCCAAGACTAGATATCTGGCAATTAACTAGAGGGAATTATGAGATTCCACATATCAGAAATATACCAATAAGCCATCAGAAATCAGTACAGGAATTTTCATACAGAGAGGCAACCGTACGACCGTGGATCCGCGGCCGGAGCAGGCATGTGCCGCGGATCCGCGGTCACGTGACAGTGACATCATCTATGCTCAGCTCCAGTATTCTTCTATCAATGCCTACAACTCATCAAGCTATCACAATTTCCAGAAATCTCTAGAGTCTTCTGCCAGATCAGCAAGCTCCTTAATCAAGCTAATCATTTTCATGCTTCCAAAGCAAGCTACTTAACAAACTAAGCCTAGAAGCTTCTCCCTAACCTCCAAGCTTATGAAGGAAGCTAACCCTAACTAACTAATTCTAGAACCTTCCTCCTAACTACCAAGCTTACAAGAGAAGCTAACCTAAACCAAGCTTACAAGGGAAGCTAACCTAATCCAAGCTTACAAAGGAAGCTAACCATTCTTAAGGCTATAAAAGGGACCCTAAGCTTCACTTCTAAAGGTTGTTCGTTGATTATTAACCACTCATCAATTCTTAATACAAGTTAAATGACACAACTTGTAAACCCTAATCCACTCAAATCCAAAGCCAAATTCAAGATCCCCGAGTACAATTCAAGCAAGAAGCCTTCAACCTTTTAGGAGCGAAGCCGATCTTCATCCGAGCAAGTGATCCAAGACGATCCGCGACTCAGGAAGACGAGCGAAGCCAAATCGACGATCGAGTTCTTTCCTCATTGTAAATCTTGAGAGAATTGTAATAAAATTGTTGATAAATAAAAGGTGAAATTCTTTTATCTTGATTTCTTTACATTCTTGCATCATGATTCGATCTCAATTCTTGATTGTGTTTCTTATTATGATGTTTGAGTAAAACTACGCTCATGGAGGAGTCGAGAGAATCAATAGATGATGATATTACAAATCTTGAAACGATTTTTAAGTCCTATGAGTTTTGTAAACTTTAGCAAATTGAAGAATCGACGACCTAGTTTCGAGCGATGCTTTCTTGATTGTGTTCGCTCTTAATTAGGGATCCACAATCGATTCTTCAATTTACTAGAGGCTAGAATGTGAATGAGATCAACGAAAGGACAAGGGACAGATGATGAAACCATAGTTTCCGCAAGAAATCCCTAATTCTCGTTGATCGTCATCGATCTAGTATCAAATCATCGATGGATAAGAAAACGTAATCAATAGTTTTCATCATGTCTATAGATTCGATCGATTCCTACGAGCCTCACTTCGATTCTTGATTATTGGATTGGATATCATCAATTCTTAATTCTTGATTTTTAAATGTTTTCTTGATTTTAGATTTAGATCTAGATAATTCTTGAACTTCACTTTTAAATCTTGAATTGAATTGTCTTTTCTTCTCTTTTCTTTAATTTTCAATTCATCTAATTCAAATTCGAACGGATAACACTTTCCCTGTGGACGATCCGCACTCGCTAACGCGCTACAGTTGACACCGTTATTGATTGCGGTCAAAAATATTTTTGGTTGTTATTTCTATACATTTTCTACATACACACCGAGAATTCGTATCAATCAAATGGCGCCATTGCCGGGGATCGTGTGCTAATTTGTTCGTTTTTGAAATTTGAGTTGAAAAATTTATTCCATCAAAATTTTTAGATCTAAATTCGCGCAAACACTAAACGATTCGTTGTGATTTGTTGCGAGGAAATCTGAAATCTGTGGAGCTTGTGGAAAAATTTTCAGAGCATTCCAGAGAGCTAAAGAAGTGAACAGGAACAGATCCTAAAATTTTTGTGCCGAGATTCCTCGAGACCGCGGCGGATCCGCGGCATTAGTAGCTTCCCGCGGCGGAACCGCGGCGGTACTGTAGCTACAGTGCACTAAAATTTCTCAGGTGACTTCTTAATTTCTTATCTCCTTCCTCATTTGCTCCAATAACAATTTTCTGCAGGTTTTCTTTGCAAAAATTCGCAGCGCCGCAAAAATAAAAATTGTGCGTGTTTGATCTTGGTTGTTTGCATATTAAATACGGAAATTAAGGGGCACGGCCAAATTCAGATTAAGTGGGGAGTTCATTACCCTTCCTAAGCCCTAAAAATCTCAAAATTGTATCCGCATTACCCTCATTAACTAAAAGAAATCTAAAGATGACTCTAAGGACCATCGCGCTCACTTAGGACAGAAGAAGGCCGTTGGTAATTCATTGCTTATCCGCGTTTCTTTTGTGGTGTCTAAGGAAAGTGTGTCTAAGGCTAGTGGTTATTAATTAGGCCCACTACTTACGTAGTGGAGTACCTTCCCACTTACCTGGCCACAGGAGAGAAAAAGAGGCAATGGAGGATTGATCCTGCGACTTGTCTTTTGGCAGTTAGGAGCGGTCTAGAGCCTTGACCTAGGTGACCACTAGACTTAGGGTTACTTGTTGCATTTGTTTGGATTTGCATCATTTTTTCAAAAAAAAATCCGTATATTTTTGAAAACAAACACCACATTCATTCATTTCCCCTAATTATATCTACGCTGCCACTTGTGCTAAACCCTTTAGTGCAAGCTCGGCTGGATACGGGATTCTAGTGCCTGTTTAGTCTGCGTCCCTCCGATCGACCCCAAAGTCGGTATTTCTACATTTACCTCTTCTTTACCCACCACCACACCCATTTCGATGGACGATTCTCCATCGAACTTCTTTACCACTACTCTGCCGCCGTCCGCAGGTGCGCAGAATCCACCCCGCATCTCTCTCCAAGAGAAGTGCTATCCTACACGAGGTCCTCTTTCGACCTGTCTCTCCATTCCACCAGCCAACGAGGAAAATTTTCAGATTAAACCCCAATACATCAACCTTCTACCCAAATATCACGGTCTCGAGTCTGAAGACGCATATGCCTTTATCACCAAATTTGAAAATGTATGCGCAATGATGGGTACTTCACAGCTTTCTGTGGATGCTATGCGTCTTCGTATTCTCCCATTTACCTTGTGCGATATAGCCGAGAAGTGTCTGTATAACACAACCGCACATTCCATTTCAAATTGGGAAGAATTCGTCAAAGCATTCCTTAAGAAATTCTACCCAAATCATAAGACAGCTCGAGTCCGTAGCGAAATAAATCAATTCACTCAGCTTCCAAATGAAACATTCTCAAAATGTCTTGAACGCTTTAAGGATCTGTTAGTTCAATGTCCACATCACGGAATCCCCAGATGGGATCTGTGCCGAATCATATATGAGGGCATTAATCCTAACACAAGACAAACCCTTGAATCCATGTGTCAAGGCAACTTCATGACCAAAGATGATGGGGAAGCCTGGAAATTCCTAGAAGATTTCGCTGAAAAATCTTTACAGTGGGAGGGTGTAAGTCAATCATCTAGGGGTGACAATAACCAATCGGATATTTCCATAGGAGTTAGAGCTGAAATTTCAGCTATAAATAAGAAACTCGAGACTATGGAAAACAAATTTTTAGCCGCCGCCCTAAATCAAATGTCACTCTCCAAAACTGTATGTGGATGCTGTTCTGATCCATCACATCTCACGGAAGAATGTCCATTGAATTCTCCGTTTCAAGGTCATGAGCATACCAATGCTGCTTTCCAACAAAGACCTAGAAACGATCCATTTTCTTCCACATATAATCAGGGTTGGAGGAATCACCCTAACTTTGCATGGAACCAATCACGATCTCAAAACACGGTTCCAACCCAAAAAAATTTCCAAAGGGTTCCTCCACCACAACAGCAACCACTTCCATTGAGTCAGCACCCCTTCCAAGCACAAAACTTCCAAAATCCGGTCAATACACCTGCACCGTCTAGTCCTTTACAGTTGACCGGGACTGATGAATCCTCTTCATTCATAAACTTGCTTCTGACAAATCTCATGCAAGTATCGGCTGAAATAAAGACTTCCGTCGATGATATAAAGAAAAACTCCACCTCCCAGGCGGAGAGTATTAAATCGATGGAAGCAGAAATTGCAAGATTAAAAGCCGAAATGAGTGCAAGAGAGAAAGGGAAACTTTCAGCTCAACCTTTACCCAATCCGGGCTATTCACATCATGTGGATGCAATCACCATGTTAAGATCTGGAAGAGTGCTTGACAATCGCGTTGGGGAAGAGATTGATGACACTGAAAATTCTATCAATAACACCCCGGCTGAGACCTTTCCTCACACACACATTTCTACTTCTGATCCTTGTTCTTCTACCCCGCCACCTTCTTCCGAGCCTATTCTCCGTTTCCTACAAGGCCCGCCACCTCAGCAAACCTCTTCTAGTCTACCACCGACGATCCCCACTTCTATTCTAGGATCGGTTCCACACACACTTCCTTCTCCTATGATGGACCCAGTGCTTATTGCTAAGGCACCTTATCCTAATCGGTTAAGGGCTAACAAATCGAGTCCACATATGGAGAAAATTATGAAAATGTTCAAACAGGATAACATCAACATCACTCTCCTAGATGTGATTCAACAAGTCCCCGCTTATGCGAAAATTCTTAAAGACTTGTACACTAGAAAGAGGAAGACTCAAGTGCCCAAGAAGGTATTCATATAAAAAACTGTAGACACGGCTTTCCCCCAGCAATTACCGAGGAAACGTAAGGATCCTGGCTATCCTACGATTTCCATTTCTATTGGGGAGAAACACATCAACCGTGCTCTACTAGACCTTGGCGCAAGTGTTAACCTGCTTCCTTTCTCGGTCTATGAGCAGTTAGGGATCGGAGAGTTGAAACCAGCTCCTTGCACTCTCCAGATGGCTGACCGATCAATCACCAAACCTAGGAGTGAACTGGAGGACGTGTTAATAAAAATCAGGGAATTTGTATTCCCTGTGGACTTTATTGTTATTGATACACAGCCTATAGCGAACCCACGGAATCAAATTCCGGTGATTTTAGGTCGCCCCTTTTTGGCCACTTCCAATGCTATCATCAACTGTCGTAATGGCTCTATGACCCTATCTTTCGGGAATAGGTTAATAGAGCTCAACATTTACAAGTTAGGAAGTGTACCCTCCGAACCTACTGCTCAGGTCTGTTCTATCGACTTAATGGATGTCGACAGCAGCGAATTTGATGATCCTCATGATACCGATCTAGACTCTTTTCATACGATATTGTTTGACCCAACTATATATCATACACATACGGACTCTTCCACTGAGTTGTCCGGGTCAACAACTAACACTGATTATGAACTGCTTTTAGAGTCTGAAGATCACCCCACGCTTTGTGATGACATTATTCTCCGGGGTATTGATGGAACTTTTGAGAGAATTTTCGCTGATGAACTCGCATTTTTGAATGACATGGGTGTTGAGAAGAATCATTTCCCAAGCAATGAAATTGAACCTCCACCCCTTCTTCTGAACTGTAAAAAGAATGCGAGTAATCCATCACATTCATTGCATCGTCTCTCCAAAATGAGACGCACACACATTCTATTCCACCACTTACCGTTTCCCCATTTCTTCTTCCACCAACCTGAGCACTACATTGATAAAATTTTCGAATGGTTGGTGTTAACTTTCGGTTTTTGCAAAGCTTGGCATCAACCAATAATTTTTGACCCCCTCATGTGATTTTCAAAGATTAACATTGCTTAACTGAAGTTTGGGGGGTATAATCTGGCTCTTGAAAAGAAATTTTTTACAAAATGATGAGCCAAAAATATGTTTGGGGGAGGAACTTCACTTAAATATTTTGCCCCCATTAATAAATTTCCTCCCAAGCTTACAGGTTTTCAAGATTTAGCGGATGACAACAGTGAGGACACTGTTGAAAACAAGTTTGGGGGAAGTTTGTGCTTATTTTCACATCATTTGCATCATACTTTGCATAAGCACAAAACACTTTTAAAACCTATAAACAAAACACTTTTAAAACCTATAAAAATTTTATAAAAAATTCAAAAAAAAAATTTTGTACATAAATAAGATAATAAAAGATTTGATAGTGAAAAATTACATCCAAAAGATTGGAAAAATTTAAGAAAACCAAGAAAATTAAAAGTTTTCTTAAACGAACTAGTAATAAGTAGTTATGAGCCGTTGTCCCAAGGGTTAGTAAGATGAAGTCAGTAATCTGAGGATAAAAATAAGTCTAAAAAATAGTTCCTATTCTGGAAGCCAAACATTTTGAACGTTGATACCCTGCTATTCGCACTTACACACGTCTTGAAACTCGGGATAGTAGAGGATACTTTGAAATGCTCTTGTCTAAAAGCCGATGTATGAAGGAAATAAAAAAATGAATAAAATATAAAATGGTGCAGAAAAATGAACACTGGTTTTGTTATCGCCAAGGCAGGAATAAAAAAATATAGCGAGGGTGCCTCTTCACCTAGTGCCTTAGACCAACTGGTCTGGGAGCCACTGCTAAGCCTTAGGTGGTGCAAGACGAGGAAAATACACCAAATAAGCAAGCACATGAGTAATCGGTCGGTTAGTACCTCAAGAAGTATTAACGGTCGTAGGAAAGTGTGTGAGCAAATTCAGCTAAATATTCATTAATTAAAAAGTACTGAGGCAGATGGACAAGAGTATGATAGCTTGAATTGAATTCTTCGGGTGTAGGGATGTCTATTACACACACGTAGGGTTATATGATCGATATTTGGAAGAAAGATAGGAATGAAGAATGAAGACAATGTTTTATTGAGGGATGATGTGATTTCTGACATCTTTTCATGACTATTAAGATAGGGCTCATGACAACCGAAAAGCTAGCATAGTTGGAAACCCTAATTTTCAAAGTCTTTCTTTTACAATTCTTATCTTTATATGTAATATTCACGGTCTTCCTTTTATTATTGGATTTTGTGGGTGCAATCCACTGAAAACCCACAGGAGACAACACTCCTCCTACTAGGGACACCTAGAGGTTTAAAGGCTTGTTGCACGTGCTCAGTGCAATCGTGTTGGCTATGAAAGTGTGCTAGTTAGTTTTTCTTTTTTTTTATTTTCTCCATCTCTTTTTAATAAAACAATTCGCTCGAGACGACCGAAAATAAGTTTGGGGGAATTTGATCAGTCGAAAATATTGCATTTTTAACACGACAATTTCCCTACCATTTGCACTCATCTAGAGGTATTCAGGTTAAGTATAGCACATATTAGCAAAACAGTCGTAAAATACCAGATTACCTGTGTTGTATACTAAAACCGGCATTTTAAGGGAAATTGAGTGTTTATCATGGTATCGCATCATCCTTGTATAGCGCAACACTTGTTTCAAAGATCTGTGCAGGAAATTTCAGGAACCGAGCCAAAATTGTCAAAGTGCTGATAAAAGATGCGCCAACTCCAAGACTAGATATCTAGCAATTAACTAGAGGGAATTATGAGATTCTACATATCAGAAATATACCAATAAGCCATCAGAAATCAGTACAGGAATTTTCATACAGAGAGGCAATCGTACGACCGCGGATCCGCGGCCGGAGCAGGCATGTGCCGCGGATCCGCGGTCACGTGATAGTGACATCATCTCTGCTCAGCTCCAGTATTCTTCTATCAATGCCTACAACTCATCAAGCTATGACAATTTCCAGAAATCTCTAGAGTCTTCTGCAAGATCAGCAAGCTCCTTAATCAAGCCAATCATGTTCAAGCTTCCAAAGAAAGCTACTTACCAAACTAAGCCTAGAAGTTTCTCCCTAACCTCCAAGCTTATGAAGGAAGCTAACCCTAACTAACTAATTCTAGAACCTTCCTCCTAACTACCAAGCTTACAAGAGAAGCTAACCTAAACCAACCTTACAAGGGAAGCTAACCTAATCCAAGCTTACAAAGGAAGCTAACCATTCTTAAGGCTATAAAAGGGACCCTAGGCTTCACTTCTAAAGGTTGTTCGTTGATCATTAACCACTCATCAATTCTTAATACAAGTTGAGTGACACAACTTGTAAACCCTAATCCACTCAAATCCAAAGCCAAATTCAAGATCCCCGAGTACAATTCAAGCAAGAAGCCTTCAACCTTTTAGGAGCGAAGCCGATCTTCATCCGAGCAAGTGATCCAAGACGATCCGCGACTCATGGAGACGAGCGAAGACAAATCGACGATCGAGTTCTTTCCTCATTGTAGATTTTGAGAGAATTGTAACAAAATTATTGATAAATAAAAGGTGAAATTCTTTTATCTTGCTTTCTTTATAATCTTGCATCATGATTCGATCTCAATTCTTGATTGTGTTTCTTATTATGATGTTTGAGTAAAACTCCGCTCGTGGAGGAGTCGAGAGAATCAATAGATGATGATGTTACAAATCTTGAAACGATTCTTAAGTCCTATGAGTTTTGTAAACTTTAGCAAATTGAAGAATCGACGGCCTAGTTTTGAGCGATGCTTTCTTGATTGTATTCGCTCTTAATTAGGGTCCAAGATCAATTCTTGAATTTACTAGAGGCTATAATGTGAATGAAATCAACGAAAGGACAAGGGATAGATGATGAAACCATAGTTTCCGCAAGAAATCCCTAATTCTCGTTGATCGTCATCGATCTGGTATCAAATCATCGATGGATAAGAAAACGTAATCAATAGTTTTCATCATGTCTATAGATTCGATCGATTCCTACGAGCCTCACTTCGATTCTTGATTATTGGATTGGATATCATCAATTCTTAATTCTTGATTTTTAAATGTTTTCTTGATTTTAGATTTAGATCTAGATAATTCTTGAACTTCACTTTTAAATCTTGAATTGAATTGTCTTTTCTTCTCTTTTCTTTAATTTTCAATTCATCTAATTCAAATTCGAACGGATAACACTTTTCCTGTGGACGATCCGCACTCGCTAACGCGCTACAATTGACACCGTTATTGATTGCGGTCAAAAAATATTTTTGGTTGTGATTTTTATACATTTTCTACATACACACCGAGAATTCGTATCAATCACATTTGTATTCGGTCGGAATACAAATGCGGGTATGTATATACAGTCGTGGGGTTATCCTGTAATTTGTTACCGGATCGCTTTTTGAAGTTGCCGGCTTGCTTTCACTTTTTGGCCAAATTCCTTTTTTATTGTTCTTTGGCTGAATTTTCCTTGGAGGGGGTTATTTGCAAAGGTGCATTTTATAAAAGGGAGGGTGTTTTGTGCGGTGTCCGGGGCTCCAGAATTTCCAGCAAGTTCTTTGGTTTTCTAGATGAGATTGAATCATTTCTTTGCATTAATTGTGATTGGTTTTGATAAAGACTTTGGTGTGACATTTTTTCATGAGGATCACACATTCTTTCTTGCTTTATGCTCACCCCCCTTCCTCTCCTTTATGCCATGGTCGAGAGCATAAAAAGGGGCTGCCTCCATCATTTTGAGGAGAAGAAATTGATTCATTTGCAAAGAAAAATCCTTTGAGGCAACTTCAATTAATCCTTGAGCTCATTTTCCATTTCATCTCCCTTTGAGGCAATTTCAATTAACCCTTAAGACAAACGTTCTACACATATTCTACAGCAATCTTGGACACGTCGGCTAACAAACTTCATATCCGAGTTGCCTCGGTTCAGAGGCGGGAGCCCGTAAAAAGACTCTTTGATGTGGTTCCCTTCCGACGAGGAGACCGGAGATCATAAATGCCGTGAGGAGCTTTGGATGGTGGCCAAAGACCAAAGGACACGGATCGATCGGTATAGCCTTTCCTAACTTCCTCTTGATTACTAGTTATAGGTTAATAGTTCGATCCGGGATTAAAGTCTGCGTTAGCGCCGGTTTCAAGTTTAGAAAAAGTTTTTGTTTCCGCATTTTGGCCTCGGATCGATGGCCGGGAGCTACCGTAGACTTACATTTCCAGTATTTTCTCAGGGTGTTCTGAGCTACACTCCGACATGACTTGTACCGCTATTAGGGAACTGATGTTTACTTCCCCCTAGGCCCGACATGCGATACTCTCAGACGAACAGACCGGACTGTACGAAGATTGTCACATTCAGGCTAAGTAGGAGTTCGGATGGGTTCACCTCATCGGTCTTCTTATCGGCATCTACCTGGGGACCGTTACGTACAGCTAGTACCGCTTGCGGCCTGTGGTTAAACCCACTGCCAGCGTAGTGTCGAGTCTTTAGAGTCCCACACAGAGGGTTGTTCACCTTTGGGCAAAACAGAGTAGAGGTCGTATGTTTTACGACGGGGTTCGTTCACATACGCGCACTTGTGCACGTTTGGTGTCCGGGCAGTTATTACTAGTGGGCTTTGGTTTAAACCGGATCCTAGTATTTGTTTTGGATTGGTCTTGTCTCATTGTATTCGTGTTTCTTCGGAACACGAATGCGGGTACGTACGTACAATTGACAGAGGCGGAGAGGGAGAAACCTCATTAGAGTTTTTGACCATTGACTTGATCAAAACCCTAATGAGAATGAGAAATATGATTAATAATGTTAATTAAGGATAATTGTATTATGGTTAGGGTTGGGTTGACCATTTGACTTGTTGACTTTCATTGACCTTGATATTTTCTTTATGCAAAAGATACTTCTTGAAGCTTGCTTAGCATTAAATGTGAAATGATAATGTTCAAATCAACTAACCATCACAATTTTCTTAATTATTATTATTATTAGCATATATCTCTAATATGAGAGCTAGGTTCATTCTTCACTCTCATTCTCTCATAACCTGTCTCTCTCATGGTTTGCTCTCTCTCTTCCTCTCTCTCAAAAGCTCTCTTGTTTCATGAGATGAAAAACATGAGCTTTGTGAGATAAAACTATCAAAACACCTCTCTACTCACTCTAGGGTTCTTAGTCTAGAAAGCCAAGCACTCTAGTTACTTCTTTGTTGAGGTAGGAGCTCAAGGTAGAGGCTTTCGGGTGGATCTTTCTTCGGCAAAGAGAAGACGAAGAGGAGGAGCCGTCTACACCACTCAAAGGAGCACACAAGAAAGGAAAGCAACACAAGAAGAGAAGGACTTCAAGAACTAGGTATAACCTTCTAACCTAGTTGTTAGAACTTGTAGATAGTTTGTTAGCTTTTGTTTAGCAAAGATCCTTCATGGTTAGTCTATGTTTCCTAGTGAGAAAAATTCGTTTTTTACTCTTTCTGCCTCCCCGTTACTACCGGGGTAAGTAACATAGCATTGCAGTGGTATCAGAGTTGGGCTAAACAACAACTAACATGTTAGCAAAGTATTTAGAATCTCGATCCGGAAAAAATCGCAAAAAACATCAAAAACTAGTGTGTTCTGCCGATTTCAAAAATAAGTCTAAAAATATTTCCAGAGACCTGAAAAATACGTGCAGGGTTTTTTAAGGACACCCAAGAAAAACGAGCTCGTGACTCGGTCAGACAGCCGCGGAAGCGCGGCGAAACCATGCGTTTGGCCGCGGATCCACGGCCGTGTCGACTCAGAGTCAACTCGTTTTTCCTGCAGAATGTCCAGCTTGATGTTTTGTGATTTTTCAGATGTTTTGTTTCTGCCCAGATTCTTCAGAGAACAGTGTTGTGTTTGGGGTAGTTTCAAATTGGAATGTTGATCGAAATTCTATAAACTTTAGCTAATTGATTATATCTATAATGTGATATATGTACTGAACGTCGACTAATCGCTATACGTCGATTAGTGGAGGTTGTACATATCTGTGATCTGTGATGTTGGTTTGTGTATATGAACTTGTTGGATTGTCGCGGATGAATAGCCGGGGTTGAGATGAGTGTTTATTTATCTTTCATTCAATGCAAAAATTGTAAATTGATGTAATATTATTTTTATGGCTGCACATCCGGGTTGAGGTTGTAGCCGCCATCGTATATTATTTCTTTTACTGTTTTTGCTCCTAGGATAGACCCAAGGTGGGGTGCACAAACTACCGGGTACTTTGAAGTGCCGAGTGGCCTACTCACGTTGTTGAGGGAGGTTGCTTCACTTCGGTTACTTGGCGGGTAGTTTGCCGCACCCGTAGGGGTCTAGGGTGGGGTTTGGCTATTCATCGCGACCATGTAATCCGTCTTTCGTTGCAGGCTCGAACGAAACGCGGATTCCTAGCATATCCATCTGTGATCTGGAATGACTATCATTGCGTCTGACGAATGTATATATCTATATATGGTATCTAGTAGGCATTGCTTATGTTTTGCATCCGCGCTAGTCCAGCCCCTGCTCTGTCGTTAGTTAAGTAACCTAACGGGTGATGACGGGGCCCCGTGGCGAATGCGGATGGCATACGTGTACGTCATATTTTCGTTGTTTTCTGCAATGGTAGGATTAATTGATAGGATGCATTATATTAATGCAAAGAAAATAAACCAAAGTTAAGTCGTTGGAACAATTTCAAAACCACTTGTTTTTTTCTAAAACAGAAAACTTTTAAAAACGCGGAGCTTAAACCACTCTTTTTAAAAGATATCAGGTTCCTTCGATTATATCAAGTTCACTACGTTCACGGTTTCACCAAAACCATTCGTAGCCCTCCATCATTTCATATGGATAGCCAATAGTATTCAAGCTATGTTTGTTGGCCAAAGTCAAGGCATAGTGATTGGTAGCTATTGGATATTCATATATAGCATAGATAGATGCGTTGGTTTGGGACAGTCGTACTGCCTTGTTGGCCAAAGTCAAGGATAGGTATGGGTGGGTTCAAATTAACCTGAAAAATGACGGGTAGAACTTGACATGCGACTTATGATTTGTTGGCCAAAGTCAAGGTCATAAGAGCATGGGGCAAAAATCCACATCGGGAGTTTCTAAAGAAACTGAAACTTGCTAGTGTTGCATACCATTTGGAGTGTGATGATTTTGGTAGGATTCCTTCAGCTTTATTGTTAGTTATATGTATGCCCTAGAGGCCATTACTATACATAGAATGTATATTGTAGTGGATGCTTGGACATATATAGGGATGACTTTCTTGCTCGATATGATAGTATGCTGTTTGGTTACTCTTTACCTTAACCTGTACACTGATTGTCTCTCTGTTACATGTTGGTAAAGCCCTTAGGATGTGTACTTGACTACCTGGACTATGATGCGGATCATACTAGTGGGGACATGGTAGTCCATAAGTACATCCTTCAAAGTCCCTAGTCGTAGGTGTATCGAGACGGGGCATCGATATACCAGAGTAGACTAGCGTGTACCTTCTCGACCCATATATATGGGCGATGGATGATCCCATATCCATTGGTGTTTGACATCAGAGATGATATACGGGTGCTCAGTGGAGACTGGGTACACTGGACGGACTCGCCGAGAACTCCCAGATGGTATTATACCTTACGTCAGATGGCAGTTCTCTGGTGACACTGGTGCAGGTTAGTCTGTAGACCCGAGATCGTCATAGAGTCTTGTGTGATTCCCACTGTGCTTTGATTTCCATCATACCACGTCCAAGAGGGCGTGCAAAAAGGTGACTTTTGGGTACAGTCCCGAATCACATGGAGGCAATGAGCGATAGGAGGGGTTTCGTCTCTCCCGGTATAGGGAGTTGATGTTGCGCTTTGCTCGATTGGCTATAAGAGGAAGTCCTTGGCCAAGGCTGTTTTAGGGATTTACTGGTAAGTGTTACCAGTAGTTTCTCGACCCGTTATGAGCCTCATATCGACACGACTTATCGAGTTATTGGGGTCTGACGTTTACCACCCCTAGGCGAGATATGCGACATATCAGACGAACAGACCGGACTGTACGGTAGTGTTACTCGTTAGATTCACAGGAGTGTGAGTGGGCTTGCTCGTTGATCTTCTGATCGCTCAATACTCGGGTGGCCGTTACGTTTAGCAGACCGCTTGCGGCTTGTGGGTGTTTGATATGATCATCACCTGCTACCGGCGTATTGATGAGTCTTTAGAGTCCTACACAGGGATTTCCTGGCTCAAGCGAAACGAAATAGGAGCGCATATGAGATATGTGCGGGACCGAGAATAATACCAGTATGTGATACTGTATTCTATTCTAGCGATTTGTATCATCGGTCGGTTATATATGATATAGCCGGGTTACCGAATCAAGTGTTGATTCAATACATTGATACACTTGATATTAGTCGGTTATATGCGATATGACCGGATCGTTAAATCAAGTGTTGATTTAATGATTTAATGTATAATTATATATTTGATACATTACTTTACATTAACTAGTATTGGTTCACTTAAGATTGATTTTCTCACTTGAATGTGCACATTGTTTATATGTGATATATGCAAGTGTACATGTTTGTATCATGCTTGATGATACAAACAAGTTGTGTATATGAGACTTGAACCAAATCAAGGTTAGATTAGGGTTTACTATTTTCCTAAGCATATAACAAAAGAGTGTGACTTTGGTCAAAGTTATCAAGCTTCATGAAGCTTGATGAACATTGACAAAGTTAACTCTCTTTGTCATTTGTTTAAGATATTAGCTAACCCAACCCTTAACCTTATGGTATGGTTAATTCTCTACATGAGTTAAGCATGAGGGCTTAACTCAACCATGGTGCCATGATTAAAAGGATAAGTATTCATATTATTCTTTTAATTTATATGATTATTTTCTTCTTCTTCATCTTCATCAAGCTCATAAAAGTTTGAGAGCTCCAACGGTGCCATGGTAAAAAGAGTGAGAAATCCAATTCTAAAATGAACCCACTTCCTATTTCTTCATCCTCTACCACTTGCCATGTAGTATAGGGTGTTCTCTTCATAAAGTTTTTGACCAAGTGAAGGAATAGCTTGAGTTTGAGTCTCCCCGACGTAGATCATCTTCGGCCTCGAAGTCAATGACCTAGCCCGATCATTTCTCTGACGAAACCATCGCTAGAGTCCAGGATCCGATGATCGCAGCGGAGGGACGTCAACACGGAGCTAAAGAAATGGTGGAGTGGATCTACAAAGGTTGTATTTCCATTCACTTAGTAGCAAAGTAGTTTGCTTGCTTGTTGTTTCGCCTAATCTCTAGTTAACGATCTAGTTTAGGGTTTCTCGGCACCGGAAAATTTGAATTTGGCATGTATGATGCCTTGTGGAACCTCTTGTCTGTGCCTAGTAACCCCACAGTGGTATCAGAGCCTAGCTAGAGGTTTAGGCAAAGAGTAGACGAAGCTAGAAATCCGATCGAACCCGAAATCCCCCGATTAAACCCTTCTCTGTACTTTTTTCAAAACTATGGAATTTTGTAAATTAAAAATATGCAGAAAAATCAGCAGGCTTTTTGTTGAGTTACTGTGCAAAACGAGTGCGTAAATCGATTAAGTAGCCGCGGAACCGCGGCACGAGCAAGGCTCGTGCGGCGGTTCCGCGGCCGTATGGTCACTTCTTTCATCAATGTTTGCACAGTAATGTCTTAATTTTATTCATGTGTTTTCTGGGAATTTTTAATTTGCACTCAAGAGTTGAGTTTTCTGGGTTGTATTGGGAGTTCGTAGATTCGATCGGATTGTCTAATTTTGTCTATGTGTTATTCCGGGTAATTTTAGAATATGTTAAAAAGTTCGACCGGATATAAATACTCACTTTTTCCCCTGCCAGGAAATTTCCATGTGTTGGATTTTTCAGAAGTTTAAGAACGTCTAATTAGTGCAAGTAACACGATGGACCCTCTAGAAGACAACAAACCTTAACTCGATTATGTGACCGTCTTGAACTGCCCTTTGAACCTTAGGGTTTGGGGCAGTACGGCGTGCCTTATGTGAGGCGTTGGCTTGACCCTTCTACGGCTGGACCGTTGGTACTGTAGCATGAAATGGATGTTTTTGAACTTATTTCAAGAGTTGAGCTGTTTCGGGAAAACTTGGGTGTTTGATTGTTCGATTGGAAAGTTTAACATTTTCTATTTATCTGGAATGTGATACAATATTTGGAATCCATAAGTAGTTATGAGATAACTGATTTGGATGTTATAAACATAGCACTTTAGTCTCAATTGATCGGTTGCCACGAAATTTTGATGTGATCAAAAGTCCGTCGCAATCACATAGCGTACGCGGATATTCGCCGGTAAACTTAATAGACAGCCATGCCCCATAGCCCCGACCAAGTGACTGTAGGAGAACCCCGTAGCCAAAAGCATCCGTTCGGGTGCTCGCGGCAGCGGTGTTCCGCCTTGGTGCACTTCGTTGACGGTATCGGGGGTGCGGCCGCCTACTAAAGTTTGCGACGAGTATTCGATCAGTTTTTCGGGAATCTTGTTGAATTTCCCGACTAGATATCGAAAAGTGTTTTCGATATAGAGACTAAAATGCGGGGTTTATAATTGTTAGGCATGTGATGTCTAAAGAATTCATTTGGTCAGGCATGCGATGTCTGAGGAGATTGTGGATTCCAACTGTTGTAGTTTAACACTTTCTTTTCTACGACCGTAAGTGTAATATGTGATATCGCCGGTTTCGTTGCTATATGTCAACGACAATTGGGATACGCATGTTTACTTACGTTGATGACATGTGATGTTATGTGTTGCTGGATATGTTATATTGGATCGTCGCGTTTTGAATAGCCGGGGGTTTTACATGAGATGAGTGTTTTTCATTTTCATTCATGTAAAAACTTGTATGTAATATTCTTTTACTGGGGCACTTCCAGGTTGCGGAAGATGTCACCTTTTGTATATTATTTACTTTTCCGCACAAGGATAGACCAAAGGAGGAGGGCACAAGTAACCGGATTCTGGAGTCCAATGGGAGACCAACTCGAGGAGTCGAGTCCGGGTCTCCTAACTCTAGAATTGGTAGGGTTGCTTGTCGCTCTCGTAGGGGTCTAGGGGTGTGGGTTTGGCTATTCATCGCGACCGTGGAATCCGTGTTTTATACAGGCTCGTATTGAAAACACGGACGTCCTAGTATATCCAATATTTCATATGATTCTTCTGCTGTGATATCTGTGATGTGATCATTTGATTTGTGATGATAGATATTGTATATGATATATATGTTATATTATATAGACGTTACTTATGTTTTGCACTCGCGCTAGTCCTTTCCCGCTCTGTCGTTAGTTACCTAACTAACGGTGCACGAGGGGACATCGAGGCGAATACGGATGGTATAAGTGTACGTCGTATTTATCTGTGATGTTTAGGTGATTTAAATGATGGGACTTCATTAATATGATTAATGAAAGAAAAGAAACCTAAAGATGTTGTGGAATCGAATTTCAAAATTAAAATAGGTAGCTACATTTCTTGCTTTGCACAGAGGTATATATGATATATCCTGCACCTTATTCGATGAGGAAAGGGCCGACGATCCCTTCACCGGGAGTGACCCCTTTAGCAATAACTGACAGATGCTACACACTCGGTTTGTCTTTTGATAGCTTCTATAGTTTCTGCTTTGCACAGTGATATATATGATATATCCAGCACCTTATTCGATGAGGAAAGGGCCGACGATCCCTTCACCGGGAGTGACCCCTTTAGCAAAACTAGAAAAGCCTAAAAAACACTCCACTTTAAAATCATTTGATTCTACAACGATATCAAGTTCATTACGCAATAGGTTTTAAGAAAAACATGTCGTAGCCCTCCGTCATTTCAGATAAGTACTACTTAGTATTCGTGCTGCGGTAGTTTGGCATTCGTCAAGGCGTAATGTACGGTAGCTAACTAGTATTTATCTGCTTGTGCATATGATGCAGATTGGATTAGGGTATTCATACGGCGTTGTTTGGCATTCGTCAAGGGTCGTGCGGGTGGGTTTAATTCAATCAAGAAATGTACGGGTTGAACTTGACTAGTGGACTATGGGTTGTTTGGCATTCGTCAAGGTCATAGAACGCTTGGGGTAAAATATTATCGGGAATTTCAAGTGTTGAAATTTGCAATGAGATTGCATACCTTCTATAAGATAGTTGGATCCCGATACCCGCTGCGAGTAATTGTTACTCCTGGGAGAGTTTTACACATTACAATTAGCCGATCAAGTAGGTGTCTAGAAAGGTGTCAACGGGGTTACGCCTCTGGGAAAACGAGGTTTACATTAATTAGGTTCGTACGAAAGCACGGGGGACCTCCCTCAAAGTACCGACACTGGCCTGGCTGAAAGATTAGCGAACTTGTAGTGTGTAATTAATCCCGGCTAGTCTTTCCTTTTAGGGTTTGAAGGAAGATTTGATAAAAATAGTGGGAGCCATCCTGATTAGATAAAATAATAACCAATCTGATCTTGCAAGAGCGCACGCAGAGTGTTTTTTCTCTCTCTCTCCTGGTAGCGTCCATGTCACGCCTTAATCAAGATAATAATACGAATATTTGACCGAACCCGCTTGTTATAAGTCAGAGTAGGAAATTGGGAAATACCGGATTTCCCGTGCCGCCCAAACGAAGAAAGTGCATATGATGCATCTCCTTCGGGTGTGTTCATTACAAAGAACTGTTTCTCTGTATCCTATACGTCCTGGGTATTTGTTACCGGATCAGGATCCCAGATATGTAATCTGTTACATAGGGCTACAGAAAGGTAGAGAACTGAGAACGGGTGATAAGTTTCATGAGGCAGAAAACGGTGCAAGTGTTGCAGCCAAGTCTGTTGGTCACTGTCACCCTGTATTACCTGAATACATTGATTCTGAACAAATGTTATTAGATACCGAACCTGATATACAAAATCATATCAGTATCTTTATTTAAATAAAGAAGGATATAATTTTGTATTGTTGGATAATGTTTTGAACATTTCCTATATCAATAGTTGATCGGTTCAGGCATGTTATCTAAAAGTATTGACGTTCTAAATCAAACTACAGTTCCTAGTATATAGAACACACACAAGAGGAAGAGTTCAGAAATGAACAAATCCTTTTTGAGGCATTGTAGACTAGGTCATATCGATGCGACCCGACTGGCTGAAGTTACATTTAGATGCATATTTAAATTAGTTTGAATTTACATCTAGTGAAACTTGCCAGTCATGTCACAGAGATAAGATGACCATAGCTCTGTTTATTAGAAACAGAGAAAGAGTTAGTGAACTCTTGGGATGATACATATTGATGTATGAAGGTCCCCTGTCTACAAATGCCAAGACCGGTTCTTTGTACTTCATTACATTCTCTGATGATCTCTTAAGATTCAGACATATGTTCCTGTTGAAACATAAGTCCGAAACTTTTGAGATATTCATATGAATATAAGTTAGAAGTTGAGAACCAAAAACCGGGTAGAAGTATTATGTCCTATGATGAGATCAGGGAGGAGAATACTTGTGCATAGAATTCCTGGACTATCCTAAGGAGAATGAGATTCTCTCTCAGCATTACTGCTCCGTATACACCATAGCACGATGGTATATCGGGGCGGAGCAATAGCACCTTATGTGATATGGTGTCCTCTATGATGAGTACTACTGAGTTTCCTTTTTCCTTTTGGGAGTTATGCACTTGAGAAGTTGCATACCTATTGAATAAGGTTCAAATCAAATCAGTTGCTTACCGCTTCATATGTGATATGGAAAGGAAAGAGCCCATATCTTAAGTTGGTTAAGATTTGGGGTTGTCCGGCCTATGTCTAAAAGCAAAATCCGGACAAGCTCGAGGCAAGGTCTGTTGTGTAGAACTGGAAAGGTTCCAGCAATACAAACTACAGCAGATGATTTGGTAGAACCAAAGGATTCAGTAGATTCCAACGAACCTCAGCCTCTCCGCCGATCTAGTAGGGTTCCTCATCCGCCTTAGAGATACTTCGGCTTCTCGATGATAGTGGGAGCGAGGATTGCATCATGAGATGATGATCCAACTAGTTTCGAGCAGGCCATCGAGAGTAGGGACTCTGTAAGAATGGCTGGATGCTTAGCGATCTGAGATGGAATCCATGTACACCAACAAAGTATGGACTTTGGTTGCTATATCTGAAGGGTTAAATCCCCATCAGGAGCAAGTATACCTTGAGAAGATTACTTGGCATAGATGGAAAAGTTGAGACTTTCAAAACTAGACTTGTTAAAGGTTTTCGTCATCGACCAGGCGTGGATAATGATAAAACCTTTTCCAGTGGCTATGCTTAAGTCCATCCGGATCCTACTTGCCATGGCTACATACCATGACTACGATATCTGGTGGTTGGGTGTCAAGACTGCTTTTCTAAATGATGTTTTAGAAGAGAGAGTCTATAAGTATACAGTCAGAGGGCTTCGTAGACAGTGGGAGCAGCGGAAACGTGTACAAGATGCTTTATAGGATAAAGTAGGCATCGCGGAGTTGGAACATCTGTTTTGATGTAGTAGTCAAATAGTTTGACTTCATCAAAATGGTAGATGAACCTTGTATATACAAAAAGGTAGTAGGGAGTATGGTGGTGATCCTCGTAGAGTACGTGGATGACATACTCTTGATAGGGAAGGAGTTTCCTATGCTACGCTCGGTCAATCTCCGCTTATCACAATGATTCCCCAAATCAGATCAAAGTGATACCTACTAAATCCTGGGTTTTGGATCTATGAGATAGATCTAATTGGATGTTAGGATACTCACTAGATGTAGTGAGATGGTATCAATTGATCCTGGGGAGAATCACTGGAAGTATTCCAGGGTGATAAGGACGACTGAATGTCAGTCACAGGCATTGTCTTTACCCTTGGTAAAGGGACGGTATGTTGGAAGAGTTCCAAGCTAGATACCATGGCTAACTAGACGATAAAGGCTGGATACATCGCTACTTAAGATGCTACCAAAGCGGCTGTCTGGGTGTATATTACTTCATGAGATGAACTTAGTTCCTCCTATTGTATGACGATGGAGTTGTGGCTTATGCCAAGGAACGCCCGTCACGTCAGTGATCCAGACATATTCTGAGGCAGCATCACCTGATCATGGAGATGGTTGATCTCCAAGGATATCGAGGTTAGGAGAATAGACTCAGAGGACAACACGGCGGATCCACTCACAAAGGCCGTTTCCCAGAGAGAGACTTTTAAGGGATGGTTGAGTATGACATACTACAACCACTGCTATCAGATGGCCCTAGTGCAACTAGGAGATTGTTAGTTATATGTATGCACTAGAGGCCATTACTATACATAGGATGTATATTGTAGTGGATGTTTGGACATATATAGGGATGACTTTCTTGCTCGATACGATAGTATGCTATCTGGTTACTCTTTACCTTAACGTGTACACTGATTGTCTCTCTGTTACATGTTGGTAAAGCCCTTAGGATGTGTACTTGACTACCTGGACTATGATGCGGATCATACTAGTGGGGACATGGTAGTCCATAAGTACATCCTTCAAAGTCCCTAGTCGTGGGTGCATCGAGACGGGGCATCGATATACCAGAGTAGACTAGCGTGTACCTTCTCGACCCATATATATGGGCGATGGATGATCCCATATCATTGGTGTTTGACATCAGAGATGATATATGGGTGCTCAGTGGAGACTGGGTATACTGGACGGACTCGCCGAGAACTCCCAGATGGTATTATACCTTACGTCAGATGGCAGTTCTCTGGTGACACTGGTGTAGGTTAGTCTGTAGACCCGAGATCGTCATAGAGTCTTGTGTGATTCCCACTGTGCTTTGATTTCCATCATACCACGTCCAAGAGGGCGTGCAAAAAGGTGACTTTTGGGTACAGTCCCGAATCATATGGAGGCAATGAGCAATAGGAGGGGTTTCGTCTCTCCCGGTATAGGGAGTTGATGTTGCGCAGTGCTCGATTGGCTATAACAGGAAGTCTTTGGCCAAGGCTGTTTTAGGGATTTACTGGTTAGTGTTATCAGTAGTTTCTCGACCCGTTATGAGCCTCATATCGACACGACTTATCGAGTTATTGGGGTCTGACGTTTACCACCCCTAGGCGAGATATGCGACATATCAGACGAACAGACCGGACTGTACAGTAGTGTTACTAGTTGGATTCACAGGAGTGTGAGCGGGCTTGCTCGTTGATCTTCTGATCGCTCAATACCCGGGTGGCCGTTATGTTTAGCAGACCGCTTGCGGCTTGTGGGTGTTTGATATGATCATCACCTGCTGCCGGCGTATTGATGGGTCTTTAGAGTCCTACACAGGGGTTTCCTGGCTCAAGCGAAACGAAATAGGAGCGCATATGAGATATGTGCGGGACCGAGAATAATACCAGTATGTGATACTATATTCTATTCTCGCGATTTGTATCATCGGTCGGTTATATGTGATATAGCTGGATTACCGAATCAAGTGTTGATTCAATACATTGATACACTTGATATTAGTCGGTTATATGCGATATGACCGGATCGTTAAATCAAGTGTTGATTTAATGATTTAATATATAATTATATATTTGATATATTACTTTATATTAACTAGTATTGGTTCACTTAAGATTGATTTTCTCACTTGAATGTGCACATTGTTTATATGTGATATATGCAAGTGCACATGTTTGTATCATGCTTGATGATACAAACAAGTTGTGTGTATGAGACTTGAACCAAATCAAGGTTAGATTAGGGTTTACTATTTTCCTAAGCACATAACAAAAGAGTGTGACTTTGGTCAAAGTTATCAAGCTTCATGAAGCTTGATGAACATTGACAAAGTCAACTCTCTTTGTCATTTGTTTAAGATATTAGCTAACCCAACCCTTAACCTTATAGTATAGTTAATTCTCTACATGAGTTAAGCATGAGGGCTTAACTCAACCATGGTGCCATGATTAAAAGGATAAGTATTCATATTATTCTTTTAATTTATATGATTCTTTTCTTCTTCTTCATCTTCATCAAGCTCACAAAAGCTTGAGAGCTCCAATGGTGCCATGGTAAAATGAGTGAGAAATCCAATTCTAAAGTGAACCCACTTCCTATTTCTTCATCCTCTACCACTTGCCATGTAGTATAGGGTGTTCTCTTCATAAAGTTTTTGACCAAGTGAAGGAATAGCTTGAGTTTGAGTCTCCCCGACGTAGATCATCTGCGGCCTCGAAGTCAATGACCTAGCCCGATCATTTCTCCGACGAAACCATCGCTAGAGTTCAGGATCCGATGATCGCAGCGAAGGGACGTCAACACGGAGATAAAGAAATGGTGGAGTGGATCTACAAAGGTTTTATTTCCATTCACTTAGTAGCAAAGTAGTTTGCTTGCTTGTAGTTTCGCCTAATCTCTAGTTAACGATCTAGTTTAGGGTTTCTCGGCACCAGAAAATTTGAATTTGGCATGGTTGATGCCTTGTGGAACCTCTTGTCTGTGCCTAGTAACCCCACATTTATCACACGATGATATTTGGATCTCAATCCTACTGTGAGTATATGCTACTCCTCGGGAAACCTTCTCACTTAACGATCAATGCTATAAACCAAGTAGGTGTCTAGAAAGGTGTTAGCGGGGCTACGCCCACAGGGAAAAGAGGTTATTTAATTAAGGAACTTCACGAAAGCGTCGTAAAACCTCCCTCGAAGTACCGATACTGGCCTGGCTGAACGGTTAAGCAAGTATTGTACGGTGAGATCAATCCCGACTAATTCTTCTTTTATGGTTTGAGGAAGGATTCGAGAAAGATTGGGAGCCATCCTATTTAGACAAACTAAAAACCACTCTAAACTTGCAAGAGCATCATGCTAGTGTTTCTTCTCTCTCTCCTAATCGCAGCGACCAAACGTCATGACCGGCCTTAAGTTACTACTAGATAAAAATATACTGACAGGGCCAAACTACAAAGATTAGCTCAGGAATGTCAAAATGGCAATCACTTATGACAAGTTGGGGTATCTCCTTACAGATAAAGCCCCCGCCGTCCCAGGTCCAGAATCTAGTGTCGCGGATAAGGAAATCCGTAAGATCTGGGAGATTGACAGCGCGAAGGCCAAGTGCCTCGTGCTTACCTCTATGGACAATGAACATCAGAGGAGGCACGAGAATATGGACCTTGAATCCATATTTCTCCATACTAAGGAACTATATTGAGAGCAATCCCGTATCGCCAGATACGAAACCTCGAAAAAGCTATTTCAAGCGAGGTTGGCCGTCGGATCATCTGTAGCGGAACACGTGCTTAAGATGATTGGCTATATTGAGGAGATCGCGGACCTTGGGACTACGTTAGAGAACGAGCTCTACACTGACTTGATTCTCGAGTCCCTTCCTTCCACCTACGCCCAGTTTATCCTGAACTTCAACTTGCAAGGAAAAGAAGTTGAACTTCCGGAACTCCTCAACATGTTTAGGAGTGCAGAGAGCACCCTACAGAAAGTCAGGGAAACACCCGCTTTGTTTGTTGGAGGAGCTTCCTCTTCTAGGTCCAAGGCGAAAGCCAAAGGAAAGAAGAAGAAAGCCCCCACCAAACCAAGGGGCGGTTCTAGTAAGGTGGAAGCCAAGGGAAAGGAAAAGGTAGCAAAGGTAGCGCGACAGATTGTGGGGAAGGAAGAATGCTTTTATTGTCACAAGAAAGGATACTGGAAGAAAGATTACAGGGCTTGGAAGGCCAAGAACCAGGACCCGAAGCAAGTTGTGGCTTCGGCTTCAGGTGTGTATGTTATTGAAAACTGTCTATCAATCACTCTACTTCCTGGGTATTGGATACCGGATCGGGATCTCATATCTGTAATACTTTGCAGACGCTGAGAAGGCGCAGAGTTTTAAAGGCAGGTCATATGACCCTCAGAGTTGCAAACGGAGCAGGCATGGATGCTGAGTCCGTGGGAGACTATCACTTGGGATTGACAGATGGACATGTTTTTATTTTGCGCGACTGCTATTTTGTACCCAGTTCGACTTGTAATATCATATCTGTATCTTTAATGTCTAAAGAAAGTTATGATTTTGCATTTGTAAGCAATGTTGTAAACATTCACCTTAATCATGTTCTGATTGGGTCGGGTACATTAAGCAACGGTATATATGTATTAAACCAACCACAGATTTTCAATATCCAGAATGCACACAAAAAAGTCTCCAGAATTAAATCATGCTTTCTTATGGCATTGTAGACTGGGTCACATCAATGAGACAAGATTAACTAAGTTGCATACAGAAGGATATTTGGATCCGTTCGAATATCAATGATATGAAACTTATCAATCATGTCTCAAAGGAAAGATGACAAAGACTCCGTTCACTGGACACGAAGTAAGAGCGAGCGTGCTCTTGGGACTCGTTCACAGCGATGTATGTGGTCCAATGTCTACACATGCACGAAGTGGTTATTCTTACTTCATTACTTTTACGGATGATTTTTCAAGGTATGGACATGTCTTCTTAATGAAGCATAAATCTGAAGCCTTTGAAAAATTCGAGGAATACAAGAATGAAGTAGAAAAACAAACAGGCAAAAGTATCAAGACACTGAGATCTGATCGAGGTGGTGAATACTTGAGTGCCGAGTTCCTGGATTACCTAAAAGAGAATGGAATTCTCTCTCAACTTACTCCTCCATACACACCACAACACAATGGTGTATCGGAGAGACGGAACCGAACCCTACTGGATATGGTACATTCCATGGTGAGTAATGCTGAGTTGCCGCGATCTTTCTGGGGATATGCACTAGAATCAGCTGCATATCTTTTGAACTCAGTTCCGACTAAGTCAGTGCCTACCACACCATATCAGATGTGGAGTGGGAAGAAACCCTATCTTAAACACATTAAGACATGGGGATGTCCAGCTTTTGTCAGAAAGCAGCATACGGACAAACTCGAGGCACGCTCAGTACAGTGCAAGTTTGTGGGATATCTAAAGAACTCTAAGGGATATTTATTCTATTACGCAGAGGAACAAAAGGTATTTGTTTCTCGTCATGCCTACTTCTTGGAAACTGAATTTTTAGAAAATCAGATAAGTGGGAGCGCAATAGAACTTGAAGAAATTCCAGAACCGCGAGCTATTACTGAAAGCTTAGTAGAACCAGAAGGTTCGAAAGGACAGGACATTCCTGCGCCGCTCCGCAGGAGTAGTAGGCTTTCTCATCCACATGAGAGATACTACGGTTTTCTCATAGACGGGGATAGAGAGGATTGCATCATTGATAATGATGAGCCGACTAGCTTCCAGCAGGCCATTCAGAGTACTGACTCGGTAAAATGGCTGGATGCAATGCGGACCGAGATGGAGTCCATGTACACCAACAAAGTATGGACTTTGGACGTTGCACCAGAAGAGGTAAAACCCATAGGATGCAAATGGATCTTCAAAAGGAAGATTGGCGTAGATGGACAGGTTGAGACCTATAAGGCTAGACTTGTTGCAAAGGGTTTTCGTCAAAGACCTGGTTTGGACTATGAAGAAACCTTTTCTCCAGTGGCTATGCTCAAATCCATTCGGATCCTTCTTGCCATTGCTGCCTTCCACGATTATGAGATTTGGCAGATGGACATAAAAACCGCTTTTCTAAATGGTAATTTAGAGGAGTGTGTCTATATGGACCAGCCAAAGGGTTTCATTCAGAGTGGGAGCAGCGAGAAGGTGTACAAGTTGCTTAAGTCCATTTATGGACTGAAGCAGGCATCGCGGAGTTGGAACATCTGTTTTGATGAGACGGTCAAAGAATTTGGTTTCATCAAAAATCTAGATGAACCATGTATTTATAGTAAGATTGTAGCGCGAACTGTCGTATTCCTCGTTTTATAAGTGGATGGCATTCTCTTGATAGGAAATGGCATTCCTATTCTACAATCTGTCAAAGGGTTCTTGTCACTCAGGTTGAAAGACCTGGGTGATGCCTCTTACATTATGGGGATCCGGATCTATCGTGATAGGTCCAAGAGGATATTAGGACTTTCATAGTCCAGGTACATCGACATTATACTGAAAAGATTCAGTATGGAAGATTCCAAGGGCGGTAATTTACCGGCTTGTTATGGGATCACCCTCTCCAAAGAGATGTCTCCCAAGACTGATTTGGAAAGGGATCGCATGTCTATTATACCCTACGCCTCTGCGGTAGGCTCTATAATGTACGCGATGTTGTGTACCAGACCAGATATAGCTTATGCACTAAGTGTAGTGAGTCGGTATCAATCAAACCCTGGGGAGAAGCACTGGATAGCGGTAAAGAACATTCTGAAGTACCTGAGAAGGACTAAAGATGTGTTTTTGGTTTGTGGCGGAAAATACCTCCAGATCGAGACATTTGCTAACTCCAGCTTCCAGAGTGACAAGGATGAATCCAAATCTATGTCGGGTTATGTCTTTACTCTCAATGGAGGGGCGGTGTGTTGGAAGAGCTCCAAACAGGAAACCGTTGCTGACTCGACGATGGAAGCAGAATATATCGCAGCATCTGATGCCGCAAAAGAAGCCGTCTGGATGAAGAAGTTCTTGACAGAACTTCAGGTGGTTCCGTCCATTGCTGATCCAATATCTCTATATTGTGACAACAACGGGGCTATAGCTTTAGCAAAGGAACCCAGGTCCCATCAGAAGTCCAGACACATCTTGAGGCGGTATCACCTGATCAAGGAGATCGTGGATCGCCGGGACATCGAGGTTCGGAGGGTTGCTACAGAAGATAACACTGTAAATCCATTCACAAAGGCCATTCCTCAGACGAAGCTCGAGAGGCTATTCGAGATGATAGGTCTGCGATATGCCAGCACATAGCCTTAGTGCAAGTGGGAGATTGTTAGTGTGATATGCCCTAGAGGCCATTATTGTATAGTACTAGTTTGTATATTATATTTTGGAAGCTTGGGATATATACACGGATTGACATTCTTGCTCAATATGGTAGTATGCTACTTGGTTTGTATCTATCTTAATATGTGTATGTGTTTCTTTTGACATATTGCTAATACATATTGATAGAGCCCTTAGGATCTTTTGCTTGACTACCAGTGTTGTGATGGCAGTCATACTAGTGGGGGCTGGGTAGTCTATAAGCACATCCTTATACAGGTCCCTGGTCGTAGGATTATCGAGATAGGGCATCGATACTCCAGAGTAGAGTAGTGTATACGCTTCTCATCCTAGGAAGGGAGATGGTCTGTCCCACAGCCATCAATACGTCGTACTGGAGATAGTATGCAGGTGCTCGTTAGGTTACGAGTACACTGGACAGGATTCACTGGGAAATGTTGGTTGTTATTATACCTATCGTCGGTTATCAGATCCTAGGTGACATGAGTACAGCTTACTCCGTTGACTTGACACTGTCACTTCGCCTCGAGTGTGTTCCTACTGTTCTTAGATTACTATCCTACCACGGCTCAAATGAGTCATGCAAACAGGTAGTAGTTGGGTGCAGTCCCGAAGCACTTAGAGTCGGTGATGGTTAGACAGGATTCGCCTCTCCCGGTATTGGGAGTTGATATCGCGCTGTGTCTAGGAGAGCCATTACACAAAGTCCCTGGCCAGGGCAAGCGAGATTTACTGGTAGTGTTTCCAGTATTTTCTCAGGGTGTTCTGGGCTACACTCCGACACGATTTGTACCTCTATTAGGGGACTAACGTTTACCGCCCCTAGGCCCGACATACGATACTCTCAGACGAACAGACCGGACTGTACGGAGATTGTCACATTCAGGCTCAGTAGGAGTTCGGATAGGTTCACCTCATCGGTCTTCTTATCGGCATCTACCCGGGGACTGTTACGTACAGTTAGTACCGCTTGCGGCCTGTGGTTAAACCCACTGCCAGTGTAGTGTCGAGTCTTTAGAGTCCCACACGGAGGGTTGTTCATCTTTGGGCAAAACAGAGTAGATGTCGTATGGTTTTACGACGGGGTTCGTTCACATACGCGCACTTGTGCACGTTTGGTGTCCGGGCAATTATTACTAATGGGCTTTGGTTTAAGCCGGATCCTAGTATTTATTTTGGGATTGGTCTTGTCTCATTGTATTCGTGTTTCTTCGAAACACGAATGCGGGTACGTATGTACAGTTGACAGAGGCAGCGAGGGAGAAACCTCATTAGGGTTTTTGACCATTGACTTGATCAAAACCCTAATCAGAATGAGAAATATGATTAATAATATTAATTAAGGATAATTGTATCATGGTTAGGGTTGGGATGACCATTTGACTTGTTGACTTTCATTGACCTTGATATTTTCTTTATGCAAAAGATACTTCTTGAAGCTTGCTTAGCATTAAATGTGAAATGATAATGGTCAAATCAACTAACCATCACAATTTTCTTAATTATTATTATTATTATTAGCATATATATCTAATATGAGAGCTAGGTTCATTCTTCACTCTCATTCTCTCATAACATTTCTCTCTCATGGTTTGCTCTCCCTCTTCCTTTCTCTCAAAAGCTCTCTTGTTTCATAAGTTGAAAAACATGAGCTTTGTGAGATAAAACCATCAAAACACCTCTCTACTCACTCTAGGGTTCTTATTCTAGCAAGCCAAGCACTCTAGTTACTTCTTTGTTGAGGTAGGAGCTCAAGGTAGAGGCCTTCGGGTAGATCTTTCTTCGGCAAAGAGAAGACGGAGAGGATGAGCCGTCTACACCACTCAATGGAGCACAAAAGAAAGGAAAGCAACACAATAAGAGAAGGAGTTCAAGAACTAGGTATAACCTTCTAACCTAGTAGTTAGAACTTGTAGATAGTTTGTTATCTTTTTTTTAGCAAATATCCTTCATGGTTAGTCTATATTTCCTAGTGAGAAAAATTCGATTTTTACTCTTTCCGCGTCCCCGTTACTACAGGGGTAGGTAACATAGACTTACAATATATATGGAGGACTTTCTTGCTAGACATGATAGTATGCTATCTGGCTGCTCTTTATCTTAATATGTACTCTGATTGTCTCTATATTACATGTTGATAAAGCCCTCATGATGAGTACTTGACTACCAGGACTATGATGTAGATCATACTAGTGGGGACAGAGTAGTCTCTAAGTATATCCTTCAAATGTTCCTAGTCGTAGGTGTATCAAGACAGGGCATCGATATACCAGAGTAGACTAGTGTATACCTTCTCGACCCATGTAGATGGGCGATGGATGATCCCATATCTATTGGTGTTTGACATCAGAGACAGTATACAGGTGCTCAGTGGAGACTGGGTATACTGAACGGACTCGCCGAGAACTCCCAGATAGTATTATACCTAATGTCAGATGGCAGTTCTCTGGTGACACCGGTACAGGTTAGTTTGTAGACCCGAGATCGTCATAGAGACTTGTGTAATTCCCACTGTGCTTTGATTTCTACCTTACCACGTTCAAGAGAACGTGCAAAACGGTGACTTTTAGGTACAGTCCCGAGTCACATGGAGGCAAAGAGCGATAGGAGGGATTTCGTCACTCCCGGTATTGGGAGTTAATGTTGCGCTGCGCTCGATTGGCTATATCAGGAAGTCCTTGGCCAAGGATGCTTCAGAGATATACTGGTAAGTGTTATCAGTAGTTTCTCGGCCCGTTATGAGTCTCATATTGACATGACTTATCGAGTTACTGGGGTCTGACATTTGTTACCCCTAAAAGAGATATGCGACATATCAGATGAAGAGACCGGACAGTACGATAGTGTTACCGATTGGATTCGTAGGAGTGTGAGCAGGCTTGCTTGTTGATCTTCTGATCTCTCAATGCCCAGGTGGCCGTTACGTTTAGCAGACTGCTTGCGGCTCGTGGGTTTTGATATGATCATCACCTACAGCCGGCGTATTGAGGAGCCTTTAGAGTCCTACACAGGGGTTTCCTGGCTCAAGCGAAACGGAGCAGGAGCACATATGTGATATGTGCGGAACCGAGATTGATACGATATGAGATACCGTATTCTATTCTCGTGATATGATATATCGGTCGGTTATATATGATATAGCCGGGCTATCGGATCAAGTGTTGATTCGATAAGTTGATTCATATGATATTAATCAGTTATAGGTGATATAGCCGGATTATTAAATCAAGAGTTGATTTGATAATCTAATGTATAATTATATATTTGATATATTACATTACATTAACTAGTATTAGCTCACTTATGATTTCTTTTCTCACATTAGATATACTTTACATATATGTGATATATGTATTGTTTTCTCTTTTGGCACAAAATATATATGTGATATATATAAGTGTGTCATGCTAGGTTACACTTGTAACTTAGTTTGTATGAGACACAAACCATGCTTGGTTAAATTAGGGTTTTATTGGTCTTAAGGATTTAAACATATGGATAATGAGTCATGGTTCAAAGCTTGTAGAAGCTTGTAGGTTTCATTGACTAAGTCCACTTGTTTGTCCATCTTAAGATATTTGTTAACCCAACCCTTAACTCATAGCTATGGTTTATTCTGTACATAAGTTAGGCATGACACTAACTCACCATGGTTGCAATTCTAACCTCACTCAATTCATTCTCACTTGATGAGTTGCTTCTTCTTCTTCCTCCTCAAAACTTTCAAGCTTCAATAGAGGTATGAGAAAAAGTGTGAGAAAATCAAATCTAAAGTGAGCCCACTTCCTACTTCATCATCCTCTACTATTTGCCATTTAGTATAGGGTGTTTGCTTTACTAATTCCATAATTAGTGAAGATATATCTTGTGTTAGTATCTCCTCGACGTAGATAATCTTCGGCCTCGAAGTCTTCGAAGCAAGCATGTTCGTTTCTTTAAGGGAGCCTCTCTAGAGTCCGAAGTGCACGATCGCAGCGAAGGGATGACTACACGGAGCTAATGAAGTGAAGTACTGGTCTACAAAGGTTGTATTCCTTGCTCTCTTTACTTATGCAAAGTTGTTTGCATTACTTTCCGTCGATTTCTAGTTAACGATTCTTAGTTAGGGTTAGCTAAAACGACAAATTTTTGAATTTGGAATGGACGATGCCTCTCGAAACCTTGCTGCAGACTTAGGTAACCCTGCAGCGACAGGGTCATTGGATGACGTATTTCTAAGATTGGGTCACTGGATGACGTATTTCCGCGACGGGGTCATTTGCTGACGTATTTTCGAGACGGGGTCATTGGATGACGTATTTCCGAGACGGGGTCATTGGATGACATATTTCCAAGACGGGGTCATTTGCTGACGTGTTTCCGAGACGGGGTCATTTGCTGACGTGTTTCCGAGACGGAGGTCATTAGCTGACGTGTTTCCGAGATGGCGGACATTGGTTGATGTGTTTCCGAGACGGAGGTCATTTGGTGACGTTTTTTCGAGACGGAGGTCATTGGATGACGTGTTTCCGAGATGGAGGTCATTGGCTGACGTGTTTCTGAGACGGAGGTCAATGGCTGACATGTTTCTGAGTCGGAGGACATTGGCTGACGTGTTTCCGAAACAGAGGTCATTAGCTGACGTACTCCGCTTTCTGCGGTGTCGGGTTGACTTAATCCACTTTCTGCGGTGTCGAGGCTGACTCTAGGTTGTCTGTGAACCGTAGAGTCTTGGAACTGGGACTTTGCTGTGGCTCCGATTAGTGGTGTCGCGTCCATGCCCTGCTGGTATGAGGAGGAACGCCGTTGTTGGTCTTTTGCGATGCAGATGTTGCCGTTGATATTTGGAACTAGAGACTTTGCCTTTAACAGAGTTTGTTGGGACATGTGGTTCCATTTCGTTTATGCCCATGGATTATGTACATGGGTCAGTATGAACTTACCTGTAGGGCAAAAGTTTCATTCTTTCATTCTTTTTGTTTATTTCTTTCCACGATGCTCTATCATTTCAGCTTTTTATATCGCGAAAGTCGCGATTGCCCAATCATTTCGGCTATTTTTAGCGGTGCCCAATCATTTCAGCTATTTTTCTTTTTACTTACTGCTTTTTATTGCGAGTTGCCCAATTATTTCGGCTATTTTTGTATGCATATCTTTTACTTGCTGATTTTGTTGCAAGTTGCCCTATCATTTCGGCTATTTCATATGCATTTACGGCTCGCTGACTTTTCGCCATTAGTATGGAACCTGGGATGTAATACCAATCATAGCATCAGCATCGCTGCGACTGGAATATTGCCAGGAGCGAATCATCATTTACCTTTGTCGATTTAAACAAAGATGGCTTAGCAAACAGGGTTAGAATCCTGTCGACTAAGGCTTTTAACTTCATGAGCCTTAAGGGTCTCATAAATGTGTTTCTCCCTACGTCGTGAGGATCTCGTAGGTGCGTTTTCTCCTTAAGAATCGTGAGGATTCTTAATTGTGTGTTCTCTTATAAGTCGTAAGGATTTTAGAAGAGTGTTTTCTCCTTATAAGTCGAGAGGACTTATAAGTGTCATTCACCACATAAGGAAATTTCGCGCCATTGGAGGAACTAGGTAGGGGAAGCGTTTATTTGTGCCCGTGGATTGTGTACAAGGGTCAACATTGAAACGTTTGTAGGGAAGTCTGGGAAATGTGATGGCTTAAGAACTGGTTCAGATCCCTATAGCTTAAGGCTTTTGAATCTTATGAGCCGTGAGGATCTCATAAGAGGGTTCTCTTAACGAGTCGTGAGGATCCCGTAAGTGTAATTTCTCCTCAGGAATCGTGGGGATCCCTAAATATGTTGCTCCCTTGTGAGTCGTAAAGATCTCACGCGGGTGTTTTCTCCTTACAAGGTTGAGAGGACCTTGTAAGTGTGCATAAATTTTTTAATGAGTCTGCCCCCTTTCGGGTTTTCACAAGCTCGCCGGTAGCCCTGCTGTTTTTACTCACGGAGCCCTTCCGGGTTTTCATCCGTGCTCATTTTGCTTATGGACGTACCTTTTTTCTTGCGTCTGCCTAAGGATGCTGCGGTTTGTAGTAGTTTAAGAGACGTCTCGGTCTATCGTTAGTTTTAGGACATTGCGATCCATAGCTAGTTTTAGGACATTACGGTCCATTGTTAGTTTAGGGACGTTTCGTTCCGTAGTTGCCATTTTGGAGACAACGGCTTCGCTGGATACTTCTTACAGAGTTTGGGCTTAGGAAGATAGCGAGCGGACATAGGCGTCGTCATCTATCGTTAACTTAGGCCGTGACTCTTCAGGCGTAGTACTTTTTCAGAAACCGGCCGTTTTTTAGCCTGAAGGGTCTTTTGCCATGCATATCCATGAGCAAGTAAGCACCACCTTGGTAGAATTTGTTTATGATGTACGAGCCCTCATAGTTTGGCTCGAATTTCCCCCGTTTGACACGATTGGGGATCATAGGTCTCTTGATAACTAGCATAAGTTTGCTTTGGCGAAATATTCTCGGCCTAGTTAATCTTTCGTATGAGCGCGTCATCTTTGCTTTGTAAACTTCTAGGTTTTGCTGCGTCATGAGTCGAGTTTCATCGAGGGTGTCGAGCTTTTCAAGCCGAATATGAGCATTCTCTTCGTCTGTTAACTCGTAATGAATCGCCACTCGTAGAGAGGGTAGCTCTATCTCCAAGGGGAGTACTGCTTCATCGCTGAATACCAATGCGTACGACGTTGTATTAGTGGCTGTTTTGAATGTTGTCCGATAAGCCCAGAGAGCTTCATGCAGTCTCTCGTGCCAGTCCTTTTTATTTTTGGACACCGTCTTCTTTATGATCTTCGTTAAGGTTTGTTGAAAGCCTCAGCTAGACCGTTAGCTCGAAAATTATAGACCGAAGAGTATCTCCAGTCTATATTATGCTGCTGTGCGAAGTGGCTGATTTTGTGACTTCTGCAGGCCGGCCTGTTATCGGAGATAATCCGTCGCGGAGTGCCGAACCGATAGATGACGTGTGTCTTGAAGAAATGGATGATGTTTTTCGTCTTCACTTCTCTTAGCGGTACTGCTTCTGCCCACTTGGAGAAATAATCGGTTGTCGCCAGTATGAACGATGTCCTCTGGATGACGCTGGCTCGATGGGCCTAATTATGTCGGTTCCCCACATTTCGAATGGCTAGCTAGCCACTGTTGGGTGTAGCGGGTTTGGATGCTGATGGATGAAGTCTCCGTGAATTTGGCATGAGTGATACTGCTTCGCGTATTCGAGGCAATTCTGAATCATCATGGGCCAATAATAACCCATTCTTTTGATCTTCAGCTTCATCTTTGGTCCGGCTTGATGGGAACCGCAGAGTCCGTCGTGAAGTTCTTGGACGACTTTCCTTGCTTCTTATGGTCCCGGGCATCTCAGACATAGGGAGTCGAATGATCTCTTATATAAAGTATCATTGACGAAGGTGAAAGATAGAGCTCGTTTCATAAGCTGATGTCTTGAGGATGCATCTTCATGTGTTTGACGAGATTTGAAGTAGTCTATAAAGACTTCTCTCCAATCCTTAGCCTTTTCCAGGTCTTCTATTTGGAAGGCTGTCTGCTGGGTCACTTCCTTTTCTTCAGAGACTCCGGAGATATTTCCGCTCGTGCAAGAACCCGACGGTTTTGTACAATGATCCTTACATCATCGAGGTTTTCGTCAGCCAGTTCTTTAGCGAGTTTGGCTAATGCATCCGCCTTGCTATTTTCCATACGCGGTATGCTTTCCAGAATATAGGAGGGGACTGCACTCTCTCGCCGTATTTCACCAACTCTGGTTTGCATGTTTGATAGTCGCCGTTTACTTGACTAACGACCAGCTGGGAGTCTCCATATATAAGGAGGTCTTCGATTCTCATATCGACAGCGATCTCGAGACCTGCTATCAAAGCCTCATATTCCGCTTCATTATTTGTCCTCGGCTCTGTTAAGAAAAAGGCAAAGCGCATTATCCCTCCTTGCGGCGTCACGAAGATAAGGCCTACCCCCGATTTGATTATAGAGATGGTGTGCTTTCTCTTCTTCATGGAAGATGCTCCATCGAAGTAGAGTTCCCATCAGGTATCACTCCCTCCTCTCTCCCTATCAATCGTGTCAAATGCGTGCTCGTCTGGCAATTCACAATTTAGGGGTGAATCAGCAGGTATCGGATGCTCAGCGAGGAAGTCGACGATGGCCTGGCCTTTCACTGCCTTGAAAGGTCGGTATGTTATAGAGAATTCCATTAAGAGTAGGACTCATTTAGCGAGCTGTCCCATTAGTATGGCTCTTGACATCAAATACTTGAGAGGATCCACCTTTGATATGAGATGGACCTCATGCGCTAAAGCATAATGCCGAAGCTTCGTTATCGCGAAGATTAACTCTAGGCAGTGTTTTTTGATAGGGGAGTAGTTGTTTTCTGCCCCCAGGAGAACTCGACTCAAATAGTAAAGGGCTCTCTCTTTCCCTTGGTCATTCTCCTGTGCCCATAATACGCCTAAAGAACCTTCAAGGGCTGTTGTGTACAGGATGAGGGGCTTTCTCTTGACTGGAGCGGTCAGTATCGGCGGATTCTGCAGGTATTGCTTGATTTCTTCGAGTGCACCCTGGCATTTACGATCCCAAATGAACGGGGTTCCGTTCTTCATTAGGTGACTGTAGGGGTGGCATTTTCCGGAGAGGTTAGTTATGAACCGCCGGATATACGCGAGGTTTCCTTAGAGAGACCGCAGTTGTTTGAGAGTTCTGGGCGGAGGCATTTCCATAATCGCCTTGATCTTTAACGGGTCTATTTCGATACCTCGATATCATACGATGAATCCTAGGAATTTGCCTGAGGAAACTCCGAACGCGCATTTCAGAGGGTTCATCTTCAGGTTGTATTTCCGTAGACATTGGAAAACTATCTTCATATGCTCCCAGTGCTCCTCGTGCGATTTTCTTTTCACCACGAGATCGTCAATATAGCATTCGACAATTTCATGTATGAGATCATCGAAAATCTTCGTCATAGCCCTCTGATAGGTAGTGCCGACGTTCTTCAGACCGAAAGGCATTACTTTGTAGCAGAATATGCCCAGAGGAGTCCGGAAAGCGGTATGCTGCTGGTCTTCGGGATGCAACTTTATTTGATTGTACCCTGGTGAGCCGTCCATGAAGGAGAAGACTTCGTGAGTGGACGTGTTATCTATCATCAACTCGGTAACCGGTATGGGAAAATCATCCTTCGGACAAGCTTTGTTGAGGTCCCAAAATTCTATGCAGATGCGCACTATCCCATTTTTCTTCATCACTGGAACGATGTTGACGATCTAGTCGGGGTATTGAACTTCTTGGATGAAGCTGGAGTCGATCAGCTTCTTTACCTCTGCGTTGATACTCATTTCAAGTACGAGCCGCATTCTTATTGGTGCTTGCTTGACTGGCTTAACGTCCGGAGATATCACCTGTTTATGCATAGCTATTTCTGGATCTAGACCCGGCATTTCAGAATAATTCCATGCGAAGCAATCTTTATACTGCATGAGCACGTCTTTTAGCGTACCCACCTGTTCTTTAAACAGCAGCTTGCTGACGAACGTAGGCCGCGGATTGTTTGCCGTCCCCAAGTCGATTTTCCTTAGGTTGCCCGCTGTAGTATGTATTCCATCTTCCAACTTTTTTGGCACTGGTGGAAATTCTAAGATCAATTCCTCTTCATCCTCATTTTCGAAGCACCGGGAGAGGTCATCCATATTCTCGGGCAATCCTTCTTCTGACGGCGTTATCATGTGACAGGTACGAGATTGTTTCCAAGACCGATGTTGATCTGGTTCTACTCCAGCCATATACGTTGCTTTCGGTACATGCTTTTGCGGTGGGGCTACCCTCCAACTGTTTGATAAAGCGAATCTGCCGAGCTGATATTGGTCTTCAACCCAGTTTTTGAAGGTGAAGCAATTTTCAAGAGGATGTCCTATTGGTCGGTGATAGGAACAATAATTCGGATGATGAACTTCACTTGCTTGATCAGGGTGCTTGGACTCCGGGAGTGTCATCATCTGATGTTTCGTGACAAGGTCGAATATCATTCTTGTCTTGTCTTGAGGGAAGGAGTATGCTTGACCCATCTTTTTCTTTAGAGATGAATTCCGGCTGACCTTTTCTTGATCACGTGGCCATTTGGATCCGTTTTGTCGCTGTCGAACGTTTTTTCCGCTCTTTGACTTGTCTTTGTCTCTGCGTCGGGCCTTTTTATCGTCTTGGGAATGCATGGCGGGCTGACGGTGAAGAGCATCGTCGTCTTCCATAGCCTGCTGATGGAGGCGTTGCGTCTTGGATTTCTCATAAATAGCCATTTCGCGACTGTAGTCGTTCCGAACCTTTTGACTCGCTTCCCGTATTAGCTTGTCCAGCTGTTCTTCAAACGACGGACTCGGTATTTTTATAACGGGACCTTGTTCTAGTTCAGCGTCAGCATCCCCTTCTTCATCGAGATCATTTATGACATAGCAGTCATTAAAATGCTCCCGTTTCTTGGACTGGATATATTCAAGCCCAATCGTCTCCATTTTTCCATCGGACAATTTTTGCTGAGTTCCGGGGACGTTCCAAATCCTGTTGTAGAACTGAGCTTGTCAAGGAGTCTGTTTGAAATGTACGCCTTGGCATCTTAATAACCTTTTCAACCCCTCGGTGTAATACCTGGGTAGACAAATGGGTTGGAGCCTGTCGAGCACAAGATCAGCACCATGCCAGACTTCTCTTTCGACTTTAGTCTCTATGGATCGATAGAATAGGATCGCCTTTTCACCTCTTCGCCTGGAAGGGACGTAGAATGTCTGCAACTCTTGCACACTATATGTCTCCAGAGCATCAAGCTCTCTGTTTAGTGCCGCCACGGAACCATGGCGATTTGCAAACTCCGGTCTACTTAAATGAAGGTTTGCATCGACGGGCGGACAAAGAATACGATATTGATTTCATCTTCAGAGTTGCTGCTAAAGACAAAAATTGGAGCGGATGGTCCGGGTTTATCATTCCTCTTCTGAGGCTGTCCCGAGTAGACTATTTCTTCATCCTCCTCGGTATCGCTTCCAAAGGTAGGAATGGGGGTGACGGGCTTCTGTTTAAGCTCTAGCTTATGACACTTCTCTATGTCTTCGAAGTCTGGCAGGAAGTACTTGGCGTCTTCATATTTTCGGACTTCGTTCATAGAGAATGGGTTTAGTTCTCCCGTAACGGTGTACTCGAGGCCGTCTTTGAAATACTTCATACACTGGTATTGTGTAGAAGGGATGACGTTATATTCTTGTAACCAAGGATGACCAAGTAGAGCGTTGTAGCAAGTCCTAGCGTCGATGACATGAAATTTGGTGTCTGCGACGAGAAGCCCAAAGCGCAATGTCAGTATCAAGGACCCAAGCGTCTGCGAATCAAATCCAGAGATAGTGATTTTATCTCGGGCTAAATGCTGAACATTCATGCAGATTTCTTTTAGCACCCGCATGTTGAGAAGGTTGACAGAGGACCCGTTGTCAACAAGTATTTTTCCTATTTTGATGTCATGGCAGTACCCAGTGACATATAAAGGACGGTTGTGGTCATGCGTACCAAGGAGGAGATCCTCGTCGTTAAATATAATGTTAGCCGTGTGGACTTCTGCCAACTCATCTTGCATTTTCTTCTCGGCGATGAAGGCCTGGAACTGATCGAGCTCTTGTAACCCCTTGACCAAGGAATCCCATGCTTTTTTAAACAGAAAGAGGGCATCCAGTATGCTTAGTTGTGAGGGTATCTTCCTCAAATGCGCTAGGATATTGTAATCCACCTTGCTTTTCTTGGGCGGGTCCTTGGCTGCGAGCTCTTCGACAACCCCATCATCGAGGACAATCTCCTCATGGATTTTCTCCTTCTCCTTGTCTTTTCTGTTCGAACCTTTGTTTGAAGGCCAGAAATTCTTTTCAGGCAACGTACGATTACGCAGCTGAATGTTCTCACAGTTCTTCATCCCCTCCTCTTTTCCTGAGGTGGATTCCTTAGAGGGGGTCAAGGGCCATTTTTTTGTCAGAATCGCTCCCGAAGGTGAGAACTTATGATCCCCCATAATCAACCATGTAACAGTTGTTGGCAGTTCCTTTGCACTCATATATCGTGCTTCTCTATTCCCGACAAGCCTTGCGCTTCAATCGCTTGACGTGTTGTCGGAGGGAAACGTATCCTTGCCACCAGTTTTTGAAGGCGTTACACTCTTCGGTAGGGTGTGCGATCTTCCGATGGTATAAGCAGTAGCTAGGATGCCCATCCGCTTCGTCAAGGTGTATGCTGCCAGGAGTATTTCCTTTAAAAGGTGGCATCTTCATCCCCATCGACAGGGCCTTAGCGAACCGTTTCCTCGTCTCAAGCCTTCTTCTGTCTGCCGCGGGCATGTTTCGATCTGGTTGGAGTGCTTTAACCTTTTCATCCTGTCGCCAACATTTGGATTTTTCAAATATGGCCATTTTGCACTCTCGATCAGCTTTGCTCCTCTGACGGGCCTCGTTCAGCAACATGTCAATCATCTCTTCTAACGGTTCCAAGAGTTCCGGTTCTGGATCTACCCCCAGTTTCTCTACATCAGGAGCTCCTTCGCCCATTTATTGACGAGAGAGAGATCATATGGCAGCTTGCCACATAATCCTCGAACTCTTCTGAGGAATTTTCTCCTTCATCAGCATTATCGTCTTCATTCTCAAGAACATGCTTGAAGAATTTATCCAATGTAATTGGGGTCCGTGCCCTCTTGTTATGTTCTTCCAGCGCATCGATATATTTCCGCAACCTTGTACGGTTGTCATCGGGTTGGACTGGCTTCTTAGCCTTCTTCTTTTTCTTTGAAGACTTCGGAGGCTTGGCCTGAAGGTTTTGTCCACCGTCATCAACTTTCAGCGTTGGGCGTGGATTCAGCATCCCCTCAATAATCTCAGGCTCCAGCGGGCTCTTCCACCTAATTACCAGATATGCTTGAAGTTCCTTCAGCATTCTTTTAGTCTTAGCTGAAAGGGCCACCTCCCATAGGGTTTCCTCTATAAGTGAGCATGATGCCCCCGGTGTGTCCACCTTTTTAGGAGCGTGCGGTTGTGGTGGGTTCACCCTCCAGTTTTCGGACAGCACGAACTTGCCCTGTTGGTACTGGTCTTCGACCCAACTTTTGAAAATGTAACAATCTTCGATTGGGTGACACAATATTCGATGGTAAGGAAAATAATTGGGGATGTTAACGTCGCCTGATTGCGTTGGGCATCTCGGCTCTGGCAGAGTGATGAGCCTCTTGCGCAGCGCCAACTCGAATAATCTCTTCGTCTTATCCTGAGGGAACGAGTAAGGGCGTCTCATATTTTCTCCGAATGATCGATGTTTATCGTTTTGGTGAGCAATCAGCTTCGGGCCACTCGGTTGTTGCTGAGCGTTGGCGACGAAGGTCGCTTTCCCTTTCCCTTTCCCTTTTTCATTCTAAAGCTCCGTTTTTGACGAGGACGGCTTATGGCCCATCTGGTCCATTTGGGCGAGCTTGTCGATCAAGGCCTGGAAGGTGGTCGTCTTGAAAATCATCATGAATTAGGATATGGCCGCCTGAGGATCGAGGGTTCCCACAAACATGCCCACGACAGGAGCTTCCTCTATGCGTTGTTCACACTTTGACCACAGGTTCCGCCACCGAATGGCGTATTGAACCCAGGTTTCTCCCGGCTTCACTCTAGCGTTAATTAGTGTGGTGATCAGGTTGCGCTCACTAGCACTTGCGAATCTTTGTGTAAACAGTAGCTCCATTTCTGCAAACGTCTTGACAGAGTCATTCGGGAGCTCGGAGTACCATTCGAATGCTATCTCCGACAAGCTGCCAACAAACTGGCGAAGCAATAGTTTGTCGTCACCCCCATTATTACTGCACAGAGCCCTGAGTTGAGCAACGTGCTGATGTGGATTCCCCGTCCCCTTGTACACGTGGAATTTAGGGATCGTATATCCCGGCGGGTACTTAATTTGATCATACCAACCCGGATAGGGTCGTCCAGTCTTGACGATTTGGCTAGCGGCTTCGCTCGCCTGATGAGCTCGTATCTGTTGAGCTATATAGTCATCAAAGGCGGATTTGGAGATGGTCTCTTCCTTGGCTGCTGATAGAGCAGTAAGAGGGTTTGATATCTCCCCTCTGTCATCTTCAAGGATTATTGGAGGGTCTTCAGCTGGAGGATCCGGCTGTGTCATTATCCCAACCATATCTTAGAACAAGAGCGCCATTTGTTTTATGTTGGCCGCTTGTTCCGCGGCCTCTTTATCTTTCTTCTCGAGCATTCTTCGGAGGAACTCGGCGTCGGTTTCCTATTCCTGGAGCTACTCTGACGACGTCTCCGGGATTTCTTTCGGCCCAGTGAGCGCGGCCATCTTCGTTAGCATTTCCTGGAGCTTTTGCTGTTGCTCCTGAGCCTTTTTCACAAACCGGGTGAGTGGTCGATGACCCATGGAGATACGGCTATCCTCTTTCCCGGAAGCCATGTAGATGGTGTGCACTACCATGCCCCTAGACTTGGGGCATTTGGATTCAGCACCCTTGAGATTTGTTACAGACATAGGGATTTTCTCCGGCGTTCTCCTTTTATGAGCGGCCGAATTTGAGGGGGCCGTTGCAGCAGGCACCCATATAGATGATACCTTCTGTGGTACAGCGGGGTGGTCCTTCTCTTTCCAAACCTTCATTTTCTTCGGTTGGCGGGAGTATTCTTAGTTAATCACAGAGACTTGGACCCTTCGCCAGACCCTGTGGATTTTAGAGGACAACCGCTGAAGGGGTTGTTCTGACTCCGCCTTTGTAACATTTTCAACAGTTGAAGGAGACCTTTTAAATACAGCAGTTGGAGAGTTCTTGCGCACCCTCCTGAGCGGCTCAAAGCTGTTTCGAGTTGGAGCAGCAGCATCGACTTCCATCGTTGGAGTTGGTGGGATAAGTCCGGAAGGGGAACTGCCCCCAGCTTTCCTCACTTCGCGCCAGTGGCGACGTCGAGCACGTCTTGCAGATGGGACTAGCTCAGTTACGGTGGTGGCTTCATCATGCCCCCTGTTCTGGTGAAGGGTTGTTGTTGGTGCCAGCTGATTGTTCGTTATGTTTTGCGTGTATGCGTTTTGAAATCAAAGAATTAACCGCAATCAAGATGGTGTCGCTTGGTAGCTAGCCGGTTGAGTATGGGTCGGTCCACAGGGAAAACGTGTATTTTCTAGTTGTTCTAACGAGTCAATTCCTATTTGTGGTAGGTTTTTATTTTCTATAAAAACTGAGCTTGAATTTGATTTGGATTAAAATCTTGCTAGGGTTAGAATTAGGTTAGTTTGGAAAGTCAATTCTTCTCACCGCTTTCTTTGCCCTAATTAAGAACTTAGGTGTTAAGGTAATAGTTAACAAAGGGAGTTAGCACGACCAGGAAGAAACTAGGTTTCTTCCCTTTGGTCCTTGTCCGTCCTTTCTTAACTCTTAGCCCTAACCTATATGGAAATCAAACACAACCTGTCTTAACTAGGGAATCACCGCTACCTCGTGGGATAGGGTGTCGTAGTGAGCGGTGTGTGTTTGGTTTGCATAGAGTCCTACTTTAAAATATTGAACGGGCAAAAAAGGAGTGAGAGATTTCCATCTCTCAAACCGACCCAAACCTAACCCTAACAAGTGAGGAACTACTCACTCATTAGGGAATTAACAGTAGAATTCATTTTTTTTTATTTTCTTTTAATAACTTAATTAACTTGCAGAAAATAACTACGGCAGATAAAATTTGCAGAGAAATAAAATTGCAGATAAGAAATTCAAGATAAAAAAACTTACTTTTTATTGATGCACTCTTTGAACAATTACAAGGAATGAAAATTTTAAACTAAGAATTAAAAAGAGGCATCTCAAAAGAGGTACCCAAAAGAGGCACAAAAACTAAAGAGAGGTATCCTCCGATTTATAGATCGGAAAAACCCTAGGTTTACATTCCGATCCATACATGAAATTACAAAACAACCCCAAAGACCGAGTCAAAGCACCGACACCACACCGACACGTGCATTGCACGGCCGCAGTTCCGCGGTAGAAAGCCATGTTTGGCCGCGTATCCGCGGCCATTTGGTGGGCTCATAAGCCCAATTCTTTAGGGTTTCTTCAAGTTGCTTTTATCTTCTGTTTTCTTCACTTGGTCTCTCAGAATCTCTTCAATTATTTTCCAGATTTCCAACAGTGCAGAATTTGTGGACTTTTACCGTAAGCTTCGCATTGAAGTCTTGAATCTTGTGCTGCCCTTGTGCTTTGTGCAATTGAACTTTTTGCCGATCTTCATTTGTTCCTTGAACTGTTAGGCGGCATCATATGGATTCATCTATTGTTGGTTGTAGTCTCACTTTTGTAACATCTTCTCATGAATTTCACTGAATTGTTCTGAGAACCTATAACCTGCAACTATTTAGCAGACATGGATCAAAAGCACCTATTTATTTGTAATATGATTAAGAATGGGGAATATAATAATGCAAAATTCAGGTATGAACAAATACCCCCAAACTTATCTTTTGCTCGTCCCGAGCAAACCCAACTTTATTCTCGAAAAATCCTAACCTCAATTTCACAGGGAATCGCGATTGCACTGAGCTCGTGCAACAAGCCATTAAACCTCTAGGTGTCCCTAGGAGGAGGAGTGTTGTCTCCTGAGGGTTTTCAGCGGATACTATCCGCAAAATCCGATCAATTTGGCCTGTTGACTTCCATTCTTCAATTCGGTATTCTAGAAAGAAATTCTATTATTTTCAACTTAGAAATCATCAACCCGTATTCTTCACACTCACTTATCATTTAGCTTAAGAACGTATATGTTCTGCAAATTTATTAAGCTTTCAGTATCTTTTGAATTTTCCTTCTAAGGTTCCATCTCAACTTAGGAATTTTTATCATCTCTACTGAAGTTATAAGCCCTATCTTTTATTCATATCTCTCATCCAAACCCCAATCATATACCCCTACATGTGTGTGATTATCACCCCTACACTTGGAAATTCAATTCAAGCTATCATACTCTTGTCCACTGTTCAAAGTATTTTTAGTTTGTGAATTTTAGATGAAATTGCTCACCCATTCTTCATGCGACCGTTAATACTTCTTGAGGTACTAGCGACTGATTACAAAATGTGTTCGTGTATTTAGGCGTAATTTCTCGTCTTGCAATACCTAAGGCTTAGCAGTGACTCCCAAACCAGTTGGTCTAAGGCACTAGGTGATAAACCAGTGTTCATTTTTTTTATCTCTTTATTCACAACTTATACTTTTATTTTGTTTTCCTTCATACTAAGGATGTTAGACAAGAGCATTTCAAGGTATCCTCTACTATTCCAAGTTTCAAGGTGCGTGTTTGTGCAAGTTGTAGGGTATATATTTTCAGAATTTAGACTTAAGGTTCAGAATTATTTTTCAAACTTACACTTCATATAAAAATTTCAATACTCTTCCCTTATTTTGACATAGCCCAAGAACTGAACTCAAAATTTTCCTATTTCTAAATAAAATACAAGGACATATATTTTCTACAGTTAAACTTTAAGAAAGGTTATTTTTGGGGTTTTTAATTTACTAAGTTTAGGATCTAGTTTTTCCCTACTATTCAACCGTCATGTTAAACTTAAGTCAAATATGGCCAAAATTGAACTTTTCAATTTTTATAATTTTTTAATTTTTGATTTTTATGCGTTTTAAAATAAGTATGCAAATGCAAAAATATACACATGAATGTGAAGGAATAAAGCTTACTGAGCACACCCCCAAACTTAACTTGACAGTGTCCTCACTGTCAAGCTACACCAAGAAGGTCAAAATTGTCGGCACTCCCCTATATTTTTTTATTAACAGAAAAAGAAAACAAAATATATATACACAAAAAGGTTCCTCCCAAACTTAAGTGAAACAGTGTTTCCACTGTTGAAGCATTAAAGTTCAGAGTTAGGGAGGAGAAAAACACAGTATCAAGCTATACAAGGCCTTACACAGGCCAAAAGTTAGCACCAACTATTCAAAAAATTTATCGTTATAATGGGGTGGTTGGTGAAAGAATGGAGTGTAGAGAAAAGAAATGAGAAACACAAGAGACTGTGTGGAGATAAAAGCAGTATACGGTCTCGGTGGAGGAGAAGAATGGCGGAAGGGAAAAAGAAATGGTGGTGGTTCGACCTCTTCAGGTGGAGGTTGATTAATCACAAAATCCGTGTCGTTTAGGAATGCAAGTTCGTCAGCAAAAAGTTCTTCAAAACTCTCATCGATGTAATTGAACATTTTGCTGTCAGTAAGTTTTGTGCCAGAATTTATCAGACTTGATTTGTCAAAAATTATGGAGGTAGGAGACTCGAAAAACTTATCTACCTCATTTTAAAAAGTATCCAAATCATGTTGGGTTTCTGGAATGATCAAATTTGAATTATCGGATTGTGATTCAACAACACTCACTGAAATTATAGGAAGAATAGAAGAAGAACCTGAGAAAGTGGGAGAAAGAAGTTGAATACGAACTTGAGGGTGGAGATGGAGTGTATAAATTAGCACAATTTGTAATGACCGATGTGTAAAAAGCGATTGTGCTAATCTATCAACCCATTGAGAAATGAGGTCAAATCCCTCAAGATTCGTGAGCAAACATGGGTACGTCAAACTTGGTAAACCAGACATTGGAAATAAAAGCGTAACGGATTCTTGCGTGGTCGGAACGATGGAAAGGACGAAGGGGAGTGATTTAGGAAGGGTCACAGTTAAAGGTTCAGGAGGGTGTACACAGTCAGTGGAAGGAACATGATGAATTGGAAAATCCGACTCATCAAACAAAACTGGTTTATCCTCAATAATTTCCTCAATATTCTCCTCAAAATTTAGCTTATCCATGCCATTCTCATCAAAATCAAGACGCATATGAAGTTCGGGAAAAACATTTAATGATTCAGGATGATGAATTGGAGAGAAAAACTCGGCCAAATCTGTGGGTTCATCATCCAAAATATTCCCTGCGTCAATATCCTCAATCAAGTGAAAATCAATTTTTTCAGACACCTCATCAAAAGCATGAATATTTATCAATTCAGGTTCTAGATTGGAGGTGTAGAGGTCAAAAGGATTGGTGATGCTTTCACTCGAAAGGGACCCTTCACAATCTGGCAAATCAAGCACTACAAAGTCGCACAACTCATTAAACGTTTTATTTTCAACTGGTGAATCATTTAGGACACTTGATAGGCATCAAAACTGGAGTTGTGGGATTCAATTGGGGATGGGTAGGTTTGATTTGGAAGGGTGCACAGCTCACTCTCTCCACTCAAATTCTCAATCCGTCCAACCGCCTCATCATACATTGGAAAATTTGGAGCTAGTTGGAAACTAGCTACCGGGTCGCTAGGTTGTAAAAATGTGGCCGTGGACGCATTCAAATCCTTAATCTGTTGTCTTGACGCTACCATAAAATCTTCCAACGACTGTTCCAGACTAGACATGGGTTGTGATGGGGTTTCAGTAAAAAATTCAAAGTTGTTTGGATACTGGAAACTCCCAAATGGCTGTGTAGAAGCAATGTCTAGGGAAGGTGCGAAAGTCGGGTAGGACAGGTATGAATTGAATGGTTAGACGGGAGTAGGATCAACATTTGGATAAGAAGGTGAATGGAATTGTTAATCCAAAGAATTCGCAGTGGTGAAAGGAGTGAAAGATCGGTTACGAGATTGTGCAATATGTTCAGCAATAAACATGGGATTTAGGGTTACAATCGGACTCTCAAAAGGGGTCTCAACATAAGAAGGTGGTGAAGGTTGAAACGGTTGATACAAAGTGGATTGCAGAGTCCAACTGTTTCTCCTAAACACGTCTATTCGATCTTTCAAAGAAATTTTGGGCATGGAGGGGTCATCCGAAATTCGACCAAAACAATGAGCGTAGGAAGTAATGTCTGGTTGAGGGTACTAAAGTTCGGCAAGAGTTTTGCGAGGTAGGGTACCCATGATGTGAGAAAGGAGAAGAAAAAGAATGTAATGATTTTTTTTTCTTATTTTTTTTATTTAAAAAATTGTTTGTTTTTGGAGTTTTAAAATTTTTGAAAGAGTTTTGTTTTTGTTTTTTTTGGAAAGAGTTTTGCCAAAAATTGTACGGAACTATGGCACAATTTCAAACAATCACAATTTAAGCATGCACAATTAAGCTTAGAGCTAGGATCTCCTAAGTCAACTAGACTGCTCCTAACTGATCCAAAGGACAGGTTATGAGATATACCTCAAATCGCCTCTTCACCGCCAATTGTGGCCTGGTAAGCACAAGTAAAGAAAGGAGGGATCCGCTCACGAATCACCATGAGACGGGCCTTTTAAAATTACCTTTCCTACTTGTCTAGCCTAGGCACCACAAAGTCAGGTTTAGATAAACAACCGATTTCCCACAACCTTCTTTTGTCCTAATGAGCGCGACAGTACTTATTGGCTGAGTCTAAATATTTTTTTATTTAATTCGAGGGTTGATGCATATGTTTTTTATGATTTTTGGGGTCTTAGGAAGGGTAATGAAATCCTCACCCTATCTGGATTGGTGTTATAGCCCCTTAAAAGTCCGTACTAATTATGCAAAGCAGTTAACACACCAAAAACACTTGCAAATTTTTTTTTTATTTGGCAGTGCAAAGAATCCTGCACAAAAATAATTTATTGGAGAGGGAGAAGAATTTTGCTCAAAGAACCCTGTAGGAAAAAATTTCAGTGGAGTTCAGAGGGTAGAAGAGAGGACAAAAATACTTACAGAGAATTTTGGGATGCTGACGTCAATGGTTGACCGCGGTTCCGCGGTCAACTACATATATCCGCCGTGGTTCCACAGTGGTTCTGTTAGTTTGGATCTCCAAAAATTTTCTGTTTGTTGTTATGATTCTCCTCTGTTTGTTCAGATCTCAGTTTATTGATTTGTTCACTGGGTTTTTTCCAGATCTGAATCTATCCGTCTTCTTTTCTTGCACACTTGCACAAAAACCTTTCAAAAAGAACAAAATGATTTTTATTTTATTTTATTTTATTTTTTTGTTTTAAAATTTTTCAATTTTTATAATTTTTTTTAAATTTTTTTATTAACCCGAAATTACACAAAGAAAGAGACTACCGTCTCCCCGGCAACGGCGCCATTTGATTGTTCGTTATGTTTTGCGTGCGTGCGTTTTGAAATCAAAAAATTAACCGCAATCAAGACGATGTCGCTTGGTAGCTAGCCGGTTGAGTACGGGTCGGTCCACAGGGAAAACGTGTATTTTCTAGTTGTTCTAACGAGTCAAATCCTATTTGTGGTAGGTTTTGATTTTCTATAAAAACTGAGCTTGAATTTGATTTGGATTAAAACCTTGCGAGGGTCAGGATTAGCTTAGTTTGGAAAGTCAATTCTTCTCACCGCTTTCTTTGCCCTAATTAAGAACTTAGGTGTTAAGGTAATAGTTAACAAAGGGGATTAGCACGACCAGGAAGAAACTAGGTTTCTTCCCTTTGGTCCTTGTCCGTCCTTTCTTAACTCTTAGCCCTAATCTCTATGGGAATCAAACACAACCGGTCTTAATTAGGGAATCACCGCTACCTCGTGGGATAGGGTGCCGTAGTGAGCGGTGTGTGTTTGGTTTGCATAGAGTCCTACTTTAAAATATTGAACGAGCAAGAAAAGAGTGGGAGATTTCCATCTCTCAAACCGACCCAAACCTAACCCTAACAAATGAGGAACTACTCACTCATTAGGGAATTAACTGTGGAATTCATTTTTTTGATTTTCTTTTAATAACTTAATTAACTTGCGGAAAATAACCACGGCAGATAAAATTTGCAGAGAAATAAAATTGCAGATAAGAAATTCAAGATAAAAATACTTACTTTTTATTGATGCACTCTTTGAACAATTACAAGGAATGAAAATTTTAAACTAGGAATTAAAACGAGGCATCTCAAAAGAGGCACCCAAAAGAGGCATAAAAACTAGAGAGAGGTATCCTCATATTTATAGATAGGAAAAACCCTAGGTTTAAATTCTGATCCATACATGAAATTACGAAACAACCCCAAAGATCGAGTTAAAGCACCGACACCACACCGACACGTGCATTGCACGGCCGCGGTTCCGCGGCAGAAAGCCATGTTTGGCGGCAGATCCGCGGCCATTTGGTGGGCTCATGGGCCCAATTCTTTAGGGTTTCTTCAAGTTTCTTTTATCTTCTTTTTTCTTCACTTGGTCTCTCAGAATCTCTTCAATTCTCTTCCAGATTTCCAACAGTGCAGAATTTGTGGACTTTTACCGTAAGGTTCGCGTTGAAGTCTTGAATCTTGTGCTGCCCTTGTGCTTTGTGCAATTGAACTGTTTGCTAATCTTCATTTGTTCCTTGAACTGTTAGGCGGCATCATATGGATTCACCTATTTATTTGTAATATGATTAAGAATGGGGAATATAATAATGCAAAATTCTGATATGAACACCAGCCTATCAAAGACTGACGTCCGCTGAGAAGAAACGTCCAACCTGTCGAAGACTGACCTTTAGGCAGGGAAAGTAGTTTGGACGACCTCACCCGAAGCAGGAATTGGGATGGCCAGTCTCCCAAAGACCGATCCCTTAGCAGGAGAAGCCCCTTTGACGACTTCGTCCGTCGGAGTCGGAATGGCTATCTACTTCGGGATGACTCGTTCAGGTATTGCAGGTTTCTTCATAGGCCCACTTGAGCTTTAACTTTGTCTGTTAAAGACCGAGGCGTTGGACTTGGACGACCCGTTGAGAGGGGCCGTGATAGTTATAAGCCGATTGAAGGCCGACTTCTTCGGAGCTTCCTGTGACGGCATTGGGACGTTGAAGCTTGCCGATGGAATCATGGTCCCACAGAACAATCCAGTGGTGGCCTGAGTCACCTGTTCCACTGGCATGGCGAAGATGGAGGCCGCTTGGGGCCTATAGGTCACTTCTCCGGCGAGGACGGAGTGGGAGTTGTTGTTGCAGCTGGTGCAGTTGGAAGCTATTTTCTCTAGACGGGAGCAAGACACCAAATCTTAGTACCTCGAATCTGGGGGCAACCATATTAAACGGTGATTCATTCGCGAACACGACACATAAAGTGTGGGGTGGAAAGAGGAAAAGGTCCCACCAGGCATGCCAGAATCTGTTCTCCGCCGAAAGACACGGCCGGGACGTTGGGACGTCCGGCCTGAATTTTAGGGGCAGATACTATTTGGTTTTATCCATCCACCTCTCTGAAGATGCCAAGTTGATTTATGGCACCGTATATCGGAGGTTTAGACAGATGCGGCCGTTGTAGCAGACTTCGTCAGATTCCCCCTTGTTTACCCCAATCAGAGAAAAGCTCTGTCCAAATTCCGAGGCGGGAGATAAAGCAACGCTTCATCTTCCCCCATCAGAGCAAAGCTCTGCTTTGAATATTTAAAAATTTAATAAATGAAGCAACACTTCAGCTGCGCAAGCACTGCGCTGCGCGACACGTGTCAGCGCAGATGCGCTAGCGCAGTTGCTCTGCGCTCTGCGCTGCGCGACACGTGTCAGCGCAGATGCGCTAGCGCAGTTGCGCTGCGCGACACGTGTCAGCGCAGTTGCGCTGCGCTCTGCGCTGCGCGACACGTGTCAGCGCAGTTGCGCTGCGCTCTGCGCTGCGCGACACGTGTCACACGCTGGGGCATCTGCGCCAAACAGAATTAAAATTTTAAGAAATCTTTTCTGTTCTTGTTAAAACAAGAAGATTTTCTTCTGCAAAGCAGAAGTCCTTGGATCAAAGATCCAACGGTGGGGAAAATTCTCCAAATCACTCAGAGAAAGATCTCTTTAACAAATTTAACTAATTTATGGGCACTATAAAAAGGACCCTAGGCCTCAATTAAAAGGCATCAACATCTTGCTAAAAAAAAAGAGAAGAGAACTCTGGAGAACTCCTTGAGAATACAAAAAAAAGGTAAAAACCATTAAAAGAAGGGAAAATTCTCTTATGAACAGATCATTGATCTAAGAACAAGATCATTGATCTTCAACAATAAATAAATAAATAAATAAAAATAATAATAAATAAATAAATAAAAATAGTGCCTTGCATTTGTTATGAACCTTTGGTTCTCTGCAATAAGGAAAAACAAGGAAAAACTTGTTTTGGATCAAGAAATCGAATAGTGCTTTGCACTTCTGTTCCTGAATCTAAAAGATTCTTAGTGCTTTACACTTGCAAACTGCGCTGTTGCGCTCTTGGGAGCGCGCCACGTGTCAGCAGCGCAACAGCGCAGCACACTAACGCAGCGCACTGCACTGTTGCGCTTGCGCTCACCAGAGCGCGCCACGTGTCAGCAGCGCACTAGCGCAGCGCACTGCACTGTTGCGCTTGCGCTCACCAGAGCGCGCCACGTGTCAGCAGCGCAACAGCGCAGCGCACTGCACTGTTGCGCTTGCACTCACCAGAGCATGACACGTGTCTTCACCACAAGCGCTTACGCTCAGTGAGTGGCGCAAAGCGCCTAACAAATGCAATGCAAGGCCAAGCCCAATTAAAAGACCAAACAGGCCTAATTAAATTGATGCTCTGCATCATTTACAAATGGGCAAAGCCCAAACAAAAATAATAAAATTCTATGCAGATGCCTTACAGAGCCCAAAATAAATTAATGCTCTGCATCTTTTATGGGCAGAGCCCAAACAAGAAAATAGAAGTAATGCAATGCATTATTTAAGTGTAGGCAAAGCCCTAACACAGGTCTAATGGACTAAAAATAAATAAAATGTTGAACATTTTCAACTGGACTTAGCCCAATTCTGGCCGTAAGTCCTTAAATTAAATTGAACTGAGCACAAATGCTCTCTCAAATCAATTTATATCCGGTTCGAGGGTACATCTCCGAACTCTTTTGACATCCATCGTTGTAATTCCTCAACGACGTCAAAGAGGTGACGGGTCCCAACGACCACACATCAATATGGACTACGGGGTCCTTAAACTCGTGGACCGAAACGTCCTTAAACTAATATTGGACCGCAACGTCCCTAAACTAATATTGGATCGAAACGTCCTTAAACTAATATCGGACCGAAACGTCCCTAAACTAATGCTGGACCGGAACGTCCTTAAACTAATGTTGGACCGAAACGTCCTTAAACTAATGTTGGACCACCACGTTCCAAAACTGGAACATGGACCGAAACGTCCCTAAACTAATGGCGGACCACCACGTCCCTAAACTGGAACATGGACCACCACATCCCTAAACTGGAATATGGACCACCACGTCCCTAAACTGGAGCATGGACCGCAACGTCCCTAAACTACCTATGGACCACTACGTCCCTAAACTGGAACAATAGAGCCTCCAAATGCTCTTTTGCCGGATCTAAACGATCCCGTTTAAGTTGATCTTAGCCCCCAAACACGGCTAACGTATCCTTAAACATTCAAACGGACTATAACACTCCAAATCAACCTTGGTTCAAGGGTACATCTCTGAACTCCTCTGACATCTGCCGTTGTAATCCTTCAACGACGTTAGAGAGGTGACGAGTCCCGATGGCCAGATATTAAATGGATTATCACGTTAAGTTGATCTTAGTCTCAAACAGGACTATCGTATCCTTAACGAACGTTTAAGTTGATCTTAGTCGCAACGCGACTAATGCATCCTTAAACTAAAAACACCAAACCCAAATCTAAGTAAATACGGATTTGGACTAATCCACGTCCTACGGGCGACGGCATTACTCAGTCTCCGTATACAATCCACGGGCAACCACAAACAAAACAAACACACACGACACGAAGTGAAATTCTGGAGAAGGAGAAAGTTGTTACCGCGATGCGGTAGCGTAATTAACTGCATGGGCTTGCGCCTGCAGGGAAGAGCGTCCCCACAATCAAAAACCCCTCAAGCGAGGGGGAATCTGACGAAGTCTGCTACATCGGCCGCATCCGTCTAAACCTCCGATACACGGTGCCATAAATCAACTTGGTATTTTCGGAGAGGTGGACGGATAAAACCAAATAGCATCTTCCCTGAATCTCAGCGTCAGGACATCGCAGTCCTGTGCCCCGTCCATTCGGAGGGGAACAGATTCTGGCACGCCCGGTGGGACCTTTTCCTCTTTCCACTCCACACTTCGTGTGTCGTCTTCGCGAACCAATCGCGGTTTGTTAACGGTTGCCTCTGGATTTCAAGTTACTAAGATTTGGTCTTTTGCCTGGCGCAGAATTCAAGCATCAATGGCCTCTAACTGCACCAACTGCTCGAAGTGCCACGGCAACGGACGCTCCACCTCACCTGGAGGTGTAGCATATGGGCCCCAAGCGGCTTCCTTCCTCACTCTGCCGGTAGACCAGGTGACCCAAGCCACCACTGGTCTGTTCTTTGGGAGCATGATCCCACCTATAAGCTTCCCTATGCCAATACCTGCACCGGAAGTGAACAAGAAGTCGGTCTTCGACCGGCTCACTGCTACGACGACCCCTGTCAACGGGTCGCCCACTACCAAACCAACAGCCTCTGTTTTCACCAGGCTAAATCAGAACTCTAAATTGGCTGTCCCGAGGAAGGCAACAGCTGCTGCTTCAAAAGTTGTAAAGGCGACTTCCCCTGTCAAAGAGTTAGTCTTTTCAAGACTGACGATTCCTGCTCCTGCTCCTGCCCCCGCTCAAGGATCCGTCTTCGACAGGTTGAATATCATCCCTCAAAGGACAACCTCAGTCTTTGAAAGGTTAACACCAGCGACCCCTCGTTCAGACAGGGGGCAAAAAGAAGCTGTCTCTATCTCCGAGCCAGTCCCAACGGCTCGTCATGCTCGACGTCGCCATTGGCGACGAGTGAGAAAGGCAGGGGGCAACTCCCCCTCAGGGCTAACTCCACCGGCTCCAGTGGTGGAAGTCGACGCTACTGTTCCAACTGAGAACAGTTTTGAACTGCTGAGGAGGGTGCGTAAGAACTCTCCAACCGCTACGCTGAAGAGATCTCCTCCACCTGAGGGGAGAGTTCCGGAAACGAAGCAAGAACAGCCCCCTCAACGGCTGTCCTCAAGAATTTATAAAGTTTGGCGGAGGGTTCAAGACTCCGTGATTGACCCAGGTCACTTTCGTCACTAGAAAAAGGCGAAGGTGGAAAAAGACAGGGACTGCCTTATTAAACAGCAGGGGACAGCAGCTGCAAGGCTGCCCCCTTCACCGGTTCCTTCAACCTCAACGGCCCACAAAAGAAGGAGGCCAGAGAAAACTCCCGTGTCAGTGGCAAAAGTTAAAAATGGTGAACCTAAACGCCCCAAGTCAGGGGGCATAACAGTTCATACGGTTTATATGGCATCGGGAAAAGAAGATAGCCGCATATCAACAGGTCATAGACCGCACACGAGGTCAGTGACCAAGGCTCAGGAGCAGCAGCAGAAGCTCCAAGAAATGATGAACGCTATGGCTACACTTACAGGGCCAAAAGAAACCCCTGAAACATCCTCGGACGAGCGTCAAGAACAAGAAACGGACGCTGAATTCCTTCGTCGCGTACTGGAGAAAAAAGATAAAGAAGCTGCGGAGCAGGAAGCCAGCATAAAGAAAATGGCCCTCCTATTCCAGGATATGGTGGGTATGATGATTCAACAAGATCCACCTGCTGAAGATCCCCCAATCATTCTTGAAGACGATAGGGGAGAGACGTCGAATCCTCCACCAGTTCTGTCCACAGCTAAAGAGGATACAATCTCCAAAGCTGATTTGGATGAATACATCACCCAGCAAATACGGGTTCATCATGCAACCGAAACAGCCGGCCAGGTCGTGAAAACGGGAAGACCATACCCGAGTTGGTACGATCAAATCAAGTACCCACCCGGTTACACAATTCCCAAGTTCCATGTCTACAAAGGGACGGGCAATCCTCATCAGCATGTTGCCCAGTTCAGGGCACTCTGCGGCAACACCGGCGGTGATGACAAGCTGTTGCTCCGCCAGTTTGTTGGAAGCTTATCAGATACGGCGTTTGAATGGTACTCTGAGCTCCCGAACGACTCTATTAAAACCTTCGCGGAGATGGAGCTGTTGTTTACTCAGCGTTTTGCAAGCGCCAGTGAACGTACCCCGATGACAGCACTGATTAATGCCAGGGTAAAACCCGGCAAGACGTGGGTTCAGTACGCTATACGATGGCGGAACTTATGGTCAAAGTGTGAGCAGCGCATTGAAGAAGCTCCCACGGTGTGTATGTTTGTGGGAACCCTCGATCCACAAGCAACCATCTCGCAGTTTATGATGTTTTTCAAGCCGACTACCTTCCAGGCTTTGATTGACAAACTAGCGCAAATGGATCAAATGGGCCATAAACCCCCTCTTCCAAGGCCAGACACCCGAAATAACAAAGGGAAGGGAAAAGCGATCGTCGTCGCTAATGGTCAACAACAACTGAGCGACTCGAAGCCGGTTGCTCGTCAAAATAATACGCGACCGTACATGCCCCTTGAGGATAGGATGGGACGTCCTTATTCCTTTCCCCTTGATAAAATGAGGAGGTTATTCGAGCTGGCGTTGCGCAACAGACTCATAAATTTGCCGGATCCAAAACATCCGTTGCAACCAAGTGACGTCAACGAGCCCAACTACTGTCCTTATCATCGAGTACTAGGCCATCCGATCGAAGATTGCTACGTTTTCAAGAATTGGCTTGAAAACCAGTACCGACAGGGCAAGTTCGCGTTATCTGACAAATGGAAGGTGAATCCCCCGCAGCCCCACACCTCTAAGGGGACGAATACGCCGGGGGCAACATGCTCCGTCATTGAAGAAGCTCCTTGGGAGGTCGTATTATCAGCCAAGACAAAGAGGATGCTAAACGATCTTCAGACATGTCCAGCGGTCAAGTGGAAGAATCCGTTGGAACCGTAGGTCATTGAAGGGATGTTGGAGCCACGTCCAACTCCAAGGACCGATGGTGGCGGTTCAAGCACTTGCAGCCAGCCGTCAAAATCTTCGAAAAAGAAGAAGAAGAAATCTAAGAAGCCCGTGAAGCCTGGTGGCAAACACACGGACTTACAAAAGAAAATTGACGCGTTGGAAGAATACAACCAAAAGGCGCGGACTCCCATTACGCTCCAAGAATTCCTCAACCACGTCTTTCAAGAGGAAGGTGAGGGAGAAAGTTCGTCAGATGAAGCTGAAGAATGCGTGGCGAGCTGTCATATGATTTCCCATTCGAACGATGAGGAGACCCCTTGTACTGAAACGCTAGGGGTAGATTCTGAACCAAAAGTTCTGGGGCCATCAGATGAAGTAATTAACGCATTCCTTAATGAGGCTCGGTTGAAAAGTAAAGCTGACCTGGAGCGCGAGGCGGTTATATTTGAAAGGGCCAAGCGCCAGCGACTTGATGAAGGAGCTGAGACGATCCCGGTGGAGCTAAACACCTCCGCTACCGACAAAGGCCAATTCAAGATGAGAAAGAAGTTTGCTAAGGCCATATCAATGGGCATGAAGCTGCCATCCTCCAAAGAAGAAATTACCGGTGAAGCGAAAATGCACCCGTCTTATTGCTTATATCATCAAAAGATTTCGCACCCCACTCAAGAGTGCAAAGCTTTCGATAGATGGTGGCAAGGATACGTTGCTCACCGACAACACTTTAAGCGGGAAAAGCGTAAAACTCGTCGGGAGCAAAGAAATACGACCGAAGGGCTTAAAAGAACTGCTGGCGATTGTCGCGTGGTTAACACCGGTGGATCACAAGTGCCTACATTCGGGAGTGATTCTGATGAAGAACTAGAACTTGCCCCTCTCTTTAAAGAGTCCGCTTTGAGAACAGAAGAAGAACCAAAGGTTTGTGAAAATATCCGGCTACGTAATCGCACGCTGCCCGAAAAGAACCTCGGACCCTCGAACAGGAAAGATAAAGGGAAAGAAAAGGTCTCTGAAGATATCATCTTAGATGATCAAGTGGTGGAAGAGATAGCTGCCAAAGACCCACTAAAAAAGAATAAAGTGGATTACAACGTCTTGGCACATCTGAGGAAGTTGCCCTTACAGCTCAGCATTCTTGACGCCCTTTTGCTATCAAAAGAGGCGAGAGATTCGTTGATTAAGGCGCTCCAAGACCCGGAACAATTCCAAGCATGCCTGGCCGAGGAAAAGATGAAGGATGAATTAGAGGAAGTGCACACGGCTGATGTTACTTTTGGCGATGAAGACCTTCTACTTGGGACGTGCGAACACAATCGCCCTCTCTATGTCTCGGGATACTGCCATGATATAAAGATAGGCAAAATCCTGATCGATAACGGGTCGTCTGTTAACCTACTCAACGTGCGGGTGTTGAAGGAAATCTGCATGAGCGTCCAGCACCTTGCTCGGGACAAGATCACCATCTCCGGGTTCGACTCCCAATCGTCAAAAACTCTTGGATCTGTGATACTGACGCTCGGGCTACTCGTCACGGACATTAAGTTCCACGTCATAGACGCCAAGACATGCTACAACGCTTTGCTCGGCCGACCATGGTTACACGAATACAACATCATCCCTTCTACACAACATCAGTGTATGAAGTATTTTAAGGATGGTTTCGAGTATACCGTGACGGGAGAACTGAACCCGTTCTCTGTGAACGAGGTCCGCAAATACGAAGATGCCAAATACTTCTTGCCGGATTTCGAAGAAACGGAGAAGTGTCACAAGCCGGAGAATAAAACTAATGCCACCATCCCTGTCTTCGGCAGTGACACCGAGGAAGAAGAGGAGATAGTGTATTCGGGTCCGCCCCAACATAACAAGCCAGGACCGTCCACTCCTACATTGGTCTTTGGTAGCGATTCGGAGGATGAGGTCCATGTCGTATTCTCTGCTCGACCTTCAATACAAGCTTCCGCTGATGAAGAGCAAAGTTTGCAAGTCGCCATGGTGCCGCCTAAACATCATAAAGAACTGGATGCACTTAATATCTACAGTGTAGAAGAGCTGCGGACATTCTATATCCCTCCCAGGCGAGAAAACGAGAAAGCAATTCTGTTTTACCGCTTTGAAGAAACCAAGGTGAAAAAAGAAATCTGGCATGGCGCGGATCCTGCGCTCGACAGGCTTCAGCCTATCCGTCTTCCCAGATATTATACAGAGGGTTTGAAGAAGCTGCTGAAACGCCAGGGGATATCCTTCAAACAGACCGTTAGAGAGGCCAAATTCTATGACAGGGTCTGGAACGTTCCCAGGACTCAACGCAAACTGCCTAACGGGAGAATGGAAACAAGAGGGCTTGGATACATCCGGTCAAAGAAACGAGAGTTACTACCCGGCTACTACGTCGTGTATGACCTTGATGAAGAAGCGGATGCTCAATGGGAGGACGCTAATCCTAAGCCAGTGAAAGTTCCAGATGCAAAAGAGCCCAGTCTGTCGTTCGAGGAACAAATGGACAGACTTATAAAGAAAGCTGGTCAAAAAGTCCGAGATGATCACAACCGTGAGACGGCCATCTACGAGAAAGCCAAGACGCAACGCCTTCTCCAACAGGTCGTAAAGGATGAAAATGCAGCTCCTTGTCAACCTGTTATAAAGAAGGCTCAGCTCAAAAGCAGAAATAAGTCGAAAGGCCAAAAATGCGCTCAACAACAACAAAGCAGGGCTAAGAAGCCACGCAAACGGGAGTCGAGCGTTACTGATCTATCCCTTATAAAGAAAATGGGGTGAGCATACTCGTTTCCTCGGGACAAGACGAAGAAGATACTTGACCTTGCTCTAAAACATCAGATGCTTACACTGCCGGAGACTAAGCACCCCGAACGAGCAGGCGAAGTCTCACATCTAGACTATTGCTCTTACCATCGAGTAATAGGGCACCCTCTCGAGGATTGCTTTACCTTCAAGAATTAGGTCGAAGATCAGTATCAGCTTGGCAAGTTCGCTCTGTCCGACAACTGGAGGGTAAAGCCACCACAAAAGCATGAGCCCAAGGCCACGAAAGAGGAACCAGTTCCACATTGGGATTGGAAGCAAATTCGCACCTGTCACATGATTACAATATTAAAAGAAGAGCCCGAGGACATAGATGAGCTCCCTTGGTGCTTCGAAAACAGCAGCGACGAGATAATCTCAGAATTCCCACCAGCGCCAAAAGAGCTGGAGGATGGAATCCATACCACTGCAGATAACCTTAAGAAGATTGAGTTGGGGACGGTAAACGATCCGCGACCGACATTTGTCAGCGAACTGTTGTCTGAAGAGAAGATGGCTGTGTTAAAGGACGTCCTTGTACAGCATAAAGATTGCTTCGCATGGAACTACTCCGAGATGCCAGGACTTGATCCAGAAGTTGCTGTACATAGACTGGCGATATCCCCGGGTGTCAAGCCAGTTAAACAAGCGCCGAGAAGAATGCGGCTTGAGCTCGAGATGAACATCAACGCTGAAGTCAAAAAGCTGATAGACTCTGGCTTTATCCAGGAGGTTCAATACCCTGAATGGATTGCTAATATCGTTCCAGTGATGAAGAAAAATGGAACGCTGCGCATATGCGTGGACTTTCGGGATCTCAACAAAGCCTGCCCGAAGGATGATTTCCCAGTACCAGTCACCGAACTGATGATAGACAATACGTCCACGCATGAGATTTTCTCATTCATGGACGGCTCATCAGGGTATAATCAAATAAAAATGCATCCTGAAGACCAGAAACATACGGCTTTCCGGACTCCTTTGGGAATATTCTATTACAAGGTGATGCCCTTCGGTTTAAAGAACGCCGGTGCCACCTACCAAAGGGCCATGACGAAGATCTTCGATGACCCTATACACGAGATCGTCGAATGCTATATCGACGACCTCGTTGTTAAAAGCAAATCATACGAGGAACATCTCGAGCATCTAAAGACTGTATTTCGACGCCTTCGACAATACAATTTGAAGATGAACCCTCTTAAGTGTGCATTCGGGGTTTCCTCGGGCAAATTCCTGGGATTCATCGTTCGACACCGAGGTATTGAAATAGATCCGTCAAAGATTAAAGCGATCATGGAAATGCCTCCGCCGAGAACTCTCAAACAGCTGCGGTCTCTCCAAGGGAAGCTCGCGTACATACGGCGATTTATAGCCAACCTTTCAGGAAAGCGCCGTCCTTACAGTCACCTGATGAAGAAGGGAACCCCATTCATCTAGGATCAAAGATGCCAAAGCGCGCTAGACGAGATCAAGCAATACCTGCAGAACCCGCCGGTGCTGGCTGCTCCGGTTAAGGGAAAGCCTCTCATTCTTTATACAACTGCTCTGGAAGGTTCTTTAGGCGCGTTATGGGAGCAGGAGAATGACCAGGGAAAAGAAAGAGCTCTCTACTACTTAAGTCGAGTTCTGCTGGGGGCAGAAAGCAACTACTCCCCCATTGAAAAACACTGCTTAGCGTTGATCTTCACAATAACAAAGCTTAGACATTACGCGTTAGCACATGAAGTCCATCTCATTTCAAAGGTGGACCCTCTCAAATATCTAATGTCAAAGGCCATATTGACGGGACGACTCGCTAAATGGGCCCTGCTCTTAATGGAGTTCTCGATAACGTACCGACCTCTCAAGGTAGTGAAAGGCCAGGCCATCGCCGACTTCCTTGCTGAGCACCCGATACCTGCCGATTCTCCCCTAAAGTGCGATTTGCCAGACAAACATGCGTTTGACGCAATCGACAGTGGTGATACCCGTTGGGAGCTTTATTTCGATGGAGCATCTTCCATGAAAAAGCACAAACAAAGTACGCCAATGATCAAATCGGGAGTAGGCCTTATCTTCGTGACCCCACAAGGAGCAATATTGCGCTTCGCTTTCTCCTTGACAGAGCCGAGAACGAATAATGAAGCTGAATATGAAGCTTTGATAGCAGGTCTCGAGATCGCCATTGACATGGGAATTGAAAACCTCCTCATATATGGGGACTCTCAGCTAGTCGTTAGTCAAGTGAACGGCGATTACCAAACATGCAAACCGGAATTGGTAAAATACGGGGAAAAGGTGCAACAACTGCTGACCCAAATTCCCTCCTATACTTTGGAAAGTATACCACGCGCAGAAAATAGCAAAGCGGACGCGTTAGCTAAGCTTGCTAAAGAACTGGCTGACGAGAACCTCGATGAGGTTAGAATCATGGTACAAAGTCGTCGGGTGCTCGCCCCCGCAGAAATACCTCCGGGATCACCCGAAGAGAAGGGAGTGACTGAGCAAGCGACCTTACAAATAAAAGACCATGAGAAGGTTGAGGATTGGAGAGAGGTCTTCATAGACTACTTCAAGTCCCACCGAATGCCTGAAGAAGCGTCTATAAGACATCAGCTCATGAAACGAGCTCTGTATTTCGCCTTCGTCAACAATACTCTGTACAAGAGGTCATTTGATTCTCTGTGGCTGAGATGCTTAGGACCTGACGAAGCGAAAAGGATCGTCCAGGAAGTTCACGACGGACTCTGCGGTTCTCATCAAGCAAGCCCTAAGATGAAGTTGAAGATAAAACGGATGGGCTACTACTGGCCTACGATGATTCAGGACTGCATCGAATATGCGAAGCACTGCCACTCATGCCAAATTCATGGGGACTTCATCCACCAGCACCCAAATCCACTACATCCAACGGTGGCTAGCTGGCCATTCGAAATGTGGGGGACTGACATAGTTGGCCCTATCGAACCAGCATCGTCTAGGGGACATCGTTTCATCCTGGCGACGACTGACTACTTCTCTAAATGTGCAGAAGCTGTTGGATATATGTATGCCCTAGAGGCCATTATGTGATAGTGGATGTATCTATACATGTATATATATATTCGGTTTGCATTCTTGCTCGACATGATAGTATGCTATCTGGTTCTTCTTTATCTGACATGTTGATTTGATCATGCTTTTATTCATTCATACATGCTGATAAAGCCCTAAGGATATCGGCTTGACTACTCTGATTATGATGGAGATCATACTAGTGGGACATCTGTAGTCTATAAGCATATCCTGAAATGTCCCTAGTCGGAGGTGTATCGAGACGGGGCATCGATATACCAGAGTAGACTAGCGTATATGATACTAGACCCATGTGATGGGCGATGGATGTTCCCACATTCATCGATGTTTGACATCAAGATCATATACGGGTGCTCAGTGGTGACTGGGTACACTGGACGGACTCGCCGAGAACTCCTATATGGAATTATATCTATCGTCGGATAGCAGTTCTCAGGTGACACTGGTACAGGTTAGTCTGTAGACCCGAGATCGTCATAGAGCCTTGTGTGTTCTCCCACTGTACTTTGATTACCACCCTACCACGGCTCTACTGAGTCGTGCAAGCAGGTGGCCGTTGGGTACAGTCCCGAGACACACGAAGGCAATGAGCGATAGGAGGGGTTTCGTCTCTCCCGATATTGGGAGTTGATGCTGTACTGTGCCCGACTGGTTATAACAGCAAGTCCCTGGCCAGGGCTGCTGAGATTTGCTGATAAGTGTTATCAGTAGTTTCGCGATCTGTTATAGACCATTCACCGGCACGACTTATTGAGTTATTGGGGTCGACGTGACCATCCCTAGGCTCGATATGCAGCATATCTGATGAAGAGACCGGACTGTACGGTAGTGTTGCCGGATGGCTCGACGGGAATTGTAACAGGTTCGCTTGTTTTCTTCTAATCGCTCAATACCCGGGTGGCCGTTACGTTTAGCTGACCGCTTGCGGCTTGGGGGTGCTTGATATGATCATCACTCACTGCCGGCGTATTGACGAGTCTTAGAGTCCCACATAGGAGTTACCTAGTCCAGGCGAAAAGTTGTGGTGCGCATATGCGATATGCGCTTGGACCCGATTAAAATACGTGTATAGGATACCGTATATTAATTGGGCGGCTTGCTAATGGTCGGGTCATATGTGATATGACCGGATTAGTGAATCAAGTGTTGATTCATCATTAGTTTCTCACTACAAATCGTATCTTGCTTATTTTGGATGTATGCATGCATGTATGCATTCATTCTTGTTCATGCACATATTGATGTGCAAGCACACATGCATACATACATCAATTTTTATCATGGTTGTTTATACAATGAGAATGGTGGATGTATAAGAATTACACCATGGTTATTTTTGGATTATTATTGGATTTAAATTAAAGCAAAAGAAAATGAAAAATGGGTTAAATCATTTAAGAGTTTCTACACTCTTCTAAACTCTACCATGCTCACCTAACTTTTAACCCATGGTTTATTTTCTTATTATGCTTTTAACTTAAATCAAATGATACCTTTAAATCTAACCATGGTTGGTTATGAGAAAGAAAAATATATAGTCATTTTTCTTTTCTCTTTCATGAGATAATTCATTCTCTTCTTCCACAATCTTCATCAACCTCCATGCTTTGCTCTCTAGTTCTTATAAGAGAGTAAAATACTCATAAAAATAGGATTTTGAAGTGAGATCCATAGCCACAACATCATTCTAATCAAGTTTAGCCAACTTGATTAGAGTGTTCTCTTTGTTTTTCAAAGTTGCAAGCTTGGACGGGAAACTCCGGGTGGATCGTCGTGGACGTGGGAGGAGTACAAGCGGACCTTCTTCCAACACCTTAGAGTCTAAGGAGTCAAGCAAAAAGGGAGCTTCAAAGGTTATAGTCTCTAAACCCTAACTTTTGTTAGCTTAATGTTTAGTAACCTTAATTTTCTAGGATCGATCCATATGCGTGTTAGTTTAGCACCTTAAAAATCATAACTTTTGGACATGTGATGCTTCAAAACTCTTCATAGGGTGCTAAACAAACCCTTCATTGGTATCAGAGCCGACCTAGAACGTTAGGCGACCTTTTTGCGAAGTAAAAAGTCCGATCGAACCAAAATACGGATTTATGGGATGCTCTCTGGAAATTTTTTAAAAACTGACTTTTTTCAGAATTAAAAATTCTCAAAAAATAGAGCAGGTAAAAATAAGACAATCTGGAGAATTCGTGCCCATGAACAGTTCTTTTGGCCGCGGAAGCGCGGCATAAGTAAGCTTAGGCCGCGGATCCGCGGCCATATAAGGGGATCTTTGATCAATTTTTGCACAGTGTTTTTCTTTACCTGCTACAGTATATTTTGAGTATGTTTAATCTGAATCTGCTGTTGAAAAATTCTGGAGATGTTTTTGGACTCGTGGTTTCGATCGGAATTTTCATTTCGTTTTCTTTTCCGGGTCAACTAGAAAGTATTGAAGTGTTTGAACGAATATCATTTACTCAATATTCACGGGGTTTAAATAGTTTGGAGATACGTGCAAGTCTTTTTGCGGTGGTCCCTCTAGAAGACAACAAACCTTAAATCGATTATGTGACCGTCTTGAACTGCCCTTTGAACCCTAGGGTTTGGGGCAGTACGGCATGCCACATGTGAGGCGTTGGCTTGACCCTTCTACGGCTGGACCGCCGCTACTATGTCACACTGCAGATTTTTTTGAACCCTGCTCAAGTGTTGAGCTTTAGTGAATCTTGGGTGCTTGATTGTTCGTTCGAAAACTTTAATACTGTCTGTTTGTCTGGAATGTGATACAATATGTGGAATTCATATAGTGTAGGCATGAAATACGAAATATGTGATATTTCGCATTTATGATGTCTAAAGAGAATCTGGATTCCAAATATTGTAGTTTTACACTTTCTTTTCTGTGACCGTAAGTGTAGTATGTTAGATATCGCCGGTTTCGTTGCTATACATCAACGACAATCGGGATACGCATACTTACTTACGTTGATGATATGTGATATTATGTGTTGCTGAGGTATGATGTGTAGGATTGTCGCGATCGAATAGCCGGGGGGTTTTTGTGAGATGAGAGTTTTGTATTTTCATTCATGTAAATTCAAATGTAATGTAATATTCTTTTATTTGGGGCACTTCCACGTTGCGGTTGTGTCACCAGTGTTGTATATTATTTACTTTTCCGCATTAGGATGGACCCAAGGAGGGGAGCACAGGTGACCGGGTTCTGGGGTTCAGTGGGAGGCCATCTCGAGGAGTCGAGACCGGGTCTCCTAAACTCCAGGATTGGTAGGGTCACTTGCCGCTCTCGTAGGGGTCCAGGGTGTGGGCTTGGCTATTCATCGCGACTGTGGAATCCGTATTTTCTATTCTGGCTAAATACTAAATACGGACGTCCTAGGATATCCCACGTTATATCTATGTTTCTGCTGCCTGTGTTCTGTGATATCTGAGACGAATGACATATTATATATATGATATAT